>CM062819.1:60498798-62898798 GCA_031772625.1 Pinus tabuliformis | reverse complement strand
ATTGGCAAAACAATGTATATCCTGCACAATGGTCCCCTCCTACTTCATAGAGTCAAGTCTGGCAGACAAACTAGCAAAGACCAATGGATCAGCTAGTAGGAACCATTCCACTCCCTCAACCTACACTGCCAGCATTACAACAAAACCCCCAGCCTAATTTAAGACCGCAACTCCCAACCCAACCCAACCCTAATCCGAATAACATAACGGTCCAATCTATTCAAATAATTGAAACACCAGAGGCAGGAACCGATCTAAGGGAGTGTAATGACATTCAATTAAGATCTGGGCGCATCATTGAAACAGAGGGAGATAAAACCGTTCAAGTTTAAAATCAGTTACCTATAGAACAACCACTACAAGAAGAGGATGTGATCAGACAACAAACTCATAGTCAAGTAATCACATCTTCCCCTCCATTCCTAAAAAGATTAACTATACCTCGACCTCTACAACATCTTGATTTCGACATTTTGGGAGAACTTAAAAATATGTACATAAAAATTCCACTCCTCCAAGCCATCCAAGACATCCCAATATATGTGAAGACCATTAAAGAGCTATGTATAAAAAAGCTAAGGAGAATAGCAAATAACCCAACAGTCCAAGTAGTTGGTACTCTATCTGATCTATTATCAGGAAAAGAAACACCCATTAAATATGAAGACCCAGGAAATCCAATAGTAACAGTACAAATCAATGGAAAAAGCTTCTCAAATGCCTTAGTTGATCTAGGAGCTGCAATCAATATCTTAACACCACCACTTGTCAAAAACTGGGCATTACATCAATAGAATCGACTTCCACTTTATTAGAACTGGCTGACTGATCCGTGGTTAGGCCAGAGGGCACATTACATGATGTCATGGTATTCGTTGATTTCTGGGAGTATCCTGCCGACTTTCTGATAATAAACCCCAAAAACCGACTTGATGGACATCCATTGATTTTAGGCAGACCTTGGCTTGCAACCGCTGACGCTTATATTAGCTGCCGACAAGGCAGTATGACCATAACTAGAGGAGACAATATCAAAAATCTAGCTTTATATCCTCCAACCCAGCCAAGTGTCACAATAATGAAAACTAACAAGCATCCTATATCATACCTCACCGAAAACATTAGATCCCCATTAACCATAGAAGATGCCCTCGATTTCAAAGACCAAACAGAGGATGATGTCATTAACAACTTTCTTAGCCAGACTAAATCCAGATCTCACATACAATGTCACATGATAGAAGCAGCATTTGATAATGAATTAGAAGAAGATCCTCTTAAAGATACTCACGACCAAGCAATACCTACTACCTCTGTCTCAAATAGAAAAATTGTAGAAATAGAGCCAGGAAAGACTTTAAACATCAATGCCAACCTAACTTTTGAACAAGAATACAAGCTAATCCAGCTACTAAGGAAATACAAAGAAGCATTTGCATGGGACTACCCTGACATGAAAGGAATTGATCCCTAGTTATGTACACACCACATTTACATAGAGAAGGATGCAAGACCCGTTCGTCAACCACAAAGGAGACTTAACCCTCATCTAAAAGACATTGTAAAAGTTGAACTTCAAAAACTTTTAGATGTGAACTTCATCTACCCTATCTCTGATAGTAAATGGGTCTCTCCACTTGTTGTGGTGCCAAAGAATAATGGAAAGTGGAGGATTTGTGTGGATTATAGAGAGCTAAATAAAGCAACACAAAAAGACCACTTTCCCCTTCCATTCATTGAACAAGTATTAGACACTTTGGCAGGAAAGAAATTATTTTCTTTCTTAGACAGCTTCAATGGATGCAATCAAATTCAGACTACCCCTGAATACCCAGACAAAACCACTTTTACTTGTCCTTGGGGAACATTTGTCTATAGAGTTTTACCTTTTGGCCTATGCAATGCCCCTGCCACATTTCAAAGGGCTATCCTCAGCATCTTTTCAGATTTAATAAATGAAGGGCTCGAAGTACACATGGATGATTTTACACCATACGGGGATGATTTTGACCCAGCATTGGACACATTAGAAAAATTGTTGCAGCGATGCATTGCCACCAGGCTCTGTCTGAGCCATGAAAATTGCTATATGATGATGACTGAAGGACTTATTCTAGGCCATTATATTTCAGTAGCTAGAATACAGTAGATCCGGCCAAAATTCAAATAATTTTGTTAATACCTACTCCTACCACTCAAATAGAGGTACACAGTTTTCTTGGATTCTCTGGTTATTATAGAAGATTTATAGAACATTTTTCTCATATTGCTACACCTTTATATGCATTGATAGGGAATGTTGATATTTTTTGGACAGAAAAATGTGACCAAGCTTTCAAGAATATAAAAAAACTCGTGTCAACAGCCCCAGTACTCTGAGGACCAAATTGGGACCTGCCATTTCAAATTTCATCAGATGCTTCAGACACAACTATTGGAGCAATCCTTGGGCAGGAAGAAGATAAAAAATCATATGCAATTTATTATATTAGCAAAAATTTGTTGCTTGCTGAATTGAACTATACTGTGATTGAAAAGGAATTTTTAGTTGTAATACATGCCATCAATAAATTTAGGCATTATATCACTGGATATCCTGTCATTTTATATATAAATCACTCTGCCATAAAATATTTAGCAAATAAACCAATCACAAATGGTAGAGTAACCAGATGGATGATTTTATTGCAGGAATTCGATATCACAATAAAGGATTGACAGGGAAAATAAAATCATGTAGTTGATTTTCTCTCGCGAATTCCAAAACCAGTGGATTCAACAACAGTCAAGCATCAATTCCTAGATGAACATTTGTTCGCTATCACTATTAAAACACCTTGGTACGCTGATGTTGCAAGTTATTTAGCAGTAGGCAAATTACCAAATCATTTGACCCCCAATGAACGAAAGTAGATTGTTCAGCATAGTACTCGATTTTCTTGGATTGGGGGCTACCTGTTTCATACATGGGCAGATATGCACATCAGAAGATGCAACCTTGAAGATGAAATTTTTGACATTTTGAAAGCTTGTCACAACGGACCATGTGGCGGACATTTCGCTGATCAAAGAACTGGACACAAGGTCCTGCAAACAGGGTATTATTGGCCCACGATCTTCAAAGATGCAAAGAAGTTTGTTCAAGCTTGTGACAGCTGCCAAAGAACAGGATGCCCTGGACAGGCTGATGAAATGCCCTTGAACCCACAACTAGTTATTGAACCATTTGAATGATGGGCACTTGATTTTGTTGGTTCAATCAACCCATCGTCAAATTAGAAAACATACATTCTGGTAGCAACAGAATATGTCACTAAATGGGTTGAAGTAGAGGCATTACCAAGAGCTACAGAGGATTCTGTCATTCAGTTCCTGTTTCACATATTTGTGCGATATGGCCTCCCAAGAGATATAATTACAGAGGGTGGACCACAGTTGGTTGGTAACAAGATTGCTACAACACTGAAAAACTATCGTATCCAACATAAAATTACTACTCCATACCACCCACAAGAAAATGGTCAAGTAGAAAGCATAAACAAAATAATAGAAGCAATACTGACAAAAACCATTGCATCACACAAACGCGATTGGGCTGCAAGATTTCTAGAAGCATTGTGGGCATACATAACAACATGGAGAAGTACTACTGGTTATTCGCCATATCAGATAGTCTTTGGAAAGGAACCATCATTCCAATAGAATTTGAAATACAGACATTACGAACAACACAAGAGGTTGTTCTAGATTTAGACGAGGCTCAAACTAATAGATTACAACAGATCAATGAGCTAGATGAAATCAAGCTCTTTGCCCTTCAACATACTGCGTTAATACAACAACAATGAGCCAAATGGCATGACACCCTCATTAAAAAGAAAGTCTTCTGCGAAGGATATTGGGCACTCCTATATGACTCTAGGTTCCAGGATTTCCCTGGGAAACTTCAGACTCGCTGGTTGGGACCATACGAAATCCAGAAGGTACACAATAATGGATCCAGACATACCTTTAAGGTAAACAGCCACCAAGTTCGATTATACCACAAACCACTTACTTGGGAATTCTTCTACCAACAACTCCGCGAAGACTCTGACATGCAGATTCTGGTTGAGAAAGAGAAATCTTCCTCACCTTTGGTTAAGTAATTCGACTACTTTTACACACTATACATAATTATTTTTTTGTATATATTTTCTTGCAGTTGTATAACATTTGCACTTTGCTATTCCTTTTGAAAGGAACATCATTTTCACCATTTTTTTGTTCCTTTTTCAAGGAATGACACTTCTGCACTTTGCTGTTCCTTTCGCAAGGAACAACATTTTCACCATTTTGCTGTTCCTTTTTTTAAAAAATGTGAGAAATTCCAGTTCTAGAAGGAGACATCAACCATCTTCCTCTACTTCAACCTTGCAGTTTGAAGGTATATTACAATTTCATCTCTACAGTAACATTCCATCCAATCCATAGTACACTAACTTATCACCTAGGGTTGCCTCTCTTAGACAGGGGAGTTGATTTCAAATAAGATTTCCTTATTCATTCACTTGAATCTCATCCAAAACCCTCACTTCCACCGGGATCACCTAAATCTGAGTCTGACCTGGGTGTTCATTTACCTGAATACAAACCTACAAAATTCATATCCCCCACTACTTATTCATTTCATTCCACTTCTGAACAACCTGAATCTTCTTCTTCTATATTGGCATTCCAACCCATTGTATAGGAAAGATATGCATTCCAACTTGAAGGGACCTTTGCTATATATTCAAATCCACTATTTGAAACAAAAGAGGATATTCATTCTCAGGTCCACAATTTGGTTATTAAGACTCCTTTGAAATCATTTAGGATGTCTCCACCTTCTTTATCTCCTCCTTCTTCACCCCCACATAGTAATTCACCCCCTCTATCACCATCTTCCTCTTATTTATCATCATCTTCACAAACATCTCATACATCATCTTCTATTATGGCATTCCAACCCATTGTATAGGAAAGATATGCATATTTAGTCTTACCTCCAGTCCTTGATGCTTTCCATAATGGATATTTAAAACACCTTCCTAGATATAATGGAGAAAATGGTTCCTCAATTGAGGACCATCTTTAAGCATTTCTAGACTTTGCAGATAACATGAACATAGAACAAGAAAATGTTTACATGAGGTTGTTTGTTTAGGATCTTGAGGGAAATGTGAGAACTTGGTTTAGGTAGTTACCTGCAAATTCCAATAGAAAATGGGAAGAGCTAACAAATATATTCAAAAATCAATGGGGAGTGATGAAAGACACTCTTTACATTTTGACTGAGTTTGAAGAACTTAAAAGAAACTTTGGTGAACCTATCTCTGATTTTATCAAAAGGTTCAACAAAATTTATCATAATATGCCCCCTGATTGCAAACCCCCTTTCTATAGGGATTAATTCATGGGTGTTTGGTGATGTAGAAAACCCTCAAGGATCTTCCTGGGATCCTGAACAGACAGTCATATTAGCCGTATCTTTCATAAAGATACATGCATATCTATGTTTAACAAATGAATATCAAAGTGAGAAGGAATTATTACCTCGAGTCTTAGTGTGGTGTTTCTGGAGAGCGCAATGCAGCTAGGTAGAAGACCCCTGAGTCAGCTCCAGATCAAAACCTGCACATAGCAAAGACAAACATAATATCATAGCATAAAACCTTGATAAACAAATGCATGAACATATAAAAGATATCTAGTTTCATATAACTAAGCCACTCATGCTAGAAGATGTTAGATCGACATATAAACAAGTTTATACTACCAACATCACAGAGTGGACAACACAACTGCAGTTCTATATTGATGTAGAAAGAGTGATTACAACCATCAGTTACATTAGTCTTCCCTTACCCCTCCAGCTCCTCTCTCTCTCTCTCTCCCTTCTCAACCTCTTCTAATGCCTTAGTCTATGTTAGAAAAATATTATATATGACAGAGAAATGAAAGACATATAATATGCAGTAAAACACAAACACATAAAACCAGATAGACATAGATATACGTGTTTCACCCAGTTTGGACTATGTCCACCTTGAACAGCCAGTCCTTCCTTTCTATTATCCAGAAAAATGAAGAGACACAACCTACAGTACATCCACTGTAATATCCTCTGTTTTCTCTCACAGTGTCACCTCTCTGTTTCTCACTCTGAGAATACACATATGTTACACAACCTCAATACAATACCCTCATGCAAAGAGAGGGGTTTCCTTCTAGGAAAAAATCCCTAAAATAAACATAAATTATACCATTAGATCATTCGCCTAATGAACAGCCTAGATTGACTAGAAATTACTCTACTTTTACAAGGCAATTTTACATCTGTTTTTAGCTTCGGGGGCACTTCCCTTGAAACCCCCGCCGGGGAACTACTGGCCCCTAGACCCCCTAGCTGGGGGGGATGCCCCCCCCCCCAGAACCCCCATAGGGGGGGCCAAATCCCCCCCTGCATGGAGGTGTGTAAAATCTTCTTGGAGTATACATCCGACTAAGACAAAGACCTCTAAATTAGGATGATAATCATGGTCCACACCCAACAGTCTAAGACTCTACTTGACAGTCAAATAGGCAATCCTTTCAAATGTTTCGACCTCTTTCACAATGGCCCAAGCCTTGCATATATAACATGTAGGTTTAGGGTTTCCGAGTCCTTCATGAGTTCCATTAGGAAAAATCAATGATGTTTCTTGCTTTAGTGCTCTTTCCTATTTTCATACTCCATTAGGAATTAGTAATCCCCCCCAAAAGGGTTGAGTTTTGATGTTTCCCTGCTTTTATGAGCTAACATATGAGAGAATATAGGAATATTTTCTTATTCAATTCGCTCCTTTGACCCATGGAAATTGATATAGGTTCACTAATGCTATTCTCGAGGTAGAAAGTAGAGTTACCCTAGGAACTAACACACCCTTAAGCTTGCTAAGAAAATTAATAAAGCAGGTTGATAGTGTCGCGATAGCGTTAACTTGACAACTGGGACTGTGAACTTGGTCAGTCCTTCAGTCATCATGTCTTTGTCCTCTGAGTTGATGAGGAGGTCATTTTCCTGTATAACATATGCCCCCTAAAGTGTGAGATTGGAGGTTGTGACGATGGCCGAAACACTTTATATTTAACTGTCCTTTTCTTTGGAAAAAAGAGAGAGAGGATCAGAGCTTTGGGTGGTACGGGAAACCTGATACAACACATATATATAACAACTAAAATCATGTCCTGAGTCGGGCATTCCCATGCTTAGTAGCTATGTCAGAGTGATTTTCTCAAAAAGAGATATGACGATGTTGGCCGTCGATAAGCACAATGTGGAACTGGTGTCATAATAGGATCATTTTGATGAGCTGTCTTCAAAAAAAATAACTGCAACCTGGGAGTGGAAATAAGGTTGAGTGATGCAAGCCTCTACCCAAGGTCTTGATTTCTGCTTCACCGAAATACATATATCGATACATGTGAATATATGCGTTGATGTCAAACATGCACAAAATCGTTTGATTACCAGTCAATAATGGAGAATATTAACAGGCGTGAGGAATGCCACTGATAATGGTGATGGTCTCCAAGATGCACATTACAATCTAGTGAGTGTGAAAAAAAAAATGTCATCGAACATTCGTAGAATCGTTTAGCCAAGAGCCAAGAATGAAAACCCTTGATCAAACACAAGGTGACTTGCCACTGATGTCTACAAGTACCAAGGCAATGGCGTGTTTTTAGGTCTTCTTCCTAGATAGAGTGTTGATTTTGATAGGAAGAGACCTGTTGAAAGGTAGGAAATAAGGTGTCCTACATCAGTCGACACAAAACAGGACAAGAATGATTGTTTTTTGAGGACAAGGGTTGGGTCCCTTCAAGTTGTTTAGAAGTAGAAGATTCAGGTTGTTCAGAAGTGGAATGAAATGAATAAGTAGTGGGGAATATGAAGTTTGTAGGTTTGTATTCAGGTAAATGAACACCCAGGTCTGACTTAGATTTAGTTGATCCCGGTGGAAGTGGGGGTTGTGGATGAGATTCAAGTGAATGAATAATGAAATCTTATTTGAAATCATCTCCCCTGTCTAAGAGAGGCAACCCTAGGTGATAAGATAGTGTACTATGGATTGGACGGAATGTTACTGTATGGATGAAATTGTAATATATCTTCAAACTGCAAGGTTGAAGTAGAGGAAGATGGTTGATGTCTCCTTCTAGAACTGGCATTTCTCACAAGTCTTTCTGGATCTGACAGAGGAAAAACTGTGTCAGATTCAGAATGGGATATAGTGTGCTTAAAAGGTTCCAATTTGGCACAATGGAGTTGCCAAGTGAAGGATTTTGACCTATTTAGATCTTTAGTCACCTTAAAGGAATAGGAATTATATCGTTGACCAAGGAAAAATTAATGAAATTCGAGTCCTTGACAACGACACCAGATTGATGTTGTATCTCTGAGATGATAATGGTCAGTGATCATGCCAGGGCATCTAAGATTTTTGTTTTGGGGTGTTTTATTTTAATTTCAGAGGACCAATGTATGAAACAGATTTAAAATAGTCATGCCTAACCTTTTTGAATAGTATTAATATTTAAACAGAGGGCTTCTATTAAAATCCACACAGTGATATAGCTTGTCTTGTGATGAGAAGAAATTGAAAGATGATATGACTATTACAATTTTCAAATAGAAAATTAAATAACCATAAGTAAGAAAACCTTCAAACAATGTTCAGAAAGTTTAACAACTTATGCCTAAGATTACAAAATATGCTGATGATTTTATGATTTAGAGGGAATTAGTTAAAAAAATAGTCTATATAATTCATTCTCTTTAAATATGATCACTTCAGAAGCTTATAGGAGTAAATTGAAACATAGCTATTCCTACCTGTTTATCTTCGTAAAACTTAAGAATATGAAGAAAGAACATAGTGAATGAAAACTATAAAACTTACAGGGAACACAAAACTATATGAATCAAAACTCATAATCCTTTTCTTTGCTATTAATGATTTAGAAAAATCCAAGTACATTTAATGCTTACAAATGTTTCTTCAAGGGTGCAACTCTTAATAACTCATGGAAGGGAGTTATTTATACAATCTTAGAGCTAAGAAAATATCTTAAAGAAATTTACAAAAATGGATCAATACAAAATCAAGAATATAAATTGATAGTCGATTTGTCACTATTTTGGTGTTGAGTTGTTGATGACTATTCCTAGGAAAGCTGAAAACGCTCTGAACTATTGATTACTATTCCTGGAAATACTAAATGCTGTTTGATGCTCCTTTCAGTCAATTAAATTAGTTAATTATTCCCAGCGTTCTTATCTGGGATAGATAACTTATTTACCCTTCAATAAAATTCATCCATTTATGTATATTTAGTAAAAGTGGGTTTTACTAAAAATATATGTTTGATTTCATTTAGGATGAAAAAGGTATCTTTGAGTGCATTCAACACAACCCTTGGTGTTGTTGCACTTCTTATGTCTGAAACTAAAGCTGTATTGGTACTGACCTCTGTAAGCTTTCAAACATAATCTTCAATGGGCATTAATTTATCATTTAGCACAAGAATAGAGGGAAAATCCTTACTAGTCAAGGGTTCTAACCTGCTGAAAAATCGTTGAACTATGACATTAACGTTGCTGCATTTTTCCTCTAACTGAAGACTTAGGTTTTTCTTTGTAATGATCTTCTTCACTTCCAGTATGGTTGTTGTCCTGTCATTTATACCTAATTCTTCAAGCTCATAGCTGTCTTTAGAATTTAGAAACTTGATTATCTAAGTGGCAACTTCTTGCATGTCCTTAAGTTCCTTGGAGATAGTTTCAATAGCTTCCTGAGATTTCTCCAATAAGTATTTTTGATCAAATATTATCTTGATATAAGGCCAGATATCCTTGATTGATTCAGTAATCTCTTCCCATAAAATCTCCTTTGCCAAACCCATTTTGTTTCCAAGGTAAGATTCTTTGATTTATTTCTGCAATACTTCAATTTGACTTTTTTCCCTCTGCAACTCAACTGCATGTGAACTTTCTGCAATTGCTTTCATATGTTGTAATTCCTTCAGTTCATCCTGCAACTTCTTGATTTCTACTGTTTGAATATACAAGTTTTGAATAGCTTCAGCAAGCTATTTAACTCCTCTTGTTGTACCTAAAGTAGAAACTCTGGTTATAAAGACTGTTGCAAGAGGAACTACATCCATTGGAATTTGAGCCCTTTTCAAATCTTCCTCTTTCTCTTTGAAAAATTTCTCAATTTGCTCCTCCGTCTATTTTATTTGCAGATTTTGTTCCATAATGAGCTTCATCATTTTATATTTTTGAGTCTCGGTTTATTCAATCTCCTTAGTCATTGGGTCCTCAAAATTTGGAAGTTTGAGCTGCTTCCTTAATGCTGAAAGCTGAGAATTTTTCTTCCTGACAAGTTCTTCTACAACATTTATATTTGAGGGATCATATCCCATCTTTAGCACCATACCTTCCAAATATTTGATCTTGGTGTCCTTTTCTAGTGAGGAAACTATTTCCAACTTGAGTTATGACTATGTATTGGCCAAGGTGACTTGCAACTTTGACAAACTCATGGAAGTGTTAGTTAAAGAGGAATAAATCATTTGGTCAGTCTGTTTGTGCATATCAATTTGTTCAATTGGATGTAGATATTTTACATTAAACTCAAAGGAGGTTTGCTTCTAATAATGTGCAACAGTCTTGGGCCATGGAATTTGAGCTTGTAAGAAAGCCATCTGCATCTTACCCTTTTCAGAGTCAAAGACTGAAAGAAGTCTAGCTTGATAACTGGAAGAGTGTTTCCAGAATTGAGTATAAGTGTTCAACTTCCATTCCTCATTCTTCTTCTTAATTTCACTGAAGACATGAAAGATATCATCTTCTTTGTCCTTCTAACTGCTTCCACTAGTTTGAATCACCTGTTGTTCCTGAGAAGTAGTTGAATGAGTGGGGGACTGAGTAGACTGTCCACCAGACTGTGTAAAAAGAAAAGTCTCTCCAAGTCCATCAAATGTTGTTTTCTGTGACTCAAATGTTGCACTAACCTTCACAGATATCCTAGGTCTCTTCTTTCTATGCACAATTCTAAATCCCTGGCTTAATGCTTCAGTTGTAGGGGATGACTGTTCTTCCCTTCCTCATTTAGCTATCCTTTCCTATGCAAGTGGTGTTTGTACATTTGATGTAGAGACTGCCTATTCTTCAGCTTCTTGAAGGGTGTTCTCCTTCCATTCTAACTGATTTTTGTACTGCTCTATTTCAGGTCTGGCTATGTGGTGGTATGCAATAAACTTATTTTCAACCTTGAGTTTTGAAATTACTCCCATTGGTTCATAAGACCAAGTGAAGTTAAGACCAAACTTCATTTCCTTCAATAATCTATCTGGTTCTTCTCCTACTGCTCTAGTGTTACATCGTAACACCCTTGGGGGTAAATGTGTATATAAACAACATAATAGGAACATAAATACAATAAACATATCTGCCATCAAAATCCATATATACATCAGTACATTTGCACATGAAAATCAAGGGAATGAATTTTTTTTTCATTAATAAATGCAATGAATGAACCGGAGATGGTACTACCACGTTCCACCTGACCATACATTGGCTGAGCCAAGTCTCTTTTCATCCAATCAGCCCCTTGCCATATTCCAAGCATGAATGTGGGATCTCATAGAACACATCAATCAAAACTCGTCCAGGGCTTCTAGAGGCCACCCACCTCAACCCATCAAACAGTGATTCCACCTCACAGTTGGACATCACCAAAACCATCATCAAATTTGTCTCCATCCAAGCCTTCTAGGGCTTCCAGAGTGCTTGTCTAACCAAGGCTTCCAGAACTAGTAGCTCAGCCCACAACTTATACAGGGCTTCCAGAGCATTTGTCCAACTAAGGCTTCTAGGAGTAGTAACTCAACCCACCAAGGGCTTCTAGAGTTTTCATCCAACTAGGGCTTCCAAGACTAATAACTCAACCCAAGCTATTACAGGGCTTCTAGAGCGTTTGTTCAACCAGGGCTTCCAAGACTAGTAACTCAACCCAAGATAAGGAAACATGAGACCCAACTAAAACAAAACAATGAAAGTAAACCCACAATCACCATGGCTATATAGGAAATGGAAAGGCTAGGCAATCCACTGTCAATCCAGGCAATCCTCCATGCCAATGATAGATCACAACCAAGAAACCACATGCATGTCAAAACTAGTGAATAAATCATACATGCAACTCGATACTTGCAAGAATACATGATGTAGTTGTTGATGCTAATGCCTTCTCGCACTTTCATGTTATTCTTTTGCCTTCTTTCTCCAAGAATCCAAGTATACCACACCCTCCAGGAGTGCTCCAAGAAAACTCTAAGTAATCAAGAGTATGAGAGAGAGAGGGAGAATAATGAGAGAGCTCCAAAACTGAACTGACCAAGTCTTCCCCATTGATCCTCAAAGCCTTTTTATTAATGAGGCCTCTATTTTCTTCATTTTCCATTATTTTCCTTCAATTTCCTTCTCACATGCAACATGTGACCTTTCACCTTCCTTGTCTCCTAATTTCCATTATTTTCATAAATAAATGTGCCAAAATACCTTTTTTCCTCTTTAATGCCTTAGCCATTTCCTTTGCCAATTTCCCTAGCCATAAACAACCAAATGAACACCCCCTAGGATGTCTTGCCCAACATTCAGCTTGGAATAAGTGTCCTAGTCATCCGTGGTTATTGTTTTTAACATTTATTACATGGAATTTTCACCACGGTTGTTATAGAACCCTCCCCCTTGGGGAAGCCATCCTCGATGTTTAATCACACATATACCTTGGCAACCTGCTAAAAGAAGACATACTGCTCATGGAGCTTTATAACTCAGCTCGATGTAGTATTTACAATGAAAGATTCGGTCAAGGCATAACATCATAACGACATGACAACATACCGCATAGTGGAGCTTTATAACACAGCTCATTACAATATTTACAATGATCATTCTACTTAAGAAAACCCATGTGACATCATAACATCACGATAACATAACCACATGATAGCATAATAGCATTACACCCATACTACATAGTGGAGCTTTATAACATAGCTCGTTATGGTATTTACATCCATACAGGGGTGTACATATAACAACATCATCAAAATATATATACCAAAACATATGCCAATATACCAAACATATATCAATCATACACTAATCATCATATAGCATATATCAAAACATCATAAGGCATATACCAAAACATCATATAGCATGTATCAACTACCATAAAGCATGTATCAATCACCATAAAGCATATACTAAACAACATAAAGCAAATACTAAACAATCATAAAGCATATACCAAGCCATCATAAGCAAATATCAATCACCATAAAGCACATACTAAACCAACGCAAAGCAAATACTAAACCATCATAAAGCAACTACACAACCACCATAAGAAACCACCAAACCACCATATCATGCTGCTAATTCTTGTAGTTGATTTCAACTACCCAACTGGACATGTTCATGATTCCTATACCACGCACATAGCTTCCATCAGTTTTAAAATAAATTAAAATAAATTCACATCATACCTCATTGGTAGCTCGTCAATAAGGTACATTTGCAATCATGTTTGCTTCCTGTCACAACAAGTCAAACTAGCATATTTGACCAAATCAACATGTATAAAAATATCACATCAGGTTAGCTCAAAACATAACCATGAAAATCATAAATGACATGTAACCATCATAAATCAAAATCATAGATCACATGTAATCATCATGGACCAGAATCATAAATCACATGCATACTAAAACTGAAATATAATACCGATACTTATCCTTTATCGATCCTTACTTCTACCTTTTTTCTTTTTGTACACACATTGGATTGGTTGCCACACCCGACAAACATCCAGTGCCTTCTCCTCAACCATGTGCACATACGCATAGTGTGCATCAAACACATACAACCACATGACATACCACACCATGAAATACATGCATCTACACCTAACATACAACTCATACACCTACAACCAGTGTGCAACACAGTGCATCATCTATACCCGATGTGTAATACCACCCAATACATGTAACTACACATAGCACAACACAACAAGTACGCACACCATAATACCATGACTACATGATGCACATACATAATACCGCATGCCCATAACACAACATAGATGACATGCACACAATACCATATGTACATCAGTACCATATGTAAAACATGTACACAGTACCACTGGGACACTACACCACCTACACAACGTGTGAACATCACATGTACATGGCACCACCTACTCAACGTGTACACAACGCCACATGTACGCTACACCACTATACAATGCGTACACAATACCACACGCACAACATGTACGTGACACCACATGTACATAGTGCCATATGCACGACATGTACATAGCACCACATGCACAGAGCCCCACTTGTACAATGTGTACACAACACCACATGCACACTGCACCACCTGTACAATCATGCACACCACACAATATGTACATAGTACCAAAGTACCACATGCACGCAACACCACTTGTACATAGCATTGGATATCCAACACGTACATAGCATCATCTGCACACAACACTACATATCCAACATGTGCATAGCACCATATGCAAAAACACTGCATATTCATCATGCACACAGTACAATATGTACACAATACCACATATCCAACATGTACATAGCACCATATGTACACACGCCACATATACGTAATGAAGGTAGTACAATATGTATACAACACCCCATATGCAATATTCACACAACCCTATTTGTACCATCATGTACATAACATTGCATAAATAACATGTACACATGCTATGTATACACAACACCACAAGTTCACACATCATAGATGCAACATGTAGAACATATACAACATATGCATAATAGTAGTACCACACATCCAAAACCATATTGTCCTTACCAAGAAACCTTGCTTCTGGTATCTCATCCATGTTTATCCTAGCATGCCGCAGACCACACTGCTTTCACTTTGTTGATGTATCCTTCAACATTACCTATTATAACATAGACATAGGCATAATACAAGTATACAATATCAAATCATATCCACTTGATGCTGACCTCATATATTTGTCGTGACTATTCTTCCCAATTGATTCCAAGACCATGAACCTCTTCATGTTTTTATCCTGCATAAGCAATCATTCCTCCACAAGAATGATCCCTAACAACCATGTTATATAGTAACATAGACACATGGATACATACATACATATATAAACATTAGCATAAAACAATCATGATCATGTCAGACAAGGACATACATACATACATACATGTATACATATATATAAACTTCAACATGATCATAAAATAATTACTAGATAACATAAGGTCTAGGTTAAGAGAACTTCCTTATCTATGCACAAGCATTGAGAGAAATAGTTCCCAACATATCCATAGAATATGACACCGTTGATCCATTTACTTTACCTTTTTTGGTTACATTTCTTTTGTCTGCATTGCTACTGTCCATTTAGCACAATGGACCCAATCAGTCCAACCAATTGTCATAGTCTTACCTTCCACTGTGATTACTCATACACCAAGCTCCATCTAAGTCTTACATCACCTCTTGGGTACCACATAGCTCTCCTCGAGCTACAATAACTTTCCTCTTTCCCAACCAATTCCCAAGACTCAAAACGTAAAAGGCAAGACAAGAAACAAACAAGAAGAAGACCATAAAAACCAATAAAAACATGGCTCCACAAACAAACTGGTATGGCCATACACTAGACATAAACAAAGCCTCAAATCAAGCTCAAAAATTCATAAAATACCAAAAGAACAAGACTAACAAAAAACACCATGACTCAATTCCCATGGTTCCCAGGAAAAGCTCAACCCGGGCCTTCTTCAAGATTTAATGGAAACCTCCCTTTCCATGCAACTCCCTGCATCATACTTCTATAAACACATAATTGTAAATGTATAATTAAGCATAATAATACACTAGTTACCTCATCTAATTGTGCCAAGCATGCTACTTGCAATTGAATACACATGTCAACCACATGTTCCAAATATCAAGACAATCATATCTATTAATTTGAAGTCAACTATTACCAAGACTAACAATCATGTCATAATCCATATTCAACTCATAGTCATCAGTCATAATATTACAACTATCACCTATTATACTCAAGTACATATCAACTGTCTCAACACATATATTTTAGTACAATCATCTTAAAACAAGATCATTTGAACACATACTCATATTATGCAATTCATTAAACATTCATACCATGTTAAACAACCAACTAGACACCACATATACGACATAAGCAACTGATACCTTAATGTAGCTCAGGGGAGGTGATCTTGTCTGCACAATCAATCTAGTTAACACGATATAACTTTACAACACATCAGCTCAAGCACTTATAAGATCATGATATCCATAACAATATCTAACTAACATGTTCACATCGTAAACTCATACACATATGCAAAGTAAATCTAGACTAGTATGACACCATCTCACAAATATGTCAGTTCATACCTGAATATCACAACCATAACCATCTACATAGGTCAAACCAAGTTAACACAATACATATACCATCAAGATCTTCAAGGAAATGAACATAACCATCACGCATATGACCAATCCAAATTATAACATAAATATCTCAATGAAATAACCCTAATCATCAAGTTAATAACATATAACAAGAATAAGCTATATATCATGCTCATCAACAACATAAAACTGAATCATCAAGCTAACTGTCATATAACAATCAACAAGTTAACCTATTGCTATAGCTCCAAATACCACCCTTGGTATTTGTGATGCTTTTTCTATGGCCTAAGGCAACCCCTCCTTCCAGACTTCGTCCAAATATTTTAAAAACAGTGTTTTATTCCCTGTACGCTACTTTTCCCTGAGATAAAAGCATGTACACATGGGTTAGTCAATACCCAACCTGCATATATGTGTTAAAACACTTAAAAAGATTAAATTTCCTTAACTATGGGTGGAGTTCATGAGTTTTACCTGTTGTTTACCTCCTAATGCCCTTGGCCCAACTGTTTCCCAACTATTTCCCAACTAAAAAACTAATTGGGAGAAGTATAAATAGATTTCTATGGGAAGGCCTTAAGGAGGAGAAGAGATAGAATTACTATACTGAGATTATCCCTAACTAAGTCTGAAGTATCCCTGTGCTTCAAGCACTTCCCCAAGTTTCAGGAAACCCTTATTTCCTTGAGTGTTGATATTCTCCCACTTGCTTGAGATATCATGGTATTGGTTATGGAAGGAGGATGTTGAAAACTGGGACTGGATGGATCTTGAGGATGGTTCCGCTTGGAGCTGGAAGAAGAAGATTCAGGTGAATTCTCTCTGTGTTGGTTATAGCTTTCTACAATAAAAAGAAACGTTGTCTTGTTCCTGAGATTGACTTTGTTTATGCATCTGATACTATTTTAACTCATGTATGAATGTTATTTTGATGTATAACTAATCATCTTGCTTATATGATATAAAGTTGATTTCTTTAAAATGCTTTATCTATATGCTACTATGTATGTTCGGATTTTTTGATTTGCAAATTCAAAGATCATCAGGAGTTGCAGAGGGTCTAAACCCTACTGGAACTATCCAAATGAAGGACATCCAGGCATGGTCGCTATCGCATAGTTTGTTTATATAAGCATGTTGCCTGAGTTGTATGAGTGTTTCTGACTGTAGTTTTCTCTTACTTTGTCGGGGTTTCAACCCAAAGCCCTAGGGTACTTATTCCCATAACAAAATTGGTGACTACGCTGGGGATAAAAATCTTGTTATTCCTAGTTTGGGTTGTTCAGTTTCAATCAGGGCTTAGTTCTTGCTTTGCTTGCTGTGACAGTATTGTTTGGTCTAGTAGAATCTCAGACCTTAAGTCTGATCTTTTTGAGCTGGCTTCATTTTTTATTTTCCTTGCAAAGATTAGTATACGCATTTTTATCTGTTTATAGTAGTGTACACACGCTTATTTCTATGAAGTGAACACACGTATATGTGAGTTTCCTTTGTCAGAAGCGCGTATACACACCTCTATGCTTGAACACAGTAGCGTATACCATTTTTTGCATGGTTTTTTCAAATATTTCTACCCAGAAAGATTTGTTTCTTGGTTTGTTTGGTTTTTGAGTGGTCAATTTCTATCTTTAGAATTTTATTATTCAGTGAGCTTACTCTTTTGAATTCTCTTCCACTTTGAAAGGTTTTTGGCCTAGGTTTTCTTTTGAGCAAGTTTTATGATTTGTGTTTTGATACACAAGACTTCTTATAGAGGTTCTTGATTGTTCTAGCCCTCTGGAACAATAGATTGTTTTCAATCTTCCTGTCAAGATTTATTATTGGTCTACTTGCTTTGCTTTCCATCATTTTGTGGCCTTACACCTTTTCTTTCTTTTTGAAAGTTTCTATTTGATGAATTTGAAAGGGTTTCTTTCCTGACTTCTTGGTCAGTTTCTCAAAGCTCTTTTGCTGCTTTTGGATCGTTTAGTGCAAGTTGGAGCCCTTTTTGTTCAAGTTTTCATTCATTGTCGAATTGGTAACTTACAAAGTTTCCTTGTGTTTTGCTTTCAGTCTTTGAGTCATAAGTGGCATTTTGAGTACTTTTGAAAGGTTGTTTTCATTGTTTCTTGAAAAAGAAAAGTCCTTAAAAAACATTGTTTTTTGTTTTCATTTGCCGAGTTTGATTTTGATTTCTTTTATTTTTTGAAAGTGAATTGCGTTCTTTTTGGATTAGTCCTTCTTGTGTGGAGAAGATTTTGTATTAAAGATTTGTATTCTTTTCAAACACTTAAGTTGGCTTATTAAGGCTATAAACAATTGCTTTCATTTCTTTTTAGAGTAATCTAGGATCTTGCATTTTCATGTGCACCTTGCATTAGGGTAGTTTTGCATTATTAAAGCATCAGTATTCTTTTTAGTTTTTGTGAGTGTGAAGTGTGCTTTAAGAAAAGAAAATTTTTTTTTTCTTTATAGAAGTTTCTTAGAACCCAAGTAGAAATTTATTTTCATCGAATAACAAATGATTGCATTCATATAAGTTAGTTTTTCATTAATTTCTTTTGTGTCATACAAACCCCATTGGTTTCATTTCCATTTATCCCTTTGACTTAAAAGAATAGCCATATAAAATCAAGTGCTTAATAAAATAAGCTAGAACTTTTTGTATTTTCATCTGAATACACCAACAAGTCTAGGTTTATTTAGGGACTTGGATTAGGCGAGAGGAGAGTAAACTCTCCAAGGCCACTCTAAATTGTAAAACATAGAAGTTTGATTGAAGGGTGAAATCCAATAGCATTAGGGAGATTGGGAAAACTCAGTGACTGGGAGTTAAGCACGAGGGTTCATGAAAATTAGGATGAGAGATATCCCCTCTCTTACTTGTCAGATCCTACCTCATAACTGTTCCACTTGCTTCTAATACGAGTTGGTGTCTTTACTCTCCTATCCTAGCGATCCACACAGGTGGCTGCAGAGGGGAATCCTGTGGCACCTGAGGTTGAAATTGCATCACATTTAGCAGTACTTCTAGAGGCCACCCTTGCGAAGCTTGGGGGCTTTCACCCGCAAAGGCTGTTGTCTGGAGGTTAGCGTAACTACCTCTGATACCTTCACTAGTAGGCCTGGGGCGTAATTACCCCAGTCTATTTTCAGAAGGCCCTTATTATTAACTTTAACTTTCTTGTATTTTTGTGTCCGATCCTAATCACCCAAGGCATAAATACTTGGAAGTTGCTTGATTGTTGATATCTTTAGGGACATTTTAGTGAATGTTTTGTGCTCCTAGTCAACTTAGCTTTTAATTTTCTTGAGTCTTTAAGTAGATTTTATAAAAATAATTCAAAGTGGCTAACCGACCATCTCGACGATCTCGAAGACTTCGTGGGCTTTCACCTACGAGTCCAGAGCCTTCTCCTAGAAGGCGTAGGAGTGATTCTGCCAGTGGTTTCCAACCAGTGGCAGTAGGCACATCAGAGATTGATCCTCTGCTTGGGGGCATTAGTTCACAAGATAGACTTGGTACTACTACAGAGTTAGAGAGGAACACACCAGTTCTATCTCGAGTACTCTTCCAGTCAGAAGATAGTATTGAAGTAGAAGAGCTTTCAGAGTCGATTGCGGCTTTGAATTCTCCTCTCCCTCCCGATCATCCAGACGTATTGTTATACATTGGAACTCTGACTCACAGGCCTTTGAGCCCAGGTCCACACACATCTATCCCTTCGATGACCACTGCTAGAAGCATGGCATCTACCACGAGTGTTGTGAGCATGAAGACTCCCATATTTGTGCAAGGTTGAGGAACTATATCCATCCCTTATAACACTCCCAGCACTTCCTTATTTGGGTCTACTTCCATTCTGTCGATGAGTGCAAGTTCTCAAGCTAATGCATCCAATTTCGGATTTTTCCCTTTTTGAATACCCTCTTAAGGTATTCCTTCAGTTCCATTGAATATACCATCAACTGCCTCTACATCCATGTTGAGTGGATTGGCTTATTTTCAGGGTTTCCCATTTGGAAGTGGTCATATACCACATTCCAATCCAACAGTAGGGTCTATGCCTTTGCCTTTTACCAGTCAAGGTATTAACCCCTTTCAGAGTTGGAAAAACCCTGCGGTTAGTGGGATAGGAGCTCGGAATTATTTTTTTGGCCAACAAGGGAATGTGTCATATTCCTCGGTTAATTCATTTCAATGTTTTTCACCCTTTTCTAATGCTTTGAATCCTTATCAGGGGCTGTCATCTCCTTTCAATACTTCATTAAGGGGTAACTTTACCGGTTACAGAGGATTTTCAGCAGGAGTTGGTCAAACTTAGTTTTGCTAGACCATAAGGATCACCCTTTGGTTCAATAGGTTCTACAAGTTACTTCAGGAAACCCAGTGCCTTTCAACATCCAAGTCATTCTTTTTAGACCTATGGGAACCCTGCCAAGTCCGAATGGAATTCCTGAGGTCCTCCATGACTTCCTTTTCTGGCCACGCTTAATCTAGCAGACTTGACTAAATTGAAAAATGATCCAATTAGGTACAATCCGGCTTCGCCTCCGGTCCCAACTAAACTTCCATTCGATATTCCAAAATTCAAAGGGAAGAATGGTGAAGACCTGGGAGACCATGTGACCACATTCCACTTATGGTGCTCATCGAACTCCCTGATCGATGATTCGATCATGTTGAGGTTATTTCAGTGCACCCTAACTAGGAATGCAACCAAATGGTATATAGAGTTGCCAAGGGTCACCTTTACTTCTTTCACCGATTTGGCTAATATTTTCTTGAACCATTTTCAGTTGCATGTTCGATATGAAGTCGGAACTGAGCTTCTGGCCAATTTTCTTCAAGACATGGCAACTCACATTTCGGATCATATCCAGGATTGGAGATGGAGAAAGAGGCTTATCAAAGCCTAAATTACACCAGAGTTCCATCTCGAATGGTTTCTAAAATCTCTACAACCTGAAATCTCTAAGCATGTTTCTCTTTCCAGTGTTTATTCGGAAGAGCAGGGCAATTAGAACTGATATATTCTTAGTCTGGGACTCTTCAAAAAATCCTACCTGATGCTCCTAGATCCAAGGTTGATTTAGCCAAACTAAATCCAAGCCCTCATGCCACCAGTATAGTTGGATCAATTGATGCAAATACGGTGAACCTTCTAAACCAATTGCAGTAGTTGTCTCTACAAACTACTTCTTCTAACCAGGTAGCACTGTTTACAACTTCACCTTCCCAACCTACTTCCATAAACGTCGTTTAGACTTATAACCCCAAAGGAAATAAAAAATCTATTGGGAAGAAGAAGGTACAAGGTAAAAAAGAAGAATTAGGAAGGGAAGGGTAATGTGAACAAGCCC
Organism: Pinus tabuliformis; assembly: GCA_031772625.1. Lineage (NCBI taxonomy): Eukaryota > Viridiplantae > Streptophyta > Pinopsida > Pinales > Pinaceae > Pinus > Pinus tabuliformis. The sequence goes on along the minus strand of CM062819.1, from coordinate 62,876,819 downwards.
AACAATGGTGCCGGTGAGGGTAGAAAAGAGTCTAAGAAGAAAGTTAAATTTCCATGCAAGTTATGCAATGGAGATCATTCAACTCACCTCTGCCCCAAGATTCAGGATGCTCAGTGCTTGTTAGTGCAACAAGGGTCCTCTAGCTCCCAAGCTGTCTGTTATGAAACCAGCTCACAAAAAGATAGAAAAGAGAGATCCACACCTTAGAATTCAGCCTCTTCGAGGGGGCAACCTCCTTTACATTACATAAATGAGCAATTCTTGGATGATACAAATGAAAAGACCTCCTTTCTTTATATAGGAGTCTAAGTTGTCATAACATAATCAGAGCCGACATAACAATAATAATGTAAGGGCATAATAATAACAATAGTGGGCTTCTATGGGGCACAATAGTAACAATATGGGAACTACATGGGTACATCAATATAACAAGTGGGTTGTACTAATAACAATAAGGGGTTACACTAGTAGTATAGGGGCCTAACACTGTCTTGACTAACTCTTTTCCCTAAGGGCAGAAATTACTTGCTGGTGCGAACTCGAACGCTGGTACCTCTGCAGGGGGCAACCAGGAAGGGGAAAATTCCTCAAATGTGTATGTGATGAATTCTCCTCTCCCTCCCAATCATCTAGACGTATTGTTATACATTGGAACTCCGACTCACAGGCCTTTGAGCCCAGGTCCACACATATCTATCCCTTCGATGACCACTGCTGGAAGCATGGCATCTACCACGAGTGTTGTGAGCATGCAAACTCCCATATTTGTGCAAGGTGGAGGAACTATGTCCATCCCTTATAACACTCCCAACACTTTTTTATTTGGGTCTACTTCCATTCTGTCGACCAGTGCAAGTTCTCAAGCTAATGCATCTAGTTTTGGATTTTTCCCTTTTTGAATACCCTCTCAAGGTATTCCTTCAGTTCCATTGAATATACCATCAACTGCCTCTACATCCATGATGAGTGGATTGGATTCTTTTTAGGGTTTCCCATTTGGAAGTGGTCATATACCACATTCCAATCCGACAGTAGGGTTTATGCCTTTGCCTTTTACCATTCAAGGTATTAACCCCTTTCAGAGTTGGAAAAACCCTGTGGTTAGTGGGATAGGAGCTCGGAATTAGTTTTTTGGCCAACAATGGAATGTGTCATATTCCTCGGTTAATTCATTTCAAAGTTTTTCACCCTTTGCTAATGCTTTGAATCCTTATCAGGGGCTAGCATCTCCTTTCAACACTTCGTTAGGGGGTAACTTTACTGGTTATAGGGGATTTTTGGCAGGAGTTGGTCAAACTCTGAGTTTTGTTGGACCACAAGGATCACCCTTTGGCTCAATCGGTTCTACAAGTTACTTCGAGAAACCTGGTGCCTTTCAACATCTAAGTCATTCTTTTCAGACCTATGGGAACCCCGCCAAGTCCGGATGGAATTCCCAAGGTCCTCCACGACTTCCTTTTCTGGCCACACTTAATCTAGAAGACTTGACTAAATTGACGAATGATCCAATTAGGTACAATCCGGCTTGGTCTCCGGTCCCAACTAAACTTCCATTGGATATTCCAAAATTCGAAGGGAAGAATGGTGAAGACCTAGGAGACCATGTGACTACATTCCACTTATGGTGCTCATCAAACTCCCTGATCGATGATTCGATCATGTTGAGGTTATTTCAGCACACCCTAACTAGGAATGCAGCCAAATGGTATATAGAGTTTCCAGGGGTCACCTTTACTTCTTTCATCGATTTGGCTAATATTTTCTTGAACTAGTTTTAGTTGCCTGTTCACTATGAAGCCGGAACTAAGCTTTTGGCTAATTTTCATCAAGACATGGCAACTCACATTTCGGATCATATCCAGGAATGGAGACGGAAAAAGAGGCTTATCAAATCCTAAATTCCACCAAAGTTCCATCTCGAATGGTTTCTAAAATCTCTACAACCTGAAATCTCTAAGGATGTTTCTCTTTCCGATGTTTATTCGGAAGAGCAGGCTATTTTTTGAGCCCAGCAATTAGAACTGATATATTCTCAGTCTGGAACTCTTCAGAAAATTCTACCTGATGCTCCTAGATCCAAGGTTGATTTAGCCAAACTGAAGCCAGGCCCTCACGCCGATGGTATAGTTGGATCAATTGACGTGAATACGGTGAACCTTCTGAACCAATTGCAGTAGTTGTCTCTACAAACTACTTCTTCTAACCAGGTAGCACCGTCTACACCTTCACCTTCCCAACCTACTTCCATAAACGTCGTTCAAACTTCTAACCCCAAAGGAAATCAAAAATCCGATGGGAAGAAGAAGGTACGAGGTAAAAAAGAAGAATTAGGAAGGGAAGGGTAATGTGAACAAGCCCAGCAACGGTGCCGATGGAGGTAGAAAGGAGTCTAAGAAGAAAGTTAAATTTCCATGCAAGTTATGCAATGGAGATCATTTAACTCACCTCTGCCCCAAGATTCAGGATGCTCAGTGCTTGTTAGTGCAACAAGGGTCCTCTAGCTCCCAAGCTGTCTTGACTAACCCTTTTCCCTAAGGGCAGCAATTACTTGCTGCCGCGAACTCGAACGCTGGTACCTCCACAGGGGGCAACCAGGAAGGGGAAAATTCCTAAAATGTGTATGTGATGAACTCTCATGTCGACGTTGCCACACGAGCACGTGATTATGGTGAAACAAAAACATCTAAGGGTAAATCTATTCCCAAAACCACCGACCCACTTCATATTGAGTGACCCTCTGTTGATTCTATACCTCGGATACTGAAAGGTTCCGCTAAGCGCTCAACGATTAACCCTAATGCTAGGGTATCCCAGAACTACTCGATTGTAGAAGATCTAGGTCAAAGTCCTTGCTCTATCTCTGCATTGGAGGTACTCCAGTCATGTCCTTCCCAGAGAAGTGCTTTGCTTTTGGCAATTGGGGCAGTAGATCCAAAAAATTCCTTAGTGCTCAATTTTGACATGCTGAATGTTAAAAAGAGACTTCCTCACCATATGGCTTTCTAGATAAAGTCTACTTACCGAAAAACCAATATTTTTCGGATAGTTATAGATGAGGGAGCTTCCACATGCGTCATGTTGAAAGGCCATTGGATCACCTTCATTTTTTCCTTCATCGACTCTCTTAACAGCATTTGATGCTCATTCTCATAGGCCACACGAAATTATCCTGAATTTTCCTATATGTGTTGGAGGAAAGGTCGTTAATATTGAAGTAGAAGTCGTTGATGCCAACCTGGATTACAACCTCCTCTTAGGAAGGAATTGGATTTATGAGATCGATGCCATAGTTTCATCTCTATTCCACATCCTTTGTTTCCCTCATGAGTGGAGAACTGTTAAAATTGATCAATTAGATTATTCTCTGGGTGATTCTCGTGCAACTTCAGATTCTACCGTTCCATTGGTGGATAATTCTCGTCAACCTATAGAAAATTTAAGAGTTGGGATGTACTCTTCCTTGATGGGTATATTTGATTTTCACCCTTCTATAGCTAGAATCAATGCAATTTCATCCTCCAAGGGGCCTTGACGGAAAGAGTTCTTTCGAACTCATTATTTTTTGGACCCTTGGACCTTACCTTCTGTTTCTAGGGAAAACTAGTGTCTTTTCGATTGACTAGCCCTCTAGGTTTGGCAGCTACCCTAGAAACAACAGTTTAAAGAAAGTAATGATTTCTTCTATGTATAATAGATAAGAGAAAGACAAAGGAACTAACCTGGATCTTCCGCTTAACTCTTTGCTTGATCTCTCTCCCCCTTGACAGAACTTGCAACTCCTCTCCGTACTTATCCCACTTAGAGAGTACCTGTAGGAACACAGCAACAAAGAACCGTCAAAGCATCTTGATCTATTATATCATAATCATTACGGAGTCAGAAATATAATGAACATACAATGGCATTCACAAATGATAAAATTCACAATTGCACAATCATATGGAAGAAAACTTGAAGAACTTTATTAAATAGAAGGGAGAATTACAACCTAGTTGTTTGATCCAGCATCATCCTCCCAGCATGAAGCCCTCTTCACCTCATGAAATAGCAAGATCACACCAACAATACAATTCTCTTTCTCAAATACAAACTATTAGCACTTCCTTGCAATTCACAAAATTCCAGCCTCTAGATCTCTTAAATGGGGGATCCATTTATAGATGTGTGCAAGGGTGTGAGTCATCTCTGGGTTTTAATTAGTGTCATTCCACTTGTTACATTTGGTTCCACAAGAGGAGAGATAACTGAAGTTTAGATCTCTTACTCATCCTTGGGTGAATTCAGAGAGGCAAGTGTCATAGGAGAAGTTTCTAGAAGATTCCATGAGCAACCACCTAGCAAACTGTCTCAGACATTTGTCCATCCTCACCCATCATACCCTATAGAAGGCCCAAATAGTATGAATTGCACCTAAGCAGTGTATCACTCAGTATGCATCGCACCTGGCCAGTGTAGCAGTCAGTATGGTTCAGTTTAGGCCATTTCTGGATGGTTTTTCAGGTGGAACTTTTGGGGAATGATGTAATCATATGACCATGTTCTTTTAGGGTATGAAACAACTCTTTTAGGGGTTGATGAGCCCTGGTTGATTGACATATAATATTGGGGTTGAAGTGCCCAAATATGTCTATAACAGTTGCCCCCTAAAGCATGAAGTCGTAAATCTTGATGTCGGGTGAAATGCTTTATCATGAGGATCCGAGGTTTCGAAACTGGAAGGTGACCTATATAAGATACAATACAATACATCATCATAATATAATATTTTCATGATCTAGCTAAGGCGGGAATTCCCATGCTCAACTTTATAAATTCATTTCATGTACATAGACCAGATAGTTGTCTGCAAATGCAGGCTAGTGATTCTTCAAGTGTAGAGTCATCATCCTTGGTCTGGATGACCATCTGTGCAACGTACTTGTACATTTGATGTTTTTATATCCCTGAATATATCACAGCCCAGATGGATGAAACTAGATCTAGGGTCTTCAAACTCTTTCAATCTTCACCCGATGTACAAGTCAATCCATGTGAAGAGATGTTCTGAAGTCGAACATGGAAAGACATCGCCTGGTTACCAGCCAATAATGTGAGTTGTTAACAGACGTGAGAGGAATCACCGATAATGATAATGACCCTCACGGTACTACATAAAATTCATGTGGTGTGAATATATGATCCGATGAAACAAACCACGCAAAATCTTTCGGTCGAAGGCCATTGATGTCAACCTGTCCCTGGAAGTGAGAAACTTGCCATTGAGGCATGCAAGTTTCAAAGTACTGAAAGGGTTGCTTCTAAGTCAACTTCTTGGATAATGAGTTTATGTCGACAAGAAGTGACTCGTCATAGGAGGGCCTTAATGTATCCCACATCTACGACATGAAACGAAGCAAATGATTTTTTGGAGGTGAAAACGATCGACGACACAAGGTTCAGGAATCACGGTCATGAAAAATGGAGGTTGAAGGTATTGCAGTGCATGAGGCATTAACTGGATGGTGAATTCTCGACTGAATGACTTCTCTTGAACATGTTGGTGACACTAAGATGGATTGGTAGCGTTAACCCCAAAATATGGATGGTGTGGAAGACCAATGGTGAGATGACCAGTGAACGGAATAACCCAACCCGACTCAATAATGGTGATGGAGTGAAAGTGTCATGTACAAGAGTGACCTGCTACCATAAAGTTTTCAAGTTTTCTTCCCTTTTTCCCTAGTCATTGCTGACCAGCACCTCTTTATTTTTGTCAAGCTTGACGAGGATCCTTCGGGAAAACTTGTCGCTATGTTTTAACGAGTCTAGCGACAGTGAAACTCGTTCTTGTCTGGGTGGACAAGTTTGTCGTTATTGTTTTAATGAGTTTAACAACAAGGATAACTTAGTATTTTTCATGTTTAAAGAGTTTGAAAAAGGAAGAAAAGGAAACTTTGTCTCATCCAGGAATGGACGAGTTTGACGCTATTGTTTTAACGAATTTAACGACAAGAATAACTCAGCCCTTTTCATGTTTAGAGAGTTTGAAAAGGGACGAAAAGGAAACTCCAAAGGTTCTTTTTCATAGAATAATCCCTTAGGTCTGAAAAGGATTAAAATAATACAAAATGGATGACTTTTCGATCACTTTAACAAGCCAAAAAAGACAAGCGCTCGAACTTTTTCATGAGATAATCCCTCAGGTCCGAAAAATATTAAAATATATAGGAGGGCTGACATTTCCAATCACTTTAACGAGTTGGAAAGGCTGGTGCTTGACAATATTTTCATATGTAACGAGTCTGCAAAGGGTTTAAAGGAGACTCAATTTTGAGGAACGAGTGGTGTGTAGGGTAGCAACTGGTTCTGGGTAAGCTTGGAACTTCTCAAAACATGGTGAGGTGAAGAGGTTGGCTAATAAGACTACTCGTCACAGCTATTCCTCAAAAAAGGGTAAAAAACCAAGTGGAAGCGTATGATCGGCCAAAAGAATGGAGGTGATGAGAGGAATACAACCAAGGCTCAGAAGGCTGATAGCATGGCAATCACAAAGGTTATTTACGGTGGGTTCATTTTCTATTGAGCTTGAATCATGGGGGAACTATGCTCAGTATTCAGGATGTCAAGACCGATGAGTTACCTTTGAGGTTACAGTGCCATACTACTGGTGTGCCGAGTTGATGGACCAGCCTCTTGTGCATGATCGCATAGGCGGTGACATGTTATCACCAACATCATTAGTCTAGGATGCTTTTGTGCATTCATTTTGAGTTTCATGGTCAGATGACCGATTTTGTCTTAGATACAAAACATTTTGTAAAAACTAGAAACAACTGTATATTTTTTATTTTCGGAGTTTTATTTTGGTTAAGTTATGCAATCCTGATGCAAATGTTGATGTAAAATGCTTTCTTTACAAATGCTGCAAATGTCTATCTAACATATAGTTTGCTAATGAATCATTCAATGTGTTTAAGTTTCTAGAAATGTGTTGATATTGAATGGAATCAAAATGTCTCTCCCAAATCCTGACTCTTAGGAACATGGGATAAATAGCTGGGTTCCGAATGGAATAAACGCTAGTAAGATGTAGAATGAGAAGTTGTGAATCTAGCCTGACAACGAGTTGGAATATGCCACATGAAATGGCATAAGAGAGAAGTTCAATCAACATGATATACTCAGCGATGTTGTTTGTCGATTGGCTGATACATATCCCCTTGAAACTCACTAACTCACCGCTTGGAGCAAAAATAGCCCAAGCTGCAGAAGATAGGTTCTGCGTACTACGACTAGCTCTGTTGGTGTACCCAACAAATGGTTCAAAAACGTTTGACATCTGCAACAAATGTGAAGTAGATTACCTAACCAAAATGGAAACTCTAAAAGAAAACACAAAAAATGCAATAAAAGCATATGTACAATGAGTTTACTACACTTAATCAAGCATAGTAACGTTTAAGATACAACTTGTTTCGGGGCTGCGACAGTGGAATCCCATCATAATCGACCAGCTTGTAGGCTCCTTTTGTCAATACACATTTAACAATGCAGGGGCCCATCCATAATGGTTCAAATTTACCCACTCCTAATTTGTCAGAGTCCTGATCGTAAAGCAAGAGAGAAGACACGAGGCTTGACATTTTTGTAAAATTGTGCCTTGACACGTTTCTTATGTGCTTCGTTAGCCAACGCGACATCACGATGGGTTTCATCTAGGTGGATTAGTTCCAAGAAATGAACCTCTTCTTCAGAAGTTTTGAGAAGCAGATCAATTGCAAGCTTGAGGGACGAGATTTCGCACTGAATTGGTAAGACAACTTCGAGACCATATACCAACTGAAAAGGCGTAAATCCAGTCGCATTTCTCATCGAAGTCCTATATGGCCATAGAGCTGAGTACAGGATTAAATGCCAATTCCATTTGTGGGCTCCAATCATTCTCTGCAACATGTGCTTAAGGACTTTGTTGACTACCTCAACTTGTACATTAGCTTGCAGATAATATGGAGTAGAACTGTCGTGGGACAGTCCTAATTTGGCAGTCAATTCAATCATCATGTGATTGTGAAAATGCGACCCATGATCTGTGACTATAGCCTGTGGAACACCAAATCTAGAAACTACATGATTAAAAAAGAAAAGAGCAGCTATTTCGCCACTGTTGTTTAATGTAGGCATCACCTCGGCCCATTTTGTAAAATAGTCGACAGCGACTATAATATACCCATGCCCCTCAGCCGAGGTGGGGTTACATGTCATGAAATCAATGCCCCATTTAGCAAATGGCCCAACAACAACTACTGGATGCAGTGGTGCAGGTGGTAATCTAGTTTTGCGATCAAAAATCTGACAAGCATGGCAACTTTTGACTGTAGTTATGCAATCTCTGAATATGGTGGGACAGATGTAACCTACTCATAAGATATTTTATGCAGTAGCGTAACCAAATAGATGCCCCCCACAAGCACCTTAATGACAATCATTCAAAAAAATTTCAGCCTCCTCATGCGTGAGGCACCTTCGTAGAACTGTATTGACACCATGACGGTAAAGCATATCGCCAATGATCAGGTAGTCTTTGGCTTGGTATCAAGTACATCGTTGTTCAGAGCGAGAGTTGTTAGGCCTAAAATTTTGGGTTTGGAGATAGACTAGTATATCCCCATACCACGGATCGCCTGATGATATCAGAAACAGAGTCTCATCCACAATTAATGCTTTGGATGTTAAATCGTTGGATGATGAGGGAAGGTCACAAAGTAACTCCACAAAGACAAGAGATTTATTTGATTTGGATTTGGTGAATTCTAGATCAAACTCCTGCAAAATGGCTATCCATTTGGAATATTTTCCCCCCAGCAATTGACGTGACAGAATGTAGGTCATAGTGTTGCAATCTGCCACAATGGTAGTTTTGCGAAAGAGAACGTAGTGTCGAAATCTCTGTATTGCTTGAACGGCTGCTAAAGCCAATTTTTCAACATAAGAGTACTTGCTTTCTGTATCATTAAGATTTCAACTTAAATAATATATAGGATGTTCAATTCCATTATCTTCTTGCACTAAAACCATGGCGATGGTCATATCTACAGCGGCGAGATACAAGTTAAAGTATTTTTGATAGTCAAGAGCGTACATTAATGATGCTTTTATCAAGGAATCTTTTAAAGCATCAAAGGAAGCTTGTGCAACCTGATCCCAGTGGAAGGGTACTCCTTTTTTCAAAAGATGTGTATAACCTTTAGCGAGTTCAGCATAATGTGGAATGAACCTCCTCAAAAAGTTAGCTTTGCCTTGGAGTCTCTGAATCTAAAGTAAATTTGAAGGTGGAGGCATGTCAAGGATTGCCTAAACCTTAAATGGGTCGAGTCGAATTTCGTCCTTAGAAACTATGAAACCAAGTAGTCAACTAGAACCAACACAAAACACACACTTGTGTGGATTGAGTCGTATCTTGTAGTGTCAGCAACGTAGAGATATGTCTCTCAAATGCTGCGGATGATCAGTTCGTTTTCGCGAATGAGCTAGTAGATCGTCGAGATACAGTTGAATGATGTGTTTACTGTCATGGAAGGCGTAGTTCATTGCCCTTTGAAAATTTTGCCCTGCGTTCTTAAAACTGAAGGTAATTTACGATACACAAATGTGCCCCACAGACATATAAATGCAGTCTTTGACTGGTCCTGTGGGCAGATATTGATTTGATTGTATCCGGAAAATCCATCCACGAATGAAAAGATTTTGCATCTGGCACATTCATTAATTATCTAGTCGATGAAGGGTGTAGGATAGTTGTCTTTTGGACACACTTGATTTACATCCCTATAATGAAACACACTCTAATTGTTCCTTGTTTTTTCATTACAGGAACAATGTTCGATACCCAATCAGTGAGAGGAACAAGGTAAATGAAACCAACATGCAAAAAAATTTCAACTTTTGCCTTAATGGCAGTGGCTTTCTTCGGATGGACAGGTCGAAGCTGTTTTCGTACTGGTTTGACATCTGGATACATCTTGATTTCATGTTCAACAATTCTCGAGTCAATGCCTGGCATTTCTTCATATGACCATGCAAAGACATCTCTGAATTCGCAAAAGAGAGCGCAATAAATTTCCAAATCTGCTGGAGAACAAGATTTTCCAACGTGAATATTCTCTACAACATTAGGTTTGGTCGAGATATTAGTGGCGATAGTTTCTTCAATATTGGACATATTTCACTCAGAATCCACTGTATTTAAAATATTTAATAAAAAACCAAAAACTGAAGGATGATTAAGGTCGCTTGAATAATCTTCATTGTTATCTTGAAGGTGGGAATGATGGTGGTAATGTTCCCATGGCATCTCTCTTATCATCATTGAATGGATGATTCCTTCATCTGTACAATGTATATGAGACCAAGGATCGGAAGAGTTACCATACTCTAAAGACCTATCTATCCAAACACTCGTTGAGTGTTGATTCAGGTTTGTCGCATATGCCCAGAAAATTGATTGCTACAAAGATTCTATGGGGCTTGATGGCAACATCTCGTGGTGATCCACACCATCAAAATTGTCAGAGTTATTCTTAATCTCAAGGGATGTAGAAGATATCATATGACAAGTTTCCACTGTGGCCACTTCCGCAAGTCCAGGTGGAGGCGGGAGGGAAAAAGTACCCATTAAGGAAGGGTCTTTTAGGAGACCTACTCTGACATTTTGAAGTGATTGAGAACTTCCATGGATCAATGGAATGCTTCTAGTAGCTTGTGAACTATTAGGAAAACATGCTAGTTGGTCAACGATTGTAATTCCACCTTGGAAGGGAAATGCAATCTTTCTAAAATATGTAGACACAATGGCTGCCATAGCATAAATCTAGGGCCTTCCCAGTAAGATATTGTAATCAAGGTTTCCATCAATGACCTTGACTTCAATCTCTATTGTCTTGCCCCCCAGTTCAACTTGCAAGTTACTTAAAATCCCATACAGCATGTACATTCTTCCATCGAATGCTTTTAATGTTGTTGATGATCGCGACAAGGGTGGTGAACCTAAAGTTTTCCAGCAACCCATTGACATAATACAAGTAGATGCCCCCTCATCAATGATTGTTTGATGAACAGTTTTATTGAGGGCTTTTACCTATATAAGGAAAGCGAGTTGGGCCAGTAACTGAGGTGTATATCCTTTATGATTAAAGGCCACAATATTGGAATCCGCTGGATCAATCCCACATATTGCTGATAACAAAGCATGCTTTTGGGAGGGGCAATTCTACAGTACCTCAAGTGTCAACATAGCAGATGGTGATTGAGCCAGATCCTCCACTATATGATAATTTTGTGCAGCTCGAGCACGAGGATTAAATGTAGATTTATGTATGACTCCCTTTGGCGGCTTTATAGTTAGTTCAGGAATAATGGGTGGAACAACTTTTGGCGAAGTTGTTGTTGAACTACTAGGTTGATCTGTAGCCTGGTTGTTTGATGATGATGGATTCCCATAGTCTTTATTTCTTGTCGATATCAAAGCATCATTTTTCTGTTTTGAGATGGATAGCATAAGAACTTGAGATGTGGAAGCATTATCGATAGCAACCAGATTAGTTTCTGGGTTTGGAAAGGGGTCAATCAACACTGCTGAGGTATTTGAAGTCTTTAAAATTTTCGCAACTTCCACTCGATGTGGACAATATTTCATATAATGGTCCTCGTTACATATGTAACATGGAAAACGAGGAGGTTTCTTTTGCCTAGTAAGGTTCTCATAAGATTGTTTAGTAGTTGAATTCTCTTGTTTCTTCTTATTATTTTTCCCTTTCTTCTTGTCCCCTGGTTGCTTTGGATTCTTGCCCTTGTCAGATGACACGACATTAATCTCTGAGGCAAGAGGTTTGTCATTTTCTTTTTGACTAGAAACTGCAAGGGCTTTACCAAATGGAGCCTTTGTGGTTTGCGTACTTGAGGCACCGATCACGCCATCACCGGCATGAGAGTCCCTGCTCGATTTAGGAGGGGGTGGAATGGAAAATGCTTGTCTAGGAGAATTAGGAATTTTGTTGTAGAGCGTGCCAGACTGAGTATAGATCAAGTCTAAATATTGGGCACGAGCAATGACTTGCTCTTCAGTGACAACTCCTCCTTTCACCATGTCCTCAGTTATAGAAGGCAATAAGGACTTAATAAACCACTTAGCTAAAAGCTAATCAGGAACATACGTCTTTACCATTCGACGACGACGTCGCCACTCATGAATATGATCAGATATGTGAGTGGCCGTGGTCTGTTTAAAGTTGGTAAGGAGTTCTGTTCCTGTTTCGTACCTTATGGGTAACTGAAAGTGGGTTAGAAAAGTAGTGGCAAGGGCGCTGAAGTTATCGAACGAAGCTCTAGGAAATTCAATATACCATTTCGTTGCTAGACCAGTGAGCATTCTCTGAAAAAGGTGAAGCCTAATCGAATCATCATTCAGGGTGTTAGATGAGCACCACAAATGAAAAGTCATTATGTGATTCGATGGATATTCACTTGGATTTCCATTGAATTTAGGAATATCGGAGGGAAGTTTATGAGGAATTGCTGGCCACCAAGGGGCATATGCAATTGGATCATTCGTCAGCCAGTTCAAATCCGATAATTCTAGAGTTGCTACAAAAGGAAACTGTTGATTTAGGTTAGGTGAAGCATACTTAGGATAAGATGGAATCGCCTGAGCAGTAGGTCTTTACATAGCAACATAATGTATCTGATGCTGGTAACTTTGATAAGGTTGTTGGACATAACTAGTATAGTGTGGTTGTTGATAACCGTTTTGAAAATGCAGTTGTCCATTACCTACAAAGCCTTGTTGCTCAGGTCCTTGGTAGGTTTGATATTGACCAAGCCCAAACTGAGGTTGTGTTTGCTAGAATTGCAGTTGTTGGTATTGTACCAGCCATGGTTGTTGGACCATTTTCTGTTGCCCAATACTAGAATATTTACCAAGAGGTGGAGTGATAATACCCGTTTGAGCCTGAGTCATTCTAGGTAAGGAAGCACTAACTTGAGGTTGTGATTGAGCCGTAGAGGCAAGAGGTTGTTGTATTGCAACCTGAGAGACTTGAGGTTGAGACACAACAGGCAGTGTTTGTACTTGTAACACGGTCACAATAGTAGGTGTAGTGGAAATATTCGACACAGGTTGGATCAGTTGCATTAAATATACAACCGTTGGTTGTTGTGGAAATACGGGTACCCAACCACTAGATGTAATTCCAGTTTGAGCTGAATTTTGTTGTAAATTCTCATATAGTTGTTCCCCAGGAGGGAACAATGAAAAAGCATACTGCCCTCCATATGGTGGTAGTCCAGTGTTCAAAGGATATATCGGTCTTTTAAGACTGGTCTACCCAAATTGATACTGGCATGTAGGATAAATTTGTTGAGATTCAACATAAGAAATACCAGACGAGATTCCGGATGAATAAATAGGAGCAGACCATGTTGCTAAGGCAGCCTCTAAGTGGACTCCTGCTAATGATTGATAACTAGCTGGAATAGATGGTATACCAGAAAACATTGTAGGAATGGCAGCAGGAAGTTCTGTCGTAGTTGCATCAGATGACACAGTCCTAGATGTTGATGGTTGCTCAGACATGTTTAGTCTATTCAAAATATTTCCTCACAATTCGAAAGGAACTTGCGATGAAGGATGATTAAAAGAACTAACTTTAGGAGTAGAAGGATACAGATGAATCCCAGTTCCAAAATGTAACGGGGTACTGGAAGGAGGATCCTCTACTATCTCCTCTATAGCAATCAGTCCAGGTGGAAGAGGTAGACCGTCAGGTCCATAAAATATTTCTGGGACCAAAGAAGGTATAGCTTCTGCAGTGATAGATACCAGAGGGGTGACACCTTCTGAATTCTGGAACTCAACTTCCAAATGTTCAGGTAAGTGAACTTCAGTCTCTGGATCAACTCTAAATGGAGTTGTTTTAGGTATAGAAGTGTCTACCGTTACACTAGGATTAGTTCTAATGTCCTCTTGTAATTGCGGAATTTCTTCTCTAAAGGCAGATGTATCAGAAATGATCGGAGTAACTGTAGTCTCTGACAATGTTGAAACAAAAGTTTCAAATAAACCAGATGAATTGGACTCAGTTAAACAAGACCGTTTTTCTCTGAATGGCTTTGTTTCCGGAGTCGAAGACGGTTGACTCACTAGTCTCCGCAAATGACAGGGTTTTGATTGACCTTCTTCCATGATTGCGTATTACTTGATCAACTCAAAATTAAGGGGAAAATAATGTTATTCTGAATTAATAAATTTTAATGACGCTTTGACACAACTTTGCTTTTTTAGTTTTTAAGAGTCGATAAAAATCTAAACATGACTCTAGTCCCCTTCGATTTTTAATGAGCCTGAAGTGACAAGCACTCAGATGGACCTTTTCTTTTAAAGAGTCGAAAATGAGCGAAAGTTACTACTCTAGAAAATCTAAACAAAGGGATTACCAAACCAATCGCAAAACTGCAATATACACCTTGGTGATAAATTAAAGAGAAATTACTGAGGACTTATGTATGGCAGTCAATCTTCCTGAATGTTGTGTTCAGTGCATTGCGATCAATACGGCGGCAGACTCGGCTTCCTATGGATAAAGGATGTAAGCCTATTGTGGTATCCCAATATATACTGGATGGTATGGGGAGAATAAGTCCATGCTAGCACTTTTCATATCAAGGAGGAGGAATCACCCAACCTTCAATGAAAATGATAGTTACTAGTTTTTACGATGCCGGAATACATCTCTAGCCTAGACCTCTAGATGTGTTATGTTAAGTTCCAAAGCATTGTTAGATTCATTGAAATTTATTTTAGAGTTGATCTTGTTTAAAGTTTGCCTTTCAATGGTTCACCACGTGATGTTGATTTGAAATTCCTAAAATTTAATCTACAATGATAAACAATCGTTGTTTATTTTGATCAATGAAAATCCTAGCTACTAGGGAAAGAAGATTACAATTCTTTCAAACAAAGAGCAAAGAGCACACACTAGTGCATTTTCCTAAATCATTTTTCGCACACAAACTAAATGAAAATGCAAATGCATGTATTTTTTTTTGTTCCCCTTAATGTGAAAAATGCCAAAAAGGAAAACTAAGTGTAGCAAAGATCTGAAATATTTTACTCAAAGCAACATTTTGACAATTTATTTTTCAAAATAGAAAGGAAGACTAAACGACACTTTTCAATTTCGAATATAAAATGCTTTTGACACTTCAAATATCAAAAAATCAAATCAAATACATGATGAAAATTTCAACCCACTATCCAGGGAAGGAATACTCCACGACACTTCTCTTTTTGACACAAAACGACAGTTACAACACTTTTTGTACCAAAACGACAGATTGATTTAAGCAAATTTTTGACAAAGGATTGTAAATGATGGAAAAATACATAAAAACATTTACTAATCCTAATCAATGGAGGCTGATCTATGTGATGCAAGCAGGATTTAGTAATGAGGTATTGTTCATAAGCAGCAAAAAACAACTAAACAGAGTTGAAAACAAGGACAAAAATCCCAAATTTCAAGAATGGAAATAGGTTCAATCAGTCATCACACCTGGGCTTCACAGAAATAGGGATGCATCGCACTTTTTAGACTCGGGAGGTGCGATGCATACTAGTTGACAGTGACAGACAGTGCGATGGGCCAGGGAGCGCAACTGAAGTGGGTTTTGGTTCAAATTTGCAGCTGTTTTCAGTGAGTAAAGTTGAGCTATGATGGAAAGTAAAGAGAAAAGTACAGAGGAGTGCCTTGAGAGGTTACTAAGCTACCAAAAGGGCATCTAGAATGCTTTTAAGTCAAATGTTTAATTCATAAACTGAACCAGAGATTGACTGAAGCAACATTCATCTACTATGCAATTGAAGAGCAAGAGTAGTTCGAAGGCTACCTGGCTGACTTCAGGCTCTGTCTATAGTTTATAAAACAAACAATAACAAAAGACAAACATCTATTTGATCCCCAGTGGAGTCGCCATTTTGTTTCTGGGGAAAACTAGTGTCTTTTCGATCGAATAGCCCTCTAGGTTTGGAAGCTACCCTAGAAACAACAGTTTAAAGCCATTCGTGATTTCTTCTATGTATAATAGATAAGAGAAAGACAAAGGAAACAACCTAGATCTTCCACTTAACTCCTTGCTTGATATCTCTCCCCCTTGACAGAACTTGCAACTCCTCTCTGTACTTATCTCGCTTGGAGAGTACGTGTAGGAACACAGTAACAAAGAACCGTCAAAGCATATTGATCTATTATATGATAATCATTACAGAATCATAGATATAAGGAACATACAGTGGCATTCACAAATGATAACATTCACAATTGCACAATCATATGGAAGAAAACTTGAAGAACTTTATTAAATAGAAGTGAGAATTACAACCCAGTTTTCTGATCTAGCATTGTCCTCCCAACATGAAGCCCTCTTCACCTCATGAAATAGCAAGATCACACCAACAATACAATGCTCTTTCTCAAATACAAACTATCAACACTTCCTTGTAATTCACAAAATTCCAGCCTCTAGATCTCTTAGATGGGGGATCCATTTATAGATGTGTGCAAGGGTGTGAGTCATATCTAGGTTTTGATTAGTGTCATTCCACTTGTTACATTTGGTTCCACAAGAGGAGAGATAACTGAAGTTTAGATCTCTTACTCATCCTTGGGTGAATTCAGAGAGGCAAGTGTCATAGGAGAAGTTTCTAGAAGATTCCATGAGCAACCACCTAGCAAACTATCTCGGACATTTGTCCATCCTCACCCATTGCACCCTATAGAAGACCCAAACAATATGCATCACACCTGAGCAGTGTATCACTCAGTATACATCTCACCTGGCCAGTGTAGCAGTTAGTATGGTTCAGTTTAGGCTAGTTCTGGATGGTTTTTCAAGTGGGACTTTTGGGGAATGATGTAAACAGATGACCATGTTCTTTTAGGGTATGAAACAACTCTTTTAGGGGTTGATGAGCCCTAGTTTATCGACATATAAGATTGGGGTTGAAGTGCCCAAATATGTCTATAACACCTTCATCTACAACCACATTAGATGGAGGCCAGGTTCATGGAATGTTATTCCCCATGTCTGCAGCAAAGCTTAGCTATCAATCTATCGTTAACTCTACAGACAACCATTCCACTCCTTTTTCAAAGGAGGAGTTAGATGGTGATGTGGCTCTAGCTTGGACACTTGACTCCACTTCTGCTCTAGATTGCTTAGATACAGTTTTACCATCTGACGAAGCAATTTTAGGGGCAATGATGGGTGTAGATTGACCTTGGGAATATTTACATCATCATTCATATTTTCTACCCCCATTGTATGAAGTTGAATCTAGGTTCTCCAATCTACTTACTAGCGATGTTTGTATCGTTTCAAACCCTTTGGTTCCAACACATTTATTTTTGAAGGTAATATGTCGATTATCTCAAAAAATGTACCTATAAACATCTCTAGGAATCCTCACGTTATAGAAAATGTCTTCATCGGAGCCGATTGTTCCCCTAAAGAGATTCAGATTTACAATGACCTCTTTAAGGAGTTTTGAGATGTGTTTGCGTGGTCTTATGAGGAAATGCCTGATATCGATCCATCTATAGTACAGCATGAGATCAAGACATATGAAAACGCCAAGCCGATTCGTCAGAAGCTTCAGCCGGTCAATCCTAAGAAAGCAGCAACTATTAAAGTTGAGATTGAAAAGCTGCTAAAGGTGGTTTTCATATACCCCATTCCTCTAACAAAGTGGGTTTCTAATCCAGTCCTGGTAGATAAGAAACGAGGAACTATCCAAGTGTGCATTGACTTTAGGGATTTGAAAAAATCTTGTCCAAAGGACAATTACCCCACACTGTTTATTGATTAGATAGTCGACAAATGTGCGGGTAGTGAAATTTTCTCATTCATGGATGGATTCTCTAGTTATAATCAAATATATATCCATCCAGAGGACCAGCATAAGACAACTTTTATTTGTCCTTGGGGTACCTTTGCATACAAAGAGATGCCTTTTGGTCTTAAAAATGTTGGTGCTACGTTTCAACGGGCCATGTCTTACACTTTCCATGACATCAAGCATGTCATCGAGGCATACTTGGATGATTTAGATGCTCATTCTCAAAAGAGAATCGATCATCCCAGCCATATTTGGTTAGTTTTTGAGAGATGTTGATTTTACAAAATCTAGTTGAATCGAATAAATGCATTTTCACAGTCACATTTGGTCGGTTGTTAGGATTCATCGTATCAACTAAAGGGATTCGAGTTGATCCCTTCAAGGTTGAGGCAATAATTCAGTTGCCTCCCTTGCCTTCCATCCGACAACATCAAAGTCTCCAAGGAAAGGCAAATTTCTTAAGGATATTTATAGCAAACTATGCTGAGATAACTAAATTTATGCGTTTGCTGAAGAAAGGAGTTCCATTTTTATGGGACAACTTTGCACAATTATCTTTTGATGCCTTGAAGCGGGCATTAACCTCTACCCCATTGTTGAGTCCACCGAATTATGGTAGAGATTTCCTTTTGTATCTTGCAGCAGCAGAATCAACCATAGGTATGGTTCTGGTTTAGGAGGATGATGCTCTCACGGAGCATGTGATTTACTACTTGAGTCGAGGCTTGGTAGGTCCTGAACTATGCTATTCTCTTGTTGAGAAATTGGCCTTGGCAGTTGTCCATGTTGTCTAGCGGCTTTGCCATTATATTCTGCTACGCAAAATGTTCGTCTTAGTGGCTGTCAATCCTTTTCAATTTGTCCTCAATAGGCGAGTGATTGGGGGGAAATACAATCGCTAGATTGTTATTTTAAAAGAATTTGGTCTCAAGTTCTTGTCATCCAAGTCTAAGAAGTCATTAGTTTTTGTGGAATTAATTTTCGAGCTGCCTTGTGAAGAAAACATTGTTTATGAGGAAAATTTCCCAGACAAAGATTTTTCCTCATTTCTTCACAAGATCCCTGGTATGGAGATATCATTATATATCTCCAAACTTCGAAGTTTCCACCTTCTGCCTCCAAGGATGAGCATCAAAAGTTACGTCACCTTGAAAAAAGCTATGTTATCATTGGTGATATGTTATATCATAGGGGGTTGATTCAATCCTTCAATGTTGCTTAACTTTGGAGGAAAAGAGTCTGTACTCAATGACTGCCACAATGGTGCTTGTGGCAGTCATCTATTAGGGCTTGCAAAAGCCCATAAAATCTTATGTGTCAGCTACTTTTGGCCTTCAATTTTCAAAGATTGTATTGAAAAGTTCAGACGTTGCCACCCTTGTCAAGTCTATACTCGAAATATGCATGTGCATCCAGCTCCTCTTTTTCCTGTTATCACTGTCGAACCTTTTACGAAGTGGGGCATTGATTTTACCACTTGTAATCCACCTTTAGCGGCGAATCACAAGTATATCATAGTGTCCATAGACTACTTTACGAAGTGGGCTGAGGCCATGCTCACTTATAAAAATGATAGTGAAACAACAGCATTGTTTCTCTTCAATCAGATTATTTCACTTTTTGGTTTCCCGAGAGAGATTGTCACTGACCACGGTAGTCACTTCCAGAACCAATTGATGACCGAATTGGTGCTTAAGTTGGGCTTCCGGCAGGAGCATTCATCTTTCTATTATCCTCAGGCCAATGGGAAATTCGAAGCCATGAATAAGTCCCTCAAGACGATATTGCAAAGGACAATTGACAAAAATCGTTCCAATTGGCACATCATGTTGTACTCGGCTCTCTGGGTTTACCAAACCTTGGTGAAGACTTCCACCGGTTTTACACCTTTTCAGTCAGTTTATGGGCTGGAATCTATTTTTCCTATTGAATGTGAAATTCCATCCCTTAGGTTAGTTTTTGAGCTTATTCCAAATATGTCTAGTCTCAAAGAGTGCCTCATTCATTTTTAACATCTCGATGAGCAGCGTCGAGATGCCGCCATAATAAATGAGGCCCATAAGAAAAGGGTTAAAACTTAGTATGACAAAGTTGTCCGTCCTCGGGTATTTTCTAAAGGCGACCTTGTCTTGGTCTATGACCAAGATAAAGATGCCTTGGGGGCAGGAAAATTAAAGTCTATGTGGTATGATCCCTTTATAGTAAAATGAGTTTTAGGAAAAGGGGCTTATGAATTAGTCGATTTTGAAGGGAACAAGTTGGTGGAGCCCCGAAATGGGCTCTACCTCAAGAAGTAATTTACGCAGGTCTTAGACGAGTAATTGTTCTTTGTATATTTTGTATTTTTGTACATATTTTGGCGGCCATTTTGTGATATTGACATTTTTTATCTGCCTTGGGAGGTGTTGATGGATGACTTGGTGTATTTTGGATTTTTCGATGGTGCTAGTCGGCATGTTTGGAATCTTGCTTCCGCAGCTTGGGTGATTTATTATCCATCTGGTCAGTTGATGGTGTAAAGGGGAGTATGTATTGGTCCTGCTTCCAATAACATTGCCAAATATACTGCCATTATTAATTTACTATCCAAAGCTATTTCTTATGGAATTGATTTGTTGGTAGTGTATCTTAACTCACAGCTGGTAGTGTCACAATTAAATAACATTTATCGAGTTTGGGATCCTTATTTATATTGCCAATTTTTTAGAGTAAGAGTGTTGCAATGATCATTTGTTTATATTACATATGTGCACATTCCAGGATCTGAAAATTCATTAGCAGATTCTATCGCTAATCAAGCATTAGATTGGCATATCAATCATTCATCAAATTAAAAATAAACATCAAAAGTTTGGAACTGTATATCTCTCTCTCTCTCTCTCTCTCTCTCTCTCTCTATATATATATATATATATATATATATATATATATATATATATATATATATATATATATATATATATATATATATATATATATACATATATATCTATCTAACTATTTGTGTATATATAAAGTGTTCAAAAAATAATATATACAAAATCAGGACTAAATGCCCACAATCATTTCCAGTCTATCTATCGACCCGGCTCAGGATGAGCAGCTAAGAAGTTAACTACTGCATTGACCACACGCCGAAGTATGCGGACCCAGTCCCGTGGTACTCCTACCATGCGGCGCTGCATATCCTCAGGTAGGTCCTCTCCGGCTATCATCGGTACCTGGTGAGTCAATCTCACCAAGTTTCTTCAGACTATATATAAGACCCTCTCTGTCTTAGCTACTACCTCTTCAGTGCCTCTTCCGCGATGCTTGTGCCATGGGAATCCATCTAGTTTCACTAGACCCACATCTGGAACATGATCATTTTATTAGTATTTTGTCCCATCAAAAATATTTCTAAGTTCATTTCACATTTGAAAAAGAAAAAAAATCTTAAAAATTGACAAAAACTTAAAAAATTGTTGCCTATGTCTCCCCATGCTACATGGTAGCAACACCAAGTCTGGATCTCCTTAGAAATCCATGCTAGAATAAGGGTAGTCATCGACTGTGATGATCTGTTGGTCCCACTAGGTGAAGAACTCATCATCGAAAGTCATCCTCAGCACGTCCCTACCTCCAAGGCGTTTCACCAAGTCATCCCACCTACCCATCCGTGGATCTTGTGGGATGCTGACAGAGACAGATACCTTGGGATGTAGCCCAGGTACCTTCTCGAGGAAGAAGGAGCATAAAATGGTCCCATATCCAAATTTTTTTGTCTGACCCTTCTGAATGGAGGTCAGCTGGCTCTTCATGTTGGTTAGAAGAGGTGTGCACCAATCAAACATAGTTGTTAGGCATTCCACTACCAAGCTCATGGACACCCAAGAAGCCTGATGTAGTGAAGCTGATCTGTATACCCTGCAATGGTAAATAGTAGAATCCTCAGAGATAAATTATCCATGTGTTTGATTGGAATCTGACTTCCAATATTTTCCGGATGCCCAGTACAGTATATGTGTACATAGTCTTCTATTGAAAGACTACTCCTTGTCTTGTTGGTCAAATGCACAACCTCCCCTCTTCAGCAAAGGTCTGTGATAAAGTAAATGTCTTCCACCTCAATCCTAAGAGGCATATGATCTATCATGAAGGCATCATCCTCCACACTCTAGTAGTGGATCAGTGATTCGAGCAGGCATGTGCTAGCTTTCATGTTCATCATTTTGAAAAATTTCAACAAGCCGCACCCTCTTAATGCATCTATTGTAGTTTGGTTGTTCAATACCTCATTGTCAATTGTGGTATGCTCTCTCTCTCCATGTGATGGTCATCTTGAAAAGAAATGAGTTTCAATCGTTAGAATTTTTGTTTGAATTTCAACTTACGTACATGTGGGTTCCCTTTAAACACAGTCATGTGTAGGGCTGTCGTATACGCGGGTTGGTCACATCCAACCCATGTGTACGCAAAGTTGGAATTTTTGACATGAATTCCCACGGACAAATCTTAATTAAAACTTCTAAAAAGTATCACAAAACATTGCAAATATGGTTTGAGGGTTACCTGGCAACTTCGGCGTGATTTGAAAAGTCAAATTCTTTAGAGGCAAGTTTTCTCCTTTTTGATCCATAGCTTTTTTCCAAATGCAAATGAAAAAATTGTAAGTCTAAAGGTCAATATATAGCTTTAAAATTTAAAAAAAAAATCTCAAAACCTGATTTTTTGTCTCATGAATTTTTTGACTTGTGGGCTTGGATTGTCGAGAATGGGTTATTGTTTCAGGACACTTCTTCGAGATCCTATTTCAGTCCCATGACCATTGACTCATTATGGCAGGTATCATTCACTTACTGGCATATAGGTTAGGGAAACCATTTTTTCCATTGCATCTTGCGTACTAGCCTCCGCTCAAAGATAAATTAGCCATAGGGTCGACCCCATCATGTCTTGGTTAGCAAACCATGTTCACTCACTGATTTTTTTTTAAATCATGATGTGATGGTAGAGCCATCCTTTACATGGGCATCGTAGTTAGCACCTCACTGACATTAGTTGCCCATGCTATTATATTGAGTAGGCTCGGGATTCCTCTTTAGTCCCGCCATGACTTATGCATTGAAGACACATTCTCCTTGCTTCTACGCTTATTTCTGGCCTTATACCCTAGAGGCTTCTTTGTGTTGAGTTGTACTGCTGCATTGCATTTTGACTATTTGCACCTTTTGGCCTTGAGCTGATTTCACTTGTACTCATGTTTAAGCCACTTATTTGACCATGTCTTCCACAAAATCAACCCTGCAATCACTTATCATATGAAACTTGACACACCCTTTGACCCGTGGAAGGAACATCCCTTTGAGTGTCCTTGACCAGTTTCGCCTCCCTACATTGAGCATAGGATTATTCCCATCCCAAGAACTAGATCATCTGTTTCTCTGACACTTGTTATTTCCACTATACTATAGCATTCTTTTATTCTTTTTCCATCTTAAAGAAAAAGACAAAAAAATTATATATTCCAAAAGGATCAGGAATGGGACAACATTTCCATATATTGTTGGCAACTAGAGTCAGTCGTGTCGCCCTTGAATAAAGCACTCAAAAGAAATTCTCTCCTCCATTTTGGGCGAGATTTAGTTTGACTTAGGTATGAATTAGCTTGTGTTCTCCTCCGATTGGTTACCTCTTCCAATCATATGGAGAGTTCGCTCTTGCCTCTAGCATGACGAACTTATACAGAGTTATCATATGCTGCCATATAGTCATCATTAGGTTGTGCTTTTGTTCAAGGGAAGTGTTGTGCCCTACAACAACCCCCCATTTCATAATATTTTTATCACAAACAATTAACATATGAAATGGGTCCCTTTTAAAAATTTTAATTGGCATTAATGAATTTGTTCGAAAAAGGTATGATAATCAAATGAATTTGGTAACAAAAGCCTTTTTGAAAAAATAATAAGCAATTTTTGGTTAAGTCTGAAAAAGCAATCGCAAGACCGTTTGCTACCTTGGTTCTTTCCGATGCGATATCACTATTGGCCATCGACGATAGCCAATGCACACACAGAAAAAGCACACATCTTTTCCCCGATGCGATATCGCTATCGGTAGTCGGCAGAATCCCATACATCTTCATAAGACGTTCAGATCTTTTTCCCGATGCGATGTGATATCGCCATCGGTAGTCGGTAAATCAATTGATATACATTTAGGGATTATGTTCGCGCGCTAATATGATACAATGTCGCAATCGGCATTCGCCAAGATCTCTCCCAAATGATAATGTCACTCACACTCCCGATGCGATGCGATGATGCTTAATAATGACCAGAACTCCTAAAAAAAAGGGTGATTATTTCAAAGCATTAAAGTTATATTTAAATCCGATTTGACAAAAGCACAAATTTCAAAATGCCGTTAAGTAAAGGGATAAGGTAATGCATGCGTATTTAAAGCTTTGCCCCTTCGAATTAACGAGCAATTACGATTAGACCTTTGAAGAAATCTATTGCACGCTTTAAGGGGTCATTCGGTTTAATAACTTAAGTAATGGTCATTTATGGAGCTACAGGCTGTAAAATCACCATCATTGCATCTGCGGTGCTCTCTCAAATCATTAGATCCGCAGCCACTTTTAGAATTAATCTCACCACGCTTCAAGTTATATATCTATCCTGTTATGGATCGTCATTGTTATTTCTTTGTTACGATTTCTCTTGCATTTGTGTAGAATTCAACCGAGAGAAGTCTGAATATGATGGGAAAGAAGTTCAAAAAGGTGGCAGGTTCTACTCCGACACCTGTCTCAGGCCAAGCTGCTATGGTTTCAAAGAAAGGCTTAATCTCAGATACTACATGCACTGGTCTTCCTGGTACTACATGGCAAGGTACATACAATTTGCTAGAAGCAGAACAACCAGAAAAGACAGTAACGGAGGCTAGTGTGGATGAACTAAGAAAGTCTGAGGCAACTCTTAAAGATTTGGCTGACTCCTTTCTGCACAGAATAGTAGCCAGAGAACAAGTCTTGCCTTATACTGATGTGGTACGTTGGGCAATTGAAGAAATTACTCTCACTGATAGAACCTTCCATACTAAGGATGGAAGGATTTTCGGTTCCTTCAAGCCTGATGACTTGAGACGGATGTATCATTTGCCTCAACCCGAGCTAGTCTATAATAGAGCCTGTTTGGAGAAATTCGCGAAGGAGAATGAATCGCCATCCGAACCTCTCCGAGAGTGGAGGCAGAATCCAACTAAACACAAGCATGATATGTCGGGTAAGTACTCCAATGCTTCTTTGGCTTCACCTTATTGCTACGCCGGGATTATGATGTGTAGATTGTGGGGATTTCATGACTCTGCAAATATTCATATTGATATGGTTCCTTTAATGGAAGCGGCCGTCAATAGTATAATCATGGATTGGGCCACTATTTTGTCTGATAAATTGGTCATAGCTATTCGTGAGTTTAGGGCCAAAAACAGAGTCACTGAGAGAAAAATCCCACCCTTCTATTATTCTGCTTACATTATGGATACCCTTTGTTTTAATTCTGAGTTTCCTGTCCTTGGTTGGAGATGGACAACCCATGACCCAACACCCATTCACTTGTACCATCGGAAATTGTGGAAACCCTCCCACAAAGACCATTTGTATCAAATTTGCAATGGTTTTATGGTTCCCGTTCACTATTCTATTTTTGACAGACCTATCCCTAGAATTTCCTATGAAGCTTCTTTTGATCTCCCAGCCGTAGCCCATTGGTTTGGCGAAGAGCATTTTACCTATATTAGAGTTTTTGGAAGCAAGGCTAGGCCACATGTCCTCCCCCTGTACGTCCCAGATAAACTGTTAGCCTGGGAAATCTCCTACCAGATTATGTCTGAGAGTGTCACACAAACTCTCAAGGAGGAGAAGAAGAGAGGATGGCCCTCTTTTCCTTTAAGAATTGGAATTTATACGCTGCTGAATTATAAACATGCAGAAAAGGAAGCAGCAAAACTCCAATTGATATCCATGGCTTCTATTCCAAACAGACTTTATGATCCAAACAAGACTGCTTTCATTGCCTTGGAACAGGCCAAGCTGTCAAAGGTTGTTCATCAAGAAGACCAGTTTGACGACCTGTTCATGAGTGCCGATTCAATAAGCCAAGTCAGACAACTCGCTTCACTGAGATATGAAGATGTGGAGTTAACTGAATTTAATAAACTTAGAAAGCAAAGGTTGCAAACTTTGCCTCTAGATTTATTATCCACAACCCCAACATCTTCCTCAAGCGAGTCTGGTCAGCAGCAAATACACCTATCTCCTGTTACAACTAAAGAATATGATAGACAACAGGAGGAAAGGCAAAACAAGCTGCAAGCAGAGAAGCAAAGAAGAGAGCAGATAGAAAGGCAGCAAAAAGCACAAATTGAACAAGAGCAAAGAAAGCAAAAGGAGTTAGAAGAACAGAGGAAAAGAGAAGAAGAAGAGAAAGCAAAGAAGGAACTGGAAGATAGGCAGAAAAGGGAATTGGAGGAACAGCAGCAAAGAGCACAGGAGGAGCAACAGCAAAAGGCATTGGAGGAACAGCAGAGGATTGAACGGGAGAAAGAACAAAGTAAAGCTCAAACAGAACAAAGTGAGCAAATCTCTACTGATCCTGAATTAATTAAAGAATGGAACCAATTCGATTCCATCATAAGTGGTAAGGAAGCCTCCAAAGACTCAGACGCCTCTAAGACTCCCAATATTACTTCTTCTCCGGTTCTAGAGGGAACCAGCGGCTCACCCATGGTACAGAATGTAGAGGTAATCACTCAAGACCCATCCGATCAAATTGATCTTCAGGTGGAGGAAATTCCTCCTCTAGACATTTTCTACAGCCCAAAGCATAGAGCCGTTGTAAGGCGCTCGAGGAAAAGGCGAAGGCTTGATCAACCTTCTATTTTGCCTGAGCAAACAATCACGGGCAATGTGGTCTGGAAGGGAGAATTGGATCCCTCTGAAGATCTGACAAAGCTATCGCAATTTGCGGGAGCTTATTCAGCGGCAACTATTGACAAAGCATCCGAAGTAAGTCTTCTTTTGAAGACTAAAGAGCATGAGATATACGCATTACAAGCAGAAGTGATAGAGGCAAGGAATAAGGCAGCACAAGCAGAGGAACAATTGCTGGCCCAACAACAAGAGAATCATTTGTTAACCCAGCAAATTGAACAACTGAGGATAGACCAAAGTGACATTCAGAAAGCAAAAGAATTGTCAGAGGCAGTATCCCAGTTGAAGGCATCGAATGAGCTGATGATACAAGCTAAAGACGAGCAAATAATTCAGCTATCAGCTCAGCTTGAAGGTATTAAGAGCGCCAAGAGTATCAATGATTTCAGAGCAGAGGCAACTCGAATAAACAGCGCACTGATATCCAAATCAGGATCTTATGCCAACAACTTGTTGAAGCTGAATCACTGTGTGAAACATCTACAGCAGTGTGTGAACAAATCGAGAAAGCCAGAAGTAAGTTGGATCAGGCTGAAGACGATATAACAGAGTATATTGAATGGCAAGACACTCCAGAAGGGCAAGCCGCAAATTTCTCCCGAATCTGTGTAACATACAAGGACATACTCTTCATCGAATGGAACACACAGATGATGAAAGTAGAAAGAGCAGCCTCCAGATGCAAAATGATTGCCAGTAACATGATCAATCTAGTCAATGATACATTGTATCTGGCAAACATGATTTCACAATGCACACCTGGAAACATAACAACGGCAAATATGCTGGAGCTCAGGAATTACCCTGATCTGGAGAAACAAGGGCGGTTAATTACTGGAGTAAATACCTTGACCGCCGATGCATACTGGCTTTTCCTGATTAAACCACATTCTCAAAGGTCGGCTCTTAATTGTCTAACAGATGCTCTCCGATACCTGATTGCCGATATTCGAGATGCCACATATGATGCACAGCTGACTTCACGCCTCAATACTCCACCAGAAGTAGAGCCAATGCTGGCGATATGTTAGCAAAGGAGTAAAGGCAAAGAGACCTCTGACTGAAACATCGCCGCCGACTGCCGAATCACCAAAATACAAAATGATATTTGTTAATGCCGATTTAGTTGTTTTTCAGTTTTAGATATTTAGATATTTTAGATTAGCATAGTATTTATAGACCCTTTCATTGTTTTGGAGAGGGTCGTAAAATTTTGTAAAAGACTTAAAGGCTGAAGTTTGCACTATTGTGCTTCAGTCTATATTCTTTTTGAAACTCGACCACTGGTTCTTAATTTTACTTGGAAGGCTGTTTTAAGTAAATTGTGCACTATTGTCGTTTGCTTGGAATGCTTTCTGGTCTGAAGGAAGAACCGCGACATAGCGATTAATATATTGGATTGATCAAACAGCTTGCATGGTACTATTATCTGTATCTGTTCTCTTTTCTATTATATGAATTGCTGTGTTATTACTTTTGCTATTGTTGATTACATGTATGCAATATAACAGCAAGTCTGCATTTCATATCACTATTGAATGTTTTGTGATTTGTTATCTCTTTTAATCATGCGCGTAACAATGATATAAATGACTGAGTACAGTAATTCGCTATTATCGCTCTGCATAACTACTTATGCAGAGCAATCTTAAATGATTTAAACATTTATGCTTATTGTTAGTGTCATCTATATGCCTGCCAGTAAGCCTAAATTATCAAACGCTGTATTCGAATGAATCGATAAGTCCCGGGATTAGCTTATAGTTATTATATTTCTTTTGTAGTTTAGTTATTTATTTATTATCACCTTACATCGTAAATCATTCATCCATCCCGTTTACTTATAATCTTTGGGAAACTGGTCCCATTATCCCCAGTCGGAGCCACTATTCCAAACGGAAAAGGAGCTGCACTAAGTTCCGGACCGGGTGGTTTCCCCGATGTTGTTGCAATGAATTTCGGGGCATCAACATTTTTGGCGCTAGAAGGAGGGCCTCGACTATGAATGGCAAGTAGGTCCAAATCTACAAACCATTCTAAGAGTAATTCTCCCTCCAAATCCTCTTCCCCTTCTCAATCACATGCTGGTTCTCCGGCACACAATCGAGAAAAAGAGGAATCAACCACCACTGCTCATACCCATCATATTTCAGAACATTTAAGTCTTGAATCCCCTGAAGTTCAGTCTCTTATCCATAAACTTCAGAGCTTCTTGATTTCACCTCAGAAATCTGAAGTATCACAAAGCAGTGTGACCTCGCAGTTAAACTTATCCCATCCACTTACCAGACTTCAGAGCGAAAAACTCGGTATCGAACCTACTGAGTTCCCTTTACCGAAAAGGAAAAAGGCTAAGAAGATTACTGAAGTATCTGATAGTGAAGATCTTTCTTCCATATCTTCCATCTCAATTCCTCCTCTGCGAAGTCAACCATCCACTCCTCCGTTACACATTGTTGTTCATCAGGGAATAAGTACTATAGCATCTCAAGCTACTCTCTCTCCAACAACTTCTTCTCCTCAGTCATCTGGAATACCAATAGTAGTAACAACTATTATCGCCAGCATAATGGCAGATCCATGGACTACGCCAGGTGCAGTCAATATGCCCGGACCATTACATGATCTTCCTGATGCTCCCGAAAAATGGTTGCCTAAATTTAACCCAGATAACGGAACACAAGCTGAAGAACATATTAACAATTTCATGTTAGCAGTTAACTTAAAAGGAGTGACAGAACAAGATGTTGTTGTCAGACTTTTCCCTTATACCCTGCAAGGATCAGCAGGATCCTGGTACTTCTCTTTACCTTCTGGTTCTATTACCAGCTGGACCACATGCCAAGAGCAGTTCCTTACCAAGTATGGAGATGACAGGTCTCTGGCGACTTTAATAAACGACCTCTCCAATTTGAGAATAGAGCATAGGGAACCAATAAAGGAGTTTAATGCTCGATTCAACAAACTCCTAAATAAAATCCCCACTGCTTCGAAACCAAGTGAACAAATTAGGAGCGAATGGTACATTACTGCCCTCCCTTCCAATATAGCTATTTTTGTTGACAGGGCTGGCAAACCTACCTTAGCTGAAAACATGAAGGAAGCACTTGCAGTTGAAAAGCGTATTAATGCTCTAGAGAAGAAAGCTGCCTTGGAGGATAGAAAATCCAAAAAAGTTTCATTTAAAGAAGATTCTAAGAAAAAGACCCCAAAGGACCCATACGACATGGAAGGTTTACAAAAGGTCCTTAAAACATTGTCTAATGAAATGGTTGAAATTAAAAAACAGGTGGCCGAAACTTCGAACAAAAGACCGTTTAGAACTTTCAAGAAAACTGAAACAAAACCACCCAATGTTATATCTAATGCAGACTCTGAACAGGAAGAAGAAGAAGAGGAATCAACCTCTCAAACGGATGATGAAGAAGAAGTAGTTGAGTGTCACGGCATGTGGGATTTCATACTCCCAAATTCTGACACCGAGAATCAAGAAGAAGCTTTTCCTGTTACTACAAGAAGTAAAATCGCTTCTGAACCTACTCAAACAACTACAAAAAAGAGGAGTGCAGGTGCTGCCACACCAAAAGAAAAAGTTCTTCCAAAGAAGTCTCCGGTAGTAGCCCCTCAAAACCAGCCTCCAATTTCTAACTCTCCTTCAACATCCAAGACACTAGTGGTATCTGACTCCATGGAGTATAATATTGTTGATGATATGAAAAAGACTAAGGCAAACATAACCATGTTTGAACTAAGTAAGTTAAAACATCAGCAGAAATTGCTCCTAAGAGAATTTAACGCTGTCCCCTCTTCTCCTCTTCCCAGTTCAAAAGCTGCTAATGATTCAGGACAACCCCCTCCAGATATGGTCGAAGCTACCGATTCGGTTCTGATCGGAGATAGATCCAATTCTCATACCCCACCTTTCTTGCTCACCTATGAAATCTATAATCGAAATCTGCATAACTGTTTAATTGATTCAGGGGCTTCATCTAATATTATGCCAGCTTCAGTTTGTTCTAAACTGAACATAGAACCCCAGAAGTCCGCAATTCATATTGTATAGTTAGACAGAACCAAAGTGCAGGTTATAGGAGAAATTAATTCCGTGACTATCAGGTTGTCTGCTGATCCCAGAATAGTACAGAGAATAGATATTTTGATTGCTGACATACCTGAATTCTATGGTTTAATTTTGAGCAGAGATTGGTCTGAGAAACTGCATGGATACATTTCCACGGATTGGTCACATATGTGGCTCCCCTATAAGGGTAAGCCAAATCAAATAAGGATCGACCGTGAGAAACACATGACTCACACAGTAACCGATTTCGAACAAGAAAACCAGCCTGTGGCCTTCAACAACAACATTTTGGGAAATTATTCCTCAGAATCATTCTTTGGCAACTTTGTTGCCCAACCTTCCCCTTTTTTAGTTAACCATTGTACATCTCAAGTAGAAAATTTTTCACAAACCAATTTATCCAAATGCTTCAACGAAAATAAAAAAGATGTAAATATTTTTGTTGATTCTCCTTTATTTTGGTCTTTGTATTTTGATGGCTCTAAGTCCAATGAGGGATCAGGAGCAGGTTGCATCTTGGTTAGTCCGCAAGGCGAAAAAACAATGCTATCCTGTCGATTAGAATTTGAATGCACCAATAACACGGCCGAATACGAAGCTCTAGTGCAGGGACTATATAAGGCAATTGACCTTAAAGTCCAATATATAAAAGTATTCGGTGATAGTGAGATCATTGTTAAACAGGTAAGAAATACAATTCATTGCCTTTCAAGCCACCTTAAGCATTATCAATCGCTAGTGCAAGATCTTACTTTGCATTTCTCAGCATTCAACATTTCTTCAATTCCAAGATCACAAAATTCGGCAGCTGATTTACTAGCCAACGTAGCTTCCAAACTCCTCCCTTCCGAAGACTATAGCCTTGATAGATTTTCTATAGAATTAATTTTTAGACCTTCAGTTCCCGATAACATCACTAAATGGAGGGTTTTCAACCATGACGAGGACATCTTGCAATTCTTAACCTCTGAAAAGTCTTATGACAATCAAATCATTGAAGAGCATGACCATGATTCTCAAATGAAAGAAACATCTCAAGATAACGCGATTCCTAAGCCTGTAGTAAAGCTCGAAGACCTTTATGACATTAAAGATAGGTTCAAACCTGTAATTAATGCAAAACTCCAAAGCTCTACTCTTAGGTTTGAATCAATCAATTTGGGAACAGATCAAGCTCCTCAAAATATCAACTTAGGACTAGGACTTTCTATAGAAGAAAAGGAAGCATTCATCAAACTCTTAAGGAAAAACAAGCAAGTTTTTGCTTGGAAGTATGACGACCTCAAGACATATGATACATCTATCATACAACATACTATTCCTATGCTTCCCGATCAAAAACCTATCCAGCAGAAGTTAAGAAAAATACACCCGAATTTGGAGGGCCAAATAAAGTCGGAACTTAATAAGCTCCTAAAAGCTAAGATTATCTTCCCTGTCCGACACTCAAACTGGGTCTCCAATATGGTCCCAGTCAAGAAGAAAAACGGCGACATTCGAATCTGTATTGATTTTAGAAACTTGAATAAGGCAAGCTTGAAAGATAATTTCCCACTGCCTACCATGGAACAAATCCTCCAATCGGTAGCAGGATCTGAATTAATGTCCTTTCTCGACGGTTTCTCAGGATATAATCAAGTGTTGGTCCATCCTGATGACCAACTAAAGACTACATTCAGGACAAAATGGGGAACTTATGCATATCAAAAGATGCCTTTTGGACTCATAAATGCAGGAGCGACATTCCAAAGAGCCATGGATACAGCCTTTAGAGGGTTAATTAATCGGACAGTAGTCGTCTACCTCGATGATATTACTGTGTATTCTAAAAAGAGATATAACCACTTGCATGATTTAAAACAGATTTTTCAACGATGCAAAACATATGGTATCTCTCTCAACCCGAAAAAGTCTTTCTTTGCTCTCGACCAAGGTAAGCTTCTAGGGTTTATTGTATCTAAAGATGGCATTTATGTAGATCCTGATCGAATTAAGGAAATTTCTGAAATTCCTTTTCCGCACAACAAAAAATCGATGCAGTCGTTTCTAGGGCAGATTAATTTCGTCAAACGATTCGTTCCAGATTTTTCACAGATTGTACTACCACTACAAACGATGATTAAAAAGAATTCAACCTTCAGATGGGGAATAGAGGAAAAGCAAGCTCTTAATGGTATTAAGCAAATCAATAATCAATGTCCCAACTCTGAATACTCCAAATCTTTCTAATCATTTTATGTTATATACCATTGCATCCGACTTATCTTACGCAGCAGTCCTCACCCAGTTGAATGATGACAATTTGGAAGCGCCCATCTCGTTCTTCAGTTCAAACTTTCAAGGCGCCGAATTAAACTATTCCGATATTGAGAAACAAGCTTTTGCTGTCTTTAAAGAAGTCAAACATTATCGACCCTTTCTTTTAAAAACCCATACTAAAGTGATAGTTCCTTTCTCAGCAGTTAGGCAACTATTAATCCAAAAGGAATTGGGAGAAAAGAGGGCAAATTGGGTCGCAGCTCTCCAAGAATATGATCTAGAAATAAAGCCAGCAAAGTTTGTTAAAGGTCAAGGTTTTTGCAGGATATTAGCAGGAGCATCAAACATTCCGGAATCAAGTGATACAGAGCAAACCCAAGAAGTTAATCAGCTAAGTATTCCTGATTCCGAATCTCAATATGCAGATCTGATCTTTTATTTAAAGAATGGTTATGCACCTACCAATTTATCCTACAAAAACAAAAGAGCCATTAGATTGAAAGCTAAGAGTTTTTCAATTATTGGCGATGTGCTCTTCAGAAGAAACTATGATTCTGTCCTATTAAGATGCCTTGAGAAACCTGAAGCTCAAAAGGTTTAGCAGGAGCTACACGACGGACCAGCAGGAGGACATTTCGGAGCTGATACAACAGCTCATAAAATCATTCACGCTGGATACTATTGGCCTACTTTGTTTAAGGACGCTCACGAATATGTAAGGAAATGCATCAAATGCCAAACTGCCAGTGGAAGACAACAAAAACCAGCTTTCCCTTTGCAACCAATCAACATTGAACAGCCTTTTGAACAATGGGGATTGGACATCATTGGAGAAATTCATCCTTCTTCTTCCAAGCAGCACAAATATATTCTTACAGCAACTGATTACTTTACAAAGTGGGTAGAAGCAGTTCCGTTAAAAATAACAAACTCTGAGGCGATCATTGAATTTATAGATCAGTTCATCATTACCAGGTTTGGTGTTCCAAACGCTCTCGTCTTTGATAATGCTTCTTACTTCTCAGGTAATGCAATGATTGATTTCGCTATCAAAAGGGGATTTAAATTAAAGTATTCTGCTAATTACTATCCTCAGGGTAATGGCCTAGCAGAATCAACTAATAAAAACCTAATCAAAATCATTAAGCGAACAATCGAAGAGAATCATAAGAATTGGCATAAATCCTTGGTATTTGCATTATGGGCTGATAGGATAACACAGAAAGCTTCCATAGGGACCTCTCCGTTTAATCTTGTCTATGGAAAAGAAGCAATCGTACCAACCAATCTTCTTTTTCCATCTCTAGCCCTAGTGCAATTTATTGACGAAACTCCTTCTTCCTCTATCCAGTTTAGATATGATCAAATTCTTAAACTTGAAGAAGAAAGGGAAAAAGCCAAGGTTACACACGCTAAACATCAGTAAGTCATTAAAGCAGCTTTTGATCTAGCCTCATCTAGTCCTAAACAATTCCAAGTCGGAGATCTAGTCCTGAAATGGGACAAAGCCCATGAAGACAAAGGTAAAAATTCCAAATTTCAAAAAATGTGGCTCGGACCATTTCAGATCTGTGAAAAAGTAGGCCATTCCACTTTTATACTGCAAAATCTATCAGGGGTGAGGGATTCTCTCCCTGTCAATGGTCTGATCTTGAAGAAATTCTTTAATTGAGGAGGTAACCCCTTCTCTATGTAGTTTGATAGTTTTTATATAGTTTGTAGGATTTGTAGAAATAAGGATGTGGGACATCTTCCATTGACCTTTCGCTGTAATTAAAAGTTGTCTCGCCACTACACTATTAATATTTACTTTTGGATAATAGCGTCTTAAACCAAGAAAGATCATTTCTAGGAAATTAGACATCTTTTTATTCTGAACATCACAGTCTAACTTTTGTAAACTTCACTCTGAACGAAGTTCTATGAGTCATCTTGAGTTTTCAAAATAAGTCTCCAAAGGTTATCTATATTAAAAGAGGGGCTAATCCATCTTCAGCATCTTTAACTCTTAAACCTGTCATCCGTTTACTCTTAAGAAGATAGTTGTTCATCCTATTCACTAAAAGTTTATGATTTCTCAGAGTGTAATTCTAAAATATAAAAGATCAAAGATAAGAGGTCTTATTACAAGCCTGCTTACCATGTTCATAGGAAAATAATTTAACTGACATTACCAAAACTGCATACCAAACAGGGTAATGGCTTGAAATTTCAAGACAAGGGGTCTCATCACGAGCCAGCTTGTTCAGTTTGATTACTACCCGTGAATGGCATTGTCGTTATCTGGCCACCAAACCAGGACAATGGCTTTTATCTTAAGCAAAGAAGAAAGTGAAATTCAAAAAATACAAAAATATCTTTTGAATTCATTCTGTTTAGTCACACTCTTAAGTGAATGGAACAATGGACAATGACATGGTTAAAAGGTAACCCTGCCGAGACTATGAACGTTTGCTGGCAGCAGAGGCTCTACCTGTGACAGAGGAGTTTATTTTAAAAAGCTGATATGGAGAAGTTTTCTATTTTACTTTTATGAACCAATAAGGACTTGTTTCAAAACTCAAAGTGTGTTTATAAAAAGAGGAAGTCAAATGAAGAAACCTGTTTTATTCAGAATCAATAGACATCTAGTTATATTAGAAATTTCCTTTCTTTATAAAGATTCTATTTGAAAAGGTGTAAGTATATTTATTAGTCCAGAGATAACTGGTTCTACCAGCGAATCGCCAATTGTTGTGCCCTACAACAACCCCCCATTTCATAATATTTTTATCACAAACAATTAACATATGAAATGGGTCCCTTTTAAAAATTTTAATTGGAATTAATGAATTTGTTCGAAAAAGGTATGATAATCAAATGAATTTGGTAACAAAAGCCTTTTTGAACAAATAATAAGCAATTTTTGGTTAAGTCTGAAAAAGCAATCGCAAGACCGTTTGCTACCTTGGTTCTTTCCGATGCGATATCGCTATCGGCCATCGGCGATAGCCAATGCACACACAGAAAAAGCACACATCTTTTCCCCGATGCGATATCGCTATCGGTAGTCGGCAGAATCCCATACATCTTCATAAGACGTTCAGATCTTTTTCCCGATGCGATGTGATATCGCTATCGGTAGTCGGTAAATCAATTGATATACATTTAGGGATTATGTTCGCGCGCTAATATGATACAATGTCGCAATCGGCATTCGCCAAGATCTCTCCCAAATGATAATGTCACTCACACTCCCGATGCGATGCGATGACGCTTAATAATGACCAGAACTCCTAAAAAAAAGGGTGATTATTTCAAAGCATTAAAGTTATATTTAAATCCGATTTGACAAAAGCACAAATTTCAAAATGCCGTTAAGTAAAGGGATAAGGTAATGCATGCGTATTTAAAGCTTTGCCCCTTCGAATTAACGAGCAATTACAATTAGACCTTTGAAGAAATCTATTGCACGCTTTAAGGGGTCATTCGGTTTAATAACTTAAGTAATGGTCATTTATGGAGCTACAGGCTGTAAAATCACCATCATTGCATCTGCGGTGCCCTCTCAAATCATTAGATCCGCAGCCACTTTTAGAATTAATCTCACCACGCTTCAAGTTATATATCTATCCCGTTATGGATCGTCATTGTTATTTCTTTGTTACGATTTCTCTTGCATTTGTGTAGAATTCAACCGAGAGAAGTCTGAATATGATGGGAAAGAAGTTCAAAAAGGTGGCAGGTTCTACTCCGACACCTGTCTCAGGCCAAGCTGCTATGGTTTCAAAGAAAGGCTTAATCTCAGATACTACATGCACTGGTCTTCCTGGTACTACATGGCAAGGTACATACAATTTGCTAGAAGCAGAACAACCAGAAAAGACAGTAACGGAGGCTAGTGTGGATGAACTAAGAAAGTCTGAGGCAACTCTTAAAGATTTGGCTGACTCCTTTCTGCACAGAATAGCAGCCAGAGAACAAGTCTTGCCTTATACTGATGTGGTACGTTGGGCAATTGAAGAAATTACTCTCACTGATAGAACCTTCCATACTAAGGATGGAAGGATTTTCGGTTCCTTCAAGCCTGATGACTTGAGACGGATGTATCATTTGCCTCAACCCGAGCTAGTCTATAATAGAGCCTTTTTGGAGAAATTCGCGAAGGAGAATGAATCGCCATCCGAACCTCTCCGAGAGTGGAGGCAGAATCCAACTAAACACAAGCATGATATGTCGGGTAAGTACTCCAATGCTTCTTTGGCTTCACCTTATTGCTACGCCGGGATTATGATGTGTAGATTGTGGGGATTTCATGACTCTGCAAATATTCATATTGATATGGTTCCTTTAATGGAAGCGGCCGTCAATAGTATAATCATGGATTGGGCCACTATTTTGTCTGATAAATTGGTCATAGCTATTCGTGAGTTTAGGGCCAAAACCAGAGTCACTGAGAGAAAAATCCCACCCTTCTATTACTCTGCTTACATTATGGATACCCTTTGTTTTAATTCTGAGTTTCCTGTCCTTGGTTGGAGATGGACAACCCATGACCCAACACCCATTCACTTGTACCATCGGAAATTGTGGAAACCCTCCCACAAAGACCATTTGTATCAAATTTGTAATGGTTTTATGGTTCCCGTTCACTATTCTATTTTTGACAGACCTATCCCTAGAATTTCCTATGAAGCTTCTTTTGATCTCCCAGCCGTAGCCCATTGGTTCGGCGAAGAGCATTTTACCTATATTAGAGTTTTTGGAAGCAAGGCTAGGCCACATGTCCTCCCCCTGTACGTCCCAGATAAACTGTTAGCCCGGGAAATCTCCTACCAGATTATGTCTGAGAGTGTCACACAAACTCTCAAGGAGGACAAGAAGAGAGGATGGCCCTCTTTTCCTTTAAGAATTGGAATTTATACGCTGCTGAATTATAAACATGCAGAAAAGGAAGCAGCAAAACTCCAATTGATATCCCTGGCTTCTATTCCAAACAGACTTTATGATCCAAACAAGACTGCTTTCATTGCCTTGGAACAGGCCAAGCTGTCAAAGGTTGTTCATCAAGAAGACCAGTTTGACGACCTGTTCATGAGTGCCGATTCAATAAGCCAAGTCAGACAACTCGCTTCACTGAGATATGAAGATGTGGAGTTAACTGAATTTAATAAACTTAGAAAGCAAAGGTTGCAAACTTTGCCTCTAGATTTATTATCCACAACCCCAACATCTTCCTCAAGCGAGTCTGGTCAGCAGCAAATACACCTATCTCTTGTTACAACTAAAGAATATGATAGACAACAGGAGGAAAGGCAAAACAAGCTGCAAGCAGAGAAGCAAAGAAGAGAGCAGATAGAAAGGCAGCAAAAAGCACAAATTGAACAAGAGCAAAGAAAGCAAAAGGAGTTAGAAGAACAGAGGAAAAGAGAAGAAGAAGAGAAAGCAAAGAAGGAACTGGAAGATAGGCAGAAAAGGGAATTGGAGGAACAACAGCAAAGAGCACAGGAGGAGCAACAGCGGAAGGCATTGGAGGAACAGCAGAGGATTGAACGGGAGAAAGAACAAAGTAAAGCTCAAACAGAACAAAGTGAGCAAATCTCTACTGATCCTGAATTAATTAAAGAATGGAACCAATTCGATTCCATCATAAGTGGTAAGGAAGCCTCCAAAGACTCAGACGCCTCTAAGACTCCCAATATTACTTCTTCTCCGGTTCTAGAGGGAACCAGCGGCTCACCCATGGTACAGAATGTAGAGGTAATCACTCAAGACCCATCCAATCAAATTGATCTTCAGGTGGAGGAAATTCCTCCTCTAGACATTTTCTACAGCCCAAAGCATAGAGCCGTTGTAAGGCGCTCGAGGAAAAGGCGAAGGCTTGATCAACCTTCTATTTTGCCTGAGCAAACAATCACGGGCAATGTGGTCTGGAAGGGAGAATTGGATCCCTCTGAAGATCTGACAAAGCTATCGCAATTTGCGGGAGCTTATTCAGCGGCAACTATTGACAAAGCATCCGAAGTAAGTCTTCTTTTGAAGACTAAAGAGCATGAGATATACGCATTACAAGCAGAAGTGATAGAGGCAAGGAATAAGGCAGCACAAGCAGAGGAACAATTGCTGGCCCAACAACAAGAGAATCATTTGTTAACCCAGCAAATTGAACAACTGAGGATAGACCAAAGTGACATTCAGAAAGCAAAAGAATTGTCAGAGGCAGTATCCCAGTTGAAGGCATCGAATGAGCTGATGATACAAGCTAAAGACGAGCAAATAATTCAGCTATCAGCTCAGCTTGAAGGTATTAAGAGCGCCAAGAGTATCAATGATTTCAGAGCAGAGGCAACTCGAATAAACAACGCACTGATATCCCAAATCAGGATCTTATGCCAACAACTTGTTGAAGCTGAATCACTGTGTGAAACATCTACAGCAGTGTGTGAACAAATCGAGAAAGCCAGAAGTAAGTTGGATCAGGCTGAAGACGATATAACAGAGTATATTGAATGGCAAGACACTCCAGAAGGGCAAGCTGCAAATTTCTCCCGAATCTGTGTAACATACAAGGACATACTCTTCATCGAATGGAACACACAGATGATGAAAGCAGAAAGAGCAGCCTCCAGATGCAAAATGATTGCCAGTAACATGATCAATCTAGTCAATGATACATTGTATCTAGCAAACATGATTTCACAATGCACACCTGGAAACATAACAACGGCAAATATGCTGGAGCTCAGGAATTACCCTGATCTGGAGAAACAAGGGCGGTTAATTACTGGAGTAAATACCTTGACCGCCGATGCATACTGGCTTTTCCTGATTAAACCACATTCTCAAAGGTCGGCTCTTAATTGTCTAACAGATGCTCTCCGATACCTGATTGCCGATATTCGAGATGCCACATATGATGCACAGCTGACTTCACGCCTCAATACTCCACCAGAAGTAGAGCCAATGCTGGCGATATGTCAGCAAAGGAGTAAAGGCAAAGAGACCTCTGACTGAAACATCGCCGCCGACTGCCGAATCACCAAAATACAAAATGATATTTGTTAATGCCGATTTAGTTGTTTTTCAGTTTTAGATATTTAGATATTTTAGATTAGCATAGTATTTATAGACCCTTTCATTGTTTTGGAGAGGGTCGTAAAATTTTGTAAAAGACTTAAAGGCTGAAGTTTGCACTATTGTGCTTCAGTCTATATTCTTTTTGAAACTCGACCACTGGTTCTTAATTTTACTTGGAAGGTTGTTTTAAGTAAATTGTGCACTATTGTCGTTTGCTTGGAATGCTTTCTGGTCTGAAGGAAGAACCGCGACATAGCGATTAATATATTGGATTGATCAAACAGCTTGCATGGTACTATTATCTGTATCTGTTCTCTTTTCTATTATATGAATTGCTGTGTTATTACTTTTGCTATTGTTGATTACATGTATGCAATATAACAGCAAGTCTGCATTTCATATCACTATTGAATGTTTTGTGATTTGTTATCTCTTTTAATCATGCGCGTAACAATGATATAAATGACTGAGTACAGTAATTCGCTATTATCGCTCTGCATAACTACTTATGCAGAGCAATCTTAAATGATTTAAACATTTATGCTTATTGTTAGTGTCATCTATATGCCTGCCAGTAAGCCTAAATTATCAAACGCTGTATTCGAATGAATCGATAAGTCCCGGGATTAGCTTATAGTTATTATATTTCTTTTGTAGTTTAGTTATTTATTTATTATCACCTTACATCGTAAATCATTCATCCATCCCGTTTGCTTATAATCTTTGGGAAACTGGTCCCATTATCCCCAGTCAGAGCCACTATTCCAAACGGAAAAGGAGCTGCACTAAGTTCCGGACCGGGTGGTTTCCCCGATGTTGTTGCAACGAATTTCGGGGCATCAACAGGAAGTAAGCCTAGGTCGGCATCTTTGCAGTGTCTCTTGACATATTTTTCAGTCAGCCATCCCTGGTTGTTAGTTTCATGTCTATCATCACATCAGTTATATTGGTCCTTTGCTCATTCCAATTTGAGAAGGTCTCCTTTGACTTCTTGTTGGCGGGTCTTGTCCTTATCGACAACAACATATTGCTCTGAGGGTAGGCCCAGAGCCACACCCTAGCCCTATTTTCATTATTTATAGGTCACCTTGTGCTCAACATCGATCAGTATCATGGGTCTTTGACTGAGTGGTTTCCCTTATGTTCGACATCAACTTTCATTATCACACATTGGGATTCGTGCAGTGCCTTGGTTTCCATTTGACCCTATTGGTGGATTCCTCGCCTCTGTGTCAACTTTCATTATTGGTTGGTTCAAACGGTTTCTATCGTGCACTAGCTACATCTTGTGTATTCCAGAAACATGCTTCAGTTGGGTTACTACATCTTTTTTGTCTGATTCCTTCCACATTATTAGTCTACGGGTTACGCTTGCACTAGATTGATGAAGGATGCCTTAATTCCTTCCTTCTAGCGGATCTTTTCCTATCAACTACATCTCATTGCTCTAGGAAAAAGATCTAGAGTCCATTTGGCAGTACCTTGGGGTTTGCAGTCATCAGTGGCAGATTCCTTCGCTATCGACAGTAGGAAACCATCATTGTCCCTTGATTGATAGATTCTTCCAGGTGTTCGACTTTAGCTCATTCATTCGCACTTGTTAGATTGTACTAGGTACCTTGACTCTCATTATCATTATCGGTGAGTAGTCTCGTGTTTGCTAACGGTATACATCAATGACCAGTAATCAAATGATTTCTCATGTGGTTGACTTTAGATCATTTATTCCCATTGTGTAGAAATGTACCATGGCGGTCGATGAAGACCTCGAGTTGCATCAGCATTTTTTGGTTCACTTGTCAATTGCTCCTATTACTGCTAGTCGACACCATCCACCTTATATGTTGCAGTTCTTCACAACGACATCTTATATGCTAGCATCCGAGTTGCGATGTAGTATCATCTTATTCCATCATGTTCATTTGGTACTATTGGGATTAGTTCTTTACATCAATGATCAGCTTCATCTTTCAGCTTCATTGATCATCTTCTTATATGTGATATTCAGACATGTACTTTTCGATCGCGATCAGAAGATCCATTATGTACGTTCAATGCTTTATACTTGTATACATAGTGGATCCGCTTGTACTTGATATGTAGACATGCTTTACTTTCTCTGAGCATGGGTATGCCCACCTCAGATAGTAGTTTCTTTCTGATCTCTTTTTGATAGCTTGGCAGGTTGAATTCTAATGAAGTCCTTCTTAGTTTCAACAGGTTTCCTTTCCATATACTTAATACATTTCGGCCATCACGTACCCCTTTTTACCTCATATATTAGGGGGCATCTGTTATAGCTCCATAGTATTTGTGATGCTTGGTTTATGGCCTAGGGCAACCCCTCCTTCCAGACATGGTCCAAATATTTTAAAAACAGTGTTTTATTCCATGTACACTACTTTTCCCTGAGATAAAAGCATGTACACGTGGGTTATTCAATACCCAACCTGCGTATATGTGTTTAAAAACCTAAAAAAATTAAATTTACTTACCTATGGGCGGAGTTCACGGGTTTTATCTATTGTTTACATCCTAGTGCCCATGATCCAACTGTTTCCCAACTAAAAAACTAATTGGGAGAAGTATAAATAGACTTCTATGGGAAGGCCTTAAGGAGGAGAAGAGATATAATTACTATACTGAGATTATCCCTGACTGAGTCTGAAGTATCCCTGTGTTTCAAGCACTTCCCCAAGTTTCAGGAAACCCTTGTTTCCTTGAGTGTTGATATTCTCCCACTTGCTTGAGATATCATGGTCTTGGTTATGGAAGGAGGTTGTTGAAGACTGGGATTGGACGGATATGGAGGACAGTTCCGCTTGGAGCCGAAAGAAGAAGACTCAGCTGAATTCTCTCTGTGTTGGTTATAGCTTTCTACAATAAAAAGAAACTTGTTGTCTTGTTCCTGAGATTGACTTTGTTTATGCATCTAATACTATTGTAATTCATGTATGAATGCTATTTTGATGTATAACTAATCATCTTGCTTATATGATATAAATTTGATTTCTTTAAAATGCTTTATCTATATGCTGCTATGTATGTTTGGATTGGTTTATTTGTAGATTCGAAGATCATTAGGAGTTGTAGAGGGTCTAAACCCTGCTAGAACTACCCAAAAGGAGGACATCTGGGTATGGTCGCTATCACATAGTTTGTTTATATAAGATTGTTGCCTAAATTGTATGAGTGTTTCTTACTATAGTTTTCTCTTTCTCTGTTGGGGTCTTAACCCAAATCCCTAGGGTACTTATTCCCGTAACACCTATAACATACTCATCAGCAACATATAGCGTAATCATCATGTTATCTAATATAAAACAACAATAGTAATGCATACACCTACAAGTTACTATCATTCTTGACTATCTGAGATGTGCATATAACCACACTAATCATCTAACATCTATCATGAATGTAACCATAACATCAAATACATGTTCATAAACCTAATGCATATAAAATCCTTAACTTACATAC
Source organism: Pinus tabuliformis (assembly GCA_031772625.1). Taxonomy (NCBI): domain Eukaryota; kingdom Viridiplantae; phylum Streptophyta; class Pinopsida; order Pinales; family Pinaceae; genus Pinus; species Pinus tabuliformis. The sequence continues at coordinate 62,833,031 of CM062819.1, read as the reverse complement.
CTGCATGTCGAACATACAATACATGTATGACGATCTTCTCTTACCCCAAAGTCCAATGTTGAAACCTCATTATGATGATCTGCATCTCTTGCTCTATCTCAACTAGATCATTAGCATCATAACAACCAATAGCATCATGATGACCTAAATTGCATACCATGACTTCACAAGGCATGTTTGACCTACTATTCGTGCATACTATAACCAAGACCATACATGCATAACAACTGTATATAGACATATAACAAATGAGTACCAAACCATACACACATCATTCTAGCTAGAGTCTAGTAATTAATGCATGACCATATCAAGTACACAAACCATGACCTCATGCATGACAACAACCATTACTCCATTGCACACATTGCCACATGAAAGCAACAATATGCATAAGCAATGCCAAATCAACTACACCTACACATAAACACATGTAGTCAAACATAAGTGATCAATTCTTGTAATCAACCTACAAGACTGATACATGTAATCAAAATATTCAAAAATGTAACCTAACATACAAGGATGTAAGTAGGTATCATGAAATCAACATGTAAGCGACATATAATTCTTACACAATTAGTCACATGTTCCAAAAAATAAGACATCACGTCTATTAATTTGAAATCAGTTTTCACCAATACTAACAACCTATAAGCATACCCCCTTACTATCCATGGTCCACACTAAGGTAGCAGGAAGAATCTATTATAATGGCCCAATCTCCAATGTCCAATTATGGAAATGGGATCTCCAAAGCTCTACTAAATTTAACCACACTTGAAAAGAAATTGATTTTTATTTCTTATACATTTGTATGAGACTAAGTCCAAAACATTTCACTTATTCCACTTGTAACATAATAACTAAAAACATGCCACTTTTCCATTTCCTTACATACAACTTTTCATATTCCTTGCATGCAACCTTTCAAATTCCCTACATGCAACTCTTAAAATTCTTTGCATGCAAATAGGAATAGATCAGCTACATCCATATTATCATACTACAATACTATCCCATAATAAAAAAATAACATATTATTCAAACAATTACCATACTTTTACATTTTCTTCAAACAACTACTATACTATTACATTTGCATTTAAGCATTTCTTCAAACACTTTACATGCAAACTAATATAGAAAAGTATTTGCATAAAAGTAAGCATATATCACTATAGAAATACTATTACACGTCAATGCTACCCCCAACCACAAACAAAATACTCATTGGGGCATTTTATCAAACAGTTTGTATGCAATTAATCATTGAACCATTTAAGCATTTCATCAAACACTTTGCATGCAAACTGATATAGCGAATGATTCAATGAATATATCCTAAACTATAGTAGTAAAAGTTATGGAAACTGAACCATATGATCAGTGGAAATATTCCTGACTATGGTTCAAGTTTTAGCTTATGAGATTTCATAGATGAAAATTTATAACAAAATACCAACACAATACTATTTGGTGCACAATTCTAGGAGTATCCAGAAAGCTCGATTTACACTGGTCATATCTCTTAAAATATAGCGAATAAATGTCTAAAATTTTTATCACGATATAAGAGGGATTTCCTCTCATTGTGGAAAACATTTCAGCTCCTGAGAGTGCCCATAATAAAAGTTATAACAAAAATGTCGGTGTGACTTCTTTGAGACCTAATTTTATGATCATACAGAAGGCTTGACTCCCTCTGCTCATGTCTCCTAAAATATTGCGACCCAATATCTGAAATTTCTACCACATAATCATCGGTATTTCCCCTCAATGTGGATGATTTTACAACTTCTGAAAGCCTACAGAAGAAAAGTTATTGCAGAAATGCCAACATGACCTATTTAAAGGTGCATTTAGGAAGGTCATCTTCCTTAGATCATAATTCCTAAAGTATTGTGAACCAATATGTGAAATTTTTACCAAATTATCAGTGGGATTTACTTCAGTATGGACAAATTTTCGACTTCTAATATTCCATAATAGAAAATTTATAAAAAATATGACATAAAGGTCTAAAATTTAACCTTTGTTCTTCATTTTATCTATGATAGAGCCCATCTAGTCCAAGTGTTTGAACCATGCTTTGATACCACTCTGTAACACCCTCCAGGGTAAATGTGCATATAAACAACATAATAGGAATAGGAATACAATAAACATATCAGCCATAAAAATCCATATATACATCAATACATTTGCACATGAAAATCAAGGGAATGAATTTTTTTCATTAATAAATGCAATGAACCAACCAAAGATGGGACTACCACATTCCACCCAACCATAGATTGGTTGAGCCAAGTCTCTCTTTAGCCAATCACCCCCGTTCCATATTCCAAGAATGAATGTGGGATCTCATAGAACACATTAATCAAAACTCATTAAGGGCTTCTAGAGGCCACCCACCTCAACCCATCAAACAGTGATTCCACCTCACAATCGGACATCACCAAAACCATCATAAGATTGATCTCCATCCAAGCCTTCTAGGGCTTCCAAAGTTTTTTTCCAACCAAGGCTTCCAGAACTAGTAACTGAACCCACAACTTATACAGGGGTTCTAGAGCGTTTGTCCAACCAAGGCTTCTAGGACTAGTAACTCAACCCACCAAGAGCTTATAAAGCATTTGTCCAACCAGGGCTTCCAGGACTAGTAACTCAACCCAAGCTGTTACAGGGCTTCCAGGACTAGTAACTCAACCCAAGCTAAGGAAACATGAGAACCAACCAAAACAAAACAATGAAAGTAAACCCACAATCACCATGCTATCTAGGAAATGGCAAGGCTAGGCAATCCACTGTTAATCTAGGAAATCCTCCATGCCAATGATAGATCACAACCAAGAAACCACATGCATGTGCCATGCATGTAAAACTAGTGAATAAATCATACATGCAACTCAATACCTACAAGAAAATATGATGTAGTCGTTGATGTCGATGCCTTCTCGCACTTTCATGTTCTTCCTTTGCGTTCTTGCTCCAAGAATCCAAGTATACCACACCCTCCAAGAGTGCTCCAAGAAAACTCTAAGTAATCAATAGTATGAGAGAGAGAGAGAGAGAATAATGAGAGAGCTCCAAAACTGAATTGACCAAGTCTTCCCCATTGATCCTCAGAAGCCTTTTTATTAATGAGGCCTCTATTTCTTTTCATTTTCCATAATTTTCTTCAATTTCCTCCTCACATGCAACCTGTGAAATTTCACCTTCCTTTTCTCCTAATTTCCATTATTTTCATAAATAAATGTGCCAAAATACCTTTTTGCCTCTTTAATGCCTTAGCCATTGCCTTTGCCAATTTCCTTAGTGATAAACAACCAAATGAACACCCCCTAGGATGTCTTGCCCAACATTAAGCTTGGAATAAGTGTCCCAGTCATCTATGGTTATTGTTATTAACGTTTATTACATTGAATTTTCACCAAGGATGTTACATACATATGAATGGATGAACCTAAGCCTTTAGCTTGAATTGTGATTTCTTCTTTTCAGCCACAAAATGTACTTCATTTGAATTTCACCTATACCTAATATATTCCAATGCAAAAATTCTGATAGGGAGGTACTTAGGAAGTTTGTAGGGTGGAAGCTCACAGCCATAGACTCTGATTTCTGTATAGTTTTGGTAAAGATACCAATCTCCTATTGTGGCTTGATCAACTAGCTGCAATACTTTCACAATTTCATTGCTGATTCTTAATACTAGAGTGTTGCTCATAAGATTAATAGTTGGATGAACAAACAATTCTATGAACTGTTTATATGTAAATTCTTCCTTCTCCTTCATTCCCATAGAAGTCCAAAATATCACTAATTGTTGATTTCCTTCTTCATCTAACTTCTGCAAGGTGAATGGAAACTTGTCTCCCTAAAAATATATAAAAATATATACAAGTACTGAAGCATACTTGAATACTTCTTCAGTATTAAACTGGACAAATTGTTCATGGATGGCCTCAACTAGAAATTGGCTAAAATTATAAAGAACAATGGGTTTGGAATCAGCAGAAAATATAGACAAGAAACCTATGATGGCTTCATTTACATATTGATCAGAATTGTAACCAAGCAGATAAGAAAGAATAGTGGTAATTTGCTTGGTTCTGTCTGGGAACATGGATGAATCATAGGGAGGGTTTCTTTTAGGCAGAGGGCTATCTACAACTAGGAAAAGTTCAAGAGTTTGAGATCTTTTAGTGAAATCTAGCTTTTGATAGGCTTCTATCAGGCTTTCATGAGAAAAAGGATGGGTTGGTGCAATAGTTGGGACCTGCAACATCTGTTCAATAGATTGAGCATTGATGAAACAGAGGATTTATCATGTAGGTGAAATGATAGCTCTTTGACTAGGATCATAGGATTCATGGCATTTCCTAACAAATTCAGGTGCTCTGTGTATCTGAGGGAAAATGTAATGAGGAAGGTGGGAGTCCCAAAGTCCTATTTCATCTGTTTGATCAACTAACTGATCCTCCATCCAGCAGTAGATTTCATATAAATCAAATTGAGACAAAGACTCAATGATTTTACACTCTTTGTTGACTAGGGGAGTATGATGGAAGTCAACTTGTGGATGAATGAGAGGATTTGTGGTTTCTGCAATTTCCTTTCCCTTAGGAGGCATTTTGTTAAGTGAATTGCAAGCTAAACTTGACAGAAATGGGAAGAATTGGTCTGAAACACAGTGATAATAGAAAAACAGTATAACTGAAAATGGATTAGGTGGACCTGGATGTCGGCTTGGTTTTGAACAAAATTGAAAATTTAGTTGAATGATGAATGTGTCATTTTGGCTGCAAGCTTCAAGTATCCAGCAAATTATGGGAATGCACTATGTAATGGTTTTTGTGAAAAACAGGGCTTATAATGAATAACATGGAGTGGGTCCATTAATCAACGATTAAATTGTCATTAATTCTCCAATGGGGCTGATAAATGGATCAATGGAATATTGATGTGTGAGTAGGAATGGGGAATTAAATGAATAATGGACAAATAGGTGGCAACTGATTGGACGAAGGAAGTGACATGGGGTGGATGTGGATGATGACATAGGAGCGGCTGTAAATGGTCGAATAAAAACTACATTCGAGAGTAAGTTCGAGTGGTAAGTTGTTTCTGGATTTTAAGTCTCGAAAGACTAGGATGGAGGAAAAGTACTTTCAAAGGGCAGTTCCAAAACTGCCGACTTTGGAGCCCCCCCGATAAAGTTCAGATGACAAAGGAGAGCTGAGGAGCGAGGTAGCCTATCAGATCTTGGGGGAGTGTGCGAGATGAAAAATATGTGAATGAGTTTTAATGTGATAGGGCAGAAAGCCATGGTGGGGTCCAGAGTTATGAGGATGTGACATGCATGGGGTATGGGGTATGGTGAATGAATGAATAAAGTTTGAATATTACAAATAACATTGATATTTACAATTTATGGTTAATTAAAACCAATCACCATATACACATGTATCCAATGTTCTGACTTAGGATAAAAATCCTATCATGCTCCAATTTCATTTCTCTACCTACCCTTACTTTCCTAACATTTTTTCAATATTAGTCACCCGAGTGCATTTAGACTAGCAACTCAACATTTTCCTTTTAATTTTTAATCTACTTCTATCCCTTATTGCTTCCATTGGCTCAGATTAAACTGTTGAGCCAATTTTATTTGCTACCTATTGACAAACAATTTAAATCAAATCCAATCATGATTAAACTGTACAATTGGATTGTATGAACTAGTGTGGCATTTAAACAATCTGCACACAACTTTTATTTGCAAAAATAAACTTTGACTAAGAGTAGTGGCATTTGGATTTGCAACACTTTCAGAATTTATTATTTTTTCTTTTCTTTCTAATCTAACATTTTTATTTTTTCCTTCCTTTTTTAGGGCATTTATTCTAACATTTTATTTGATATGGACTTATTCATCAAAATATCCCTAACATTTTTTGATTCAATATACTTTTTGTCCATATCCTAAATTAACATTTTCTTTTTGAAATGATTTTCATTTTTTGACTAATTGATGCTACCTTACCAAAACCAAAAAATGCTACAACAATATGTAACTATATCCTATGGTACACCAAGCCTTGCAATGACGTGATTGAAGAGAAAGAGAGCAGTTGTTTCGCTAATGTTATTATATGTAGGCATTTCCTTGCCCCACTAAGGGTTACAATAATGTAGCCATGGCCCTCATCCGACTAAGGGTTACATGTCATAAATTCAATGCCCCATTTAGTGAAACATCCAACAGTGATAATAGGATTTAAAGGAGTGGGTGTAACATGAGTTTTGTGATCATATATCTAGCAGGCATGACACTTTTGGACCACCAAGATGCAATTGTGAAACATAATAGGACAAAAGTAGCCAGCATGCCAAAATATTTGGTGTGGTGGCATAACCATACATATTTCCACCACATGCCCTAGCGTGGAATTGTTTTAGGGCTTTCTCGACTTTCTCATCACCATCTAAAAATTGTATCTGTTATCACCCCAAGAAACTCTCCTAGGTTGTATATCAGAGATGCTTGGGAACATTACAAACTCAACATAAAATGTTGGAAAATGGTGGATGAATGAAAGAAATGCTGCATATGCAAGCCAGATAACCACTTCTACTATGCTTAACCCCAGACACGGGTGAATACCCCTAGACTACAAGGATTTAGACCACCAATTACTCATAGTTTTAAAGAGAAAGTGATGATGAAGAATACTAATCACAACAACAGATGCACATGACCCTGTGATGGCCAGCTGCAACTAGTTTAAAAATCTGTAAATCTATTCCTAATGCACAGACAGGATGACAGCTCTCTAGAATTAAAACAATAGAAACCTACATACAAATCCAATGAAACTAACAAATTCTAACACAGAGGTGGGATGATAGCCCCTCTAATGCTAAACATCCACATCACATGAATAAAATTATAACAGGCACAACTTGGAACAAAGCAGAAGAAGTGGAAAGTGAGCAATTAACAGCAAAAGAAGCTTGCATTAGCTGGAAATGAAGACCAGACGCTGTAGGTATCATAACAGTTACAGTCTCCAAAAGTTGAAGCTTACAACAAAATGACACTCATCAACCTCATTACATCTTTCTTCTGAGTATATATAGAATTTGTTCACAAAAAATCTCTGCAGACCCATGCATGGAGGGGTCATAACTGACCACCAACCGCATTTATAGTTAGATATGGACTTCTGATATAGTTTGATTGTTTTAATGGACAAAATGGCTTTTTCTGTACTTTGATGTCCTTCCTGAACAGGTGAAATATTAACTGAATAAATTTCCATAGCTGCTGTAGTCATTGAGCTGCTTGAGGATCGTCCTTCTTGTCCTTGACCATGCTGTTCTTGAATGCAGTGGGTGAAGATTTAATGTGCAGGTTGCTGGATTATCTCTTCCTTCCTCGCGCGCACAAAACAGGCTGAAAACACTGAAAAATACATTGAAAATGGACGATGTCTTGCGAATTAATACTAATCGTTGGATCTGACAAATAGACGGTGGAGATTGGATCGGAGGGCACTATTAGGGAAGATGGTTGGAGACAAATTTGGGCCGTCAGATCGCAGCAGAAAATATCGAACAGCTATCGGGAGCAGGAGTTGCGGACAAGTTAACGAGCGGGGGACCGTACCGGAAGGGTGGTAAGCAGTTTCCTCGCACCACTCTTGGCGCTCGGCGGTATTGGTACATGGAGGCACGATGCAATCAGGGTCAGACACATGGCTGGTGGGAAACCACTTCCCCACAGGTTATCAGTCGTGCAGGTTCGCGGAGCAGGGAAAGCGTCAATCATTGGATTTCCGTGGGATGATCGGATGGCGGAGAATTAAAATGCGTTTTGGTTGATGTGATAGGTGAGGGGACCGCTGATAGGTTATGTTTTTTAATTATATACGTGCATTATATGATTAAGACTTTATAGCCAGGGTTTAAATAAAAATAGGTTAATGCAGGGTTTTAAAGGGTTATTGGGATTTATAAAGGTTTTTGGGGGTGTATAGGTTATAAACCAAAAGAAGCCCGGGAGCCTAAAAAAGGTTTAGGCGGGTTTACAAAAGACTATAAAGAGACATGAAGATAATTGGTTAGGGGAGAAATAGGAGAATGGAAGAGGAGGTGGAAACGGAGGTGTGGGAGTTATAAGGAAAAAGGGAAAATGAAGGAGGAAAGATCCAATAGACAGCTGCAAACCCTTTGCAACCCAAACCAGCACTGTCTGACCTGATTTTATCCATCAAATGATGCAAACTATAACAGAGTTAACACTAGCACCTTCTAGGGATGAGATCCTCCCTGTGAGGTCTCAAGAACCTGCAGATCAATGCCTTTCCAACTGCAAACAAATTAACCAAAATTCCTAGTGTTCCATTGGGCATGGAGTCTACTGCACCTATACTAAAACTGATAAAAACACAATATTTACAACCCTTAAGGCCAAAGACCTCAAACAACATAAACTTTCAAAAACTGCCTCTCTTCTCATACTTTTCAGTATGAAGGTGTTGTTCCTTTGAACCTATGAAATAATGAAAGGCCCTGTCCAAAAAGCATCAAATTTCCCATGATTACCTTTCTTCTCTTTCAATGCATCCCACTTCAAAACCATTTCACCAACCTGAAAATTATCTATTTTTGCCTTTTTTTCAAAGGCTTCCTTGACCTTTCTCTGATGTGCTGCAGCCTTTTCAACCAGCTGTTCTCTAATCTGATGTATTTCTGCTATATCAGTGATCCTCTTTGCCATGCATTCTTCCTCATCCTTCTCTTCTTGAATGAACTTTGCCACAGGGAGAGTTAGCTGAATTGGAAATACAGCTTCAGTGCCATTTACCAACTTGAAAGGAGAATTCCCTGTGGATTTTTTAATGGTCACTCTGTCAGCCCACAGTGCATACTTGAGCTTTGAATCCCAATTCTTTTTATTGTCCTCTAATAGCTTTTTAATTATCTTGATCAGACTTTTCTTAGAGGATTCTTCTAGACCATTTCCCTGTGGATAATATGAGGTGGAATGAACAAGCTTGATACCCATTGAATCACACATTTCCACCAGCTCTTTTGCCCTGAAAGTTGTTGCATTATCTGTGATTAGTTTATGTGGACAACCAAATCTGCTGAAGATATTTTCAATTAAAAACTTCATGACCACATTATGATTAGCCTTCCTAGTAGGGATTACTTCAATCCACTTGGTAAAATAATCAGTGGCTACTAATATCCATCTATGTTGGCCACTGGAATGTGGATTGATTTCTCCAAAGAAATCCAAACCCCACTGCTGAAAAGGTCCTTTTGCAAGTATTGGTTTTAAGGGTAGGGATTTCAACTGTTGTTTTCCTTCAAATCTTTGGCACCTGTCACAAGATTTAACAAAAGCAAACACATCAAAAAATAAAGTGGGCCAATAGAACCCAGCTCTGAGAATTTTATGGGATTTAGTTTTCCAATATTGGTGCCCTCCACACATGCTATTATGAAACTACTACATAACTTCTTTTGACTGTTCTTTGTCTAGACACCTTAAAAATATTCCAGATGGATCCCTCCAATACAACAGATTTTCCATAATGCAATATTTAGCTACCCTTAGTTTTAAAGTTCTAGCTTGACTTTGAGTACATTCTGAAGGGATTTCTAGCTTCAGCAAGAAATTAATTATTTCAGCATACCAGTTACATGAAGCTAGATTTTCAGCCATTAACTGCTTTCTCTTTGTTTCAGTTGTTTCCTCTTATTCTGCCTGACCATTTTCTGCCATTGTGCACAAGAAATCAATGCCTAAAGACCTGCAATTTTCTTCATCCAATAACTTGGCAAGCCCCTGACCTCTGACCAGTTTAGTGGGCTTCAACTCTATGTTAAATTCTATCATATTTGCAATCCATTTTTCCCTTCTTCCATCAACATCAATTTGAGTCAAGACATCTTTTATTGTAGCAAAAGGTACATATGCAATTATTTTTGGATGCAAGATATAAAATCTGAAAGCCTTTAAGGATTTAATAAGATCATATGCCTGTTTTTCAATAATATCATACCTCAGTTTAGCATCCCTCAAGTTCTTGCTAAAAAATGCTACTAGATGTTCTGAACCTACTTCATCTTGCTACAATGAAACTGCTGCAATAGTATCTTCGGAGGCAAAAGAAAATATGTGGAACTCCTTGCTGTAGTCTGCACTTATTAAAGTAGGAGCCTCCATAATATATTTTTTGATGGAATCAAATGATTTTCTTGCTGTATGAGTCCATTTGATTTCTGCCCCTTTCTTCAACATGGAGGTAATGTGCTTCACATATTCAACAAAATTTGGAATAAACCTCCTTAGAAAATTTATTTTGCCCAAAAAAGACTGAATATCCTTCTTTGATCTAGGGACAGACAAAGTCTGAATTGCTTTGACTCTCTTTGGGTCAATCTGAACACTTGCAACAGACGCAATATGTCCTAATAGCTTGCCTTTATTTAAAGCAAATTGATATTTTTTAGGATTGATTGAAATCCCAAACCTTCTGCATTTCAAAAACACTTTTTAAATGATGTAAATGATTTTGATGGCTGCTGGAGTATATTGTTATGTCATCAAGGTAGATAAGAACAAATTTATCCTTCTCTCCCACAAATGCTATATCCATAGCTCGTTGAAAGGTGGCTCCAATATTCATCAATGCAAATGGCATTTTGGCATACATAAAAGTGCCCCAAGGAGTGGTGAAGGTGTTAGCACCTAAATTTGCCTTAGGCTGAAGGAAGGCAAAATTCAGGGTAACCACAAACCACGCTCAGTCTGGTAGCTAGCCCTACCAGAATAGGAGAGGGCTCTCTCCGGGTCACATTCAGGAAAATAAACAATAGGGTCTGAGATGACTCAAAAATGGATACTGATTTTAGGCTAGGTAAATAAATATGATGGAGATGTTTGAAGAATAACTGAGTTTTCTGGGATGTGTGGGGCCAAGGAATAGCATGAGCAGAGAATTTAACTCAAAGACGCAGGTTATTTCATGAGGCAAGACAGGCGGAAAGTCTAGCAATTAGAGTTGAAAAAATGTGAGGTGGAGAGATACTTTGAGAGTGTGAAAAGGGCATAAATACATGAATCCTTTTCAACAGAAGAAAACATAGAACATGAAAACTATCCCAAGGCAGAGCAGTGCACTGAATTCTACCTTTTTTACTTAGAAATCTTTCACTGGAAATGAATGTGAATGAAAATATGAAACATAACGAAATAAATATGAAACATAAAGAAGATACATTTGCTAAACTCACGCCACAGGAATCTCATGAACCAGAGCTGCAATCTTTCATTAATTCTCTGTCAAAATGTACAGTGAGTGACTGAGTTTCTCTCCCACAGTTCCCAGAAATGCCAACCCTTTGCAAATAGTGTTGCATACAATAAATAGAATATGCAATTAGGAAATAGAACGACCCACAGTTGGGGAGTTTTTAAAATCATTACAAACTGGAAATGGAAAGCCAACCATTAGTTACAGGTGCAGTGTTACAGAAATGACAAATGGCTTGGGTGACTTCTCGCCTTCCTTTGCCACTTGGATAGGAGCCCACCTTTAGTGAAAATACTTTTTAAACATTTCCTTAGTTGCCGAGAAATGTGGAGCGATAAAAAGGTGTCTTTTAAACTCCTAATTACCTTCACATTAATTATCAACCCAGGGACGACTTTTTATTTCAAGAGTGTACTCAGTCTGAGGCGGTTATTTACTCAAGAGTAATGTTTAGTAGTACAGCATTCAGAGAACACAAGAGTAGACGGATGCTAAACTATGACTAAATTACTTCAAAAGGATAAAATCACACAAGACAGCTTATCAGTCAAGGGTGCGGAAGTGATAACCCATCCCTCTAGAAACTGATGGAAAGGAAATTAGAGCATGGACCATAGGTCTGGGAGCTAAGCAGCGACTTGCTGAGGCTCACTACAGCCTTAGACCTTCTCTCACACCAAAGCAACAAATGCAAGTAAATGGAACGGCAGCAAGTAAAATGGAATAGCAAAAGGAAATAGAACAGTAGTAAATAGAACAGCAGTAAATGAAACAGCAATCAAAAGAACTAAATCTCGTGAGTTAGAACTGAACTCTCATTTCGCAATCAAACAACAATCGTCAAAAGAAATTCCAATGAACCTTATTTTATGAGGAGATATTCACAAATGAATTATGGAACAACATTTATCATATATACACAACACACTTATTATAGCAATCTGATGTTTCCAAAGAACATGACTTCTGTTTCCAAATGAAATAATATTACTTTCGGGTTCCCACGAATAAGAGTTCAAATGAATCCAATAGCAATATTTAATATGAAAGCTCTGTAACAGAAACAATTGGCTTAAATAGTGAACATGCAATCAACTCTGAAGAGGTTCATTTACACGATACAGAGTTACTTACATAAATCTCCTGAATGAAACCATTAATGAAGCAGTCATAATAGAGCATAGAACAGCATATGACAAACACGTCAGATTACCAAATTATACAGACAATCCTCACAGAAACCAAATTATAATGATACAAAAGCAATTGTAAAGATATGATACACAATAGCAGCAGCGTACTCCACCAGAGGCTGGGCCCTTAGCCGCCAGCGGACGCTGCTGGGTTACTTCAGAAGGAAAAGAGTGAACAGCAACGCCCAAATTATGTATTAATCATTAAATAGTGAAATCATTACAATAGTTGAAGCGTTGAGACTTACAGCATAAAACAATCCTTCCTTCCTCCTATCCTATCATGAATCCTTGCTTCTGAATCTCTAATTCAAATCATCAATTCGCCATCATTCGAATCCCCAAAGTCATCCTGAAGTCTCCTGAAGTCATCCCCCTCTCTGATCTTTGTTTTCATTTAAATAGAGAAAGATCAGAGAGCAGTTATAACATAGATAATTACAACATGATTTCTTTTACAAATTTGGGTTGATTCTAACCAGATGATCAACAAAAAAATATATTTCCTTTCATCTCTCAACAAAAGCAAGACGAATTTGGGTTGGCAGCTGAGTTTTGGAGGACAGCCGCAACTGCAAATCTAAGAAAATCGTGCTCAAAGAACCCTACGTTTCTCTCTGTACAGGCCGAATTTGGGCAAACTGTTCTTTACCAAAGTTAATTGGGCCCGTTTTGGACAAAACCCATGTTCCAGATTTCTCAAATTCGTCTTCATTTGCTCAGAATCTCAACCGCAAAACTGTCACTCCTTAAACCAGCGAATTTCTGAGTTGGCAGATTTAAAAATCAAATCTTCAATCTGGAAGTTACCTTGGAGGCTAAAATTGGTGAATAATGTTATAACCAACTTATTAGAACTATCATTGATAAAATAATGCATAATCATCAATTTATTAGAAATAAAGGAGAATAAATAATATTCATTCATGAGAGCATAAATTATTTATAAAATGGATTTAAATGATAAATTATAATAGATGATATAATAGAGAAGAGTAAAAATGGATGAAATAAGTGTTACAAAGTGGTCGTATTCATGGCCCAACATACCCCCACACTCAATATGTTGCATGTCCTCATGCAACGAAAACTGAATATATTGCATGTCTTCATGCAACCCAAAGACAAAAACCCATGTGTTAACCAAGCGATAAAAATTTGAGAACAAATGAATGCTTCCTTAATTAATGAATATTCAATTTTAGCAATCTCGATGAAGGCATAACAATTTTTACATTGACATTCAACTATATGTATGAAGTTGCAGCAAAATATGACATAAATAACAGCAAACTTCATTAACCATTTTCCCAAAAACTACAAACCAGATTTTGTTGAAATGTTGCAAGTAGATTTGTAATATATGAAGGCGTCTATGATCCAAAAATCAGATCGTTTTGATGCATGGATCATGAGATATAAACAAAATGGCTGTAGGTGAGAGTGCATGATTTCCGAAATTTTATGAACCAATATTTCTTGAAATTGTGTGGGTTTGTATTAATGATACGTATGTGTTTTCCAAAAATTACAAGAATTGAGTTCATAGTTTTAAAAATATGTGGAAATCAATTTCTGCACTGTGTAAAAATGAAATTGTATGCCTTAAATAAGGAAGAAAGTAGAAAACATCCATCATGCATAGCAATTCCTCCCCCTCTCTGAAAAATTAGCATGGCCTCATGCGATGCTAGAAAACAAATAGAGGTGGTTGCTACCAGCTGTTGAATTCTATGCTTGGTGTAAAACAACATGGAATAAGGGAGGTGTTGAGAGTGAATAAGAATAGCAATGGATGATAAAGAATATGAATGGCGTGGTCATAAGAAAGAAATGAATGAAAGGAACACTCCCCCACACTCGAAAATGACATGCTGCTGAAAAAGGGGAAGTGGTAAAGATGTGGAATGAAGGATGACAAATAATTCTCAAAATGGATTTTCATTAGATTCTCCTAAATTTATAATAAATTAGAAAACTATGTAATTTTACCTCAAGTTTTACCTCCAAAAATGTGGAATGACATATATGGAATGGCAGTTGTTGAAGCTGATGTAGGCATAGTTGGTGTTGAAAGTGATGCAAAAGGTGGAATCCAAGGAAGCACATCATATCTGAAGAATTGTTCACGTTCGCGAGCTTCTACTGTGAAGTGCAATAGTGTGGTCATGCTACGAATAGAATTCTGCCCATACTTGTTGTTCTCCTGTAAACAAATCATACTTGTGCATACAATGTCCTTGAAGCCATAGTGTTGGGTTTGAATAGCAACAGATAAAATGCATGCAAAATTTCAATTAGAAAAACTTATCAAATCAACAAGTTATGGCAGAGTGTAGTAATCAGATCACATGCAATCCCATAATGCATACATTCCCCCCTCCAATTGGAAAATGGGTTCCATAACCATAAAGCATATGAAAGGGGTGGTGTTGATGACAAGGCAAGGAAGTGAACAATACAATAGGAAATGAAGCAGAGTACACATATCAATGATAGGACGGTGAAAGTTATGGTTATATTGAGAGCAAAGTGTGTAAAGATAGTTATGAATAAGAGATAGGACGCTTTGGAGTGATGATAGTTTATGCAAAACGAAAAAGGACAATAATATGCTAAAAAGATGCTTTGCTGACGGTATTCTAGCTGAAAATGATGTGATTGATCATAAAACAATTTCTCATGCATAAAGGTTCAAAACAGGGAAAAAAAAGTTAAGGAAATAACTTCTCTGATAAAAAGAAAAAATAAGAAAAGGGTATTATAATAATAATTGACGATAAGATATAACTTCAATACCATAAGCAGATCCGTTGCTGCCAGCAGGCGTCCATAGCCTCGGCAGGGTTTCTTTTTAACCCATATGAGCCAGGATCCTCAATTTATAAATGGAGAGTTACAGTGCTGTTCTACAGAAGAGATCAGTGTGCTGGCGTGGTAACCAGATAATCACACTGCCATTCACTGGGATGTAGCAAAAGTGATCAGGTTGGCTCGTGATGAGACCTCCTGTTCCATGGATAATTTGGCTATCCAATGGATCATAACCTTGGTGTGGTGGCCATAACGGGAATGTCACTCTGTTACGGCCTTATGAACATGGTAGGCTGGCTCGTAATGAGACCCCCTATCCTCCATCTGCGAACAAAATTTTGTTATTATTACACATTTTGATGATAAAAAGAGGGAGGCTCAGTACTCCTTAAGAGTAGGGATGGTGGAAGAAGTTGAACATGTCAATAGAAAAAAACATACCCATAATCTCGTTTATTACAAACATAGAAGATTATAACCAGGAAGGGTGGAACCAGCATGGTATTAAGATGGTCAATCAATATTATGTTCAACAGAAAACAATGCAGTAAAGTGATATATAAATAATTGTGTCCCTTCTGAAAAGAATCTATCATCAAGGAGTTGTCATGTTAAAGATTATAACGTGAATGATATTAACTTTGCTTCAAAAGAATCCATAATTCTTCTCCTGATAAAAGTAGTGTACTTCATGCCATAAAAGGGAATCGGTAAAATGTGGTTGAGATGAATTAGGAATAATATCACAAGAGGAAGAAAAGGGTTGCTCTCAAAAATACTCCCAAAGTGTTGCTTTTTTTAATGAACAGCAAAAACACTAAAAAAAATTGTTATTCCTTGTAGGGAACAACAAAGGAAATGCACACCAAAAAGCAAAAATACACACAAAAAAAAATGTGAGAATGCGAATGCCGTTCCTTTGGAAAAAGGAACAGCAAAAATCAAAAGTATCGTGCCTTTGAAAAAGGAACATCAAAAATGAAAAGTGTCGAAGTGTTGTCCCTTTCAAAAAGGAACATCAAAACGTGAAAGTGCAAAAGTGTTGTTCCATTTCGAAAAGGAACAGCAGCTGTTCCATTTCGAAAAGGAACAGAAAAATGTGAAAGTGCAAAAGTGTTGTTCCATTTCGAAAAGGAACAGCAAAACGTGAAAGTGCAAAAGTGTTGTTCCATTTCGAAAAGGAACAGCAACTGTTCCATTTCGAAAAGAAACAGCAAAATGTGAAAGTGCAAAAAGTTGTTCCATTTCGAAAAGGAACAGCAAAACGTGAAAGTGAAAAAGTGTTGTTCCATTTCGAAAAGGAACAACAGCTGTTCCATTTCGAAAAGGAACAACAAAATGTGAAAGTGCAAAAAGTGTTGTTCCATTTCGAAAAGGAACAACCGCTGTTCTATTTCGAAAAGGAACAGCAAAATGAACTATGAAAAAGGAACAACAAAATGAATGGCTGAACCAAAAAGTGCTATTCCTTTAGAAAATAAATAGCAAAACGAAAATGATGTCCCTTTGAAAAAGGAACAACATGAACGACAAAAATGCACACAAATGTTGTCCCTTCAGAAAAGGAACAACAAAATACACAACCATAAAATGCAAACACGCAAAGAATGAAATAGTTGTTCACTGCATTGATGCTGAGGATGAGTTGCACTTTGAATGAAGCAACACCTGAAACACAAAATATAAGAGAAACTAGAAAAAAAACAACAAAAAGCAGTATGTAAATAAATAAATTGAGTTACAACAGCTATGATGTTATGTCAAAAAAATGATCTATTTGAAAAATGTTTTGGCAACAGTGACAAGACATGAATCTTCAAATGGAAATCAATTCTTCATTTCTTCTATTATGAATCCGTTGGGTAATGAGTTGGATGAAATTCCTTTGTTTCATTTAAAATTTCTTTCAAAAATCACTCGTCCATAAATTGACTTTCTTTATTTTCCCAAGACCTGCAAAAAACGAGTATCTACCTGCAATAAAACATTAAATCATGAAGAAAGAGAGGTGTACAGGCTCCCCTAATCCAAGAATTATGTAAAAAACTAACAAGTAGTTACTCTGTAGAACAAATCCACAGAGAAAATAACAAAGTAAAATTTATTTGTTACCTGCGGGAGAGCAGTGGCCAATCATACTAACCTGCAGTGTTTTAATCACAACTTCTTTGTTTTTCGTCGAAATTGAGTGATTCCAAAGCCAAATGAGAGCTGATTCAAAGTTTTATCTCCATTAGAAATAGGTTTTAAAGATTCAATGATATGATATGTCAATTTTAGTTAGAACAACCTGCATAATAGAGTCATTGTCGATTACCCGGCTTAGACCAACAGTTGATATTTCAAGCGTAACTTTTTCGTTTGATGTCGGATTCGAATGATTCAAATTGGAAATGAAAATAGATTCATTTATTTATCTCCAATAGAAACAGGTTTTGAAGACAAGAAGAATTGAGAGGTCAAATATTGTAAGGAACAGCCGGAAAGACAGAGTTTTAAGAGTGCTGATTTACGATAGACAGTCAGTATTTTGATCATAACTTCCCCATACGATATCAAAAATGAGTGATTAAAATTGAATTGTAAACTAGATTCATAGGGTAATCTACCATAGAAACAGGGTTTAAAAATATGGTCATTTAGGCCTCCAAAAATTGACTGTCCCAACTCTGTTCCTGAGCTGCCCGCTAGATATCCGGTCAATGTTTTGGTTCTAACTTTTTCGTTTCAAATCCAAATTGAGTGGTTCAAATTGAGTTAGAAAGTATACATCAAGGGATACCTAGGGTAGAAACAGGTTTTAAAAATATTTACTTTTGGTCTCTCAAAACATGACTGTCCCGACTGTTTTTCCAGAAAGTTCATCAAGCCCGCAAGCCAAAAAAAACGAAATTCAAGCATTTTTTCAAATTGGTGATAAAAATGAAAATGAGTGTTTATATAACTTATTATTTCCATTATGATTCATCTACATACACAAATTATTAAAAAAATTATCACCGATGTTGATTTCGATAGCATGTTGCAACAAAAACAACTAGTTTTACAAAAGAACAAAATGTACTTATTTATGTCCTTATTTTATTTTATTTTATTTTTTCACTATCCTACTTTGATTGAAGGATGAATATGACTACGTATATGAGTACTTCCAGTGAAGCCATTTTCGAAGTAAGGCTTCACATATGCACATACCCAAATTTGAAAAATGCGTGTTAATGGATATTAGGGTATGAGAAGCCAACTTCCCTTCAAAAAATGGTATCAAAAATTGTTGAAGCATAGAGTGATGTTGCAAACAAATGATGGAGTGAAACCAATCTTCAATATATCCTTTACTTTTTTGATTTCGCATAGCCATCATATCATGAAGTTCTTGAGCTTTTAAAATGGTTTGTTGATGCATAGTAAAAGAAACCTCATTTTCTTCCATAGCTTCTACAGTTTTTGCATTTGGTGCATGTGAGATAGAATGGGTGGGAAGGGTGGGTAAATTTGCCAGTTCAACATTGTAAGTATGTTGTACTGGTTTATTATGGTGAGGGTGTGGAATTAGTTGAGCAGGAAAATGTGTAAGGAATGGAGCATTTTGATGATATGGTTGATTGGGTTGTGTGAATGGTTTTGATGGGCAAGCAAGATATTGTGGAAGAGCTGGTGGAGAATATGGAGAATGTGCTTGTGCTACAAGATGAGGGAGAGTAGTCATGCCATCATAAGATGAACCATGCCCAACTTGTAAACAAGATTGGTGGTTATATTGAAATTGACATGGCTGCCCTAACACATTAGCATTCCATAATGGATTATGCAAGTATGACAATGGAGAAAAAGTGTTTTGAACCATACCTATAGGCCTTGTTGCAGCTTTCCCATCTCTTTGATATGCCACTTCCATCCTAGATAAGGAAGAGTGAGTATCTATGAGATGCTCCTTTCGGTCATGAGGGCAAAACACTTTATCAAATTCTTCATTTTTATGAACCTGCAAAACGTCCAATTTTTCATTTAGAGAGCTAATAAAATCAACTTTAAAATTTTCAAATAACACATTGATTTCAGCTCTTATGTCTCCTATTCTTGTAGCAGATTTGGAAAAGAAAGAACAAACATCTCTAGAATTCTTACCAGCCTTGGAGATTCCTCTTGAATACCTTATGCACAACTCACAAACATCATCATATGATAACTGAAAAACATCACCTTTTCCTATCAGATTTAAAAGTTCTAAAAATTCATCTTTGATTCCTTTAAGAAGGAGTGTTTTTAAGATCTCTTTTTCCAAATGCTTATATTTTGATTATTGAAGGTTGTAATGAAATCGGTCTACATAGTCCTCCAAACTTTCATCTTCGCCTTGTATTATATCGAAAATATCTTCATTGGCTTTGCAATAGTCTTGATACTTCTTCAAGAATATGTTCTCCATGTCCTCCCATGATTGGATGCAATTCCCACCTAGGCTCATGAACCATCGGAGAGCTGCTCCTTTTAGAGTAAGAGGAAACACTTTCAATCTTTGATCATTAGTACAATAATCATATCCTCTACAAAGTATTTCGAACTCAAATAAAAATGTATCTGGATCTTGATTTGCTAAACCATGAAAATTTGGTAAAGATGGGGGAATTATGTGCATTTGTGTCACTCCTCCTAGATCTTTGATAGGAAATTCAAAAGTAGAAACGTGAGCCATTTCTTACCAAAGTTTAAGATGTTCTTCATGTGTTTCTTCGAGGCTCCTTCTTCAAATATTCCTGTCAATCGGTTAGTGAAATGGGTGGTGCTTACATCACCACTTGCGTGAGATCATGTGATTCATTTTTTAAAAATTTCTATCTTTTTCCTAATCATTCACACAAAAATTCAAACATCTATTTCTACCCTAGGTTCTTTAACAGTCCTGCTGGAAAGCGGGCGGGGGAGCAAGGCTTTTACATGCTCCGTACGCAGGTTCTTACCTTTCGTTTTTAAGATCCAACTCTTCCCTAGCAGGCACTCATCAGATTCACACTACTCTTTAGAAATGGCTACACTCTCCCCGGCAACGGCGCCAAAATGTGGAGCAATAAAAAGGTGTCTTTTAAACTCCTAATTACCTTCACATTAATTATCAACCCAGGGACGACTTTTTATTTCAAGAGTGTACTCAGTCTGAGGCGGCTATTTACTCAAGAGTAATGTTTAGTAGTACAGCGTTCAGAGAACACAAGAGTAGACGGATGCTAAACTATGACTAAATTACTTCAAAAGGATAAAATCACACAAGACAGCTTATCAGTCAAGGGTGCGGAAGTGATAACACATCCCTCTAGAAACTGATGGAAAGGAAATTAGAGCATGGACCATAGGTCTGGGAGCTAAGTAGCGACTTGCTGAGGCTCACTACAGCCTTAGACCTTCTCTCACACCAAAGCAGCAAATGCAAGTAAATGGAACGGCAGCAAGTAAAATGGAATAGCAAAAGGAAATAGAACAGCAGTAAATAGAACAGCAGTAAATGAAACAGCAATCAAAAGAACTAAATCTCGCGAGTTAGAACTGAACTCTCATTCCGCAATCAAACAACAATCGTCAAAAGCAATTCCAATGAACCTTATTTTATGAGGAGATATTCACAAATGAATTATGGAACAACATTTATCATATATACACAACACACTTATTATAGCAATCTGATGTTTCCAAAGAACATGACTTCTGTTTCCAAATGAAATAATATTACTTTCGGGTTCCCACGAATAAGAATTCAAATGAATCCAATAGCAATATTTAATATGAAAGCTCTGTAACAGAAACAATTGGCTTAAATAGTGAACATGCAATCAACTCTGAAGAGGTTCATTTACACGATACAGAGTTACTTACATAAATCTCCTGAATGAAACCATTAATGAAGCAGTCATAACAGAGCATAGAATAGCATATGACAAACACGTCAGATTACCAAATTATACAGACAATCCTCACAGAAACCAAATTATAATGATACAAAAGCAATTGTAAAGATATGATACACAACAGCAGCAGCGTACTCCACCAGAGGCTGGGCCCTTAGCCGCCAGCGGACGCTGCTGGGTTACTTCAGAAGGAAAAGAGTGAACAGCAACGCCCAAATTATGTATTAATCATTAAATAATGAAATCATTACAATAGTTGAAGCGTTGAGACTTACAGCATAAAACAATCCTTCCTTCCTCCTATCCTATCATGAATCCTTGCTTCTGAATCTCTAATTCAAATCATCAATTCGCCATCATTCGAATCCCCAAAGTCATCCTGAAGTCTCCTGAAGTCATCCCCCTCTCTGATCTTTGTTTTCATTAAAATAGAGAAAGATCAGAGAGCAGTTATAACATAGATAATTACAACATGATTTCTTTTACAACTTTGGGTTGATTCTAACCAGATGATCAACAAGAAAATATATTTCCTTTCATCTCTCAACAAAAGCAAGACGAATTTGGGTTGGCAGCTGAGTTTTGGAGGACGGCCGCAACTGCAAATCTGAGAAAGTCGTGCTCAAAGAACCCTACGTTTCTATCTGTACAGGCCGAATTTGGGAAAACCATTCCTTAGAAAAGTTAATTGGGCCCGTTCTGGACAAAACCCATGTTCCGGATTTCTCAAATTCGTCTTCATTTGCTCAGAATCTCAACCGCAAAACTGTCACTCCTTAAACCAGCGAATTTTTGAGTTGGCAGATTTAAAAATCAAATCTTCAATCTGGAAGTTACCTTAGAGGCTAAAAATGGTGAATAATGTTATAACCAACTTATTAGAACTATCATTGATAAAATAATGCATAATGATCAATTTATTAGAAATAAAGGAGAATAAATAATATTCATTCATGAGAGCATAAATTATTTATAAAATGGATTTAAATGATAAATTATAATAGATGATATAATAGAGAAGAGTAAAAATGGATGAAATAAGTGTTACAAAGTGGTCGTATTCATGGCCCAACAAGAAAGATATAGTTTAAATGAGCGGGCCCACTTGGATAAAGTCGCAAATCGAAATGTCGCAGAGCGCAAATAATTTTGGCCTTTGGGTCCCTGTGCGCCGCGCCAAAAGCTATATGTGCCGCGCCACTTTGGAGGAGATTTTGAGATATCTTGTGGAGTCGAAATTGTTCCCAAGTGTGCTTGTTGGAAAGCCCTACCTGTCTACTTTCCAACCCAAGTGGAATTTCTGAATTTGGTGCTCATTTGCCTCTCCAAAATTTCATTCTCCAAAGACTACTTCCTGTGTGTCAAAATAGGGGCAGAGAGGTCATTTTTTGAGTGTTTTTGACCTCCTGGGGACTCAAAACTTGCCCAAACTTCTTGTTCATGCACCAGCAGTCATGAATTTTCATGTTGAATCCAAAAATGCAAACAAATTGTGATTTGTAGCTCCCAATCCTAAGCGTCGCGCCAGTGGCACGGCGCACAGGGAGAAAAACCCTGTTTTTTGCACAAAAATTTCCAAAAACACCAAAAAAGCCCCAAATTTCTTGAAATTTGGGCTGGAGGTTCCTTATTGTTATAGGCATTTTTGGGCACTGCAACCCCAAGCATAAAATGTCCATAAACCAAGGGCTCCTAAGTCCCTAAAAGTGTTGTTCTAACCCCTAAAGGAACAAGGTCAACTGATTACAGCTTCTCCCAGAAGTTCTCCATGAAAAACTGCTCAGAACTGGTCAAAACAGGATCATTTCACCTGCTCCATATGCAAAGTGCGTTGCATCTCACCTAAGTACACTCTGTGGGTTCGTTGCATTTCAAAAATCCCTTCTATGGGGTGTGATGGGCGAGAAGTGACAAATGGCAGTGTCAATCCGAGGTGGAGAGGCATGGAATCTTCCAGAAACTTCTCCTGTGACACTTGCCTCTTTGAATTCGACCAAGGATGAGTAAGATATCATCAATCTCAAAGTGGAAGCAAGAACTATCAGAGGGAAGACACTAATCAAATCACAAGCTAACTCATCTCCCTTACAGATATCTATATATGGATCCCTCATCCCAGAGATCCAGAGGCTGGAATTTTGCATCTTGTAAGGAATTGTTGTTGGTTTCTTGAGACAACATGATAGGTTGGGTGATCTAAGCTTTGCATGAGGTGAAGAAGGGCTTACTTTCTGAGAGGATGATGTTGGGTCAGAACAACTAGTTGTAACTCTCTTGGCTCTTTCTTGATTATCAATAAAAGCTATTCAAGTTTTCCTCCATACTCTTGTGTTGTTTATGTTTTATGCATTTGTATGGTCAATTTACATCTGATTCCAGGTTTTTTATGATAATAGATCCATGTTCTTGTATAGTGTTATGCTACTTTGATTCTACAGGTACTCTGTGAAGCTGGGTGTACAAGGAAGCAAGTAGCAAAGGACTATCAGAAGAGAGAGGAATCGAACTAGGAGCCAAGCGCAAGACAGAGGTTGGTCTCCTTTATTCTTCTCTCATCTATCTGTCATAAAGGAAAATGAAAGTAGCTTTACTTTGTTTGTTTATAAGGTAGCTACCACACCTTAGTGGGATTAGCAGTTCTGCATAGACACTTTTCCCTGTAACAAAATGGCGACTCCACTGGGAAGCGACTAGGTTGTTTGTTTATCTACCTTGTTGTTTACTTTATAAACTTACAGACAGAGCCTGAAGTCGAGCCAGGTAGCTTTCGAACTGCATTTGCTATGCAAATGAAAAGTAGATAAATGTCGCTTCAGTCAATCTTCGGGTTTTGTTTATGAATTAAACAACTGATTTACAAACTCTCTAATTGCCCTTGTGGTGGCTCTAGTAACCTCCTTAGATCTACCCCTGTTGTTGATTTACTGATTACCACTTGCTCGGCCAAAATCCCTGAACTGAAATGAAAACTGTGAACCGGAACCCAAGCAAAGTCTCGTCTCTGGCCCAGCGCAATCTCTGTTCTGTGAATCTGAAATTCAGCGCACTTCCCGAGTGTAGTAGGTGCGCTGCATTTCAAGTTCACTGTGTTACAGGTGCGCTGATCAGACTAGGCATTGTTCCTCAATTTTGGTTTCTGTGTTCATTCTTTTCAATTCTATTCATGAATTTTGCTGCCTGTAGTCAATATACCTCTGTTTGAAACCCCTTTCCTTGCTGATATTCCGCCTCCATTGTGCAAAGAACTGTAAATGCTTTTGTGTATTTGTTGAGTCATTTTCAGTTCTCATTTGCAAAAAGTAACGTAATTGTACTGTCGTTTCTTGATTTGAAAGTGTCGCAAGTGACGTTTTCAGTCATAGAAGAGAGTCTAATTGCTCTTGATAGTCAATTACCCTATTACTATTGTATTTGATCTGAATTTGTAGTTTTTCTAGTGTCGAAAGCAAGTATTCATTTCCAAATCTCAAAGTGTTGTGATTGTCTTCATTTTTTATTTTGAAAAGAAACTTGTTAGTAATTGTCGCTTGAAAAGTAATTCAGATTTGCGCATTAGCTTTCTTTTTATCATTCACATATTAAGAAGGCTGAAAAAAAATACATGCATGTGCATTTGCATTTAGACTGTTTGATTGGTTTGATTTAGGACAGTGCATATAGTGTGTGCTCTTTGCTCTTTGTTGAAAGAATACTGTCTCTCTTTCCTTAGTAGCTAGGATTTTGCATTGCACAAAGAAGATAAAAGATTGTTTATCATCTTAGATTGCATTTTAGGAATTGTACATCTACATCACGCGGTGAACCTGAAAGGAAAATTTCTTAAGCAAGATCAACTATAAAATAAATTTAATGAATCTAACAACGCTTTGGAACCTAACGCACAACATCTAGAAGTATAGGCTAGAGACGTATTCCGGCGTCGTAAAGCGCTGTTGTTCTCACTGATGGTTGGGTGATTCCTCCACTTTGAGACGATAAGTGCCAGTACGGACTTGTGCTCCCACGTACCGTCGAGTATATTTTGGGAGACCACAATAGGCTTAATCCTTTATCCTTAGGAAGCCGTGTCTGCCGCCCTATCGATCGCAATGCATTGAACACAGCATTCGGGAAGATTGACTACTGTACCGTCAAAAGTATTCTGCAGTTTTGCGATTGGTTTGGTAATCCCTCTGCCTAGAGTTCCAGAGCAGTCCCTTTCGTTCCTTTTCAGACTCCTTAACGGAAAAGGTCCATCTGAGCACTTGTCACTTTAGGCTCATTAAAAATCGAAGGCGACTAGAATCATCTTTTGTTTTTTCTCGACTCTTTAAAATTGAAAAAACAAGTTGTGTCAAAGCGTCTAAAATTTATTTTAAACGGAATAATCATCACCTTTCCTACGTTGGTCTTAGGTTGAAAGAATGGAGTCCACCAACCAAGGAATTCCTCTTGGAGGAAATCCTAGTCCCTTCTCCTCTTGGGGAGATGTTGGTGCACCCCATATGGCCACATTGTCGCTTCCAGGATTGACAATTGGCTTGCCCGTATGGCTCTTCTCAACCGCTATCGTTCAGAACACCGCAATTCCTGAACAATTGAGTCAGCAACTAGACGATTCCAGAGTTACCCACCAACCTTCTACTTCCTCCAATTCTTCCTCTCCTCCTTCCTCTTCACTTGATGGGGCTGGTAAAGCCAAAAATCAAGTACCTGAGAAGAAGAAGGAGAAGAAGAAGAAAGAGAAGAAGAAGAAGGAGCCAAAAGCGAAAGGAGGCAACCAAGCATCGTCTAGCGAAAATCCACACACTGCACCGACCAGGCCTAAATCACCATGTGTCATTTTCAAAGGAGACCACTATCATCAAGATTGTCCTTGCATCCCTCGGATCTTAAGGGATTGGTCTCCTCGCTTGCACAACCCGGTGTCATCAACCTCTGATGATCATGTTGAAAACACACTGTCGACTAGTGAAAGTGAAGCCCCAGGACAAAAAGGAAAATATAGATTTCCTTGTAAACTGTGGGAAGGCGATCATGCCGTCCACCGTTGTCCCTTCTTAGACAAGGCTAAAAGAGTTTTGGACGATCGTCCAGTTTCATCGTTACGACTTCCTCCTGGATATAAAAAACTCTTGCCGAGTCCGTCACTAGTTGAAAATCCGGCTGACCTGCCCAGGTGGTCGGCCGAAGCGTCTATCATTGAAGACGAACCATCTGAATCCATACCAGACAAAAGTCAAAAGGTCGAGGCGACAATTGACCCGATCTTGCCTTCAGAGGTTCCATCTTCAGATGATACAGTCACCAAAGAGAACAAGGATGACACTGTCCAAATTCTTTTCATAAGCACAAACTCCGATGAACATGGGGGCAATTTACCCATTCCTTTACCGCAGGAAGGAAGTTCGTCAGAGTCGTACCTGACCGTCTATTTGGTCCCACCTCCAAGCAACTTAGCTGTTTCCTTTGACTGGAATCAACTAGGCAGACCCCGTTTACCGGCTAGTGTACCATTCCGAATCATTGCTCAAATATATAGAATGGTTATGGCCGGTACCATCATAGATGAAGGGGCTTATGTGAGTATCCTTTCCTCGACTGCTTGGAAAGCACTTGGTTCGCCATCGCTTTTGCCTGAGATGAGAAATCTAACAAGCTTTGACAAAGGAACCAGTCGACCGTTAGGGATCCTTCCCAATGTGCCCATAACATTGAGAGGGAAAACTGTTCATATAAACGTAATGGTAGTCCAAGGGCCCTTGGATTATAATCTACTCCTTGGACGAGACTATATTTATTGCATGAGAGCCATTATCTCATCACTCTTTAGAGTAATGTGTTTTCCGCATGAAGGAAGAGTGGTAAAGCTCATAGACCAGCTTTCATTTCCCAGATCACGCATAGCAAATAGTCATATACCATCCCTGAATGGTATTTTCACGCAAGGAATGTATCATCAATCTCCAGTCCGTCCACCTGATGAGCGCGAGTGATTCGGGGGACATGACTGAAACCCAGGGGGCATGCACCCTAGTATGCT
The DNA here is from genome assembly GCA_031772625.1 of Pinus tabuliformis. NCBI lineage: Eukaryota > Viridiplantae > Streptophyta > Pinopsida > Pinales > Pinaceae > Pinus > Pinus tabuliformis. The sequence goes on along the minus strand of CM062819.1, from coordinate 62,805,766 downwards.
TCGGCAGGAAAACTTCGGGTATAGGGTAGGTTTCCGCGAGAGATATATGACTAGTCTGTACTCCCGTCCGTGATTGGAAAAGGGGGTTAGACTGGAATAAGATCCCCTCGTCAAAGTTATGTGAGTGGATTGTCTCGCCTTTGTCTATTTCGGTAGACATCGCCGAAGAAGTGTTTTGTTTGCGCTGTGAATAGAAAAATCTTTGGTAACTTGAAAGAGGTAGACCTTTCCTGATAAAACAAATGTTTTGTCGGTAGAACAAAAGGTGACCTTGAAGCCTTATTTTATACCTGGGGGCATGCAAACCTTTTGGCGTGCAAGCGAAGAGCGACTATTTATTTTTTAAATTTGTAGGTCCTCTAACCCTTTAAACTCATAGGATTGGTTGTTTCCTAACTTGCATAAAGAAAGGATGTGGGGCAAAACTCTAAAAATTTCCATTTTCATATATGAGGACATTCTTATTATGCGACTGGATTAATCGAGCAGTTTTAGCACATAGTTCAAGCTCATTAAAAAATAAACATAAGTCATGAGCAAATGTTTCTCCCCGCGTTTAAACTCATTAGAAAATGAACTATTTCCCGGTAAATAACCATCGTGAATGTAGTACTTTAGCCTTTAAAGCCTTGGTCGTGTTCTCATCATCACCTCCACTCTGTATTGGCCGATCATTCACCTCCATTTGATTGTTTACCCCTTTTGAGGAACAGCTGCGAAGAGTGATCCCACTAGCCATCCTTGTTGTTGGATACCTATACCAATAGGTTTCATATTTCATGATGGGCTAGGGAAAGTCCAAATATGCTCTGCTTTGATTATGCAAAGATCCCATATTTCCTAGAAACACAAGGCATGTAAAAAGTTTCTCCTTGTTTCAATTTTGATGGCTTTGTTTCCATTCTGATGGATGATCCAACAGTCTAATCTGGATCATGCCTTGATTTCAATTTCCTGTTGTAGACTAGAGAAAGAAGTCTGTCCAAACTGTTTAATCTTGGCAGACAAATAGCCTAGGTAGAGAAAATAAGGCTCCCAACTGCTTAATCTGGGACCTTGGAAGCAATAAGGTTAGAAGTAGATAGGAAAATAAAAGAAAAAGCCAAAGAAAAGAAAAGGCAAGTAAGGGTCTGCAAGTCCAAGTGCACCCTCCAAGAAGAAATAAAAAATGCTAGGCAAATAGTTGGGTAGGTAGTGGTGGTTGCAGAAAAAGGCTACCTTCACCATTGCAGGCATGGTGACTATGATTACCAAGGCAAAGTCTATCAAGTGACAAGGTGTGCATATTCATCAAGTTGCAGCAAGGACCATAACTAACCTCCCTCCTTCCCCCTTTCATTTTCATTTGCTAACATCCCTCTATGAGCTGAGATTCAGGGAGGAAGATCATGGTTTCATAATGATTCTTGTTTATCCAAAGCCACATTTCTTGTCTAAAGATCTTTTCATTTTGATCTACTCCCTAAACTAAGTAAGTTTCAAATGAACTTAGTGTTTGTTCCCCATTCACTTCCATCATCCATGCTAACACTAACTCTATTATATAGATCCCTTATATCACCTTTTCCCTAATATTACTAACACCATGGTGTATAAACCCCAAATTTTGTATAAATATCCCTCCCCCTTGGCATTATAGCCATATAGTCCCATGTCAGGGATCAGATGGCACCTGGTCATCTTGATAAACCTAAGCTAAATCTCCTTTGTCCTCTGCAAATTCATTCCCTCATTTTTGACCCCCATTTGCACATGAAAACCCCCCTAAAAGCCCAATTTCTACCCTTACCCGCTTCAAAATGGCTAAAAACATCAAAAAACCAACATTTTTCTCTTATCCTAAGTCTAAAGGGCGGGTCTATTTTCAACAAAAATCATGAAAACCCACTGTTCCAAAGCTTCCGCCAGTGCACAGATCCCCAGGACAATATTAAAATAGGCCTCTGCCTTTCCCCGTACTTGGTTATCGCTTCACCTTCCCGATGACCGTCCGATCAAGCAACTCCAGATCCGACGGCCACTACAGCATCGGAGCCGATCCGCTGCCCGAACGATATCTCCCGACGGCCGTATTTTGGCTACGTCATGCGGCAGCCACGCGTCCACTCCACAGCCCATCGGAGGTACCACTGACGCATACCGCCACCGTACCGTAGGCGGTGCGATATGAAACCGCCTCGGTTTCCGGTTTTATCATTCCCGCTTGTATTACCTCACCGCCACGTCACTGCTCCGTCACCCCACGTCACCCCCAGGTACGCCGTCGCATCATTTCTCCGCTCAACCACTGGTCCACTTGTCCTGCCATCTCACTGTCCCCGTGGACCAACCAGAGGCCGCCACCTGGCCGGATGACGTCCTGCTGACGTCATCCGACCCTGACCCCACCGGTGACGTCATGCTGACGTCAGCGCGAAAACGCGCCAAAATCACCAAAAGATATATTTATGCCAAAAATCGTGTTTTTTGCTATTTTTGGGCGCAAGCTTTGTTGTTTGTTCTGCATGTAAATTCACGTCCAAACCTGCACCAGCCGTGGAAAAGACTTCCGGACCGCTAGAACGTCCATCCCTCAAAGTGCTAGCAAGTTCTAACCGACCAGATTCTACAGGTACTTCTCATTTGCACTCTAAAGCTCCATTTTCACTGAATTTCGGGTATAACTAGTAACAGACCTCCAAACTCAAAATTCACCATTAAAGGACCACTGAACTAAGCATTCAGACCAAACCAGAGCTGCCACTACACGTTTATAGGGCCACATTGGGCAAATTGAACGTAAACTTATTACTGGTTCGCGCAATCGTGAACCAGTCACCTGCAAGAAGCTAATTTGCCTCAAAAACAAACTCTGCTCAGGTCTGCAACTCACCTATTAACTCAAAAGCAGCATTTCAATCGCTACAACCTTTCCCATTCACTCTTTGTCCTCAGAAATTCTCATTTTCCTCAGAAAAAGCGTTGTTTGTGTTACTCTGCATAGTAACACCAGTCCTTGAAAAAACAGAATCCTAAGAAGAACCATGGATCCCCCTGTGGCTCCTATAGCCCTCAATGTAGCTCCTCTGAATGCCCCTCACAAAGCATTGGGCTGGAAAGCATTAGCTGACTTAGACTATAACATATCAGAAGAAATGCTAAGCAGGAGCAGGTTTCATCTCCAAATACTAAATGAAATTAAAATCAAACATCAGAATGGGACAGACATCTTGGGAATTTGGGATTCCTCTCTCCCAATCTTCAAGCTACCACAGGTCAACCAATTCCCAGAACTCATCCACTTATGTGCTGAGTATTATGATGCATCCCAGAGGGCAGTGCTTGATTCTTCAGGCGCAATTCTGTTTCTTATTACCCCTGAAGCCATCAGGGAGATGCTGCAGTTCAAAACAAATAAGAAGTTGGTCCCTCTATCACTAGCTGATTTGATAATAGGGGGAGCCAGAATGACAGAGGCCCAGATTACAAAGCTTAACCAGTTATTCATCAAAGCTGACACTGTACAAACTCCTCCCATCAACTCTGTCTACCTCAACCAATTGGGCCTGGACCTTGTTGACATGATCAGTCCCATCCTGGGATATGATTCAGTGGAATATGTGGATGAAACGGTTATGCACATAATGCTCATGTTTTCTCCAGGAAGAAAACCAGTCTGCTATGACTATGCCACATACATCTCTGACAAGATGCATGAGCAGTTGATGAACCTATCAAGAGATAGGGTATTTAAATACACTTCCTACATATATCATTTGCTTCTATACTTCCAGCATGAGAAGTTCTCCTTCCCAATGAAAAGAGAAGATGCACAGGGAAATTTGAGATCGGTGGTGTACTGGACATCTGCTTTCCACCTCAATTTCTATTCTCCATACACCTACTGTGAGTTCATTGATCACTTCATTCATCCAGCCATGACTCTACTTTTGGGCTCACCTCCTCCCAGATTGACAGATGAGATGCAAAGACTCCTGCATTTATCAAAAGCATACAGCATTGGGGATTGGTACTTCTACCAACACCACACCGTTATCAGAATATATGGGTGTGAGTTGCCCCCATTTAGACTACCCAGATTTGTGCCTATGAGACTACTTGCCTTAGAATACTTCAGGCAGTTTGGCTTTGTGGATGTGTTCCACTTTTCAGGCAAAGGTAAGAAGGCACAGCTAAAGGTCAAAAGTCAACTTGGCCATTTCCTTTATAACGAAAGGGAGGAAGGGTGGAAGGAAGCAGATAGAATACTTGGGGGCCTTGGTCTCAAATACAGCTTCCTATGGAAACCTTATGACCCTAACAACTTCATTACCATGAGGAGGCTTAAATACAAGTTGTCTGCTTATGATCATTGCAGCCTTCCTCACATAGAAAAACATGCCAATCAAAGTAAATGGAGGAGAGGGACTTTAGAAGAAGCTGTTACTCAAGAAGAGCTTAATCAAAGAGCTCTAAGAAACCTAGAGAAAATGGCTGACCTTGAGTTTTATTCACAGGTCAGCTCACTGCTGAGCACACAAATTGGAGCAGCAGCATCCTCTTCAACCGCCCAACAGCAAGCTACAAGAGTTGCTGGAAATATATCAGAGAAGGGAAAAGAGCAGGTGATGGAGATAGAGCCAGAGCAGCGAGAGAAAGAACAGGCAGAGCAGCAGCAACAACAAAAACAACAACAGCAGCAAGGAGAAGGGCAATCTGAAACACAGCAGCCCTTACAGCAAGAAAGAGTGGTAGATGCCCCAATTACCACTGAGCAGCAGGCCCAAAATGTAGAACACTCAAGGCCTGAAAACATTACTGATGCCTCGGTCCTTCAAACTCCACAGAAGGAGGACCTAAGTAGGAAAAGGGACAGAGAAACACCCATGACTTCATCCATCAACCAAGGGGAGAAGAGACAGAGATTAAATGACTTCTCAGAGGATGATGCGGCAATTAGACAAGCAATGGGTATGGGCCCACCCAGCAGGGAAGCCTCGGTCAGTTCCTTCCACCAAGAACAAGACAGAATCATGGGAGGGGAGGTCACTTCCTCCAGTCAGCAGAGGGAAGGAGAGGTAGGCATCAAACAGCAGTTTATAGACATCAAAAGAAGGAGTGAACCCATGAAAATCAAATTATATAACCATTTGTTGAAAATGGCCCCCTCCAACCAACAAAGATTAATGGCTGCCTTTGATGTGGACGAAGGCAAGTTGACTATGAGTCACTTCATACCCACCGCACTCCAGCCACAATCTACTGCAGATTATCTCAGGACTAATCTAGAGGTCCTGGCCAAGGACATCCACCCAATGGATAAAATTGAGCTGCACAAGCAAACTGGTGAAATGGTGTATGCCTCCTTGGCAGACAAAACATTGGAGAATTACAAATTAACAAGCAGCCTCAATGCTACAGCCTCTCAACTAGAATTGGAGAGGGCTTCATCTCAGGCCAAAGACAACAGGATAAGATCCCTAGAGGACATCATCGTGGAAATTGGGCATAACCCCAATGACATCAAAGGGATACAGGAGATCTTGAAACTAAGGGATGCTGACATGGCTGCATTAAGGAAGAAAATCAAACTCCCAGCTACCATTCACCCCCAAACAGATGAGGTAGCCCAACAAAGGATGGAAAAGGATGCCACAGATCTGCTAATATCTATATATAAGCAGCTCCTGCAGACACAAGAGAAATTAGGAGAGTCTGAGGCTACTCAAGCGGCCTTACAAGCAGCACTAAAGCAAAGACAAGAGGGTCAGACTTCTCAGCCTCCTCCTCAAGTCATCAATCTTGAGGATGCTGCTCCTACCACTGTGCCTCCACCTCAACAAACTGAACAAACAGCTACATCCACTTCAGCAGCACCTACAAGTACAGAACAGGCACATAGCCTAGACATGCAGAAATTAAAGAATGAAATACAAATCTTGGAAGCTCAGATGACAGAGCTGCATGAAACCAGAGATAAGCTGGCCAAGGTCAATGAAAGGCATGATAAGACAAAAAGAGAGGTGGGAGAAAAGGCCAAGGAAATCAAAGCCCTTAAAGATAGGATCAAGGAACTTGAGAATGAGCTCAAGCTAGATAAAATCATATCTGAGATCAGAGCAATGATATGGTCCAATATTGGCCAATCCATCACCAACCAATGGCCATATATCGAGACAATCCATGAGCAACTAGAGCTCATCCCAAAGGCACAGAAGGAAATCCGAACATCAAGGGCCTTATTAGGAAATATGCCTGAAGTTGCTACAAGAATGATCAATGTGCTTAACCACAAAACAAGTTCTCAGTTAGCCACCATTGGAATCACAAATAGAACTGAGACTATTCAAATGATCAAGAGGGTTCTTACTCTTAGAAATCTGGTGCAGACATTGGACAGAAGAACCCAGGATATGCAGACAGAGGTAAATAGGTTCATGGAGAAATTTCAGGTATTGCAGAGTAGAGGACTCCCTAGCTTACTGAACAGCGGAGGGAAATTATTCACCCATGAACAGTATGCTAAAAGAGTAAATGTTTTTGCCTCAGCACAGATCAATGAGAGGGCCAGCACTTCAGAAGACACAGGGCCTATTACAGGACAGGTTTTCTATAGTAAGATAGAAAATCTATTTTTTATAATGAATGAAATTAATCACTTGTTTGATGTGGCCCCAAATTTTTTCAAATATACAGAAGCAGAAGAGACAATGGAGGCCATCCTCAGGCATCAGCTCCCTACACAGGAATGGTGGACAGATGCAATACAGAGAATTTTGTAATCAGTAAGGCATTCACCAAATTTCTGTTTTATTACAAATTTTTATAAAAAGCACAGTTCAGCAAAGTCAGCATGCAGCATAAATCAAAGCTGAGCCAACTCAGCGGATGTAGCGGCCAACAAAGCAGAAATAGAAGACCACAGCTGGCAAACCCGAGAATGCACTGCGCAGCCAAAAGTAAATGCGTATTTCCAGAATTAAAACAGAGTAATGCAACCGACTCAGTGACTCTCAAAAGTCAAAACAATCCTCTGACAGACATAAAGAGCATTTACGCTGCATTCAAAATTGTAATAACTCCTTGCCTACTTTCTGAACGTAATAATGAAGATATTTTCTCTCTCAGATGACTCAATGCCTGAGATATTTTGTATACGCATTTCTATAAAGTCCCCTTCGCATAAGATTGCAAGGGTTGTTGTTGATTTCTCCTGAAGAAGTTCTTATGCTGTAATCCTTTCAGAAGTTAATAGAGAAAGCAATGGGATTTCTCGGATTTCTGAGGTGTTGGATGCGTTCTGGTGTCTGTTGATAACTGCTGGATCCCTGTGTATTTCACCATACAATAAGTCTCTGTATCTCTCTCTGTTAATTAGTTGTTTTGTTAAAATCCATATATGTTATCTGTTTTCAATACTAAGCAACAAGGAAAAAGAATAGCTTTCAGGATTTATTCACTGAGTACCCTGAGTTCAATCTGTGTTGTTTATCAATGTTTTCTTCAGCTGTAATCTAGATAAGTGTAATTCTTAATTGCTGCACTTTCAGAATACATCTATCACAGTGACCTTTGTCACAGGAATTCAAGTTTTGCTCCTGTGCAGTGTGCTCACCTTCACCCCACCAGCTTAATAGAAAATTCTTAATTGCTTTCTGTTGGTTGACATACATCACCATTTGATCTAGTTTTGTCTGTCTAAAATACACAATAGGCCCTGCAGTTTGAACACCACCAATCCAGCGTATCAGATCATTTCACAACTCCAGACTCCATTGCCCAATGGTATTATACTATCTAAACACTGCATCATAAGACCTGAAAGAAATCCTTCAACCAAAACATAAACCAAAACCTGAGCATAATAGCTAGCCTAAAACACCATCATAACAGAGACAAATCATAAAGAGAGAGCCCTCTCTGGTTGCAGTTAGGCTAGGAACTGTAACCCAAAGATTGGTTAGTGGTTACCCCGGCCGTATTCCCTTGGGAGTCATAGGGAACAACCTGGGTGTTAACATAATTGGCGACTCCACTGGGGACTTCTTAGGATTTTTTCAATTACTATCTGTCTTACAAAGCTACCATCAAGCCTGAAACCAGCCAAGAGGCCTTAGAACTGTTTCTGCATCACATTAACAGCTTTAAGGAGGAGCTTGTTTGGGGAATCTTCGTCTTAGCTCTGAGAATATATAGCCATTCCAAAATCTTCATCCAGTCCTTGCAGATATAAAAACTTCCTACAAAATCCCAAAAAACAGGTTGGAAGCTGGCTCCTAAGAAAAATCCACGGCATACTAGGGCAAATCCTGACCCTAATCCACCCATCATTGTTGATAATCCAAATACCATCCGAAGAAACATCAGGAGACAGCAAAAGCAGGAGAAGCCTGCTGATGCAAATATAAGTTCGGATCATCCCAGCCTCATTCCCACTCCTTGCAAAGTTCTTTTCCGGTCCACCCCTAGTTCCCCTAGTTCACCATCAACATCGCAAAGTCCTCCTCTCACATCTTCATCCACTGCACATACTCCTTTAACCAGTCTCCCACTAGCTACTCATCCCATTAACCCTGTTATACCAGTGATCCCTGCTGTCCCGTTTGTTCCTATTAACCCTCTAAACCTCATAAATATGGCTAACAGGTATGCACCTCTGCAGATACCAGCTAATGCTGCGGCTTTACCTCAAGATTATCAAAGCAAAATCTCATATTTTGACTCAAATGGCTCTCTAACAGCTATCCAGCATGCTAAGAAGATGCAAGACCACTTTGAGACCTATGAAATAGATGATGACAGTGTCAGAATGAGAATTTTTGTTCAAAGCTTAACTGGGGATGTTAGAACTTGGTTCAGATCCCTGAATGCAAACTCCATTACAACTCCTGATCAGCTTTACGAAGCTTTTACTGACAGATGGGAGAAGAAGAAAGATCCTCTCCACGTACTTGGTGAATATGACACTATTAAGAGAGGTCCCCAGGAGACAGTTTTGGAATATTGTGCTAGGTTTAACAATGTATATAATGCTATCCCACAGAACTTAAGGCCCCCTCCTGATTTAGCCCTGTATAAATTCCCTGATGGTTTTGACCCTGATATGGCCTATCAGTTGAAGGAAAGAGATCCTCCAACCCTTGAAGAAGCTCAAAGGGTTGCTGTCACAGTGGAAGCTAACCTAATTGCCAAAAGAAACAGGGCAAAGTTGGAAAAAAGGACTGCCTTCAAAGAAGAACCCTCGGGCTTTGATCAAAAGCTGGATGCAATACTAAATAGCATGAAGAGATTGGGTGAAAGAGTGGAATCGGTTGAAAGAAAGTCATCATGGGAAGCACCACAAAACAACCCTCCTAGAAATCCGAATTTTAGGAGAACTCAAAACCAAAACATGGGTAAGACAAGTGCTGACCAAGACATTAGACCCCCTTTCCAAGAAAATTATGCAGAAACTTCAACATCAACTGAACCCAATGAAGACCCTGAGATTAATCTAATGGGTCTAGATGGTAAAAGCCAAGTTTTCTTAACACAAGAGGATCATGAGGATGATGAAATCAAAATATTCCAAACTAAATCAGGAGAATCCTTTGATTTTAAACAAGGATATGATAGTGCTGTCTATGAAGTCCATAAACAGTACAAGCTAAGAAGTAGGACTGTAAATGTAAATCAGCCTGAAAAGATAAAGGATAAACAGCAGTCTAAAGGAACCATAGTCACAGAACCTAATGACAAAACAAACTTGCCTACAGAAGAAGTAGTGGTTGAAGAGGTCACCAAACTATTGTCACCACTACATCAGCCTATGGCAACGTCGTCCTCTCACCCTGATTTAAATATTACCCCTCAAGACATGAGTGAAAGGGGCAGGTCTCAAAGTCAAGATGAAAACCAACAAGAAGATTTAATGAGCAAAGAAAGGGCTGCTATCCATAACTCCAAAACCCAAGCTGATAAACCTTTTGACCTAGGCACAGAGATTGGCAAGCTAAAGATAGCAATTCCCCTCTCGGAGCTAGCCAAGCATGACATCTATAAGCAACAGATTAAGAAATCCCTTCAACTCACTAATAGCAAAGATGATGTAAATGTGTTAGATGACACTCCGGAATTACTGTTTGGCCCAGAGGTAGATGGAAAAACAGTAGTTACAGGGATATTACCTTTTTATGTCAGCTTGCATATTCATGACAAAATACTGCATAATGCGATGTTTGACTCAGGTGCCTCTCATAACCTCATGCCAAAAGCAGTCATGGAAAGATTGAATTTGGATATAACAAGACCATACAAGGACCTGTTTTCCTTTGACTCCAGCCAAGTCAAGTGTTTAGGTCTAATAAAAGATTTATGTGTGTCTCTGGTTCAATACCCCAACAAAACCATTCTAATGGATGTTGTAGTCGCTGATATCCCACCTAAATATGGGATGCTGTTATCAAGATCATGGGGAGCTAAACTCCAAGGCTCCCTGCAATTAGATATGTCATATGCCACCATCTCTGTCTTTGGGCAACCAAAGAGACTCTACAGAGAAACACTCATGAAATACATGGTCAGCAGTGAGGAAAAGCCTCAAAAATTTCCTGTATATGCTGTCCATTCAGACATAGATTCGTTCATTCTCTTCAATGACAGCGCAAGCCTCTCAAACAATGATATTAGGACCAAAACACTCATGCAAGAACAAAACATTAATCAAGGAAGTACCACCCATAAAACATCGATCAGTCAAGCACTGGACACTACCCCTCCTCTAGTTGTCAAAGATTTTCAATCAAGTGATGAAACTGTCCTAGAACACAAGCTAGAGAAGAAACCCCAACTCCTGCTTACATTGCCATCCCATGAACAGATCTTTAAATCTCCTGTCAAGCAAGATATTCTGTGGGTCTTAGAATTTGATGGCTCAGTCAACAAGTTAGGGGCAGGAGCTGGAGTTTGGATACATAACAAAGAGAAAACCCATGCAGAAGGCAGAGCTTGTAGATTAAACTTTAGATGCACTAATAACATGGCAGAGTATGAAGCTCTGTTACTAGGTCTCAAGCTAGTAAGGACATTACAAGCTCCTACGGTTTCGATCATGGGAGATTCTGATCTAGTGATTCAACAAGTGAAAGGAAGTTTTGTCACCAATGACAAAAGGTTGAGGTCTTACAGGTCTGCTGTAATTGAAATATTGGACACTTTCTCTGAGTTCCTTATCACAAAAATTTCAAGGGGCCACAATCTCCATGCACACAGTTTGGCAACATTTGCCAGCACTTTCAAATTTCCACTGGAAACCAACAACTGCTTCACAGCCGAGGTCAAGTACAGACCCTCCATTCCAAACAATGTCAAAGAATGGCAAGTATTTGAGGATGATATGCAAATAAACAATTTTCTAACCTTACAACAAGAGTTTGCAGGATTAAATATTGACACTGACAGAGCAAGTCAATCACAAATACTTGAGTCAGCAAGTCAATCACAAATACTGTTTCAACAAATGGTTCATCCAATATCACCTAGAACAGCAAAACAATTACTGAATCCAACCATTTTCAACAACGAAAACATTCAGCAAATTCACCAAATTGACTGTGAAGAGGTGACCAGCGCTGAAGCTGAAATCATAGAACTCAAAGACAATTTCCTTCCAACAGGCCTTACCCCGCTAGAGGACATTTTTGATTCAAATGACATCCCTAGGAAGCCAAAAATGCAGCCATTAGATGCAGCCATTGAAGAATGCAATATTGGTACCATTGACAAGCCCAAAATAATAAAGTTGTCTGCTTCTTTGCCCCCTGATCAAAAACCCAAGTACATTGACCTCTTTAAAGAGTTCCAAGATGTCTTTGCATGGGGTTATGAGGATCTAAAGTCCTATGATACTTCTGTCATTCAGCATACCATTCCCCTCAAGCCTAATCAAAAACCATTCAAGCAGAAGTTGAGAAGGATCAATCCTATACTCCTTCCTTCCATTGAAAAGGAATTGCAAAAAATGTTCAAAGCTGGCATCATAGCACCAATCAGATTCTCTGAATGGATTTCCAACTTAGTCCCTACAAGAAAAAAGACTGGTGAGATTAGACTTTGTGTAGACTTAAGGAATCTAAATCAAGTATCACTCAAAGATAACTACCCTTTACCCAAAATGGATCACATTCTCCAAAGAGTGGTGGGGGCTTCAAGGATGTCATTGCTTGATGGATTCTCAGGCTTTAATCAAATCTTGGTACACCCTGATGACCAAGACAAAACTGCATTCACAACCCCATGGGGAACTTTCAAATATGTAAAGATGCCCTTTGGATTGAAAAATGCAGGGGCAACATTTCAAAGAGCAATGGATATTGCTTTTGCAAAAGAGATTCATGACTTCCTAGTCATTTACTTAGATGATCTTACACCCTTTTCAAAATCTGACCAAGAACATCTGAAACATTTGAGACAGATTTTCCTAACATGCAGGAAATATGGTATTTCCTTAAATCCCAAGAAGTCATTATTTGGCTTGGAAGAAGGTAAACTCTTAGGACACATTATTTCAAAAGATGGCATAAGAATTGATCCAGATAGGATACAAGCTATCCTACAAATGCCCCACCCAAGGAATGTCAAGGAGTTGCAGGGATTCTTAGGAAAAATCAATTTTTTAAGAAGGTTTATCCCAAACTTAGCAGAACTAATCAGATTATTAAACAACATGTTAAAAAAGGATTCAAAAGTAAAGTGGACTGTTGAAGCAAAACAAGCCTTTGAAGGTATAAAATTGGCCTTGACTCAAACCCCAGTGTTAACCAATCCTCAGTTTGACAGAGACTTTATCATTTTCTCTTTCGCCTCCCAGTATACTATTGCTGCTGTTTTGCTGCAAAAAGATGACCAAGGAAATGAGAAACCAATTGCTTTCTTTAGTAAAGCCCTTAGAGACGCACCTCTGAAATACCAAATCATGGAAAAGCAAGCTTATGCTTTGGTCAAAGCAATTAAGGATTTTAGGATTTATATCCTTTATTCCCATGTCATAGCATATGTGCCAAGTCCTATTGTCAAAGACATTCTCACCCAAGAAAACTTAGAAGGCAGAAGAGGAAAATGGATAGCCAGTATCTTGGAATTTGACATTGAGATAAAACCTACAAAACTAATAAAAGGGCAAGGCTTGGCCAAATTAATGACGGAAACAAATTTTCAAGCCTTAGATATCAATCAGCTGGACAGTGAAACAGAGCTGGCGACTCCAAAGATCAATGTAGCCTTTGAACAATCCCCTTGGTACTCTGACATCTGTTATGTGTTACAAAACCTGTGTGCTCCCCCAGGACTGTCCAGAACTAAGTGTAGGTTCTTAAAAATGAAAACATCTAGATTTTGTGTGATGGATGGAAATTTACTTTGGAAAAACCATGAAGGTATATTGCTGCACTGTTTAATGAAAATGAAACTGACAATATCATGCAAGATTTTCATGCAGGAGACTGTGGTGGACATTTGTACTGGAAATCCACTGTGGACAAAATACTGAGGGCTGGTTATTACTGGCCCACCATGTTCTCTGATGTCAAGAAATTCACAACCTCATGCCACAAATGCCAAGTGTTTGAGGGCAAAAGACAGTTGCTGCCACTTCCCCTAAGACCCATTGCAACAGAGAGACCTTTTCAACAATGGGGCTTGGATTTCATTGGGGAAATTCATCCCTCATCTTCAGGCCAACATAGATGGATTTTGACAGCCACAGACTACTTCACCAAATGGATTGAAGCTGCCCCATGCAGACAAGCAAATGACTCAGTAATCATTCAGTTTTTGGAAAACAACATACTGGCTAGGTTTGGCTGTCCTGACAAAATAATAACAGACAATGCTGCTGCTTTCAGATCCAAGAAAATGGTAAACTTCTGCCACAAATATCATATTACTTTGGGTCACTCTACTGCATACTATCCCCAAGGAAATGGCCTAGCTGAATCATCTAACAAGAGCCTGGTGAACATCATAAAAAAGGTGCTGGAAGAAAACAAAAAGAATTGGCACAAGAAACTAGTCAATGCCTTATGGGCAGATAGACTAACAACCAAAAGATCAATTGGCACCAGCCCATATGAGTTGGTTTATGGACTAGAAGCCAAATTTCCCTCATCAATAGGAGTACCTGTTATGAAGCTTCTTCAAGAAAACCAAGCCGAACCAAATGATATGCAAAGAAGGATAAATCAAATCATATGTCTGCAGCAAACTAGAGATCAGGTGTTCAATAGAGTTCAAGGGTTACAAGAAAAATTAAAGAAGGCCTTTGACAGGAGAACCAAAGCAGAAGATTTCAATGTGGGAGACAAAGTCCTAAAGTGGGATGCAAGAAGAGAAGAAAAGGGAAAGCATGGAAAATTTGATTCCTTATGGAGGGGACCATTTGCTGTCCAAGCAGTACAAGGTAACAACACTTACTTCCTCAAAAGTCTAACTGAAGCTGACTTGGATGAAGGTCCTGTCAATGGCAGGATGCTGAAGCATTATTTTGACTATTTCCCATGAGTGCAACCTGAGGTTCCCTTGTATATATGCAGATGTACATATTATTTTCTGTTTAGATTGTAAAAATGCAGTTTTCCAAGTGATTCACCAACCAGCAAAAGGTAAATAGAATCAGAAGTCTACCAAGAAGGGAAGCACGAAATTTGGTACTTCAAAAGCAGCAAACTTTAAGGATGATATGGGCAGCAATGGAGCAAGGCAATCTGACCTGCTGTCCTTGGTCTTTCAAGTGAAAAACCATCCCCATGTGGAGCCACTGTTGGATACCTATACCAATAGGTTTCATATTTCATGATGGGCTAGGGAAAGTCCAAATATGCTCTGCTTTGATTATGCAAAGATCCCATATTTCCTAGAAACACAAGGCATGTAAAAAGTTTCTCCTTGTTTCAATTTTGATGGCTTTGTTTCCATTCTGATGGATGATCCAACAGTCTAATCTGGATCATGCCTTGATTTCAATTTCCTGTTGTAGACTAGAGAAAGAAGTATGTCCAAACTGTTTAATCTTGGCAGACAAATAGCCTAGGTAGAGAAAATAAGGCTCCCAACTGCTTAATCTGGGACCTTGGAAGCAATAAGGTTAGAAGTAGATAGGAAAATAAAAGAAAAAGCCAAAGAAAAGAAAAGGCAAGTAAGGGTCTGCAAGTCCAAGTGCACCCTCCAAGAAGAAATAAAAAATGCTAGGCAAATAGTTGGGTAGGTAGTGGTGGTTGCAGAAAAAGGCTACCTTCACCATTGCAGGCATGGTGACTATGATTACCAAGGCAAAGTCTATCAAGTGACAAGATGTGCATATTCATCAAGCTGCAGCAAGGACCATAACTAACCTCCCTCCTTCCCCCTTTCATTTTCATTTGCTAACATCCCTCTATGAGCTGACATTCAGGGAGGAAGATCATGGTTTCATAATGATTCTTGTTTATCCAAAGCCACATTTCTTGTCTAAAGATCTTTTCATTTTGATCTACTCCCTAAACTAAGTAAGTTTCAAATGAACTTAGTGTTTGTTCCCCATTCACTTCCATCATCCATGCTAACACTAACTCTATTATATAGATCCCTTATATCACCTTTTCCCTAATATTACTAACACCACGGTGTATAAGCCCCAAATTTTGTATAAATATCCCTCCCCCTTGGCATTATAGCCATATAGTCCCATGTCAGGGATCAGATGGCACCTGGTCATCTTGATAAACCTAAGCTAAATCTCCTTTGTCCTCTGCAAATTCATTCCCTCATTTTTGACCCCCATTTGCACATGAAAACCCCCCTAAAAGCCCAATTTCTACCCTTACCCGCTTCAAAATGGCTAAAAACATCAAAAAACCAACATTTTTCTCTTATCCTAAGTCTAAAGGGCGGGTCTATTTTCAACAAAAATCATGAAAACCCACTGTTCCAAAGCTTCCGCCAGTGCACAGATCCCCAGGACAATATTAAAATAGGCCTCTGCCTTTCCCCGTACTTGGTTATCGCTTCACCTTCCCGATGACCGTCCGATCAAGCAACTCCAGATCCGACGGCCACTACAGCATCGGAGCCGATCCGCTGCCCGAACGATATCTCCCGACGGCCGTATTTTGGCTACGTCATGCGGCAGCCACGCGTCCACTCCACAGCCCATCGGAGGTACCACTGACGCATACCGCCACCGTACCGTAGGCGGTGCGATATGAAACCGCCTCGGTTTCCGGTTTTATCATTCCCACTTGTATTTCCTCACCGCCACGTCACTGCTCCGTCACCCCACGTCGCCCCCAGGTACGTCGTCGCATCATTTCTCCGCTCAACCACTGGTCCACTTGTCCTGCCATCTCACTGTCCCCGTGGACCAACCAGAGGCCGCCACCTGGCCGGATGACGTCCTGCTGACGTCATCCGACCCTGACCCCACCGGTGACGTCATGCTGACGTCAGCGCGAAAACGCGCCAAAATCACCAAAAGATATATTTATGCCAAAAATCGTGTTTTTTGCTATTTTTGGGCGCAAGCTTTGTTGTTTGTTCTGCATGTAAATTCACGTCCAAACCTGCACCAGCCGTGGAAAAGACTTCCGGACCGCTAGAACGTCCATCCCTCAAAGTGCTAGCAAGTTCTAACCGACCAGATTCTACAGGTACTTCTCATTTGCACTCTAAAGCTCCATTTTCACTGAATTTCGGGTATAACTAGTAACAGACCTCCAAACTCAAAATTCACCATTAAAGGACCACTGAACTAAGCATTCAGACCAAACCAGAGCTGCCACTACACGTTTATAGGGCCACATTGGGCAAGTTGAACGTAAACTTATTACTGGTTCGCGCAATCGTGAACCAGTCACCTGCAAGAAGCTAATTTGCCTCAAAAACAAACTCTGCTCAGGTCTGCAACTCACCTATTAACTCAAAAGCAGCATTTCAATCGCTACAACCTTTCCCATTCACTCTTTGTCCTCAGAAATTCTCATTTTCCTCAGAAAAAGCGCTGTTTTTGTTACTCTGCATAGTAACACCAGTCCTTGAAAAAACAGAATCCTAAGAAGAACCATGGATCCCCCTGTGGCTCCTATAGCCCTCAATGTAGCTCCTCTGAATGCCCCTCACAAAGCATTGGGCTGGAAAGCATTAGCTGACTTAGACTATAACATATCAGAAGAAATGCTAAGCAGGAGCAGGTTTCATCTCCAAATACTAAATGAAATTAAAATCAAACATCAGAATGGGACAGACATCTTGGGAATTTGGGATTCCTCTCTCCCAATCTTCAAGCTACCACAGGTCAACCAATTCCCAGAACTCATCCACTTATGTGCTGAGTATTATGATGCATCCCAGAGGGCAGTGCTTGATTCTTCAGGCGCAATTCTGTTTCTTATTACCCTTGAAGCCATCAGGGAGATGCTGCAGTTCAAAACAAATAAGAAGTTGGTCCCTCTATCACTAGCTGATTTGATAATAGGGGGAGCCAGAATGACAGAGGCCCAGATTACAAAGCTTAACCAGTTATTCATCAAAGCTGACACTGTACAAACTCCTCCCATCAACTCTGTCTACCTCAACCAATTGGGCCTGGACCTTGTTGACATGATCAGTCCCATCTTGGGATATGATTCAGTGGAATATGTGGATGAAACGGTTATGCACATAATGCTCATGTTTTCTCCAGGAAGAAAACCAGTCTGCTATGACTATGCCACATACATCTCTGACAAGATGCATGAGTAGTTGATGAACCTATCAAGAGATAGGGTATTTAAATACACTTCCTACATATATCATTTGCTTCTATACTTCCAGCATGAGAAGTTCTCCTTCCCAATGAAAAGAGAAGATGCACAGGGAAATTTGAGATCGGTGGTGTACTGGACATCTGCTTTCCACCTCAATTTCTATTCTCCATACACCTACTGTGAGTTCATTGATCACTTCATTCATCCAGCCATGACTCTACTTTTGGGCTCACCTCCTCCCAGATTGACAGATGAGATGCAAAGACTCCTGCATTTATCAAAAGTATACAGCATTGGGGATTGGTACTTCTACCAACACCACACCGTTATCAGAATATATGGGTGTGAGTTGCCCCCATTTAGACTACCCAGATTTGTGCCTATGAGACTACTTGCCTTAGAATACTTCAGGCAGTTTGGCTTTGTGGATGTGTTCCACTTTTCAGGCAAAGGTAAGAAGGCACAGCTAAAGGTCAAAAGTCAACTTGGCCATTTCCTTTATAACGAAAGGGAGGAAGGGTGGAAGGAAGCAGATAGAATACTTGGGGGCCTTGGTCTCAAATACAGCTTCCTATGGAAACCTTATGACCCTAACAACTTCATTACCATGAGGAGGCTTAAATACAAGTTGTCTGCTTATGATCATTGCAGCCTTCCTCACATAGAAAAACATGCCAATCAAAGTAAATGGAGGAGAGGGACTTTAGAAGAAGCTGTTACTCAAGAAGAGCTTAACCAAAGAGCTCTAAGAAACCTAGAGAAAATGGCTGACCTTGAGTTTTATTCACAGGTCAGCTCACTGCCGAGCACACAAATTGGAGCAGCAGCATCCTCTTCAACCGCCCAACAGCAAGCTACAAGAGTTGCTGGAAATATATCAGAGAAGGGAAAAGAGCAGGTGATGGAGATAGAGCCAGAGCAGCGAGAGAAAGAACAGGCAGAGCAACAGCAACAACAAAAACAACAACAACAGCAAGGAGAAGGGAAATCTGAAACACAGCAGCCCTTACAGCAAGAAAGAGTGGTAGATGCCCCAATTACCACTGAGAAGCAGGCCCAAAATGTAGAACACTCAAGGCCTGAAAACATTACTGATGCCTCGGTCCTTCAAACTCCACAGAAGGAGTACCTAAGTAGGAAAAGGGACAGAGAAACACCCATGACTTCATCCATCAACCAAGGGGAGAAGAGACAGAGATTAAATGACTTCTCAGAGGATGATGCGGCAATTAGACAAGCAATGGGTATGGGTCCACCCAGCAGGGAAGCCTCGGTCAGTTCCTTCCACCAAGAACAAGACAGAATCATGGGAGGGGAGGTCACTTCCTCCAGTCAGCAGAGGGAAGGAGAGGTAGGCATCAAACAGCAGTTTATAGACATCAAAAGAAGGAGTGAACCCATGAAAATCAAATTATATAACCATTTGTTGAAAATGGCCCCCTCCAACCAACAAAGATTAATGGCTGCCTTTGATGTGGACGAAGGCAAGTTGACTATGAGTCACTTCATACCCACCGCACTCTAGCCACAATCTACTGCAGATTATCTCAGGACTAATCTAGAGGTCCTGGCCAAGGACATCCACCCAATGGATAAAATTGAGCTGCACAAGCAAACTGGTGAAATGGTGTATGCCTCCTTGGCAGACAAAACATTGGAGAATTACAAATTAACAAGCAGCCTCAATGCTACAGCCTCTCAACTAGAATTGGAGAGGGCTTCATCTCAGGCCAAAGACAACAGGATAAGATCCCTAGAGGACATCATCGTGGAAATTGGGCATAATCCCAATGACATCAAAGGGATACAGGAGATCTTGAAACTAAGGGATGCTGACATGGCTGCATTAAGGAAGAAAATCAAACTCCCAGCTACCATTCACCCCCAAACAGATGAGGTAGCCCAACAAAGGATGGAAAAGGATGCCACAGATCTGCTAATATCTATATATAAGCAGCTCCTGCAGACACAAGAGAAATTAGGAGAGTCTGAGGCTACTCAAGCGGCCTTACAAGCAGCACTAAAGCAAAGACAAGAGGGTCAGACTTCTCAGCCTCCTCCTCAAGTCATCAATCTTGAGGATGCTGCTCCTACCACTGTGCCTCCACCTCAACAAACTGAACAAACAACTACATCCACTTCAGCAGCACCTACAAGTACAGAACAGGCACATAGCCTATACATGCAGAAATTAAAGAATGAAATACAAATTTTGGAAGCTCAGATGACAGAGCTGCATGAAACCAGAGATAAGCTGGCCAAGGTCAATGAAAGGCATGATAAGACAAAAAGAGAGGTGGGAGAAAAGGCCAAGGAAATCAAAGCCCTTAAAGATAGGATCAAGGAACTTGAGAATGAGCTCAAGCTAGATAAAATCATATCTGAGATCAGAGCAATGATATGGTCCAATATTGGCCAATCCATCACCAACCAATGGCCATATATCGAGACAATCCATGAGCAACTAGAGCTCATCCCAAAGGCACAGAAGGAAATCCGAACATCAAGGGCCTTATTAGGAAATATGCCTGAAGTTGCTACAAGAATGATCAATGTGCTTAACCACAAAACAAGTTCTCAGTTAGCCACCATTGGAATCACAAATAGAACTGAGACTATTCAAATGATCAAGAGGGTCTTACCCTTAGAAATCTGGTGCAGACATTGGACAGAAGAACCCAGGATATGCAGACAGAGGTAAATAGGTTCATGGAGAAATTTCAGGTATTGCAGAGTAGAGGACTCCCTAGCTTACTGAACAGCGGAGGGAAATTATTCACCCATGAACAGTATGCTAAAAGAGTAAATGTTTTTGCCTCAGCACAGATCAATGAGAGGGCCAGCACTTCAGAAAACACAGGGCCTATTACAGGACAGGTTTTCTATAGTAAGATAGAAAATCTATTTTTTATAATGAATGAAATTAATCACTTGTTTGATGTGGCCCCAAATTTTTTCAAATATACAGAAGCAGAAGAGACAATGGAGGCCATCCTCAGGCATCAGCTCCCTACACAGGAATGGTGGACAGATGCAATACAGAGAATTTTGTAATCAGTAAGGCATTCACCAAATTTCTGTTTTATTACAAATTTTTTATAAAAAGCCCAGTTCAGCAAAGTCAGCATGCAGCATAAATCAAAGCTGAGCCAACTCAGCGGATGTAGCGGCCAACGAAGCAGAAATAGAAGACCACAGCTGGCAAACCCGAGAATGCACTGCGCAGCCAAAAGTAAATGCGTATTTCCAGAATTAAAACAGAGTAATGCAACCGACTCAGTGACTCTCAAAAGTCAAAACAATCCTCTGACAGACATAAAGAGCATTTACGCTGCATTCAAAATTGTAATAACTCCTTGCCTACTTTCTGAACGTAATAATGAAGATATTTTCTCTCCCAGATGACTCAATGCCTGAGATATTTTGTATACGCATTTCTATAAAGTCCCCTTCGCATAAGATTGCAAGGGTTGTTGTTGATTTCTCCTGAAGAAGTTCTTATGCTGTAATCCTTTCAGAAGTTAATAGAGAAAGCAATGGGATTTCTCGGATTTCTGAGGTGTTGGATGCGTTCTGGTGTCTGTTGATAATTGCTGGATCCCTGTGTATTTCACCATACAATAAGTCTCTGTATCTCTCGCTGTTAATTATTTGTTTTGTTAAAATCCATATATGTTATCTGTTTTCAATACTAAGCAACAAGGAAAAAGAATAGCTTTCAGGATTTATTCACTGAGTACCCTGAGTTCAATCTGTGTTGTTTATCAATGTTTTCTTCAGCTGTAATCTAGATAAGTGTAATTCTTAATTGCTGCACTTTCAGAATACATCTATCATAGTGACCTTTGTCACAGGAATTCAAGTTTTGCTCCTGTGCAGTGTGCTCACCTTCACCCCACCAGCTTAATAGAAAATTCTTAATTGCTTTCTGTTGGTTGACATACATCACCATTTGATCTAGTTTTGTCTGTCTAAAATACACAATAGGCCCTGCAGTTTGAACACCACCAATCCAGCGTATAAGATCATTTCACAACTCCAGACTCCATTGCCCAATGGTATTATACTATCTAAACACTGCATCATAAGACCTGAAAGAAATCCTTCAACCAAAACATAAACCAAAACCTGAGCATAATAGCTAGCCTAAAACACCATCATAACAGAGACAAATCATAAAGAGAGAGCCCTCTCTGGTTGCAGTTAGGCTAGGAACTGTAACCCAAAGATTGGTTAGTGGTTACCCCGGCCGTATTCCCTTGGGAGTCATAGGGAACAACCTGGGTGTTAACACTTGTAACACTGCCGTGATTGGAAAATTCCAAACCTTACCTAGAATCAGCTGCTACCCAATTTTATCACTTGTTCCTCAAAAGACGAGTCTCCTTTAAGCTCTTTTCAACTGACTCGTAAAATATGAAAAGATTGTCGAGCCATTGGCCTCTCCAGCTCGTTAAAGGGACCGGAAGTGCTATCCCTCCTTTAGATTTTAATCTTTTTGGACTGAGGGATTATTACACAAAAAGATCAATCGCTTGTTTTGTTCGGCTCGTTAAAAGTATCGAAAATTCATCCCTTCTGTAATGTTTTATACTTTTTCGGACTTAAGGGATTAGATGACAAAAAAGGAATTTTGGAGTTTCCTTTACGTCCCTTTTCAGACTCTCTAAAATTGAAAAGGACCAAGTTATCTTTGTCGTTAAACTTGTTAAAACCTAATAGCGACAAACTTATCCATAGCAGGCAAGAACGAGTTTCACTATCGCTAGGCTCGTTAAAACATAGCGATGGGTTTGCCCGAAGGGAAAATTATAGAACAAGCATATGTTATCCTCCTCAAGCTTGACAAAAATAAAGAGGTACTGGTCAGCAATGACTGGGGAAAAATTGGGAAGAAAACTTGAAGAAACTTTGTTGGTAGCAAGTCACTCTTGAACATGACACTTTCACTCCGCATCCAAGTCGGGTTGGGTTGTTTCATTCACCGGTCACATCACCATGGTCCCATCACACCATCCACATTTGGGGTTAATGCTACCAATCCATCACGTCAGTGTCACCGATATCTTCAAGAGAAGTCATTCAGAGAATTCACCTATGTCTCACCAACTGCAATACATTTACGCTCCATTCTTTCATGACCGCCACCCTGAACCTTATATCACCAGATCGTTTTCACCTCCATTAAAATCATTTGCTCTATTCCATCTTATTTATGTGGGATTCATTAAGGCCCTCCTATGACGGATCGCTTCTTGTCGACATCAGCTCATTATCCAAGAAGTCGATCTAGGAACACCCCTTCCAGTACTTTGAAGCTTGCATGCCTCAATGGCAAGTTTCTCACTTACGGCGACATGTTTACATCAATGGCCTTCAACCGAAAGATTTTGCGTGGTGTTCGACGCCAAGTCCTTTATTCACACCACGTGAATTGTACTGCAGTACCTTGAGGGTCATTATCATTATTGGTGATTTCTCTCGCGCCTGTTAACAGCTTACATCATTGGCTGGTAATCAGGGGATGTCTTTCCATGTTCGACTCCAGAACATCTCTCACATGGATCGACTTGTACTTCGAGTGAAGATCGAACGAGATTGAAGACCCCGGATCTAGTTTCATCCATCCTGGCTGCAATATATATTCAGGGAAATAAAGACATCAAATGTACGTCGTTTCTGTACAGATAATCATTCAATCAAAGGGATGATGGCTCTACCAGAATCATCAGTCTACACTCAGACGATTGTCTGTCCTATGTACATGAAAATGAATTTATAAAGCTGAGCATGGGAATGCTCGCCTCAGCTAGATCATGAAAATATTATGAAGATAATGTATTGTATTGTATCTTGTTATAGGTCTCCTCCCAGCTTGAAAGAACTTCGGATCCTCATGATAAAGCATTTCACCCGACATCAAAAAAGATTAACGACCTCATGCTTTAGGGGGCAACTGTTATAGGCATTTTTGGGCACTGCAACCCCAAGCATAAAATGTCCATAAACCAAGGGCTCCTAAGTCCCTAAAAGTGTTGTTCTAACCCCTAAAGGAACAAGGTCAACTGATTACAGCTTCTCCCAGAAGTTCTCCATGAAAAACTGCTCAGAACTGGTCAAAACAGGATCATTTCACTTGCTCCATAGGCAAAGTGTGTTGCATCTCACCTAAGTACACTCTGTGGGTGCGTTTCATTTCAAAAATCCCTTCTATGGGGTGCGATGGGCGAGAAGTGACAAATGGCAGTGTCAATCCACGAGGTGGAGAGGCATGGAATCTTCCAGAAACTTCTCCTGTGACACTTGCCTCTATGAATTCGAACAAGGATGAGTAAGAGATCATCAATCTCCAAGTGGAAGCAAGAAATATCAGAGGGAAGACACTAATCAAATCACAAGCTGACTCATCTCCCTTATAGATATCTATATATGGATCCCTCATCCCAGAGATCCAGAGGCTGGAATTTTGCATCTTGTAAGGAATTGTTGTTGGTTTCTTGAGACAACATGATAGTGTTGGGTGATCTAAGTTTTGCATGAGGTGAAGAAGGGCTTACTTGCTGAGAGGATGATGCTGGGTCAGAACAACTAGTTGTAACTCTCTTGGCTCTTTCTTGATTATCAATAAAAGCTATTCAAGTTTTCCTCCATACTCTTGTGTTGTTTATGTTTTATGCATTTGTATGGTCAATTTACATCTAATCCTAGATTGTTTATGATAATAGATCCATGTTCTTGTATAGTGTTATGCTACTTTGATTCTACAGGTACTCTGTGAAGCCAGGTGTACAAGGAAGCAAGTAGCAAAGGACTATCAGAAGAGATAGGAATCGAACTATGAGCCAAGCGCAAGACAGAGGTTGGTCTCCTTTATTCTTCTCTCATCTATCTGTCATAAAGGAAAACAAAAGTAGCTTTACTTTGTTTGTTTCTAAGGTAGCTACCACACCTTAGTGGGATTAGCAGTTCTGCATAGACACTTTTCCCTGTAAAACTTATCAAGTGTTATGCTGGGCCAAATAGGCTTCGGCCAATATATGAAGTCGATCGAGCTCCCTTTGCCTCTTTTGCTTCTTGATTGCCTTCCTCAATTTCGCCTTCAAATTCCTAATTCGGGCCTTGCACACTTTGTTTCGCGCCATGTAGTGGAAAGCCATGTGTCTCAACAATGCATGGTCCTTGTCGGCCTTGTCCAGCAGCCTCTCCAAGTGCATGTTAACTCTCTCGAGATTGGCCTCCCGATCCTCATTAATCTCTTGCTCCAATGATGTGAGCTCAACTCTTCTCCTTTGTGCAGCTTAGCAATGCTCATGAATGTTTTGTAGCTCCATGATCACTTGCTGATCCTCCAGCTATTTGTTCCTCTACTCCAGATATTCCATGTTCCATTTGGCTCTTTCCAAATCAAGGGACAAGGCTTGAATCTTTGCTTGCTGCTCGTGGATGATCCCTTTAAGCTGTGCACTTGTCGGTTCTGTATCTGTATCATCATCATGAAGGAGAACGAATTCGGTCTCTCGTTCACCTGATGGCTCACCTGAAGGCCCCTCAGCCTACATTGGCTCTTTGCCTTTGTCCTGTTCCTGTGATGCTGATGGAGGAAGTGAGGTCCCTTCCACCCCGGGTGGAGATAACACGCTTTGCTGCTACAAACAAACGTCTGGTGCCTTTCTGATATGTGATGAAAATCGGTACACTAGCAGTCTCATGGCGCTCATACTGACGAGAAGGTTCACCCTCATGCTTAACCTCTAATAATACCTGTGAAGTGCTGAAGAGGTCACGGGAGATGAAATCATCCCAAGTAATGCCTGCAATCCCCGTTGATGAACCACCAAAAGCTTAATAAGAGAAAAGTGATAAACACTGTTAAGTTGCTGCTAAGGGGTCTTGTGCTGCATGAAGGTGTTCATCCTCTCTATGTTCCTGCAAATGAAATATGGGATGTTCATCATCCGTACCCTGGTAAAGTGCATGAGCAACCTGATGTGATAGGCATATAGACGAGAGAACCTCCCCTCACAACTGAAGTACTTCATGATCAACTTCATGAGTGGAGCATATTCATCTTTCAAATATCAGAATGGAAAGACTCTTGTGAGCTGCCTCAAGAAAGTGGCCTTAATGTAAGGCTCATAATGCTACTGATCAACCTTTTGTTTCTTGTGCCATGGTTCTCCAACATTCGGTATGTCGGTTGCTAATGAGACAGTTTCAGGTGTCAGTGTGAAGGTGACACTGGCCAAGATAGAGTGATCTCCATGTAGGTGAAGCACAAAAAGACAGGCCAACTCATGATGAACTCGAACATTAGCCACTCATTAACAAAACTCAAAACATGATAGATGCTGGAAACATGACATAGCAAGAGGGCATGCCTGCAATTCTGTGAGGGTGGTTGACTCATCCCTAACATGTTTTCCACTTTTATGATGTCTCCAGGGAGCTTGTTCTTCTGAGGATGAATCACTTTGAGTTTCCACCTCTTACTCCGATGAATGCTTAGATGCCATGACTGTTGTATATGGACTGTGCTTGGATTGCCCTTTGATGATGGTAGTGAAACTGTGTTGTTATGAACTCTATCAGTTTGAAGGGTTTCAAAGTGATTTGTTGCAAGTTTGGCACAATTTCGGGCCTCTGTTGGTGTGCGCCACGCAAAAAACCCAGTGCGCCGTGCTCAGTATATGCGTCACACCCATGTTAACTTTACACTGTAGGGTCACGCTCTGTGCGCCACGCTCCCTATGTGCGCCGCGCCCCTCTGTGTGTGCGCCGCGCTCCTGAAAACGACTCCAAACTCACTCCAAACACGTGCTTGCACTCTCACACTCACTTTGCAATGTTTCTCTCTTCCTTGGTGTTCACAATGACTTTGTTTCTTATGGAAACTTGTATATAAAGGCTTTGAATTCATGGGTTTGATTTTTTCTTCTCCAAAACCCATTTTGCTAATGTTTTGTTTTGACACTTTTCACTGATTTAATGCAACATTGCATTTCACTCTTCCTTTTGAATTTTTAGCTAAAATGATGAAATTTTTTGGCACTTTTGCAGGGGTTGCACGACATGGCATTTGGCCAAGGAAACCATGATTGCACCTGAAGAAATCGACTAGAGACTTTTTTGAAAATTATCACAAATGACACACTGTTTGACTTTTCTTCAAAACAAAGTTTTGAAGAACAGTCATAATCTGTCAACATGACGATGAAAATCTCTGAATCATAACTTTGTAAGGGGCCTCCCTCTGGCCTGCATGGCTTTATTGGACATGTTTGAAGACCAATTTATCTGATCCCTAGACCTATTGACTGAAAATGACTCTCGTCCATTAAAAGATCAAACATTGACTGTCATGAACTTTAGTGAACATTGATGAAAAGACCTAAGCCAGCAGGTGCCAGACATGAGGGGAAATGACTGACATGACCTTTCCAACAGATTATGGCACGCCCCTAATGGAATTCAACTGAGTGAATGGAGCGATACACCTAAAAATGAAATGCAGAAAAAGTTTTGATCTCTGACGGAGGACTGACAAGGCCGACTCTAACATTGGCTCCAATGGGGATGGTAGCTCCTTGGAGGTGCCAAGAATCGCAGATCTTTGCGAGAGCAGATAGTGCCTTCATCCGTTGGGCTATGGAGTCATCATTTTGACAAATGACATGCAACTCTTCACTCATTTATTGACTGAAACTTGACTCAGATTGACTCAAATTTGGACTTAAAATGACTCAAAGACTGACTAGACAAAATCAAACCAAAACTGAAATAAAATGGTATTTACAGTGACAATGGAGGTAGTAGAAACAACTCAGAAGTGGTACCGCTTGAGCAGCCGACCATTGAACGGCCCTCCTGGACAATCTTCCCCATTCATTTCCTTCAGAAGAAAGGCATTCTGACCCCGATATGCTACAATATTGAAGGGACCTTTCCAGAGATTCTCGAATTTACCGTGCTTACCCCTTTCCTCATTTCTTGCATCCCACTTTAGCACTACATCATCCAGCTGAAATTTGTCTGCCTTTGCTTTTCTGTCATAAATTTTCTTAATCTTCTCCTGCAACTTGGATGTGTTTTGGAAAACTTCTTCTTTGGTCTGCTGCAAATGGATCATCTTCACTACCGGTTTCCTGAAGGGGTTTGACTACCAGGGCTGCAAGAAAGGTAGGAAACAAGGCATCAACTCCATACACAAGCTCAAAGGGGGACATACCAATGGATTTCTTCTGACTGACCCGATCTGCCCAAAGTGCATTTACCAACTTCTTATGCCAGCTCTTCTTGTTGATTTCCAGCAACTGCTTGGTGATATTGACCAAAGATTTGTTAGAGGACTCTGCCAATCCATTGCCTTGCGGATGATAGGTAGTTGGGTGACCCAAAATGATGTGATATTTATGATAGAACTCTACCATCCTTTTCGATTTGAAAGCTGCTGCGTTATCAGTGATTAATTCATTCGGGCAACTAAAGCGAGAAAAGATGTTATTTTCAAGGAATGAAATAATTACCGTATCTGTAGCTTGTCTGGTGGGAATTGCTTCGATCCATTTCGTGAAGTAATCTGTTGCTGTGAGAATCCATAGATGCTGACCGGAAGAAGCGGGATGAATTTCACCAATGAAATCCAACCCCCATTACTGAAAAGGGGCACTCACCTCAATGGGCTTAAGCGGCAAAGGCTGTAATTTCTGCCTTCCTTCAAAAATCTAGCATTTATGACAGCTCTTGACAACCTTATACACATCAGCAAACAATGTTGGCCAATAGTATCCTGCTCTCAAAACTTTATTTGCTATTGTTTTCCAAAAAAGGTCACCACCACAATCCCCTTCGTGGAAATCCTCCATGACCTGCTTTGCTTATTCTTCCACCAAACAATTCAAAAGAACACCACCGGGATCTTTCCAATAAAGTGCAGAATTTAGAATGAAAAACTTGGCAGCCTTTAATTTGAGAGTTCTAGCTTTGTTTCTAGTCATGCCGGGTGGTGGTGACAAATTTTGAAGCACATATATGATGTCTGAATACCACGGAGAAAGAGAAAACATTTCAGATACCTGAATTGACGAACCTTCCTCATTCTCATCGGACATAGCAGCAATCAGATTTATGTCTAAGGCGTGCAAGTTTGATTCGGCCATTAACTTTGCTAATCCCTGTCCTTTAACCAGCTTTGTGGGCTTTATCTCCACATCATATTCTAACAAAGTTGCGATCCACTTGCCTCGTCTTCCTTCCGGATCGGTCTACACTAAAACATCTTTGATAGCAGCATTAGGAACATAAGCCAAAATATGAGAATGCAGAATGTATACCTAAAAATCTTTCAATGCTTTCACAAGTGCGAGAGCTTGCTTCTCAATGATATTGTACTTTAAGGCTGCATCGCTTATAGTCCGGCTAGAGAAAGTAATTGGTCTTTCGTGATCATCTCTTTTCTGCATCAACACCGCTGCCATAGTATGCTCCGAAGCGAATGAAAAAAAAAAAAAATCCTGAGTGTATTCCGGGCTGATTAGAACTGGAGCTGAGGAAAGAGCAAATTTGACTAAATTGAAAGATTTTACAGCCTCTTCCATCCACTTCACTTGGATATCCTTCTTAAGCATGTTTGTGATCTCTCTTAGGTGCTCAGCAAGATTAGGTACAAAGCGGCGTAAAAAATTCATTTTACCATTGAAAGACTGAATCTCCTTCTTATTCCGGGGCAGATCAATTTGTTGAATTTCTTGTACATGTGCAGGATCGATACAAATGCCATCTTTTTAGATAATGTGCCCAAGTAGTTTGCCCTCCTCCATGGCAAACAAGCTCTTTTTCAGATTCAGCGATAGACCATATTTTCTGCACTTTTCAAAAACAGTTTTCAGATGATACATGTGTTCTTCATCATATTTGGAAAACATTGTTAGATCATCAAGGTATACAACCAAAAAGACATCCTTCTCATTTGCGAAAGCCAAGTCCATTGCCCGCTGAAAGGTGGCACCTGCGTTCTTCAAACTGAAAGGCATTTTAGCGTAATGAAAAGTTCCCCATGGAGTAGTGAATGTTGTCTTGTCTCAGTCATTTTCATGGACTGAAATTTGGTTATACCCAGAATAACCATCAAGTAGTGACATACGAGATGCTCCAACTACTCGCTGAAGTATATGATCCATTTTGGGCAGTGGGTAGTTATCTTTCAATGAAACTTTATTGAGATTCCTAAAATCGATGCACAAGCGAATTCACCTGTCTTCTTCCGCACGGGAACCAAATTGGAGATCCAATTCGAAAATCTGATGGGAACGATGATTCCTGATTTGTGCAGCCTGTTTATCTCCTTTTCGATTGACGGAAGCAGTTTTGGATTTAGTCTTCTCAACTTCTGTCTAAAAGGTTTCTGATTAGGCTTAATGGGTATAGTGTGCTAAATGATATTAGTATCGTATGTCTTCAAGTCAAAATAATCCCAAGTAAACACGTCAGCAAATGAGGATAGCAAACTGATATATTTGGTTTTCATCTTTTGTGGCAATGCTTTAGACAGTTTTACCATTTTAGGATTAGCAACTGTTCCGATATTGACCTCTTCAACATCCTTCTCCGTTGGTTACAATGTTGGTTTGTAGGCTACGTCATCTTGATCAAAGAGTTCTTCTAAAGGTATTAAGCCTTTGGGGATGATGTTATCCTTCAGCTTCAATACGTCCATTTGATTGATCTGCACCTCATCTTTTCCATCATCATTTTCTTCATCAATTGAGGTCTCTTTGAGCTTACCTTTGTTTTGCAAAAAATCATCAATCTCCTCATCATCTTGGAAGACTTGCCAATACCTCTGATTGTCGGGGACAGTCGGACGATGCTTAACATGGATTTCGAATTTATTACTGGAGTTCATTGGAATCTTCAAACTACTGGTTGCCTTAGCAAGAGCATCAGAAATGTTGTTTTGAACACGAGGCACACATGTCAAGGTATATTCTGAAAATAATTTCAGGATGTCTAGGACTGCATTTCGGTAAGCCCGCATCCGAGGGTGCTTTGCTTGATATTCACCTCTGACCTACTTAATCACCAACTCGGAGTCGCCATATACTGCAATCCTCTTAGCATTCAGCATTCTTAGAATCTTTAGGCCAGCAATCAAAGCTTCATACTCAACTTCATTGTTTGAACAATCGAAATCTAATTTGTAAGAGCATACCCGCACATTACCAGGCACCTTGTTCGGGGCGGAGAAAGGACTGCATAACCAAATACCAATTCCAGCACCATCATTTCCCACTACACCATCGAAATCCATGGTCCACAAACCTTCTTCCTCTTCTCCCAAGTGCTGAAATTCTACTGGCTCTGTTTTTCCTGCTTGCTATCCATTACCTTCAGTTGATTTCTTGATGGTGTTTTGTTGTTCTCGTCCTTCTTTCTTCAAAACTTCTCTGAAATTTTCTACTATTTCTGGAATGCTTTCTGCTTCAACTAACTGACTATCTACATCATTAAAACTATCTGAATACAAAACAAAAGACTCTAGATCTGTATGTACATAATTAATTGGATGATTAATGGGTTTCTCCTTGCTTGTAATCATGTATTTCATTTTTTGTTCCCGATACAGTTTTCTCATCTGGCCAAACACCGGAATTGTTGCATAGGAGAAATCTAGTTGTAGTGTCCCTTTTAATTTTGTTGCCCAAGACCTGGAAAGAAGCATACCAAACCTGGGAGGAATATCCGCTACCACAATATCCATCAAAACATTCTTCACTGGGATTTGATCCAGACTTACAACCAAGTCTTTGATGAGCCCGATACATCTTACTCTGCTGGAATCAAATGAATAGAGATCATGGTATTTCCGGGTGACGTCCAAACCCAGCTTATCCATGATAGCCTTGGGCATGAGATTGTGAGAAGCTCCGGAATCAAACATGGCATTGTGTAACACAAAATCATGCAATCTTAAACTGATATAAAAAGGTGGCACATCATTGTCTGGAGACTCACCATTCAACGCTGGTCCAAAGATCATTTTGGGTTGATCATCTTCGACATTCACCATATCAGACATTGGATCACAGTTCAAAATTTTAGAAACTTGCCCTCTATAACTGCTGTTCTTCATTATTTCAGTCAAGGGAATGGATACCTTCAATTTAGAAATTTCATTTTCTAAACTAAAAGCAGAAGTCTTTTCTACCTCTTTGACCAGGGCTTCTTTCTTTTCCTTTTCTCTCGATACAATTTGCTGATTTGATTTTTCCATTGATGGTGAATTGCTGCTGTTAGGTCAATGTGCCTCTTTGCCTTTCTTTTGTGCAACTGACGGATCATTCTTTGATGCCGAAACTTCCTTCCTCTTCTGAATTGGGTTAAGTGGCACATCTCTGTTTCTAAGTGAATATTGCTGCTGCTGAGTGGACAAAGCATTCATATAGCCTCTTTGA
Organism: Pinus tabuliformis; assembly: GCA_031772625.1. Lineage (NCBI taxonomy): Eukaryota > Viridiplantae > Streptophyta > Pinopsida > Pinales > Pinaceae > Pinus > Pinus tabuliformis. The sequence goes on along the minus strand of CM062819.1, from coordinate 62,773,584 downwards.
TATTCCTCTGATTCTTCTTCCAAAACTGTGTCACTTGCTAGAATGAAATCTGCATCTTTGTGTGTAGCTGAACTTTCCTCATACTCCTCCTCTTCAGTAATGTAAGTAGGAAAATCATCCAGAGTAAAGAAGTGGTTCTCTTCCCCTATTACCTTCCCTTCCTCATCAGAGTCCAGTCCATTCAAAAAAAATTGTTGAAGAGGTGTCTGTACTGGCTGTTGTGCTATTTGATCTTGGGCTCGTTGATCTCTCTGCCTTATCCTATATTGTGGCTACTGCTGGCCACGGAAGTTAGGATTTCTAACTTGTGGCTCAGGTTTGTCGAGTTTCACCCTTTCAAGCATCTACTCTACCTTCTTGAGTAATTGATCCATCGAGGAAGACTCTTCCTTGATTGTGACCTTCTTTTCTGCTTTCGCTCTAGCTCTTTTGGACAACAGATTTGCTTCAACACTGACCGCGATTTTCTGCATGTCTTCCATTGTGGCCGGCTCTCTCTCTCTTAGTTGATAAGCCATGTCAGCATCAAAACCATCCGAAAATTTCATCATGGCTAGTCCCACAGGTGGCCTTAGATGATCAAGAATTTCATTATAAACGGAATTGAATCTAATGCAGTAGTCTTGGACCGACTCACCAGCGTTTCGTTTGATCTGCTCATACTCAGCAAGAATTTGAAGAGGATTCTTTTTCACTTCCCAGCGGTCTAAAAATTGTCTTTGCAGTTCAGCCAAGGTGGCGATACGTGCAACCGGCAAACCTCTGAACCATTTCCTAACTTCACCTGCAAATGTCTGAACAAAGAGTCTCATTGCTACATTTTCTGCATCGATCTCATGAAGGTCATAGAAATCTGCCATTTTGTCCACATGTTGTTGAGCGGTAACGCTGTGAGGGGAACCATCAAACAAAGGGATTTTGCTTTGATAATCTACAGGCATATCATCTAGAACTTGAGGCAGCACAAGAGGTGCAAAATGGGCAGCCATCACTCTTGGTGGATTTGGTCTTGGAGGTGTTGGATGAGTGTGTGCAGTTTGTAGGGAATTAACAATTTGAGTTTGAAGCTGTGTCACAATATAATTGTCAATTGACTGGTTAGCCCTTTTAGTTTCTAGGTGTACAAGAAATTGTGGATTGGGGACAGTATAGTCAACAGTCCTTTCGGATTTGGTCTCGAACAATGATATTTCAAACTGTTCATCAAACTCAAGCTCTTCAAGATACTCAAAAATGTCAGGACATGAATGATATTTGAACACGGGAGTTATAGAGCTCTCTTGACGAAGGAGTCTTGGAATCAAGTTGGGGTTTTTGTAGATATGAGGAGGATCCGGATTTGGATTGGCTCTGGTATATGATCTCGAAGCCAGCGTGCTATTTTCGAAAAAATCAGAAGGACATGAACAACTTACTCAACCTATCAAATCCTAAACTTATCATCCGGAAGCTTAGAATTATCAGAAGTATGGGGTGTTCATAGGTTAAGCCTGCCATTTACGCAACGGAGAAGACTAAAAAACAAATAATTTCTTCCCCAGTATGGTTGCCACTATGTTAGCACCTAAATTTGCCTTAGGCTGAAGGAAGGCAAAATTCAGGGTAACCACAAACCATGCTCAGTCTGGTAGCTAACCCTACCAGAACAGGAGAGGGCTCTCTCCAGGTCACACTTAGGAAAATAAACAATAGGGTCTGAGATGACTCAAAAATGGATACTAATTTTAGGCTAGGTAAATAAATATGATGGAGATGTTTGAAGAATAACTGATTTTTCTGGGATGTGTGGGGCCAAGGAACAGCATGAGCAGAGAATTTAACTCAAAGACGCAGGTTATTTCGTGAGGCAAGACAGGCGGAAAGTCTAGCAATTAGAGTTGAAAAAATGTGAGGTGGAGAGATTGTTTGAGAGTGTGAAAAGGGCATAAATACATGAATCCTTTTCAACAGAAGAAAACATAGAACATGAAAACTATCCCAAGGCAGAGCAGTGCACTGAATTCTACCTTTTTTACTTAGAAAGCTTCCACTGGAAATGAATGTGCATGAAAATATGAAACATAACGAAATACATATGAAACATAAATAAGATACATTTTCTAAACTCACGCCACAGGAATCTCATGAACCAGAGCTACAATCTTTCATTAATTCTCTGTCAAAATGTACAGTGAGTGACTGAGTTTCTCTCCCACAGTTCCCAGAAATGCCAACCCTTTGCAAATAGTGTTGCATACAATAAATAGACTATGCCATTGGGAAATAGAACGATCCATAGTTGGGGATTTTTTCAAATGATTACAAACTAGAATGGAAAGCCAACCATTAGTTACAGGTGTAGTGTTACAGAAATGACAAATGGCTTGGGTGACTGCTCGCCTTCCTTCGCCACTTGGATAGGAGCCCACCTTTAGTGAAAATAATTTTTAAACATTGCCTTAGTTTCTGAGAAAAATATAGTGTAAATGAGTGGGCCCACTTGGATAAAGTCGCGAATCGAAATGTCGCGGAGCGAAATGATTTTGGCCTTTGGGTCCCTGTGCGCCACGCCAAAAGCTATATGCGCCGCACCACTTTAGAGGTGATTTTGAGGTACCTGCTAGAGTCCAAATTATGCCCAAGTGTGCTTGTTGGAAAGACCTACCTATCTAATTTCCAACCCAAGTGGAATTTCTAAATTTGGTGCTCATTTTCCCCTCCAAAACTTCATTTCCCCAAGATTGCTTCTTGTGCGTCAAAATAGGGGCAGAGAAGTAATTTTTTGAGTGTTTTTGACCTCCTGGGGACTCAAAGCTTGCCCAAACTTCTTGTCCATGCACCAACAGTCATGATTTTTCATGCTAAATCCAAAAATGAAAACCATTTGTGATTTGGAGCTCCCAATCCTAAGCATCGTGCTAGTGGCGCGGCGTACAGGGAGAAAAACCCTATTTTTTGCACAAAAATTTCCAAAAACACCAAGAATGCCCCAAATTTCTTGAAATTTAGGCTGGAGCTTCCTTATCAAGTGTTATGCTTGGCCAAAGAGGCTTCAGCTAATATCTAAAGTTGATCGAGCTCCCTTTGCCTCTTTTGCTTCTTGATTGCCTTCCTCAATTCTGCCTTCAAATTCCTAATTCGGGCCTTGCACACTTTGTTTCGCGCCATGCAGTGGAAAGCCATGTGTCTCAGAAATGCATGGTCCTTGTCAGCCTTGTCCAACAGCCTCTCCAAGTGCATGTTAACTCTCTCGAGATTGGCCTCCCGATCCTCATTAATCTCTTGCTCCAATGACGTGAGCTCAACTCTTCTCCTTTGTGCAGCTTGGCGATGCTCACGAATGTTTTGTAGCTCCATGATCGCTTGCTGATCCTCCAGCTGTTTGTTCCTCTGCTCCAGATATTTCATGTTCCATTTGGCTCTTTCCAAATCAAGGGACAAGGCTTGAATCTTTGCTTGCTCCTCCTGGATGATCTCTTTAAGCTGTGCACTTGTCGGTTCTGTATCTGTATCATCATCATGAAGGAGAACGAATTCGGTCTCTCGTTCACCTGATGGCTCACCTGAAGGCCCCTCATCCTGCATTGGCTCCTTGCCTTTGTCCTGTTCCTGTGATGCTGATGGAGGAAGCGAGGCCCCTTCCACCCCGAGTGGAGATAACACTCGCTTTGCCGCTGCAAACAAATGTCTGGTGCCTTTCTGATATGTGATGAAAACAGGCACACTAGCAGTCTCATGGTGCTCATACCGACGAGAAGGTTCACCCTCATGATTAACCTCTGATAATAGTTGCGAAGTGATGAAGAGGTCACGGGAGATGAAATTATCCCAACTAATGCCCTGCAATCCCAGCTGATGAACCACCAAAATCTTAATAAGAGCAAAGTGATAAACACTGTTAAGTTGCTGCTAAGGGGTCTTGTGCTGCATGAAGGTGTTCATCCTCTCTATGTTCCTGCAAATGAAATATGGGATGTTCATCATCCGTACCCTGGTAAAGTGCATGAGCAACCTAATGTGATAGGCATATAGACGAGAGAACCTCCCCTCACAGTTGAAGTACTTCATGATCAACTTCATGAGTGGAGCATATTCATCTTTCAAATATCGGAATGGAAAGACTCTTGTGAGCTGCCTCAAGAAAGTGGCCTTAATGTAAGGCTCATAATGCTGCCGATCAACCTTCTGTTTCTTGTGCCATGGTTCTCCAACATTCGGTATGCCGGTTGCTAATGAGACAGTTTTAGGTGTCAGTGTGAAGGTGACACTGGCCAAGATAAAGTGATCTCCATGTAGGTGAAGCACAAAAAGACAGGCCAACTCATGATGAAGTCAAACATTAGCCACTCTTTGACAAAACTCAAAACATGAAAGATGCTGGAAACATGACATAGCAAGAGGGCATGCCTGCAATTCTGTGAGGGTGGTTGACTCATCCCTAACATGTTTTCCACTTTTATGATGTCTCCGAGGAGCATGTTCTTCTGAGGATGAATCACTTTGAGTTTCCACCTCGTACTCCAATGAATGCTCAGATGCCATGACTACTGTATATGGACTGTGCTTGGACTGCCCTTTGATGATGGTAGTGAAACTATGTGTTGTTATGAACTCTGTCAATTTGAAGGGTTTCAAAGTGATTTGTTGCAAGTTTGGCATAATTTCGGGCCTCTATGGGTGTGCGCCGCGCAACAAACCCAGTGTGCCACGCTCGGTATATGCATCATGCCCGTGTTAACTTTACACTGCGGGGTCACGCTCTGTGCACCACACTCCCTATGTGCGCCGCGCCCCTATTTGTGTGCACCGCGCTCCTGAAAACGACTCCAAACTCAGTCCAAATGCATGCTTGCACTCTCACACCCACTTTGCAATGTTTCTCTCTTCCTTGGTGTTCACAATGACTTTGTTTCTTGTGGAAACTTGTATATAAAGGCTTTGAAGTCATGGGTTTGATTTTTGCTTCTCCAAAACCCATTTTGCTAACGTTTTGTTTTGACACTTTTCACTTATTTAATGCAACACTGAATTTCACTTTTCCCTTTGAATTTTTAGCTAAAATGATGAAATTTTTTTGCACTTTTGGCTAAGGAAACCATGACTGCACCTAAAGAAATCAACTAGAGACTTTTTTGAAAATTATCACAAATGACACACTAATTGACTTTTCTTCAAAACAGAGTTTTGAAGAACAGTCGTAATCTGTCAACATGACGATGAAAATCTCTGAATAATAACTTTGTAAGGGGCCTCCCTCTGGCCTACATGGCTTTATTGGACATGTTTGAAGACCAATTTATCTGATCCCTAGACCTAATGACTGAAAATGACTCTCGTCCATTAAAAGATCAAACATTGACTGTCATGGACTTTAGTGAACATTGATGAAAAGACCTAAGCCAGCAAGTGCCAGAAATGAGGGGAAATGACTGACATGACCTTTCCGACAGATTATGGCATGCCCCTAGAGGAATGCAGCTGAGTGAATTGTGCGAGACACCTAAAAATGAAATGCAGAAAGAGTTTTGATCTCTGACGGAGGACTAACAAGACCGACTCTAACAGAAGGCAGTCTTTTCTTGATCATATGGATGCACAGCAATCTGATTAAAGCCTGAAAAATCATCCAAAAAAGACATTACTTTGGCTCCTGAGACCCTTTGCAACAAATGCTCCATTTTCGGTAAAGGATAGTTATCTTTCTTGGAGCATTTATTTAAATTTCTGAAATCAACACACAGTCTGATTTCTCCACTTTTCTTCCTTACAACCACCAAATTGGCTACCCATTTGGAATATCTAAAAGGAACTATAATTTTGGCAGCCAGCAATATTTTAATTTCTTTTTCAATCAAAGGAAGAAGCATAGGATTTATCAGTCTCAACTTCTATTTGAAAGGAATAGTGTCTTTCTCCAAAGGGATTTTATGCTGAATTATGCTCTTATCATAAGTTTTCAGGTCACTATATTCCCAGGCAAACACATCAGCAAATTGCCTCATTAAATTGCAGTATTTAGCACTTTGATCAGCAGACAAATGAGTGGACAAATTCACATACCTAGGCTGACCTGGACTTCCTATATCATACTTACAGACTGCTGATTGGTCTTCTTTTTGGCAGCTTTGTAAGGCACATCATTCTGGTCAAACAGTCTTTCAAGAGAAATTAGGCCCTTAGGATTATGATTACTAGGAAGCTGGACAATGATGTCTTTACCAATTTTATTTCTACGCTGGGACTGAGGGTTTTCTAACAAGACATCATTTTTTTGGTCAATTTTCACTTCAGAGAACTCATTAATGACTTGAAGGAACCTATTTATCTCATCATCATCATCAAAAAATTTCCAATGGTGGACATTATCAGGCAAGGAAGGTCTGTACTTGATTTGGACTTCATAAACTAATCTGGGGGGCATAGGAGGTATAAATATACTAGCATAAACAACAAGGGAATCAACAAGCCAATTTTGGGCTCTAGGAATGTATGAAATACAGAAATAATCAAAGGAATCTCTGATTCTCCATACCTCATCTCTGTATGCCTTCAACCTTGGGTGCTTTGCCTGAAATGTTTTATTTACTTGCTGGATGATCACATCAGCATCTCCAAACACCTTCATATTCTTGATTCCTCTGTCTTTGGCTGTATTAAGGCCCAACAGTAGTGCTTCATATTCTGCTATATTGTTTGTCACTTGAAAAACCAGCTTAAAAGACAGCTGAATGCTTTCTTGTTGTGGAGATATCAGCACCACCCCTGCTCTTGCAGTTTCCATGGAACATGCTCCATCAAAGAACATCTCCCAAACCTCACTTCCTTACTCTTCCTCTGCCTAAACTGTTGGTTTCCTAATATGCAATGAGGCCTTTTGAGATTCTTCTATTTGGAGAATACATGCTCCAAAATCAATGTCCACTACATAAATGGGATGATTTGTAGGATTCTTCTCATCACTAATGATATATGCCAACTGTGCTTCTCTATATAACCTTTTGCTTTCTCCTCCAAAAACTAGGATAGTGGCATAAGAAATATCATTCTGAAGTGTCTCACCTAGTCTCTTAATCCGCCCTCTGGACTGTAGCATGCCAAACTTAGGAGGGATATCTGCCACCACAATATCCATCATCATACTCTTCATGGGCAGCTGAGTTAAGGTAATGGCCAGATCTTTAATCAACCCAAGACATTTCACCTTCCTTGAATCGAAAGAAAATAAATCATGATAGGGTATAGTGACATCAAGGCCTAACTCTTCCATGACAGCTTTAGGCATTAAATTGTGGCTGGCCCCTATGTCTAGCAGGCAATTGTGGAGGATTTTATCGTGAATGGTCAAGGAGACATAAAAAGATGGAGAATTTTTATCAGCAGGTTCAATCATAGGGCTGAGCACAATGGCAGGCTTGTCATCTTGCAAATTGACAAAGTCAGTGGAGGTTTGTTTGGTTTCTAGCTCAAGGGCTTCAAGGATAGGCTTCCTAAATACTTCACTCTTCACCAACTCAACCATAGGCACAGATAGTTTCAACTTATGAACTTTTGACTCAAAACTAAAAGAAGAAGATGATTTATCAAAAATTTTTACCCCTTGAACTAGAGCTTTGAGGATGACTGGATCAGCTGCTGGTCTTCTTTGTTTGACATTCTGTAATTTTGCTTGGACGGCAGCTCTTTGGGCAGGATTATCCTTGGTATTTTTTGCATTGGATCTCAGATTATATCTCTGTTGGTCACCAGTTTGTAGAACAGCTCCTTTGTCCCATTCTTGATTGTATTGTTCCTGCAGCAATGATTGTTCATACTTAGCCAATGTCAAAAATGTAGCGCTACCTTTATCTTCCATGCAGTGAATTTCATCCTCATCTTCTTCAAATTATTCCTCCTCCATGACTACATTTTGGAAAGGAGATTTAACTTTCTGTTCTTCTTTTGATTCTTCACCCCTCTACATAATCTATAACTACTCATTTTCTCTTCTAAATGGAATAAGATTTCTTGGAGAAAATGCATTCTGCTGCCTTGTTTTCCCTAAATTTTGTTCATCTTTCAACTTAGAAATTTCAGCAGCCAATGACTCTATCATCTTAGTCATTTTTTCCAATTTAGGCTCTGCAAATGAAGCAAAAGAAGTAGAAGCCTGAGCTCTCTACCTCCTTCTGTCAGCTTGATTTTTTAACTTTTCTGCTGCCATGATATTAGACTCTACTTCTAGTGCTGCATCCTGCATGTCTGCTAGAGTAGCACATCTCCTTTATCTCAACAACAAGTAGAAATCAGAGTCAAAAGCATTGGCATAAGTGATTTTGGCAGAGGTAGGAGTAGGATTTACCTCAACTGGTATCTTACTATACATTCGATTGAATATTTTATTAAAATCAGGAAAAGATTCACCATTTTCCCTCTTCAGATTACCAAACTCAGTATGATAATACAACAAGTCTTTTTTATCTCCCCATTGCTTCAAAAATGCATCATCTAATGCTTCAATATCTGTTATAGATCTCTGGGGTAATTCTCTGAACCACTTCCTAGCCTCTCCATCAAGGCTCTAGACAAAAACTCTCATCCACACATCATTTTCACTTATATCTAAATTATCAGCATAACTGTAAAAATCTTCTAGGTGTTCTTCTGCTGTTACTCCCTCTGTACCAGTGAATTTAGGCATATATTTTTTATATTCTCCCATAGGCATAGGATTTAAAGGCACAGGCAACACCAATGGTCCATATCTGGCAGCTACAATTCTTTCTATCCTTGTAGGTGCTTGTTGTCCTGCCATGATTGGAATATTTGGAAGAATACTAGCAGATTGAATGGTAGGGAGTAATGTGATGGATGGCAGAGATAAAGGGATGTTTTGGACTGAATGGGAAGTTTTCTTTGGACTAATATTCAAAGGGGAACTAACTGCACAAGGGGCTGAACTAATCTCTGAAGGAATTTCTTTATTAACAGTGTTGATTTCTAAATCTTCAAACTGTAAATCTTCAGCGACAACTTTATCTTTCAGAGATGCATGAGACTTCTTAGGGTTACCTGATTCTAATACCCCTTTCTATGAAGCTTTCTTCAATTTAACAGTCCTCTCAGGTTCAAGCACTGGTTCAACTGGTAATTTCTAAGGATTTCTTCGAGTATGTCTCACAAACTGAGCTAGAACTTCAATGTGGAGTCACCAAATGATGGTCTTCCCCCAATGGAGTCACCAGATAGATGATTACAACCAGAAACTGTGTTCAAACCTTGTCTATAATCAAGGCTTGAAGCTGGGTCATTCTCCTAGGGAAGCTGAGCTTCAATTCTCCTCTCCCCGGCAACGGCGCCAATTAATGTTATCTCCCCAAGAAACTCTCCTAGGTTGTATATCAGAGATGCTCGAGAACATTACAAACTCAACATAAAATGTTGGAAAATGGTGGATGAATGAAAGAAATGCTGCATATTCAAGCTAGATAACCACTTCTGCTATGCTTAACCCCAGACATGGGTGAACACCCCTAGACTACAAGGATTTAGACCACCAATTACTCACAGTTTTAAAGAGAAAGTGATGATGGAGAATACTAATCACACCAGCAGATGGACAGGACCCTGTGATGGCTAGCTACAGGATGACAGCTCTCTAGCATTAAAACAACAGAAACCTGCATACAAATTCAATGAAACTAACAGATTCTAGCACAGAGGTGGTATGACAGCCCCTCTAATGCTAAACATCCACAGCACATGAATGAAAGTATAATAGGCACATCCTGAAACAAAGCAAAAGAAGCGGAAAGTGAGAAATTAACAACAAAAGAAGCTTGTATTAGCTGGAAATGAAGACCAGACGCTGCAGGTATCATAACAGCATCTATACAAGATGGGGACTGATGAGATATTGCGATGGTATGTACTTGAGTTCGAATGAAGCAGCATCCTCACGAATGCTCATGGGGGCACCGCAGGAGGACATTATGTAGGGAGAGAAACCGCACAAAACATTCTACATGCAGGGTTGTGGTGGCCAACCCTTCATCAGGATTCAAAAGAATTTTGTAAGGCATGTGATGTATGTCAATGAACAAGCAGGCCATCATGGAGGGATGAAATGCCTTTGAATCCACAAATGATGTTGAAACCCTTTGAGAAGTGGGAAATATATTTTGTAGGACCCATTCAGCCACAAGGGAAGACAGTAGCAAGGTACATTATCACTGCGATGGAGTATTTGACTCATTGGGTAGAAGTGCAGCCGATGAAGGATTGCACGGGCACAACGGTCGTGAAGTTCTTATTTGAGCATGTACTGACACAATTTGGATGTCCAAGGATCTTGATGAGTGATCGTGGTATGCACTTCTTGAATGAGACAATCAACACACTAACAGAGGAATTTCAGGGATATCACCAGAAGAACACACCTTATCACCCACAGGCTAACGGGACAGTGGAGGCATTCAACAAAGTGCTTGAAAATGCACTGACCAAGGTTTTCAATTCTCAGCAAAGTGATTGGGACCTACGCATATCTGCAGTATTGTGGGCTTATTGAATGACATGCAAGAAGTTGACGGGACAAACCCCTTTTAGGTTTGTCTATGGTGTGGAAGTTGTAATGCCTATTGAATACATCGTGCCTAGTCTGCGCATAGCAATGCTCACAGGTATGATGAATTGCAGAGCCCTAGAAGAGAGGCTCGCGGAGCTGGATGAGCTTGAAGAAGAAATATTTTTGGCTGGATTTCACCAGCAAGTCCAAAAGCAGTGTGAAAAGGCATGGCCTGATCGACACATCAAGTTGTGCACATTTAAGGTAAATGATCTGGTTTTGTTGTGTGATAGTAAGTTTGATAAATTCCCCAAAAAATTGAGGATGCACTAATTAGGGTCTTACTTTATTAAGGAGATTACCGATGGACGAGCGGTACAGTTTGTCAAGTTAAATGGATAACCCTTCCCAGGAAAGGTGAATGGCAGTCGTTTGAAGCCATACACTAGCGGTCCAGCTAGGTGACTAAATGAAAGTAGCATAGTCTTAGCACTCCAGGCAGCTGAAAGGAGGCATAGGACGATAAACTACACTGCCCAAGTTGGGGAGTTGCGCGATTAGAAGATGGTGTGAAGTAAGGACGTGTCACTGGGTCCACGACAGCATGGAGGGAGCTACGCTACCCAAGAGGAAATTGCTCAGGTCGGCTAGAAAGTGATCGTTAAAGTCACTGTTCATGAAAAGACAACAGAAGTGAAGGCATGACTCAAACCCTGGCTGGAGGAAGTTTATGCGATTAGAGAAATCATTGAAGGCAAGCTTGTGACTCTATAAGTGACGCAACAACAACTTCAGGCCGATAGCGTAGGGACAGTAACTGAGAAGACAGTCGAAGATGCAAAGTAGGCAACAGCTTGGTGCATAGTCGAAGTTGCAGTCATCAGGGTCGAGCTGGATGAGATTCGAACAAAGAACTTCGCACTTGCTGAGTAACTCGAGGGAGAGTTATGATGTTTGTGTTGGGGCCTTTTGGGAGGGGCATCCCCCAAGGGTAGTTTTGGGGCTAAAATTCCATGTTTTTGTAATATTATTGTAAAGACTCCACATTTTTTGGTCACAGAGCGTGAAGGTATTATGTGTCACAAAGGCTAATCTGCCCTTAGTTTTGTAAAGTAAGGTCAGTTGTAAGAGATCTACCCATGGTCCACGGACCATGGGATTGTATAAAAAGAGCTAAGCTCTAAGTAGTTAATAGCATCAATCGATTAATGGGACAAGGAAGAGAGTCATAGCCTTAGAGAAAGAAGTCTAAGTCTTGGGTTGTAGCGTAGGTAGAGGCTTTGCAGCTGAGTGCGCAGAGGCCTAGGGTAGAAGTCCGTAGCTGAGTGCGCAGACCCCTGCAACTATGTGCGTAGGGTGAACAGAGTCTGTAATACTTGGAAGAGATTAATAGAAGAGTTATTCTACAAATTCTGTGTATTTGTTCTATTAATGGGCTTGGATATTTTGTGTATGAATTTCCTTTATTATGCTTATATGATGCATGACTGAATGCAAGTACATTGAATAATTGAACGCAATCATGAATATCCGCTTATGCAGTGATAACTTTAAGTATTTGACAGGACAAGAAAATCACTTGAAATAATTGAGGAATCTTCCCAGCACACTGTTATAACAACGTCAAAGTACCTGAGCTACAAGTTAGAGCTGCGTGAAGGTCGATTATGTACTTTCACGAAGGTATTGGAAGCCAGAATAGAGGGTTTGTCTTACAAGACCTAGAGCGAGATCACCTGTGTGAAGGCAGGGATAGAATAGATCAAACGACATCACAACCATCTCAAGGGTGCGGAAACTTGGTTCTAGCATCCCCCCATACTACTTTGGGAGATACTTCGGTCCACGCTCCGTGGGCTAATGTCGAAAGGGCCAGTAGTGTAGGTATTTGTTTGGCTAATTAACGATGAACCTGGGTCAGGCCCCCTCAAGCCAACATATAGTCACTACTATTTTTGAATAACGCATTTAATGTCCTCCACATAGAAAATGGTGTCTCTTTTCCATGGTGATTTGAGATCACATGATCTCCAACACCTTCCAGAAGAATTCTCCTGGCCTTTGCAACATCCTTCTTCCATTGGGCTAATTGTTGTGCATTAGACTGTTGGGGTTTTGCAATGTCAGTTTTAACATATTCTAACACACCATTATCATCAAGAATTGTTTCCATTCAATCCTTCTAGGTTGTGAAATTAAAGCTACCCTTTAGGGCATATTCCAATCTCAGTTCGTTGAAATGAATTTTCCTAATCCTGAAGAAAAACTACTACACTGAAGCTGGAAATTCAAAATTCCTAAAGAAAGAGTTTGAAATACTAGTTTTAATGTGATTTCCAACCTCTGATACCATGTATAAATTTGATAGAAATTGCAACTGCTCAAGATTTCAAACTGAAAAACAAGAGACACAATTCTACTCTATTGATCTGCGGAATGGAAATCACAATTTAGAACAACATCCATATACATGCAAGAAGCAAAACCATAAGTTCATAGTGATTTCTAAGGGAACCCAACTAGGAAAAACCCCTCAAGTCTCTTTGCATTAATTAGTTGAATAGAGAAACTATTAGAATTGCTTGGTCCAGCTCTGAGCACAACCTACAAAAGAATAATTGATCACTCTGTTGAACTGAGAAAATTTCCAACACTTAGCCAAGTATCAGCTCCTCCAGCCTCATATTTCCTTGTGCAAACCTAAGCAAATTCGAGCTCCTAAATAATAGGTAAGTCCCTATTTCCTTACGCAATTCCCAAGGAATTGATCTCTTAACTTCATGCAACAATTGTACACTTAACTAGTATACAAATCATGTTACACTAGCCTTATCTCCTCCACCTCAGCTAAGCAATTCGAATTCCATGCATGGATGACCTATTTTGGGCTAATTGATTAGTTAATTGATAGATCTATGAGGTAGAATGTTGTCCCACTGCGCAACTGACGTTCAAATAAATTTATCATTAGTTAAAGATCAGTTAATTGAATACAAATGAAAATAATTGAACTAGATTGCTAAAATTTAGCAATCAACACATGCATAATTGAACTCCAAGCCCCTAACTAAAATTTACTGAGCTAAATGAGTGACAAGAGTCATTTCACAGTACTTAACTGCCTCCAAGTTGTCATGGTCATGTGGAAATTCGATTTACTCAATTTGACTAAGGCTAAAGTCAAATTGAGCCTTTCTTGAAACATTTTTTAACCCCACCGGCCCAGGCGGTGCTAAGGGGCCATGATTTGGGTGACTGGGGCTACCCGTAGCTCCAGTTACCCAACCAACAACCCCTTGGCGCCTCTCGGGCAAGTAGGGGGTCGATTCATCCCCACACTGTAATTTGTTTTGTTTTTATTTTATTTTATTTTATGTTTTATATAGTAATTTTATTTTATTTTTTTAATTGTAATTTTAAAAATAAAATAAAAAATCATATATATATATATATATATATATATATATATATATATATATATATATATAATGGTTTTTTTTAATGTTTGTTTATTTATTTATTCTTTTTTAACCAAATATTTTTTTGTTTTTTATTTATTGTATTACAGTTTTTTATTTATTTTATTTCAGCGTTTTATTTTAATTTGTATGGTTACATTTTTATTTTTATTTTTTTAAATTATGTTTTTTTAATGTTTGTTTATTTCTTTATTCTTTTTTTTAACAAAATAAAATTTATTTTTTTATTTATTTCATTTCATTTCATTTCAGTTTTTATTATTTATTTTTTTAATTTGTTTATTGTTTTCTTTTTTTTTTCTTATAAAAAATTATGTTTAATTTTTTTCCTTTATACTTTTGGTTTTTGTTTTAATTTTTCTTATTTTCTTGTTTTGGGTTCTTCCTTTTTGTTTATAATTTTTTTATGTTTGATTTTCTTTTTCCTTTCTTTTTTGTTCTTTAATTTTTAATTTGCTTTAACTATATATATAAAAAAAAATTATATAATTTTTTTTTTCTTTTTCTTGGGTTGCAAGGCTTGTGTAGATGCTTGACTAGCAACCTAACTTCACTATTTGTTAATTTGGTAGTTGTTTTTTAATTTTTCATTATAATAGATCAATTTTGCTCCCACTGTGTGCCAATTAGATGGTTGATTTTTAAGTTTTCATTGCAATGGGTTAACCCCCCATTGCGTCTCAAATTGATGGCTAATTTTTATGTTTTTGTTGCAATGTGTCAAGTTGTCTTCAGGTAAGATTTTAAAACGTCTATGCTTTTAGCAATTGAAAGAAAAAAAATACTCTTGCCATAAAGACATTTTATTTCAGGTATTCATTTTTAATCTTTTTTTCAGTGATAATATGTGGTCTTGAAATAAATTGAAAATTTAAAGTTTTTTATAGTCATGATATTGGTTTTAATTTCATGGGTGAAAAAGTTGAAATTTTAATGTTTTTTGGAGTCGTGATATTTTATATTTAATGTCATAATTTTAAAATGTCACAATTTTAAGGTTTTTAAGAGTAATGATATTTATCTTTAACATAGTGGTTGAAAATTGTTGAAATCTTTAGGTGTTTTGGAGTCATGATATTTTATCTTTAACGCTATCATCGAAAACTATTGGAATTTTAAGGTTTTTCAGAGTCATGATATTTTATTTTTAATGACATTGCTAAAAAATGTTGGAATTTTAACTAAAAAAAGAAAAAACATTGCAACATCAACATTTTTGAATTTCAGGGTGTTTTCTTGTGTTTATTGCACAAAAAATTTTGTTTCTAACGCCATTGTTAAAAAAAAAATGGAATTTTAATAATAAAAAAAAAACATTAATGCAACATCAATACTTTTTGTTTCCGGGGTGTTTTTTCATGTTATTGCACAAAATTTTTGGTTTTTAATGTCGTTGCTAAAAAAAATGGAATTTTAACCCCCCAAAAAAACAGCCACAACACTTTTTGTTTCCGAGGTGTTTTTTCACAAAAATAGAGTTTTTGGGCTAGAGTTCTTGTTTTGAGGTTACAGTTCTCATTAAGTCGGTAACTTTGTTCACTAATTATTATGAGTATTCTATCCCAGTTGCCTCATCTACTATCCCAAGTGGGCCTTCACTTGTATAGCTAAGAAAGAAATACAAGAAAGTTTCAAAACTAAAGGCCATAGTTGAAGAGTTCAAGGTGTTGCATCATTATATTAGGAACAAAAACTCTATCCTCAAAACTAAAAATGCTCAGCTATACGAAGGAATCAACAGGTTGGTGTGAATAATGAAAAAATGCACAAATTGGCAAGGAAATGGTGCCAAAGGAACCACTTCCTGGCCATTCATAACAGAGCATCGGAAAAGAAGTTGAAGGAAGCAAGAAAGAAGAATGGGGCCAATGTGAACACCTCCATTAACACCCACTAACATACCCCAACATGATCGTTATTGTATCAAGCTAACAATTTTTATTTTGGTATCTAAGGAAATGCAAGAACTTCATCTTGGGGGAGATGTTAGGGCTCAAAGTTGACATGGTTTTACAGGCGACCTTCCTCCATTTTGACCTCATATAATGCCCATTTTGACCAAGAGACCTACATGGAAATTTGTTGACGTATTATATTTATCCAATGCCTTAGCATGATTAGGATACTTAATTAGAGGTTTTGTGCTACTAATAACGGTTTTGAGTAGATTCGGTACCCTCCAAATGTTTTTGTAACCAACCTTCAAGTTTGTGATTCTTCCATCATTCTTGGGAAGAATTGGCAAGATGAGTTTTCTTCTTCATAATGCCAATATGATTTGGTGTCCATATGATTAGGTTAGGGGTCATTACACAGTTCATTGGCCACCATTCAATCTCGCATTAACCAAATCTCCAAATTTGGAATGAAACGTGGTTATCGAGACTGCATAATTTGATTTGCTAAAATGTGATTGTAGTACTAGTTTGCAGTTGGACAAGATGGAATCTTTTGTTGAGATCAACATTGTAATTGATTAGCAAGATAGGGATGCTCTAGATAAACCTACTTGCTCCCCTTTCTCATGTAATTGTATAAACTATGACCCTATGTGTATTGCGCATGAGGCAGATAGATTCTAGGAGGATAGATTGATCAAATTTTTTATTTATTTCATCTTACATTGACTCATTTCTAGGTTTTTCTTACACCATTTTACATGTAATTCATTGGGATCAAGTTAATATAATGGTTTGCATTGGTATTGTTTTATATTCGATGTTTGTGCACACTCTACATAAGTGACATAACTGGTTGGGAGGGCCCACTAATCCAACCATATATGCCTTGCATATTTATTGTATATTATTCCTTGAATGCATGTGGTAACACTCAATTTTGAATACCCTATTTTGGTTTGATTCGTGGAATATATTTTTTGTTGCATATCGCTTCTCACATTGTCATTGTGTATCATTATATGTTTGTTGTGTATTTTGTTCATTGTATTTTCTATCGTATATATGTATTGTTGTGCTACCACTTGTAGTGTTGCAAGTATGGAATATTAATTATAAAAAAAATATTTTGTATAAGTGTGAATGCCAATGTTGTGTGTGTTGTAGATATAAAATAAAAGACCCATTCACTTTCCCAAAGCAATGTATAAATACATATGACCCATTTGTGTATGAGCCCATGAAATTGAACCTTGGCTAGGCCTTCCTTTTGCATGCAAAAGTAGATAGGTTTCAATTCCTTGCATAGTCTAATGTGTCACCACAAAATTCTTTGATTTCCCAAAGTTTACTTTCAAGATGCAAAGTGTGAAGAGAGAAAATTGAGGGAAATGCCAAGATTTTCTTCCCTCCTAGTTGTACAATTATTTTTTAGTCCAATTAGCATGATAGACAAGGTCTTGTCAATTAGGGACATCGTAGGAAACCCTAGTGGCCTCAATAGACTTAGAATTCTTTCCCTTTCCCTACCTTTATTTTTTTTTTGACCCTAACAATGAACCAAATATAAGACTTAGTTTAAGGTTGTTTGTATGGGATATGAATGCAACAATTGTCCTATGCAATAAGATTGTCTCATGAAATCCCTATAACCATTTTCGTTAAGTCTGTTATCCAGAGGACAAGTTCCTTGTGATTTTAATTTTAGTTTGGTTTCGTTTTTCATGTCATTTCCTTTCATAGTGGTATGATAGAAACCCATACATAATCTAACCTCTGCACATATAGTGTAGTATCTTGAAGTTTACTAACGTGCTTGTTGATAATTTAATGTCAAATATTTTAAGCAATTAAATTGATTAACACTCCTATAAGTTTTGTTAGAAGATCAATCGTGTTAAGTCGACCCCTTAAGAAATACCCACCTTCATTGTATTATGTATTATTGACAAATTATGGTGAACCAAAAATATATGAAGAAGCAACGCAAGTAGAAATTAGAAAGAAATGTGAGAAAGGCATGAAAGAGGAGATGGATTCTTTGGTACATAAATAGACTTGGGAATTGGTCCCATTTCTTGCAAGTAAAAGAGCATTGAAAAATAAATGGGTTTATAGGTTGAAGGAAGAAGATGGAGGAAAAAAGAGGTACAAGGGAAAACTTATTGTAAAGAGCTTTGCAAAAATGAAAGGTATAGATTTTGATGAAATACTTTCTCTTGTTATCAAAATGAATTCAACTAGAGCTATTTTAAGTTTACTAGTTGTAGAAGATTTTCATCTTGAATATGAAATAATGATAGGGGTGTGACGTAAAAGGGAAGAAAAAATTAGTATGTAGACTAAAGAAAATCATGTATGGTTTAAAGAGAGTTCTAAGGAAGTGGTATTTGAAGTTTGATAGGTTTACAATATAACAAGGTTATTATGGATGTCAATCTGAACACTGTGTTTATTTTAAGAGATTAGATAATGGAAATATATAATTTTGTTATTATATCTAGATGACATGCTTGTTAAAGGTATAACTGTAGGATATAAACGTGATCAAAATAAATTAACTAATTCATTTGCTATGAATAATTGAGGTGCTACAAAGAAAATCCTTGGTATGATAATAATAAGAGATAAGAAAAATCATAAATTAACATCATTTCAAATTCAGTACACAGAAAAGGTGTTGGAAAGATTTAAAATGACAGACATAAAACACGTTAGTACAACTTTGGCTAGCCATTTCAAATTGACTATGGATATATGTACCAAAACATAAGAGGAGATAGATTGTAGGTCCAAGGTTTCATATTCATCAATAGTTGGTACCTTGACGTATGTAATGGTGTGCCCAAGGCCATATATTGCACATGCAATGGGAGTTGTGAGGAGGTATATGAACAATCCAGGAAAAGAGAATTGGAAGGTAGTAAAGTGGATTTTTAGGTATTTGAGAGATACTACTACTCAATAATTATTATTTGGAGGTTCAAAAATTGTTCTACAAGGATACATTGACGTATATATGGAATGTGATATAGATAGTAGGAGAAGCACCATATGGTATGTTTTTATTCTAGGTGGAATAGTTGTAAGTTGGATTGAAAATTGCAAAGGGTTGTTACACTTTCAACAATAGAAGCAAAGTATGTTGTTGCTACAGACAATAGTAAAGAGATGATTTTGTTATAGGGGTTCATGAAGGAATTGGGAAAGAATCAAGATAATAGAAGGTTATATAGTGATAGCGAGAGTGTCATTCTTCTTGCAAATAACTCAAATTTTCATTATAAAACTAGGCATATATAGCTTAGGTACCATTTCATACAATTAATTTTGGGAGATGGACAATTGAAGTTGGAAAAGACCCATACCGCCAAAATTCCTACATATATGTTAATGAAGGAAGTAACTAAGGAGAAACTTTGTTTCCTTTCATCTCCAATTGGTCTGCAAACATGATGATGAAGATGAGAAATTATCCACATCCAAATTTGAAGCATAGTCTACCAGGTGCAGTAGTAGTGGAGTTGTTGTAATCAGTCTCTAGGTGGGAGATTGTTGGTTGTGGAACCTAATTATTTTCTTGCTCCAAAGGTATTATTTTTTAGCTATGTTTGAACCCCATTTCTAGATGGGAGGTGTATGGGGAATTTCCCCCTACCATTTTTTCCATTGGGTCTATGACAGCAATGACAAATCTTTGTAGTCCCCATTGGCCGAGGTTCAAGGGAATTGTCCTCTAAGCGATTTTTTTTTTAATCTCTCTAAAATATTGTAAATTCATAATCAATCTAGATCATTCATCATTAGGTCACATATTTGACATTAGATGTCATGTTTGGGTTTTTCTCCCTCGAAGGAAGCCTCTTTTTATGAGAGAAGTGTATTTTTGGTATGTATTATTGAGAGAGTATTGTAATTGAGAGAGAGGCTATGAAAAAGGGAAGAGGAGGTTGCATTGAATGTATTGTAGGTTGTAATCTTGTCATTTTTATTGATTAAATAAAAGAATGGATTGGCTATTTCTTCATGGACGTAGCCCAAATAGAGTGAACACCATATATTGGTGTCTCCTTTGTATTTTTTCATTCTATATTTTATTTTTTCATTCATTTTGATTTTATTTCTTTATGATTTTATTCCTAACTTAAAATTATAAAGGTAAAATATAAATTTCTAATTCTAATGGAAATTGTAATAAATCAAGTGCTTAGCTTCACTATCTTATTTTAATTCATCCCTCATCCACTTGAGTCCATAATTTTCACTCTTACCTCTCTAATTGTGTGTAGAAGACAAATGAAGGCCAAGGGTTATTTCCTCTTGACTAACAAATAAATTAAATGAGAAGGTCTTCCCGAACTAATGACCTTGTGTTGTTGTGTATCATATGTTAGATTCAAAGGATCGACATCAAGGTACTAAAACTTGTAACTCAAAGACATTAAGAAAATACATGGATTGAAATTATTGTTCAAATAAATGTTATTATAACCCTATTTTCCACTCTACTTTCATAGGAGGAACCATAGCTCAACTCCATTTGGTTGTTGGCTTGAATTCCTCTCTTTTCACCCTTGTGTGTACCTAGTCAGGAAACTCATCTCTCCCACAAAATATTCATTGTGTATACCATTCCCCCATACTAGTTTGCATCATGTCACTCATCCATAAAACTACACAAAATGCCTTCTTTCAAGGAGAAATGGAGCTCAAAGTTTCTAGAGATTATCCTTCCCAAGAGGATTAGTTTGACATAAGATGTCATGAGTTGGATTAGGGTAAATAATTGAGAACGTTTCCTAACTTCTCTTGGCCCTGAGTGTCTAGATACATCCTCATATATATAGGAATGACCTATATAATGATACCCTTTCAAGTGTGGAAGAGAGGAGAAAAGTAATCAAAATACCTTGTTATGTTGGAGAATTTCCACCAGAAAGTCCTCCCATGATTTATGAATGAGCCCAATTTGTGAGTAAGCAAGGGGAGAATAAATATCAAAGGATCAAAGTAGAGAACTCAACACCATGAGGTATAATTTTTCTATCATAATAATTCTTTATAGGGAATATCAATATGTTTTCCCTCTCTATATGATGTATTTTCATGAGATCACAATGTTTTTATTATGATTCGTTTCTTTTGCAACCTAACTTGCCTTTCTTAGAGGAAAAGACATTGTCGTTGTTTGCTTGTGTATGTGTGTGTGTGATTAGAGTGGGTAACTAGAGTTGGATCTCTCAGTAGAAGAGAGATTTTCAACTATTGGAATGGATCTATAACTTGCATTATCATGCAAGAGTATGCCATTATCTTTGTTATTTCCATTGCATGAAAGGAGTAGTTTTCATTAAGTCCAAGGAACTTGATTGTTTCTTCTATCCACCGTATGATAGATCCTAAGTGGGACATGTGGGACAACAGTCCCTTTGTTTTGAGTAAATTTGAGGAAAAAGAATGTGGGAAATGGAAGTAGTGTTGGAAAATAAAGTAAAAGCAAAAACATTGTTTTTCTGTGAAAATTTATCTACATGAAAAACATAAATAGAGGACAAGAAAGGAAATGATCACAAGGGTTCCTAGTCCTTTCTTTGAGTGAGCCCTACTCCAATAATTTCTTGGAACCCTTGGAAACACTCTAACAATTAAAATTGAATAAAATATCTATTTTATGTATTCACAAAAAATCATATAACATGGAATGAAAATGACGATAATTTAACTCTACCACATGTTAGTATTTTTCAAGCATATTTTCAAGTCAATTTTTCCTAAAATCTAGTAGGGATTGGTCAGAATCACAAGTTTGAGTTATCTAGTCTTCGTAATCTAAGTGTCCCATGGGTTTTTTAGGGTGTTGAATCCATTTATGCATTCAAAATTTCATTTTAAACAATGAAAGGTCAAAATCTCTATCAAAATTATATCACCAGATTCCAACAAAAAAAAACAAAATATAGAAGAGTTAGACAACATAGTGTAAGCCAACCTCTTCACCACAATTCAAATTATCTTGAATAGTAGCAAACAAAATGAATAAAAATACAAACTCTTGACTACCAGCCTAGTCTGTTAGCTATACTCATACTTATTCTTGAAAAAAGTCATATCTAGCCCATTCAAAAAATCCCTTACTTGTTGGCAGTTGTCCTTTTCTCCTAATTTTTTGCATGTTGCTTCAAGGGATTGTCTCCCTCCCAAGTCAATTTAAACACTCAATGTCATAAGGATATCAAGTTTCTTATTATCTTTAATGTTGTTTGGAAGTGTTGGCGACCCTAAAGGTGCCAAGGAACAAGATCCCTTAAATGTTTCAACCAGTGAGCAAAGTGGCCTCTAACAATAAATGAAGGAAATTAGCTAAGATTTGGATCTTGATAAGGACTATGTTAATTCCCTTCTTGCAAGTCATATTAACCCAAAAATGCAAGTCATACAGTAAACATCAAAAGATGCTTAATGTCAATCATATATTGTATTAACATGATATTAAGCAAATTAAAATGGATCAAATAAGCACGAGCCAAAATATTAGCAATGGCCATCAATGTACTAATGTTTTAGGAATGTCATGTGCATAAGAGACAAAATATATCAAAATATTCGTATGATGGGTCATGAAAGTGACAAATTGAGGACCCATCATAACCCAACAAGTGAATACTAGTTTAAAGGGTCATACTCTTATGAACTTTCCAATAATAGCATGATCATTCATGTATTGGACATAATCTCCCACTTTTTTGGATCTCACCTCATATCATGGACTCTATTGTTTTTTCTAAACAACTTCCTTTTTTCCTTCTTTCCCTTTTATTATAAAGCCTTATTAGTGTCATTTTTGTTGGTTTCTCCCCCTTCTTTACCATTTATTACTAGTTCCACGCACTATCATCACTTTTCTTTTCTTCTCCATAACAACTATTTTGAAAGGTGGGGCAGGGTTAGTAGGATCTCACTTTGTGGAAGCCATAACTTTCTACACTAGCACTAGAAGTTCATACACACCTTGCCCCCAAATTAAGTATCCCATATGGTTCCCAGTTAGCATTTATATTGCGTTAATGTTAAGTGGGCCTAATGGTTAAGAATGTGTGTTTCTTCTTAAGAGATGAAAAGTTCAAATATAGAGGGCTAGAGTATGTACAATTTCGTAGACTTTAGCAGTCAAATAGTTGCATGAATGTGAGTCTTTGTGCCACAAACAAAAAGATTTTATACGCCAACTTGGTTTCTAAATTGATCGTAACTTTAAAATTAAATTATTATTTTTTTATCATCCAAACAACTGAAGAAAAAGAAAAAAAAAAACAAAAACAAAAACAAAAAAAACAAAAAACAAAACATTTAGAAAATAATATATTTTATTATATATTAAAATAAAATGATCGCTCAAAAAAATATTATATAAAATAAAATGATCCTTGAAAAGCAAACAAAATTAGGGAAAAATTGAAAAAGAGAAAAATTGAAAATGCAACATTTGAATGACATAATTTAAAAAATAATGTAAATAGTATTAAAAAAATATAATAATGGAGGCAATGATGAAGAAGATGATAATTCAATTTAAAGTCACAATCTAACTTAATTTCACACTAACATATAAAATCTTTGGTTCCTTAAACATATAAAATCTTTTGTTCCTTAAAGGCGAGACTTTTTATTCACTAATTTCAGGACCTTAGCTTACAAAGATATACATTTTTTTTTACTAATAACAACATTCATTTTAAAATAATCTAGCAAGGACCCAGATGAAATGATGTATCTTTATCATGTAGGGAATAAAGCTAAGACAGGGTGCACTAGATTAAAAATAAGTTGATTGTATATTAAAAAATAAGACAATTATTATAAAAAACTGAGGCATATAATGATGATACCCTCAAAATAATAGCGACATTTAGCAGACATGTGCCCAAAAAGTTTTAGTGTGATTAAGTGATTGTTCCATGTGGATATCACTATTTCAAGGGGCGACACATTTGTTTCCCAAGGGTGACACATTTCACATTTAAATTAATCCATTAAACAAATTTGGGGCCACATGGACTTGACAGCGATGCAAAACACGTGGAATAAAACACGAGAACTCATGGTCATTTACCAAGTTTGACTCGTTGCGTCCATTTCTCATTGGCTAGTCCAATCAAAAGGTGGGAAAATTTTCCAGCTGACAAACAGGAGGGTCACGCTAATTATTTTGCTTATACTTGTCTCTCATGCAAGCCGCAAGCCATTTGTTCACACTTTTGATGTTGTCTGCCACGAAAACTTGCGGTATACACATTAAGTATATGATGGATTCTCTAACGGTTGTCAAAAGTTGGAATAGAACGGAAAACACCTTGAAAATCATGAAGAAAACGTATACTCATAATAAACTGTTTGATAACCACATGGCAAACACATACGCACAAAGTATACACCCGTCATTGTGGCAGGCAGCAAGTGATATGGAGCAAAGGTCCGTAGAATGAAATTTTGATTTAAACCGTTTGTCCTACATATAAAGTGTAACAACTTTCACCAAGGTGGCCAACGTTCCAATCTACACTTGTAATTATATGTTACAACCATATTCATATATGATAAGTTGGAATATTTCAAAAATAGTTTCCCTTTTTCATGTTAAAAGACAGGGATCACCCACATGTTCCCCACGTATCCCATTGGCATGTCACATACTTATCAACCATATGAGTGAAATGCGACTGAATTTAATGCAAACTTAGGGTCCCATTTAGGGCAATTATGTTAAAAGTTGACATCTATCCTTTTCAAGGTGGAATGAGGCAATGACCCTGCTTGACATATAATTGGGGATATTGCCAATGGGGCCAATGAGAAGAGCCTAGATTTTCAATTCGTCAAAAAGGGTGGCGGAGAAGACAACACTTAGTGGGAAGGATCACTAAGTGTAAGAGTTTTGGAAACCTAAGTGGGAGAAGACAACACTTAGTGGGTAGGGTCACTCAATGTAAGAGCTTTGGAAACCTAATTGGAATGTAGGGCTCATTTGGACGTGACCTACATAACGTTGGAGGCCTAGACATTAGGGTCCCTTCCGTATATATATGTCCCAACTTTTTGTTATATGAACTCAAAGCATGCCAAGTCTGTCCCATCTAAACTTTGGTAATGTGGCCTTGAAGGATGTGGATGGATTTGTAATGGTGAGAAAGGAAGTGCCATTTTATTTAACTAAATGTTTTCCAATTATTCAAGTTAGATATTGTTCTGAAAGGGAGTGTCATGTTATTCTATTTAAGAATCTAAACGATCTCCATAAGGAGATAATGCATAATAGCTAGCATCACTTTTTTTCTTGTATTTAAGAATCTAAACGATCTCCATAAGGAGATAATGCATAATAGCTAGCATCACTTTTTTTCTTGTAAGATAGAAAAAGCATATTCTAAAACATGCAATCTATCATTTCCATATTTGTATATTAGTTGGCACCACTTTCCTTCTTGCAAGGTAAAAAGTATAGTTTACAACATGCAATGTATTAATTCCATGTTTTCTTTTTAGCATTGTATATACAAAGTTAATGAAAACCATTTCTCTTAAAAGCTTTCACACTGCAATAATGTTATATTATGATTTTGTTCTAGTGTCATCTAATAAACCTTTTATCGCTTAACAATCCTACTCATTTTCTTCTTCATGCTTGTAGATTAGCAAGTGCAATAGTAACTAAGTTGCTAGTCCGTGCTAGCAAAGTATGGAAATATTTCAAGGAAAATATTACTGGGTGTTAAGGATTGAGGTGTAGACTAGAGGAGAGTTCATTATCAATAGGGCAACACTTGGTGTATGCAGAAATTGTCACATGTTGACGAGACATATTTCCTGAAACCCAATAAGAAGGATTATTTATCGTTATCTTTGGGTTTCATGTCTTGTTTATATTCCATAAGATCATTAGGTCTTCAAAAAATAAATTTAATTATTAATTATGCTATCACTACCTATCCAATGTAAACATGCATAGGTGGACACATGAAAACTAGTCCAAAAATAAGATGCTCACATTAGTTATTGAAAAAAAATATATATATATATATATATAGATTAAAAAAAAAAAAAAACTCATCTCAAATTTATAGGGTTATTCTTGCCCACCTATGTCAGTTTCAAGTACAAGTTCATTCTTGGAACAACCATGCAATCAATCATATGAAAACCAATTCTTATTATTCAAAGTCATGAAACTGTTGGGTGCAGGAATTGCACTTAAGCAACTCCTCAACACTTCATTGTCAACTGGGGCGATCCGTAAACTTAGAGATGAAGCACAGGCAATGCCAGAGATGGTATGAACCTTTCTGATGCAAATTCCTACCTTCTTAAATGGGAACTTGCATAATCGAATTGGAAAGAGTAAAAGACAATTGAATCATCAAAGCAATCTAGTGTTGGAACAAGAAAGAATGCATTTGCAAAGGAATCAAAATAAAACGACAATCACTCCAACTGATCAATGTTTAATCACTGAGTATATGCTTATATTTCTCTTTAGTAGAAACACTTTAGTAGTCTCGTAAAGTGGCCCTTAAACCTACTTTCTTAAAGATTCCCTTCTTGCACTAGTGAGTCCTGCACTTATCGCAATCTGCTTGCACTAGTGCAGGCGCAAAGATTTATATGAGAGGTATAAGTTGTGTCTTACTAGAGATTCTTGACTTCATGCAATGGCTCGAATCTCAAGGGTTCTGAGCACTCGGATCCTATGACAAGAAACTAGTTCTCGCACCTAAGCACAGTTCCTTGCACTTCGTTATCTGTTCTCAAATAAGCATTAACTATTGCAAATGAAACTTAATTGTAGAAATAATTTGCACATGTAGATGTTTCCAAACTTAACTGTATGTAGAATAAAAGTAAATAACCATAACTGGAAACAACCACTAAAAAAATCAACCTGTCATCTTCATATATATATTACTTAGGAGAACGGTAAAGAAACATTGCATGAAATAGACTAGAAATACTTGCTGTGACATACCAGTGTGCACTGGTGCAGGTTCATTTCTTCTGCTTGGACCAGGTGAGGAAAACCAACTAAAATAAATCACATGACATGAATTGCAGGAAAGGATTAATCACACCAATGTGCACTGGTGCAGGTTCATTTCTCCTACTTAGACCAGGCGGGGAAAACCAACTGAAATAAATTGCATGAAAGGAAATTGCTAGAAAAGATTAATCACACTAATGTGCACTGGTGCAAGTTCTTTTCTCCTACTTGGACCAGGCGGGGAAAACCAATTGAAATAAATTTCATGAAAGGAAATTGCAGGAAAGTAAATCTAACTAATTCACACAACAGATCCGCTCACACTTTGGTAGGAATATATGTGCATGGAAATAGAATTCAATCAAATCACACTTTAACGAAAAGAACACATAAATAAATACGAAACCGAAAATAGGGTAAACGAGCTGGGTTGGTTGGGCCTTATCCAACCAGCTCGTTTCCCGTCTAAGAAACGACGCTACTCAGTAATTCAGATCAGACTCATTGGCTTAAAAGAACAGATAAGATTTTAAAAAGCATGAGGCGGAGCTCCTTCTTTCTATTAATTCGCAAAGGCAAAGTACATCGTGGAATATAGAGTCCAGCCCAGATTTGGGCAATAACAAAAATATACAATATGCTTGGAACACAGTGTTGTTATCTCCTCTATCTGCTAATCTCCTAATTCTATTTACATTCTGTGATTTATAGACCATCGGCCCAAGGCCATAACTACTAAACTTAGTACAGGCCATTCGATCAACCATTTACATAACAAAATGTAGATTTTAGCCTCTCGTCTTTTAAATATAGACAATTGAACTTGCTAGCTGTCGACCAAATCTTCAGCTTCCATTCAAGCAATATGCAACTCCAGTATTGTCTTTAGATACCTTTGGCTGATCTGAACCTTGTGGCCAATGATGGACAAAACGTGGAGGTGGTTAGGTAAGTCCAGGTCTGCTGTATGGATTCATTGCGCTGGAAATAGTGCGAGATCTGATCCTGCACTTAAATCAGCAGTCACGTTAAGTGGCTTTATTTACCAAGTATTTATCGAAGATAAGGATAAGTTACAAAAGTGCATTAAAAGTAAGAAATTTGAATTAAATAATTAATTAAATGCTAAATTGAAATAAAATATGAAAAATAAAGTACATGTGAAATATATCACCATGCTTGGACTAGTGCAGGATGAGGGTATGTGAAAAGGGTAAAACATAGGTAAATAGTTGTGGTTTATAAAGGGAAAAAGGACAAGAATGGGGACAATTTAGGGGACTAACATCCTCCCATCCCTAAGTTGTTGTGTGTCCTCACACAAATTTTTACCTGTTTCAAAAAAACTCAAAAATTTGGGTGCTTCACTTCAATCCTGTACTGTAATATTGATGTTGGCCTACACTATTTTGGACTTCTTCTCTTTGATCTTCAATTTCTTTGTCACCTTCTTGAGACACTTAAAACACTGCGAAGCTCGATACTTCCACACCCTAACTTCTCTTTTCTACCTCTTGACCTCTGTGGTCAATTCTTCCTTACTATGCTGCTTATCATCCTGCTCTTTAACCATAAGCTCTTCTAAATCCCAAACTTGGTGTTCCAGCTCGGCTATATGACTACTAAGATGAGAGACTTGTGTCTCCGACTCATTGGGTGGAGGCATTTTAGTACCCTGTGCCTCCTTCTCTTTAACTTCTATGGCAGGGGATACAGTACCATGTGCTTCCTTCTCTTTAATTATTGTGGAAGGGGATTCAGTACCCTGTCGAAATGGGGACTACGCCATATCAACATCTGACCCTTCAACCAAATTCTTGCTTGCACTCGATTCTTATTTCTTCTTCCGAGGTTTCCAAATAAAATTAGCTAGCAAGGCATCATCTTATATTTCTTCAAATTCTATTTCTTTGGAGTATATCGCGCATCCGCAAGGACTGACAAATTATGCCCTTCAGAGGCACTTGTATGCATTAGAGAGGTAGTCTGAGGGGAGGGGTTCTTCTCAATGGAGGCACTAGTCACCTTCTCCATCGGAGATGGGGCTTCCTCTTACGTTGTCTCTATGGGTCTCTTTCTTTTTGTACCAGTGCGAGAAGAACCTCCCACGTTGTTTTTAACTGGACCCCTGCTTGTACTTGGACTAACAAGGTCCTTTGTCCTTTTCCCGGTAGGTGTCTCTTTGTGTAACTGCTCTAATAATGCTGCCCAGGTCATGCCTTTGGCTTCCAACTCCTTCTTGACCAAGATCTTGATTAACCCGTGATGGTATAATTTTTTATCAACCTGGTCTTCTCGTACAGTTTGCACGCCCTTGGCCATCCTCTCTAAACTCTTGAGCAAGAAGTGGGGTGTTATAGACATATTTGGGCACTGCAACCCCAATCACATATGTCCATAAACCAAGGGATTCTAAACCCTAAAAGTGTTCTTTCATACCCTAAAGGAAAAAGGTCAGCTGATTACATCATTTCCCAAAAGTTCTCCCTAAAAAACTACTCAGAACTGGTCAAAACTGGACCATACAGACTGCTCCATGCTAAGGGTGCGATGCATCTCACTTGCAGCACACAAAGGGTGTGATGCATACTAAAAAGCCCTTCTATAGGGTGCGATGAGCGAGAGTAGACAAATGGCAGAGGCAGTTTGCTAAGTGGAAACCCAAGGAATCTTCTAGAAACTTCCCTTGTGACACTTGCCTCTCTGAATTCGCCCAGGGATGAGTAAGAGATCATGAAATCTCCAAGTGGAACCAAGAACTATCAGTGAAATGACACTAATCAAAATCCCAGAAGCTGACTCACCCACCTGCAAATATCTATATATGGATCCCTCATCCTAGAGATCCAAAGGCTGGAATTTTGTAATTTGTAAGGAAGTGTTGTTGGTTTTTCTGTGCAACATTGTATTGTTGGGTGATCTAGCTTTTCATGAGGTGAAGAGGGCTTTCATGCTGGGAGAATGGCACTGGATCAGATAGCTTGGTTGTAATCCTCTCTTCTACTACTCCTATCAATAAAACTATTTGAGTTTTACTCCACATGCTTGTATATCTCTGAATCTTGTATTTGTGTATGCATTTGTATGGTTAATATATATCTGATCCTATATTGTTTATGGTTATAGATCTCTATGATTTGATGGTATTTTTTTGCTTTGACTCTACAGGAGTTCTTTGAAGCGGGACAAGTGAGCAAGAAGTAGCGAAAGCTCTATCAAGGGAGAGAGGAAACAAGCAAGGAGCTAAGCGAAATACTGAGGTTGGTACTCTCTGCTTCTCTCTCATCTATCTCTCATAAAGGAAAACACAAGTAACTTTAAATTGTTTGTTTCTAAGATAGCTACGTGTCTTAGTGGGACTAGCAGCTCTGAATGGACACTAGTTTTCCTGATAACAAAATGGTGACTTCGTTGGGGAGTGAATAGTTTGTTTGTTCGTTTCTATTTGTTTGCTTTATAAACAACAGATGGAGCCTGAAGTTAAGCTAGCTAGCCTTCGAACTGCATTTTCTATGTAAGTGCAAAGTAGATAAACGTTGCTTCAGTCAATCTCCAAGTTTGTTTATGAACTGAACAACTGACTTGCAAACATCCTAAGTGCCCTGGTGGTAGCTCAAATAACCTCATTAGATCAGCCCCTATACTTTGTGTTTACTGTCTATCATTAGCTCAGCCTAAATCCTTGAACTTAGCTGCAAACTGTGAGCGAAAACCAAGCTCAGTCTCGTCCCTGGACCATCGCACTGTCTCTCATTTGCAATCTGGATGCATCACACCTCCCGTGTGCTGCAGGTGAGATGCATCCCTGTTTCCTTGTGTTACAGGTGCGATGATTGACTGAGACTATTTCTGCTTCTAGATTTTGGTTTTTTATTCATTGTTTTCAGCTCTATTCAGTAGTTTTGTTGTCTATGATTAGTATATCACTGTTTAAACTCTCTTCCTTTACATTATTCAGCCTCCATTGATAAGGAATTGTGAATGTTCTTTTATGTATTTTCCATCATTTACAGTCTTCCTTTGAAAAAAATAGCTTAATCAAACTGTCGTCTTTTGATTTGAAAGTGTCGCAAGTGTCGTTTTTAGTCAAAGAAAAGAGTGTCGTAAATTCTTCCTCTTTTAGATAGTCGATTACACTTTTTCCCTTGTATTTGATTTGAATCTTCAATTCTTTGAAGTGTCGAAAGCAGTTTTCAAGTCAAAATTGAAAGTATCGTCTTAGTCTTCCTTTCGTTTTGAAAAGACATGGCTGAAGTGTCGCTTTGAGGAAAGATAGTTCAGATATGTACTTAGTTTTCTTTTTGTCATTCACACATTAAGGACACTGAAAAACAAGTACATCCATGTGCATTTGCATTTAGACTGCATGCAGAAATTGATTTAGGAAAAGTGCATTTAGTGTGTGCTCTCTGCTCTATGTTGAAAGAATTTTACTTCTCTTTCCTTAGTAGCTAGGATTTTCATTGCTAAAAGAAAGTAAACGATTATTTATCATCTTAGATTGCATATTTAGGAATTGTATATCTACATCACGTGGTGAACCTTAAAGGAAAACTTATTAAGAAAGATCAACTGTAAAATAAACCTCAATGAACATAAAAATGCTCTGGAACCTAACGCACAACATCTAGAAGTCTAGGCTAGAGACGTATTCCGGCGTCGTAAGGCCTGGTAACTATCGTCTTCATCATAGGTTGGGTGATTCCTCCTCTTTGATACGACAAGTGCCAGTACAGACTTGTGCTCCCACGTACCATCGAGTATATATTGGGAGACCAAAATAGGCTATATCATTTATCCTTAGGAAGCTGTGTCTGCCGCCCTATCGATCGCAATGCACTGAACACAGCATTTGGGAAGATTGACTGCCGTACGTAAAAATTATTCTGCAGTTTTGCGATTGGTTTGGTAATCCCTCTGTCTAGATTTCCAGAGTAGTCACTTTCATTCCTTTTCGGACTCCTTAAAAGAAAAGGTCCATCTGAGCACTTGTCACTTCAGTCTCATTTAAAATTGAAGGCGACTAGAGTCATCTTTAGCTTTTTCTCGACTCTTAAAAATTGAAAAAGCAAGTTGTGTCAAAGCATCATAAAATTTATTTTAATCGGAATAACATCATTGTTCCCTCATTGGTCTTAGGTTGAGAAAATGGAGTACAGCAATCAAGGATTTCCCCTTGGGGGCAATCCTAGTCCTTTCTCTTCTTGGGGAGATGTTGGTGCTCCACACATGGCTACATTGTCCCTTCCAGGACTCACAATTGGCCTGCCAATATGGATTTTCTCGACCTCTGTCATTCAAAACACCGTAATTCCTGAACAATCAAATCAGCGACCAAATGATACTAGAGTTACCCCCCAACCTTCTACTTCGTTTGTTTCTCCCTTTCCTTCTTCCTCTTCGCTTGGTGAATCTAGTAACACTAAAAACCAAGTAACTGAGAAGAAAAAGAAGAAGAAGAAGAAGCCAATGGCGAAAGGGGGCAACCATGCATCGTCTGGTGAAAATCCACACACTGCACCATCCAAACCTAAATCTCCATGTGTCATTTGCAAGGGAGACCACTATCATCGAGATTATCCCTGCATCCCACGGATCCTGAGGGACTGGTCTCCCCGCTTGCACAATCCAGTGTTTGCAAGCTCTGACAATCATTGTTGAGAGTACACCGTCAACTAGTGAAAATGAAGTTAATGGACAGAAAGGAAGATCTAAATTTCCTTGTAGACTGTGTGGAGGCGATCATGCCCTCCACGGTTGTCCCTTCTTGGAAAAAGCTAAAAGAGGCTTGGACAATCGTCCTGCTTCACTGCAGCAACGTCCTCCTGGATACAAGAAACTCTTGCCAAGTCCATCGTCAGTTGAAAATCCGACTGACACGCCTCCATTGTCAGTGGAAGCATCTTTTATTGAAGACAAACCCTCTAAGTCCACACCGGACCAAATTCAATAGGTCGAGACGGCATTCAACCCAGTCTTGTCTTCAGAAGGTCCATCTTCAGATGATATAGTCTCCAAAGAGAATGAGAACGACACCGTTCAAATTCTTTTTGTTAACATAGAATCCGATGAACAAGGGGGCATGTTAGCTCTACTACAAACTTCAGCATTTGGAGGACCAAATACCAGCTTCACCGTGCGTTTACGCTCAAAAGGCAGATCACAACAGTCTGTTCCTATCTCCTCCTTCATTTCCCTTACACTCCCCTAGCCCCGCTATCTCTGTTTTCTTCCATAAAACTTCTTCATTCCCATTTAAAACCCCCTAAATCCAACACAGCCCTTTTTAGCCCCTTTTCCTTAAGCCTCAGGCACTTAACCCATGAAACTGCGCCCATATAACCCTCCACCACAATCGCAGCCGTCGATTGCACATCGCCCGATCCAATGGTCCCCACCACGAGTAACCTGCACAACTGCTTTTGCACCGTCCGATCTACTTTGCCGTGATCGGACGACGTTCGCACCTCCCGATCCTACAAGCTGCCCACTCGTTAACCCATGGGAAAAGCGGTTTTTGCCCCGTCACATGTCGCGCGATGATTGCGATCGCACGCCCGTTGTACGTTTACCGCCATCCTCAGAAAGCTGTGCGGGGAATACCGCTTACTGCCCGTCCGCCCGTCCCTGCCGGTTAACCTCCACACATCTTCTCCACCTGATCACCGTCGGATCTGTCCACCCGAGATCCGACGGCTCACGTTTGTCCGCTCCTGTTTTTCCCGATGCCCTCTGCAAATCATTTCTCGCCATCGATCCATGCGATTCAACGGTTGATCTTTCTCCATCATGCCTCCGCCATGCTGTCCATGTCCATATCCTATCCCATGTACTCGAGGGAGGAAGGAGGCCAGAATCCAGTACCCGGCACATTAAATCCTCAACAAATGCATTTAACATGAAGAATGGATGAGGAAGGAAAGTACAGAGCGCAAGCAGATAAACGCATTTGCCAGTTATGGAACTTCTTCCATATGGCACTCCACCTGCTCGAGAAGGACAGCAGAGTATCTCAAAAGATCAATTGTGTTCATTAAAGCACGCAAATTGCAGCAGAGACTCCATTAGAGAGTTAAGGTGGTTGGTGGTCCATTATGACCCCTCCACGCATAGCACAGTAGCATATCTTTGTAATCCAACTCTATTCATACCTAGAACACAAATGTAATCAAGGTTGACTGTAATAAACTTCTGGAGACTGTAACTACTTTGATACTTGCAGCGTCTAGTCTTCATTTTCAGCTAATACAAGATTCTTTAGCTGTTAATTGCTCACTTTCCATTTCTACTCTATTCTAGGCTGTGCCTATTATGCATTTTTCATGTGCTCTTGATGTTTAGCATTAGAGGGGCTGTCATCCCACCTCTATGTTATAATCTAGTATGTATCATTGAATGTGTTATGCAAGTTCTGTTTACTTAGTGCTAGAGAGCTGTCATCTTGTCTGTGCATTAGGAAATAGATTTGCAGACCTCTTTTACTGGTTGCAGCCGGCCATCACATGGTCTTGTGCATCTGCTGGTGTGGTCAATATTCTCCATGTTCATCTAATCCTCAAACTGTGAGTAATTGGTGGTCTAAAGCCTTGTAGTCTGGGGGTGTTCACCCATGTCTGGAGTTAAGCATAGTAGAAGTGGTTATCTGGCTTGAATATGCATCATTCCTTCCATTCATCTATTTCCAACATTTTGTTGAGTTTGTAATGTTCCTGAGCATCTCTGAGATACAACCTAGGAGATTTTCTTGGGGTGATAACAGGGCAATCTACCCATTCCTATACCGCAGGAAGGAAGTTTGTCAGAGATTCATCTGGCCGTTTATTCGGTCCCTCCTCCAAGCAATCTAGTCATTTCCTTCGATTGGAATCTACTAGGAAGACCCTGCCTACCATCTAATGTGCCATTCCGGATAGTACAAGCTTACAGAATGATCATGGCTGGTACTATCATAGATGAAGGGGCTTCCGTGAGTATCCTTTCCTCAACTACTTGGAAAGTACTTGGTTCGCCATCGCTTCTGCCTGAGATTCGAAATCTGTCAGGCTTCAACAAAGGAACCAGTCGACCGTTAGGGATCCTTCCAAATTTGCCTATAACTTTGAGAAGGAAAACCATTTATCTGAACGTGATGGTATTCCAAGGGCCATTAGATTACAATCTACTCCTTAGGCGTGACTACATTTATAGCATGGGAGCTATTGTTTCCTCACTCTTTCAAGTGATGTGTTTCCCGCATGAAGGCAGAGTGGTCCAGCTCGTAGACCAGCTTTCATTCCCTGGTTCAAACATAGCTACTAGTCAAGTACCATCCCTAACTGGTCTTTTTGCACAAGGAATGTCTCATCAATCTCCAGTCCGTCCACCTGATGAGCACGAGTGATTCGGTGAATGTGACTAAACCGAGGGGGCATGCACCCTAGTCTGCTTTGGCAGGAAAACCCCAGGTATAAGGTAGGTTTCCGCATAGGATATATGACTAGTCTGACACACCCGTCCATTTAGGAAAATGGGATTAGACTGGAAAAGGATTCCCTCGTCAAACGTTATGTGATTGGAAGTGGATTCACCTTTGTCTATTTTGATGGACAAAGCCAAGGAAGTGTTTTGTCTGCAAATGCAGATAGAACAACCTTGCTAATGCGAGAACTTCTGTATGGTAACCTAGAAACTCTACTTCTCTTTATACCTGGGGGCATGCAAATCTTTTGCATACAAGTCACAAGCGACCTTTTATTTTCGTAGTTTGTAAGCTTATTTTCTTATTTTGTAGGCTCTCAACCCTTTAACCTCGTAGGTAGGTCATTCCTAGCTTGCATAAAAAAGGCTCCCGAGCAAAGTTGCGGATGGGGAAAGCTCCCTAAAAAATGAACCTACTAATGAGAGACATCCTTATTATACGACTGGCACAAGCAAGTTTACACGAAGTTCAAGCTCGTTAAAAAATAAACCTAGCAATGGGCATATGTTCCCCCAGAGTTTAAGCTCATTAAAAAATGAACCCATCTTTCGGTAAGTAACCCTTGTGATCGCATCGCTATCGGCTTTTGAGCCTTGGTCATGTTCTTACCATCACCTCCACTTTTTAGCCGATCATACGCCTCCACTTGATTGTTTACCCTTTTGATAAACAACTATGATGAGTGATTCTGTTAGCCACCTTCTTCACTTTGCCGTGATTGAAAAGTTCCAAACCTTACCTGGAACCAGCTGCTACCCAAAAATATCACTCGTTCCTCAAAGACGAGTCTCTTTTAAGCTCTTTTTAGACTCGTAAAATATAAAAAGATTGTTAAGCAATTGGCCTCTCCAACTCATTAAAGTGATTGGAAGTGCCATCCCTGCTCTATATTTTAATATTTTTGGACCTGAGGGATCATTACACAAAAAGATCGAGCGCTTGTCTTTTTCGACTCATTAAAGTAATCGAAAAAGTCATCCCTTTCGTATTATTTTATATTTTTTCGGACTTAAGGGATTATACTATGAAAAAGGATTACTGGAGTTTCCTTTCCGTCCCTTTTCAGAATCTCTAAAATTGAATAGGATCGAGTTATCTTTATCGTTAAACTCGTTAAAACAATAGCAACAAACTTTTCCATGCAAACAAGAGCGAGTTTCACTGTCGCTAGGCTCGCTAAAACATAGCGACAGGTTTGCCTGAAGGGAAAATTATAGAACAAGCATATGTTATCCTCCTCAAGCTTGACAAAAATAAAGAGGTACTAGTCAACAATGACTGGGGAAAAAGGGAAGAAAACTTGAATAAATTCAATGGTAGTAGGTCACTCTTGAACATAACACTTTCACTCCATCACCATGATTGAGTCGGATTGGGTTATTCTGTTCACCGGTCATATCACTATTAGTCCTCTGTACCATCCATTTTTGGGGTTAACGCTACCAATCCATTTCAGTGTCGCTGATATGTTCAAGAGAAGTCGCTCAGAGAATTCACCAACCCAGCTAATGCCTCATCCGCTGCAATACCTTCATGCTTCATTCTTTCATGACCGCCACCCTGAACCTTGTATCATCAGATCGTTTTCACCTCCAAAAAATCATTTGCTCCGTTTCGTGTCATAGATGTCGGATTCATTAAGTCCCTCCTATGACGAGTCACTTCTTTTCGACATCAGCTCATTATCCAAGAAGTTGACTTAAGAACAACTCTTTCAGTACTTTGAAGATTGCATGCCTCAATGGAAAGTTTCTCACTTCTGGTGATAGGTTTACATCAATGGCCTTCGACCGAAAGATTTTGCGTGGTGTTCGACATTGACTCATGTATTCACACCACGTGAATTGTACTACAGTACCTTGAGGGTCATCATCATTATCAGTGATTCCTCTTGCGCCTGTTAACAGCTTACATTATTGGCTGGTAATCAGGTGATGTCTTTCCATGTTCGACACTAGAACATCTTTTCACATGGATCGACTTATACTTCGGGCGAAGATTGAACGAGTTTGAAGACCCCGAATCTAGTTTCATCCATCTGGGCTACAATATATTCAGGAAAATAAAGACATCAAATGTACATCATAGCTGCACAGATAATCATCCAAGCCAAAGGATGATGGCTCTACCAGAATCATTAGTCTGCCACACAGATGGTTGTCTATCCTATGTATATGAAAATGAATTTATAAAGCTGAGAATGGGAATGCCCGACTTAGCTAGATCATAAAAAATTATGAAGATAATGTATTGTATTGTATCTTATTATAGGTCACCTTCCAGTTCGAAAAACCTCAGATCCTCATGATAAAGCATTTCACCCGACATCAGAAGATTTACGACCTCATGCTTTAGGGGGCAACTGTTATAGACATATTTGGGCACTACAACCCCAATCACATATGTCCACAAGCCAAGGGTTTCTAAACCCCTAAAAGTGTTGTTTCATACCCTAAAGGAACAAGGTCAGATGATTACATCATTTCCCAGAAGTTCTCCTTGAAAAACTGCTCAAAACTAGTCAAAACTGGACCATATAGTCTGCTCGATGCTAAGGGTGTGATGTATATCACTTGCAGCACACAAAGGGTGCGATGCGTACTGAAAATCCATTCTGTAGGGTGCGATGAGTGAGAGTAAACAGATGGCAGAGGCAGTTTGCTAAGTGGAAACCCAGGGAATCTTCTAGAAACTTCCCCTGTGACACTTGCCTCTCTAAATTCGCCCAGGGATGAGTAAGAGATCATGAAATCTCTAAGTGGAACCAAGAACTATCAGTGAAATGACACTAATCAAAATCCCAGAAGCTGATTCACCCACCTGCAAATATCTATATATGGATCCCTCATCCTAGAGATCCAAAGGCTGGAATTTTGTAATTTGTAAGGAAGTGTTGTTGGTTTCTCTATGCAACATTGTATTGTTGGGTGATCTAGCTTTTCATGAGGTGAAGAGGGCTTTCATGCTGGGAGGATGGTGCTGGATCAGACAACTTGGTTGTAATCCTCTCTTCTACTACTTCTGTTAATAAAACTATTTGAGTTTTCCTCCATATGCTTGTATATCTCTGAATCTTGTATTTGTGTATGCATTTGTATGGTTAATATATATCTGATCCTATATTGTTTATGGTTATAGATATCTATGCTTTGATGGTATTTTGCTGCTTTGACTCTATAGGTGTTCTTTGAAGTGGGAAAAGTGAGGAAGAAGTAGCGAAAGCTCTATCAAGGGAGAGAGGAAACAGGCAAGGAGCCAAGCAAAAGACTGAGGTTGGTACTCTCTACTTCTCTCTCATCTATCTCTCATAAAGGAAAACACAAGTGATTTTAAATTGTTTGTTTCTAAGATAGCTACCCATCTTAGTGGGACTAGCAGCTCTGAATGGACACTAGTTTTCCCGATAACATGGGGGAAATTGATTTTCCATCGGAGGTGTCAACCTGATTCGAAATGTAGCAATATTATGAAATGGTAAACAAATGTGAAGGAATAGCATCCCTCACAGGTCAAAAAATTCTACAAAATATAAAGGAGATCTCACCATTGATCCAGTAGGGCGCTATAGGGGATGTTGTTCTTCCAATTCACCTGCATTTTCTTGTCAATGACAAATCGGTGCCACCGCTTATTCTCTAACTTCTGATTCTTGAACCATTGCTCGCCAATGTTCTCTAACCTTGTGGCCTCTGCGATGAATTCTTCTATGACCTTGAACCTCAAGGGGCCAATTTTGACTTGGTCATCCTTAAAACTCTTGGAAAATTGCAGGGCCACCTCCCTGTCGTGCCCATCAAACCTCTGTAAAAACTAAAGAAACCCTGATTCCTGCAATAGTGCAAGACTATTGCGGTATTTGGCAGTTTTCTCTACTTTCCTGAGGGACGACGACTCACTTCTAACAGGCGGCATCGTTGCTTAACAGCTATGAACAATCCAACTCTCTTCTACATGAAACAAACAAGGAAGATGGATTCTTATGGATAGGGGCTCAACCATCCACCGCCCTTTTCCAACTCACCATCCAATCATTTAAATTATCACTTAATACATCCCTCAAATTGCCATGGATGCGTAGCATCCTTTGAAAGGTGTGCCAGACGAATTAGGGGTACTTTGTGACGGTGATTTAATGGCTGGGTAAGGTAATGATTTCAAGTGGACATAAAGGATCATTTTGCAAGGGGTGTAATCATAGCCAAGCAATGGTTACATAATCCACATCATCTTCATAATTCATTAAAAAATACCTTTAGCATTCATTAAAATTATCACGATTTCTAACCATAAACACTTTGTACTTAAATAATTTTCTCCCTAATTAATACATGATAACATAGAGTACTTAATGATCGAATGAAAAGACTTCTTTTAAATTTTCATAATAACCACTTCTTTATGATGCATGATATATTGCATGGAAAGAACAAAATGCATTATATCTCTGATAGGGTGCATGCTTGCACTGATCTGCTTGCACCGCCTATATTGCGTTGCTTTGCTTGCACTACTGTATATTGTAACGTGCTTACACTGGTGCAAGCAGAAAATCTGCTGAAGAAAACATGAAATTTTGGTAGAACATAGGCTAGACTTTAACATGACTTTCCCAATCATATGGAAGGTTTGCTTCACCGTTTCTTTGATTTTTCTGAGCACATCCTTTTGCTCTTTCTGCACTAGATCCTGCAATAAGCTCATGGGGGAACAAAGAAGTGGGAAAAGGGAAAAAAATTCAGAATGTGAAGGAAGTATATGACAGGGAGTTCAGGAACAGTACCATTAAGAGGGCGTAAAGAGAAGTGGGATAGGGAAAAAATCCAAGGGATGAAAGTGGGATTTACAAAACAGATAGGGTGAATTCGGAAGAATATGGGAAGGTAATCATTCTGGGATTGAAGAAGAAAACTGATGGGGAATTATGAAAATGGGATATGAAGAAAGGTAGAAATTTTTTTGGAAAGTTTGCCTGCACTGGTGCAAGAAAAAAAATACTGCAGTGAGAATTAAATGTTACTTGAATAAAAATATCCATGCTAGTTACCGCAAACTTGTGTAAGGGTTAGTTATGCTGACCCTGCTTCTTCTTGGTGGCAGCTAGCACCTCTAAAGATCAAGCAAAATTCTCATTTTATTAGAATTTTTTGATCTTCCCGCCAGCAAGCTGGTTTTCAAGTTGATCCTTTTGCAATAATGTCTGTTATAGCTCCAAATATCACCCTTTGTATTTGTGATGCTTGGTTTATGGCCTAGGGCAACCCCTCCTTCCATACTTTGTCCAAATATTTTAAAAATAGTGTTTTACTCCCTATATGCTACTTTGCCCTGTGTTAAAAGCGTGTACATGTGGGTTAATCAATACCCAACCCGCGTATATGTGTTAAAACACTTTAAAAATGTAAATTTCCTTAATTATGAGTGGATATCACGGGTTTTACCTGTTGATTACCTCCTAGTGCCCATGGCCCAACTGTTCCCAACTGTTTCCCAATTAAAAAACTAAGTTGGGAGAATTATAAAAAGACTTCAATGGGAAGGCCTTAAGGAGGAGAGAAATGATAGAATTACTATCCTAAGATTATCCCCTGATTAAATCTGAAGTATCCCTGTGCTTCAAGCACTTCCCCAAGTTTAGGAAACCCCTGTTTCCTTCAGTGTTGATATTCTCTCACATGCTTGGAGATATCATGGTATTGGTTATGGAAGGAGGTTGTTGAAGACTGGGACTGGACGGACCTAGAGGATGGTTCCGCTTGGAGCCAAAAGAGGAAGACTCAGGTGAACTCTTTCCATGTTTTATTAT
The DNA here is from genome assembly GCA_031772625.1 of Pinus tabuliformis. NCBI lineage: Eukaryota > Viridiplantae > Streptophyta > Pinopsida > Pinales > Pinaceae > Pinus > Pinus tabuliformis. The sequence continues at coordinate 62,732,395 of CM062819.1, read as the reverse complement.
AGTTTTCTACAATAAAAAGAAATGTTGTCTTGTTCCTGATATCGACTTTGTTTATGCATCAGATGTTATTGTTATGGTTTATATATGAATGACTATTTCAATGTATAACTAACCATCTACTTATATGATATAAAGTTGATTTCACTAAAATTATTTATCTACATGTTGCTATGTGTATTCGAATTGGCTGATTTGCAGGTTCAAAGATCATTAGGAGTTGCAAAGGGTTTGAACCCTGGCTGGAACTACCCAAATGAAGGACATTCGGGTATGTTCATCCTCGCATAGTTTGTTTGTTTAAGCATGATTCCTGAGTTGAATGCTTGTTTCTTGTTGTAGATTACTCCTGCTCTACTAGGGTTCTGACCCAAAGCCCTAGGGGACTTATTCCCTCAACAGAATTGGTGACTCCGCTAGGGATAACAATCTTGTTATTCCTAGTTTTGGTTATTCAGTGCCAATCAAGGCTCAGTTATTAGTTTTCTTGTTGTGACTGTATTGCCTACTCCTGTAGGAACTCAGACTTCAAGTCTGATCTTTTTCATCAGGCCTCATTTTTTATTTTTCTTGTAGACTTCATATACACATCTTTGTCTATTTACATAAGCGTACACACACTTGTTTCTGTGAACTAAAACCGCGTATACGCGAGTTTCTTTTGGCAGAAGCACGTGTACATGCACCTGTGTAGGGACATAGTCGCGTATACAATTTTTTGCATGCTTTTTTCAAATCTTTCTGCCCAGAAAGATTTGTTTCTTGGTCTGTGTGGTTTCTGAGTGGTCACTTTTTGTCTTCAGATTTTAATTGTTCAATGAGCTTACTGTTTTGAATTCTCTCTTGCTTTGAAACGTTTTTGGCCTCGGTTTGCTTTTGAGTGAGTTTTATGATTTGTGTTTGAACACACAAGGCTTCTTATAGAGGTTCTTGATTGTTCTGGTCTTCCGGGACAGAAGATTGTTTGCGATCTTTGTGTCAAACTTCATTATTGGTCTGCTTGCTTTGCTTCCTGTCATTTTTGTGGCCATACACTTTTTCTTTCTTTTCGAAAGTTTCTTGTTGTTGAATTTGAAAGTGTGTCTTTCTTGATTTCTTGATCAATGTCTCCAAGCTCTTTTTGTTGCTTTTGGATCATTTAGTGCAAGTTGAAACACCTATTTTATTCAAGTTCTCATTCATGTTGAATTGGTAACTTACAAAGTTTCCTTGTGCTTTGCTTTCGGTCTTTGAGTCTTTGGTAGCATTTTGAGTGCTTTTGAAAAGTTGTTTTTATTGCTTCTTGAAAAAGAAAAATTCTTCGAAAACATTGTTTTTGCTTTCTTTTGCTGAATTTGATTTTGGTTTCTTTGGTTTTGTGAAAGTGAATTGTGATTTTTCGAGATTTGCCTTGCTTATTTGGAGGAAAATTTGTATTTGAAACTTGCATTCTCTTCAAACATTTAAGTTGGCTTATTAAAAAGTTTTAAACAATTGCTTTTATCTCTTCTTAGAGTATTCTAGAATTTTGCATTATCATATACACCTTGCATTAGGGTAGTTTTGCATTATTAAAGCATCAATAGTTTTTTAGTTTTTGTGAGTGTGAAGTCTGCTACAAGAAAAGAAAAGGAAATTTTTTTTGCTTTATAGAAGTTTCTTAGAACCCAAGTAGAAGTTGTTTTTCATCGAAGAATAAACAAGTGCATTGCATATAAGTTAGTTTTTCATTAATTTCTTTTGTGTCATAAAAAACACCATTGGTTTCATTTCCATATTGTCCCTTGACTTAAAAGAACAACCACTTAAAATCAAGCGCTTAATAAAATAAACTAGAACTTTTTATATTGTCAATCAGATACACCAACAAGTTTTAGGTTTATTTAGGGCCTTGGATTAGGTGAGAGGAGAGTAAACTCTCCAAGGCCACTCTAAATTGTAAAACATAGAAGTCTGAATAAAGAGTGAAATCCAATAACGTTAGGGAGACCGAGAAAGCTCCGTGACTGGGAGTTAAGCGCGAGGGTTTGTGAAGATAAGGACGAGAGATACCCCCTCTCTTACTTGTCGGATCTTACCTCACGACTGTTATGCCCGACTTCTGATACTAGTTGGTGTCTTTAGTTGCCAATCCTAGGGATCTACATAGGTGGCTGCAGATGGGAATCCCATGGCACCTAAGGTTGACGTTGCATCACGTTCAACGGTACTTCTAGAGGGCACCCTTGTGAAGCTTGGGGGCTTGCACCGGCAAAGGCTGTTGTCTGGAGGTCAGCATAACTACCTCTGATACCTTTGCTAGTATACTTGGGGCATAATTACCCCAGTCTATTTTTCGAAAGGCCCTTTTTATTCACTTTCTTGTATTTTGGTGTCTGGTCCTAATCACCTAGGGCATAAATACTTGGAATTTGTTTGACTACTGAATTCTTTAGGGATTAGTGTGTGTTCTGTGCTCCTAGTTGGACTAGATTTCAATTTTCTTGAGTCTTTAAGTAAATCTTATTAAAATAATTCAAAGTGGCTGACTAATCACTCAGACGGTCCCGAAGACTTCCTGGGCTTTCACCTGCAAGTCTAGAGCCTTCTCCTAAAAGGCGTAGGAGCGATTCTGCCAGTGGTTTTCAACTAGTGGTAGCTGGTGCATCAGAGATAGATCCTCCGCTTGGGGGCATTAGTGTACAAGATAGACCTAGTACTACTACAGAGCTAGAGACGAACACCCCATTTCTTTCTCGAGTGCTCTTCCAGTCGGAAGATAATATTGAGGTAGAAGAGCTCTCCGAATCAATTGTGGCTCTGAATTCTCCTCTCCCTTCTAATAATCCAGATGTATTGTTATACGTTGGAACTCCGACACACAGGCCTTCAAGCCCAGGTCCACACACATCTATCCCTTCGATGACCACTGCTGGAAGCATGGCATCCACCACGAGTGCTATGAGTATGCAGACTCCTATATCAGTACAAGGGGGAGGAACTATTTCCATCCCTTCTACATCCTTATTTGGGTCTACTGCTAGCACATCCTTATTTGGGTCCACTTCCATTCTGTCAATGAGTGGAAGTTCCCAAGCTAATGCGTCCAGTTTTGGATTCTTCCCTTTTGGAATGCCCTCTCAAGGTATTCCTTCAGCTCCATTGAATGTACCATCAACCACCTCCACGTCCATGATGAGTGGATCAACTTCTTTTTAGGGTTTCCCTTTTGGAAGTGGTCATATACCACATTCCAATCCGATAGTAGGATCTATGCCTTTTCCTTTCACGAGTCAAGGTAGCAATCCCTTTCAGAGTTGGACTAACCCTGCGGTTAGTGGGGCAGGAGCTGGGAATCCGTTTTTCGGCCAACAAGGGAATGTGCCATATTCCTCAGTCAATTCATTTCGAAGTTTTCCACCCTTAGCTAATGCTTGGAACCCTTACCAGGGGCTGTCAGCTCCTTACAATAATTTGTTAGGGGGAAACTTTGCCGGTTACGGAGGTTTTTCGGCTGGAGTTGGTCAAACTCCGAGTTTTGTTGGACCACAAGGTTCACCTTTTGGTTCAATAGGTTCTACTAGTTACTTCGGGCAACCTGGTGCCTTTCAAAATCTAGGTCATTCTTTTCAGACTTTTGGGAACCCTGCCCAATCTGGGTGGAATCCCCAAGGTCCTCCACGACTTCCTTTTCTGGCCATGCTTAATTTGCCAGACTTGACTAAGTTGATGAATGATCCAATCAGATACAATTTGGCTTGGCCTCCGGTCCCAACCAAACTTCCATCGGATATTCCAAAATTCGAAGGGAAGAGTGGTGAAGACCCGGGTGACCATGTAACCACGTTCCATTTATGGTGCTCATCTAACTCCCTAATTGATGATTTGATTAGGTTGAGACTTTTTTAGCGCACTTTAACTGGGAATGTGGCTAAGTGGTATATAGAGTTTCTAGGGGGCACCTTTATGTCTTTCACCGATTTGGCTAACATTTTCTTAAACCATTTTCAATTGCCTATCTGTTACGAAGCCGGAACTGAACTTCTGGACAATTTTCATCAGGACACGGCTACTCACGTTTCGGATCATATTCAAGAATGGAGATGGAGAAAGAGGCTCATTAAAGTCAAAATTCCACCTGAATTTCGTCTCAAATGGTTTTTAAAATCATTACAACCTAAGATCTCCAAGGATGTTTCTATGTCCGGAGTTTATTCAAAGAGTAGTATATCTTTCACGCCTAGCAGTTAGAACTGATATATTCTCAGTTTGGGACTCTTCAGAATATCTTGCTTGATGCTCCTAGATCCACGGTTGATAGAGCCAAACCGAAGCCAAGCTCGCATGCTGATGGTATTGTTGGATTGATTGATGCAAATTAGTTTTTTAGTTGGGAAACAGTTGGGAACAGTTGGGCCACGGGCACTAGGAGGTAATCAACAGGTAAAACCTATGAACTCCGCCCATAATTAAGGAAATTTAATTTTTTTAAGTGTTTTAACACATATACGCGAGTTGGGTATTGACTAACCCACGTGTACACGCTTTTAACACAAGGCAAAGTAGCGTACAGGGAGTAAAACACTATTTTTAAAATATTTGGACCAAGTTTGGAAGGAGGGGTTGCCCTAGGCCATAAACCAAGCATCAAAAATACAAAGGGTGATATTTGGAGCTATAACTAATTTGGGAGAAGTATAAAAAGACTTCAATGGGAAGGCCTTAATGAGGAGAGAAATGATAGAATTACTATACTGAGATTATCCCCTAATCAAGTCTGAAGTATCCCTGTGCTTCAAGAACTTCCCCAAGTTTAGGAAACCCTCGTTTCCTTGAGTGTTGATATTCTCTCACATGCTTGGAGATATCATGGTATTGGTTATGGAAGGAGGCTGTTGAAGACTAGGACCGGATGGACCTAGAGGATGGTTCCGCTTGGAACCAGAAGAGGAAGACTCAGGTGAACTCTTTCCATGTTTTATTATAGTTTTATATAATAAAAAGAAACGTTGTCTTGTTCCTAATATCGACTAGGGATCTGACCCAAAGCCCTAGGGGACTTACTCCCTCAACAATGTCAACAAACTGATTTTCATAATTATAGGAAAAGATTTTTTTCTTTACTATTATTTATATCTATATATATATCTATATATATATATATATATATATATATATATATATATATATATATATATATATATATATATATATATATATATATATATATATATATATATATATATAGTACATTTTTTTCTTTTTAGAAGAAGAAGAGTTCATGTTTTCAACAGGTTGGTATTACCATCCATCACTACCATCCCAAATTGTTGTTGGACTTGCTGTGTAAAATCCTTCTTGGCAAGTGGCTAAAAATATTTTTTTAATCTATGTCCATTCACCAAGAACACTAAGCTCTGTCCATCAATAGTTTTAAACTCTGCCACTCCATTCTCAAATACTCGAACCACCTCATAAGGTCCCATCCAGCGAGTATGGAAATTTCCTTTGAAATATTTAAATCTAGAATCATAAAGGAGTACCCAATCACTTGGGTGAAACTTCTTTTTCTGAATAGACTTGTCATGCCACCTTTTGCGTTGTTGCCGAATCAATATGTTTTGCTGAACAACATCCCTTTGAAATTCATCCAACTCACTCAATTGAAGGAGACGTTGTTTTTGCACTTCAGAGAGATCTAGCCCCAACTGAACTGCAGTTATGAAGGTTTTGATCCAAAATTCGATTGGCAACAGGACTTGTTTTCCATATACCAGCTCATATGGTGTATGTCCCGTGATATTTCTCCAAGTGGTTCAGTATGCCCACAAATCTTCTGGTAATCTTTCAGCCCAATCCTTCTGATACATATTTATTGTTTTTGTGAGGATGGACTCGACGAATTTGTTCGTGGATTCCACCTGGCCATTTGCTTGTGGGTGATATGGTGTAGATTTCTTATGCTGGATCTTATATTGCTCCATCACACCCTGCACGAGATTAGAAATAAACTGCGGACCATTGTCAGAAACAATATCTTTGGGCACACCAAATCTCGTAAAATTTTAGTAAAAGTGAAATCAACAACAACCCTTTCTGTTGCAAAGGAAATAGTTTTAGCTTCTACCCATTTTGTAACAAAATCTGTATAAACCAAAATATGCTTTTTACTTAATGAAGTTGGATTTATTGGCCCTATAAAATCAATAGCCCATTTTTCAAAAGGCTTAATCATAACTTGGGGGTATAAAGGCATCTCATTGGTTTGATTAGGCTGGCCCATTCACTGACAACTATCACACCGCCTGACATATTTTTTGGCATCCTTGAACAAGGAAGCCCAAAAGTATCCAGCGTGCAATACCTTATATGTAGTCCGCTTATCACCGAGTGGCCTCCACAAGGTTCATCATGGGCAGATTTTAAAATGTCAAACACTTCTTCCTCTCTTACACATCTATGGATAATCAAATATGGACCAGTGTAAAAGATATCTCCTTGAATCTAGGAGTATGCAGCACTTTTCTGAATAATATTCCGCTTTTCATGAGTAGACAAGTGGGGTGGTGTATTTCCAGTGACTAAATAGTTAGCAATGTCAGCAAACCATGGGGAGTCCGTTGACATAGCAAAAACATGTTCGTCAGAAAAATCATCATTAACAAGAGTTACTTCACCAGGATTATTCAATCTTGAAATAAAATCTGCTACCACATTAGATTTTCCTGGTCTATCAACAATAGTAATATTAAATTCTTGCAACAATAAAAACCACCTAGTCACTCTACCACTAGTCAATGGTTTATTCATCAAATATTTAATTGCGGAATGGTCAATATGTACAAAGACTTCATACCCTGTAATATAGTGCCTGAACTTGTTAATTGCAAAAATCACAGCTAAAAACTCTTTCTCTGTAACTGTATAATTTAATTCAGCGGGAGACAAATTCTTACTAATAAAATAGATGGCATAGGATTGCTTGTTTTCCTCCTGTCCTAAAGCTATGCCAATAGCCAAATCTGAAGCATCAGAGGAAATGTGAAAAGGTAGGGACCAGTTTGGACCTCTCAAAACTGGTGCCTGTACTAACTTTTCCTTCAATGTTTCAAAGGACTGTTGGCAAGCTGTGGACCAAGAAAACTCACTATCCTTAGCTAGAAGTCGAAAAAGAGGGGTAGCTATCCTAGAAAAATTTTCAATGAATCTCCTATAGTAACCAGCATGTCCTAAAAAACCTCTTACTTCCCTTTGAGTCTTGGGTGCAGGAAGACGCAGAATGATCTCAATCTTAGCTGGGTCAACTTGGATACCTTTATCAGAAATAAGATGGCCAAGCACCACTCCTACCTTGCACATTAACCTGCATTTCTTGTCACTCAAGGCAAGATGGGCTTCTTGGCAGCGAAGAAGTACTTTTTCCAAATTTTTGAGAGCCTCCTGAAAAGAGTCACCAAACACAGAAAAGTCATCCATATAAATTTCTACACATTCTAGATCAACAAAAATAGCCAGGACTACCCTTTGAAAGGTATTCGGGGCATTACATAAACCAAAAGGGAGAACTCTATAAGCAAACGTTCCCCAAGGACATGTAAAAGTAGTCCTGATCTTTGGGTGCAATCTGTATCTCGTTGTAACCACTAAAGCCATCCAAAAAGGAAAAGTATTTCTTTCCTACAAGGTTATCAAGCACCTGGTCAATAAAAGGAAGACGAAAGTAATCTTTGAGAGTGCCTTTGTTTAATTCTCGATAGTCAATAGAGATATGCCATCTCCCATCTTTCTTAGGAACCAACACTAATGGAAAGACCCACTGACTATCAGAAATAGGATAGATGAAACTAGCATCTAAAAGTTTTTGTAATTCTTCCTTCACAACATATTTCAGAGCTAGATTCATACGCCTTTGGGGCTATCGAACAGGTTAGGCTCCTTCCTGAATGTAAATATGATGTGTACAAGTTTCAAGAGGAATGCCTTTCATATCCTCATAACCCCATGCAAAGGCACCAAGATGGTTCTGCAACAAGTTTACAAGCTGCTCTTGCTGAGATGAGTCTAGATTTGAACTAATATGCAAGGGTTTACCAGGGCTAATCTCAACAAGAGTAGTATCAGGCTCGAGAACACTCAAGGGGGTGGTCAAAGGTAGTGGTACAGAAGAATGAGAATCATGATTCTCTTGAAAATCGAGGCTGAAAATCTGGCTCAATGGCTCAAAATTAGGCATAGTGTCTAGATTATTCAGGAAATCTTGAATCTCATCTTCTTGTGAAGACCCAGTATAATGATGTATAAGAGAAATGGACTGAGTCTCCTCATCACTGCTTTGATCCAACCATAAGGTATCTCGGAGGTCCTGAATGGATCTGGCAGGAGGATACAAGGTAACTTTCTTCCTAGAATCTCCATGAGAAATATACATGTCACTAGAACGACATCCAATATATGCATCAGTTGTAGCAAGCCATGGTCGACCCAAGATCAAGGGATGTCCTCCTACTGGGTTCTTTGGCTGAAGCACAATGAAATCAGTGGGATATTCCCAAGAATCTAATGCAATGATCACATCATCCAATACTCCTTCTGGCTTGATTTTAGATCTATCTGCCAATTCAAGCACAGTGGGAGTAGGACAAAGATGATATAACCGAAGTTGATCCATGGTTTGTTTAGTCATGACATTAATGGCTGTGTAGAATTTTGTAGAATTTTTCCTACAAATCAGCTAGCTTTGATACCATGTAGAACTTTTTCTACAAAACAGCTAGCTCTAATACCATGTAGAAATTTCCCACGTGTAGATCAACCTGGTAATGCAATGTATTAAAGCAAAACACTTGATCTACTTCTACAAACAATTTATTGGAAGCTTAATCAACCATGAACAACATCAATAAGAACACATATAACTGATAAGAAGGAATAAATCACACATAACATAGAAGAATTTACCTAGCGAAAGCACCTGCCTAAAACCCCATCTCTGTATTATCATACAAGTGGAAATATAGTCTGGATTACAAAAAGAATCAGCTCACAAGCTATCCTACTCTCTCTGCAATCTCTCTGTTGCTCATAGATAGTCAAAGGCTTCTCACAAACCTTCTCCTCTATCCTCCAAGCCTCCTATTTCTATGCACAGTTTTTCCTAGGTCCTCCAGCTGCAACCTACGTGATTCTCACCTCACACACAACACTGACCTCTGAAACAACTGCACAAACCTGAAGGATATAAATCCTCATCATGGATGAGCTTCCTTTATAGGAAAAATATTCATCCAACTGATAGTACACTATCCCTTCTCTGATCTCAACTGGATCTCTGACAGAACTGACATGCATCAGTTATCCATGAGGGAATGCTCAGTTATATGAATTAATAGCTATCACATGCATGCAAGCATTAACAAACTATATTTCATTATTTTAACAACTTGTTAAAATAATCTAACTGGACTTGACTAATTTAAACTAAGTCAACTTATTCTCTCATTATAGAACTCATACTTAATTCCTCAATCAGTGGAGAGAATTAATTGCATATTCTCACAAACACTTCAAGTTTAATTTTCCATGATTAATTAACTCATGGAGATTAATTAATTAATATTTTAAACTGTTGTTAAAACCAAATTCGTTTTTACTTCCTATAGTTAGACCAGGTATTGCTAAAAATAGGAAGGGACCCAGAGATTCTATTTTTAGAAGATTATATTTTTAGCAGTTTCACCTCTCACCCAAGGTGGCCAATGACCTCACTGGCCAAACTTCTATTTTTAGCACATTTTTCAACACTCCCTCTCAATAAGAAAGGCTTCCTCGTGAACCTGATCCTGTAACTCTGGAATGTTCTGCATGCAACACATCTACCTGGTCCACTTGCTCCAACAGCACTTGGAACAAAAACACTCCCAACTGACCACTCTATTGGGCTAGGAACATACTCTGATGCTGAAGCTCTATCTGTTGCTGACAAGTGCTCCCTCTCTGATATCTGTGCTACTGCAACATCTCCATGCATCTCACACCATTACACACCTCTCTGTGCCACCTAGCATTGTCAAAAACACTTGTGCCTCTCGCATCGTTGCATCCTGCTAACTATGCACTATCCTGGGATTCCCTACACTGTCGCAATCTTTGCCGCTCCATCTGCATCTGTCTCTACCCAGTCAGTCAGTTCCTGCTACTCCACATCACGGCTCCCATAGCAAGGTCTCATCCAAGAGGTTGGGTACCTCAAGGATCCTGCCCCTCCTCCTTGGGACAATCACTCTACATCACCCCACCTCCTACCTGGAGGTATGGCTGCATGTGATCCCTCAGCCCACCTGGCTAGAATTTTCCCCCTACTGGAGGTCTCTGCATGAGTGGATGCCTCCACTCTGTCTCCACTCAGCTTCCCCTTTTGTGTCTGTTCCACAACCTCCTGAAGCTGTTATACCAATCGTGGCTCCTCCACAATTGTCTGAGACTTCTTATAGCGCTGCATGTTGAGAGGTAATATACCCTCCCTCTCAACCACCAAGTCTCTAACCTTTGCCTTGCTTCTCAAGGCTTTGCATGCATCTTGTACCTCGATGGCATACAGGTTCTTGGCTAGCACACCAATCTATTTCCACTTTCCCGCCATCACGAAATTTTCTAGAAAAGGAGCTGATTTTAAATCAACGATATCTCCCTCATCTGAACTCTGATTCAACCAATTTTTTTTATTTATTTTTGGGTGTTTTCTGCAAGGAATCCAAATTTGCTATTTATTTCTGAAAATTTTGTACAAAAATTTTCAGATCTGCTCTGCAAACTCTCGGCCCAAAACTCAAAAGTTTGAAATCTCCTCTCAGTATATTATTCTTGCTTGATCACTTGTGCTATGATACCATGTAGAACGCTAGCTTGATACCATGTAGAACACAAATTAGCTAGCTATGATACCATGTAGAAATTTCCCACCTGTAGATCAACCTGGTAATGCAATGTACTAAAGCAAAACACTTTATCTACTTCTACAAACAATTTAGCAGAAGCTTAATCAACCATGAGCAACATCAACAAGAACATATATAACTAATAAGAAGGAATCAATCACACATAACACAGAAGAATTTACCCGGGGAAAGCACCTGCCTAAAACCCCATCTCTATATTATCATACAAGTGGAAATATAGTCCGGATTACAAAAAAAATCAGCTCACAAGCTATCCTACTCTCTCTGCAATCCCTCTGCTGCTCATAGACAGTCAAAGGCTTCTCACAAACCTTCTCCTCTATCCTCCAAGTCTCCTATTTCTATGCACAGTTTTTCCTAGGTCCTCCAGTTGCAACCTATGTGATTCTCACCTCACACACAACACTCACCTCTGAAATAACTGCACAAACCTGAAGGAGATAAATCCTCATCATGGATGAGCTTCCTTTATAGGAAAAATATTCATCCAATTGATAATACATTGTCCCTTCTCTGATCTCAACTGGGTCTCTGACAGAATTGACATGCATCAGTTATCCATGAGGGAATGCTCAGTTATCTAAAATAATAGTTGTCACATGCATGCAAGCATTAACAACTATATTTCATTATTTTAACAACTTGTTAAAATAATCTAACTGGACTTGACTAAGTTAAACTAAGTCAACTGATTCTCTCATTATAGAACTCATACTTAATTCCTCAATCAGTGGAGAGAATTAATTGCATGTTCTCACAAAGACTTCAAGTTTAATTTTCCATAATTAATTAACTCATGGAGATTAATTAATTAATATTTTAAACTGTTGTTGAAACCAAATTCGTTTTTACTTCCTATAGTTAGACCAGGGACTGCTAAAAATATGAAGGGACCCAGAAATGTTATTTTTAGAAGATTCTATTTTTAGTAGTTTCACCTCTCACCCAAGGTGGCCAATGACCTCACTGGCCAAACTGCTATTTTTAGACATGCTATTTTTAGGAGTCCTATTTTTAGCACATTCTAAATTTAACATTTCTTGTTGCACATTTTTCAACAGGCTGCCCCCAGGTCTATAAGAACATTAGAGACAAGTACATCACCAATTTGAACTGAGACAATAGGGTTTCCGGGATCAGTATATTTCTCCATAGACACGCATCCCATCATCAACTCTGCTTCCCTAACAACGAATTGAATGGTTTGGGGTTCTAATCTCTTCCTCCTTGGTTTCTTGAGACATAGTTCCTTAATGATCTTAGTACAAATGGGAATCTCTTTAATGGCTTGAAACAAAGGTACCTTAATAAAATGGTTCCCGAGTTTAGAAACCAAGCTAGTCTCATAAATAGGCTCACTTCTTTCCACAACTAGCCTTTCTGGAAAGGGAGGCTGGTTGGAAGAGAATGATAAGGATTCAGAAGGTAAGGGAATGGGCTGCTTGGTGACAACTTCTGTAGAATGGTTAGGAGTCTCCTCCTCTCCTTTCTCTTCAATAATCACCATAGGTTGCTTCTAGTTTTCTGAAGTTACAATCCTCCTCGATCTCAATTGGATATCATGAACCCCAACTAGAATAGACTGGTACCCGAATGGTAAAGGCGGGTTTGTTACATAGATCATTTGCACCGCTTTATTATTATTAGGATTGGGTACAGGTTGAGTAGGCAACTGAGGAGGTCGAAATGGTGGGGGTAAAGGCAAAGGTAGAGTAGATTGACTCTGAGGTAAAGATGGCTGAGACATTGGATAAGGTGCATATGTAGGTGGATATGACTACATAGGTGGCTGGTAGGAATACTGAGGATGATTTGGCCCTCTCCAACCTTGTTGCCATGGTGGAGAAGGTTGGCCATGCTGAAATTGATTCCCATACTGCCACTGCTGAGAATGATTAGTGTTAGGATAAGAATATGCATGTGCATTATAACCAAAATAGTGTGGAGAGAATTCAGGAGCCATACCTACACTTACCTGAGGCCAATTCCTCCTTGCTCCCATGGCATATAAGTATTCAGCTTCAGGTTGTTCCCCTTTGATTACAGCTTTAAGTCCTGGTATAGAGGGACACTTTTCTGTGGTATGGTCTTCTGCACAAATAGCACACTTATTAGTTTCCTTCAAATTAAGAGGACACTCTTTAGGAGGATGCTTATCTCTACATTTAGGACAGAAAATACATAATGACTCTTGTTCTTTTATAAGTTTTTGCTGAAATTTCAAAGAGTCTAACTGTTTGCTAACAGTATTCATTATTTCAATCTTCATATTTTCCATTTTATTTTCTAGTCCAATAATCATAGCATCAGTAGATTCGGTTTTTCTGTTTCTACTCTGAATTCCTCTACCAGATCTGTACCGATTCCTTGAAAATTTCTTGCACAAATCACAGATCTGATCAAACGTTTTCTGAGAAATATCACCTTGTCCTAACATGTTCAAATTATTTCTAGCGTCATCAGTAAGTCCATGCAATAACAAAGTTCTAATAGTACCATAATCAAACTTAAGCTTCAACCTTTGTAAAATATACAGTAATATTTCTAAGTAATCCTCAAGAGTTTCATCATCATTCTGCACAATTGTAAAGATTTCATCTTGCATGTCCCGAGTTTTGAAATATTCTTGATATTTTGACAAAAGCACTCCCTTCATCTGATCCCAAGAAGTTATGGTGTTCCCTCCTAGCCCCATAAACCAGTGCAAAGTTGAGTCTTTGAGAGTAACAGGAAATGATCTCAACTTCTAAGCTTCAGTTGAATAGTCATAACTTCTACACAAAATGTCAAACTCGAATAAAAAAGAGTTAGGCTCTTCATGAACTTTACCATGGAAATGAGGAAGAGTCGATGGTGGAATACTCTTCAACTGTGAAATAATATCGGGATCCACAATAGGAAACTCAAAAGTGGATTGTTCCTCATTTACCTGGTTTTCGCCAGTTCCTTCCACATGATCTTCATGATCTGCCATTGTTTCCCCTTCATGCGAACCGCTCTCAATAGGCTGAGAAGATTGACTACTAGTAGTCTCCTCCTTCCCCTCTTTGGGCTGAACCACACCTGAGCTACTGTCACCAGAGTCCAGGTGGATTGTTCCTGCATGATGGGTTTGAATTTTGGACCTCCTTCCTGTAGGAGAAGACCCAATATGAAAATTGTTTTCATATTTATCAGTATTTCCTCAACCCTTAGTGGGCTTCGGACCTCTACCTCTTCTGGGCATTCATCTCAAAATAAAAATAACAAAGCAACTTCTAATAAAATGTTGCAAAGAATACTCAAAACCAGTAAAATTCTTTCAAAAAAACTTTCCCAAACAATAGAAGCACACTGCAAAAAAAGATAAAAGAAAACTTACCCCTATTGCATCAAACAGGAAATTCTTATCAAATAAAATCTCCTCCCCAGCAATGGCACCAAAATGTTGGGTGTAGGAATTGCACCTAAGCAACTCCTCAACACTTAATTATCAACCCGAGGGATCCGTAAACTTAGAGACGAAGCACAGGCAATGCCAGAGATGGTATGAACCTTTTTGATGTAAATTCCTACCTTCTTAAATGGGAACTTGCATAATCGAATTGGAAAGAGTAAAAGACAATTGAATCATCAAAGTAATCTAGTGCTGGAATAAGAAAGAATGCATTTACAAAGGAATCAAAATAAAAAGACAATCATTCCAACTGATCAATGTTTAATCACTGAGTATATTCTTATATTTCTCTTTAGTAGAAACACTTTAGCAGTCTCGTAAAGTGGGCCCTTAAACCTGCTTTCTTAAAGATTTCCTTCTTGCACTAGTCAGTCCTGCACTTATCACAATCTGCTTGCACTAGTGCAGGCACAAAGATTTATGCGAGAGGTATAAGTTTTGTCTTACAAAAGATTCTTGACTTCATGCAAGGGCTTGAACCTCAAGGGTTCTAAGCACTTGAATCCTGTGACAAGAAACCAGTTCTTGCACCTGAGCAGAGTTCCTTGCACTTTGTTATTGGTTCTCAAATAAGCGTTAACTATTGCAAATGAAACTTAATTGTAGAAATAATTTGCACATGTAGATGTTTCCCATCTTAATTGTATGTAGAATAAAAGTAAATAACCATAATTGGAAACAACCACTAAAAAAATCAGCCTGCCATCTGCATCTATATATATATATATATATATATATATATATACTTAGGAGAATGGAAGAGAAACGTTGCATGAAATAGACTAGAATAAAAGTAAATAACCATAATTGGAAACAACCACTAAAAAAATCAGCCTGCCATCTGCATCTATATATATATCTATATCTATATATATATATATATATATATATATATATATATATATATATATATATATATATATATATATATATATATATATATATATATATATATATATATATATATATATATATATATATATATATATATACTTAGGAGAATGGAAGAGAAACGTTGCATGAAATAGACTAGACAAACTTGCTGCAACACACCAACGTGCACTGGTGCAGGTTCATTTCTCCTGCTTGGACCAGGCGAGGAAAACCAACTGAAATAAATCGCATGAAAGGAAATTGCAAGAAAGGATTAATCACACCAACATGCACTGGTGCAGGTTCATTTCTCCTACTTGGACTAGGCGGGGAAAACCAACTGAAATAAATCGCATGAAAGGAAATTGTAGGAAAAATTAATCACACCAACATGCACTGGTGCAGGTTCATTTCTCCTGCTTGGACCAGGTGGGGAAAACCAACTGAAATAAATTACATGAAAGGAAATTGTAGGAAAGTAAATCTAACTAATTCACATGACGAATCCGCTCACACTTTGGCAGGAATATATGTGCATGGAAAGAGAATTCAATCAAATCACACTTTAACAATAAGAACACATAAATAAGTATGAAACCGAAAATAGGGTAAACGAGATGGGTTCGATGGGCCCTAGCCAACTAGCTCGTTTCCTGTCTAAGAAACAACGCTACTCAGTAATTCATATCAGACTCATTGGCTTAAAAGAATGGATAAGATTTGGAAAAGTATGAGGTAGAGCTCCTTCTTTCTATTAATTCGCAAAGGCAAAGTACATCATGGAATACAGAGTCCAGCCTAGATTTGGGCGATAACAAAAATATACAATATGCTTGGAACACAGTGTTGTTATCTCCTCTATCTGCTAATCTCCTAATTCTATTTACATTCTGTGATTTATAGACCGTCGGCCCAAGGTCATAACTACTAAACTTAGTACAGGCCATTCGGTCAACCGTTTACATAACAAAATGTAGATTTTAGCCTCTTGGCTTTTAAATATAGAAAATTGAACTTGCTGGCCATGGGCCAAATCTTCAGCTTCTGTTCAATCAATCTGTAACTTCAGTCTTGTATTTGGCTTCCTTTGGCTGATTTGGTCTTCGTGGCCAACGATGCACAAAACGTGGCGGTGGCTAGGGAAGTCCGTATCTTTTGTGCAGATTCGCTGCGCTTGCAATAGTGCGAGATCCGATCCTACACTTAAATCAATAGTCACATTAAGTGGCTTTATTTACCAAGTATTTATTGGAGATAAGGACAAGTTACAAAAGTGCATTAAAAGTAAGAAATCTGAATTAAATAATTCATTAAATGCTAAATTGAAATAAAATATGAAAAATAAAGTACATGTGAAATATATCACCATGCTTGGACTAGTGCAGGATGAGGATATGTGAAAAGGGTAAAACATAGGTAAATAGTTGTGGTTTATAAAGGGAAAAAGGACAAGAATGGGGACAATTTAGGGGACTAATAGAAACTATAACTTAACGTATGTTCACTTCAGAAAGAGACCTAAAAACATTTTTATAATGTGAATAGTGGTTCAGTATCATTGTGTCCATGAGATTCTTACATGACATACGATTCTTGGAAAAAAAAAGAAATCAATCATATGAAAACTAGCTTGTATTATTCAAAGCCATTGATGGCATGGAATTTCACTTCAAACCCCATCAACTCTCTCTTATTCCAATCAACACAGTACACACAATATTTTTTAAAATACAATTATTTTATATAACCAATACCTATAAACATAATTACATAAATAATCCTCACCACAACTATATTGGACATTTCTCTGCCCTCTGACACACACCGAGAAAATGACTTTCACCCATATTTATTATTGGAGAAGGAGGGATCTAGAGTTATATTGGAGAAGGAGGGATATAGAATTCTCTTAAGTAAATATCTAGAATTTCTCAAGAGATTCATCTCCTTAGTTCTAAAAACTAAAAATCTAACTAAAACCTAAAATCTAGAAACTAAAAAACTACTTTTATGCTTTCTTATGCATGAGGATCTTATCCTATTACAAATTTTTCACACCTTTCAGAGCCTCGAATCACAAGGTGATTTGACTAGGGATAAATTCTCTTGCATCAGACTCCTAGGGTACAAAATTTCATGACCTCCTAGTCATGTATTGTTAATCTATTGAATTCCACTTGGATCCCATATTTGATGTTGTTGTTGTCCACATTTTCTACTGAATTTTTTCTTTGAAATTGTCCTCAATATTCTAGGATCCAAAGCTTGATTTCCTTTTTGTCGACTTGGTTTTTTGCATTGTTGCTTCATTTCTACATTCCACTTTTGTATGGTTACTACCTTTATTGCCTTCTTTATTATTTCTTTTTGTAAAACAATATCCATGAACATACACCAATGATTAATCATCTCATTCTTGTTATCATCCTTTGTTTCCATACCATCTTTGATATGGTATTCAAGCTTGACACTTGCATCTTGCATAGCCCATTTTAAGACTCCATGTACTTCATCAATACTGCGAGGCATTCTCAGATGCTCTGTGCCTACAATTACTATGAACTCTTCTTTAATCCTATTGTCATTGTCCAAAAATTCTTGAAAAGAATTTCCTCTTGCTTACATCATATCTTTTGGTTTATTTGTTTCTATAACTGCTATGTAGATTTCTTGAACTTTAGGTTTTGCCAACCATTTCTCTAGGAAATTTAATTCTTCTTAAAAATATGTCATCATTTCTTCTAAATGATTTCCTTTATTTATATCATCACAAGACAATCCTTAATCTTCCTCTTCTATCATAACAAAATCTAGTGGTTGTTTATCTTTGTAACCTATAGTCACACACAATTTATTCATTTTAAAATCAATAGTCTTTTTGGTCTCATTTGATACTTCTAGCATCATCTCCTCATGTTGATCTAAACTCTCATCCATGTCATCAGCTTATCCAAGCATTGTTCTTTGTTGTGGTTCATAAAAATCAATTACTTCCTCTTTTTTAATGGTTCTTTTAATCTTTCTCTATATCTGGATAAAACCATTCATTTTGTGTATTAGCTTTATCGCATACAATTTTACAATAGGCCACTTGACCTTCTTCCATATTCTACTCATCTCGAATATTCAACAATTTTCTTTCGTGGCATCTTCTCTATCACTCTGAGCCATTCATTCAACTCAACAATCTCTCTATTCACTTATTCATCACTCATCTTATTGTAGCTTCCTTCCTATAAATCCTTTACATGACTATTTATACCCACTGTCTTCACTTATTTTCCTATGATCTCCTTCATGCCCACTAAGAGTTGCATGTAGCCTCTCCAATAATAGTTCTTCTCTCCTACTACACATAATACCTCACTAATCTTGGTCTTTTGGTATTCTCTTGATTTTCTTTACTAGAACCTTCTGAGCTTCCTATGCTCTAGGTTTTTACACATCACACTTCTTATTTTGAGAAATTCGTCTGTTCTCTTCACTATCATCGCCTTACTAGTCTATAAGGGTTCTACCACAATCTATTGCTGATTTCTCTGTTTCTACTACTGTGTCAAATTGAAATTTTGATTCAAACATACAAGCTCTCCATTGTGACTGAGATTTCAAAGAACCACTTTGGTGTAGTTAACCTTTGCAACAATATAATTATTAATTTCAAACTCAATCACCGAGACGTTACTATGAGTGAAACCATACTAATATCTTGAACACGTGTTGTCCTTTCTTTGTTACAATAATGATCAACTTTGTTTAAATTCTTATCACACCTTTCTTTTTCCAAATATATAAAAACACCCCAAAAATTGTGCTTTATAAAGCAATGTTTCCTTTTGTATAGTATATTTAATGCTTTGTGTACAAAACTTTTTTACTTTTAGAAAAAAAATCACAACACCTCAGCACAATTCAATTCTTGAAGTAGTTCTCAATGCAATAACCGTTGTCAACGCTAGCGTTGTGGCCCACATAGACCTTTCATCCCACACGTTTAGCCTTTAATTAATCTTTGATCATTGAATAGGAAGAATAATCATTTGGTTCAAAGTCTAGCCTTTGACAACAAATACACATGTATGAGTCTCAATGCAACATAGTTTATGCAACAAGCTCTTATGCACATTCCCTCAATGTTTTTCACATGTTTTGAGAACCAATCCAATGCTTTCTCTACTCCATGGAATTTTTACACATTGTCTCTTCCCTCGTTACTTATTCCAACCTTTACACCTAACATTTCAAACTAGTGCTATGCAGACACTATGATGGCATGTTGTAGCTTCAAGCAATGCTTGTTCTCTCAGATGTACATGCAATGCATTGCTCAGTGAATGATGAGATATCCATGGGAAACCTGACTCAATTTTGTAATATGATCATCCCTCACATGCATGTTTGCAGATCATTCAATGGAAACACAAACACAAGGATGAAAATTTAACGACATGCATGATTCTCCTGCTCTAATACCACTTGATGGTAGGGAATTTCACTTCAGACCTTGTCAACTCTCTCTTATTCCAATCAACAAAGTACATACAATATCTTATGAAACACAATTATTTTATATAACCAAGATTTATAAATAGAATTACATAAATAATCCTCGCCACAACTATATTGGACATTTCTCCACCCCCTCACACACACAGAGCAAATGACTTATATACATATTTATTATTGGAGAAGAGAGGATCCAGACTTA
Source organism: Pinus tabuliformis (assembly GCA_031772625.1). Taxonomy (NCBI): domain Eukaryota; kingdom Viridiplantae; phylum Streptophyta; class Pinopsida; order Pinales; family Pinaceae; genus Pinus; species Pinus tabuliformis. Next base: position 62,712,468 of record CM062819.1, on the reverse strand, counting down.
TCTTGGAGAAGGAAAGATATGGAATTGTCTTGAGGAAGGAAAGATCTAGAATTTTTAAATAGATTCCTCTCCTTAGTTCTAGAAACTAAAAATCTAACTTTGGCCTAAAATATAGCAACTAAAAAGATGCTTGTATGCTTTCTTATACATAAGGATCTTATCCTCTTACAATATTTTCACCATTTAGGGGCTCAAAACATGATGTGATTTAACTAGGGAGAGATGCTCCTGCATTAGTCATTAAACTATAATATTGTTGGCATTGATGTCAACAAGCATTTAGCAATGTTTTTCTTGTAATGATGTCTTTTATGCTTTATACTAGGTTTCATGTATGATATTCTATGGTTTTAATAGTCCTTGAGTTTACATTTTAATGTCCTGAAGCTTAGTTGCAATTTTGGCTAAAGAAGGATGCAAGTATATGAGTTAGGGCATCATCCATGGGACATAGTTATTCACAGAGCAAAGATATCAATAACCTTGTTGGGTTGCTCATACTATCCCTATAAGGATCCTTGCTGGGAGCCAGTTCAGGCCTTGTGAGGATGTATGTAGGTGGAATTTTAAAGTTGTGTATGCACTTAACTAATTCCATGGGAATTTTCTATGGTATTCGCATGTGGTATTTTCTCTACTAGTTCAAGGAATATTGCTCTTCATTAAGAAAATGATTAAAGTTGACAAATCTCTCCCATTCAATGAATATAGTGATGGATAATGGTGGAATGTTGTATGAATTTGGTTAGTTATGTTGTATGAACATAGATTCTTAGCACTCCATTACTTTGATCAAAATTATTATTTTAGTCACTCAAGAAAATTATTAATAGGAGAATGTTTTGAGGAGTTTAGGTTGGTTCTTTTGGGAACTATGAGAGATGTTATGCATTGTGGACAAAGAGAAGAAGTTTTTTGTATTCAGTGGTTATAATAGATACCTAAGAGATTCTAGTGAATGATTTTAAAGATCAGAAAGCGAGCATCATTCAATTTTTTGTGTTGGGATTAAAGACTTGGGTTGAAGCAAAATTGTGGAGAATCGTTTCTATCCTTCAGAATGTGATGAGCTAGTTTTGAGTGGAAGCTAAAGGGATATATACAAGAGTTATTTTTGTATTTGCATTCATTGAATCAATTCAAAAATTGTCTTGTAAACTTAAAAATTATATGTCTTGAGATTATGGCGTCAAGCAAGTGGATGTTTTCCATATTACTATAGTAGTTGTGGATCCTTCTTGGTTTTTCCAATAAAAATCATTATTAAGGAGTAGGGGCTCCTTTCTAGTTAGAGCTAACTGAATATTTCACTTGAGAATATTTTTAAATTAATAGAGAAGAATAAGCAAGAAAATAGAGTGATGGTTTTCTACCACAGGAGGGTTTCCACCTAAAATATCAGTGAAGTTTGTGTTGTGTTATTTGTGCTTGAATTTTTTCATGTGTTGTTAAAGTTTTGAATTCTGAAAAAGTTATTATTTTGCAAAAAACTTGTGATTTTTATGGAATATTGATTCACCGTGTATGGTGTATTCAGTAGCATAGGAGTCCCAAATCCACCTTTCATGTATCTAGTTTCTTCCTAAAAGAAAATATACAAACAATGAGTGATGTTAGTGCTTAAACATGGAATAAAAAAACATTTAATTAAGTGAAAGAAATTCATAAACAAAACTAAAATAAGAAATAAACTAAACAAATTGAAATAAGCTAATGAAGAAAAATAAATTAGCAAATTAATTGGAAAAGGTTCGTCCTTATTGATTCCTGGTAGTGGAAGAGTTACAAATGAACTTCAAAGACACTTGAAGAGAGTTGATTGAGAAATTGTGCTCAATAGCTCTCAACAAGGATTTCCCCTTCTTAATCTCCTTTGCGGGCTTTTACCCTCTCAAAGAAGAACAAAAAACCCTCTCAATGGTGGAATACGCTTAGAATTGGTATACTTAATTGCTTTGGAGAAATTTTGGCAGCATAAAAATGCACAACTTATCCTTCTTTTTGGATCTCCATGCTCTTGCATTTATATAATTTTTAACAGTCTCTCCCTCCTTTGGTTCATCAATGAGGTTGTTAGGCTCATAAATGAGATGAGAGTTGTCATCATCATTCAATTAATGCTTCTTGAGGCTCAAGGTTGGAATTTTCAACTCCATAGTGTCAAGAGTTTGAGTGTTATTCAAGAAAATGTGCCTGCTGAGGTGGTGATTAGGATTTTTGCGACCATCGTGGCTATCAAAGAAAAATTCGTGAGGGTGCAATAAAATATCTTTGGAGCACCAGTGAGGGTTGATTTTTTAAATCAACTTTAGGAAAACCTTTTGATTTTTTCCTTTCATAATGTCTTCATCTCCAAATTTGTCAGTTGTACATGTTGCTTACTGATATTGAGTGTCTTTTGTTGCATACAAATGAGTGTACCTTTCTTCATAATTGCAACTGCTCCCTGATGTATGAGGTTAGGAGCAAGTGTATAGCCAAAATACATCATGTTTTTTTTGTTTTGACAATGAGTCTTATTGACTTCTTAAGAGATAGAATCATGTTTTGGAGATGATTAGGGGAAAAAACCTTGATTGAGAGCTAAAAGAAAACCACGCTCTAAAGAAAAGTTTTACAAAAGTGTCTATAAAAGGCATGCATATCCCATGCTTGTTATGATGACTTAGACTGAAATATTACAAATACATAGGAAAGTCCTATCAAATCAATGTTGAAGTGGTTGATGTGATGTCAGCTAAGGAAGGTAACTTCTTTCGCCCTCTTGGGCATCTCTAGCAAATATACTAAGTTGGGTTCCGCCATGCATCAGATAAAAAACATTGTTGAAAGAGGTGCGATCTGAACACATGGGTCTTTGACTAAATAAGAGAACTGCAACAGTCAAGAAGTATGATGCTTCATTGATGTGAAAACTTATGTTGGTGTCTAACATTAGGGGGATCAAAGAAATTAGTGGGAAATGAGGGTTCCCAATGTTCCACCTCATATGGTCACAAAAAGGTAGGGAGCCACCAAGGTACTACTTCTATTTTAGAAGATGAGCGTTGTGGTCGACAAAAGGGAAGCACCAACTATCCAAAAATGGTTCCAAGAAATCAATATGAGGTTGACATAGCTACTATAACATGATGGGTCAAAGGCATGATAACAAATATTGACAATCTTGGAGGCATACAGAAAAATTACCAAGGTTGGAGATATAATGTGAGTGGCGATAGTCAAAACAAAAACTCTGAGGGATATTCCCTTAGGGTTGGGAGGATGTCCATGGGAGGTATATGTATTTTCTGATTGTCCTGGTGGATGAATGAAGAGATGGTGATCAATCATGTGGGTATGAAGTGAGTAGAAAGTAATATCCAACCAAGAGCAACTAGGGAGTGTCACTAGGTAATTGACACAAAAATGAGTGAGAACCCTTTTCCAAAAGAATCTTGTACACTTTCCAAAATAATTTAAAAGTGGTTTTGGATCTACAAACATGGAGATGAGTGCCCCAAGAATATGGTGGCCTGCGTAATGATGTAGGTGGGTATATGTAGAGGGTGGTGGGACCATTGGCTAGTCTTAGTGTGGGGTGAGTGAAAAATATGTGCTAATATATATGGTCAAATCCAGTGTGGATGGATGGTAGGCCAAGTGTGAAATGTGGTGGTGTATTTATGACAATTCAAAAAAAATGGTGGCCCTGGAGGAGGGTGATAAGTAGGAAGGTAAAGAAGAGAAATGAAGCTTATCTTCAAGATCATGTAGATAAATGGATCCGAAGCCATATAGAATAGCAATGGATACCAATAGTGTTGTGCAAACTACTGGATGGGGTAATACATGTGGGTGAAAGCTATATCAACCAACATTATTGTTTACTAAATGTGAGTGGAAGGTGACAGTAAACGTGGATGATATGGTGGACCTTATGGTTAATTTTAGAGAAATTATGTCTGGATATGAAAAGTTTCTAAGGAAACATATCATGCAAGTGAGGAATGATACCATGACTCTCGATTGGTGCACTAGGGGTCTGAGTTCAATGTGAAAGTTGCTAATGACCTGCAACTTATAAACCAATACCCCAAGTGAAATCATCTTCATAAAATAAAATGTATCTTGGAAATACTAAAGAAGATGTAACCATATCATATAGGAAGGTGTAGAAGATGAGCACTCTTAGAGTTAAACAGGACTAAAATGAAAACTTTTGATGAACTGAAAGGAGGGTAACATGGTGTAGATGAGAACGTCTTGATCCCAATGCCACTAACTGTTTGGTGAATGGATATCATGGGCTCTCGTACGAGCCTCCAGGAGAATGGTGAAATAACGTAAATAAGGGTGGTGGAGCCCACATTTCCAACTAATGTTTACCTAATGGTGTGGCACTTGGTGTGGAGCCCTAACGCTATTTTTAAGTTGTAGTCATCCAGTGTATCCTTTCATCGTGTGAGGAGAGCCAGGTTAGCAATCATGGAATCCCCTTTGTCAATTCAATAGTTTTAGGCTAGATAGGCCATATAGGGTGACATGTATGGACCCTTTTAGGAAAAGGTGTCCTAACCTTTGTGAGTGACTGGCTCATAGTCACACGAGATATCATGGGTTAGGGAGGCGAAGCCATGATGGTATTGCAGCTAAAAATGATGTAGTTGTGATGGTATCATGGTTGCACAAGAAAAGGTGTGAGACCCCTCTCAAAGGGCCTCGTGAGTTAGGGTGGTGCAACGATGACAATGGTTATAGGAAACTATAGTGATACCCCTCGTGCTTGTTAATGGAACAGGCGCGATTCCCTCATGACTTTTTTCCAAAGAGTCGAGAGGGTCTCTTGATATGAAAATTTGGTTTTTTTTACTGACGTCATGAGGGCCACACTCACAGGATGGTGTTGTGGAGGGAGAGGGACTGGGGGAATCTTCATGATGATGTGGTTGTAGATTCCTAGGCCCATGATATTGTTGTAGTGGCTACATCCACCCTCCAAAATTTTTCCTTAGCTTCATTTCAGAGCCTCCCTACAAACCATCCTTAGCATCATGTCTTGCACTGTCAAGTACATAGTATTCATTGATTTTCAGTAGCTTTCCAGCCTATGCATGTCAGTTTGCTTCACTCCTTTCACAGGCAACCATTCCAGACTCAAGCTAGTTGCTGGCTGAGAAGCTCCCTCATAAAATTGCGTAATTCTGGAGGGGAACCAGCCTTCCCTCCAGAAATTACACAAATTTTTTGGGTAGCCTACTAGGCTCAGAAATTGCACAATATATTTAGACAGGCTTCCTTGAGAAAATTGCGCAATCTGGACCAACGCCGCAGCTCAGCCTAGAAATTGCACAATTTTGGGAGGCAGTCACCTACTGACCCCAGAAAGTGCACAATTCTGCAAGGCAGTCACCTGATGACCCCAGAAATTGTGCAATCCCTAAGGGAAAACCAGCCTAGCTTAGCCCATAAATTGCACAATTCTGGGAGTAAGTGACGTGCTCAGCCTAGAAATTGTGCAATTCCTGACAGATAGTCAAATCTGCTGAGCCCAGAAATTGCCAAAATTTTCAACCCAGACTCATAGATCGATGCATGTGCCTTCAAGTTGACTGGTTCCCTCCGGGACCGAGCAAACTTATTTGCATGCATGGACTACTTTTCTCAAAATAATGAAAGGCAGGATGCAAAAGGCATCCACAGATTTTAGGGATCTATTTTTAGCAGCTACAGGTTACATGCAAAGATTGTTTTAGAAACCTCCCGCCAAGTGTCGCTTTTTCCTATATTTGTGTCATGCATGTCATAACCTCGATCTTACCAAAACTCATGAATTGGATGCTGCAGAGTTCATTCCTCACATTGATCTTACAACTCTAACATCCCACGTCGCATCCAGGAGTATGTGGCACTTTCAACTTAGCTATTTCAGGGTAAGTCTACTTTTCATGTTTTGTGTTACACTTCTGTTGCTTTTTGAGTTTCGCTTTGTCTGAGTGTTGTATGCTTGATTTCAATGAGTGCTTGTTGTCGTTTTAATGTATGTTAGCTTGTAGAAGCATCATTTCATTTTTTGTTTGCATCTCACTACTTTCACATGTATGAAATTGTTTTTACACCAACAGTTGTCATTGCAGCGACTCGCTTCACACACATGCATGCTTTCCCATTTTTTGAATCATGCACTTACTGTTTGCATGCATGATCATTCACTCTTGTTTACACTTACTATCACAATGTATTCAAACTTCTCATATTTTCAGTCGCCGGTCGACGGGTCTGGGCTGCCTTGGCCTAGACCTTGCCTTACCCGACTAGCATTGCCCATTTATGGAAGTGAAGGATTTTCCTTCCCTCCAGTTTTTTCACAATTCTAGCCCAATCACTGACCTCTGGGCTTGCATTGCGCAATTCTAGGAGGCAACACCTTGCCAGCCCCAGAAACTGCACAATGCAGTTTCTTGGTTTGCATGTCACTGCTAACTAAAATTGCGCATTACTCAGTTTCAATCCTCAACAGGCCAAGATGGACTATGCATTAGGTAGTTACAGTAGTCATTCAGCCTCCCAGTAGCCTGGACCATGCCTTGTGCAGTTTTGGCAGTCAGTCTCCCAGACTCCTGGTGAAAATTGCGCAATCTTCACAGATAGTCACACAGGTATGTTGCATGTCAGTCCTCCAGTTTGTTTTGGTTTTCCACTAACAGATTTCTTGCCATGAGTGTTGTTATGTCTCCAGGAATCACAAGTGTTCTTCTGCCTCTCAGCAACACAGGTACAATGGTTTCCAGGAGATTAGAGTCAAAGTCATTGTTGAGAGCACAACTGGGGATGTTGTCGATCAAGTGTCTATGAACTTCTCTATAGATGGAGACATAAATTTGTTCATGGACAAGGATATCAAGATGAAATGGCATTGGCATCACAGCAAGCAGCACCGTCAACAGTAGTAGAAGGTAGCACACCTGCATGCGACAAATGCAAGAGGAAGGTGGTTGACAGTGGAAAGGCGGAACAAAGTTTCAAGCTCAAGTAGATCCACTTGTGATGAAATCATATTTGGAGATTGAGGCTATGAGGCGATGACGCGAAAATAGGATTGTGCGGAGGCAGAGAGAGAAATAGAGAAGGAGTTGCAGGTGTTGAAGCTGTTAGAGCCTAGATTTGCCTCAGGCTGAAAAGACAAGGTTCTAGGTCCACATCAAACCACGCTCAGCCTCATAGTTAACCCTACGAGGATAGGAGAGGGCTCTCTCCGGGTCAATCTCAGCGAAAGATAATCGATGGGGCTTGAGATGACTGATTGAACAACTGATCTTAGGGTAGGTATGAAAGTGCAAAGTTTTGATTTGAGTTTTTGGGGGTTTTGTTGGAAAAAGGGAAAGGCAAATTTTGGATCTAAGGATGAGGCCAGATTTTTGCAGAGTTCAGGTAGGGGAAAGATAGGCAGTATTTTTGATGCTTTGGATTGAATGAATGGATGGATCAGACCAGTGAGGGGCTAAGGAGGGCAAGAAAGTCTCAAGAGTCCTCCCCAAACAAATGAAAACATGTAGAATTAAACAAAATTTCAAGGCAGAGCATAGCAGTGCAATGAATTCTACCTTAATCACTCATTTGTTTAATTGCAGAAGACAAGAGAAAGGAAAATGATATACATAAACATTAGTGAACTTACAAATACATAGAGAAAAAAACCATCAAAACACAGAGCCACATGGATCCCAACAAGTGCTGCAAAACCCTGGTCTTTCCTTTGCCAAAATTGCAGAAATGAAATGTACAACAGAGTGCCAAGCAATCCCAAGTGTCCAACCCTCTACCAAAATCCAACCCCTACACTATGAAATTCATAAAATATATACATTTTCTCATCCTTGTACTAAGGGATTGAGCTCAACCATTTTCTTCAAAATAGAATTAGTTACATTAAACTTGGGCCGAATTTCTGAAAAGAGGTGTTGAAGATGAACTCTTATATCCTAAACCATAGCACCTGTTACAAAACTGAAAGAGGTTTTTGTAGATAAGTTCATGTTGGAGAAAAATTTCTCTCACATTTTGGAAATTCATTTCCAGTAGCTCGCAATCTTTTCCCCAAAATCATCTCTAAAACAGAAAATCATTAAAAATTTAAATCTGTGAAAATGAGCTGTAAATATCTGGTCACATATCCCAATTCATGACACCTGTGAAAAACCTGAAAGAGGTTTTTGTTATATGGCTCGTTCTTAACAAAAAAATCCTGGGTTTTTCATAATTACTTTCCATCTGTTGTCAAATGGCCCCACACTAAAATGACTAAAACAGTAAAAAAATATGAAAAATTTGCTTTGTTTTAATGTAGGCTCCAAATATCACTGTATATCTACCACATAGTAGCACCTGTGCATAAACTGAACGAGGTTGTTGTTATTTAGTATGTTATGAACAAAAACCTCTTTCACTTTTGAAAAATTCCTTACCATTAGTTTAGAAACGGATTTTGTACTAAACTTGTCATTGTGTGCAGCAATTGACCTCAAAACATGCATAGCCAAGAATCACTCATTCATTTATTCTAATCCAGGAACCGGTTATGGGAGTGTGATATACCGTTGGAAAGATTTTTCCGAGATTCTTCTGATGGGCACACTTGTGACATGTTTTTTGCTGAACATCATATGAAAAACATCTAACAAAACCAGACATAGTAAGAGCTCATGTTGATCCTTGGTGACAGGCTGCAAAGACTGGAACTAACAGAAGTGGTAACTCAAGGAAGAATAGGAGCTACACAGATGAGAGAAGGAGTTTAGTGGGAACAGGTACAACAGGAGGCGCAAAATGCACACACTAATGAAACTGCGCCCATATAGGTTATAGATCTAGCCCAATAGCTCGCATGGCGCAGATAGGGTGAGCAGTGTTGTCAATCTCATGCAAAGGTGTTCATGAGCATGGATGTCATTATGCGCATGCATGCGATCCCACCCATTTTGCACACTCACCAAGGCGAAGACAAGAAGCAAATCTGGCTGGAGATGAACATGTATTTCAACAAGTTGATGCACACGGTCACTAGCACACACTTGGAGATGAGCATAGACACTATGCATCAATATGTTGTTGGTCCAGTTGCACTATAGACAATGATGCGCATGTTATCAGACGAGTTGGACAGAGAAGTTGTATCAGTGTACCCAGATGCAATGGAGGCAAGAGTTCTCTTTCAAAAGGATGTCACCATTGAGCACACAGACACCATCACGGACGACCAAGCTTGGCATCAATTCACCACCATCGATCATCGCGAGGATGTCGAAGAGTTGGTCTTCCCACAATTGTCTTAGTCTTAGTGATGTCTTGCACGGCTTGATCAATCCTATTTTTCCTGACATGGGTACATGTGTGGATTGTATGTAACATCTTTTCAAGTGGAAGTTCAAGTGTCGATAGTTGAATGTAACAGTCATAGAGCATTTGAAGAGTCATGAGGGTAGGTGAACAGTCACAAAGGGGAATGTCAAGGGTCACCCCACCCTTTGCAATTTATAGTACCTCATAACTCATTGTAGAGGCTTTTGGTCAGCCAAACTTCTGATAGGAGTATCTTAGAGAAATCTTGGAGAGAATTTTAACGAGGCTTGGCTTCTCCACAGTGCAAAGCTAGTACATCTCTTTGGAGGAGCAGGCAGCAGTGACTGTAACATTCCATTATTGAGACTAGTGGTTTGTCATGGTTGTACTGTATGATTGGAACTTTCACTTCTTAATATAATAGAGCTACCTGTTATAGAACCATTTACCACTCTTGGTATATATGATGCTCTGATTATAGCCTAGGGCAACCCTTCCAGACTTGGTCCAAAATCTAAAAAACAGTGTTTTATTCCCTATACACTACTTTTCCCTGTGATAAAAGTGTGTACATGCGGTCAACATATATCCAACCCGCATACATATGTTAAAATACTTAAAAAAATTAAATTTCCTTAATTTCAAGCAGAGTTCATGGGTTTTACTTGTTACTCACATCCTATTGCTCATGGCCCAACTGTTTCCCAACTGAAAAAAACTAATTTGGAGAAGTATAAATAAACCTCCATGGGAAGGCCTTAAGGGAAAAAGGATGAGATATTGATACTATAGTGAAATTATCCTTGATCGAGTCTAAAGAATCTTTGTGCCTCCTGCACTCCCCAAAGCTTCAGGAAACCCTTGTTTCCTTGATTATAGATATCCCCCATCTTGCTTGAGATATCTTTGTATTGGTGATGGAGGAAGATTGCTAAAGGCCGGGAAAAGACGGATCTGAAGGACGGTTCCGCTTGGAGCCAGAGAAGGACTCAAGTCGTATTTCTCCACCTTATTTATAGCTTACTTCAATAAAAGGAATGTTGTTCTATTTTGATATGAAATGTGTTTATGCATCAAATTATGTTGTAATTCATTTATGAATCTTATATTGTTGTAGAATTAGTCATTCATTTATATGATTTAAAGTTAACATCATGAATATGCTTTATGTTTCTACTGTCATGTATGTTCCATTTGAATAATTTTTAGGTTTTAAGAACATCGGGAGAAGCTGAGGGTTTTCACCCTGCGAGATCTACCCAAACGAAGGACATCCAGGTAAGGACACTCCTACACAATTTAGTAGAATAAGCATTTTTCTTGATTGCTTGATCATTTCTTGTTGTAGTTTTTCCTCTGCTCTGTTGGGGTTCTCAACCCAAAGCCCCAGGGTGGTTTCACCCATAACACCAACACATTTCATGCATATGTTGTTATTGTATTTCAGTTAACTTGTTTACTGCAATGATATATGTATATGTTTTCTTACGCATGTGTGTATAGAATCTTTCTATATATGTATGTATGAATCTTACTGAAATGTGTTATTGGTTTAACCATCACTTTGGATTTTTGGTTCACCTTCCTTCCATCTTGTGATGCATCTTTGCTCATGTGTTCCCTTCTAAGCTGTGTGTTCACATAGTTTTCCAAGGGGTACACTCATTCCACCTTTTGTGTGTTAGAACCATTCATGCACCTGCCTTGGCTTGCTGCACATGTCACACCCTTGCTACCAGCAAGGACATCTCACTTGCCTCTGCACACAACCGCAGTCGAGGTGATACCATACGACCCATTGCTAGGACTCCTACACCAAACGGTCTGAGGTCTAGTTGGGATTTCTTACCGGGGAGATCCCTTGACATGTTGGTGGGTTCAACACCGTCAACAAATACTTTAGCCAACTATGGGTTACTGAAGTTTCTCCCGAACCCTCTCTTGAGATCCTAAGAGGAATTCCTTCGATTCGTGATCAGGATATGGAAGTCAGTGCACCAATTTTTTAACATCCAAGGGTCTTACCTCCCCATATTGACATAGGTGGAAATCTACCTCATTATAGGATTATTGCCTCTGTTAATTTTTCTTAGGGATATATTGTTCTTTGCTTTGATAATTTCATTTCTTTATTAACACATTAAGTTCACCCCATAACGTCATAACATTATTCATATTTACATCATTATTCAGTAGCATATGCAACTATGTAGAAAGAACAAGATCATCATCATCAATCCAGCAGAACATAAAGGAACAATAAAAGAAAAACATTCACACATAGAGACACTAGGATTGTTCGGAGACCAGGGAAAAACCCACTATGGGGAAAACCCTTTCAAATTCTTCTTCTTCTTAGATTGTCATCAAATGATTCAACAAAAGAGAGTACAATGATCCATATCTTCATCTATGCAACCAACCAACAAAAAAAACTACAACGTCCATAAATGAACCCAAGAAAGCTTATACTCAAAAATATGATTTTGAATTCTGTAATGAATTGTCATTATCCGCAATCAACATCTGAACCTTGTGGTCATGGAGCAAAATATTCATAAGGCTGAGATTTCATATTTTAGGTCATGGTCACACGGAGGAGGATTTATGCGAGTGGCTATAGTTTCCCAATCACTCCATTAAGCCTGGCAAGCGAGCGACTGGGATCAGATATGGACTACGGAAACCCTAACTCCCAGTCACATGCAAAGTGAGTTGTCTATGCAACTGGAAGGCTCTAGTCGCATTCATAGGTCTTTGTGGGAGCAATTTGGTCGAAATCCTTCTGTGTTGTACCTACTACTATGGCCCAAAACCATAGATCCAAAAAGCAAGCTTCGAACCCTGTAATTTTACCTCAGAGCGAATGTATTCTTCCACTAACAAGCCTCAAACATGTGCAAGCCAAAAACCAAGACAACAGATTGTCTCATAGTAGTGTCTAAATGAGGTAGAGGACACTTGCATTTATAGCCTTCCAAGGTGGTCCACTTTTCTTTAGGGTTGACCTTATCAAATATGCAAATGTGGTATTTTCTTCATAAGTACACTTTCCCTTATCCATTTGGAGTGATATTTAGGTCGATTTTGGTCCTCTCGAAAAGAAAAATTCAATGAATTCATCATATAAATAAAGTGAGATGAACAAAGTAGAATTTGAACACAGTTACATATTTTAACACCCCCTCTCAACTAGGGAGAATTCCAACTGCATCATGTCATGTGTATCTTTTCATCAAATTATATTTGATCTCAAGTATCTCATTATTTCGTATCATCATTGAAAATCTCAATTCATCTCTTGCTCATTACTACTTATCTCTTGATTTCCTTGCTCATATGATGAATATTCTCAAATCTAAAAGAAGAAGAATTTTTCATTTGAGGGGAGCCTAAGCTACCACCCTCTATTCATTGGGCTACTACCTCAAATCTATGTCAACGGACTACTACCTGGGAATATCAGTGGGGAGTCAGATCTATGACCCGCATCCTAAATTGAGATCATATCATCAAGGAGCACATCTCAACCTAGAATCACATCGGGGAGCTCAATCTCAACCCAGAATCTCATGGGGGATTTATTACTATGACCCCATATTGAGCAATAGGTGATATGGGGGGGCTACTACTCAACCCATCATATTGCCTACTTATCTTCCCAACAATGACCCTTAAGATCCATTTGGTAGAACACCTGCATCATAATCCGGGCTTGGATGAGATACCCAGCTTACTAAGAGGTAAGTATCACATGCCTCCAAGCCTCCTCAACATGTTGGCCAGACGGGGAGGGTCAATCCCAACAAGCCCTGCTTGTGGGTATGATGCCAACTAGGGTATACTCTACAAAGTCCAAGATAGGGTGATCTACTACTCTAACCCTATGGGTAACAGACAAGGGCAATACCCTATTGTCCAAAGTCCCCTCAACCTTAGGATACTTCTATCTAAATTCCACACCTTTGATGAGCCTCATAAATGGGTAATTATATGGGCTCATTTTACCTCCTAACCTAGTCAAATAAACCATTCTCTTAGCTTATTGTATGATTTTCTAATTATATTTATGCTTATAGAGTGAGTTGAGTTAGTTATGATGCTAGTAGTATAATATGTGTTTAATGCAGATTATTGATGAATTTTGTGGTCAAAGTCAAGGATCCAGTGGACAAATGGTAGCAATAACTCGAAGTGGACAAAGGAGAGGACTTCTAGGAGGGATTCCCCCTCATATTACTCCTCACTTCAAATTCCCCTTCATTAAGCTCGGAGTAGAAGTAGCCAAGTCATGCATTAGCAGGCAGCCGAGCAAGTGGAGGATGACTGATGACTATCTCGAGTTTTGGGAGCCAAGCCTCCTCGATTTTAAGGAATCTATTGGTAGCTTCATTTTTATAAGTAGAGAGGCCTAGGGCCTCACTAGAGTCAGATTTTTGTTGGATTTTTGTTGTACTTTTTCTTATGTAAACTCTGCTCAACTTCGAGCTTATTATTTTGGAAATAAAGCTGGGATCATTTTTGAGTTAGCACTAAGTTACCTCAGAGGGCTAAATATGTTGGGTTAGGGCCCAATCCAACAACCAAGCTCCTCTTTATTTGTAGTTGTAGACTAGATTGCTGTTAGATGTATTTCTTTCATGGTTAAGAATAGGTTGCTTTTGATGATTCAGTAGTTTGCTTCCATTTGTGCTTCCTATAGCAGGATAAGCAGTGGTAAAGAAAAGATTTAGAAGGATAGCAACAGTGACTTGGCCTCTCTTCCTCCATTTGGGACATTGATCTGAGGCAAAGACCCTCTTGCTGCCCCAAAAACACAAAGTTTCATCATTCATAGGACTTTTGGTGTTTACAGCTTTTCAGTTGGTTGATAGTCTAGTTTGATTTGCTTCAAAATTTCTCCATCATGCTCACTTCTATAGTTACCATAATAATCTTCCATTCTTTCCTTTCTTGCAGCAGTTATCAACATTTCCTTTCATAGATCACAGTTTAGATTATTTTGATGCAAAACTCTATTTTTCTAGATGCACTTATTTCATCACTTGTTTCATCTCATTGGTTGGCTATTAGTGTCTATGCAATATATATCTTCCCACAGTAGATCAGCTTATCAGCCATCCCATACTCCATCTGATCCATGCCCTACAGGTTGCCTAAGTCTCCCCTCAATTCTGCCTTAGTTTCCTGCATTTTCCATAGAATTCCTTCCTCTCTCCTTGAGAAAATCCAATCATTCTTCTCTCTCCTAATGATTCTTGGTAGACTCTAGGTGCCCTAACACTTCATTCCAACCTTCATCCACCTTTTCCACCCACTCTCACACCTTCAAAACAACTAAAACTTCTCCCGGCCTCCTCCCGTAGGCCTCTTGTAGAACGTTGTTTTTCCTCTTGTAGATTTCATGTGTCCTCCTGTAGATTTTCCTGTAGGCTTTCTTTTGAAAGCTGAGATTGGGAAAAGCCTCCAGAAGGCCACCTGAGACCTTCTAGGACCCCACCACACCATCCTACATCCTCTCAAGCCCCAAAACCACCTTTCAACACCACCTATTCGCTGCCACATTCACAAATAATAAATCACATACATGTCAAATTCACATAAAAATACATAAAAATCCAAAAAGATGTTTTTTGTTCATTTACTTCCAGAAATAGCTTAGTTAAATGTTGTTTACTTCTTTGAATAGATAGATGGCATTCTTTTCATGGTTTTCATAGTGCTTTCTGCAAAAGTAGGATTAGTTGGTTAAGTAGGATTTACTTGATTTGCTTTGCATTTCAGTCTCTCTCCTTTCTGTAGTTAGAGTAGTATCTGTAGAGTAGTCTTTCTCTCATTTCATCACATATAGAGCTTCTTCTGGAATCAATAGAAGTTTTATTGAGCTCCTAGTGATCTTGCGCTGGCTAACCAAGTGACAACCTGTAGTAAGAACTAGTACTTGTGCATACAGCACAGTCGCTTCCAAGTTTGTTATGAACTACCAGGTTGATAAGAGTAAAGAAGGCAGCCCAGGACTTGCAGCATTATTGCTACAATACTGGTGCTCAACATCTTTTTGGCGTTGTTGCTGAGGAAGTGTCAGAGTATTCTGTGATTACTGCTTTCTTCTATCTTCTTCTTGCAACGTTCTGCTAATAGTTTATTTCAGCAAAAGTAGACTAGTCCTTTCTTTTCCTTCAGTTCTGCATTTCCTTGCTTTCCTTTTCAATTCAGCAAATTAATTTCAGCAAGAGTAGAATAGTCATTTCATTTCCTTTCAAGTTTTGCATTCCCTTTCTTTCCTTTTCAATTCTGCAAATTTCATTTCAACAAGTCCATTTCAGTTAGTTGCAATTTGTTTTGTTCAATCAATTTCAATTTTGCAGGTACTATCAATGTGGGAAAAAAGAAACAAAAACCAACCAAAAAGATTTCCTTTCATGCCTCGTAGGAATAGAGATAATTCAGGAAAAAAATTTCCCAACACCCCCAATGCTTCACATAGCCAACCTTCTCTCTTCTTCGATGGCTGCAATCAAGAAGAACCCTTAGGTGAACAACCAGAAATATTTGAAGAACCAATAAGGGAAGAAGAATAAGAAAACATTCCTTTGGAGCCAATGAATGAACATAGAAATGTTAGGGGGAATGGAGAGAGAATAGAGGGTACCTTTCCCATTCGAGAGACCAATGGGGACACCAAAATGAAGAATATAAGCCCTTCCACCCTGCCTCATTTCCATGGTCTGACTACAAAAGATCCTGACACCTGTTTGTTTGAGTTTGTTGTTATCTGTCGAACCTATGACTATGCAAAAGATGAGCAAAAGTTGGAACTGTTCCCTTCTACTCTCAAGGATGCAACCTTGCGCTGGTTCATGGGATTAACTGGAAATAGAATCACAACTTGGGCTCATATGCAGCAAGCCTTTAACAACAAGTATCGAGACTATTGTAGGTCAAACGATACTAAAGAAGAAATATTTCGAATGACCATAGGAAGTGATGAGTCCATGGAGGACTATGAAGAGAGGTTCCAGCTTAGTTACAAAAGGGCCAGGTGTACACTTGACCCTGAGTCTCTGAAGTTGGTCCTGCTCAGGGGAATTCGAGAAGACCTTTTAGACACCCTCCATCTACTGGTCGGGGGAGACATCTACCAACTATCCTACGAGAACATAAAGACTATTTTTAGAAACCATTCTAGAGCAACCAGAAAGAAAGGTAGGGGGAGTCAACCCATAGCCAGTACCTCTTCCTCTAGCTCATCCATTAAAGGAGAAATTGGAAACATGCTGGAAGACTTCAAGAGTGAGATGTTGCAGACTCTTTCCATGCAAAAGGATACCTTACATATCAAAAGAAAACAAGAGGAAGTAGAGAGGGATTTGGCCATTTTTTGCCCTAGTTGCACCAAGAGGCATCCTAGGAATGAATGCCCATTGAACTCTATAGAAGTTTGTTCAGTCTGTGAAGAAAATAATTCTATGGATAAGTGTCCTTCCTTACCCAGACTTAAAGTTGTATATCAAGGGGCTGAGGGAGTCACTGAACAACTCTATTACATAAACCAAAGGAGGCCACATGAACCTAGACCATATTAGCAGGGGATGCAAGGGACATCTCAGGCATACTACAACCCCAACCAAGACACTTCCATACCTTCTTGGGCGCCCCCTGCTCATCCTTCCTAGTCCACACCTCCTCCTTGGTCCTTCACATCTCTATATCATGCCCAACCAACCACCCATTCATTTCAATCCTATGCTCCGCCGCAACCTCAGTGGAATGCATCTCATTAGGGTGGAGGCCCCAATACAACTCTCCTCCCACTCTTTTGCCTCCACCACCTGTCCAACCACAATCGTTACCTCCTACTCCACCAAAGTAACCCCAGATACCTACCCAGCCAAATCCTCACCCAAACAGCAGACATGCTCAGCAAGTGTATAGTGGGGAACTATCATGCCCGTGGAGATTCAGGAAATTAACTTACGATCTTGGAAAGTTCTCCCAGATAGCCAGCCTCCACCCATCGAGGTTGAGGAAGATAAAGAGGAAAGTGAACCTAAGGCAATTCCATCCTTTCCTGAGAGACTATCTGCAACAGTCCAGCCTACCCCAGAAGAAACTGAACTCCTGGGAGAATTGAAACATTTATGTGTGAAGATACCACTTCTCCAAGCCATAAAAGATGTTCCTATATACAATAGGTTGATCAAAGAGAAGTGCTTTAGGCATCTAGGAAGGCACAAGAGAGATGCCCCAACCATCAATGTCATAGGGCAACTGTCCGACCTGATGTTAGGGCAGGTAATCTGTCCAAAATATCTGGACCCTGGAAGCCCAGTAGTTGATGTCCACATCAATGGCACCATGATCCCACACACCTTGATTGATCTGGGAGCTGCCATTAATGTGATGACAAAGGACACAATGCTCAAACTCAACCTCCAGGGCTCCTTGAGGAAGACCACGACCGTGCTACAGCTTGCAGACCACTCCACCATGACCCCTGAGGGGATTGTGGAAGATGTGATGGTCTCCATTGATTCTTGGGAGTACCCTGCTGATTTCTTAGTTCTCCAGCTAAAGGCAAAGCTCATTGGGTATCCTCTCATTCTGGGAAGACCCTGGTTGGCTACTACTATTCCCTACATCAGTTGTCGAGCTGGGAACATGACCATAGAGAACGGGCATATTTCCAACCAGTTAATCCTATATCCTCTTGCCCAAACCTTGCTAGAACATGATTTACCTCTCTTGTTGGAGGAGGAAGATGAGGTTGAAGTCTATTCTGCACCGCTTTGTGCATTAGGAATCGCCATGGGGGGAAAACAGCGAGATGAGGATGATATGATTGAAAATATGATTCAGAATCCACCTCCCAGTGTATCACCATTAGAGGACGTAGTAAGAGAAACCCAAAACCCCTCAACTGATCGCTGTGCAGCTAACTCCACCTCTCTTTGTGTTAAGAATATAGATTTTGGCCCAGAAAGAACCTTGAAAATTAATCCATCCCTATCCACTTCCCAGGAGAAGGAACTATGTAGCTTGCTGAGAAAACACCTAGATGCCTTCGCCTGGAGTTATAAGGAGATGAAGGGAGTGCACCCTTGAGTATGTACTCATCATATATACATCAAGGAGGATTGCAAGCCAGTCAGGCAGCCTCAAAGGAGGATGAATCCAACACTTAAAGATATTGTTAAGGAATAACTACAGAAATTATTTGATGGAGGATTCATCTATCCCATCTCTGACAGTGAATGGGTCTCTCCTTTGGTGCTAGTACCAAAGAAAAATGGTAAGTGGAGAATCTGTGTCGACTATTGGGAATTGAACAAAGCCACTAAAAAGGACCATTTTCTTTTACCTTTCATAGATCAAGTGTTAGACAGTTTGGCAGGGAAATTTTTTTTCTCTTTCATAGCTGTCGTGCATTCTTTAAACAATTTCAGACATTATATCACAGGCTATAAAACTTTTGTGCACACTGATCATGCTACAATTAGATATTTAATGAACAAACCGGATGTGAATGCTCACATTATTCGATGGTTTCTTTTACTGCAGCAATTTGATTTGACCATTATTGATAAGCCTGGTAAAGAAAATGTTGTTTCTGACTTTTTATCTAGAGTAAATTTGCCCACAGGTGAAGAAGGAGTGGTGGATGACCAAATGCCAGATGAACACCTGTTTGCTATCTCAGTACTCTCTCCATGGTTTGCTAATATAGAAAACTACTTGGTTTCAGCACAATTTCCACCACATCTGTGTTCAAAAGAGAAGAGCAAGATATTGAGGAAAAGCGCCCCTTTCACCTGGATTGGGGGAAATCTCTTCAAACTTGGCCCAGATCAGATCTTAAGAAGATGTGTCAGGGAGGAGGAAGTCTTTGACATCCTCCTGACCTGTCATGATGGGCCTTGTGGAGGTCATTTTACAGCAAAAAGAACCACCTTCAAGATACTACAAGCAGGCTAACTACTAGCCCACTCTTCATTAGGATGTGAGGAGATATACCAACCAGTGTGATCAGTGCCAGAGGATGGGGAAACCTACTCCAAAGTATGAGATTCCCATGCAACCTCAAGTGACTTTTAAGCCATTCGAGAAGTGGGGCATGGACTTTGTGGGTCCTATTAGCCCTCCTTCAAAGCAAAAGAAATACATCATTGTGTGCACCGATTACCTGAGAAAGTGGGCAGAGACAAAAGTAATCAAAGCAACGACAGAGGAAAAAGTAGCTAAATTTTTGAGAGGGAACATATTCTACAAGTTTGGGTATCCAAGAGAATTGGTCACAGATCAAGGTAGTCAGTTTACTTGCAATCTGATTGAAGACCTTCTCACACATCATAGAATTAAGCACAATATTTCAACCCCTTACCATCCACCAGCCAATGGGCAGGTGAAGGTCACTAACAGAGCATTGGAAGGGATCTTGAAAAAGGTAGTGAGCAGTAGCAGAAAAGATTGGGTGAACAGATTAGTTGATGCCACTTGGGCCTACAATAGAACATGGAAGACCACTACAGGGTTCACACCCTATGAGCTAGTCTATGGGAAGAAGGCTTTGTTGTCAATAGAATTTGAATTCAATACCCTGAGGATGGTAGCTCTGCTGGACCTAGACCTCAGCGATGCACAGAAAGAAAGATTACTTCAACTCAATGGATTGGATGAATAGAGAATGTAGGCCCTTCTCCATATAGAGGCAGTTCAGCTTCAGAGAAAGATATGGCATGACAAAAACAACAAGGAGAAGCAATTCCAAGAGGGAGATTGGGCACTACTCTATGATTCAAGATAAAAATATTTCAAGGGCAAGCTAAGGACAAGATGGCTAGGACCCTACACTGTGGAGAAATGCAATGACAATGGTTCAATTCTGATCAAAACCATTGATGATGAAGCCATCCCCATGCTTTTCAATGGGCATCAGTTGAAAGTCTACAAGAAACCCCTCTCCAAGTGAGAGTTCATTGAAAATTTTAATAAAATAGTGATGGTAGTGGAGCATGTCTTAGCCTCCATTTCATCCACTCACTGAAGAAAAAGAAAAAATAAAAAATAAGCACCCAAGTGAAAACCTCCATGAGGCGCTTGAGTCCCATCATTGGGTTGAAAACCTCTTCTGAGGCGGCCGAGTGATGATAAAACAAAGAAAAGAGAAAAATAAGATCCATGGGTGAAAACCTCCCTTGGAGGCGCCTAGGGTAGGCAATTAGGGTGAAAACCTCCCTGAGGCACCCTAGTTGTTTTCAAAAAAAAAAAAAGAGGAAAATAAACATGAATTCCCTGTTGCATTGCAGGTTTGCAGGAGGACTACAGGAAGCCGTAGAAGGTGCCAAGGGAGCCCTGAAACAAATACCAGCACCTATCCTACCTTCCCACACCTTTCTCCATCATTCTTGGCATTCTTTTCACCTCATTGTGCTTCTTTTTCAAAAACTGTGTTTTCTATAGGAGTCTCCTGTAGGAATTACAGAGAGCTAGAAATGGATATAAAAGGTAGTTTGAGGGATAGGGAAGCTTCATAAAAGATCTATAAATCCTCATACAGTCCTAAAACCTCCTTGCTAGCCTTTCCAAGCTTGCATCACATCCCAAGTATCATTCTTCTTCCTGCCCAAGAAAAACACAGAAAAAAAAACAGTTTTTTAGGAAAAAGGAAAAAAAAAAAAAATAAGAAAGGAAACAGCACTATCCACCTCACCTAAAGCCTACCTATTACCTCTCCATCTCCATCTACATCTCTGGCATCATCTTCACAGATCCAAGCACAGAAAGAAGCTGAAGTTTCAAAGGGACAAGCAGCTACAGGAGCTCCTGTAGGAATTCCTGTAGTAGCTAATCCCGTGAAAATCCAGCATCAGCAACAAGAGGGTGCAAATATGAAGGTTGGAGAAGACACTTGCAGATCAAATCTAGCCAGAGAGGAACCTGCACAAATCACAACCACACATCAGCAAGCAGATAGCATGCATCAAAAGAAACAAAGGCATGCAGCAGAGAGAAAGAGCCACAACCTTCACAGCAAATACATTCGGATCTCAGGTAAGTAACTAACCCGCTCCTCTATTTGCATTGGTATAATTAGAAGGCATGCAACAACAATGATATGGTTGAGGTTGAATGAGGGAAAGGTGGCCAGTTAACTTGGCCACCTTCATCTAGTTGACTCCACTCATCCGAAGATGTCACCCACACATGCGCACAGTCAACTCAGGAAAGATGTCAAGGACAAGTAGTGGAGGAAGTGTGAACTCCGATGCAATCATGAGGGATGATTATGAGGAAAGGGCCATGATGACAAGGCAGGTGGGGACCAACGGTCCAAATATGGCCAATGTACACTTGGCCAGCTCACCCTCCATCACCGGAAATATCCATAAAAAGCAATAAGTACTCCTCCCCGAGCACTCTCACCACCTTTTCCTTCATTCTCTCCTCGAAACTCTGCTCCTGCAATCTCCTCGTGCCCCCACAGCCTCGTAACCATCATTCTATGTTTATCTCTCCCATATTCCTGCTCTCAGCGTTGTCTACAGGAGCACTTATAGGTTCTACAGGAGAACCTACAGGAATTCTACAAGAGGGGCAACGGTCTTCTACAGGAGGGCCAGTGAGTTGTTTTGAAGGTAGAAAACATGGGTTTTAGCACAATTCTCAGGTTGAGGAGGTAGGTTCAATGCATGCCCCCATTGAATATCAAAATATGCAAGAAGTAGTTAAATTTTGAGGAGGAAGTAAAGCCTTTAGGTGGAGGAAATACATAAAATAATTTCTGCTTATTTCTTGAAAAAAACACAGTCTCTCTATTTCTCTGTTTTTCTTCAAAAATTGTTGTCTCCTTCTCCTCATTTGGTTTCCCAAAGAAGCATAGACAAAATGATAGGAGGTTTTATGAGGAAAGAGCCACCAACTCCTCCAAGCTCCATGCACATCCCCAAGTAGTGGACATATTCACAAGAAAAAATTGGATGAACTATATTGAGAAATTTCGAGGGTTTGATGAGGAAATTGCTCAAGAATATGCCTACTCTTTGGTCCCTCACACCAGAACACATGCCACTGTCACCTTTAGAGGCCTTTCCATGGAGATAACCCCTGAATTTATCAGTAGGGTCAATACCCTTCCTCTTGGATTGCCTTGGAGCAAGAATGAGAAACCAATTGGCCAAGCTGCTAAGAAAAACTTCTTCCAAAACAATGAAACCCCTGTAGAAGATAAAAATTGCATAAGAAGGGCTAGCATACCATATCCTTGGGATGAGGTTAGCTACCAAATAACCAAGTATATTTCCTATGAGGGAGGTACAACATTGTCTATGGTTACCACTTTAGAATCCTTCATGAATTAAGGTATGGCATGGACACTCCAGCCCCTCAAAAGCTCAGCATCCCCTACTTCCTCCTGCAGTCCCTCATTGACTCCAGTACTAAAGTAAAAGCAGGAAATCCAAAGCAGCTAGCTCACCATGGGTTAATCAAAATTTTAGTGGAAGAAGCCCTCCATACATTCACACTCCCTATAGCATGGGAAATCTTCGAAACATGACAGCTGAAGATAACATCAAGACCCTGACATATGATATCAGTCCTATTGGTAGTGAGGAGGAAGAGCAACAAGGGGGAGAAGGTGAAGAAACTAGTGAGTTAGAAGAAAAAGAAGGGAAGAAGGAAGAAACAACAAGAGAAAGCTGAAGAAACAGAGCAGGAGGAAATAGAACAAACATAGACATAAAAAGAGGCAAAAAAGATAGAAGTGTCCCCTGAGACCCTAGAAAGAGAGGCAGTAGCTTCCCTCACTACCCTCAACACACCAATTAAGCCAAAAAAGAAGAGGAAGAGGCAGACCTCAATGTATTTCAAGGCTAGGAAGAGTACAAGAATCAAATAAGGGAAACCCCAGCCTTCTTCAAAAGTGCTAATTATTATTGAAGATTCACCCTCTACCCAAATAAAAGAATCCCCTTCCAAGGCACCTATCACATATGAAAGGGGGACTCCTAGATCCCACACATGGAAAGAAAAGGTAGAATGACAAGACCCAAAAACAGTCCTACAGGAGGCACAGACAGTTCTATAGGAGACCCAAGAGCTTGAAAAAAGGGTAGAAGGATAGCCACAGGGAAAGGAGGAAGAAACAGAGCTACAAGAACCTAATCCCCAGTCCAGTCTTGGCTCCTACTACAGTCTTCTTGAGGGGGGAAGAATAATTCCACAAAAATTTGCAATTTCACTATTCTTTGAATTAGAAAAAGAAAGGATAAGGACCCATAGGTGGATGAAAATAGCCAAATCCAAAGGGATTGAGAATATTGGCCATATCGAGAACAAACTTAGAGAAATGGGTAGAGAGTTAAGTGCTGCCAGACACAGAGAAGAAATTACAAGAAGCCACCCTGAAACTAAAAATAAATTGCTAAGAAGACAACTGCAAGATAAAGAGACCCAACTAGCATGCATGGCCAGTTAGTCCATGGAGGCATTGCATTGTAGAACACCAGCAAAATCCCATGGCCTATATCTCAAGGACCAATGGTTGCAATTTCAGATAAAGACTTTGGCACAAAGAGGCATCATGCCTTTCCAAGATTACATCGCACATCAGAAGATAATGCAAAGATGGCAGAATTCTATTGGCATAACATGGCCCTCACAGACATGAATTTTTGGGACCCTAATGCTAGGCTAGGGGACCTACAACTAATGGCCATGGCCTCATGGATGAACCATGAAGAGTTAAGTGCAGCAGAAATAAGAAGGTTGATGATAAAAGAGTAGAATAAGCCATTAATGATTAGAGCCGAGCCATCAGACCCCATGGCACTCATCAGCATAACCTGCTTGCCCATAATCCTCAGATTGCCCCTAGATATATAAGTGATCAGGCACAAGCCATTGCACATTTTGAGGATATGGAAAGGTTACTTGGGGATGACTATGTACATGCATGTATGAGGAGATGGAATACCTTACCACACAGTCTGCATATCAGGGAATATCATTCCCCAATGAGGATGAGGGAGGCATTAAGGAGAGTGCCAATGTATAAGCGCTCCATGCAGAGGCTGAAGGTAAATTAGATTGGCCTCAAATTGAGTCCCCCACTGCTGCTAGGCATGCTGGAAGGCAGAAGAGAAGAAAAGGAGAAGGAGCAGTGGGAAGAAATAGACAGGAAGGCAGTATTCTATGACAAGGAAGAGGAGACCACATCAGAAGCATGAGATGTTAGGGAGGCCACCAGGGCCATAAAAGATGAGGAGATAGACTAAGTTGCTCAGAGGATGAGCAACACTTTCAGTAGGGGGTGATGATGAGCCTCATAAATGGGTAATTATATGGGCTCATTTTACCTCCTAACCTAGTCAAATCAACCATTCTCTTAGCTTATTATATGATTTTCTAATTATATTTATGCTTATAGAGTGAGTTGAGTTAGTTATGATGCCATGTGGTCTAATATGTGTTTAGTGCAGATTATTGATGAATTTTGTGGTCAAGGTCAAGGATCCAGTGGACAAATGGCATCAATAACTCGAAGTGTACAAAGGAAAGGACTTCTAGGAGGGATTCCCCCTCATTTATTACTCCTCACTTCGAATTCCCCTTCATTCAGCTCGGAGTACAAGCAACCAAGTCATGCATTAGCAGGCAACCGAGCAAGTGGAGGATGACTGATGACTATCTCGATTTTTGGGAGCCAAGCCTCCCTGATTTTAAGGAAGTTGTTTGTAGCTTCATTTGTATAAGTAGAGAGGCCTAGGGCCTCACTAGGGTTATATTTTTGTTGGATTTTTGTTGTACTTTTTCTTATGTAAACTCTGCTCAACTTTGAGCTTATTATTTTGACAGTTTCATGTAATCTTGTTATTATTTTGGAAATAAAGATGGAATCCTTTTTGAGTTAGCACTGAGTTACCACAGAGGGCTGAATCTATTGGGTTAGGGCTCAATCCAAGCAGCCAAGCTCCTCTTTATTTGTATTTTTATGTTTTACTTCAGTTGTAGATCAGATTGTTGTTAGATGTATTTCTTTCATGGTTAAGAATAGGTTGCTTTTGATGATTCAATAGTTTGCTTCCATTTGTGCTTTATATAAAAGGATAAGTAGTGGTAAAGAAAAGATTTAAAAGGCTAGCGATAGTGCATTGGCCTCTCTTCCTCCCTTTGGGACCATGATCTGAGGCAAAGACCCTCTTGCTTCCCCAAAAACACAGATTTTCCTCATTCATAGGACTTCTAGTGTTTACAGCTTTTTAGTTGGTTGATAGTCTAGTTTTATTTTCTTCAGAATTTCTCCATCATGTTCAATTTTGTAGTTACCATAGTCTTCTTCCATGCTTTCCTTTCTTGTAGCAGTTATCAACATTTCCTTTCATAGATCACAGTTTAGATTAGTTTGATTCAAAACTCTGTTTTTCTAGATGCACTTTTTCATCGCTTGCTTCATCTCATTGGTTGACTGTCAATGTCTATGCAGCAGATATCTTCCCACAGTAGATCAACTTATCAGCCATCCCATCCTCCATATGATCCATTCCCTACAGGTCACCCAAGTCTCCCCTTAATTCTGCCTTAGTTTCCTGCATTTTCCATAGAATTCCTTCCTCTCTCCTTGAGAAAATCCAATCATCCTTCTCTCTCCTAATGATTCTTGGTAGACCCTAGGTTCCCTAACACTTCATTCCAACCTTCATCCACCTTTTCCACCCACTCTCACACCTTCAAGACAGCCAAAACTGCTCTCGGCCTCCTCCTATAGGCCTCCTGTAGAATGTTGTTTTTCCTCCTGTAGATTTTCCTGTAGGCTTTCTTTTAAATGCCAAGTTTGGGAAAAGCATCCAGAAGGCCACCTGAGACCTTCTAGGACCCCACCACACCATCCTACATCCTCTCAAGCCCCAAAACCACCTTTCAACACCACCTATTCGCTGCCACATTCACAAATAATAAATCACATACATGTCAAATTCACATAAAAATACATAAAAATCAAAAAGATGTTTTTTGTTCATTTACTTCCAGAAATAGCTTAGTTAGATGTTGTTTACTTATTTGAATAGATATATGGCATTATTTTCATGGTTTTCATAGTGCTTTCTACAAAAGTAGGATTAGTTGGTTAAGTAGGATTTACTTGGTTTGCTTTGCATTTCAGTGTCTCTCCTTTCTGCAGTTAGAGTAGTATCTGTAGAGTAGTCTTTCTCTCATTTCATCACATATAGAGCTTCTTCTGGAATCCATAGAAGTTGTCTTGAGCTCCTAGTGATCTTGCGCCGGCTAACCAAGTGACAACCTACAGTAAGAACTAGTACTTGTGCATATAGCACCGTCGCTTCCAAGTTTGTTACGAACTACCGGGTTGATAAGAGTAAAGAAGGCAGCCTAGGAGTTGCAGCATTATTGCTGCAATACTGGTGCTCACCAACCTTGTCAGCTCAAACAGGAGAGGAAGAGTTGGTTCAGTTTCCTCGATCAATGTTTCTCTCATCATACTCATATCTGGTATCAGATTGATCACCATGTAGCAATAAAAGTTGTCTCCTATTCATACAAGTCATCAAATAAAGTATCATATTAGAACATAAATAATCATATAAATCACAAAAGGATACCATATTCATCCTCCCTCTCAAGGAGGTGCCAACCACAAGCCTACGCTTGTCTCATACAACAACATTGTCTCCATATATGAAAGTAACTCAGTCTTAGTGATATGTGGAATTCTCTGTTAATTGGTTCCTAATATTTTTCATCATAATGTATCCATGTCATATCCATATCTTGTTCAGATGGCTCTCCAAGGAACTTCTTCATCCTGCCACATAGCTAGCCATGCTATCAACATCGTAATCAACCTTGGTCATGCTACAAACCTCTCATCCAAGATATCATGATAGGTCTCATACTAAGGCATCATCCAAATGTGCTCATCAATAATAATCCCAAACATCATCAGTACATCCATGTATTCAGATATCGTAGAATGAATATCTCATATCAAAATTGATCTTCCCATGCAAGTATCTTGAAGGATTCTTGGCAAAAAATCAATGTATATGAAGTGTCTCAATCATCAATTCACTCAGGTTCTATGCACATCATGTATATATATGGACAGGTGTTCAAAATGGAATATCAATGCTTCAATCAACTGTCAGTTTCCAAGTTGAGCTCAACACTATCTCTTCAAAACTTCTTGAAATTCAATCAGAGTGTCCAAGGGTTTTCATTTCCACTTCTTCAATAGCTTTTCAATATAGATTTTATTTTCCCAACTTTAGAAATTGATTCATCATGCCATGATTCAGTATTTCGAGCTTCAGAAGCCATATCCATCTTACTTATATCATTATAGGCTCATTATCTTTCAAGAGTATACCATCAGTATATAAAACCAAAATCAAAATCAAAGCCATACCTTGGACCACTTTTGAAGTAGAGGATTGGATCAAGACATCATCTCAGCTTCACCAAATAGTTGTCAATGCAGACATATCTGGATCAGGGAGCTTGCTTCATAAAATTCTCTCTACAAACATAACACTTTACCAAACCAATATGCTCAGCCTTACACAAATAAATATTGTGCAATCAAATTAAAGATGCAAGATCAAAACTAATATAAAAAGTCATCAATATCACAGTATCATATTCTTTAGACCAGGCGACGGGTAGAGCTCTCATCAAGTCATGACTTCATCTATTATCATGCCAACAAATTTTCATAAGAAATATCAAACCAAAATTCATCAAGTCATTCTCATGATCATAATATAAGTCATTTTTGTCACTAGATGCAAATGAATATACCAAGGATAAGTCATGCAGGTTCCATCCATTCATTGAGAGATTACTTCATATTGAATCTCAACTATCAATACTTCAACCAATGTCCTTAGAACGAGGAGGCCAATACAAAACCATTATCAATATTAGTGATTGAAGTTCATTATGCCTATATAGTGTTGATATCCAGGAAAATCATCAATCATTAAGTCAAATCATTATTCATCAGGTCAAATCCCATATTAGTTATCATAGTGAGATCTATAGTCTAGAATATATCTCAATCATCAAGTCAAAGTTATAAATCATTATCATGTCAAAACTCAAAACACTGCTCATCTATATCAATAAGCCAAATCTGTTAGAAAATTATATATTACTATTAGCTTTTTGGGGCCTAACCCAGGTTTAGAAGTGTTTTAGCCGAACAAATCCCACACTACCGGCCCTTTCGGTAACAATCCATGGAGCACGGACTGAAGTCTCACCCAAGGTAGTATGGGAGGGTGTTGGAACCAGGTTTCCGCACCCTAGGGATGTCCTGATGTGACCTGGAAGGATCGCGAGCCATTCCGCGCACCTGCGCTACCCTGCACAGTTACCTGTCCTTTGCGTAGATCTGCGCTAGTTAATTCCCAATTCTTATTGTTTATATGAATTTATTATAGATCTGATCTTCTTCTTACATTCTTTAAGCAAACATTTAACAATAAAACCTAGTGCGTGCATTCATAATTCTTAAAGACAGTGCATAAATTTAGAACATAAGCAACAGATAGATTCATGATAAAGCACACAATGATTCAGAAATTATTATCTTTATTTATCTTCTGTCAATACAACCAAATCTGCCCTATGAACTCAACTGCAGGGGTCTGCGCACATAGTTGCAGACTCTACTAGGCCTCTGCGCACACAACTGCAGAGCCTCTATCTATCTACCAACAACCTTGACTCGGACTTACATACGTAGAGAGAATTTTGCCTTCATAAACCCATACCATTCAAGATCAAAACCCAAAAATTGACTTCTAACCTTAGAGCCTTGCTCTATTTATACATTCCCATGGCTCGCAAACCATGGGCAGGCCAACTCACTTTCTATTTTCTTACATTATTTTCGGGCAAACCACCCTTTGACTTGACTCATTACAATTTGTACTTTGCACACCTCGTGGAGCCTTTACCATACTATTACCCAAAATTTCTGACGTTAAGCCCCAAAACCATTACGCAGGGCCTCCGCTACCCAACAGGCCCCCAACAAAATCATCGTGACTCGTCCCGAGTCACTTGGCTGGTGCGGCAATCTTCGTGTAGAGGTCATTCAACAATTTCTGCACTTTGCTTACACTCGCCACAAAGTCTTCCGCCATCTGTTGTACCCATTCTACACGAGCTACCAATGTATCAGTGTCTATTTCAGTTGCTTGTCCAGGTTCATATATTGCCTGCATGTGCACTAACTTTCCCTCGATGTGGGTGGAGACTGCGAATACCTCATCCAGCCAAGGTTGGATGCATTCTTTAAGCACTGCTTCCTTTTGCCGAGCAGCGTCAACTTGTGCCTGGAGAACCTGGGACTCCCTCATTTTGGCCAATCGCTACGTGATGGCGACCATTTGCATAGTCCCCCAGACTTTGTCATAAGCCTGTTGTATCTCCCACGCTTCTGTGTCTATCTGTTGTAGCGTTGGATCTTTCTAGAGGGATGTGAGTGTAAGGAGGGACTGATCCAACAATCCCGAGCAATCTTGGACAACGCGCTTTATCCCTTCCAATCCTACTTGAATTTCGTCACGACATCGCTCTCAAACTTCTGGGGGTGTGGGTGGCTGCGCCTTTAGTCTTAGCTCGACAATTTGTAAGTTTAATTCCCACTGAGTTTTTGCAACCTCCCCTTGGGTTGTATGGAATCCTACGGCCATGTGATGAATTTTGTCAGTTGTTGAAAGTTCCGCTCGGATAGCCAACTGTGGTACCTTGCTACAGGCCTCCACCGTGGCCTGTTCCACTTTCTGGTGGTGTGCGACCAAGTCATCGCGTTGTAGACTAACCTGCTCCAGATTTGCCTTGTGCTCCATTAAGATTTGGAGGGTGCGACCTTCCTTGGCACGAAGCTCAACGGTTATCCCATCCTACAATTGGTGTAGGGTTTCTCTAGGAAGGGCGGCCAAATTCAACCCCCAACTACACATGTCACCTTCGGCTTCTGCTAGGACGGCACCTGCTAGCAACAATAAAGTGTTCATTGTGTGGGTGCGCACCATCTGCTCGGTTGTGGCTGTGTCCTCTGCTAGGTTTGGTATCATCCCTCCCGGGGGTCGCACCTGTAATGCCTGCAGCTACACTATGAGCTCCCCCAAAACAGTTGTCTACTCTGTCATCATCTCCTCCAATGCACCTGGATTGACATTATGTGTCGGTTCGCTGCTGCCAAGAAATTCTTTCTCTAAAGACTCTTCTATCTTTGCCTTTTTGTGTGTATGTGGCGACTCCTTGATGCGCAGCCTCTTGCCTTGGGTCGGTTTGGTGGGAAGGTCCATGCATTCCTATGTCTCTATTTTCCTTTGTATGTCCTGCTCCGAGGACATTTCTTGATCTTCCCTGATCTCATCGACAATTACTTCCTAGGTCGCCTATTGCTACGAGGCTGCCTTCTGTCCCTGACACATCCTTTCCGCCATTTTCATGAGTCGCATCTGGATTTCCTTCTTTTTTTGTTGTGCTGCCATCTGTTATAGGACAAATTGACCTCCTAATCAACTCAGAGGAGAAGGACAAGATGACTAAAAGATTGACCACAGTTGTAGGCCTAGAATCCACACTAACGTTGTCTGTACATTGATAACCTACTTTATAAAGCTTGTTTACAAGCATAAAGGAGCATTATTCAAGCTGCTAACTCATGTTGTTAGACCAGAGTGAGCGTTAGTGAACTTTAGTGATGCTCAAGTGGTTATGCCAACGAATTTGCCATAAAATATCTAGATATCATTTCCCTAAATTTGTGCAAGAAAAGTAGGGAAACTCCAAAAATCAAGATATTTGGAGAAATTCTATTCCGGAAACAGAGGCAAATGGGAAAAAGCTGGTAAAAGAGGCAGGTTCATGGTTTTTACCCAAATGAACTACAGGTGGAGTTGGGAAGCCCTAATTCGATTGTTATTTAAGCAACGAGAGGGCCATTGTGTATTTTGTCTGCTATATAGGTGGCATAGTCATAGCAGATAGGAGATTTGCCAGGAGCAAACATGAGCATGATTACCAGCACAGTTTGATCAACAAACTCAATGGAGTTGTAGCCCAAAATGGGACTAATCATGTCTGCCAGATCTCTGCCCAGTTGGTTGAGGTATACTGGATTGATAGGAGGATACTTCACAGAGTCAGAACCAATGTATAGCTGGTTTAGTTTGGTGACCTGAGCATCTGTCATCCTGGCTCCTTGATTTATCAGGTTTACAAGTGATAGAGGGACCAGTTTCTTCTCAGTCCTGAAGTAAAGCATATCCTTGATAGCTTCTGGGGTGACATAAAACACAGCTGATCCTGAAGGGTCAAGAACTGCCCTCTGAGTGGGGTCATAGTTTTCAGCACACAGATGGATCAGGTCAGGGAATTGGTGAACTTGAGGGAGCTTAAAAATAGGGAGGAATGAGTCCCATATGCCCAGCACATCTGTTCCAGCCTCATGCTTGGCCTTCAATTCATTGAGCAGGTGGATGTGGAACTTAGTACCCATCAGCATTTCCTCTGAAATCTGATAGTCCATGTCTGCCAGAGACTGCCATTCCAATTGTCTCTGAGGGGCATTTAAAGGAGCAATGTTCAATGCTATTGGAGCTACTGGTGGGTCCATGACTACTGAGGCTCTTGATTTGTATGTAAACCGGTTCCACTTGAACAGAACGACACAGAGGAGTGTTTCTTTGCAAGGGAGGTGAAATATAAGAAACAGAAGGCAAATTGAGTAAAACAACAATTGAAATATTGTTTAAAGGACTGATAAAACAGTAGCAGGACTGAGCAAAGTGTTTTCTGTGGTGAATTTGGTCAGTTAAGGTTCCTAGTTCACGACTGCGCGAACTAGCTGTGAATTTCAACTCAATTTGTCAAATGCGGCCCTGCAGGAGTTTAATGGCTTCACTGGCTGGATATAAGTGCAGGTCACTGTGTGTTTAACGGTGAAAACAGAGTTTTACAGTCTGTTAACAGTTTATTTGCGGAATTATGGATAAAACCAGGCTTATGGGATGATTTTGAAGAATACCTGGTGAATTCGTCGGCAAGAGTTGCGAATGCAGGTGCAATGGAGGCTCTGGCGGTCTCGGAATCGACTTTAGCAGGCTGGTGCTGGTTTGGACGTGAGCAGCATGCAGAAATAGCAGTAGTGTCTTTTGCCAAAAGTGGAAAAAACATGAGATTTTGGCCTAAAAATGGATTTTTGGCAATATTGGCGCGTTTTTGGGATGACGTCAGCGTGACGTCATTGGGTGGGGTCGGAGTCGGATGACGTCAGCATGATGTCACCGGGTGATGTGGCAAGCTGCTATTGGTCCACGGAGATGATGCGGTGGCAGACACATTGGCACAGGGGCGGACAAAAAGGTTGACGCGATGGCGGGGTGGCAATGACGTGGGGATGACGTTGGATGAGCGGATCGACTGAAACCGGAAACGGTTAGAGGTTTTATATCGCACCGCTATAGCTACGGAGGTGGAATGTGTCAGGCATACCTCCGATGCATTGTGGGGAAGGCGCGTGGCGGACGCCTGACGTCACCTTCTGACAGATATCGGAAGGTATCTGTCGGACGTCGGGGCCGCTCCGATATGAATGAAGGCCGTCGGATCGCATGGGTCCGATCCGACGGTTGACAGAAGGGTGATGTGATCGGACGATACGGATGGGGGGCGGGATTAATTTATTATTTGTTTTGGAATTTGCGCCCGGCGGAAAACATTAGGATATGGTGTTTTACAATGTTTTTCAATGTATTTTGGAAATATAACAATGCGGGCGGATACTTTGGTTAAGCGGAAAAAGGTGGGTTTTTGGGTTATTTCACAATTTCAAAGGGGTTTATGGGTAGGAGGGGGTTTTTATAAGGTTTTTCTTTACAAACGAAGGTTTAATGGGTGGAATGACTTTAAAGAAGGGAGAAGGGTGAGGTTTAGGTTCATCAAAGTGACCAGATGCCAATTTGATCCCTGACAGAGGATTTATTGGCTATAATGCCAAGGGGAGGGATATTTATACAAAATTTGGGGTTTATACACCATGGTGTTAATAGCACTAGGGAAAGGGGTAACATAATGGAATTACATATTAGAGTTAGGGGTTAATATGGATGAAAAAAGTGAATAAGGGGGAAACCACTAAGTTTATTTGAAACTTACTTAGTTTAGGGAGTAGATCAAAATGAAAAGAATTTTAGACAAGAAATGTGGCTTCTAAAAAGATTAAGAACCACCATGAAACCATAATTTCTTCCATGAATCTCAACTGATGAGGGAGTGTTAGTAATGAAATGGAAAAAGGGGAAGAAGGGAGGTTAGACATGCTTCTTTGCTTGCTGCAACCTGATAGAGAAGAAGACTTCTCCACCCATTGACTTTGCTTTCTGAAATAGGTTAGCATAACTTCAATTGTAAGGAATGATACTTCTACAACCCCAGCTACCTACCCATCTACTTGCCTAGCATTTTTTGTTTCTTCTTGGAGGGTGCACTTAGGCTTGCAGACCCTTATTTTCCTTTTCTTTTCTTTGGTTTTTTCTTTTGTTTTTCTATCTACTTCTACCCTTATTTCCTCCAAGGTCCCAGATTAAGCTGTTGGGAGCCTTTTCTTCTCTACCTAAACTACTTGTCTGCCAAGATTAAACAGTTTGGACAGACTTCTTTCTCTATTCTACAACTGAAAATTCAAAACATGGCATGATCCAGATTAGGCTGTTGGACCATCCATCAAAATTTGAGTCCACATCAAGCTATGAGCACAGATTATATTCTCTTGGAAATATGTGATCTTTGCATCATCAAAGCAGAGCATATTTGGACCTTTTCATTTCCATATCATGAAATATGAAACCTATTGGTATAGGTAGCTAACAGTGGCTCCACATGGGGATGGTTTTTCATTTGAAAGACCAAGAACAACAGGTCAGACTGCCTTGCCCCTTGACTGCTCTTGCCAATCTTGAAGTTTGCTGCTTTGAAATGCCAAAATTGTGTGCTTCCCTTCTTGGTAGACCTTTTGATCTTATTTACCTTTTGCTGGCAGTTTAAGAAAACTTTGAGAAATTGCATTTTTACATGTTGACAGAAAGTAATATATACACTAGAGTATGTACAATGGAAACTCCGGTTGCACTTATGGGTGGTAGTCAAAATAGTGCTTCAGCATCCTGCCATTCACAGGACCTTCATCCAAATCAGTTTCATTAAGACTCTTAAGGAAATAAGTGTTGTTTCCTTGTACAGCTTGGACAGCAAATGGTCCTCTCCAAAGGGAATCAAATTTTCCATGTTTTCCCTTATCCTCTCTTCTTGAATCCCACTTGAGGACTTTGTCACCAATGTTGAAATATTCTGCCTTAGTTCTCCTATCAAAGGCCTTCTTTAATTTTTCTTGTAGAACTTGAACTCTGCTGAAAACTTGGTCTCTAGTTTGCTGTAAACATATGATTTGATTGATTCTTCTTTGCATATCATTTGGTTCAGCTTGGCTTTCTTGAAGAAGTTTCATAACAGGCACTCCTAGTGATGAGGGAAATTTGGCTTCTAATCCATAAACCAACTCATATGGGCTGGTCCCAATTGATCTTTTGGTTGTTAGTCTATCTGCCCATAGAGAATTTACAAGCTTCTTATGCCAATTCTTTTTGTTCTCTTCTAGCACTTTCTTTATGATGTTTACCAGGCTTTTGTTTGATGACTCAGCAAGGCCATTACCTTGGGGATAGTATGCCGTAGAATGGCCTAAGGTAATATGAAATCTGTGGTAGAAATTCACCATTTTCTTGGATCTAAAAGCAGCAGCATTGTCTGTTATTATTTTATCAGGACAGCCAAATCTAGCCAATATGTTGTTCTCCAAGAACTGAATGATAGTGGAATCATTTGCTTGTCTGCATGGAACAGCTTCAATCCACTTGGTGAAGTAGTCTGTGGCTGTTAAGATCCATCTATGTTGGCCGGAAGATGAGGGATGAATTTCCCCAATGAAATCCAAGCCCCATTGTTGAAAAGGTCTCTCTGTTGCAATAGGCCTCAAGGGAAGTGGCAGAAGCTGTCTCTTTCCCTCAAACACTTGACATTTATGACATGAGGTTGTGAATTTCTTGACATCAGAGAACATGGTGGGCCAGTAGTAACCAGCCCTTAGTATTTTATCCACAGTGGACTTCCAGTATAAGTGTCCACCACAGTCACCTGCATGAAATTCCTTTATGATATTGTCAGTTTCATTCTCAATTAGGCAATTTAGCAATATGCCTTCATGGTTTTTCCACAATAGATTTCCACCCATAACACATAATTTAGAAGCTTTCATTTTTAAGAACCTACATTTAGTTCTGGACAATCCTGGGGGAGCACACAGGTTTTGCAATACATAACATATATCAGAGTACCAAGGGGATTGTTCAAAGGCCACATTGATCTTTGGAGTCGCCAGCTCCTGTTCACTGTCCAGCTGGTTGATATCTAAGGCTTGGAAATTTGCTTCTGTCATTAGTTTGGCCAAACCTTGCCCTTTTATTAGTTTTGTAGGTTTTATCTCAATATCAAATTCCCAGATGTTGGCAATCCACTTTCCTCTTCTGCCCTCTAAATTTTCTTGGGTGAGAATGTCTTTGACAATAGGACTTGGCACATATGCTATAACATGGGAATAAAGGATATAAATCCTAAAGTCTTTAATGGCTTTGACCAAAGCATAAGCTTGCTTTTCCATGATTTGATACTTTAAAGGTGCATCTCTAAGAGCTCTGCTAAAGAAAGCAATTGGCTTCTCATTTCCTTGGTCATCTTTTTGCAACAAAACAGCAGCAATAGTATGCTGGGAGGCAAAAGAGAAAATGATAAATTCTCTGTCAAATTGAGGATTGGTCAAGACCGGGGTTTGGGTAAGGGCTAGTTTTATACCTTCAAAGGCTTGATTGGCTTCAACAGTCCATTTGACTTTTGAATCTTTCTTTAGCATGTTGTTTAATAATCTGATTAGTTCTGCTAAGTTTGGGATAAACCTTCTCAAGAAATTGATTTTTCCCAAGAATCCTTGCAGTTCTTTGACATTTCTTGGGTGAGGCATTTGTAGGATAGCTTGTATCCTATCTGGATCAATTCTAATGCCATCTTTAGAAATGATGTGGCCCAAGAGTTTACCTTCCTCTAAACCAAACAGGGATTTCTTGGGATTCAAGGAAATCCCATATTTCCTGCATTTTAGGAAGATCTGCCTCAAATGTTTTATATGTTCTTGGTCCGATTTTGAGAAAGGTGTAAGGTCATCTAAGTAAATGACAAGGAAGTCATGAATCTCTTTGGCAAAGGCAATATCCATTGCTCTTTGAAAGGTTGCCCCTGCATTTTTCAATCCAAAAGGCTTTTTTACATATTTGAAGGTTCCCCATGGGGTTGTGAATGTTGTTTTGTCTTGATCATCAGGGTGCACCAGGATTTGATTGAAGCCTGAAAATCCATCCAGTAATGAGATCCTTGAAGCCCCTACCACTCTTTGGAGAATGTGATCCATCTTGGGTAAGGGATAGTTGTCTTTGAGGGATACTTGGTTCAGGTTTCTTAAGTCCACACACAGCCTTATTTCACCAGTTTTATTTCTTGTAGGGACTAAGTTGGAGATCCATTCCGAGAATCTGATTGGTGCTATGATACCTGCCTTGAACATTTTCTGTACCTCTTGTTCCATTGCTGGGAGAAGCATTGGATTGATTCTCCTCAGTTTTTGTTTAAAGGGTTTTTGATCAGGCTTGAGAGGGATAGTATGCTGGATAATAGAGGTGTCATAGGATTTTAGGTCCTCATAACTCCATGCAAAGACATCCTGGAACTCTTTAAAGAGGTCAATGTATTTAGGCTTTTGATCGGGAGGTAGAGATGCAGACAATTTTATTATTTTGGGTTTGTCAATGGTACCAATGTTGCATTCTTCAATGGCTGCATTTAAGGGCTGCATTTTTGGTTTTCTGGGAATATCATTTGAGTCAAAGATGTCCTCTAGTGGAGTTAGGCCTGTTGGTAGAAAATTGTCCTTCAGTTCTATGATGTCAGTTTCAGCATTGGCCACTTCCTCACAATTGATTGATTGAATTTGTTGAATGATGTCCTTGTTGAAAATAGTTGGTTTTAGCATTTGCTTTGCTGTTCTAGGTGATATTGGGTGAGTAATCTTTTGAAACTATATTTGTGATGGACTTGCTCTATCAAGTATTTGTGATTGAATTGCTGTATCAAGTATTTGTGATTGACTTGCTGTATCAAGTATTTGTGATTGACTTGATGTATCAGTGTCAATATTTAATCCTGCAAATTCTTGTTGCAGAGTTAAAAAATGGTTTATTTGCTTGTCATCCTCAAATACTTGCCAATCATTAACATTGTTTGGAATGGAGGGTCTGTGTTTTACCTCAGCTGTAAAACAATGATGGGGCTCAAAAGGCAGTTTGCAGGTACTTGCAAATGTGGCTAAACTATGAGCATGCAGATTGTGGGCTCTAGGAATTTTAGTGATTTGGAATTCAGAGAAAAGGTTTAGTACCTCAGCAACAGCAGACCTATAAGTCCTTAGTCTTTTGTCATTGGTGACAAAATTTCCCTTCACTTGTTGGATAACTAAATCTGAATCACCCATGATTGAAACCCTGGCAGCTTGTAAGAACTTTACTAACTTGAGGCTTAGTAAAAGAGCTTCATATTCTGCCATATTATTAGTACATCTGAAGTTTAATCTATAGGCTCTGCCTTCTGCATGACTATTTTCTTTTTTGTGTACCCAAACTCCAGCTCCTGCCCCTAACTTGTTGACTGAGCCATCAAATTCAAGGAACCATAGAATGTCCTGTTGGGAAGGAGATTTAACAATCTGTTCATGGGCTGGCAAAGTAAGTTGAAGTTGTGGTTTTTCATCTGGCTTGTCTTCTAGGACAGTTTCATCATTTGATTGGGTATTCTTGACAACTAGGGCAGCAGCAGCATCTAGTGTTTGATTGACTGTTGTTTCATGGGTGGTAATTCTTTCATTGGAGTCTTCCTCCTGTATGAGTATCTTGGTTTCAACCTCACCTTTTGAGGGAGTTGTGCTGTCATTGAAGAGAATGTATGAGTCTATGTCTGAATGGACAGCATAAATGGGAAAGTTTTGAGGCTTTTCTTCACTGCTGACCATGTATTTCATGAGTGTTTCTCTGTACAGTCTTTTTGGTTGCCCAAAAACAGATATGGTGGCATATGACATGTCTAATTGTAGGGAACCTTGGAGTTTAGCTCCCCATGATCTTGATAACAGCATCCCATACTTAGGTGGGATATCAGCAACTACCACATCCATTAGGATTGTTTTGTTTGGGTATTGAACCAGAGACACACATAAATCTTTTATGAGACCCAGACACTTGACTTGGCTGGAGTCAAAGGAAAACAGGTCCTTGTATGGTCTTGTTATATCTAGATTCAATCTCTCCATGACCGCTTTTGGCATGAGATTGTGAGAGGCACCTGAGTCAAACATTGCATTATGTAATATTTTATCATGAATATGTAGGCTGACATAGAATGGTAACACCCCTGTGACTACCGTTTTTCCATCCACTTCTGGGCCGAATAGTAATTCTGGGGTGTCATCCAGCACATTGACATCATCTTTGTTGCTAGTGAGTTGAAGGGACTTCTTGATCTGTAGTTTATAGATGTGATGCTTGGCTAGTTCTGAGAGAGGAATTGCTATCTTTAGTTTGCCGATTTCAGTTTCTAGGTCAAAGGGTTTTTTAGATTGGGTCTTAGGGTTATGGATAACAGTCCTTTCCTTGTTCATTAAATCTTCTTCTTGATTTTTATCTTGACTTTGGGACTTGTCTCTTTTACTCATCTCTTGGGGAGTAACATTTAAATTAAGGTGAGGAGATGAAGTAGCCATAGGCTGCTGTTTTAAGGACAATGGTTCAGTAATCTCTTCAATAATTACTTCTTCTGCAGGTGAATTTGTTTTGTCATTAGGCTCTGTGACTATGGCTCTTTTAGGCTGCTGATTATCCTTTATCTTATCAGGCTGATTTACATTCACAGTTCTGCTCCTTAGCTTGTATTGTTTATGGACTTCATAGACAGCAGTGTCATAGCCTTGTTTAAAGTCAAAGGATTCACCTGATTTAGTTTGGAACAGTTTGATTTCATCATCCTCATGATCTTCTTGGGTTAAAAAAACTTGACTTTCACCATCTAGACCCATTAGATTAATCTCAGGATCTTCATTGGGCTCAGTTGATGTGGAAGTTTCTGCATAATTTTCTTGGAAAGGGGGTCTTATGTCTTGATCAGCACTGGCTTTGCCAATGCCTGGGTTTTGAGTTCTCCTAAAATTTGGATTCCTAGGAGGGTTGTTTTTTGGTGTTTCCCATGATGATTTTCTCTCAACCGATTCCACTCTATCACCCAATCTTTTCATTCCATTGAGTATTGCATCCAGCTTTTGATCAAAGGCAGAGGGCTCCTCTTTGAAAACAGTCCTCTTTTCCAACCTTGCTCTGTTTCTTTTGGCAATTAGGTTGGCTTCCACTGTAACAGCAACCCTTTGGGCCTCTACAAGGGACTGAGGATCTCTTTCTTTTAACTGATAGACCATGTCAGGGTCAAAACCATCAGGGAATTTATACAAAGCTAAATCAGGAGGGGGTCTTAAATTTTGAGGGATTGCGTTATATACATTGTTAAATCATGCACAATATTCCAAAACAGTCTCTTGGGGACCTCTTTTGATAGTGTCATATTCCCCAAGTATATGCAGAGGATCTTTCTTCTTCTCCCATCTGCTAGTAAAGGCTTGATATAGTTCATCAGGAGTTGTGATGGAATTTGCATTCAGGGACCTAAACCAAGTTCTTACATCCCCAGTTAGGCTTTGAACAAACATCCTCATTCTGACACTGTCATCATCTATTTCATAGGTCTCAAAATGATCTTGCATCCTCTTAGCATGCTGGACCGCTGTCAGAGGGCCATTGGAGTCAAAATATGAGATTTTGGTTTGGTAATCTTGAGGTAGAGCTGCAGCATTAGCTGGTATTTGCAAGGGTGCATATCTGTTAGCCATATTTACAGGGTTTAGAGGATTCACGGGGGCAGCTGGGATAATAGGAACAGTGGGTACTACAGGGGTAATAAGTAAGGCTGAACCTACAGTGTTGGTCAAGGGAATATGTGCAGTGGATGAAGATGTGAGAGGAGGACTTTGAGATGTGGATGGTGAACTAGGGGAAGTAGGGGTGGACCGGAAAAGGACCTTGCATGGGGTAGAGATAAGGCTGGGATGATCTGAATCTGAGGTTAAATCAGCAGGCTGTTCCTGCCTTTGCTGCCTCCTAATGTTTCTAGGGATGGTATTTGGGTTATCAACAATGATGGGTGGATGAGGGTCAGGATTTGCCCTAGTATGCCGTGGATTTTTCTTGGGAGCCAGCTTCTAACTATTTTTTAGGATTTTATAGGAAGTTTTTTATATTTGCAAGGACTGGATAAAGATTTTGGAATAGCTATATATATTCCAAAGCTGAGATGAAGACTTACTGAAAAATCTCTTCCCTAAAGCTGTCCATGTGATACAGAAATAGTTTTGAAGGCCTCCTGACTGATTTCAGGCTTGATTTGCAGCTTTGAGAGATGTATAGAAATTGGAAAATCCTAAGAATCCCCAGTGGAGTCGCCAATTATGTTAACACCCAGGCTGTTCCCTATGACTCCCAAGGGAATACGGCCGGGGTAACCACTAACCAATATTTGGATCACAGTTCCTAGCCAAACTGTAATCAGAGAGGGCTCTCTCTTTATGATTTGTCTATGTTTTGATGGTGTTTTTAGACTAGCTATTATGCTCAGGTTTTGGTTTATGTTTTGGTTGAAGGACTTCTTTCAGGGCTTAAGATGTAGTGTTCAGAGAATAGTATATCATTGGGCAATGGAGTCTAGAGCTGTGAAATGCTTTGAAATGCAGGAGTGATGATGTTCGGACTGCAGGGCCTATTATGTATCTCAAACAAACAAATTTAAAGTTAAGTGGTGAAGCATGGTCAGCCAACAGGAAGCAATTAAGAATTCTCTATTAAGCTGGTGATGTGAAAGTGAAACCTGTTGCACAGGAGCAAACTTGAATTCCTGAAACAAAGGTCACTGTGAAAGATATATTCTGAAAGTGCAGCAATTAAGAATTACACTTATCAAGAGTATAGCTGAAGAAAAACATTCATTAGCAACAAAGATTGAACTCAGGGTATTGCATGAATAAGTCCTGAAGGTTATTCTTTTTCTTTGTTGTCAAACACTTAGAAATTAGAAACATATATGGATTTTAATAGATCGAAAATACATAACAGAGAGAGTTACAGAAACTTATTGTATTGTGAAATACACAGGAATCCAGCAGTTTTCAACAGACACCAGAACGCATTCAATACTTCAGAGGTCCGAGAAATTCCATCACTTTCTTTATTAAACTCTGAAAGGATTACAGCATAAGAACTTCTTCAGGAGAAATCAACAACAACCCTCCAAGCTTGTGCGAGGGGTGAATATATACAAACAGTATTACAAAATATCTCAGGCGTTGAGTCATCTGAGAAATGAATATCTTCACCAACTTTTCAAGATATTTAGATAAGAAAGTTATTACATCATTGAATACAAAGTAAATGCATCTTTATGCTTGTCAGAAGATATTTTGGCCTTTGGAGGCCACTGAGTCGGTTGGAGTGATCTGCATAAATGCTGTGAAATGCGCTTTTGGAGCCGCTCTGCTGTAGCTTCTCGGCCTGGACACCTGTAGCTTCCTACTTTGCTTTGTTGGCCGAAATTTCTGCTGAGTTGGCTCAGCTTTAATCTTTAATGCATGCTGATTCTTTTTAAACTGTCCTGGGTATGACAGTTTTGCCTTTTCGATGATCAAAATTTGTTGAGTAGCTTCCTGTTTATAAAATTTTCTGTATGGCCTTAGTCCACCAGTCTACTGTAGGCAGTTGATGCCTGAGAATTGCATCCATAGTCTCCTCTGCCTCTGTATACTTATAAAAATTGGGAGGTGCCCCAAACAGGTGTTTGATTTCATTCATTATAAAAAATAAATTTTCTACTCTGTTGTAGAGAGTCTGTCCTGTGGCTGGACCTGTTTCCTCTGAGGTGCTAGGCTTCTCATTGATCTGACTTGTGGCAAATGTGTTAACCCTTTTGGCATACTGGTCATGTGTGAACAATCTCCCTGCGCTGTTCAGTAAGCTAGGGAGCCCTCTGTTTTCTAACACCTGGAACTTCTCCATAAACCTGTTCACCTCAGTCTGCATGTCCTGGGTTCTTCTTTCCAATGTCTTCACTAAGTTTCTCAGGGTGAGAACCCTCTTGATTAACTGAATGTGCTCAGTTCTGTTTGGAATTCCCATGGCAGCCAACTGAGTGCTTGTCCTATTGTTAAGCACATTGATCATCCTGGTGGCTATCTCAGGCATGTTGCTTAGAGCAGCTCTTGCTCTCTGAATTTCAATCTGTGCTTTTGGAATGAGGTCCAACTGCTCATGGATTGTTTCAATATATTGCCATTGCTCATTAATAGATTGGCCAATGTTAGCCCACAGCACTATTTTAAGCTCAGCCACCACCTTATCTAATTTGAGCTCATTTTCTAGCTCTTTGATTTTATCCTTGAGGGCTTTTATCTCCCTACCCTTTTCTGCCACAGACTGCTTGGATTTGTCATATCTATCATTCACTTTGGCCAATTTATCCCTGGTCTCATTCAGCTCTGTCATTTGAGCTTCCAGGGCCTGGATCTCATTCCTCAGTTTTTGCATGTCCAGGCTTGGGGCCTGCTCTGTTGCTGGTGGTGCTGCTGAAGTGGATGTTGCTGCCTGTTCTGCTTGTTGAGGAGGAGGAACAATGATTGGGGCAGTTTCCTCAAGATTTATCACTTCAGGAGGAGGCTGGGAGGTCTGACCTTCTTCTCTTTGCTTCAAAGCTGCCTGTAGTGCTGCCTGTGCAGCCTCTGATTCTCCCAGCTTCTCTTGTGTCTGGATAAGCTGCTTGTAGAGGGACACCAGCAAATCTGTGGCTTCTTTATCATGCCTCTGCTAGGCAACCTCATCTGTTTGAGGGTGAATTGTGGCTGGCATTTTTATCTTTTTCTTCAAAGCAGCCATGTCTGCATCCCTTAACTTCAATATCTCCTGGATGCCCTTGATATCTTTGGGATCATGCCCAATCTCAATAATTATATCTTCTAAGGACCTAATTCTGCTGTCCTTAGCCTGTGATGATGCCCTTTCCAACTCAAGTTGGGCAGCTGTATTATTAAGGCTATTTTCCAGCCTATAATTGTCCAAGGTTTTGTCTGCCAAGGAGGCATAGACCATCTCACCTGTCTGTTTGTGCAACTCAATTTTATCCATTGGGTGGATGTCTTTGGCAAGGACCTCAAGATTGGTCCTTATATAATCTGCATGAGTTTGGGGCTGTGCTACAGCTGGTAAGAAATGACTCATGATCATCTTGCCTTCACTGACATCAAAAGCAGACATCAGTCTTTGCTGGTTGGTGGGAGCCATCTTCAGCAAATGATTATACAGCTGTATTTTTATGGGCTCACTCCTTCTCTTTATGTCTATGAACTGTTGTTTGATGCTCAGTTCACCCTCCCTCTGCTGGCTAGAGGAGCTGACCTCTCCTCCCATAGTTCTGTTCTATTCCTCTTGGA
This sequence comes from Pinus tabuliformis, assembly GCA_031772625.1. Taxonomy (NCBI): domain Eukaryota; kingdom Viridiplantae; phylum Streptophyta; class Pinopsida; order Pinales; family Pinaceae; genus Pinus; species Pinus tabuliformis. The sequence goes on along the minus strand of CM062819.1, from coordinate 62,668,388 downwards.
AGGAACTTGCAGATGCTTCCCTGCTAGGTGGGCCCATGCCCAGAGACTGCCCTGTTGGCATTTCCTCATCAAAGAAAGGGTTCATTCTCTGTCTTTTCTCACCATGACTTTCTGATGTGGTCAAGGGAGTCTCTCTGTCCCTTTTTCTGCTAGTATCCTCCTTTTGTGGAGTTTGGAGGATTGATGCATCAACTATTGTTTGTTGCCTAGGAGGCACCGTATTTTGTGCCTGCTGTTCTGTGGAAATTGGGGCCTCAACTACCCCTTCTTGCTGTGGGGGCTGCTCTTTATTATGCTGCCCTTCTTCTTGCTGCAATTCCTGTTGTTGTTGTTGTTGTACCTGTTGTTGTTGTTGCTGCACCTTCTCATGCGGTGGCTGTTGAGTATCCATCTCTTTTTCCTTGCCCTTGCTAGATATATCTTCAGTGGCTTTGGGTGTTTGCTGATTTGCAGTCGAGGAGGATGCAACTGCTCCCACTTGTGTGCTTGGCAGTGAAAACACCTGTGAACAAAGTTCAAGGTCAGCCATCTTTTTAAGATTCCTCACTGCTCTTTGATTCAGCTCTTCTTGTGTAACCGGCTCTTCTAGGGTTCCTCTCCTCCATTTTGCTTGGTTAGCATGTTTTTCAATGTGAGGGATTTTTACATGATCATAGCCAGAGAGCCTATATCTGAGCCTTCTCAAAGTGATGAAGTGGTTGGGGTCATAAGGTTTCCAGAGGAAACTGGTTTGAAGGCCAAGGGACTCAAGCATCCTGTCTACTTCTCTCCAACCTTCCTCCCTTTGGTTATAGACAAAGTGGCCAAGTTGGTTCCTGACTTTCAACTGTGCTCCATTAAGATTTGGAGGGTGCGGCCTTCCTTGGCACGAAGCTCAACGGTTATCCCATCCTGCAATTGGTGTAGGGTTTCTCTAGGAAGGGCGGCCAAATTCAACCCCCAACTACACATGTCACCTTCGGCTTCTGCTAGGATGGCACCTGCTAGCAACACTAAAGTGTTCATTGTGTGGGTGCGCACCATCTGCTCGGCTGTGGCTGTGTCCTCTGCTAGGTTTGGTATCATCCCTCCCGGGGGTCGCACCTGTAATGCCTGCAGCTACACTATGAGCTCCCCGAAAACAGTTGTCTACTCTGTCATCATCTCCTCCAACGCACCTAGATTGACATTATGTGTCAGTTCGCTGCTGCCAAGAAATTATTTCTCTAAAGACTCTTCTATCTTTGCCTTTTTGTGTGTATGTGGCGACTCCTTGATGCGCAGCCTCTTGCCTTGGGTCGGTTTGGTGGGAAGGTCCATGCATTCCTATGTCTCTATTTTCCTTTGTATGTCCTGCTCCGAGGACATTTCTTGATCTTCCCTGATCTCATCGACAATTACTTCCTAGGTCGCCTATTGCTACGAGGCTGCCTTCTGTCCCTGACACATCCTTTCCGCCATTTTCATGAGTCGCATCTGGATTTCCTTCTTTTTTTGTTGTGCTGCCATCTGTTATAGGACAAATTGACCTCCTAATCAACTCAGAGGAGAAGGACAAGATGACTGAAAGATTGACCACAGTTGTAGGCCTAGAATCCACACTAACGCTGTCTGTACATTGATAACCTACTTTATAAAGCTTGTTTACAAGCATAAAGGAGCATTATTCAAGCTGCTAACTCATGTTGTTAGACCAGAGGGAGCGTTAGTGAACTTTAGTGATGCTCAAGTGGTTATGCCAACGAATTTGCCATAAAATATCTAGATATCATTTCCCTAAATTTGTGCAAGAAAAGTAGGGAAACTCCAAAAATCAAGATATTTGGAGAAATTCTATTCCGGAAACAGAGGCAAATGGGAAAAAGCTGGTAAAAGAGGCAGGTTCATGGTTTTTACCCAAATGAACTACAGGTGGAGTTGGGAAGCCCTAATTCGATTGTTATTTAAGCAACGAGAGGGCCATTGTGTATTTTGTCTCCTATATAGGTGGCATAGTCATAGCAGATAGGAGACTTGCCAGGAGCAAACATGAGCATGATTACCAGCACAGTTTGATCAACAAACTCAATGGAGTTGTAGCCCAAAATGGGACTAATCATGTCTGCCAGATCTTTGCCCAGTTGGTTGAGGTATACTTGATTGATAGGAGGATACTTCACAGAGTCAGAACCAATGTATAGCTGGTTTAGTTTGGTGACCTGAGCATCTGTCATCCTGGCTCCTTGATTTATCAGGTTTACAAGTGATAGAGGGACCAGTTTCTTCTCAGTCCTGAAGCAGAGCATATCCTTGATAGCTTCTGGGGTGACATAAAACACAGCTGATCCTGAAGGGTCAAGAACTTCCCTCTGAGTGGGGTCATAGTTTTCAGCACACAGATGGATCAAGTCAGGGAATTGGTGAACTTGAGGGAGCTTAAAAATAGGGAGGAATGAGTCCCATATGCCCAGCACATCTGTTCCAGCCTCATGCTTGGCCTTCAATTCATTGAGCAGGTGGATGTGGAACTTAGTACCCATCAGCATTTCCTCTGAAATCTGATAGTCCATGTCTGCCAGAGACTACCATTCCAATTGTCTTTGAGGGGCATTTAAAGGAGCAATGTTTAATGCTATTGGAGCTACTAGTGGGTCCATGACTACTGAGGCTCTTGATTTGTATGTAAACCGGTTCCACTTGAACAGAACGACACAGAGGAGTGTTTCTTTGCAGCATGCAGAAATAGCAGTAGTGTCTTTTGCCAAAAGTGGAAAAAACATGAGATTTTGGCCTAAAAATGGATTTTTGGCAATATTGGCGCGTTTTTGGGATGACGTCAGCGTGACGTCATCGGGTGGGGTCGGAGTCGGATGACGTCAGCATGACGTCACCGGGTGATGTGGCAAGCTGCTATTGGTCCACGGAGATGATGCGGTGGCAGACACATTGGCACAGGGGCGGACAAAAAGGTTGACGCGATGGCGGGGTGGCAATGACGTGGGGATGACGTTGGATGAGCGGATCGACTGAAACCGGAAACGGTTAGTGGTTTTATATCGCACCGCTATAGCTACGGAGGTGGAATGTGTCAGGCGTACCTCCGATGCATTGTGGGGAAGGCGCGTGGCGGACGCCTGACGTCACCTTCTGACAGATATCGGAAGGTATCTGTCGGACGTCGGGGCCGCTCCGATATGAACGAAGGCCATCGGATCGCATGGGTCCGATCCGACGGTTGACGGAAGGGTGATGTGATCGGACGATACGGATGGGGGGTGGGATTAATTTATTATTTGTTTTGGAATTTGCGCCCGGCGGAAAACATTAGGATATGGTGTTTTACAATGTTTTTCAATGTATTTTGGAAATATAACAATGCGGGCGGATACTTTGGTTAAGCGGCAAAAGGTGGGTTTTTGGGTTATTTCACAATTTCAAAGGGGTTTATGGGTAGGAGGGGGTTTTTATAAGGTTTTTCTTTACAAACGAAGGTTTAATGGGTGGAATGACTTTAAAGAAGGGAGAAGGGTGAGGTTTAGGTTCATCAAAGTGACCAGATGCCAATTTGATCCCTGACAGAGGATTTATTGGCTATAATGCCAAGGGGAGGGATATTTATACAAAATTTGGGGTTTATACACCATGGTGTTAATAATACTAGGGAAAGGGGTAACATAATGGAATTACATATTAGAGTTAGGGGTTAATATGGATGAAAAAAGTGAATAAGGGGGAAACCACTAAGTTTATTTGAAACTTACTTAGTTTAGGGAGTAGATCAAAATGAAAAGAATTTTAGACAAGAAATGTGGCTTCTAAAAAGATTAAGAACCACCATGAAACCATAATTTCTTCCATGAATCTCAACTGATGAGGGAGTGTTAGTAATGGAATGGAAAAAGGGGAAGAAGGGAGGTTAGACATGTTTCTTTGCTTGCTGCAACCTGATAGAGAAGAAGACTTCTCCACCCATTGACTTTGCTTTCTGAAATAGGTTAGCATAACTTCAATTGTAAGGAATGATACTTCTGCAACCCCAGCTGCCTACCCATCTACTTGCCTCGCATTGTTTGTTTCTTCTTGGAGGGTGCACTTAGGCTTGCAGACCCTTATTTTCCTTTTCTTTTCTTTGGTTTTTTCTTTTGTTTTTCTATCTACTTCTACCCTTATTTCTTCCAAGGTCCCAGATTAAGCTGTTGGGAGCCTTTTCTTCTCTACCTAAACTACTTGTCTGCCAAGATTAAACAGTTTGGACAGACTTCTTTCTCTATTCTACAACTGAAAATTCAAAACATGGCATGATCCAGATTAGGCTGTTGGACCATCCATCAAAATTTGAGTCCACATCAAGCTATGAGCACAGATTATATTCTCTTGGAAATATGTGATCTTTGCATCATCAAAGCAGAGCATATTTGGACCTTTTCATTTCCATATCATGAAATATGAAACCTATTGGTATAGGTAGCTAACACATTGCACAAGGGTCAGAGCATTTAGAAGGATAGTACATGGTGTTGTTGTGATATTGTCATATTCTTGAAGGAGCTAGCTTAAAGAAGGAGAGAGAGAGAGGAAGAAGGGATAAAGAAGGCTGATGCAATAGGGTTGTTGTAATCACTCTTCTGTTTTGTATATAAGACTGCGGTTGTGTTCCACTACTCGAAGTGTCGACGATATTGTGCATTTATTTATCCATTCTGATGCTTGTTGTGTTGAGTAGATAAGTTACACATTTATACATGTTTGCTATGGATTCTTTCATTAATTGTCAGAAGTATATGCTGTGATTGGTTTGCTTCGTTCTTTTGTGCAGGAATCGTCTTGGAGCTGGTCAGGAGGAGTTCTTCTTACCTCACGGAGATCCCCAAGCGAATCTAGAAAGAACCAAAGGTGATCCTTTCTCCATATCCTGTCAAAATATGTCAAATAGATGAACATGTATGTAACAGGTACCTTTTTAAAATAACCTTACGGTCTATCGGAAGTCCTGGGAAGACTTTCAAGGGTAGTTTTCATCCCATGCATTTTACCCCATAGCAGAACTGGTGACTCCGCTGGGGACTATACCTTAGTTCCCGGTTATCCAGACTCCTCTCAGATCTCTTCTCTCTTCTATGAGCTTCCTGCTTCTTCATATCCTTCTTTGATCCACCATCTTGTTTGTTGAATCCTGCAAAGTTACTTTCTCTTAAGAAACTAATCCCAAAAGCCAACTTTTTGAGGTTTTTCCCTCACTAACGCAGGTTGCTGGTCTACACAGAGCTTTATAAATCTCTTTAACTGTGCACAAGGAGAGTTAGTGGCCAAACTAAAGCTCTGTTTACACATAGACAGAGCGTTAGTGACCCATTTCCATGTTTTTCAAGAGATTTTGTGGACCAAAAAGGGGGGAAACTTGTCCCAAGGGCTGAATCAAGATCTGCAACAGTATCATGCTAACAAATTTGGTGTCTTAAAATTTATTTTTTAAGAAAATTCTTTAGTTTTTCTCTCATAAAAGAAATTTTTATTGAAAGAATAGCTAATAAACTATACATCTCCTTCTGTCAAATTAGTTGTAGGCTGCTTTGTTTTGGTTCAATAGTTGTTAGGGAATATTGAGAAAAGGAACTTTCGGTTATGCAAAGTGTTGAATGATTTTTAGATGCACTGACGAATACATGAATATGTGAAATAATACATGTGTAGAATAAAACTTGCTTGCATAAGAAATTGAAAAAAAAATTAAAGCATTGTTCTGCACAGTTTATCGAGTCGAGAGTCTCATAATATTCATACGTCAACACCCCCTCCGAAGACAAATAAAAAAGTACACTAAAATTTACACTAAAATCAATCAGATACTCTTTTTTAGAGCAAACCAACATTAGATAGATTAGAACCTTGGGATAAGAGAGTGAGTCAACTACCCAAGGTTGAAAATCAAACTAGTGTCGTTAAAGAGTGAAAAATCCTTCTGCACTCATATTACTGGGACCACTCCACTCACAACGGAGCTAAATACAAGACAACATTGGATTGTAATCGAAGGTAGCCTGCCTTCTTTTACAACTCCTTTGGGCATTTTGTGTAATTGGGGTCCCTTCAGGGATTTCAGAACTGAGTCAAGGACTTAGGTATCCTGCCCACACAGCATGTTGTCTGCGACTATGTCCCCCCCAGTAATGTTTGTGATTTTAGGTATCTCTAGTGGCAAAAACTTCTAGGTACTTACCTAAGGTGACTGGGACGGGCTATCCTGGTACCTCAAACGGACGGACCTACTTTGTCTTCATTTTTTGGGAGGGTGCTTGTCTTCACGAGAGTACTTGGCCCCTTAATTTGAGGTTCAGGCAAAGCTCAAAAGTAACTGTAACTGTACATTTGGCCATCCTTCTCTGTTAATCATTGAGATACTGGGTTTCATCTCCAGTAATCGGTGTTTATCAGACAAGGTAATTTCACTTTGTTTGCTGATTGTCATTTTTAGTGTATTTTTTCTTTTTAGGTACTTGAGTGCTATTGTTTTTGAGACTTAAAGACTATCACCTTAAAATTTATCTAATAAAATTTACCAGTCATTGTGGCTACATCCAGCCCTCATCATCAATCCAGGCGGTTGTTAGGACTTCCTCCACTCACCGTGGAGGATCTACCGAGATCCACTGACTCGGATTCCTCATCTTCGAGGAATCAGTCTCCTCAATCGCACACAGGATCGTTCTAGATGACCGACGATTATGATTTGTCGAAGGATTTCTTCACAGAAGGATTTCTTCCTCATTTTAACACTCCGCTTACAAATATGTTGGACCCTGTTATTGATCCCGTCGTACCTGTACTTCAGTCTTCACTGGGAGGAACTCACCCATCTATTCAGTCCGCACCTCAAGGGTTGTGGAATTATAGAGACACTATGAGTCCTTTACCACTTCCCCAGTCGATGGTCATCACAACACCGACAATGTGGAACCCCGCAATCATGTTTGTCCCAAGTACTGCAACTCACATCACACCCTCTATCAGTGAAACCCAGTAGATTACAGGTTCCACTCCTATGGTGCACCAAAGCATACCTTCGACTAGTGCCACATATAGTGCTCCATATAACACTCAATGTGGCACTATGGGCATGGTTCCCATTTACCAAAACCAAGGACGGCCGCCAATGTATGGTTATAACCCCCAAATTCAGATATCTGGGGTGGCCCCCAATATGCACATGGCAGCGGGGAATGTCACAGTTCCCCCACCGTTCTCAGGCATGCATGGACAATCGCTGATTGACATGAGTTTTCCCTCTATCAATCAAAGCCATATGGTCAGTTCAATGTCAGTTGGGAATCCACAAGGTATCCCCACCCAATACATTGGGGCACCCTACTCACAAGCTCAGATGACTCAGGGGGGCACCGCTTATACTAGGGGAAACTTCATACCCTAGTATCAAAATCCTCATGGTAATCCACTTTACAACACCGTACCACAAAGCAACTGCTACACCTCGCAGCCCATGTACAACATAGGGAACCAAATGATGGGCGGAGCGCAGAGCTCCTCAGGTCATCCATCATCACAATGGTCCGAGTCAAGGGCACCCAACAATTTGCCTTTTTTGGCAACATTGGATATCCCCAACTTATACAAGTTGACTAACGACCCCATCTACCATAACCTACAGTGGCCGCTGATCCCGCATAAAATACCGGCGGATATTCCTAAGTTCGATGGAAAACAAGGGGAGGATCCAAGCACTCACGTCACCACCTACCATCTATGGTGTGTTTCTAACTCCATGGTGGATGACAGTGTCTGGTTGCATCTATTTCCCCGCACCCTCACTGGCAATGCTGCAAAGTGGTATATTGAGTTACCACGTGCGTCAATGAATACCTTTGACGCTTTAGTGATGGAGTTCCTAAAGCACTTTCAGTTACCTATCCGTTATGAGATAGGGACGGAGCTCCTTACTTCATTTCGTCAGGATACCGCCACCCACATCTCCAATCATATCCATGAATGGAGATGTAGGTAGAGGTTAGTCAAAGCCCCCATCCCTGACTTTCTCTTAACAGACTGGTTCTGTAAGTCATTGCTCCTGCAAATCGCTAGAGATGTCGCTCTAGGTGGTGCAGTCACGGAGGACCAATCCATACATCATGCCCAGCACTTGGATTTAATTTATTCACAGTTTGGCACTCTCTACGACATTATCCCCTATGCTCCCAGTAACCCCAATCCCCCCACCACTCAGCGCCCTAGAGCGCATGCCGATGGAATCATCGGCGCAACCTCCACGGGCACTGTAAAAAAACTTAGTGGGTTCGTTGCCAAGTTGGCAGTAAGCCCCTCTACCAAAATGACTCCTCTTCATGCCACTCCGATTAACTCTGTGAATTCTACATAGAAATCCAGTAGCAAGAACAAGAAGAAACAGAACAAGACCGCTCCTTCTGAGGAGCAGTCATCTAAGCAGCCCAAACCAAAATAGAAGGTCGCTGCACCTACTAATACAGAAAAGGATAAAGGCACCAACTATTCGTGCAAACTCTGTCTCGAAGGTCACGAAACCTGGCATTGTCCACGTCTTCAAGAGTGCACAGATTACCTTGCCAAAAGAGATTCTGGTAAGGCACCTATTGTCCTTAGAAATCCTTTTCCTACTCAACCATAGCAAAATCTCATTGCCAACCAACCGCAACCCACGTCAGGGGAAATGATAGTTCACAACATCCTTCAGCTGGAGAAGGATGTTCTACTGTTTACACATTTGGAATGGTAGATCTCACCACAAGAGCCAAATCTTATGGAGCTCCTGTCGCTCCGACAGCAGAACCATCCGCAGGTCAAAACCCATCGTCACCCAACGATTTGCGAATCGAAAGGCCAGTTTAGGACTTTGTAATTCGACCCCCCAAGGAGGCACTTCGACGCACAACGTAGAACACATCTGCATGTGCCACCTAACACTATAACATCATAGAGGATTTGGCGCAAGCGCTGTCGGCCATGTTGGCGCTCAAAGTATTACAAACATTCCCTAGCCGAAGGAAAGCTTTGCTTTTGGCTATCGGGGGTATTAACCCTGCAGATTCCATGCTTGCCATTTTTGACATGGACAAGTGTAAACCTCCCCTTTCCCACTAGCTTGCATTTCAGGTGCATATCACTTCGAAAGGTAAAGGTATACACTGAACTGTCATCGACGAAGGTGCTTCAACTTGCACCATGTCGGGTTCATGTTGGCTCACCCTGGGTTCCCCAACCCTATCCCTGCCATCGAACTCCCTTAAAGCTTTCGACGACCACACCTTTGTCCCAAAACGATAATTAGCCAATTTTCCCATCACTTTGGCTGGGAAAACCGTAACGGTGGACGTAGAAGTTGTAGACAGCAAACTCAACTATAATCTATTGCTGGGTCGCAGTTGGACATATTCCATGATGGTCGTCATATCTACTGTCTTTCACATCATCCAATTTCCATTGGATGGAAAGGTTATTACAGTAGATCAGTTGTCTTTCTGCACCCCTGATTATTCACCATTACCAAGTGGCTCTGTACCCCTAGTAGGAGGTGGAACTGACAGTTACGTCAGTTTAGGTACCAGTCTACTGAAGGCTTCTTCCCTCATGGGTTGTTTCCCTCTTCAACCGCCGAAGGTTTCACAATCGATCAACATGCTTTCATATTTTCCTCATGAACAGACTAATCCATGGATCCTACCGGCTCCTTCAGACATTGACACTTATGGAGAACAAATGCCACTGTCACCAGTTGAATTGGCCTGCAAAGCCATTCAAATTGCACCCGAATCTCCAGTCACTTTGGTTTCGGCCAATGGTACCACTGCCCCTCCCATAACCGCTCCTTCTTTCGATCCACTCAATCAAGTCCTATTGGTGGACGAAGCTATTAGAGAGATTGCGAGGTTAGACGAGCAACCTTGGGAGGATTCGCACCATCATGTTTTGATATCTGATTCAGACATGATGCCTCTTCAAATCCTGTCACCTGATGTGCATGAAATCATTTCCTCACTGTATACGACTATCCAAATTTTGGACTCGGAAGGAAACAGGGGCAATATTTCACAAACATTGCTCCCCGATATTTCTATCATGACAGGCATCGTGGAAAACGTACAGAGTGGAGCCAATCACAATCCTGAGGAAATTGTGAGTTTCACCTACCCATTTAGGGACTTCCGCGATGTTTTTCCTTGATCTTATGAGGAAATGTATGGCATAGACCCTTCTAATGTCAAGCATGAGATCGAGAAAGATCGAGCGTTCTTTTTATGGTATTTTTCTTGCTCATTAATCTGAAAAACCTCGAGTCTTCTTATTTGGGCTCGTTAAACTACAAACGAAGATAGTAGAGCATTGTTAGGGATATTTTATTGCTCTTTAAAAAATACAAACATCCACGATTTTTCATCGTTAAGCTCGTTAAAAGCTTTCTAACTATGGTAGAGCACTATTAGGGATATTTTATTGCTCTTTAAAAAATATAAACATCCCCAAGATTTTGTCCTTGCGCTCGTTAAATCTATGCAATGATAAATAGAGCACTTTTAGAGACATTTTATCACTCTTCAAAAAATGTAAACACCTCCAAGTTTTTGTAGTAGAGCTCGTTAAACATATATAACACAATCCGTAAAGCACTTTTGTGGGATATTTTATCGCTCTTTAAACAATATAAACATCCTCAAGTTTTTCATCATTTGCACTCATTAAATATATGCAAACGATACTCTGAGCACCTCTTTTTTGATCTAGTTCCAACTCATAAACTGAAAAATACCAATGGAGCATCCTTTTTAGGCACTTTTTTCTCACTCTTTAAACTGAAAAAATCCCGAGCTGTGTCTTGCTGCTCGTTAAACATGCTAAAGATGACCCGAGCATTCTTTCAGGTACTTTTTTCAAGCTCGTTAAAAAATGAAAAATCCCAAGTTTTTGTTACTGAGCTCATTAAAGTGTCACGAAAAAACACGAGTTTAGTCCGCCGCCTCGTACTCGTAACAAAATGAGGTCGACATCTATTGGAAAAAGGTTTCTCTTTATCCGGGTCCAATAGATTAAATATGGAAAAGTAACCAATACGAGTATACTATTAACCTTTTGTCGCACCCATTTAACAACTATGACAAAGGGACCACCATGGAGTCTCTCTTTACGATCTTTTCAGACTCTCTAAAGATGAAAAGATCACCGAGTTGTCTAGTCTGGAATCTTTAAATACATAGACAAGATATAGAGTCATTCTTTTTACGATACTTTTCAAACTCTTAAAAGATGAAAAAATCGACGAGTTTGCCTGTCTGGACTCATTAAAACTAATTAGATAGGGCAAAGATTCGTTCTTTTTTCGATCCTTTTCAGACTCTCTAAACATGAAAAGATCAATGAGTTTACCTGCCTGGACTCATTAAAAATTAGATGGGGAAAAGTGGAATTACAACCGTATTCTGAAGCATGGTTTGGCAGCAAAAGTTCTCTTGAACATGGCACTCCCTCAGATAAACCGTCATTTTTATAGCCTCTCAATATGAACCCTACCAACCTATGAGTTTTTAGCCTATATACCCTGATGCCATTGCATCTTTGTATCTTCAAGACTCTGTAGTGTTCATGAGTCTATTGTTGTCTGGTTAAAATAGTTGTCGTGCCTTCTATTGTTCAAGGGTCCCTACTTGTTTCCTCGATCAACTGACCCTACATATCCTTTAATCATGCCCTCCATCTTTTAGACCCAAAAGCTCAAAAGTTTCTTCAGAAAACAAAATCATCCTTGTCCGGTTTTGTGTCGACTGATGTAGGACACGTCATTGCCTACCTTTCAACAGGTTCCTTCCTATCGACTTCAATACTCTATCTAGGAAGATAACCCAGAAACACATTCAGTGCCTTGGTGCTTGCAGAGATTAGTGGCAGGTTACCTTGTGCTTGATCACGGGTTTTCATCATGGGCTCCTAGTTAAGTGGTTCTACGAGTGTTCGACGACAAAAAATATTTCACACTCACTAGTTTGCACTGTGCATCTTGGAGACCATCACCATTATCAATGGCCTTCCTCGCATCTGTTAATAATCTCCATTATTGGATGGTAATCAGATGATTTCGTGCATGTTCGACGTCAACTCATTTTATCACATGTACCAATCTATGCTATTCGATGAAGCAGGAATCAAGACCTTGGGTAGAGGCTTGCATCATTCAACCATGTTTCCTCTCCCAAGCTACGATATTTTTCTTTGAAGGCAACCATTTTAGGATAATCTATTATGACACTGGATCCGCCCTGTGCCATGTTGGCGGCCAGCATTGTTATATCTCTGAGGAGAAAGTTACTATGACATACCTACTGAGCATGGGAATGCCCGACTCAGGACATGATTTTAGCATTTCATATATATGTACTTTTGTTGTATCAGGTTTTCCTTATTGCCAGACACTTCTCTCTCTCTACAAATATTTCGACAAGAAATTACAGTATTTTCATAAAGTATTTCGACCATCGTCTCTGCCTCTGATCTCATACTTTAGGGGGCATCTTTTATAGGACAAATTGACCTGCTAATCAACTCAAAGGAGAAGGATAAGATAACTGAAAGATTGACCACAGTTGCAGGCCTAGAATCCACACTAATGTTCTTTGTACATTGATAACCTACTTTATAAAGCTTTTTTACAAGCATAAAGGAGTGTTAGTCAAGCTGCTAACTCATGCTGTTAGACCAGAGGGAGCATTAGTGAACTTTAGTGATGCTCAACTGGTTATGCCAACGAATCTTCCATAAAATATCTAGATATCATTTCCCTAAATTTGTGCAATAAAAGCAGGGAAACTCCAAAAATCAAGATATTTGGAGAAATTCTATTCTAGAAACAGAGGCAAATGGGAAAAAGCTGGTAAAAGAGGCAGGTTCATGGTTTTTACCCAAATGAACTACAGGTGGAGTTGGGAAGCCCTAATTTGATTGTTATTTAAGCAATGAGAGGGCCATTGCATAAGGGTCAGAGCATTTAGAAGGATAGTACATGGTGTTGTTGTGATATTGTCATATTCTTGAAGGAGCTAGCTGAAAGAAGGAGAGAGAGAGAGGAAGAAGGGATAAGGAAGGCTGATGCAACAAGGTTGTTGTAATCACTCTTCTGTTCTGAATATAGGACTGCGGTTGTGTTCCACTACTCGAAGTGTTGGTGATATTGTGCATTTATTTGTCCATTCTGATGCTTGTTGTGTTGAGTAGATAAGTTACACATTTATACATGTTTGTTACAGATTCTTTCATTAATTGTCAGAAGTATATGCTGTGATTGGTTTGCTTCGTTCTTTTGTGCAGGAATCGTCTTGGAGCTGGTCAGGAGGAGTTCTTCTTACCGCACGGAGATCCCCAAGCGAATCTAGAAAGAACCAAAGGTGATCCTTTCTCCATATCCTGTCAATATATGTCTGATAGATGAACATGTGTGTAACAGGTACCTTTTGCAAATAACCTTACGGTCTATCAGATTCCCAGGAAGACTTTCGAGGGTAGTTTTCATCCCATGCATTTTACCCCATAGCACCATCCTTTCTAATGTGGCCACGTCTGGGGCGTGCCACTCTGGAGGCCATGCTGCCAGTACCTCATAAATTGCATCGTCTATTGCAATGAACAGAAGCTTTACCCATGTTTGTTTTGGATCCTTCCGCGCCTGGATATATAGCTTATGCATATCTGCTTTGAACGCGGTTGTGCTTTGCAAATTGTTGTATAATGTCGGGGACAACTGTGGTCTATGAGCGATCCATGTCCAAATACTCGCCTCCGTGAATATCCAGAATACCCTGATCTCACAAACCCTCGTGGCATCCTTTGTAGCCCAGAGCGAGTTATACCGCACTGCTTCAAGTAGGTTCTTCTCAATGTTGGGAAACTAGCTACCCTGCAGTAGTTCTCTTGCAACCAGAAGGATTGATAGTAGCAACCATGCATAATGGAAAGTCTTACCTCTCTCCTATGCTTCCTTACAATTTGTCAAAAATTAGTCGCATAGAAACTGTGCCCAGTTGAACTGTACCCCTTCTACACACTGCTCCGCAACCGTAATGACAGGGGCTGGCACCTCATCTGCATGGCATTTCCTCATGAGTTTACTAGCCAGTAACTGGGTGGCAACTTGCAACCCTCGATCTTTGATGCTCGCTATGGCATATCCGCACTTCTGCTTTTCTAGCTTATATTTAGCCTTCATTTCTTTGGCAAGACCCACATCGCTACTTGTGCTAGCTATGTTTGCAGGTTCGTTCCCTTTAGTAGGCAGATGGGTAAGCCGGTGTACTAAATCGGCCATAATGGGAATCGATTCCTCCAACTAGAGATACCCATCATGTACCAGACATAGTAACTGTCAGATAACAAAAATGGTGATGGTCGTGTGGTGATAGTGGGGTATCCACCTCAGATTGAGTAATCCCGCCTTTCCCACACCTTGTAACCACTTCTGCTGCAATAATTTTTCTTCGGGCAATTGAGGGAACGTCTTGCTATCCGCAAGATCCCAATCTTCGAACTTGATACTTGGTACTCGACCCAACGACAGACCATCAAACCTTATCTCATCTAGGAGAAGCGGGGTCTGGAGCATGCTCTTCGTGGCGTCCAGGTCCTTCGGTATCTTGGCCATCCCATTCCATGGAGAGATATATGGTGGTAGCGTCAATATTTGGACATCATCTTCCATTTCCTCATCTTGTGCTTCAATCTGAGCGATCAGGTCCTGCAAGTCTTCTTCATCCTCGTTGATCTTCGTGGTGATTGCTTTGCCCTTTTCTGCCACTGACACTTTACTGAATCTTGGTGATACCCGAACTGGACCCATAGTCTGCTTATCTTTCCGGGGTCACGTGTGTGCGGGGACTTTGGAACTTCGGGGGTAGCAACCACTTCTTCCGGCTCCTCCTGGGTCAGATACATCTCTTCCATGAACCGTGCTTGGGTTCTAGCCATGGTACTCATGGGAGACCTGATAGCTAGGTGTGTGCTGGTCTTTACTGGCTCAAATCTCAAATATCTTAGTGTTGTCCAAGGGTTTTTGTACGTACGCATGAGTTTGAATGTAACCCTTCCTTCCACTTCCAATTCATTAATGTCTTCTTCGCGGTAGATCTTTTTGTATCTATCTCGGAACTCCTTCCTTAATGGCCTGCCACCCTCTCCTCTTTGTCGTAACTCAAACTTCTTGTCATGAATAGTGATGTTAACGGTCACCTCCCAATCTTCCCACGCGGCAACACAGCCCCTTCGGCACGACTGCGATCTTGCTAACTGATTGGTTCTGCAAGGAACCTTCTTTCCATGCAGGTCTCCCGCAGACTTGTTTATAGTCCCGTGCCTCCTTTCAACTACTTGGAGTGCTGAGACTATGCTTCCCACAGGTAGTCAGGTGGTCGCACCCCAAGTGTGAGATTTCAACTTCCCTACTAGCCCGGGCTGTAGGCACATTTTGATTGCCTTTGCATTCGTTCTCCCATCATGCTCTACTATATAGGGTACACTCCTCCGTTGGTGCAGTTGCAGCCATGATAGCAAGGTTGCAGCCCATTCTAACACTGAGGTAGACCCGGCCAGACTGGGTTCCCTTATTTGCAAATTCGTGCAGCCCGCTTGAGTGACGCCGATTTTCATTTTTCTAATTTCTTCATCCAACATCACTTTTCCTTCTTAGTCATGCCCATTCTTCATCAATTTCGCGAAGCCTTCTACTGTCGCTCCGAATGGCTTCCTGCAACCGTCGAATTCCATTTGTCTTCTTGGTTCCATCTCGTCATACCATTGATAATATCACCTTTGCCCCCCTCCTTCTATTGATGGTCTCATAGGCCCCTCGAACCCTTGGTATCGCATATTCCCAGTGGGTCGTCTGATCAGGCGGACGATGTTCTTTCTCCCCCTTGTTTTCCTACTAGCTTTGTCGAGAACAGCCGTCAGAATGCATTGCTACAGTGGATATTTGATTCTTAGTCGTTTAGGTGTTTGCACCATATCCACTTGCACCCTACACTGCCAATGGATGCTCCCCCCGCTTTTTCCTTCAAACCATACGTGTGCCTTCCTTCTATATTCGCGCCACTCTATTTTAATCTTTTGGTGCGTATTCCACCCTTGTGTAGTTGTGGTGCCCAGTGCCCCTGTTTGCGCACCCTGCTGCTTTTGTTCCAAGCTTGCCATTTTGCTGTGGTCGACAAGTTCCTGTGCTTTCATTGCACCTCCATCTATTGGTAGCTCCCTTGCTTCTATTGTTACACGGCGTAGTGATCTAACCATCATATTACAATTTAGTTTTGTTACCTCATGTAGTCGGTTTTGCCATTTCTCAATCTCTTCATCTGAGTCTAATGTGCAGGAACTGTCCCATTCCCATGATATTCTTTTGTCCGCTGTCGGGTTCACCTGATCCTGACCTTGCGCTGTGATCTGGTAAATACAATCCAGTTCATCGTGTTATGAAACCATCTCAAGAAAAGATAGATCAACGCCTTAGAATTCAACCTCTTCGAGGGGGCAACCTCCTTTACATTACATAAATGAAGAATTCTTGGATGATTCAAATGACAAAACCTCCTTTCTATATATAGGAGTCTAAGGAGTCACAATATAACCCAGCCGACCTAACAATAATAATATAAAGCCACAAAAAAAACAATAGAGGGATTCTATGGGGTACAATAATAACAATATGGGGATAATAGGGGCACAACAATATTAATAAGGGATGCAACTACAATATTAATGGGGTAATCACTAGTATTATAGGGACCCAACATGCCCCTCTCCTTCAAAAAAGTGTTGTCCTCAACGCTTGAGTAGTTCTGGATGCTTATGTATAAAATTCTCATCCTCCCATGTGGAATCTTCAGCGGATAAGTTCTTCCACTTGATAAGATACTCCGAAATTGATCGATTTCGTAGCTGTCGAGTTCTTGTTTCTGTGACTGCTTCCGGTTCCAATATAATTTTTCCTTCCTCGTCAAGTTCTGGAAATATTGTTTGAACTGGGAGCTTGTCACCTATAACCTTCTTTAAACATGAAACATGTAAAACTGGGTGCAATCAAGAAGCTGCAGGAAGCTCTAATTTGTATGCCATAGTACTAATCTTTTGCAACACCTTGTATGGACCATAATACTTTGGTGATAATTTATTATCCTTCTTAGCTTGCTTGAGGGACATTTGCTTATATGGTTGTCGTCGTAGGAATACCCAATCACCCACATCAAAATTTCTTTCACTGCGATGTTGATTTGCCTGTTGTTTCATTCTATTCTCTGCCAACACGAGGTTATCCTTTAAAAGTTGGAGGACTTGTTGTTGATGTTCGATTTGATGTTCCACTGCTTGAACCTTAGAATTTTCTCTTAAATATGATGTGATGGATGGTGAATGATATCCGTAAAGTGCCATAAATGGGGTCATTTTTGTTGCTGTATTGAAGGAAGTGTTATACCACCATTCAGCCAGAGGCAACCATTTGACCCATTGTGTCTATTTATTAGATACAAAACAACGAAGATATCCTTCCGAACATTTGTTTACTATCTCAGTTTTCCCATAAGATTGACGATGATAAGATGAGCTATGAGCTAACTGAGTAGCAAGATAAGAAAATAATCTTTGTTCTAAAAAGTATTTAAGGCTATCATGATCTGTTTTTACCTTGAAGTGTCTTCCCATTAGGTAGGGTCGCCATTTCTTAAGTGCATGGAGTATTGCCAACATTTCCTTCTCATAAATAGCTTTGTGTAAAAACTTTCCCTCGATTGGACGACTTTCAAAAGCAATGGGTCTTTCATCTTGAATTAAAATAGCACCAATTCCATTTCCTGAAGCATCACATTCCACAATAAAGGTTTTTGTGAAGTCTAGTGTAGCTAAGACCGGTGCTTGGCACATTGCCTCTTTAAGATGTTCGAAGGCCTTTGTTGCTTCTGGAGTACTTGAAAATGCATCTTTCTTCAATAATGTTGTTAGAGGTGCCGCTATTTTGCCATAATTCTTAACAAACTTGCGATAATACCCTGTCAACCCGAGAAATCCTCGCAGATGCTTTATGGATGTGGGGATTTTCCATTCCTTAATGGCTTTAATTTTGATAGGGTCTACCTTAAGTCCTTCATGAGATACAACATGACCCAGATATTCCACCTCTTGTACTCCAAAGAAACATTTGGATCTTTTTGCATATAATTGTTTCTCCTCCAATAGTTGTAGCACTCTGTCAACATGTTCAACATGATCCTTCCAAGACTTGCTATAGATTAGTATATCATCAAAAAGTACTAACACAAATTTTCTAAGGAATGGTTTGAAAATGGAACTCATCAAACCTTGAAATGTTGAAGGTGCATTGGTAAGGCCAAAAGGCATGACCAAAACTTCATAATGACCCTCATGAGTTCTAAATGCTGTTTTCGGAATGTTTTCAGTCTTTATTCTGATTTGATGATATCCTGAACGAAGATCCAACTTGGTGAAGTAAATTGATCCATGCAATTCATCCAGTAATTCATCAATGACAGGAATCGGAAACTTATCTTTAATAGTGAGCTTGTTGAGCTCCTTATAATCTGGACACATGCACCATGATCCATCCTTCTTGTGCGCTAATACTACTGGAGCAGAGAAAGAACTTTGACTCGGTTGAATTATACTAGCCTCTAGCATTTCTGCAACCATACATTCAATTTCACTCTTTTGGGCATAGGGATATTTGTATGGCCTGATGTTTGGAGGAACACTTCCTGGAATCAGATGAATAGCATGATCATGATCACGAATAGGTGGGAGACCTTTGGGAGTCCAAATACCTTGGAATGATTGCTCAAGACTTTTTGGAGATCTGGAGAAATAGATGATTCCAATGTGGAAACATCTAGCGAACATAATTGTGCAATTACACCCCTTTGTTCCTTTCTTAGAAGCTTTGTTATACTGTTAGAGCTTATTATCTTTCCTGGTTTCCCTGCAATACCCCTTAATTCAACTTCCTTTCCTTCCACAAAAAATTTCATGAAAAGTTCTTGAAAATTAAAAGCTATTGTACCCAAGGATTGTAGCCATTGGACTCCTAGTACAACATTAGCGCCTCCCATTGGAATGGAAAGCATTGGGCTATTCAATACATATTTTCCCATCAATAGCTTGATATTATGGCACTTTCCAGAGCAATTTATTGTTCCTCCATTTGAAACCATCACTTGACACTCTGGTGCTGGATATAAGAAGCAATTCAATTCTTTTGCTACCTTACAATCAATAAAATTGTGGGTACACTATGAATCAATCAACACTATTACCTTTTTCTTCTTGATTTGTCCTTCTATCTTGATGGTTTGAGGAGTGGTAATTCCAGCCAATGCATTACAAGATATGGTTGGTTTCATTTCTTCTTTATCTAGGCTTTGTTCCTGGAGTATATTCTCTTCTTTTGACCTTTCTTGCTCCTTTTCTTCTTCCTCTTCGCATTCTATGTAGAATAATTTCTTCTCAGCACACTTATGACCTTTAGTGTATTTGCTATCACAACTATAACAAAGCCCTTTTTCTCTTTTTTCTTCCAATTGTTGTGGTGTCAACCTTATAGGTTGTGGAAGACTAGGGTCAACAACACTTCCATCTTTATAGTTGTGAGTGGTATGCTTCCTGGTTGCCATAATTTTGCTTTCTATTTTGCTTACTAACCTGAATGCCTTCTCTGATGAATCAGGTTCCCAAAGGCGAACATCATGTTGGATATTATCCTTTAAAGACCCTATGAACACATCAATCCTATGCTCCTCTAGAATATTTTTTACCCTTATGTTCAATTTTTGGAACTCCTCAATGTGCTCCATTATTGAACCCTTTTGTTTGAGACTTATCAATTGGCTAAAAAAAGTGTTGCTTTTTGTATCCTCATAATGTGTTGTCAATTCTTCCATAAAAATTGCCCAAGTGATAATTTGTTTATGAGAGCAAAGCCATTGATACCATACAAACTGATTTGGTTCCAAATATAAAGTTCCAATAAGTACCTTTTGTGTGTTTTGCACATTATTGAGATCGAAAAATTGCTCCATTTGTAATATCCATGTTGTGGGATCCTTGCCATAAAACTTCCTCATATCGATTTTTGGAATATGGTGGGTCTTCAATCCCACATTGGAGTCTATGAAATCATGATTAACATTTCTTTTGTTCACATCATGAGTTTCCTTTACAACCTTTTCACCATCAGTAAGTATTTCTTGTAGAAAATTTTTCAAATCTGTCTTCAAATCTGCCATGTCTGTCTTCAAATCTGTCTTCAAATCTACCATGTATCTCTTCAAAGTTGTCTTCAAATCATCCATCTTAGCTTCCATACACCATTTATCTTAGCTTCTGTTAGCTTTTGTGAGCGTGACATTTGTTGCACTTGTTCTTGTAATTTTGATATATCATGTATCATGTCTTCCTCTTCTTCATGAGTCATGCTAGGGATTTCAGGTTGCTTACTAGGTGTTTTCATTTTCTTTCCTCGGGGCATCAGTTACCGATAATAATTCTCTACTATGCCCTTTGAATTCCTTCAAAATAAATTTTCAAACCAATCTTAAGAAAAAATTTAAAAGAATCTGCACACCTTTTTTCACTTTGTAGGAGCTCGATATTGCCTCTGATGTATCTCTATACTTTCAGATCATCCAGTTCTAAAATTGTGACATGCATTATCCCTTTGTGTCCTCTTTCCAGTGCCACAAATTTGATCCAAATTGGATTCTCCAAGGAAGAGTTATGCAAAATCTCCCATAGTGACCTGATTATAGACTAGTTCAATAGAGTGAACTTGTACGACGTGCCACGAGTCATTGTTTCGACCTTTGCCTCTGAAAAATATATACAAGAAACTACAGTCCATCCTCTTTCTGTACCTTATTACGAAATTTCAATCAGATGTTCAGAGAGAAATTTATGACGATTTTCCCCAGGTCACCTGTTTGGAATGAAATTCAGAGTCTGCAACAAGACCATATTCCTTAGATCATATCTCCCCAAATATAGCATGCACATCTCTAAAATTTGGATCCAAGATTTAGCTCAATTTCTTCTCAAATGGGTTTTTTTTTTAGCTTCTGAAACGTCGCAGAAAAAAAAGTTATAGCGAAAATGCCATGATGACCTATTTGGAGCAGTGAAACCCTAGAATCCAAAGCTCTGATACCAAATGTTATGAAACCAGTTCAAGAAAAGATAGAAAAGATAGATCAACGCCTTAGAATTCAGCCTCTTCGAGGGGGAAACCTCCTTTACATTACATAAATGAACAATTCTTGGATGATTCAAACGACAAAACCTCCTTTCTATATATAGGAGTCTAAGGAGTCACAATATAACCCAACCGACCTAACAATAATAATATAAAGCCACAAAAATAACAATAGAGGGATTCTATGGGGCACAGTAATAACAATATGGGGATAATAGGGGCACAAAAATATTAATAAGGGATGCAACTACAATATTAATGCAGTAATCACTAGTATTCTAGGGACCCATCACATCGTCACTGTCCACATCGCACACAAGCTCCGTGTAGCGCACCCCTTCAGTTGGGTCCAGTGGAACCACTACGTGGAGAGACTTTTTCTTGAATATCATTTTTCATCACTTTAGGTTGATGACCCCATTCATATATGTGGCCCAATATATCCCTAACAATGCAGGATACGGGTTATTGTCATCCACAATTTCTATTACCTCAAAATCTGTTTGTGTGCTCGCACCTTCAATATCTATTATGACTCCTTGCAGTCTCCCCATAGGCAAGATCTTCTATTGGTTTGTTATCCATAATTGAATAAGAGACCATTGTAGCACGGGTCTTCCCATACGCTCCCAAGTATGTTTAGGTAGCACATTCGCATCTGACCCCAAATCTAGAATGACCTGATCCATCTCATAGTCACCAATTTGAGCAGTCAACCGCATCTCCTGCCCAGTGCGCAAAGTATGCTTACCTAGTTTTCGAACCATGCGCAGTTCACCTGACCCTACACACCTAGTTATCAACTCTTACAATCCCTTCACTACTTTATTGTCCCATAGTAGCTTCATGCAGGTCTCTAAAAAGGTATTTAACATAGAAGGATCCATTTCCAGCTTAGCTTGATCCTTGCTACCTGAAGTAGAAGCCTCCGCGAAGCTCTTCTTAGCCTCCTGTTGTGGCCAGCAACAACCCCCCTTCTTATTTAGTGTTATTCCTAATACTAAATAAGTGGTGGCCCTTAGTCAAAAATTTAAAAATTAATTAGTGCTTGTATTTCTTTTTTTCAATAAAACTTACCGTCATAAGCTTAGAAGAATACCCTTGAAAAATAAAAAAAGCCTAAGTTTTATGATAAAGTAGAATTATTCCTTAGGAAATATCGCGTCGCAAAACGGTAATGGATACCTCCTTACAAGCCGAATTCTAAGATTGCGAGATCGCGATGCGAAACTACACATTAAGAAAACATTTATCGCATCGCATGCCTCAAAAATCACTTACGCTGAAAAACCTCAAACTGCCGATATGCGATGGCGCATATCACAAATTGCATTTCGTAGAAAACAGATTAACAAAAATTTCCATATGCCACGCTCCTACGATATTGTGATTTTGCGATAGAGCGGCAAAGCAACATTGTGATATAGAGAGCAAGAGATAAAGCGATAGAGCGATCTTGCGATGTTGCGATCTGCAATATTGCGAAGCAAATCGCAAAATCGCTTCATCGCAGATCTTTCGGGCTCGTTGTTTGAAAAAAGTATTTTCCATAAACTAAGACCTGGTTATGCGCTTTAATGCTAATTAATGAGTTAGTTTCCAGTCATTAATGGAATATGGTTTTGTGCTTATCGAAAAGTCATTTCACGTAAGGTGGTGTATTTTATATGTCTTCGGCATTTAAAGCTTTCCCGTCACCTTTTCCTTATCATTATTCTCACTTCACTTGTAAACTGTAGGAACAGAGAATAGAGAAATATACAAAGCAGTACGCAAGATATTATGGGAAAGAAGGAAAAGCTCCAAGCTCTGAAGAGAGAGAAATGGCGCCCTTGTATACAGACACCACTTGTAACAGAGACGCTGGTATTGCTACTTGGGAAGGCATGTATAATCTACTTAAAGAAGAGAATCCTAAAGTGATGGAGGTTGCGGCTACTACTGACACACATGGTTCTTCTAAGGCGTCCATTACAGAACTAGCTTGTTCTTACACAGGATAGCGGGGAGGCCCAAAATTATTCCATACACAGAGATGATTAAATGGATATTGGATAGCGTTGATATCAAAAATAGACAGTTCAAAACTCAGGGTCAAGAGCTTAAGAAATCATTATTTTTACAAAATTTGAGCTTTATATCCGCTAAAAGAAAATGCGCAAAAGGCAAAAAATGCACCAAGGAAGCCCAGATCAAGAAACGGAGGCAGTTTCCGATGTGCGATTAGTGCTAATCGCGCATCACTGGGCAAAAATTCTTGAAAGGGAAAACCTCTAATTTCCCAGTCACCTGTAAGCCTAAAAATTTGTAAGAAAGCAACGCTAGAAATAAAAAGTAAAACTTGAATCCTAAAACCAATGGTATTTGTCAGAAATATCTTCAAAATTGTATGTATTTAAGTACATCGACTACAAACAGGCTAGAGACAGAAGGCTCAAGAAAAGGCAGAATCAATACAAAGGTTAACCAAGTTGAATTGGGATTATTACTGGGCATACGTGGTAAAACCACATAGCCAGTGCATGACTCTCAAGTGTATCATCAATTCTGTTGAGAAGATGGCGCCAGCTCTTGCCGATTCTATTTTCACAGCATAGCTAAAATCGGAAGTCGGCCAGCCGAATCTTCTCAAACAAATGTTGAATGCGTGTGATTTCAAGGAGCAGATACAGAAATAATTAGTTAGTAGTTTTAATTTTAGATTCAGTTTTAGTTTTAATTTTGTTTTATTTTTGCCAGAAATGAGGACGGTCATTTAAACCGCATCCTACATTTTTGTAATAAGTTATTTTTAGATTTAGTTAGTAGTATTTAAACCCTTCTCATGCATTTAGAGAAGGGTCCTGAAATTTGTCAGAAACTTATCCCCGGAACATGCACTTTTGTACCCTTTGAGGAGGTTTTGATGAATGAATGGAACAAGATTTGTTGATATCCGTATTTAATATCTGCTACTGATGTTGCACTTATGTACTCTTAGTGGATGTTGGATTAAGAAGAGATAAATCATTATCGCTTGAAGCTCATGAGTAGAACCAGTTATAAATGGTACTTCTATCTCTTAACTCTTTCTGCCTTTGTGTTAAAAGTGATATTCATGTTCAGTTGTTTATATATTGATGCGTGAATGCCTGAGTTATCATTTGGCACTTTTGTACGGTGATAGCTATTTATTTATGCTTAATGTATGAGTAGCTTATTATGTGATATGTTTTTCACAACTGTTTCGTCTAACTTTTTATATGAAGTGGTTTATCTGTATTGAATTATTTTCTCATAACAGTTGAATGATATTTATTACCAATTGTTATCTGAAATCATTTTAGATCGCATAGCAGAAGGATTACACCCCGGGTTAGTGTAGACTTAGATATTTCTGCTTATTAGAATACAATTTGCATGTTATTAGATTAGAGTTATAATTAGAGCATCTCACTTAGGAAATTTTAGAAAGGGAAATATCAATTCTTCACACACACACACATAAATTGGGAAACTGGTCCCATATCCCCAGTCGGACCCACTATACCAAATGGAAAAGGAGCTGTTAACCAAGGTCTGGACCGGTGGGTATCCCCCTCATTGTAGACTCGATTTTCGGGGCTTCAACATATTTGGCGCTAGAAGGAGGGCCCCGAACTGTGAATGGCAAGTAAGTCTAAATCAAAATACCATTCTGAGAGTAAATCACCCTCACAATCTCCCCCGACTTCTCCATCGCACTTAGAATCTTTAAATCTAGAGCCAGAAGTCGCAAGAGCAACAGCCACTACTACAAACCCTGACATTTCAGAACAATCTACTATCGAACCTCCTGAAGTTGAATCTTTGATTCACAAACTTCGTCAATTTTCTATATCTCCCCAAAGATCTGATAAATCTCAAGGCAGCATGACTTTGCAATATAACCCCGCTCACCCTCTTACCAGATTAAAGAGTGAAAAATTTGGCATACAGCCAACTGAGTTACCTTTACCCACAAGGAAGAGAGCAAGGAAATCTCTTAAAGGGTCCGATAGTGATACTTTTTCATCATCATCATCCATCTCAACCTCTCCATCGCGAAGTCAACCATCTACTCCTCCACTTCAGATCATTGTCCATCAGTCCACCAGTACTCCCACATCTCCTTCTCAATCATCTGGAGTCATAATATCCTCACCTTCTCAACTGCAGGGATCATCTTCTGCACTTTCCTCTATTAGTAGTTCGGCAATGGCCCAATCTCCATGGAATAACCCAGGGTAGTCTTAATGCCTGCAACCTTGAGTCAGTTACTAGCCCATCCTAAAAAATGGCTACCTAAGTTTAATCCTGAGGCAGGCATGCTAGCGGAAGAACATATAAATAACTTTATGTTATCCATAAATCTCAATGGAGTTACCAACGAAGATGTTGTTATTCGGCTTTTTCCTTATACTCTGCAAGGAATAGCCAGATCATGGTATTTCTCATTACCATCTGGATCTATTACTACTTGGGAGATTTTCCAAGAACAATTCCTGACTAAGTTCGGTGATGACAGGTCTACGATGACACTGATCAATGACCTGTCTAACCTTAGGGCCGAGTCAAAAGAACCTATCAAAGATTTCAATTCACGTTTCAATAAACTCTTAAACAAAATTCCTACTGCTTCCAAGCCCAGCGAAGAAGCGCGAAGTGAATGGTACATCACTACTTTACCATCAAACATAGCAATCTTTGTTGATAGGGCTAACAAAACAACTTTAGTTGAAAATATGAAAGAAGCAATAGTAGTAGAGAAACGTATTATAGCTCTAGAAAAGAAAAACGTGATAGCAGAACGAAAATCCAAGAAGGTTTCTTTCAAGGAAGATGCCAAGAAAAAACAATCTAAAGATCCATTCGATTTAGAAGGATTGAAAAAAGTTTTGAAGACCATGTCTAACGAGATGGTCGACATTAAGAAACAAGTGGCAGAAACTTCTTCTAAAAAGCCATACAGACCTGTTAAAAGAAACCCTTCAACTGAGCCATAACCCCCTAACGCTATTACAAGTGTCGAATCCGAAGAAGAAGAAGAGGAAATCGCTACTGAAGAACATACCGATGAAGAAGAAGTTGTAGAGTTACAAGGTATGTGGGATTTCATCCTCCCAGATGAAGAGGATCAAGAGACATCCCCGGTTAGTACTAGCAGTAGAAATCAACTTGATCCTCCTCAACCTACACCTAAGTCAAAGAGCGCAAGCTCGATGACTAAGGATAAAGTCGCAGCCAAGAAAACGACACCTAAAGCGACTCAAACCAGCCCAGTCCAAACAGACCCATCAACTCCATCTAAAACGTTGATCGTTTCGGATGAAATGGAGTATAATATCATAGAAGACATGAAAAAGACTAGGGCAAATATCACTTTTTACGAATTTAGCAAGTTAAAACACCAGCAAAAGATACTTTTGAAAGAATTACTTGTTGTACCAGTTGCACCTTTGCCATCGTTGTAATCTCTCAAGCTTCCCATGACATGGGAAGACCTCCAACTAATGTGATTAATAAAGTTGATCCAAACGATATCGCCTTAATTGGAGGGAGATCGAAATCTCATACTCCCCCATTTCTTCTTACTTGTGAAATTTTCAATAAAAATTTGCATAATTGCTTAGTGGATTCTGGAGCTTCATCGAATATTTTACCAAAGTCAATATGTGCAAAATTGAACGTTCAACCACAAAAATCCGTTGTGCACATAGTTCAATTAGATTGATTGCAAGTCAAAGTGATTGGCAAATTAAATTAGGTTAACATAAGGTTGTCATCCAACCCAAAGGTATGTCAAGTTATCGACATTTTAGTTGCTGATATTCCAGAATTTTATGGCTTAATTCTTAGTAGAGATTGGTCAGAAAAACTTCATGGATACTTGCAATTGAATGGTCGCACATGTGGCTCCCTTACAATGGTAAACCAAATCAGATAAAAGTTGAGCGGGAAAGGCATCAGAAATACA
Organism: Pinus tabuliformis; assembly: GCA_031772625.1. Taxonomy (NCBI): domain Eukaryota; kingdom Viridiplantae; phylum Streptophyta; class Pinopsida; order Pinales; family Pinaceae; genus Pinus; species Pinus tabuliformis. Next base: position 62,641,191 of record CM062819.1, on the reverse strand, counting down.
TATTAATAGAACTGGAAGGAGAAAATGAACCAGTAGCATACAACAATAACATCATTGGCAACTACTCAGTAGATTCTTTCCTAGGAAATTTTAATACTTCACCTTACTTAGAACATTCTGTTTTATCTCAAGTAGAAAATTTCTCTCAAACAGATAGTTCTAAATGTATTAATTTTATAGATAGTCCTGTAAATAAATCTTTATTTTGGAAATTATTTTTCAACAGTTCTAAGTCTAACGAAGGAACAGGAGCAGGATGCGTGTTAATAAGTCCAGAGGGAGATAAAAATATGCTAACTTGCAGACTCGAATTTGATTTCACCAACAATACCGCAGAATACGAGGCTTTAGTCCAAGGGTTATACAAAGCAATCATCTTAGATGTCAAATACCTTCAAGTTTTCGAAGATTCTAAAATTGTAATCAAACAGGTACGTAATACTATACATGTTTATCAGGTCATTTAAAACATTACCAATATTTAGTTCAATATCTGACTGAACACTTTATAGCATTTAATATTTCATCAATTCCCAGACTCCAGAATGCTAGTGTGGACCTCTTAGCTAATGTAGCTTCCAAGCTCATTCCTTCAGAAGATTTTAGCCCTGATCGATTTTCAATTGAATTAATTTTTAGACCATCTATTCTTGATAACATTACCAATTGGAGGATTTTCAACGACGATCCTGATATCATGAGTTTCCTCACATCTGAAGGATCTTACACCAATCAAATAATTGACGAAGACCAACATGACCAACAATTGCAACAAGATAGCACTAACAATGCTATACCAAAGTTAGTAGTCAAGTTAGAAGACCTTTATGATTTGAAAGATCGGTTTAAAAGATCTACCAATTCAAAACTCCAAAGTTCAACTTTGAACTATGAATTAGTAAATCTAGGAACTGATACCAAACCACAGAATATCAATCTAGGCCTTAGTCTAGCTCCTGAAGAAAAATTAGCGTATATTCGTCTCTTGAGACAATACAAAAGTGTCTTTGCTTGGAATTACGATGAACTCAAAATGTACGACACCTCCATCATCCAACATACTATTCCAATGATAGACGATGATAAACCTATCCAACAAAAGTTGAGAAAGATCCATCCCAATCTAGAAAACCAGATCAAATCTGAACTCAATAAGTTATTGAAATCCAAAATAATTTTTCCTGTTCGACATTCCAAATGGGTTTCCAATATTGTCCCTGTTAGAAAGAAAAATGGAGACATTAGAATCTGCACTGACTTTCGAAATCTTAAAAAAGCCTGCCAAAAGGATAATTTTCCTTTGCCTCCCATGGAACAAATACTGCAGGCAGTCGCGGGCTCAGAATTAATGTCATTCTTGGATGGATTCTCAGGATACAATCAAGTGTTGATACATCTCGATGATCAATTAAAAACCACATTCAGAACTAAATGGGGCACATACGCATATCAAAAGATGCCATTTGGTCTGATTAACACTGGTGCCACATTTCAGAGAGCCATGGACATTGCATTCAAGGGTTTAGTTAATAAATCAGTGGTAATCTATTTAGATGATATAACTGTATATTCCAAGAAACGAAACAATCATCTTAGAGATTTAAAACAAATCTTCCAACATTGTCAAATGTATGGAATTTCACTTAACCCGAAAAAATCCTTTTTCGCATTAAGTGAAGGAAAATTTCTCGGATTCATAGTGTAAAAATCTGGAATTCACATTGATCCTGACAGAATCAAGGAGATTTCCGTAGTACCCCTACCTCACAACAAGAAAGCCATGCAATCTTTTCTTGGCTAGATTAACTTTGTAAAAAGATTTGTTCTAGATTTTTAAAGAATCGTGTCTCCTTTACAAGCAATGATTAAAAATAATTCAAACTTTAAATGGGGCCAAGATGAACATGAGGCATTCAATCTAATCAAACAAACAATTGTTAATGCTCCATCTTTAGCAACTCCAAATTTTTCCGATCCTTTTATTTTATATACATTTGCCTCTGATAGATCATATGTTGTGATACGCACTCAAGCAAATCAAGAACAGGTAGAAGCCCCAATTGCTTTTTTCAATTCCAATTTACAAGGGGCTGAGTTAAACTATTCAGATGTGGAGAAACAAGCTTATGTTGTTTTCAAAGCAATTAAATATTTCAGACCTTTTTTACTCAAAACACATACAAAAATCATAGTACCGTTTCCAGCGGTAAGAAATCTTCTAGTATAGAAGGATGTGGGTGAGAAAAGAGCCAATTGGGTTACTGCCTTATAGGAATATGACGTAGAAATCAAACCAACAAGTATTGTAAAAGTTCAAGGCTTTTGCAAAATGCTGGCCGGAGCATCGCTGATGTCCGAAATTCCATCTCCAGAGATACAAATGTACAAGGTAAGCCTAAACGATGTTGAGTCATTATATGCTGATATCATTTATTATCTAAAGAATGGATACGCTCCTTCAAACCTCGATCATACCAAGAAAAGAGCTCTAAGGTTGAAAGCCAAACAATATCAGCTAGTGAATGATGTTCTTTTTAAAATAAATTATGATTCTGTTCTCCTTAGATGTCTTGAGAAATCTGAAGCTAAAAAAGTCTTGCAGGAACTCCACGATGGGCCAGCAGGCGGACACTATCCTAGAGACACTACTGCTCATAAAATCTTACGCGCAGGCTATTATTGGCCCACATTATTCAAAGACTCACATAACTACGTGAGGAAATTTCAAGTCTGTCAAACCGCTGCTGGGAGACAAAAGAATCCATCCTTGCCACTACAACCACTTAACATTGAGCAGCCTTTCGATTAGTTGGGATTGGACATAATAGGTGAGATCGTTCCTCACTCTTCTAAACATCATCGATATATCTTTACAGCAACAGATTACTTTACTAAATGGGTAGAAGCAGTTCCACTCAAGACAGCTAATGCTGCACATATCATCGAGTTTATAGATCATTTCATAATCACCATGTTTAGGTTGCCTTCTGCTTAAATGTTTGATAATGCATCATATTTTTCTGGTAATGTAATGACTGAATTTGCACTCAAAAGGGGTTTCAAGCTTAAAGACTCCGCCAATTACTATCCACAGGGGAATGGATTAGCCGAATCTACAAATAAAAACTTAATCAGAATTATTAAGTGAACCATTGACCAAAATCATAAAAGTTGGCACAAATCTTTAATATATGCTTTATGGGCAGATAGAATAACACAGAAAGCCTCCATTGGCACTTCCCCCTTCAATTTAGTTTATGGGAAAGAAGTGGTTCTTCCAACTCATTTGGAAATTCCCTCTTTAGCCTTGGTTCAATATATTGATGAAGCACCAACTTCCTCCTTACAACTAAGGCAATTGGAAATAATTAAGTTAGAAGAACAACGAGAACAAGCTAAAATAACTCATGCTCATCACCAAGCATTAGTGAAAGCTTCTTTTGATTCAAACATGATATCCAGAAATGATTTTTAGATGGGAGATTTAGTTCTAAAATGGGACAAGGCTCATGAAGAAAAAGGGAAACATACAAAATTTCAAAAAATGTGGCTTAGCCCTTTTCAAATCGTAGAAGTCATAGGTCCATCTACTTTTATGTTACAGGATTTAACAGGAAAAAGAGATTCTTTACCTGTTAATGGACAGATGCTCAAAAAATATTTTCCATAGGAGATCATTCTTCTATTTTGTAGAGTAGTTGTTTTAGTTTCATAATAAAATCAGTTGTAAATGGTTACATTAGGAATTCACGAAAAAGACACAAATTCTCTTTTAGATTTTGTTTTTTCACTTGCATAAATGGAATTCTTTTAGAAAATTGGTCGTTATTATTGAAAGATACAGTTAAAGACTCTAGGCCTAGAAATGATACTAGTTTCAACTTTGTAAATTTTGATAAAAAACGATCTTTAGTAAGAAATTGTTTTATATCAGTCCAACGAAAGGTATCAGTAACAAAAATGAAGATTCTCTGTAGAAAATCTCTTTCCAAAAACTCTACTATTATCATCCAGAGCCATCTTAAGGAAACAATGACTTCCTCCCCACCTAGGAAACTACAATGTTCAGAGAATGATCCAATGATACACTTTAACTTAAAGAGTAAGAGGTCTCTTCACGAGCCGACTAATCATGATGATAGATATTATAGCTTGCTAACTTTGCCAATACTGCATACCACAATAGGGCAATGACTCAAGATTGTTGCAATCAAAAGACAAGGGGTCTCATCATGAGCCAGCTTGTTTAGCAAAGTTATAAATCAGTGAATGACTATGTCATAAATTGCCTACCAAACCAAGACATTGTTCTTTAAGGGTCGAAAAGAAAATGAAAGCAATAAGTGTGGATATGGATTTCTCTTTGAAAGTTGTAAATTTCTCTAAGTAGGATATAGGATCATTGCTGGGTAACAGGTAACCCTGTCGAGGCTATAAACGCTTGCTGGCAGCAGAGGCTCTACCTACGACAAATGAGCATATTCAAAATTGATTTACAGAGAAGGCTTTGTTTTTATCTTTATAAACCAAGTAATCACTGATGTAGATACAAGGACTAGCTTGAGGGAGTAAATAATCAAAGTTGAAAATAGAAGAAACAAAATATCATTGATAGGTAAAAGCATGATGTACTTTGTCTTTCTATAATAAAGTTTAATTTTCTGGAAAATTTTCTGTTTAGGAAGTTTAGAAAATTCAAAAGAAAAGCAGAGATAATTGGTTCTTCCAAGTGAATCGCCAATTGTTGTGGCCAGCGACAACCCCCCTTCTTATTTAGTGTTATTCCTAATACTAAATAAGTGGGGACCCTTAGTCAAAAATTTAAAAATTAATTAGTGCTTGTATTTCTTTTTTTCAATAAAACTTACCGTCATAAGCTTAGAAGAATACCCTTGAAAAATCAAAAAAGCCTAAGTTTTATGATAAAGTAGAATTATTCCTTAGGAAATATCGCATCGCAAAAAGGTAATGGATACCTTCTTACAAGCCAAATTCTAAGATTGCGAGATCGCGATGCGAAACTACACATTAAGAAAACATTTATCGCATCGCATGCCTCAAAAATCACTTACACTTAAAAACCTCAAACTGCTGATATGCGATGGTGCATATCGTAAATAGCATTTCGCAGAAAACATATTAACAAAAATTGTCATATGCCACGCTCCTGAGATATTGCGATTTTGCAATAGAGCGGCAAAGTGACATTGCGATATAGCGAGCAAGCGATAAAGCGATAGAGCGATCTTGCGATGTTGCGATCTGCGATATTGCGAAGCAAATCGCAAAATCGCTTCATCATAGATCTTTCGGGCTCGTTGTTCGAAAAAAGTATTTTCCATAAACCAAGACCTGGTTATGCGCTTTAATGCTAATTAATGAGTTAGTTGCCAGTCATTAATGGAATATGGTTTTGTGCTTATCGAAAAGTCATTTCACGTAAGGTGGTGTATTTTATATGTCTTTGGCATTTAAAGCTTTCCCATCACCTTTTCCTTATCATTATTCTCACTTCACTTGTAAACTGCAGGAACAGAGAACAGAGAAATATACAAAGCAGTACGCAAGATATTATGGGAAAGAAAGGCAAAGCTCCAAGCTCTGAAGAGAGAGAAATGGCGCCCTTGTATACAGACACCACTTGTAACAGAGACGCTGGTATTGCTACTTGGGAAGGCATGTATAATCTACTTAAAGAAGAGAATCCTAAAGTGATGGAGGTTGCGGCTACTGCTGACGCACATGGTTCTTCTGAGGTGTCCATTACAGAACTAGCTTTTTCTTACACAGGATAGCGGCGAGGCCCAAAATTCTTCCATACATGGACATGATTAAATGGATACTAGACAGTGTTGATATAAAAAATAGACAGTTTACAACTCAGGATCAAGAGCTTACGAAATCACTATTTTTACAAAATTTGAGCTTTATATCGCTAAAAGAAAACGCGCAAAAGGCAAAAAACGCACCCAGGAAGCCCGGATCAAGAAACAGAGGCAGTTTCCAATGTGCAATTAGCGCTAATCACGCATCCCTGGGCAAAACTTATTGAAAGGGAAAACCTCTAATTGCCTAGTCACCTGTAAGCCCAGAAATTTGTAAGAAAGCAACGCTAGAGATAAAAAGTAAAAGTTGAATCCTAAAACCAGTGGTATTTGTCAGAAATATCTTCAAAATGGTATGTATTTAAGTATAGCAACTACAAACAGGCTGGAGATAGAAGGCTCAAGAAAAGGCAGAATCAATCCAAAGGTTAACCAAGTTGAATTGGGATTATTACTGGGCATACTTGGTAAAACCACATAGCCAGTGCATGAACCTCAAGTGTATCATCAATTCTACCGAGAAGATGGCCCCAGCTCTTGCTGATTCCATTTTCACAGCACAGCTAAAATCGAAAGTCGGCCAGCTGACTCTTCTCAAACAAATGCTGAATGCGTGCGATTTCAAGGAGCAGATACAGAAATAATTAGTTAGTAGTTTTAATTTTAGATTCAGTTTTAGTTTTAATTTTGTTTTATTTTTTCCAGAAATGAGGACGGTCATTTAAAACGCATCCTACATTTTTGTAATAAGCTATTTTTAGATTTAGTTAGTTGTATTTAAACCCTTCTCATGCATTTAGAGAAGGGTCCTGAAATTTGTCAAAAACTTATCCCCAAAACATGCACTTTTGTACCCTCTGAGGAGGTTTTGATGAATGAATGGAACAGGATTTGTTGATATCTGTATTTAATATCTGCTACTGATGTTGCACTTCTGTACTCTTAGTGGATGTTGGATTAAGAAGAGATAAATCATTATCGCTTGAAGCTCATGAGTAGAACCAGTTATAAATGGTACTTCTATCTCTTAACTCTTTTTGCCTTTGTGTTAAAAGTGATATTCATGTTCAGTTGTTTATATATTGATGCGTGAATGCCTGAGTTATCATTTGGCATTTTTGTATGATGATAGCTATTTATTTATGCTTAATGTATGAGTAGCTTATTATGTGATATGTTTTTCGCAATTGTTTCATCTAACGTTTTATACAAAGTGGTTTATCTGTATTGAATTCTTTTCTCATAACAATTGAATGATCTTTATTACCAATTGTTATCTGAAATCATTTTAGATCGCATAACATAAGGATTACACCCTAGGTTAGTGTAGACTTAGATATTTCTGCTTATTAGAATACAATTTTCATGTTATTAGATTAGAGTTAGAATTAGAGCATCTCACTTAGGAACCTTTAGGAAGGGAAATATCAATTCTTCACACACACACACACACATAAATTGGGAAACTGGTCCCATATCCCTAGTCGGACCCACTATACCAAATGGAAAAGGAGCTGCCAACCAAGGTCCGGACCGGGTCGGTATCCCCCTTGTTGTAGACCCGATTTTCGGGGCTTCAACACCTCCATAAATGTTTCCTTCACGTGCTCCAAATCAAACTCAGGTTACTTTGTAGGGGCCTTGCCAACCCATGTATCCTCCTCAGGTTGCTTCTCCTTATCTTCTCCTGTAGTTGCACCACTTCTGAGCACCATGTTTACGTTGGGGTCCTCTTCGTGCGGTTCAACCTTCATCATTTGGACATTTTGAGTGGGAGTAGTCTGAAGCACCCCTTTTTCACGCATCTGTGCAATTAGTGTGGGGCAATCTACTACTTCATGGTCAAATTGGTAACAGTACAGGAAACATGTTCTGGTGGAGTTCATGCAATCACGCGCGTAGTGCCCCGGTCCTCTACAATTGTAGCAAATGAATTGTCCATGCCCTCGTCCAAGTCCCATTCCTCCTTGTCCCCATCCGCATCCCTAGAATCCACCACGCGCTATTGCGGCAGCTGAATCCTGACCTCGCGCCTCAATCTACATCCTATAAGCAGATGTCTGATCCATCAGCAACTCATAGCTTCGACAATTTCATTCGTCATGGCCCATCGATCTAAAAAAATTGAAAAATAGTTGCTGGGGGGGTTGTATCAGTTTCTGCAATAGATGACAGTTTTCTATGGCATGCTTTCCTCCCCCTTAACAGATCGTGCACCAGAGTGTGGGCACCGCGCTTTGCCCCACTTGTGCCTCTGGTCGCAATGGCATTGGTCCCCCCCACCAAATAATTCACAAATATTGGAAAATGATCCTTATCATGGCCCTGGCCCTTACATTTTATGCACCACACCTCTTCACGCGCCTCTGACCAGAGCGCCTTATCTTGTTTCAAACTTTACATCTCTAAGCATAGGTTTTGTAGTTGTGCATGCATTTGATGAACTCCCAACCTCGGATCCTGCATTGGAGTTTCATGCAACCTCATTGCTGTCTCTAATGCTTCAGCTTGGGTAGAGATATTTTACTATGATAGCACCGTCCTTAGATGTGGTGTCAAAGATGCCACAAACCACGCGCAGTGTTGTGCATCCGTAAGTGTCATGTTAGCCTTGTAGATTGTACTCTTCAATCTCTGATCCAGATCCCACATGGTTTCACCAGGTAGCATCGTGATCTCCTTGAATGGCGTCAAACCACGTGTAGTGTTGTGCATCCGTCAGTGTCATGTTAGCCTCGCAGATTGTACTCTTCAATCTCTGATCTAGATCCCACGAGGTTTCACCAGGTAGCATCGCGATCTCCTTGAACCCGATGATCGACTGCGTCTCTGATTTTGGCTACCTAAATTCTTTGTTCAATGCATCCTGGATCGTTGCTATTCCCACATTCGGGTGATTGCTAGAGTCCTTTATATACCACTTCAGTACGCGATCCTACAGTGCGCTTACTAGAGTAGAATTTTCGATATTATCATCCATTACGCCTTGGGCTTCTCATATAGCCTTTACCACAAACCAGAATTGATCTGGTTCTTCATTTCCTACGCCTCTAAATACCAGCAACTTGATCGCACTCTCCATTCCAACCCTCCATGGTGGCAGAGGTGGGGTGGGCAAAGATGGGTTCGATGTAGGTGAAGTGGGGGATGGTGTGGATGGTAGTGGTACCATTGGAATGCACTACCTTAATAATCAGACTGTGCTTGTCAGAGAGAACCCTGCAAGCTCCTCCTCACTTTCTCGTGAAATAGAAATCAGAGGACTATTCTCTAATCCTTCGGTCCCTCAATAGCCTCTTTCTCTCCGCGTTACCCCAGACATCAATGGATGTACATAACCCGTTTCTCACATAATAGCATTTTAATCCAAGTATTCAATGATTTGATGTACTTACCCCGCGGTCCTTGGAGAAAGCATCTTTCTGCTTCGTTGTAACTCACATTTGTGTCTATCGTGAACTTGGTGATAAACCCTCCTATTATTCGATACAACTAGTGATCTACTGCCCGTACAATTTTATCTTCTGATGCTTCTAGCCTGCGCACCAACTTTGGAGTTCACACAATGGGTTGATCCAGTCTACACCTTCCCTAAATATCGGCTAGCCTCACGATCCACTCATACAGCTCTGTTGAGAAGGATGTGAAAAAGATATCGTGGATTTCTGTGTATATGTAGCAATCCAGCCACCTCTCCTCAGATATCCACAGATTTATGTTTTCTTGTACCATGAACTCGTGAAGCTTTTGATCCAAACAATCTTCAAGTTCTTTCTTCGTAGGGTTCTAGTGTTCCGACATTAGACATCCCTTAAGTAGATCCTGGTCCTGGCAACGAAACCATTTGTTGGCTTGTTGGGGCCTAACCCAGGTTTAGAAGTGTTTTAGCCGAACAAATCTCGCACTATCGGCCCTTTCGGCAACAATCTACGAAGCGCAGACTCAAGTCTCACCCGAGGTAGTATGGGAGGGTGCTGGAACTAGGTTTCCGCACCTTAGGGATGTCTTGATGCAACTTGGAAGGATCACGAGCCGTTCTGCGCACCTGCGCTACCTTGCATAGTTACCTGTCCTTTGTGTAGATCTGCGCTAGTTACTTCCCAATTCTTATTATTTATATGAATTTATTACAGATCTAATCTTCCTCTTACAGTCTTTAAGCAAACATTTAACAATAAAACCCAGTGCACGCATTCATAATTCTTAAAGATAGTGCATAAATTTAGAACATAAGCAACGGATAGATTCGCGATAAAGCACACAATGATTCAGAAATTGTTATCTTTATTTATCTTCTGTCAATACAACCAGATCCGCCCTGCGCACTCAGCTGCAGGGGTCCGCAAACACAACTACGGACTCTACCTGGCCTCTGCATACACAGCTGCAGAGCCTCTATCTATCTACCATCACCCTTGACTCAAACTTACAGACACAGATAGAATTTTTCCTTCATAAACCCATACCATTCAAGATCAAAACCCAAAAACTGACTTCTAACCTTAGAGCCTTGCTCTATTTATACATTCCCATGGCCCGCAGACCATGGGCAGGCTGACTCACTTTCTATTTTCTTACATTATTTTCGGGCAGACCACCCTTTGACTTGATTCATTACAATTTGCGCTCCGCGCACCTCACGTAGCCTTTACCATACTATTACCCAAAATTGCGAACTTTAAGCCCCAAAACCGTTACGCAAGGCCTCCGCTACCCAACAATTACAGAGCAATGGAACACATAAAATATATTGCAGAAATATAAACACAGAAAACACATAAAACAAGAGAGATATAGATATACGTGGTTCACCTAATTTGGGCTATGTCCACGTAGAAACAACTAGTCCTTCCTTTTATATTATCCATCAAACTGAAGAGATACAACCTATAACAAATCCATTGTAATTCCCTCTTCTATCTCACACAATCTCCTCTCTCTTTCTCACTCAGAATACAAATCTACGTAGACGCAATACAATTCCCTCATATATAGCAAGGGGTTGCCTTCTATGGAAAAAAAACCTAAATTAAACATAACATCTATTGTTAGATCTCCACCTAATGAATGGTCGAGATTGACTATGAAATTACAAAATTTTATAAGGAAATTTTACATCTATTTTTACCTTTAGGGGTGCTTCCCTTGATCCCCCACCAAGGGGGGGCTCCCAAAGATCGCAATCGTCCCCCCTAGACCTCCCTGGTAGTGCAAATATTATGAGCGGCGTTTCCACCACATTACGAACTAGGGTCCAATGTGGTGATACCTCTGAATAAAGAAGATAATCAAGCTCCACACCCAACAAAATCTAGTTAAACGCTTGCAGAAAAAGCTGCAAAACACAAGTTTAGTCTACATATTAAAATTATAGTAAGTCATTCAAACTTCCCTTCTCATAGAACTTTATGTTGTCTGATTCATGTCTATAGGACTGACAAATTTTAGGCGAACATATGATTTCATGCACAGAACTTCATTTTTGTGTTCAATACACATAGTCGCACCCATAGGCCTTCCTACAACCAGTTGGAATACTATAATCGCACCCTTGACCTTAATTTTGTGTGGCTAAGAGACTACAGTCACACATGTAAACCTGCTTCTGTACAACTAAGGTTTAGAGTAAAGGAACACTATCTCATCTCAAATCATAAATTTTTTGCAAATCAACAATGTCAGATATTTGTTTATTCACGCCCATAAATCATACTTCAATAGTAAATAATATACATATAATGGTAATGGTAATAGAAGTATCATATGGAGAGATTCTCCCTCTGAATGGGAATCCACTTTAGTCAACAAATCATATCAATGCATAACCATGGTCAACAAAATATCATGAACATCAATCTCATTGTTAGAGTTCTATCATCATGACTACCATGCATTTCACAAACAAATAGTGTCAAGTTACCATCTACTAGAATCAAGGTACTAACCTTCTTTATGGGATCAAGATATCCAAAATGATAGATGTTAACCAAACATCAAGTATACCACTATATCAAAGATCAATATTAATTAACTTCATAAAGTCAAGAAATTCATCATGTCTAAAAGGTAAGATACTTATTCAATATCAAGTGCACCATTTCATCTTAAGAACCATGAATCCAAATCACTTTCATATGCATTCATGAGCCATTTTTGAAGTGGATATACTTAGGGCTTATCTTTCCATCCAGTATTACAGCTAAAACATAATATTGAAACAATATACCATGCATACCTTGTAGTATTCAAATACGTGTGCATCTTTTCATTTGACATAGGCAACTTTTCATCTTTTCATCAGGTGCCTCCTTACCTTTTCCAATTGTAGCTTTTATTTCCTACATCCCAAATAATCCTCAAGAAGGATCCTCTTATTACATCTCATCAAGGAGGTTAGAAACATACAAATACTCAAATATACATGCAATAACTATAAGTAATGATCAAAACAATAATCTAAACAGAAGTAAAGGCATAAAGAAGCATCATGGTTTCGAAAGTACTTATCTTCAATGAGAGGTGATCCTCTCCCTCTTGATCCAACCTTCAAGAGCCATCATTGTCCATTGTCCATATAAAAATGTTTCCTTCAATATTTCAACCAACTCTATTAGTAACCAAGAATAATAGAGACTATCCATCTAGAGCTTCATCAATACTGTCACAAGTGCTTGAGCATATTCACATTGACCATGCTAGGTTTCAAATATTTTCCATAAACTAGGGTTTATCTCCAACCTTAACCTCATAATATCCATCAAACCCTAATACAAAAATTTCTTAAGGGCATCTTCAAACCCTAAAATTCTTTTAGGTCTCCTCCATATTCTCTTGCTTCCATTAAAGGTGTCTCCATGGGGGTGATCTCCATGACTCTTCTTCAGCCCAACATTGATACCATGTTATTTGCTTTGATCATTTCATTTCTTCATTAACACATTAAGTTCATCCCATAACATCATAACGTTATTATTTAGCACCATATGAAACTATGTAGAAAGAACAATATCATCATCATCAATGTAGTGGAACATAAAGTGTTATAGACATATTTGGGCACATCAACCCCAAACTCATATGTCGATGATATTAGGGCTCATCAACCCCTAAAATATTTGTTTTATACCCCAAAGAAACTTAGTCATCTAACTGCCTCATTCCCCAAAAGTTCCATCTCAGAAATCATCCAGAAAATGCCTAAACTGAACCATATCTGAAAGCCATGTGTTAGGGTGAGATGCATCTCACCTGCTACATTGTCTAAGTGAGATGTATCGCAGTTAGGCCCTTTAGTAAGTGTGATGGGTGAGGATGGACAAAATTCCGGGACAATTTGTTAGTTGGTTGCTCATGGAATCTTCTAGAAACTTCTCCTGTGCCACTTGCCTCTCTGAATTCGCCCAAGGATGACTAAGGGAACTAGGAAAATATATCCAATTCCCCTCTCTTGTGGAACTAATTTCAACAAATGGAATGGAATTCATAATCCCCATTGATGACTCACCCTCTTGCAATCATCTATAAAAGGATCTCCCATTCAAGAGATCAAAGGGCTGAATTATTCTAAGTTGTAAGGAAGTGCAGCTAGTTTCAGTATTGAGGTGAAGAGCATTGTGTCATTGTTAGTGTGTTCTTGCTAACTCATGAGGTGAAGAAGGCTTGAAGCTGGGACGATGGCGTTGGATCAGACTTCTTATGGGTTTTAATTCTCCTTGATATCAATAAAGTTCTTCAAGATTTTTCCCACTTGTTTGTGTTAACTGTAAATGCATTCCTTTGTTTATCATATTTCTGATTCTATGATGTTTATGCTATGATGGATCATTATGCTTTGACAGGTCTTTGTTTTTGTAGCTGTGTAGGTACTCTCCAAGTGTGTTAAGTACAAGGAGGAGTTACGGGATCAGCGAAAGGAGAGGGAGATCAAGCGAGGATTCAAACGGAAGTTACAGGTTGGTCTTCATAATCTCTTTCTTATCTGCCACTCATAGGAAAGATATTGAATTGCTTTAAATTGTTGTTTCTAGGTTAGCTACCAAACCTAGAGGGTTAGTCATTCGACAAGACACTAATTTTCCCATAAACAAATTGGCCACTCCACTGGGGAACGAAGATGATTGTTTGTTGCTATTTGTTGTTCTATGTTGAATTATATAAACTATAGACAGAGTTTGAAGCTAGCCAGGAAGCTTTCGAACCGCTCTTGTTATGCAATTGCATAGTAGATAAATGTTGCTTCAGTCAATCTCTAGTTTAGTTTATGAATTAAACATTTGACTTGCAAACACATCTAGATGCCCTTTTGGTAGCTCAGTAACCTCTTAGGACATTCCATCATACTTTTCTTATCATTTTTCATCAAAACCAAGCTTGATCGATTGAAAACTACTGCAAATTTGGGCCAAAACCATTTTCAGAAGCGCTCCCTGACCATCGCACTGTCTTCCACTATGACTAGATATGCATCTCACCTCCCGAGTGAGAAAAGTGCGATGCATCTAACTGTCTACATAGGCCAGGTGCGATGATTGACTGAACTCAATTTCCCATCTAGGAGTTTAGGGTTTTTGACTAGTTTTCAGACTTGTTTGGTAATCTCTTTCTTATCTATCACTCATAGGAAAGAGATTGAATTACTTTACACTATTGTTTCTAGCTTAGCTACCAAACCTAGAGGGTTAGTCGTTCGAAAAGACACTAATTTTCCCATAAACAAATTATCATCCTTGCCATGGGTTAATTATGTGGCAACCTATTCCATACCTACATCAACTGACGATCAATTCAGTGATGTTGTACATCATGTACTAGAGGCATTGGAACCGGATCACTCCTTCATGACCTCTTATGGGTTTTGATCAAGGGTATTCGAGGATGGTTCCTTGTCTTGTGTCAACCTCATTAAAAATGAAACAAGGGTCGCCGAGGATAGTTTGTTGTCTTGTGTCAACCTCATTAAAAAATGAAACAAGGAATCCGAGGATGGTTCGTTGTCTTGTGTCAACCTCGTTAAAAAATGAAACAGGTTCGTGAGGATAGTTCTTGGTCTTGTGTCAACCTCGTTAAAAAAATGAAACTAAGGATATGGGGATAGTTCCTTATCTCGTGTCAACCTTGTTAAAAAATGAAACAAAAGGGTATGAGCAGAGTTCCTTGTCTTGTCTCAAGCTCGTTAAAAAATGAAACAAGGACCCCTGGAGCAAAGTTCCAAGTCAAGTCTTTGATTAGATCTCGTAAAATCCCAGTTGAGTCTTTCACCTGATCTCGTAAAAGAACCTTCATTCCATCCACTTGATAGCCTTGAGTAGTCTACTTAGGTGAATGTAATGAAGCTTGGAGGGCATGCACCTAGTGGTAAAGTTAATTTTCCCTGTAGGTTATGTGAAGGGAATCACCCCACTCACCTTTGTCTATCTGGACAAAGCCAAAAAGGTGTTGGATAACCGTCCTGCTTCACCACAATGTCTTCCATCTGGTTATAGGAGACTCTCCTTTTCATCGTGTTGGGGGCATGTAAACCAATTCAAGCATAGTTTTTCATTTTCAGCTTGTGTAAAAATGAAATTGAAGCCATGCATAGTTTTTCATTTCAAGCTTGTGTAAACATGAAACCGAATCCAAGCATAGTTCCCTATGGTTCAAGCTTGTATAAAATGAACCCATTTTCATTTTTAACCCTCATGATTGCCATTCTATCAACATCTTTCATGAGATGAGCCTTGGTTGTTTTCATACCATCGCCACCATATCTTTGGTTGTATAAAATGAACGCTTTCACTTGGTTGTTTTACCCTTTTGGAGGAACAACTGCAATGAGTGGTCATATTAGCCAACCTATTCACATAAATCAAGATGTTTTGAAAATTTCCAACATCACCGGAACCAGTTGCTACCCTAGACACCACTCATTCCTCAAAATAGAGTCCTCTTTAAACTCTTTTCAGACTCTCTAAATAAGAAAATATTGTTGAGCGCTTGTCTCTTCTAGCTCGTTAAAGTATTGGAAATGACATCCCTCTTGTATTATTTTATCCTTTTTCAGACCTGGGGGATTATTTTACGAAAAATAACTTATAGAGTTTTCTTTCCATCCGTTTTCAAACTCTCTAAACATGAAAAGGACCGAGTTATCTTTGTCATTAAACTCATTAAAATAATAGTGACAAACTTGTCCATCTAGACAAGACCGAGTTTCATAGTCGTAGACTCGTTAAAACATCAAATAGCGATGGGTTTGCCTGAAGGGTGAATTATAGAACAAGCATATGTTATCCTCCTCAATCTTGACAAAAGTAAAGAGGTACTGGTCAGCAATGAATGGGGAAGAAGGGAAAAATCTTGAAGAATTTATGGTAGCAAGTCGCTCTTGAACATGACACTTTCACTTCATCTCCGTGATTGAGTTGGGTTAGGTTATTCCGTTCATAGGTCATCATACCATTGGTTTTTCATACCATCCATCTTTTTTAGTTAACGCTACTAATTCATCTCAGTGTCGTCGATATGTTCAAGAGAAGTCATCCAGTTAATGTCTCATACACTGCAATACCTCCAACCTTCATTTTTCATGACCACCATTCCTAAACCTTATGTCGTCAATTCATTTTCACCTCTAGAAATCATTTGCTTCGTTTCGTGTCGTAGATGTGGGATACATCAAGGCCCTCCTACGACGAGTCGCTTCTTGTCGACATCAGCTCATTATCCAAGAAGATGGCTTAGAAACACCCTTCTAGTGCTTTGAAGCTTGTTTACATCAATGGCAAGTTTCTCTCTTCCAGCGACAGGTTGACATCAATGGCCTTCGACCGAAAGATTTTGTGTGGTGTTCAACATCAAATCATGTATTCACACTATGTGAAATGTACTGTAGTACCTTGAGGATCATTATCATTAACGGTGATCCCTCTCGCATATGTAAACAGCTCCCATGATTGGCTAGTAATCAGACGATGTTTTTCCATGTTCGACCTCAGAACATCTCTTCACATGGTTTGACTTGTACATCGAGCGAAGATTGAACGATTTTGAAGACCTCGGATCTAGTTTCATCCATCCGGGCTACGATATATTCAGGGACACAAAAACTTCAAACGTACAAAGGCTCTACACAGATGGTCATCATAATCATGGGTTATGACTCTATATCTGTAGAATCACAAGTCTGTATCTGCAGACGACTATCTGATCTATGTACATGAAATGAAAATCTATAAAGTTGAGCATGGGAATGCCTCCCTCAGCTAGTTCATGAAAAATCATATTATCATGATGTATTGTATTGTAATTGATGCAGGTCACCTTCCAGTTCAAAAATTCCAATCCTCATGATAAAGCATTTCACCCAACATGAACATTTACGACCTCATGCTTTAGGGGGCAACTGTTATAGGCATATTTGGGCAAATCAACCCCAAACTCATATGTCGATGATATTAGGGCTCATCAACCCCTAAAAGAGTTGTTTTATACCCTAAAGAAACTTAGTCATCTGAATGCCTCATTACCCAACAGTTCCATTTCAGAAATCATCCAGAAAGTGCCTAAACAGAACCATATCTGAAAGCCCTATGTTAGGTTGAGATGCATCTCACCTGCCACACCGTCTAAGTGAGATGCATCACAGCTAGCCCTTTAGTAAGTGCGATGGGCAAGGATGGGCAAAATTCCGGGACATTTTGTTAGATGGTTTCTCATGGAATCTTCTAGAAACTTCTCCTGTGCCACTTGCCTCTCTGAATTCGCCCAAGGATGACTAAGGGAACTAGGAAACTATATCCAATTCCCCTCTCTTGTGGAACTAATTTCAACAAATGGAGTGGAATTCATAATCCCCATTGATGACTCACCCTCTTGCAATCATCTATAAAAGGATCTCCCATTCAAGAGATCAGAGGGCTGAATTATTCTAAGTTACAAGGAAGTGCAGCTAGTTTCAGTATTGACGTGAAGAGCATTGTGTCATTGTTAGTGTGTTCTTGCTAATTCATGAGGTGAAGAAGGCTTGAAGCTAGGAGGATGGTGCTAGATCAGACTTTTTATGGGTTGTAATTCTCCTTGATATCAATAAAGTTCTTCAAGATTTTTTCCAATTGATTGTGTTAACTGTAAATACATTCATTTATTTATCATATTTCCGATTCTATGATGTTTATGATGTGATGGGTCATTATGCTTTGACAGGTCTTTGTTTCTATAGCTGTGCAGGTACTCTCCAAACGCGTTAAGTATGGGGAGGAGTTACGGGATCGGCCAAAGGAGAGGGAGATCAAGCAAGGATTCAAACGAAAGTTACAAGTTGGTCTTCATAATCTCTTTCTTATCTGTCACTCATAGAAAAGATATTGAATTGCTTTAAACTGTTGTTTCTAGGTTAGCTACCAAACCTAGAGGGTTAGTCATTCGACAAGACACTAATTTTCCCAGAAACATAAAGGAACAACAGAAGAAAAGAATTCACACATAAAGACACTAGGATTGATCGGAGACCAGGGAAAAACCCACAATGGGGAAAATCCTTTCAAATTATTCTTCTTCTTATATTGTCATCAAATGATTAGCAAAACAAAGTACAATGATACATATCTTCATCTATGCAAATAACAAGTAAAACAAACTACAACATCCATAAATGAACCCAAAACGGCTTATACTAAAAATTGTGATTATGAAGTTTGTAATGAATTGTCACTATTTGCAGTCAATAACCGAACCCTACAGTCATTGAGCAAAATCCTTGGAAGACTGAGATTTCATCTTTTAGGTCCTATTCGCATGGAGGAGTTATGCAAGTGACTATAGCTTCCTAGTCGCTCCCTTAAGCCTAGAAAGCAAGCGATTGGGGACAGATCTGGACTACATAAACTCTAACTCCTAGTCCCATGCATAGTGAGTTGTTCGTGCAACATGAGCCTCTGTGGAAGTGATTGTGGTCGATATCCTTCTGTGTTGTGCCTACGACTGTGGCCCAAAACCTTAGATCTGAAAAGCGAACTTCAGATCCTGCAATTTTACCTCAGAGCGAACCTATTCTTCCCCGGATGAACCTTAGACATGTGCGAGAAAAAAAAAGACATAAGAGTGTCTCATAGTACTGTCTAAATGTGGTATAGGATACTTGTATTTATAGCCTTCCAAAGTGGTCCACTTTGCTTTAGGACTGCCCTTATCAAATATGCACGTGTGCTTTTCTTCATAAGTACACTTTCCCTTATCTGTTTTGAGTGATCTTTAGGTCGATTTTGGTCCTCTCAAAAAGACGAATTAAATGTAATCATCATCTCCATCAGGTGAGCTATCCAAAGTGGAATTTTACCGAAGTTGCATATTTTAACGGCCTCGAGGGAATATTTTACTAGTAGAGCTCCCTCGTAATGGGATCAAGTTGGTTGAGTGGGCTAATCAATGATGTGGAGTTGATCCATATGATGTCGAGGGCATCAAGATCAAGTCTATTGTGGAAATGGCCACACAATTAGCAGTGGTGATCATCATCCATATTTACAATACTTTATCCCCTCATAAGATCATAGGAGTTTAGCTGGCAGTGTTGGAGTGAATGTGTGCCATCACATTTTTTGATTGGGCAAGATTTTCACATTATGGAATGACCATGTAGCTCACGTAGGTGATGCAAGGGGATATGCACGGCTTTTAGAATGGAAGAATTTTATGAAACTTTTTGTATGAGCGTGTGGTCTTGTTACAACCGGTCATTTGAGTGGATCTAACACCTCCAAGGGATCCACAAATTAGGCAATGGGATCCTTTGATGCCTCAAAATGTGGTGTATGGTGAGCCGCTACTGGATAGGCATGGTTAAGGGTTCGTTCTTAGCTAACACTTAGTTTATTATGGTTTTCTCATACGCGGAAATGGAATTCATCGGTCATCCTGAAATGGGGTTAACCTTAGGTGATGCTTAGGGCCTGGAAGGTACATGAGTACACATTATTATTAATCTACAATTATATTTTTATGTGTAATTTTTATGATGTGTGTTGTACTAATGATTGATGTGTTTTCTTGCAAATGTGGGACCTCATGGGCACCCCCAGTGTAGGATGGTTAGAGATGAGGAAGCTAGAAAAATATAGCCTCAGGAGGGGGATGTTGCAGTTGGACAAAGGTGGCTTCTGAGGGGTTTACAGAGGAGCAACCAGTGCAGAGGCCGCGTATCGATTTAAGTGTTCGCCAGGAGAGAGGAGATTTGGCAAGTCTCTAGGAGGATATTCGAAGGTTGTGGGCTCATGTAAGGACCACAAAGAAGAGGGAGATGGACATGCGAAAGTGGTTGATTGACCTTCTACTAGGATTACTAGAGGTTGGCTAGAAAATGCTCGGGAAGGACTTCATTGAGAGGACGATGGTGTTGTTCAGAGAGTGGCATACGGTCCTTCGATGAGTATGTGTTGTTGTAGCTACGACGCAGCCCATCTTGGCCCTAGTGTTGGGGGGGGGGAGGGCCTCCAATAGCTGGTGTAGGGGATGATGAGCCCCAACCTTAGATGTATATACAATTCACCAGGAGAAGCACCCATTACGAGGTTGCCCCCATATTTTTGTAGATGATATATTTTTTCTGATGATGGCCACCCAATGTACATAAACCTTATTCTTTGGATATATATATGAGATATACATATTTTGTGACTTTTATCATGTGATGTATGATGTGATGATGTTATTCATGTGATGTTTTTATTATGGATGTGATGGATCATGTTTATTGTGCTTATGTGTCTCAATGATGACTTGTATGTATTGCTTGCTAGTTTAGGACTTGATTAGCTATATGGTCAGCAACATAAATTTGATTTCTTTGTATATGAAAAAATCTAATATGATCAAAATCATGTGCTAATAGTTGTGCATGTAGTTATTTCCGAAAAAGACAAGGGTCATGAACATGAAAAGTTTGATTCAATTGTGAAACAACAAGTAGGGCATCAGGGAACATATGAAAATTATGGATACCTTACTTTGAGGCATTAGCCATAAGGCCTATGACGACATCGTATTTTTCTTGATTATTAGTGGCTAGCCCAATACAGGAATCATTCTAATGGAGAATAGTTTGATTAGTAGAGTAAATGGCCCAAGCTGCCACAACGAGATTCTATGACCATCAAGAAGCACCATGAGTGAACCATGATAATAAGATGGTGGATGATCCATCCGTGACACATGATAATAGTACATTTCAGATAAATCATCAATAAGGCAGTCAAAAAAGTAAATCATGGTACATATCAACATCATAAGGTTAAAATTGTATGGTTAGAGGTGGAATTCTTGAGTTAGAGCATGTTGACGAGGTCTTTGAGACAAGTCCTATTAGGTTCTACTAACATATATGTGACTTTGAAAAGGAAATGTTTAACTATGTATGGTCCTTTCCATAGTGTTTCAAACTTCGTTGCTCCCATATCTTCATTAGCAACGTCATACCAAAGTACTAAATCTCCTCATTAAATGAGCAAGGGGTGACTTGGAGATCAAAAGGGGATTTGATTCGCTTTTTATGGGATTTATTATGCTGGAGAGATTCTCATCGACTTTCATCAACACGTTCCATCTGTATGAGCCCTTTTTTCCAAGGTAGAAGTATCTAGGAGAATCTCGATGGCCGTATGTATGGTAGGTATCTCGCACTCAATAGGGAGTAATTCCTTGATCCCATAGGTTAATTGAAATGGAGTGAAGCCAATGGACATTTTGACCAGGTTACGATACACCCATAAGGCAGAGAAAAGAATGTGGTGCCAATTGGTTTTATGCTTGTTCACCATACGCTAAAACATTGCTTTGAGGACTTTATTTATAGTAAACTCACGAGGAAACCTAAGGAATTGATATAATTTGTAGAAATTCCTTGTAGATTCAAATTGCTGATGTAATATGATAAAACAAAAGACTTGAATATACTCTACTCATCAGCAGAAACAATTAATCGATCTAGAAATCACAACATAAACATGAGACAATATTCAATCACATATGATCAGAGATTTATCTAAGGGGAAAGCTTGCTTCCCAAAACCCCTTCCTATCTGTATTGCATTAGTCAAAAAATAGAGAAGAAATGCAATGCTTTTTCAAGCCTGAACAATATTTGCACAAGTAAACTCTATCTCATTGCCCCACAAGCAGACTCTGGCCAATACTTAGCCAATTCTTCTACCTGCCAAGCTCCTATTTCCTTGAATTTTTTCCTTGGGAATTATCCCCCTATTAATTAGGGAAATTCCCAATTAGAATTGTGCAATCCCTATAGGCCCTTCTCTAACTTCACGCACCACCTGTACAACTCAGAAAATTATACAAGTGATAATACACTTCCCTTGAACTCCAATCTCAATTGGGTAACTCGAATTCCATGGATGCACGAGTTATTTATGGCTTATTTATTAGTTAACTGGTTGAACACATGAAGTTTCACCCCATTGCGAGACCTCCTACTAGTTCCTCCTACAGTTGGAACTAATATAAATGACATTAACTCAATTTAACTGAATTAAATTGTTACAACTCAAATTAAACTCAACCTAGGCTCCTAATATTTAGGAACCACTCTACATGACTAAACTTAGGCCATTGACTCAAATTAACTAAGCCAACTAAGTGAAATTAACTTAGTTAACTTGTTCTTGTTGTCTTTCGATGTGGAATTTCAATTTTCTCCTAATTTAATTCAAGGGAAAATTAAATCAGGATTTTCTTCTTGCCATTTTCAACATAACTGTTGGAGTATCTCATTCTCAAAATTATTTCCATGGTCAAATATGTGTTCCTTGGGAATTTCAAACCATGTGATGACACAGTTAAATAAAAACCAAGCATTAGTATCAACAATGTTATTAAATGTGGTCATGGCTTCAACCCATTTGGTGAAGTAGTCAACTATGACTACTATGTACTTATGGCCATTTTGGGATGGAAGATTGCAAGTCATGAAGTAAATTCCCCACTTGTAGAAGGGATCGGAAGTGATGACAAGGTGTAAAGGAGGAGGAAGGGCTTTGACTTTATGGCTATATCGCGTGAAAAATTCACATCATTTAACTGCTTGGATGCAATCACGGAAGAGGGTGGGCCAAAAATAACCAAAAAAAGGATCTTTTGGGTGGTGGCTATCCCTGAAAGGTGGTGAACACAAGCCCCACTATTGAAGTCATTTAGTACTTGCTCAAATTCTTCTAATGTAAGGCACTGACGTAAAATGAGGTCAGTACCTCATCAATATGTAAAATCTCCTATGAGGATATAGTGTGGTCTTTGATGGAAAATGTGTCATCTATCATCGCCTATGAGTTGTGGATTAAACATTTGGTTTCATAAAAAGATAAGTATTTTGTCATACCAAGGGTCATATGTTGAGATAATGAATAAAATGTTCATTCCAGAAAGAATCATTCATAGGGGATCCTTTTGATTTGGAGATGAGATCAACAATGAAATCTACAAGAATGAGGGCTTTATTTCTTTTAGGGGAAGCAAATTGGAGGCAAAATTATCGTAAAATAACAACCCATTGGACATAGTTATGATTCATCATGTGGCGAGTAAGCAAGTTGTTAGGAAAAATACTTGGGGGGGGAGTGAAACAATATTTTAATTCACTTTAACTTTCAATTTCCTATTCATAATTCTATATGCTATTGTTCTTCATTTAACCCGTGTGTGTACATGACTTTAGTGAATGAAAACAACGTATATATAGTGATTTAACTTAACCATTGCATTATTAATTCATTCACCATCTAGAAATCAGTAAAGAACAAATAAATCATAGCACATAAGCAACACATACAGAACATCAAAATTTTAGGTGGAAACCCAATGTGGAACAAAACCACCGTTGTCATCTTGTCTATATTATTTCTTATTATATAAATAAAATCTTCATTACATTATGTATTGGTGTAGACTCTTACCAACATGCAGGCACCCACCTATAGGAGGCTACTCATTCTTCAACACCCACTTCATAATGTTTCATACTGGACCCACTTGTCAAACAATCATCAAACAACCTGTAGGCCACCTTTCATCAATTTTTCATAATGGACCCACATCAACAATATGCCCCAAATTAAATTGAATACTGAATCTAAAATACAATCACTGGATCACTATAAATCAACTGCATCTCTGAAGCATCAAGCTACTAAATACAAAATCCAACTAGAACAAATGAACCTTAGAATATATACGCAAATGTTCTTAAGGAACCTGTGTATATACGTGCTTCCTCTACATAACATATGGTATGGATCTTAAAACACTGACCAATGAAAACACTATCAGACTGAATCACTGTGTCAATCACTGAATCATTGGAAAACCAAATCAAAACAGATACATCAATATTGACTGCCTGAAAACCCAACGACAATGCAACATCATCACTGATCAATATATCAAGCCACAATCTATTCAACCAAATCAATAGTGCCAGATACAGATCATGATTATGAAGACATCATTGACAAACAACAACAAATAGAACAAATATCATAAAACGTCATCAATCAAAAACTCAAATGCTAGTGCATATACGCGACATCACAAAACAAATCAGCTTATGTATGTGATTACCATGCACAAAACCCATGTATATATTTTAACACGTTGAATACATTATCACAGAATTTATACGTGATAATACTAAACCACATCTGCATATGTACGCAACATTACTGAAAAAAATTACGTATAGATCTTAAATCACTGAATCAATCCTTTATTGCAAACACAACACATACTTCACATACCTTACTATCAAATCATAGATCACTTCAAATGAATTTAAATAGTTCTATCTTTGTTAGCTACTTAAAAAGAAAATCAATCAATCATATATTTCAACATATCTTCAGATCTTTCAGATCAATGTCTTATCCTTCGTTCCTGGTGCACACCTATTTCATATTATATCACACATGAATAACTATTCACTTGCACACTTAACACATTGATCTCCATATCCTTATATAGCTTTCGTCTTAGCTAATACCTAAGGTAAATCCTTTGGTAAAGTTGATGGCATTTATTGACGGGGTCAAATAGACATCATCACTTCAATTATTATGGGAAATTACCATGTTAATGACCCTTGGTATCCAGCTTTCCATGGGTTTGATTATGTATGTGGCTTTTGTTCATAGGAATAATGTATGTACACGACCCTTCTTCATAATAACCACATATACTTTCTCAAACTTCACTTTTGACATCCATATGTAACTGAATTTTCATTTCTCTGTCCACATCCTCTATAACATATGTACCTATTATCTACTTTAGTTCCACAATCATATTATTATCATCATTTTGACATCAAGTACATCTCTATCAAGTAGGTTTCCATCAAGGACAACACATTAGCCATAATGCCAGAAATCTCCCCCTTTGGACTTGATGGCAACCAATTTGGTGTTTGGGCACCACCTGCGAACACCTGTAAAGACACATGCAAAACACCTACAAACACCAAGTCTTCTCTCCCCCTTTGACATCAATGGAAAAGGGTTGAACCAAGCTGAATGAAGGACTTTCCTTGTAGTGATTCACTATAGTAAGTCTGATCTGATGACCATTCTCCCCTAGAGCATATGTTGAATCTTCTGAATATATTCAATAGAGAACAAGACATTATGACTCAACCAAATATGATGTTTCCTATCACCAATGACTCATGATTATATATAACACCCAACATATTGGGTTTACATATTGGGCCCAATTTTTACATCAATGTCCTAAAATAATGGGATTACATACATATCATGACTTGATCCCAATAGCCCATACATGGCTAGATTTTACAATGATAAATAACATGGGTCTTTTCATGACTCTACATCAAGAGACATATATGATAGTTATAACTAAAAACAGGGGCCTCAATAATGAGGTAGCAAGACCAAGATAGTCATCAACAACCACCATACATCATATATGAATCTGCAACATAATCATTTGATAACAAGAACATAAATGTCATAATGACAGCACATGAGCATCCTCCTCATCAAAGAAGAAATGTAAGATAAGCCAATGTAGAATTTGTTTCTCCAATATAATCAATATGTGACCAAATATGCAATTTCTCCAAGCATCACCAATCAATTCCAGCATAAAAAATTATTCAAATGCAATCCATGCATCATTGATAACTCAAAATATAATGATAGCAGCAACAATAGTAATAACAATACATACATATCACCAACAATGATATTTACTCATCATAGTTAACATAATGTAACAAGTAGTGCTCAAGAAACCATAATGCCAACAATGGACCACTAGAAGCATAGAAGATGCTCCCCTTGAACCCGTGCCAACTTTTTATCATCAAATATGATCATATCCATCTCATTAATCAACAAATGCACCAAAGAAATATTTCAGTCAACAACAGTATAAGATTTGTAGCAACTCATGAACCAACATCATTCTAAGAAACATATGAGCATCATCAACATACTACAAATTCCTAGGCCTCCAAAACTACACATTGCATAGTCACAAGTCTCAGTCCTCCACTCCTGACCTCTGTAACTATGCACTTGAAATCCCTGAGCCTTCCTCCTAGTCCAGTACCCATTTTTAGCTCCATCAGTGATTTTCATTAAGCATGTTAGATTAGGTGTCTTTTGGACTGATGTCATCTTGTCATGAGTGATTTCTAGTTGCTGGTACTTAATCTTTACATGACAAGATGATGATCGAAGAAAAGTGCAAGGAGACAATGTTATAAGACACTTGTGAAGTGGCAAAGACATGTTTATCATTGAGTAAGAATATCAAGGGACATTAGATTGCGACGGAAGTTGGAAGATCAAGATCATAGTGAAGAATCCCTATTTTCATCCCCTTATAGGGTGAAGATGAAGTACAAAGTAGTCTGTCAAACCTCTCACAAAGATTGAAGACAAAGAAACAAGAGGAGCAACTTGGCATTGACATCTCATCATGGAATCCATGTCATCGTTGTAAATTTGTGACTTGTAGCAGTGCCATCACAATGTCATGTGTGTCCATGTGTCTCTCCACATCATTTATGGATCTAATGATATAATTATCAAAAGGAAAGGAAAAAATGTAATGTGTGGAAGTCCAAGATTCATATGTGGAATATGAAAAGTCACATAGTCATATATGGACAAAAGAGTCTTTAAGAAAAGTCCAAAAGTCATATAGAAGTCCAAAGGTCACATTAGAAGTCCAAGAGTCATGAGGGTAACTCAAGAGTCATAGGGGATATGAAAGGTCATTCCTCTTGTTATAAAAGAAACCTCATGACTCAAGCAAATGGATTTTGGAGGCTTAGCCTTTGGAGAGCTAGCCTTGGCTTCTCTAGCTTAGCATAGGAGAGAAGATCATTCTTTGGAGAAGAAATAAGTGACTTAATGTTCCACTATTGGAGCTAGTGGCTTGCCATTGTAACTGTGTACTTGGATCTTTCACCTAATAATCAAAAGCTCGATGATCCAACACATTTTCATGCATGTATCGTGAATGTAGTAAGACTATTCTTTATATGTTTGCGGTATGTGCTTCATTCACATGTATTAAGGAAATTGAACTATTTCAGTGGCTTTGGTACTTATCTCATTGAATGTGTGTTGTATTTTCTTTAATGATCATTGTGTCTATGTGAACTATTTCGCTATATAACTAATGAATCTTTTCATGTTTTTGTGTGCATCTCTTAGGACAATACTATAATTTCCTTCAAGAGGAAAACTCTTACTTCCCTCTCGTGAAAGTCTCCTTTTACACATTGTAATTGGTGTTTCACAGTGTCATCTTAGTTGTTGATTTCAAAGGTTATGTGCATAATATGTTATTCATTATAGTTGAGGCAAACATTTAATTTATGGTGGCCAGGCCGATACTCTGGATGGGGCTCCTATTCCAAACGATGTGAGGTCTAATTGGGACTTCACATCAGGGAGACCCCATTTGTTGACAAAGTTCCAGCACTGTCAACAACAATTATAATCAATGGTGTACCATCTAATTTTTCCAGGGCTTATAAAGGATTGTCATAGGGTTTTTCACTATCTCCTTTTATGTTCCTACTGGTAATTGATGGTCTTGATAGGAAAATATTGGAGGAAAAAATAGATGGACAATTCATAGGTTTGTAGGTCATAAGAAATGTTGTTGTTACACACCTAGTGTTTCTCGATGATGTACTCTTTTTTGGATAGGTATCCATGTGTCAATGGAGGAATCTCTTCCACGTCATTACTAACTTCGGGGTGCTTCAAGTTTATTTATGAAAAATATTAAGCCACTTCTTATACATGGTTTCGACAAAAGAGACATTCTATCAAAGATTACAAACATTTTCAATGTCAAAATGTCCACTCTTGAAGAAGGGTTCTCTTACCTAGATTTTAGATTGAATCCAAACAACTACCATATTATGGACTGGTAGTGGCTGATTAACAAATTTGAACCTAAGTTATCACTCTGGGTTCATAGATGGATTTCTATGGGTGGAATATTTAACCTGTGTAGTTACTGTTATAGAACTTCTCAGTGTATTGAATGCATTTATTCACATTTCCTCACAAAATCATAAAGAAAATTAAAGCCATTATTGCGAACTTCATTTGGTCTGGTGAAAAATGGGAGGGGGGGGATTTCATTTGGCTCGGCTAGATGACATTATGAAGCTGGAGGATTATGGTGGATGGGGACTAAAAGATATCAATATATTTGGTTTGGATCTTTTGACCAAGAGTCTTTGGAGACCCATTTCCAAAGTTGGTATCTGGCAGACAATTATAAAGGAAAAATATATGAACAACATGTCTTTCATGGATTGGTATAGGTTTGGGCGATTTCCAAAACATATTGGCTCAATCATTTGGAACAATTTTATGAAGTCAAAACATTAGCTAAGTGAAAATATCCAATGGGAGATTAGGTTTGGCTATAAGATTTTAGTTGACCCCATCCATGACATGTAAGGAATCCACACCTTGTTGGATGCGATTATCAAAATATTACATGATAAGGGAATTTTTTTCATATCCTAAATAAGAGAAAATTATGACTTATTACAGTTATATCCCATTTGGAAAGATGTCGATGCAGTGGGGTTTTCTTGTGAACATGTTGTGATATAAGTGCAATACATTATGGACATTCAAATGGTGGGGATCTCTCATGTAGATGGGAATGATATACTAAACGGGAATGGTAGCCCTCACCAAGGTCAAGTTGTGGTCTCGAAGGTATATAATCATGACGTTCTCTCCCTGTCTCTCTCTATAGGTATGGAAGGAACTCTACTAGTCCAAGTATGTATGGTCTTGGTATATGTCATTAAAGATTTTTTTTTTTTTGGAGAATAAGATTCTCACTTGGGAAAACTTGTGTAAGAGAAGGTTTGAAGTTCCTAGAAGATGTTATTTATGTAAGGGGGCCTTTGAAAATTCTCTACTTTTTTTCTGCTAATTTCGTTTCATCAGTGTTATTTGGATCTGTGTTTTACAATGCTTAAATTTAAAAGTAAGTTGGTCTTTTATTTCTATGCAAGAATGTTGCAAATGGTGGATGGTGTAGTGCAGAGAACAACACACTCTTCCTTTTTTCATTTGGTAGGGCATATGGAATGGTACAAATGCTTTGATTTTTAAGGATCAACATTTTGACATTGGTCATATTTGTGACAAGATATGAGTGCTATATAGTGATCAAGGATGGAAAAAGCACAAGGAAATACCACACACATCCCTAGCTAGTGATCCAAATGAGAACTATTTTCGGTCAACTACATTG
Source organism: Pinus tabuliformis (assembly GCA_031772625.1). Classification (NCBI taxonomy): domain Eukaryota; kingdom Viridiplantae; phylum Streptophyta; class Pinopsida; order Pinales; family Pinaceae; genus Pinus; species Pinus tabuliformis. The sequence goes on along the minus strand of CM062819.1, from coordinate 62,611,558 downwards.
ATGGGGCTGAACAAGGTGGACATTGTGGATGTGGTGCTCTTATCAAACTCTCGCAGATTCTCCAATACCATTTTTTTTGGAGTTGTGGTGTCTAAACAAACACGAGAGTGGAGGTGGTCTCTGGGGGCTTTGATACTGTGCTAAAAGACTTTTCATTGATCCTATTCACATCTTTATTGATTCTTGGGTTCTCATTAATTGGATCAATGGAAGGTCTTCCCTGGTATCTCCTTGTTTTTCCAACTTGATACACAAGATTCAAGTTTTGAAGGCATATTTTCGTGGTTTAACTTTTGAACATGTCTACAGGGAATATAAAATGTGTGCAAATGCCCTATCTAAATGACGCCTCACAGCGACGCCTAATAGAATCCATTTCTACGTTCTATATCCGGGTGTTATGTAGAGGATGGGTTCATTTCCAACTGTATAATTTTCAATGTCTTTTCTTGGCTCATTCGTTGCATGTAGATTTCTAGATCACCCTGCTTATATGCAAATCCATTTTTCTTAATATATATTTTATGTCAGTGAGATAAATAGATGGTGTGAACTTTTATAGATGGCCATTATGTATCTTTTTTTACCTAATTATAGACAAGTTAAAGTAATATATGAACCTAATTATAGACAAGTTAAAGTAACATATGAATATATAATGATCCTATATAACTAGTTTTCCTATTGTAATAAAATAACTTGTATTTTTTAAAATAACTTGTATTTTTTTCTTCCTTGAAAAATATATTATATTAATAAAATTTATAATAACAAAGTATTATAAAATTGAAACATAGAATATTAATTAAAAAGTAATATATACATATATTACGATCTGTGGCTCTTCTGCGATCTGCACGGCTCTTCTACGATCTGTGGCTCTTCTGCGACTAGATCTTGAGCCTTCTGCGGTTAGATCTGCGGCTCTTCATCGATTGGGCCTTTTCTCCGTTCGAATTACAGCCAGATTTACTGCAAAGGCAAAAAGCACAGTTAATCAAATGCATGGCTGAGGTTGTTAAATTGTCCGCTGGGTAATTAACCCACCCTACACCTCTGAGAGTAGGTTTGACGGGAAAAAAAGCCGATCATGAACAGAGAAAGGCCAATAGATTGCATCAGGACTGCAAGTAACGTGATCCCTGCGACTCTCTGCCACGTTAAGCTCATTCTGAACCGTTTTCTATTCAAACTAATTACATAAATAAAGAAAGAAAATTGTGATTATTTGAACTCTAGAAGCTCGGCGGCAGAGGATTCAATCACTCCCGGTGGTACTGTCCGGATCTGAGACAGTTACAATGACGGTCAATGTCAACTGTATTACATTCCGCGGTCTACCCTAAAACAGCAGAAGGAAGATTACTAGGACTTATCTACCACGGCACTTCTGATCTGCGGCTCTACACAAATCAAATCCAGTGATATACACCTTATAATCTGCGACTCTTCTGCCCGCTAGATTTTAATTATGATCTATGAGTCGGCTAGATCTTCGACTAGATCTTGGGCCTTCTGTGGTTAGATCAGAATTTGAATGGGTTTATTATTTACTTCATCTGCGGTAAAGGTTTGGGAATAAAGGTTCTGCAGCTCTTCTGCCCGCTCTTCTCATCTGCGGCCAGATCTTCAGCTAGATCTTGGGCCTTCTACGATCTGCGGATCTTCTGTGGCTAGATCTGCGACTAGATCTTGGGCCTTTTGCAGTTAGATCTGTGGCTCTTCATCGATTGGACCTTTTCTCCAGATGGCTCCCAGCTTTGCGAAAATAGTTGCTGGCTCAGTTCCATCCACCTCTAGGGGGCAAGCTCTTGCCCATATCGTGAGTGAAGCCCCAGCTCCCACCGTCTAGGTGGTTCAGGCATCACTCGATGAGGCTTTGAAGTTCTCTGAAAGTGCCCTAAACTGCCGATTTAATGGTTTTTGGCCGCGGTTGATAGCTCTCCACAGCTAGATCTCAGAGGTATGGAAGCCTCTAATTCCCGATGCGATTAATATATACCCCTGTGCTAGGGGTTTCTTTATAGTAGATTTTGAAAACCCTGAATGCAGACAATGTATTCTAGATTCCGGCCCTTGGTTTTGGGAAAAATCAGGGCTATTCATGAGGCCATGGAACCCATCATTAGATCCCTCAACAACAGTCATAACCTCAGCACCAATTTGGGTGAGATTGCCAAATCTACCCTTGAAATGCAATTGGGAAATTTTACTGCAGGTGCCTAGAAACAGAGGAATATGCCAGAACCACCTATGCACGCATCTGTGTGGAAATGGACTTCAGCTCCGAATTCCCAGCTGAAATACACCTAACAAGTAAAGACTATGTGTGGAATCAGAAACTCATTTATGAAAGTGTCCTCTCCAGATGTCGATCCTGCTTTGAGATAGGCCACCTAGCCAAAAAATTGCCCAAAAGCCTCCCAGAAAAATTCTGCTAGAAAAATCACCACAGATCTACATGGTGGGAGAGAGCACAAAAAGAACACTACACTGTCATCAAAGAAGAACACTCTCGAGAAAACTCTGAATCAGAAGAAATCAGGCAAGAAAGAAACAACTCTCAAGACAAGCAGGGGGAAAGCCCCGCCCAACAACAAAAGAGTGAACTTGACAACCCCTCAAGCATCAACAATTATGAAGATTCAAATACCGCACAAAATAAATCTTCATTTAACAGCAAAGCAGATCTCCTAAACCAAACTTCTTCTCTGACTATCTTCAAAAGAACGAACACAATAGATCGCGAAGCTAAGACACCAATGTCCCAAGAACCAGAAAAGATGAAGGAGATGCAAGATAAAGAAAGTTGAAAAACAGTAGAGAAAAAAAAGAAAGCTACAACACCTATCGAAAAAAACAAAAAAACAAAAAAAACAAAAACCAATCGAAAAAAAGAAAGACAAGGAACCAAACAATTAGAAACTAAGAAAATTAATAGTCCTATAGACCAATTTGGTCTACGTTAACCACCATCATCATTATCAATAATTATCTTTATTATTTAATAGACTCTAATAACTTTGTGTTTGATATATAATGTAACTAAGTTATAATAGAAATCCATTATAATATACAATACAGAACACTATATTACAAAACCCAAAGCATAACATATTTTAATCCAAAGAAAATAACCACATATTATATTAACTGATTTCGTTGCGTACAGTCCATTCAGATTCTCTTCGAATGGCCATGAACGCATCTACAAATTTGATCAACGGTTGTTTTCAGTCAAAGTTTGTCTGTTTCAAAGACAGTAAACAATATTCATTATTAAAAGTGTTTCACTTTTGCAAGTGGCAGATTGGATTAAGCAACGTAGGATCCTATGTTCAGAAAACTCGCTAGTAATGATTTATGTTTAGAAAAATTGACAATTAATTTGCTGGCAATCTAGAAATGGAGTTTTTGAAACTATTTGAATTCGTTTTGCACAAATTTGTGGAACAGAATTTTATTCTCCATGAATTATTAATTGATGCTATCCTTGGATTGGATTAAGCAGCGCATCGGACCAGAAAACTCGCTAGTAATGATTTATGTTTAGAAAAATTGACAATTAATTTGTTGGCAATCTAGAAATGGAGTTTTTGAAACTATTTGAATTCGTTTTGCACAAATTTGTGGAACAGAATTTTATTCTCCATGAATTATTAATTGATGTCATCCTTGGATTGGATTAAGCAGCGCATCGGACCAGAAAACTCGCTCGTAATGATTTATGTTTAGAAAAATTGACAATTAATTTGTTGGCAATCTAGAAATGGAGTTTTTGAAACTATTTGAATTCGTTTTGCACAAATTTATGGAACAGAATTTTATTCTCCATGAATTATTAATTGATGCTATCCTTGGATTGGATTAAGCAGCGCATCGGACCAGAAAACTCGCTAGTAATGATTTATGTTTAGAAAAATTGACAACTAATTTGTTGACAATCTAGGAATGGAGTTTTTGAAACTATTTGAATTCGTTTTGCACAAATTTGTGGAACAGAAATTTATTCTCCATGAATTATTAATTGATGCTATCCTTGGATTGTCTATTCAACCCATGGCCCTATGTGTGCAGCGTTTTATGATACTATTAAGAGCCAAGGCTCAAAGTTTGGTTCTGAATGTGATCAATCTTGTAATATTTTTCAGTTTTTGAATGGTTTTTTTGGCTGACTGGTCTCAAACAATCTGAATGGTTTTGATTGATATGATATTTTATTGTGGATTCTAGTTTTTTGGTGTACCTGGCTGCTTCCTGGTATACCTGGAAAATCTGTTCCCCATCTACTTTATGTATCAGATCATTATATTCTCTTAACATAAGCTATGAAGGTTTTTTTCTCTGAAAAAAAAAGGCTCAAAGTTGGTTATTCCACGTAAAAATTCATTATCCAAATCTGGCAGGCTACGTCGTAATCTCTGGCTGTCAAATCCAATGCATGTGTGGTATCTTACACATTGTTTAACTGTTTATTGTTACATCTAGTGCCACCTTTGGCATATAATCACACATCTTCATGCTCACTTCGCTACTCACTCCACCTATCGCCTGCCCCATGACTTACATCTTGCATTGGAAACCAGATAGAGTTCGACTAAAAATATGACTACCACATTATCCCACTCTTTGGCAATAACACAGTCCATCACAATGATCTCGCAATGATGCACACATGGCTGATACAAGCTAGTATATAGGCAATCTGCGCGGTGATCATCAATGCCATGTTGAACTAAGCAGATCCCAAGCACGAAGACCCTATCAAATCACATATATCATCACCAGCATACTTATGAATGAAAGGAGACATCATGGCTATCATTGGAATCCACATAGATCATGGCTATCATTGGAATCCACATAGAGTCCTACTAAAAATATGACTAGGACATTATCCCACTCTTTCGCAATAACACAAAGTCCATCACGATGATTTAGCAACGATGTGCACACGGCAGATACAAGCATTCTTTCTCGCGATGATCATGCCCCGCTGTATGGCAACATTGTCAAACCTGAAAATTAGTTTGTATAATCTAAAAAAGCACCTAGTTTATGGTCCTAAAATGGTTATATAAGTTTAAGATCTTTAAAACGGTTAAATTGTGTTATAAGTTCAAGACTTCAAAAAATTGTCAAAAATAATAAATTTTGCTGCAATTAAGGAAATTAAAAGTCTACTGTGATCATTTACACAATGAATTAAATTAATTTGGATATGTATTTTATAAATAATGAAAAAAATGATGTGGTTGTGTTGAGAAGTTCTAATTTAATTTTTAGGTTATTTGAGGTTTAACATTTCAAAACATCTAATTATCATTCCATTATTTTTATTGATTTTGGGTTATTCAACCACAGATAATGGCTTTTCTAAATGATTGTTGGCCTGTCAACAACTCCCTTACATTTTACTTAAAATGAAAAGGCCCCCCTTGAAAAAATTTGAAAGCTCTCTTTTCAAATTCCTCTTGATTTTATCTTTAGTAGAATGGTTGATGGTTTCCTCTATCTTCGTTTTCTGGTTTTAATGCTTATTGATCATACATGGTTTATTATGATGTTGTGATTATATAATTTGGTGAAATTGCTTTCATTATTGCATCATGAAAGAAATTTTTTTTCATGCACTTTTCTATACGAGTCTCTTTCTTTTGATCATTAGTAATGCTCATTAGATTTACTTTAAATCATTGCATACATCTAATTGATAAATTATCATTATGGTCTAGCACTTGTATTTAAATTTGATACAATCTTGCCCATAATTAAGGTATGCAAATATTGCAACCATATAATGGAAATCATTTCAAATGCTACATCCTATAAAGGGGATCTAATTCCTTTAGAACATCATGTTTTGGCACATCTTTAGAACATTTGTTTTGATCCTTCAATTTGTCGCTTTGCCAAACATGTAGTAGTCATCTTACTCCTCATAGCACATCATTTAAACCATTGAAGTTTTGGGTGATCATGGCATTGTTGCACACTTACAATTTCAAACTTTGTCGATCATGTAATTGCCTCCTTTCTTTCACTTTATGTAAGTACTGGTTTTAATCATTTTTTGTGATCATGTCATGACTGCATTAAAATTTAATATTTTGATTATTTGCATTATGACCACAATTTCACTAATTTGAACTTTGTAAAAGTCGCAATGTAATTAGATTTTGGTAGATTTTGAAATTTACCACAATTGTAATATGTCTTGATCCACCAAATATCATATTTTTTTTTAACTTATTTCAAATGATTTTACCTTAATCCCGCCATTATCTTCGCAACATAAATAATCATGTATTAAAACACAACGCAACACAAATATTATAAAATCACATCCACTTTTTACATTAGAACATTATATCATGTACATATATTATATTAATAAAATTTATAATAACAAAGTATTAAAAGATTGAAACATAAAATATTATATAAATATATAAATTATTTAATAGACTTTTATTGCACACATTGAACATATATGCTCAATTTTTTCAACTCATTTCGTTGTGCATAGACCATTAAGATTCCAATCGAATGGTCACGAACACATCTACAAATTTGATCAACGGTTGCTATCAGTTAAAATCTGTTGCAGGAGTTTGTTTTAAAGACAGTAAACAATATTCATTAGTAAAGCATTGTTTCACTTTTATAGGTGGTAGATTGAACTAAGCAACGTAGGATCCTACGTTCTAGCAGAGCGCATCGGACCAGAAAACTCACTAGCACAAGAGAGAACCAATCAAGCAATGACTTTTGTAAATCGACAATTAATCTGTTGGCAATCTAGAAATGGAGTTTTAGAAACTATTCGAATTCTTTTTGCATATATTTGTGGAATGGAATTTTATTCTCCATGCATTATTGATTGACGCCATTTTTGGATTGAAAATTCAATTCAATTTGTTAGCCATTTTTTGATTCACAATTCACTTCAATTGGTTAGTCTCCATAGTATTTAAAGCTAAATTTAGTCTCTTTTTTTATTATTTCGGGCAATTTGTAAAATGTTGTTATGATCTTATTGATATCAAGTTTTAGTGTCAATAAGATATACTGAAGTTTGAGTGGTAAATAAAAATTAAGTTGTTAAAGATTTAAAAGTTTTAGGTTTAGTAAGTCTAGGGTAATGTGTTATCCAAATCATGAGTGAATAGTGGTGGGTCTTTGTTTTCTCATCATTGGAATAAGTCAGTGGTGTTTTTTCAAGTCATTTGCAAAGTCACATCAAATACTTCATCATATCATTATCATCACAAGTTGTTGCGCTTTCTTGTTGCACTTTCACAGTTTCTATGGTTTCTTGCATCTTGACGACGTCCAGGTTCTAGAAGTTTGTCTTTCTTGTTCATTTTTTGTTTAATACCTCAAAATTCATCTCAAAATGTTCAATAGGGTGCTTAGCTAGTCAGTTTCACATCTATTCCTTCATCGTTGCGCTTTTTTGCTGCACTACGGTCAAAGAATATAAAATATAAAGAAAATTAATGATTTTTCATTTTTTTCATAAGTGGAGTTTCAAAGAGGGTTCCTGAGGTTGTAAACATCATCTACCAATTATTTTGCTCAAGTAAAGATTTCAACACAGTGTTGGTCAAGCCCATGCAAATGAAATTTGTTACGCTTTGTAGATGGTGTTTTTCAAGAAGGGAGGTTTGAAATTAGGAAAAATATTTTCTAATAGGTATTTGATGATTCCGGAGTTGTCTTCCACCTGTTTGACACATTCAGAAGTACAGGAGATGGTCGGAAGTATGCAAAGGATGATTTTGTTGCTTTTTGGTTGCAGGGGATTTGTTGCGTTTTTTGTTGTTTTAGCAATTAACTTCAAAATCGGTTTCTGACCAAATGGATATGAATCTTCAAAAACAAAAAGAGGTTTTTAGTCATGCATTTCGGGCGTGCATTTCGAGGTGCTGGAGAAGAATTTTTGAAAAATAAGAGAGGTTTCTCTAAATTACAAGCTTATATACAAAAACCTCACTATATTGTTACGCAAGTGTTACATTTTTAGAATTACAGGTGTCACTTTGAGACTCATTTTTCACAATTTTGCCAAGCCAGATTTGTTGACAAAGTTTTAGAATTTTTTGAAATTCGACTTGGTGGACCTCCAACTTGGCATAATTAACTCCAAATTAATTTGGATGATGAAGTTTGTAGATTTTTCTACCATATCTCGTGATTTTCTTTTTAGTTAGCATATTTGTGGTTAGTCAAAAGGAAAACCCTAGATAGTAGGATATGGGCAGATTATTCCTAAAGCATTGTAACTTCTTCCTATCTTTGGGAAAAGGATGGATTTCGACTTCCTTTGTCTAGGGATGACCTAATTGTATATATTTCATGAATTTTAGTGTGCAAAGGGTTGGTTGTTCGGGGTTTGATAGAGAAGACAGTGCACATTGTACATTTTCATTAAAAAAGTTTTAGTGAATGATGAAGGATGAAGTCTACTTTTTCAGGGATTCATGTCTTAGTCTTTTATGGTGATGTTTATATCCTTTTTTGTTTCATTATCTTATGTTATTTCCATGATTAAATTTCATGTATTCAATCTTTAGTTAAGCAAAATTTATTTAAGAATTCACTTTTAAGTGGTTTGTTATGGCTCACTAAACATTTCAGTGTTTTTCCTCCATTGAAATATCTAAAATTCATCCTCAGCTAGATGCTTTAGATGTTATCAATTCCACTACTCCTCTACTCACCTATATACAACAAAATTTGACAAAAACGCCATAAGGATTGTCTACCTTGCCCATGTCTAATGATTCCTGATTTTTCCCATCATATCACTAAAAATCATTAGCTCAATATGACTCCATGCCCAATGGATTTTCCATCTTCCCTACCATCAAACTGTTAAGACTTATTCCTCTCTTATCTCAATACCTAGCCTAAAACCTAAGAAAACCAGTCATCTAAGTGACTAAAGATTCATATAGAAAGAGCCTTCTTTGAAGCTGGAAGGGCTAGATTCCAGTTTTAAAGTGGTTTGTGGATACCTTTGGGTTCCTCTCCTCAGCCTGCAAGAATTACAAAGTGCTAACACAACTCATGCCCCTGGACACCTAAATCGTTATCAATATTTGTGGAGTCATGGCTCCATTAATGCACTGGGGCAGTATATGTCAACCATTAGATTTAACCAAGTACAAAATCTAATGAGTGGCATATATTGCCCCAGTGCATTAAATGAGCTATAGCTCCTCAAATATTGGTTACTTACCTAAAACATCGCATTGTGGAAGTTTAGCTATTCCACATAAAAGTCCAAGGATTGAAGTTGGTTATTCCACATAAAAATTCATTATCCAAATCTAACGGGATACGTGGTAATCTATGGATGTCAAAGTCAATGCATGTGTGGGCTCTTACACTTTGTTTCACATGCACACATCATTTGCCATTGATTGTTACATCTAGTGCGACATTTGGCATATATTCACACATCTTCATGCTCAAGTCTTGCCACATAGTTTCTTCACTACTCACTCCACGTCTCACTTTCCCCGTACGTCCACCACATGACTTAAAATCTCACATTGGAATCCATGTAGAGTTCGACTAAAAATATTACTACGAAATTATCCCACTCTTTCGTAATAACACAATCCTCATGATTATTTTTCAATGATACGCACATGGCGCATACAAGAAAGTATACAAGCATTCTTCCTAGTGATGATCACTACCATGTTATACGAAAACATTGTTTGCAAAGTCGAAAATTAGTTTGCATAATCTCTAGAATAGGTTTTTCTTCAATCAAATTTCAATTTATTTTTAAAGTTTTAGAATCTAAACTTATTTACAATATTATTTTTATATCGAATGTCACTTCTACCAATTTAAGTTTACTGTTGGTGATTACATCATATATATTTGTATATAACATTGTAAATAATAATGTGGTTTTTTTAGAAAGGATTTTAATGTTTTCTTTCTCGTAAGGGAAGGAAATACTTGGCTAATAGAGCTATAAAACCCGTCAAGAACAAGCACACTAAACAACTTGGGTTATTTAAGGAACCTCAGTCTGAGTTGTCTCCTCTTATTGACGAATGGTTATTTCTTCTTGTCAGTAGATGTGTTACACTAAAATTTGTCACCATGACTATTTGCAGTTAGTATGGCTCCATCAACTGTCATACTATCCTCCTTGGCAAGTCTTATACCTCTGCTCTTCATGTCAAACTCCAAGAAAGAGAGAAAGTCCTTAAAAAGTCAAATAACTCTGGTTACGCAGTTTCTCTTAGCCTTACCTGCGTGTACGCACCCCAAGTTCAAAATACCTGCGTACTTGTACGCTCTGTCTGTAAAGGGGTGGGTGCGTACTCCTGTAAAGGTCAAAAGGCACAAGTTTCACTTTAAAAAAGTTACTTGTGGTCATTTCTAGAGCATTCTAGAAGTTTGTTTGACGTGTATTGAGTGCCTCCAGATGGTTCATGTATCCCTATGAAAGAGGAACTTATCCCATCAAGAGGGGAGCTATCCCATTCAAAGAGGGGCTTATCCCATTGATGGTGGACCTGATTAACTTCCTCTAAAGCACTATAAATACAGGCATTGGGCCAGAGGGAGGAGAGGTTGAAAGCTGAACATTCCTAAGGGTAGATGCTGCTGGAATTAGGACTCCCTTATAAAGCTTGAGAGGAGAGATTCCCATCCTTTCCTAGCCTTATTTGGAAGTGGGTGAGCTGATCAAAGTAAAGGAAAACTCTTGCTGGACTCTAGGAGGGACCTACACAACACCAAGGCTCAGGTTGTAATGGTTTCTTTTGTTTCCACTTAATGCAAATGAACTCATTTTTCTCAACAGATTGTTATTCATGATTTGTTTCATATACTCCTTGGTCTGTATGATGGATATGTGTTATTTTATAAGTTTATCAGGTGCTATTTAATATTTTGGCTTGTTAGTGAATGCAGGTTTCGAAGAGAAGGAGGAGCTCATCCGGATCGGCGAGGCTGGACTACTACAAAGCGTTGGACTAAAGGTATGTTAAAATCACCTGATTACTTGTATTCTAAATGCATGTTTAGAGAAAGGTAGTGTTTATTTGTCTTGTTTGTCACTAGAAAGCCTTTGCTTCTAGGGAGGTCGGTTTTGTCTGCAATATCGACTCTTTCCGCATGACAAGATGAGTATGAGTCAAATATAAGAGGCTACCAACTAACTGACAGTACAAAGTGGCATCAACTTCAGGGGCAGTGCAGGTAGCAGTAAATTTGACTCTAGATTGAAATGGATAAGGTGCTAGTTTACAAACTTCCATGTGAAAATAGTGAAGAAGGTTACATGCGTACTTAGATTGGCAAAGAGAAATTCCTTCCTTGGTTTGAAATACATTGAGGCCAATAAAATGATGCAAATATCCTAATTTTATCATTTCAAACTTATTTAGAAGGCTTGACTTCACATGGATTAAAATTTTAGCCTCACTACTAGTGAGGATAAGGTCATCAGTATAAAGAACAAGGATTATGAGATGACTTCCTACTTTTTTTGCTGTAGATAGTGGGGTTAGAATGGCATCTAGATAATCTAGTGTCAAGAAGAAAGCTATACATTTTTGCATACCATGCTTGAGGATCTTGTTTAAGACCATAGAGAGATTTCTTAATGCAAAAAACAAGGCTAGGGTCACTCTGAACATCGCTGGGAGGTTGTTCCATATAAATTTCTTCTTATAGATCCCATGAAAGAAGGCATATTTAACATCCATCCGATAGACCTCCCATCCATGTGAGGGAACAAGGGCTAGAAAAATGTGGATGGAATTCATTTTGATGATAGGGGAAAAGGTTTCAATGTAGTAAATTCCTTCAAATTGAGAGAATACTTTAGCAACTAACTGAGTCTTATGTCTTTAAATACTTCCATATCATGCATACATAGTTTTGTATACCCATTCATATCTATTAAGTTTTCTTCCTTTTAGAAGAAGTACAAGTTCCCAAATATCGTTTGCTATCAAGGAATGATATTCTTCATTCATTGATGTTTCCCAATATGGATGTCTTGAAGCTTCTACAAATTTTTCCTAATCATGAGTCTCTGAAAATTAAGCCAAAAGAGAGGAGCATCACTCAAAATGTGAACACATATGACATTGATCTATAGGATCATCAACAAGGTCACAATGTTAGATCCCTATACTACTAGTGTAACCCCTTATTGTTATTAGTACAACCCCCTTATTATAGTGTTGTGCCCATGTAGTCCCCATATTTTTATTATTGTGCCCCATAGAAGCCCACTATTATTATTATTGTGCACTTACATTATTATTGTTATGTCGGCTCTGATTATATTATGACCCCTTAGACTCCTATATATAGAAAGGAGGTCTTGTCATTTTTATCATCTAAGAATTTTTCATTTGTGTAATGTAAAGGAGGTTTCCCCCTCGAAGAGCCTTATTTCTAAGGTGATGATCTATCTTTTCTATCTTTTTGGGAGCTGGTTTCATAACATTTTGTATGAGAGCTTTGGATTCTAGGGTTTTGCTTCTCCAAACAAGTCATCATGGAATTTTTGCTATGACTCTTTTGCTACGAAGTTTCAGAATCTAAAAAGACCCCATTTGAGAAGAGATCGGTCTAAACCTCGGCTCGGAATGTCAGATCCTCTCGCGCTATATTTTCAGAGATATAATCTGAGGAAGTTAGGGTTTTTGCAGACCCCTGAATTACATTCCAAACAGGTTAGCTTGGGAAAATCGTCATAACTTTCTCTCTAAGCATCAAATTGAATTTTCGTAAAATGTTACAGAAAGAGGACGGAATTTAGTTTTTTCGGTACCCTTTTCAGAACCTGGTTGAAACAGTGACCTGCAGCACGTCATAGAAGTTCACTCTACTGAACAAGTCTATAAGAAGGTCACCATGGGAGATGTGGCATAACTCTTCCTTGGAGAATCCAATCCTGATCAGACTTGTGGGGTTAGAAAGAGGACTCAGAGGGCTATTATAGACCAAAATTTTAGAACTTAAATATTTGAAAGTACATAGTTACAGTCTTTTCAAGATTTAGCTCCTAAAAGCAAGAAAAATTGAGATGAGGAAGTTTGATGGCAAGGATCTGGTAAATTGGATACTACATATGGAGAAATATTTTGATCTACATGGTGTATCACTGTTACATGCATATTCATATTTAGAACAAGATCAATTTTTATGGTATAATGGGCTTTGTTCTCGTAAACCACTTGTTACGTGGTCAATTTTCACGGAGGAAATTATAGCACATTATGAGGATACAAAGAGCAACACCTTCTTTAGAGAAACACCACAACAATTGGAAGAAAAAGGAGAAAAAGGGCTTTGTTACAAAGTGGAAGGAAAAATTATGGCAACAAGGAAGTCTACCCCTCACAACTATAATTATGGAAGTGTTGTTTCTCCTAGCCTTCCAAAACCTACAAGGGTTACACCACAACAATTGGAAGAAAAAAAGAGAAAAAGGGCTTTGTTACAATTGTGATAAAAAATACATTAAAGATCATAAGTGTGTTGAGAAGAAATTATTTTACATTGATTGTGGAGAGGAGGAAGAAAAGGATAAGAAACATCAAAAGAAGAGTATATACACCAAGAACCAACCCTAGAGAAAGAAGAAATGAATCTGACCACATCTTGTAAAGCATTGGAAATAATTACTACTCCTCAAACTCTTAAGATAGAAGGACATATCAAGAAGAAAAAGGTTCAAGAAGTGAAAGACCACATCAAGAAAGAAGAAATGAATCCGACCATATCTTGTAATGTAATGGCCGGAATTACCACTCCTCAAACTATCAAGATAGAAGGACATATCAAGAAGAAAAATGTTCAAGAAATGAAAGAATTTTATACATAATAATCAAGAACTACTTAAGCGTTGAGGACAACACTTTTTGAAGGAGAGGGGCATGTTAGGTCCCTATACTACTAGTGTAACCCTTTATTGTTATTAGTACAACCCCCTTATTATATTTTTGTGCCCATGTAGTCCCCATATTGTTATTAGTACAACCCCCTTATTATATTGTTGTGTCCATGTAGTCCCCATATTGTTATTACTGTGCCCCATAGAAGCCCACTATTGTTATTATTGTGCACATACATTATTATTGTTATGTCGGCTCTGATTATATTATGGCCCCTTAGGCTCCTATATATAGAAAGGAGGTCTTTCCATTTGTATCATCTAAGAATTGTTCATTTGTGTAATGTAAAGGAGGTTTCCCCCTCAAAGAGGCTTATTTCTAAGGCGTTGATCTATATTTTCTATCTTTTTGTGAGCTGGTTTCATAACACACCAACTACTTCACATGTGTTAGACTAAGAATTACACTAAGAGGGGGGTTGAAATCAGTGTAACAACCAATTTTCACCAATTTAAACAATTTAGTAAGCAATAAAAACTACAAACATAATCACACATCATTAAAGAACAACATCAAATCATCATAAGAGAACATCGGATATATGTGGAAACCCTTGTGGGAGAAAAACACAAATTCTTTTTATCTTCTTCAATTTCGATTACATATGATTTTAGGAACTAGCCTGCTGGAGGCACCAAACCCAAAACTTAAATGTGCAAGCATGGACTTGAAGTAGTCTACAACTTGATTGAGATACAAACCTCGAAGATGTGAAAGCATCGACTTGTAGTAGGCTTCAATCTGATTGAGATGCCAACCTCAATGAAGGCATCCACGTCCTTCTCTAAACTATTGTGAACCATTTTTCACAATATTTCAAATTGGATCCACAAAGTCAAATCACAACCAAATCAATATTCTACAACTTCATCATCTCAAAAACCTATTCATAGGTTTATATTGATAATAACCATTATCCCCCGATCTCAAAAAATATTTGTAGCTCCCCTCATTTAAATCACAAAATAATCTCAACCAAAACCCCTATTTCAAAATTCAAATTTCCTTCAAATTTACCCACAAAAACATTACAAAAATTAATTTTTATACAAATTGCAGCTTTCTGGTTCTCTTCCTACAAATTTCACTTTTTTGGCGATAGTTCTACAAAATGATCATTCAATCTACCTAATTGTTCGATAAAATTTCAAAACAAAAAAATAAAAAAGGCATCCTTCCTAATCGAGCAAGAATCCCTGACCTCCCAATGTGCACTACACAATTCACCTGCAGCACTATAGTACTCGTCATTCAAGACCCACAATGATTATTCATATCAATAGATTGAATACCTTGGAGACTCGAGCCAGCTAGGTCATATTCTTATGTCGGGTCAAACTTCTTTGCACCAGGTCATAATTTTTTAGCCAATCGAACATTGATGGGCTAAGACTTATCACGATGCACTAATAAATCTACCAATTCAAACACTCTACAAATCACGTGGAGATAAGTCATAGACCAAGAGCCAATTGAGCCATAGAGTTCCACGTCAAATTGTTTCAAGTCATAAAACAAGAGCTAATTCAACCACAATGATCCCCGATCCATGTTAAGAACTGGGATTTAATCAAACCATGGAGATTCACGATCCATGTCAAAAAATAAGAGTCAATCAAACCACAAAGTTCCATATAATAAGCAAACCACATTGTTCCATGATCCATGTAAAAAAAAGAATCCAATTAAACAACAGAGATGCAAGCTCCACATCCAAAATTGAGAGCCAATCAAACTGTAGATATCCATGATCCACATCAAAACCAAGAGCCAATCAAACTGTAGGGATCCATGATCCATGTTAAAACAAAGACCAATTAACCTCAGAGATCCCAATCCATGTCAAAATTTGTGATTCAAGCAGAACTCAGTGTGCCACGATCCATGTCAAAACCAAGAGGGAATCAAACCATAGAGATCTGCATCAAATTATTTTCACTCACCATATGGACCCATAGAGAGATTTGAACTTGTTCCTACCAGAACTATGCCATTTCATTCCAACCACAAAGGTCGAGCCTTCACTTGTTGCTCTACAGTCTTATGCATTCCATACAAACCACAACCCATGCGACATGAATTTATACAAGAGCAAAAGCCCATTTTGGGAATATGATCGACCTTCGAGAAACCTCATGGGATCACACCATGTGACTCGTACCTAGGGGTCCCTGGTCACCATTATGCTAATGTAATCATGACATCACACCTACCACATGGCACTCTATGAGTAGGGCCATGTGTCACCAAAATTTTCCCCCATTGGTAAATCAAAATTTTCGTTTTAGCATGCAACATGACATCATGTCAAGCTGCCAAAACATCATCACCTACCACGTCATCATCTTTGAACCAGTCTCATGGTGCCATATGTCACTGTAAGCCATTTTTCCAATCTAGAGATCCATGATCCACATCAAAACCAAGACCAATTAACCACAAACATCTCAATCCAAGTCAAAAATTGGGATTCAAGCAAAACACAGTGTTCCACGATCCATGTCAAAACCAAGAGCCAATCAAACCATAGAGATCTACATTAAATTGTTTATGCTCACCATAGAGACCCACAGAGAATTTCAAATTTGTGCCAAACGGAACTGCACCACCTCAGTGCAACCACAAAGGCTGAGCCTTCACTTGTTTCTCTACACTCTTATGCATTCCATACAAACCACAAGCTATGTAACATGAATTTATACATGAGCAAGAGACCATTTTGGGCATATGATTGAACTTCAAGAAACCTCATGGGATCACACCATGTGACTCGAACCTAGGGGTCCCTGGTCACCATTATGATAATGTCATCATGACATCACACCTGCCACATGGAACTCTCTAAGTAGTGTCGTGTGTCACCAAAATTTGCCCCCATTGGTAAATCAAAATTTTCATTTTAGCATGCAACATGGCATCATGTCAGGCTACCACAACATTATCACCTACCACATCATCATCTCCTGCCACATCATCATCTTTGAACTAGTCTCATGGTGCCATATGTCACTGTAAGCCATTTGTCCAATCTTGATCGACCACCTTAGTGTCCACATCAGGGATGCCACATCATAATCACCTATGTTGGTGGGTTCATGTGCCATTCAAACAAGGGGTTTGATGGAGTCCTTCCATGTGTCATTGCTACATTGGCCCAACAGGAAGGGTGCAACCCTCATTAACCTTTGCATACGTTAAAGCTTCATCCACCATTTAAGTGATTTTCAACGGCCATATCCACCCAAAGATGCTCAAACTTTAACCTAGTTAAATTGTGTGCATGCTCACATGCCATCTGCCATTAATTTCCCTCAAAGTGATGAACTTGATCTAAAGATGCATGATATTTAACAATTTCATGTTTATTCACAAATTTGGTGTTTTTTCCCTTTTTACACTTGTCAACTTCAAACTAACATATCTTCTAATCTTGGAAGAGTTTGACCAAATTTGATATACCATTAGAAGGGTTTTGAAGAGGAGTATCCAAACATGCCATCTATAAAATCATTTGAGCATCATAAATTCAACATAAAATCAATAAAATTTGAGCCACTTTGACATTATTTTTTGTAATGTTGTTAAGACATCGGACTATCATACTTTTACCTTTGACATAACCTTTGATGTTAATGACACTGGTTGTCATCAATGATAACATTATGTCCAAAAACATGTTGAACAACCCATTTGTGAAGTTGTGGTGTTGATGCATGTTCTTGTCCAATGGACTTATCTAGAGGAATGTGAGCATACAAAGGTGGATTTTCATCCTTTGTGTCATCATTTGAAGAAGAAACCAAAATAGGAAGAGAAGCTGACACAAACACCAAAGATGGACTGCAGGCTAAAGAGGGAACCATCCTCAAGTTAGGCTCATAGGGAAAGAGGTTTTCATCAAATTTAACATCTCTTATAATGATTATTTTATTAGAGTGAGGTTGAAGAATTCTATAACATTTTATATCTTCAAAATATTCAACAAAAATACACTTCTTTTAGGTTGTAGAGATTTCCTTTTTTCATTAGGAATGTGATCCCATGTTACACTACCAAAGATAAGGAAATTGCTTACATTTGGCTTAATTTTGGTCAATGGTTCTTCTAGTGTTATGTTGATTAAAGCCTTTGTGGGAGTGTGATTTACTATGTAATTTGTAAAATTGATTTCCTTTGCCCAATAATGAATACTTAATATCTTATATTGAATCATACAATTAGTCATTTCTTTTAATGTACGACTTTTTCTTTCAACAACACCATTTTGTTGTGGTGTATATGGAAAAGTATGTTTCATTTGAATTCCCTATGCAGTGCAATAAGTTTTGAATTTATTGTTCACATATTCACCTCCATTATTTGTTTTTAACCTTTGGAATTGACATCTAGATTATTTTTCTACAAGAGCCCTATAGGCTAAAAACAAGTCAAAAACTTTGTTCTTAAGTTTTAAGAAATAAACCCAAGTTCATATGGAGAAGTCATCGATGAATGTTAATAACTACTTGAACCTAGAGAAGGAGAAGAAAGTGGACCACATAAATCACTGTGAACAAGCACCAAAGCGGTTGAAGTGCACCAAGAGGCACATTTGTCAAAATTGTCCTGATGATGTTTGTCAAGAACACAAACGGCACAAACACCATCACTACAAGAGATAATAAGAAGATCAGTCACCATATTTTGATTACATATTTGTTGTAGTGAGTGATAGTTTAGATGACCGAATCACTCATGCTAAATTTTTCCCAAACTATCACTATGGGCAATAAAAACTTAGATAAAAAATGACCCAAAGTTGTCAAACATGTACAACTAGGTAATATCATCAGCTATTCATGTGGCAATGACATGCTTGGGAACTTTTAAATCCTTAATTACAACTTGGTGAGGTGAAAATACTAGTGTTTTACCTTAACCTAGATGATTAATATGATATATGGATAGAAGGTTGCAAGAAAGACATGGAACACATAATACATCATTGAAATTACCATTATCTACTTGAACTTTTCCAAACCCTACAACACTAAGAGATTTATCATCAACAACAAATATTTGCTTGGAGTTATAATTATTAGGAGTAGGAAAATTGGCTTTATCCTTAGCCATATGATAAGAAGCTCCATAATCAATAAACCATTTATCAGAAGAAGAAGAAGTAGAGGTTGCATTGAAGGAGAAACCAAAAGAAGAAAGTCCATGTACATGAGAGGAAGTGTTAGAAGAATAAATAAGGCTGATGTTGTGCTTCTTCATTGCTACTTCCAAAGCCTCAATCTTTTTAAATCATTTGGAATCTAGATGATTTTCTTTCCCACAATAGTTGCAATGTCTATCAGGCTTCTTACTCTTTGATTCCAATCCTTTGTCATTATTAAGTGTAGATGTTGGATGAGAGGGTTTGCAACCCTTATTTTTCTTGTTGTTGTGAGGATGTTTCTTTTTTGGATGTTTGGTTTTATCTTTCTGTTAGGCCACTAAAGCCATGTTAGATGTACATGTAGTGCTAATCAATTCAATATGCAGGAGCTTGTCTTGTTCTCTACTCAGAGAGTCACAAAAATATTCAAGAGAAGGATTTTAATAGGCACTTCCCAAAGCTTCTCTAGTGACATAAAATGTAGATAAAAAAATAAAGTATTGAGAACCAAGTTCTGAAAGAATAGTATATATGCAAAAGTCATCATCTATATCAACCTTACAATATTTAAGCAAATGTCTAAGTGTTTCAATATTAGATAAGTAATCTTCAATGCAAGAGAAATCATTACGACTTAAAATGTTGATTTTATTCTAAAAGTGATGAGCTCTAATAATATTGGATTCACCAAATATTTGTTGTAACTTTTCCCAGGCTTCATCTGGGGCATCAATTTCTTGAATATGAATTTGCAAATTAGGAGAAATAAACATCCCAATTAATCCACGATCTTTGTCATTCCTAATATCCCATTTGGATTTCTCACTAAAACTCAAATAATTGAAAGGGAAAATAAAGAAATGGAATAAAGAAGAGTTTGGGAATATAATGGAGGAGAAACATAAACTAGAAAAAGAAATGGAAGAAATACAACAAAGAATAATTACAGAAGGACGAACGGAGGAAAGATGTAAAGAAGAAGGAGTCATAATAAGTCAACTAGAAGAGCGGAGGAAACAGGAGGAGATCCTGTGGAAATAAAAATCCAGGGTCAATTGGTTACGGGAAGGAGAAAGAAACACCAAGTTCTTTCACCAAGCTATGATACAGCACAGATAAAGGAATAGGATTTTCTCCATTAAAAATGAAGAAGGGGAAAGGATAATAGAACAAGAAGGAATTGAGAAAGTATTGGTTGAACACCACAAAGAAATTCTGACAGAACCACAAAATGATCGTACAGCAGCTATAGAGCGCATATGTAATGAAATCCCTAAAATAGTAACAGAAGAGCAGAACAAGGCCCTGATGAGAGCAGCTACTCTTGAGGAAGTGGAAGAAATTGTGAAGAGTATGAATAAAGGCAAAGCACCAGGACCTGATGGATACACGGTGGAGTTTTATCAAGCAGGATGGCATTTTCTGGGTAAGGAGATCCTGGAGGTAGTAGAAGAATCCCGCATGAAACAAAAGGTATGGCCAGCTATAAACTCGACTTTTTTTACTCTGATCCCTAAAAATGCTAACTCTGAAAATGCCCAGGGTTTTCGCCCAATTGCCTTGTGTAATGTAATATACAAAATAATAGCCACTCTGATAGCAAAAAGATTAAAACCCCTTCTCTCTAGCTTAATTTCTCCAGAACAAACAGGATTTGTAGAGGGAAGACAAATTCTTGATGGTTTAGTAGTAACACAAGAAGTGATACACTCTCTAAAAAAGAAGAAGCAGAAAGGAATGATGATAAAGCTTGATTTGTCAAAAGCCTATGATCGTTTGAGTTGGAAATATCTCAAGAAAGTCCTGGAGACCTTCGGTTTCAGTAACAGATGGATAGAATGGGTGTACAACATGATATCAACTCCTAATTTTTCAATTCTAATAAATGGGGTACCTACGACAACTTTCAATGCTACTAGAGGAATAAGGCAAGGGGACCCTTTATCTCCTTTCTTATTCATAATGGCAGCAGAGGGTCTAGGAAGATACTTTAAAAAGGAGCTGAGGGAAAGGAGAATTAAGGGCTTAAGGTTATGGGGAAACAATCTGCCCATAACCCATCAACAGTTTGTAGACGACATTATGCTATTCTGTGAGGTCTCAATAAAAGAAGTAAGGAATATTAAAACAATCCTGGACCTGTTTATGGAGGCATTGGGCATGGAAGTTAATAAGGAGAAATCATGTACTTTTGTATTTAACACTATGGATTCAATCAAGACTCATCTAACCAGAACGCTAGGGTTCAGGCAGGGAGAACTTCCAACAAAATACTTGGGGATTCAGTTAGATACAAATCCCACAAGAATGGTAAACTGGCAGAAGATTATAGAAAAACTCAAGAACAAATTGGCAAGCTGGTCTTTTAGATCTCTGAATATAGCAGGCAGAATAGTTCTTCTGAAGTCAGTCCTCCAAGCAATACCTATTTACCCCTTATCTATCATGGCTGCTCCCAAAGGGGCGTGTACAAAAATAAAATAAATCTTTGGAAAATTCATTTGGGGCGGACCAAATCAACAAAGGAAATGGGCTTTGGTCTCATGGAAAAGTTTAATGAAAAGAAAAGAGGAAGGGGGCCTTGGATTGAGAGACCCGGAGGTGCTAAACAAGGTGCTAGGAGCAAAACTGTGGTGGCGGTGGATGAGGGGAGGAAATGACCTATGGAAGAAAATATGGACCCAGAAGTATAATATGCCTACAACAACGGATGAAATCCTCAGAATGGAAGAGACCCCGAAAGGCTCTACAATTTGGGAACTTGCAAGCCAGAACAGGAATATTATAAACAACCATGCCTTCTGGGAAATAAGAGGAGGAGGGAATGCCAGATTTTGGGAAGAGGGGTGGCAACAAAGAAACAAATTGATCAATATTCAAGCTCTGCAAAGTATACAACAAAAAGTGCTCAGGGAGGAGAGAAAATATGTAAGGGACTATTGGATAAAAGGAGAGACAGATGGAATATGGAGAATATGGAGAAAGCCAGAAGAATGGGATGAAAACATCAATCAAGAACAGCAAGGAATATATTTAAAAGAATTAGAATCAAGGAAAATAAAAGCCAGAACAGGGGAAGATATTCTCAGATGGGGAAAATCAACGAAAGGAACCTTTACAGTTAAGGAGGCCTACTATTTGACAAGGCATCAAGAGAGGGTGGAGGAAATCACAGAATGGAAAGCTATTTGGGACAGCAAATGGTGGCCAAAGATAGCCATATTTGCATGGCTAGTTGGAAGAGAAAGAATCTTAACATGGGATAAAATCCAAAAGAGAGGCTTCCTTGGGCCATCGAGGTGTAGTCTCTGCAATATAGAAACTGAAACCCAGGAACACATTTTGAACAACTGCCCGTTTGCTCGGCATATATGGGAAGAGGTTAGAAATCTTTTTGGTAAATTAAATAGAGACCCCAGTGACATAAAAAAGACCATTTTTCAATGGAGTAAAGAACAATTCCTCTGTAAAGTGGTCAAGAGAGCTTGGAATCTGACAGTGGGTTTTGTGATATGGCTCCTATGGAAGGAACGAAATCGAAGGATTTTCTTAGACAAAAATAATAAACCAGAAGGAATATGGAAAAGAATTCTAAACTCTATTAGAGAAACGGTTCTGGCCGAAGACTGGGATGAGGAAGATTGGAAAGAAAACCATGAAGAAGGACAAACCCTAACAAAATTAAATCTGAAATTTGATATGCTATACCCCAAGAAAGAAAGACGGAAAATTAATCAGGTTCATAGCCCAGAGCAGTTCAGATACCCTAGAGAAAAATTCATCAAGTTGAATTTTGACGGGGCCTCCAAAGGGAACCCAGGGAATGCAGGCTTTGGGGGCATCTTTAGAGACAGTGAGAAACACACCAGATGGGTGTATGCGGAATGGGGAGGTGAAATGACTAACAATGAAGCAGAACTGTGGGCGGTGCATCAAGGGTTAAGGATAGCTGTAAGGAATAGCTACATGAACCTGGAGATAGAAGGGGATTCACAGGTGGTAGTAGAGATGCTCCGGAAACTCAATAATGGGAGAAACTGGGAGCAGATAGCTGGAAGCTGGAGGACAGCCGGGATTGTTCAAGATTTGGCGGAATTATTAAAGAGAATAGACTATAAAATTATCAATCATGTCAGAAGGAAGGGAAATAAGGCTGCAGACTTCCTTGCCAACTGGGGGAGTAACGAACAGGAAAGGAAAATTGATAACAGATGGCCTACAATAATGAATAATCCGAGATGGGAGGAACTTGCAACCATAATCAATCAAGACCATGATGAATCCACAAACCAATAAAAATGATTGCAAGAGATCCCCGATCGGGGTGATTTCGATGGTGTACAGAACAATTAATTCAAATCAGGTGAGAAGGAAGGACAGGATAGAGGAGGGTCAGGTAATTATGAATAGGGATAGAGGGATCATCAGAAGAGATCACATCTCAAGGAGGAACGCTGATGGAGTGGTGACGGAGGGAGGTGGGAATGACAGAATGTCATAAATCAAACATGAGTATGACAGTACGAAGGAAGAACGAAAGGGCGCAGGCGGTGAAGGAGGTAACAAGTGGCAAGTAGAACGGGCAAAGGAAGCAACGAGAAATCAGAAGAGATGAAGACATAAAAAAGGAAAGCAGGATAAAGGAAGGCAAACGTGAAAGGAAACAATAGAGAATTGGCGAAGAGGTAGGGTGGCGAGGGCTCGGACCAAGATAACAGGAGGACAGAGGAGCTGGAAAATTCAAACAGACAGTGCAGAAGGTAAGGGTCGAATGGCGACAAGAAGGAGGTCGAGAAACGATGGGAGTGAAGCCAATAGAGAACGAAGCAGCCAGGAAAAGAGAGGAAAAGGAATAGCAGAAGAAGAAACGGCTGAGGAAATCTTAATTGTCCAGGAAGATTCAGAGGATGACATAGAGATGTTTGATTCGGACCAGGACAGAGGGGAGCAGGCACGAGAGAAGGTTAGGAGGGTAGTAAAGCCCGGGACGAATGACAAGCAGGAGACCAGGACGAATGGAGAGGTCAAGGGCGAGAAGGAGGTCGTGACTTCGGCAGTGCCTCGGGCACGAAGAGTCGGGGAGGTAGAGGAAATTACAAGAATAGAGGAGGCACAGGAGGGAGACGGGGACAACGCGGAAGGGGAAGGGGAAGAGCAGGAGGCTACCAGGAAGAACATGCAACTACATCTGCTAGAAAATCCAGAAGATCTATAGGAAAAAAGATTCAGTTCGCGGAGAGAGCCTATTGTGAGAACACCAACAAGGACATTAGAAGGATAATACAACAACTGGAAGAGGAAGCAACTCAGGGACAATCAGAATCTGAAATGGAAGACTGGGAATATCTCCTCCCGGATCCAGGAAACACGAGAGGCCATATGACTCTGTATAAGCAGACTCTACACGTATACTGGGTAATGAAAAGACTGCTAGCTAAGGCAATGGAGCAAGTAGTGATGGAAATGGTAGAGATTTCTCAAGGAATTCCAAATCTAAGAAAAGAACTGAAGAACATCCAGATCACTATGTTAATGCAGGACAAAAAAATGGATGAAATACAGCAGCAGCTAAAGGACTGCTACCCAGACATCAAGAAAGAAGTGGAGCAGCAGACAGGCATGGCGGCGCAATAATGGAAGATATGTATATATGTTGTTTTCAAGAAGTTTTTAGATAGTATATTGGCATCTTTAGTTCCTTTTTGATGTTTAGAATGCAGACACGAAACAATAGAAGTCTTGATGATTGTTTAGTATATTTAGCTTGGACAAGAAGAATTAGGACTTTCTATTTTTGGATGGCTGTAAAAAATTTAAGGTGGCCAATAAACCCAGTTTCCCCTTGGGGCGGGTTGAGGCCACCACGAACATGTAGTGGTTTTGATTCGCAGTAATAGAAAAAGAAAGGTCCCTCCGTAGTTTACAAAAAAACAATATCCCATTTGGATTTCTCATCAAGATTAGTGGGGGAATTTTCTTGTCCCAAGGTAATGCAATACAATCCTTTACTTCTTAATACATACTCTATGTGGGATTTCCATGAAAATTAGGTTGTACTAGTAAGCAAAAATTTCACTTGGAGTGGTCATATTAAAATATGAGGATAATATGGTTTCAAAATCTGAAACTAATTATCTGGAAAGAAATATCTCGAAAAAACAAGTTATTTAAAAAAATGGCATTGAAAACAGACATCGGATGTGCAAGTTATGTCATTTAAAAAAAATCATTAGTGGTAGCAAAGAGCCACCTCGCAAGTAGAAGTTGGCCATGGTGATAGATTATGATTTAAGAAAAAAAAAAACCTCACTAGCTTTGTCTATAAGTTCAATTTTACAAAAAAAATTACTTTATTAAGTGATTCACTTTTGTAAAACAAGCGAGAATTACTTTTGCAATGAAGTTACTTTATAAATGAAAAGTGCATGAAAAATAACTTAAAAAGAAATATTAAAGTTATTTTATAGTGATTCGCTTTTATAAGACGAGCAAAATACACTTTACAATAAAGTTATGAAATAACTTAAGTTTGCATGATTTTTTTCAAAAAGTAACTTAAAAAGATATTTAAATTTAAGAATTCTTACTAAATAACATAATTTTAAACCAAGTGAAGGTAAATCTCATAGGCCATTGGTGGTCAAACGATTTAAGTGGGCGGAGATCCTTGGGTCAAGCCTGCAGGCCTCCCGCATACGATACATTGGTTGATGTTTCTTGGTGAGTCGTTTAATTAAATTTTAGTTGGGGGACGTAAAAGAGGAATAAATGGAAGACGCGGAACAACAACCCACCGAGGGAGTTGAATAGATGCAATACAGTAGTGGTTTTTAGTTAGTGTTAATGTCAATAAATATATATATATATATATATATATATATATATATATATATATATATATATATATATATATATATATATATGCAAGTATGTTAAAGTGAATGGCATTTTTTTGGAGAATGTATAAGAAAAGTCATGTTGATTATTTGGAAAGGACACATGTCAAAGCTCTTTGTATTTGGTCAGAGAAGTTTTGGAAAAATGAAGAACTGTCATCGTTAAAATTGTAATGGCTCTGGCCATAGTTTATTTTTATTAATATAAATACAATTGTTTCTTAAAAAAAAAAAAAACCAAGTGAACTAGTGCAAAAGACATAATAATAGTAGTGAAGGAGGATAGGGGTGTTGTTTTTGTTGGGGTTCCACCTTGAACTACATGCCTAACAAAAAATATGTGCTCATCGAAAAACAAACAATATTTCAAAAAAAAATCAAAAATCCAATGACAAAGGTGTTATATATTGATTAGCTTACTTGAAAAATGCAAGTTTTGTTATTGTTTCTAATTTGTCAAGATCACACAAAGCACATGGTAAAGAACATACGCAATCAAGAAAACACTTTCAGGTATATTTTTTATTTTCCAAGATGATGCAGAGTGTAGGGAAAAGAGCATGTGAAAACCAGATAGAGTAAAAAACTAGAAATAGAAACTAAAAACCAGAATATGAGTTATGCAAAAAATAAATTAAAAAAAGGGTGTATTTCAATTGTATACCTTCAAATATAATGAAAAATGTTGTATCTCAGGAAAGAAAACACCTTTTGCGATGAAACAAAAGGAAATATTAGCTTTAAAAAACATTTTGAATACAATGGAATAGTCTTTTTAGGCCAAAAAAGTACATAAATAACATATTTCATAAATGCAGCAACACAAGCATCAAGATCTTGATCACCAATTGGAGCAGTTTTTCAAACGACCTCTGCTACCATGTTACGGTAAATAAGGTATTCTATACAGGATTAACACCTTCAATAACCGCTCGCACAACCAGATCCAAATCACAATGTTAGTATTTTTACGTAGTTTAAACCCTTTGAGAGGAAATAGTCCACGACCCCATCCAACTCATCTACTTGAGGCAAATTTATTAATTCAAAAGAAAACATTTTACATAAGAGAGTTATCGCAATCGATCATCAGCCATGACCCACGATGTCATTTAAATAGAGATCATGGATCAATCAAGTGTTAAGCCATAGATCAATGGTCATTAGTATTAAGGAGAATATGATCATTGAATCATTCTATGTCTAAAACATATCATGACCATCATATTACAATGCAACTAATGTGTACTAAAGAAACACACTAAGAAAGACACTTTTGCCTAATAGACACACTAGACCAAGTTGAACTTAACTAAATCCTAAGTGCCTAAATATCTTAATAATAAGATCATCAAATCTTGTCTTATAAATTGAGTCGTTTATCCTTTCATATGTATTTGTTCCTCCCAAATAATTTATAGTACTTAAACCATTGTCTAGTTCTCTTTATTGTTGGTCTAATTACTTAAATATTGTTAGTAATGAGTTGTTAATAAAATACAACTTTCATATACCACTAATTGCTCATTAAAAATGCCTTACATTAGTTCTACTTTTAGACTTCCCCTTGGGCATAAGAAAAAGATGATTGAGTAATTGTTTTTTTGGACTTTGAATAGAACTAATGTAATTGTATTTCTTAATTTGACATTAGTTTTATAAACTGGTTGGTTACATATTTATTATCAGCCAAAAAAATCATTGTGGTCTTTTTAAACATTTACTATAATTTTCACTACTTTTTATTTATTTTATCTTTTATATTTGTATTTATTTTTTATATAAAATGTCTATATTAGGATTTGTAAAACTAATTGGATACAATATTTCCAATTAGTCTATGAAAAATCCAGCCATCGAGAAAGTTCTATGAAAATTTTGGCCTATGCTTTTAAACATTTACTATTAATGATACTCTTTGTTGCAATATATGATTTCAGACTTTTTTTAATTTTAATTTATTTATCTTTTTATTAGTTTTTATACCCAATGTCCATAATATGATTTGTAAAGTTAACATAAAGCAACAATAATTATTGATATGGGTTAACTAAATTAGGTATAATGCATTCATCTAATCTCTCAAAATGTAAACTTATTTTGAGTGTGAAACTTGAAGAAAGGTTTGCACCTCAAGAGATTTTATTCTTCTCATCATTTGGTAGATACTTAGTTAAAATTAATCTATGTTAGTTCTCAATATCACATCTCTATATATAAAAGTATTCTCGTTTTTTATTTTATTAAAATGTTGTGAACTGTCCAAGAAATATTGGGGATAAATAGTTTGGATATATCTCAAAAGAAATTATAACTTTCCTATTTTAGATTTAACTGGAAATGTTATAACATTAAATTAAAATTAAATATTATAAAATATTTTTTATTGTGAAATGAGTTATGGATTTTGGGCATGTGGTATTGATAAGCCATGGCTTTGGCCCATGGTATTATAACAAAGCCTATTTACAAGTTAATAATATCCATAATAAAGTTGGAGTCAATAAGAATCTTGTTATATTGTAAGTTTATAGTAAGATTAATTTTTTATGTGCTTATTAATTAAATTTAAATATGGTTACAGAATCATTATTTTAATTTATATAGCAAAATATAACAAGCACAATTACAATATAACAAATTGAATTTGATATGGGGTTTGTAGCACTATGCAACATTCTGAGTTTTTTCTGAGCTCTGGCGATTTTTGAATCGGCCTCCCGCGCTCGCCTATTCCTGCTCCCCAGGCCCTGCCTGGCAGGGCTACTGCACCTTGATCCCCACTCTTGCTTTGGACTGTTCCGCTGGTCCCTGCCCCATTGGGGCCCAGCCTCTACCTCCCGTCCCACGCTAGTCTCCTCACGCTATCTCCCGCTGGCCATTCACCTCTTGAATGGCCAGGCTCGCTCCCCCCCCTCCAGACTCTGAGAACAATGAGGAAATTTTCGCCTCCCTCTTTTCTGAATCGACTAATACCTGTCCCCATCCCACAGTGACCAAGTTCATCAAAAAACTCGATGAAATCCCTGAGGTTAACCTTCCTCCATCCCTTCCAAGGAAGTCAACAATAATACTCGCGGAAAGAGGGCTAGTAGGCCAGTTCACTGGCCTCTGGCCCTCTCCGAGATCAGTCCAGAAATGGGTAGAGCGCAACTGGAGTGCGATGATACAAGGGAAAATAGCCATCAGATTCTGCGGAAGAGGCTATTTCACATTCCTCTTTGAAACAAAAGAAGACAAGAATCTCATCTTCAGAAACGGCCCCTACTTCATGGATTCAAGAGGACTTTACTTGAATAGATGGACTCCGGACTTTGATCCGGAAATGGACATTCCAAATGCAGTACCAGTTTGGGTCCGGCTCCCTCATTTGCCGCTTCATTGTTGGGGAGACGAATCAGTAAAGGCAATAGGGAACGCAGTAGGCAAATACATCGACAGATCTGAGCCAAGGGAGAACATGCATGCGTGCGCCAGGATTTGCGTGGAAGTAGACCTAGGGAAAGGTCTGCCGGAAGCTATCAAGATCAAGGTAGACCAATGGATGCATATCCAGCAGCTAGACTACGAGCAGCTTCCCTTCAAATGCAAGGTATGCCATGAGTATGGTCATTTCGCAAATAGATGTAGTAAGTCAAAAATAAATGAATCTACTGATAACGAGGAAAACCCTGAGGGTACATGGGAACCAGTAAAAAGGAAAAAACCTTCCTCCACCCAAGGACCCAGCTCTAAACCCCCTCCGGAATCCCCCCCTCCCCCTCCCCCTCCCCCTCCCAGCTCAGCTCTCCCTTCATCCTCCAACCCCTTCGAATCTCTGTCCGTTGAAGAACCTTCTTCCCCCCCCTCTTCCCCTCGAGCAGCTACCTCTCCCTCCTGTGTGATCCCCCTCCCTTCCCCCCTCCAACCATAGAGAGAATCCTCACCAGAAACAAATCGAAAGAAGCAAGTCAATCCACAGACCCCCCGAGAAAAGCTGGCCGAAAGTCAAACAAAGAGCTCAGAGATGAAACAGCGGCAAAAGAGATGGCAACGGGAGCACAGCAACCAATGGACTCATATCTAGGCAAACTAAAAGGAAGCGGAGAAAAAGCAAAGGAGAGGAGTGGACCTCACCCGACAATTGGTAAATAATGATCTTGGTCTCTTGGAATTGTAGGGGGATGGGCT
This sequence comes from Pinus tabuliformis, assembly GCA_031772625.1. Taxonomy (NCBI): domain Eukaryota; kingdom Viridiplantae; phylum Streptophyta; class Pinopsida; order Pinales; family Pinaceae; genus Pinus; species Pinus tabuliformis. The sequence goes on along the minus strand of CM062819.1, from coordinate 62,581,397 downwards.
CTCCCTTAAAAATAAAAGCAATCAGGGATTTATTAAAACAGGAGCAGTCAGACCTTCTTCTCATCCAGGAGACCAAAATCTCTGAACAAGACTTTCAAAATCAAATCCAAAGCTTCAAAAAATTCACAGGAGTATCAACAGGCTCAGAAGGTGCCTCAGGAGGAATAGGAACAATATGGAATAACAATAAATGGGACATCACTAATTCACAATTTTGCAACTGGTGGGTAAGAACAAATCTAAAAACAAAGGATCTCAGGAAATCTACTCTATTTACAACATATACGCCCCAAATCATTATAGGGACAAAGGCCGCTGTTGGGACACCATATCCTCAGATCTTCAGTCCGTGCAAAACGGGAATATAATCCTGGGAGTAGACTTGAATGTAATAAGAAACGTGGAAGAAAAGTTAGGAGGAAACTACCACGCAGACCCTTCAAGAGACATGCTAGAATTCATAATTCAGACACACAATCTGATTGATATTCCCCTATCCAACGGGAAATATACATGGAGCAACAAAATAACTGGCTCCTACAATAATAAAGAGAGATTGGACAGATTTCTACTCCAGGAAAGAATCGCAGCAAGTTTCCAGTCTATTAAGAGCAAATTAATTCATGCTTCGGCCTCCGACCACAAACCTGTGGTTTTAAATCTGGACAAAGGCAGAAACTTGGGGCCTCTCCCCTTCAAATATAACAAAACGTGGGATCTCAAAGAAGAATTTCACACTCTCATTCAAAATCAGTGGGCCAAGGAAGTATATGGATCGCCCTATTACATTTGGGAAACAAAGTTAAAATCTCTAAGAGCAGTCATCAAACAGTGGGCAAAGGAAGCAACAATTTTGGAAAATAAAAAAAAATCAGATCTGCTCACGAAGATGGAGCAGTGGAATAAGGTTAAAGAGAACACTCAATATACAAGTGAAGACTTAGATTATGAAAAAGAAATGTACATGGAACTCTTTAGAAAAAATAGAGTAGAGGAAGAGGACCAAAGACAAAAATCCCGATGTCTTTGGCTGAAAGCCGGAGACAAAAATACATCCTTTTTCCATAACAATATAAAGCTCAGGTGAGCTGGAAACCAGATAGACAAAATAGAAGCTGAAGGAAAAGAGATTAGTGACCAAGAAGAAATTAAAGAAGCAGCATATAACCACTTCAAATCTCTACTATCTGCTGCTTCTCAACAAACAGACAGCTCCAACTTTCTTAGTGTAGTAGAGAGAAAAATATCAGATTCTCAAAATAAGGAGTTGGATCAGGACATTTCAGAAGAGGAAATCCGAGCAGCAACCTTCAGTATGCAGCAGGACAAGGCCCCGGGTCCAGATGGGTTCACGGTCGCCTTCTACCGAAATCATTGGGAAACAATCAAAAAAGACTTTGTGCGGATGGTAAAGAATGTATTCAAATCACAAGATGGGAGAAAATACTAAGTCTTCTCACATAGCTCTCATCCCTAAGGAAGCGAATCCTCTCTCTTTTGACCGGTTCCGCCCCATATCCCTATGTAATGTATCTTACAAGATTGTAACCAAAATTCTAGCCAACAGGCTCAAAAAACTTCTTCCTCACTTAATCTCTGAGAACCAGGGAGGTTTTGTCCCGAGCAGGCAAATAACAGACAATGTCATTTTGATCCAAGAAGCTATTCACAACAGCTTCAACAGAGGAGAAAGAGGAATGATAATCAAACTTGACATGGAAAATGCTTTTTATAGAGTCGACCATTCCTTTTTAATAGCAGTTCTCAAAAAATTCGGGATCTCAAAAAACTTCATAAGCATTATCAATGGGTGCATCTCTAACCCTTGGACCGCTCCCTTGATTAATGGTCGCCCCAGCAAATATTTTAGAAGCTCTATGGGGTTGAGACAAGGCTGTCCTCTCTCTCCCTTCTTATACATCATAATGGCAGAGACTTTGAGCATTCATCTAGAAAACCTTCGCAGGCAAAAAGAGATCACTGGAATACGGATAGAAAGAGGGACCAAAGAGATCAACCATTCGCTCTTCGCGGATGATACCCTACTCATTGGGGGAGCTTCAAGCTTAATGGCAAAAAGATTCAAGAAAGTGTTGGATGCATTTCTAGCAGTCTCAGGAGGGAAGTTGAACAACAGAAAATGCAAGATCTATACCTGGAATGTCCCTCTCCAAATCCGGCAAAGAATATCTTTGATTCTGGACATTCCAGTGCAAAGGAACTGGAGTTTCTTCTCTTATTTAGGTCTGCCATTAGCCAAAGAAACAGTCAAGGTAGAGATCTGGGTCAAACACATAGAAACGATGAGAGGCCTCCTGCAGAGTTGGGGAGTGTCTTGGCTAAACTTGGCAGGCAGATCGATTCTCATTAAGGCCATCCTCTCTGCTCTTCCAATTTATCAATATGCGGTTATTATGACCTCGGCCAGCATCCATAAACACATGGAACTCATCTTGCGAAGTTTCCTCTGGCTGGGAGGAAAACAGGAGACCAAGAAGTTTAGCCTTGTCAAATGGGATCAGGTAACCCTACCATATGAAAAGGGAGGGCTATCCATCAAAATCCTGAGCTTCTTCAATCGGGCTTTGGGTTTTAAGTTGATCTGGAGAATACTTACTGGCAAAGGATCATGGTGGGTGGAGGTCATAAAAAGGAAATATCTCAGAGGCCCGAACTTTAATCTTCTCTCTGAACCAATAGCCGAAAGACCTTGCACCCCGGCGTGGAAACTCATTAAAAAAGTGCTCCCCCAATTCAGAGAAAACAAATCCAAACTCCCTGGAAACGGCAAGGATATTAACATTTGGTCAGACAGAATTATGGGCTCTAAGCCGAGAAATCTACTCCAAGCTCTCTGACCTTTGCAGATCTGGATGGAGGAAAGAAACTTAACCACTTTGTTTGATATATCAATATGGAATCATAACAATTGGAAAGACTGGAAGGATCTTCAAATCCCCAACGATCTTAGAGATCTCTGGTCCAATCTCAAGTCCTCTCTCTCTGGTTCTGCGCCCACTAATATTGGGACTGAAGACAGGTATATCTGGGATCCCAGTGGAGGAAAATTCACGGTAAAAGAGGGGCACAAAGCATTACAGGCCACTACCCAAGCAGCAAACTGGAACCTTTCCACAACTGTCTGGAATTCAGAGTGTATCCCAAAGATCAAACACTTCAATTGGACTCTTCTTAAAGGTAAGACCCTTACTGCTGAGAATTTAAGGAAAAGAGGAATTTTGGGCCCATCAATGTGTTGCTTCTGTCGAGCAGAGGAGGAAAGCATTCAACACATTTTCTTACTCTGCCCCTTTGCCCAAAGCTGCTGGAAGCAAGTGATAAGCCCCCTGGAAATTGGCAAAAATTTTGACTAGATCTCCTCTCTTCAAAAAAATTGGGGGAAATTTTATCCCTTCCCCAGAAAAGGCAATCACAATATCAACAGATTGTGGAAATGCATCCCAGCCACCCTATGCTGGCAAATTTGGCTAGCAAGGAATAACTTTGTCTTCAACAATAAAAAGCCCAATCCGGCCAGTATCCTAACTAAAACAACAGCCATCATCTCAGAAACAATAAGCACAAATCTCATCGCCCTCCCAGATCAGTCAAGCTGGCGCCAAGAAGAGATGGATTGGTACAATAAATATAGTCTCAGTTATACCAACAACTACCATTCCCAAACAAAAGCACACAAAAAAAGGATGCACTAGAAACTAAGAGGATCCAAGGATGAAGTTAACCAGTGGATCATAGACCAGAAGTGCCCTACTCTGCACTTCGATGGCGCTTCTAAGAACAACCCAGGGAACGCTGGAGCAGGGGGTATCATAAAAGATCATCTTGGGAAAACTATCATAAGCTATGAATGGGATCTGGGGAAAGTATCTAACAATGTGGCTGAAGCATATAGCCTCCTTCTAAGCACCACTATTCTGAATAGGCTGGGAATTAGAAATCCAATCATTTTGGGGGACTCGGCCATCATTATAGCAGCCTTGGTCTTGGGAGCAGAATTCAATAAAGCAGCCCTTAGCAATATAAAGTTCAGGATACAGGATAACCTCATAAATATGGGAGACACGACGTTCAAGCACGTTTTAAGAGAAAACAACACCGAAGCGGACTTTTACGCCTCTAAGGCCACCAGCAGACAAAGTGGACAAATCAGAGAAAATGAGCACATCTACGACAAAGCAATCCCATAGCAGACCAAGCTGTTCACCAAAGTCTTTGAACAGCAACATCAGCACGCTTCTGAAATCAAGTCACTTCAGTCATCACTCATATCTAGACTTTTTCTGCCTCAATCCTGGCAAGCTGATCTCAATCCACCCCCTCGAGAATTGTGTTACATCTCTCTCCCAGTCCGCTCCCTGGCTCGCTCTAGAGACCCGATCCCACCATGTTTCACGTGATTCCACCTCTCGGAATTCTGGTTTGTGTCCCTTCATAATCCTTATCGACTGCATCACTGATACTATGAATGATTTAGAGCCTGCCCAAATCCATGAGCATATCCTGTACCACCCTCTGGCTCAGCCTACCTTGATGTGTTATATACTTCTCACTCCCCTCGCTCATCCCAAATCTCTTTCGCCCTCACAGAAGCAAAGCAGAGGAGCAGTGTTTGGTTCTTTGCTCCTGGAAGCCCGCAACAATAGTAGAGGACAGCAGTCCTGTTCCCCTAAGTTTCAAATCTTTCCCCTCTTTTCCCATCTCAGATTCACACCTCCTCTTCAACAGCAAAGGAAGGAAACAGCTCCTGGCATTCAGCCTCAGGAGTTTGGCAGCAACAGTGGTCGATTCCAGCACATCTCTTCAGCGAAATCATCATCTGCAATCCATAAAGGTATACTCAGCATTTCGCATATTTGGTTGCTTTATCATAATCAGTCCTGTATTTTGGTTCTTTTCGCAAATTGGCCGATCTCTCCTAGCACCGATTCCTGCCTTCATCCCCTCTGCTCTCCCATTTCTCGTTTTCCTCTATCTCTCAGAGCTCCTTCTCTTTGTTCCTCTTCTCTTAACATCACCTCTGAGATGGCCTCAAATCCGGAAAATGATGAACATGCCGAGAATCCCTTGGACAGAGTAATCACGAACAACTCCTGTACGCTCTGTAAGGCTCATTGCTTTATGATAGCCCAGTTTGTGAAACATTTCAACAAGCTCAAAGAAGATTTTCAGGCTGACTGTAGATCTAAGAGAAAGAAATTGGAAAAACAAAAAGCGGAAATTGAAGAATTAAAGGAAAAATGTAAACACATGGAGGAGGCAATTGGCCACATCAAAACGCTCACTCAAAGTATGCAAGCGGAGAATTCTACCAGAGCCAGCGCAAAGCAAGAACTGCAGTATGATGATTCAGTCAACCAGCATGAGTAATTTGTCTAATGTCTTGTAAATTTTGTCTATTCGCAGGCTCATATGTAAGGCAATATAGCCGTTTCCTTTTCAATCTGTATTTCAACTCAAGCAACAAGGAGCCAGGGTCTGCGAACCCATTTTGGAATCCTCCTTCTTCTCTTTCTCTTCTCTTCCCAGATGTAACAGGACTTGGTCCCATTAGTTTTTTATAATATATGAGTATCCGATCATGTTTTTTTTTTCTCAATTAAGACTAACCTAAGTGCCCACAGGATTTGAACCGGTGACCTATCACAAGGAGTGCCTTAACAGTGCACCCATTCACCGTCAATCCAAAGCCCGTGGGCTGAGTATCCGATCATGTTTAAAAAAAAACAAATTGAATTTTATTATTTTTATTATTTTTAACTTTTTAATATTAATTGAGACAATATTTAAATGTTCACACTCATTTTTGGACACTACAACATCTCCCTCCTACTGGGCTATATATTACTTTAAATCTTTTGTTGTTTTTTAATTTAGCCTACATGTAAATATTTACAAATATTTACACCACTCCAACATAGCCTACATAGTTGTACAGTGCCTATCAACGCAATCAAAGTTGTTTAGTAAACATATTTATTATATTTTAAATATAATATTATATGCACAACAATATCCAAATAATTATGAATTCTAGCTTATTAATTTTAACTTAACATATTCATGTAATGCAAATCTATAAAATACATTAGAATTTTAAAGAATTTTAGAATTAATATAACAAGTGTTAAAACCAAACACATTGTTGTAAATGGTATTTTATTGTAAATGATATTTTAGATATATATATATATAACTTGCATATAACATTCCAATAGAATTAAACTATACAAAATAAAACATAAAATATTTACAAACATAAAAACTAAGTTATATAAATATTAAAAATCATGTTAACTAACCATAATACCCAAATACAAAAATTTTATTTGGACTCTTATTTCCATCATACATTACAACAACGCATGGAAATCATCCACTAGAATGATATCACATAGAACTTCATCGTAATCATCTACAATGTTAAAAGCTACCAAAAATTTGTTTCTCATAAACCAATAAGGTTTATTTCTCATAAACATGTCACGTCGCTTCTTATTGTTGATGTTTCCATTGCATACCTAGATGTGTTTTGTCATATCAACCCTGATATCTTTACCATTTTTAAAACTACAATGTTATCTATGGTACTAATACTATGAAAACATTACAATATCTACCTTTGGATGTAGACTTGGCTTGGAAAATAGTTTTACTGAATTACTTATTTTCCATGGAAAAATGTTATTATGGTTAAGTGTATTTTCTCATTATGATATTTTCACCATGTTTAAGTGTTATTATTAGAAGAATTTATCTTTTATTAAGTTATTTTGTTTGTGTGAAGTGTGTCCATTATTTTCCATTTCCCTTTATAGATTTATAATGTTTTAGGATTGTTTTCATGATTTAACATACAATATTTTATTATTATATAAAATAGGGGAACAAATTTTTATACATTTAATTATTGAATTTATTAATATTAATAAAAAAATTTAAAATTATTTAATATTGAATTTATGAAATATTATTTGATAAAAAAAAATGATTACAAAATTAATCAAATCATGCAATTATTGATTGAATAATTTCATCAAGTTTTTGAACATATTTAATTGACATATTGTACTTTACTAGATAACAAACAATCCACCTCAAAGAATGGTTAAACAAGAATGGCATTAATTGTTATAATTATTTTCAATTACAATCCAAATTAAATGATTTCATAAAACTAAATTTAAATATTATTTGAAAACTCTAAATTTAAATGAGTGATACATCTTAAACTTAATTTAAAAACTGAAAAAAAAAACATTAATAGTGTTTATAATCAATAGCATACCCTAGATAAATCAAATAACATCAAACTCAAAAAAAAATATGAAAAATATTATATACATGAGTTATTCATATACCAAAATAATGTCAATTATACATATCATCAAAATCAATGGTACATCCAGACCCTCACGATGGTTGCACCAAAAAATTGACAAATCATGTGCAAAACTTGGGTCCCACCCATGTACAAAGGGTAGACCTATCCCATATGCAATATATCTATATTTAGGTTGGTAGAAGCTCAAGATCCCCCTGTAGGAAAATAGGTCTAGATCCCTTCACTTCTAATCAATCTTGTTGACCTCTCACCACCATCTCTACTAATATTTCACACCAAAAAAGTGGATACCATTTGATAGTCAGCACTATTGCATTCCTCCTCATCTCATTTGCTAAACTGCTTGTCTCCCCCGTGTTAGGTACTCCCACTGATCCCGTCTCTAACCATTCTTAAAAATCCCACATCTACATCTAAAGGTTTGTAATCTCTTATCTTGTCTTTGCTAAAAGGTCCTCAAAATATTTCACCATAAAAGGCCCTACCTCCTAGTCATGAGATCCCATGAAATTCCCCAACAAATTTATCTCTCCCTCATCACTATTCTAAGCACACTCTCAAATAACTCCTACCCCTTGAGCTCAATATCTACACATCACCAAAATAATCACATCAATCACATATTGTTATAAAATACACAAATCAACTCAAGTTAAAGAATATGACTCACCAAGTGAATCTTCTACTCGCTAGAAGGGAGGACCCTATTAGGATCTTCTCAAAAATACATGCAAGCATATAGACAATAGAACACCATTGTTTTCATCCTCCACCAACACTCAAAGGACTATTGAGTAAAAATAGTTCATGTATTAACTGGTGCAAGCACATCCCCTCACCAATGCATCCTTGGCTCTCATAAGCCCCCAAAACAAGCATTCAAGGAAGGTCACAGGGAGGCTACTTGCTCATAGAATAAATAGCACAAGACAACCCCAAATTCATAATCACCTCCATCTTGGACAAATCATCAAGTCCATTGTAATGATGTGGATTCTCTCATAAAAAATGTCCATGCAAATAAACAACCACAAATCACTTGCTCACTAATATGCATTTAACCCCCTCTAATCTGATTACCTCTTTGTGAGCCATAAATTTGTGTTACCAAGGTAGTCACTACTTGGTTTAGTAGGTAAAAATGGTTAGGATATACAGTAAGCCTCCCTCCTAACCTTCTAGACATATGTAGTACTAGTTAACCAATTGATCCAACGATCTACCAATGTCTAAACTTGGATGAAGATCAAGTCTCTCTCCCATAATTGGGAGCTTTTTCAAGAAATAAATATCAATCAAGTTTCTTAGTGATACTAGTTGCCCTTATAATATAATCATTCTTCATATGCCCTCGACATTTGCACAATCTCAGTCAGTAAACCTTCATCAAGTGAAATGTAGGGTATTCAAAGTATATGAGCAACATAAAACTTGGCAGCATATGACACCCTGTAGGATTTTAATGCAGCTCAATGCATGAGTACTCATAGTCTCGTACTCAATAAGAGATAAGTATAGATACTTATCAGTATAATAACAAACTTGCATAGACGAAAAACAAAGTATAATCAATACATAGAAAAAAACAACAAAAAGACTTTTCCACAACCTTTGGACCTTCAATTTCTCAACATTTGTGTGATTATTCACATAACAATAGTGAAAGACTCGTATTGGTACTAATATGGTCATGAAAAACACAAATATATACACCAATGTTTATGATAAAATATACGCACTAGTCATTTGGTGCATTGTAATCAAGGAAAACTTTAGGGATGTGATATTTATCATAAAGTTTATAAAGAGAGGAAAATAGTGCATTCAGTTCCCATTTTCAATCTTCTCATGAAAACTCTACAAATAATTCCTTCTTCATTATTAGGTCGAGTTTTATAATTCAAGTATTTTATTCAATGAATATTGATAACCAATGTTTACTATTTTAGGTAAATAGAAAACCCATGCTAAAATAGTACAATTAATATAAATCCATTATTTTTCTCCATTAAAATCATAAAATCTCATATAAATTTATTTTTCACAATAAATAATTATTTAGAAACCTTACAAATGTAATCTATGTATATTACCTAATTACAAATAAATGAAAATCTGTACTTAAATTATGTACATTAGATGAATATTTATGACCAATGTTTCTTGTATTGGTTAAATATAAATCCCATACTAAAATCATATCATTAATATAAATCTATTATTTCTCTCCATCAAAATTATAAAATTTCATAAAAAAATTTTTTTGTGATGAAACCTTAAAATTGTAAATCTATCTATATTACTAATTAAAATAAAAATGCTCCCCCAAGAAGTGTACCCAGGAGTAGGTGTTTCCCCCTTCTTTGATATGATGCCAACTCAGATGAAAGGGGGTTACAACTCCCATTATACTTTGCTCATTACAAGCAATCTCGTCACTTCATCAATCATGGCACGATGATGGCACAAGGTTAAACGTCTTTTGAATATTAAAAGTGGCATGGGGATGTACAAGAGGACTCAATAGGAGAATCCTATCAGTTCAAAGCTCAAGGAAAAAATGGATAGTATAAACCACAAGCTAACCATTCTAGTCATGAGATAACTTGACATCTCCTTCTCCTTAATTGAGGATAATGACCAACCAACACAAATTCCTCGAGATTTTGCCCAATAGTTGTTATGGCTCATGTTATCACCCCAAGAAACTCTCCTAGGTTGTAGCTTGGAGATGCTCAGGAACATTACAAACAAAACTTTAATGTTGGAAATGGATGAATGGAAGGAATGATGCTTGTTCAAGGCAGATAACCACTCCTACTTTGCTTGACTCTAGACATGCGTGAACATCCTCAGACTACAAGGCTTTAGACCACCAATTACTCATAGTTTAAGGATTGGGTGAAAATGGAGAATACTGACCACACCAGAAGATGCACAAGACCTTGTGATGGAAAACTGCAGCCAGTAAAGAGGTCTGCAAATCTAATTCCCTAGTGTACAGACAGGATTACAGATCTCTGTCACTAAGTGAAAAGAAACTTGATTAACATATTCACTGATACATGCAATATTTAAACACAAAGGTAGGATGACAGCTCCTCTAATGCTAAACATCAGGAGTTCAAGAAAAATGCATATCAAGCACAGCCTAGAACAGAATAGAAATGGAAAGTGAGAAATTAACAGCAAAAGAAGCTTGTATTAGCTGAAAATGAAGACGAGACGCTGCAAGTATCAAAGCAGTTACAGTCTCCAGAAGTTGAACCTTACATCAAAACAACAACCATCAACCTTGATTACATCTTGCTTCTGGGTATATATATAGAGTTTGTGTTATAGCTCCAAATATCACTCTTATGGTTTGTGATGCTGCACTCATGGCCTAGGGCAACCCCTCCTTCCAGACCTGGTCCAAAAATTTTAAAAACAGTGTTTTATTCCCTATACGCGACATTGCCCTGAGTTAAACGCGTGTACACGCGGGTCTGTGTATACCCAACCTGCGTGTATGTATTAAAACACTTAAAAAAATAAATAATTCCTCATTTTCGGGCGGAGATCGCGGGTTTTACTTGCTGATCACCTGTTAGTGCCCGTGGCCCAACTGTTCCCAACCAACTCCTAACTAAAAAACTACTTTGGAGATGGTATAAAAAGACATCAAAGGGAAGGCCTAAGGGAGAGAGAAAAGAAGAGCAAGATTATTATGCTGAGATTTTCCCCATAGACCAGGTCTGAAGTCCTTGGTGCCTTCTGCACTTCCCCCATTTTGCATAGGAAACCCTTGTTTCCATGTGTATTGGTGATCATCCATCCTTTATATCACCATTGAGTAAGACTTGGAAGGAGCTCTTGTTGGAGGCTTGAGGCTGGAACGAATCCGGGAGGAAGCTTTGCTTGGAGCCTGCTGAAGGTGTTTCAGGTGAAATCTTTCCGTTATATGTACTTTACTTGCCTTTATATAAAGAAACACGTCTTGGTTCCCGAAACAATCTTTCTTTATGCTTATGAGATTCTTGTCTTGAATTCTTATGCAAGTAGTTACTTAAAGATTTTTATAACTAACTTTATAGCATGAAGATGGTTTTCATATAAGTATTTGTCCATGTACTGTTGTGTTCTTTGATTTGCTTGTTTTACAGGTCAAAGAAGAAGAAGGGAACTCCAAGAAGGGTTTGGACCCTAAAGGCCTTCTCGAACGTAGGACCTTAGGTACGTACCCTAAACATTAGAATTTGCTTAAAGTGAAGATAATGGCTGTGTGTGTGTTTCTTTGAATAAGCAATTTTCAGTCTGGTAGAGTCTTAACCCAAAGGACCCTAGGGGTACTTTCCCTTCAACCAGAATTGGCGACTCCACTGGGGAACAACACTCTTGTTGTTCCTAGTTTGGGTAGCCTTCAAGCCAATCAAGGCTCAGCCTCTCTGTTTGCTGGTTCTGACTGTCTGATCTGTTCTTGAACTCTAAGCTTTTCCAGTTTTTTCAGTCTGTGTTTTTTTATTTTTCTTGAAAGTCTTCATATACGCTGTTTTTCTGGATTACAGAAGCGTATATACGCAAGTTGTACTAAGTGGACCCATGTATACGCAGGTTTCCTCAGTTACAGTAGCATGTACATGCACTCTGCACATCACTGCAGGCGCGTATACTATATAATTTTCAAGATTTATAAATTTTCTTTTTGCTGAATGTTTGTCTGGTGGTTTGGGTCAGTTTCAAGCAGTCATTTTCCAGTAACAGTCCTTTGTTTAACAGGGGGCATCTTGTTCTGAACTCTCTCTAGTTATAAGGAGTATTAGTCTTGTTTTCGTTGATTGCAAGCGTCATTGATTTTTGACACACAAGATTTCTGGTTAAGAATCTTGACTGCTCTGTTTTGGCAGAGTAGGAAGATTGGATTTCAAGCTTTGTGTTCACTTTTGTTTTGATGACCCTTTTGTTTGCTTAACGAAACCATTTTTGTGACCATTTGCTCCTTCGTTTCGGGAAAGTTGTTTGTTACCATTTTCTTGAAACTTGTCTTTTGATCTTTTGGACTTTCATTGCTGCTTTTGATTGTCAAAAAAGCGATTTCAAACACATTTATTTTTGTTGAGTTTTCATCATTTGAAAGGTGTCAATTCACAAAAGTGTTTGGTTGCCTATTTATCAATCATTGGTGTCAGTATTTTTGAGAGCTTTCCTTTGAAAAAGACTTTTTGGTTTGATTGAAAGAAAATCTTTTGAAAGTTTTGAGTTTCGCTTTCTTAAACTTGATTTTCATTTGATTTCCTTTTTTGCGAAGTGAAAGTGCTTTGTTTTTATCTTAGAACTTGTTTTTATTGTTTGGATGAAATGATTGGTAACACATCATCTTCTATCTAGGCATTTTAGTGGCAAGACACAATTTGGTAAAGCAGCAACTTTCCTTCTTTGTTTTTAGAGTAGTCTTTAAATCTTGCATCCACATATAGTTCTTGCATTAGGATAGATTTGCATCTCTTTTTAGGCATATATAGTTTTGTTAGTTTTTGTGAGTGTGGAGTCTAAAAAGAAAAGAAAAATTTGTTTATATTAGAAGTACCTCTGAACCTCATAGAAATTGCTCTTCATCGAAACAAAAAGTGCATGTGCATGTAGCTAAGTTTTATTAATTTCTTTTGCATCCATAAAAACACCACAAGTTTCATCTCCATTACCCTGTGACTTAAAGAACATCCTAATAAAATCAAGCGCTAAATTAAAATCCACTAGAACTTTTTTGTTTTAGTCAGTTACACCAACAAGTTTAGGATTTTAGTGCCTTGGATTAGGTGAGTGGAGAGTTAACTCTCCAAGGCCACATAAAAGGTCAAACATAAGAGTCTGATTAACGAGAGAAAATCCAATAGCGTTAGGAAGACCAGGAAAGCTCCGGATCTGGGAGTTAAGCACGAGGGTCTGTGAAGACAGGGAAGAGAGATACCCCCTCTCCTACTTGTCCGAACTTACCTCACGACTGTTCCGCCTGGCTTCTGCGACGAGTTGGTATCCATGGTTGCCTCTCCTAGGGATCTGCATAGGTGGCTGCGGAGGGGAATCCCGTGGCACCTGAGGTCGACGTTGCATCACTCTCGACAGTACTACTGGAGGGCACCCTTGCGAAGCTTGGGGGCTTGCACCGGCGCAGGCTGTTGTTAGGAGGTCAGCGTAACTTCCTCTGATACCTTCGCTGATAGGACTGGGCCCTCATCATCCCAGACTATCTTCGGAAGGCCCTTTGATTCACTTTCTCGTATTTTGGTGTCCGGTCCTAATCACCCGGAGCGGAAATACGTGGAAGTTTGTTTGACTCGTTGTATCTTTAGGGACTTTATAGTGTGTGCTCTGTGCTCGTAGTTGGCCTAGCTTTTAATTTTTTGAGTCTTTAGTTAGATCATAACAAAAAATTCAAAGTGGCTGACCGATCTCCAAGACGGTCTCGAAGACTTCGTGGTCTCTCGCCACCTAGTTTAGAGCCTTCTTCTAGAAGGCGCAGAGGCAATACTACCAGTGGGGTCCGTCCCATGCCGGTTGACGCATCGGGGATTGATCCTCCTCTCGGGGACATTAGCGGCCAAGCAAGGCCTGGCACTTCTGAGCAAGAGAGGGATACTCCAGTCCTTTCTCGAGTTCGCTTTCAAGCGGAGAATAACGTAGAGGTAGAAGAACTTTCAGAATCATTAGTGGTTCCAAATTCTCCTCTACCATTTAGTCATCCAGACGTATTGCAATACGTTGGGACTCCATCACATAGACCAGCAAGTCCAGGTTACGCTACGCGCTTACCATTCATGACCACTACTGGAAGCATGGCTTCTACGAGTGCTGCAACTATGCAAACCCCTACATCGGTGCAAGGGGGAGGAACCATTTCCATCCCCTCCACTTCCTTGTTTGGATCTTTTGCGAGCACATCTCTACTTGGGTCTACCTCCATTCCGTCCACGAGTGGAAATGCCCAAACCAATGCTTTTATTACTGGACTATTCTCTTTTGGCACCCAATCACAGGGTATTCCATCGGTTCCGTTTAGTGCCGCTACGTCCATGATGGGCGGATCGGCTTCATTCCAGGGTTTTCCTTTCGGAAGTGGTCATATACCACATTCCAACCCAACGGTAGGATCCATGCCTTTTTCTTCTATAGGACAAAGCAGCAATCCTTTCCAAGGTTGGAATAACCCTGGGGTTAGTAGTGCAGGAACTGGGAATCCATTTATCGGCCAACAAGGGAATAGGCCGTACACCACGGTTAGTTCGTTTCAAAGTATTCCTCCCCTTGCTTCGGCTTGGAATCCATATCAAGGGTTATCAACTCCTTACCATTCTTTAGGAGGAAACTTTGCGGGCTATGGAGGTTATACGACAGGAGTTGGTCAAACTCCGAATTTTGCTGGACCACAAGGCTTGCCTTTTGGTTCAGCCGGTTCTACTGGCAACTTCGGGCAGCCTGGTGCCTCCCAAATCCCAGGACAATCTTTTCAGAACTTTGGGAGTTCTGCCCAGTCTGGGTGGAATCCCCTAGGTCCTCCTAGGCTTCCGTTTCTGGCAACGTTAAACTTGCCAGATCTCACAAAGTTAACAAACGACCCAATCAGGTATAATTCGGCCTGGCCTCCGGTCCCAAACAAACTCCCTTCGGACATTCCAAATTCGAAGGGAAGAGTGGTGAGGACCCGGGCGACCACGTAACCACATTCCATCTGTGGTGCTCATCCAACTCCCTCATCGAGGATTCGATTAGGTTGAGACTCTTTCACGCACCTTGACTGGTAATGTGGTCAAGTGGTATATAGAGCTTCCAGGGGGCAGCTTTACATCGTTCGCCGACTTAGCCAATATTTTCTTAAATCACTTCTAGTTGCCTGTCCGCTATGACGCCGAAACCGAACTTCTGGCCACCTTTTGTCAAGATAAGGCAACCCACATTTCTGATCACATTCAGGAATGGAGACGGAGAAAGAGGCTCATTAAAGCCGAAATCCCTCCAGAGTACCGTCTAGAGTGGTTTTTGAAGTCTTTGCAACCCGAGATTTCCAAGGATGTCTCCATGTCTGGGGTCTATTCTGAGGAGCAAGCCATTTTCAGGGCCCAGCAGTTAGAACTGATTTACTCTCAGTCTGGGATCCTCCAAAAGTACTTGCCAGATGCTCCTGGATCTAAGGTTGATTTAGCTCAGCCGAAGCCAGGTCGGCACGCGGACGGTATCGTTGGGTCAGTAGACACATCTACAGTGAACTTGTTGAATCAATTGTAGCAGTTGTCTTTGCAAACTGCTTCTAACAACCAAGTCACATTGTCTAATCCTCCCGCTTCCCAAACTTCTTCAATTAATGCTGTCCAATCCGATAACCCCAAAGGAAATCAAAATTCCAATGGGAAAAAGAAAGGACGTGGTAAGAAAAAGAACTCGGATGGGAAGCCCGATGCAAATAAATCCAGCAACAATGCTGGTGGTGGTAAAGGTGAGTCGAGAAAGAAAGTTAAGTTTCCTTGCAAGTTATGCAATGGGGACCATCTAACTCATCTCTGCCCTAGAATTGAAGATGCTCAACACTTGTTAGGACAGCAAGGGACTTCTAGTTCGCAAGCTGTGTTAACTAACCCGTTTCCCCAAGGGCAGCAACTTCTTGCTGGTGCGAATTCAAATCCTGGGACCTCCTCAGGGGGCAACCAGGAAGGGGAAAAAGCATCAAATGTTTTTATGATGGGTTCAAATGTCCATGTGACTACTCGGTCACGTGATTATGGTGAAGCCGAAACATCTAAGGATAAAACTGTTCCCGGAGGTAATGACCTTCATATTGAGCGGTTCCCTGTTGAGACTATACCTAGGATACCGAAAAGGTTCCGCCAAACGCGCGACGATTAACCCTAATGCTAGGGCCGCCCAGAATTACTCCATTGTGGAGGATCTGGCTCAAAGCCCATGTGCTATGTCCGCTTTAGAGGTTCTCCAGTTGTGTCTGTCTCAGCGAAGTGCTTTACTCTCCGCAATTGGAGCAGTCGATCCAGCTAACTCTTTAGTGCTCTCTTTTGACATGTCAAATGTCAAAAAGAGACTCCCTCATCATATGGCTTTTCAGATAAAGTCTACATACCAGAAATCAATATTTTCCGCACCGTTATAGATGAAGGAGCTTCCACATGTGTCATGTCGATGTCATGTTGGAAGGCTATTGGCTCACCTTCGGCTGTTCCTTCACCAACCGTCTTAACTGCATTTGATGGTCATTCTCACAAGCCGCATGGGATTATCCCGGCCTTTCCTATATGTGTTGGAGGGAAGGTCGTTAATATCGAAGTTGAAGTCGTAGATGCTAACCTAGACTATAATCTCCTATTAGGAAGAAACTAGGTATACGAAATGGAAGCCGTCGTATCGACTCTGTTTCGTGTCATTTGCTTTCCTCATGAGGGGAAAATCGTTAAGGTTGATCAATTGGACTATTCTCCAATCGATCCTCAAGCAAGCTCCGACTCTATTGTTCCTTTGGTGGATAACCCTCGCCCGCCGACTGAGAATTTAGGAGTAGGGATGTATTCCTCATTGATGGGTACGTTTGACCTTCCCTCTCCTTTTGCAAAAATCAATGCTATTTCATCATCCAAGGAGTCTCCTCGAGAAGAGTTCTTCTGAACTCATTATTTTTCCGACCCTTGGACCTTGCCTTCACCTACGACCACAGTAGTTGAAGGACAAGTTAATGGAATGGTGTTTCCTATATCTGCAGCTGAGCTTAGATATCAGTCTATCGTAGACTCTGGAGATAACCATTCCACTCCTTTCTCTGAAGAAGAGTTGGATGGTCATGTGGCCCCAGCTTGGAGCTTAGATTCTATCTCTACCTTGGATTGCTTGGATTCAATTTTACCTTCTGAAGAAGGAATTCTTGAAGCAATGATGGGTATAGATCAACCATGGGAAGACTTACACCATCGTTCGTACTTTCTTCCTCCTTTGCAGGAAGTGGAATCTAGGTTTTCCGAGCTCTGTACTAGTGATGTTGATATGGTGTCGAACCCTTTGGCTCCAGCACACATTCGCGCCGAAGGTAATATGTCGGTAATTTCAAAAACGATACCCATCAACATCTCTAGGGACCCTAACATCATAGAGAATATCTTCATCGGAATTGAGTGTTCCCCTGAAGAAATTCAAATTTACACCGACCTATTCAAGGAATATCACGATGTGTTTGCTTGGTCTTATGAGGAAATGCCTGGCATTGATCCTTCTATAGTCCAACATGAGATCAAGACGTACGAAAACGCAAAACCGATTCGTCAAAGGCTTCGGCCGGTTAACCCTAGGAAAGCAGCGGCTATCAAAGCTGAGGTTGAGAAGCTGCTAAGGGCGGGTTTTATATACCCTGTTCCTCTTACGGATTGGGTTTCTAACCCAGTCCCTGTGGACAAAAAGCAAGGAACAATTCGAGTATGCATCGATTTTAGGGATCTAAACAAGGCTTGTCCGAAAGACAATTACCCCACGCCATTCATTGATCAGATTATCGACGAGTGTGCGGGTAATGAAATTTTTTCCTTCATGGATGGTTTTCAGGTTATAATCAAATCTCTATCCGTCCTGAAGACCAGCATAAGACAGCCTTCATATGTCCTTGGGGTACTTTTGCATATCGAAAGATTCCTTTTGGTCTTAAAAATGTTGGAGCCACTTTTCAACGGGCCATGTCATACGCTTTCCACGACATCAAACATGTCATTGAGGCATACTTAGATGATCTCGTTGCTCGCTCTCGAAAGAGAACTGATCATCCTAGTCATCTTCGATTAGTCTTTGAGCGATGTCGTTTCTATAAAATCCGGTTGAATCCCAATAAATGCGTTTTCGCGGTTACATCCGGTCGGTTGTTAGGGTTTATTGTGTCCAATGAAGGGATTCGGGTTGATCCCTTCAAGGTTGAGGCAATAGTTCAGTTGCCTCCCCCGTCCTCAATTCGTCAACTTCAAAGTCTTCAAGGGAAGGCTAATTTCTTAAGACGGTTTATAGCAAACTATGTCGAGATCACTAAAGGGTTCATGCGTTTGCTACGAAAAGGAGTTCCATTTGTGTGGGACGACTTTGCACAGCGGTCGTTTGATGCTTTGAAAAAGGCATTAGTCTCTGCCCCGCTTTTAAGTCCACCGGATTATGGTAGAGACTTCCTTTTATATCTCGCTGCAGCAGAATCTACCATTGGTATGGTTCTAGTTCAGGAGGATGATGCTCTTGTCGAGCACGTGATTTATTATTTAAGCCGAGGCTTAATAGGTCCCGAACTCCGCTATTCTTCGGTTGAGAAATTGGCCTTGGCAGCTGTCCATGCTATCTAGAGGCTCCGTCATTATATTTTGCTGCGCAAAACTTTTGTCTTAGCGGCGGTCAATCCATTTCAATTTGTCCTCAGTAGGCGAGTGATTGGGGGCAAATATAATAGATGGATAGTCATTTTACAAGAATTCAATCTCGAATTCTTGTCCGCCAAGTCTAAGAAATCTATGGTCTTCGCGGAGCTAATTTCTGAGCTTCCTTGTGGAGAGGATGTTGTTTATGAGGAAAGTTTACCCGACGAACATATATTCCTCATCTCTTCACAAGACCCTTGATATGGAGATATCATTGTTTATCTCCAGACTTCGAAGTTTCCCTCTACTTTCTCCAAGGATGAACGTCGCAAATTACGTCACCTGGCTAAAAACTATGTTATAATTGGTGACACATTATATCGTCGAGGGGTTGATTCAATTCTTCGATGTTGTTTAACCTTAGAGGAAGCAGAGTCTGTTCTTAATGACTGCCACAGTGGAGCTTGTGGTGGTCATCTATCAGGGCTTGCTACAGCCCAGCGCATCTTACGTGCCGGCTACTTTTGGCCTTCATTCTTTAAGGACTGTGTGGAAGCGGTCAAACGCTGTCACCCGTGTCAAATTTTTACTCGCAAGATGCGCGCGCATCCAGCTCCCCTTTTTCCCATTGTCACCGTCGGTCCCTTCACTAAGTGGGGTATTGATTTTACGACTTGTAATCCGCCTTCAGCAGCGAATCACAAGTACATTATCATGGCTGTAGACTACTTCACGAAGTGGGCTGAGGCCATGCCTACTTATAAGAATGACAGTGACACGGCAGCTTTATTTCTTTTCAATCAAGTTATCTCAAGATTCGGTATCCCAAGGGAGATTGTCACTGACCATGGCAGTCATTTCCAAAATCAGCTAATGTCTGAATTGGCTCTTAAATTAGGTTTCCGTCAGGAGCATTCGTCCCCTTATTATCCTCAGGCCAATGGACAGGTCGAGGCGGTCAATAAAACTCTTAAGACGATACTCCAATGGACAATCGATAAAAATCGGTCCAATTGGCACATTATGTTGTATTCGGCTATTTGGGCATACCGAACCTCCGTCAAAATGGCTACTGGTTTTACTCCTTTTCAGTTGGTTTACGGGATGGAATCTATCTTTCCGGTTGAATGTGAAATCCAATCTCTAAAGTTGGCCGTTGAGCTTCTTCCTGAGACTTCAAGTCTCGAGGAGCGACTAGTTCACTTGGAACATCTCGATGAGCAGCGTCGAGATGCCGCCATGATGAATGAGGCCCATAAGAAAAGGGTCAAAACACAGTATGATAAGTCTGTCCGTCCTCGTGTCTTTTCTGAAGGTGACCTTGTCTTGGTCTATGACCAAGATAAGGACGCCTTGGGGGCAGGCAAATTTAAGCCTATGTGGTACGGTCCTTTCATTATCAAATGAGTTTTAGAAAAAGGATCGTATGAGTTAATTGACTTCGAAGGAAACAAGCTGGCGGAGCCCAGAAATGGGCTCTACCTAAAGAAGTATTTTGCTTAGTTTTACCAGGCAATGGCTTCTTTGTATTTTATGTATATTTGTACATATATTATCGAGCGTTTTCTGATATCAGCACTTTTGGTCTGCTTTGGCAGGTGTTGATGGATGATTTGGTTTATTTTGGGTTCACCGATGGTGCTAGTCGGCACACTCGGAATCTTGCTTCCGCAGCTTGGGTACTTTATTACCCAACTAGTCAGTTGATGATATCGAGAGGCGTGTGTATAGGTCTTGCTTCAAACAATATGGCCGAGTATACAGCTGTTATCAATTTATTATCCGAGGCAATCTCTTATGGGATCGACTCGTTGGTAGTATATCTTGATTCTCAATTGATAGTGTCTCAGTTAAATAACATTTATCGGGTTAGAGATCCATTATTATATCGCCAATATTTAAGGGTGAGGTTGTTGCAAAGATCATTTATTTACATTAATTATTTGCACATTCCAAGATCTCAAAATTGGTTAGCTGATTCTATCGCTAATCAAGCATTAGACTGGCATATCAATCATTCATCATCATAAAATCATGCGTCAAAAAGTAAAACTGTATATATATATATATATATATATATATATATATATATATATATCATAAAACGCCTCGAGTGTACATATGTGTGTCCAAAAATATACAAAATTGGGACTCAAATGCCCATAATCATGTCAGGCATATCTAGCGCCTCGGCTTAGGATGAGCGTCTAAGTATGTCACTATAGCGTGGGCCACGCGCTGAAAGATGTGAACCCAGTCACGTGGCATGCCAACCACATGACGCTGCATATCCGGAGGAAGGTCCTCTATCTCGGCCATCGGTACTTGGCAGCTCAGTCTCGCCAAGTGTCGTTGGACGTTGTTCAGGGTCCGTTCCGTATCCGCAGCCGCCTCTTCGGCTCCTCGGCCACGCCGTCCATGCCGCGGGAATCCATCTGGTCGTACAGGCCCAATGTCTGGAACATGATCATCATATTAGTCATTTGAATCTCATCAAAAAATATTTTTCAAAATTCATCATTATATTTGAAAAATCCAAAAAAAAAATTAAATATTCCAAAAAAGAGTGGGAACAGGGACATTATTTCCATTTATTGTTGGCAGTTAGAGTCAGTCGTGTCGCCCTTGAACAAAGCACTCAAAACAAAGTCTCCTCCACATGGGTGGGATTTAGTTTGACTTAGGTACGCCATAACCTTGTTATCGAGTCAGTTCTCCCCCGATTGGTTATCTCTTCCAATCATATGGAGGGTTCGTTCGTGCCTCCTGCATGACAAACTTATACAGATTCATCATATGCTGCCACATAGTCACATTGAGTCGTGCTTTTGTTCAAGGGAAGTTAGCCTGAGTCGGCATTTCTGCGGTGTCTCTTGACTCATTTTTCAGTCGGCCATCCCTGGTTGTCAGTGTCATGTCTATCATCACATCAGTTATATTGGTCCTTTACTCGTGCCGGTTTGAGAAGGTCCCCATTGACTTCTTGCTGGTGGGTCTTGTCCTTATCGATGACGACACCTTGCTCTGAGGACAGGCCTAGAGCCGCACCCTGGCCCTATTTTCATTATTGATAGGTCACCTTGTGCTCAGCATCGATCAATATCATGGGTCTTTGACTGAGTGGTTTCCCTTGTGTTCGACATCAGCATACATTATCACACATTGGGATTCGTGCAGTACCTTGGTTTCCATTTGACCCTATTGGTGGATACCTCACCTCTGTGTCAGCTTTCATTATTGGTTGGTTCAGAGGGTTTCTGCCATGCGCTAGCCACATCTTGTGTACGCCGGAAATGTACCTCGGTTGGGTTACTACATCTTTTTCGTCTGATTCCTTCCACATTATTAGCCTACGGGTTACACTCACGCTAGATTGATGGAGGATGCCTTAATGCCTTCCTTCTAGCGGATCTTTCCTTATCGACTCCGACTCATTGCTCTGGGGCAAAGATCTAGAGTCCATTTGGCAGTACCTTGGGATTTGCAGTCATTAGTGGCAGATCCTTCGCTATCGACAGTGGGAAACCATCATTGTCTCCTGATCGATAGATTCTTACAGGTGTTCGACTTCAGCTCATCTATTCACACTTGTTAGATTGTACTGGGTACCTTGACACTCATTATCATTATCGGTGAGTAGTCTCGCATTTGTTAACGGTATACATCAATGACCGGTAATCAAATGATTTCTCACATGGTCGACTTCAGATCATTTATTCCCATGGTGTAGAAATGTACCACGACGGTCGGTGAAGACCTCAGGTTGTATCAACGTTCATTGGTTCACTTGACAGTTGCTCCTGTTGCTGCTAGTTGATACCACTCCACCTTATATGTTGCAGTCAGTCATGGCAACATTCTATATGCTGGCACCTGAGTTTGCAATGTAGTACCATCCTATTCCATCATGTTCAGTTGGTACCTTTTGGGATCAGTCTTTGATATCAGTGATCCGTTGCATCTTTCAGCATCATTGACAGTCTTATATGTGATATTCAGACATGTATGATCAGATGATCCATTATGTATCTTCCAGTCATTTATACTTGTATACTTAGTGGATCCGCTTGTACTTGATATGCGGACATGCTTTACTTTTCCTGAGCATGGGTATACCCGCCTCAGACAGTGTTTCTTTCTGATCTCCTTTTGGTGGCTTGGCAGGCTGAATTCTGGTGCAGTCCTCCTCGGTTTTTCGACAGAGTTCCTTTCCATGTTCTTACATAATATATTTCGGCCATCATGTTCCCCTTCTGACCTCATACATTAGGGGGCATCTGTTATAGCTCCAAATCTCACTCTTATGGTTTGTGATGCTGCACTCATGGCCTAGGGCAACCCCTCCTTCCAGACCTGGTCCAAAAATTTAAAAAACAGTGTTTTATTCCCTATACGCGACATTGCCCTGAGTTAAACGCGTGTACACGCGGGTCTGTGTATACCCAACCCGCGTGTATGTATTAAAACACTTAAAAAAATAAATAATTCCTCATTTTCGGGCGGAGATCGCGGGTTTTACCTGCTGATCACCTGTTAGTGCCCGTGGCCCAACTGTTCCCAACCAACTCCTAGCTAAAAAACTACTTTGGAGATGGTATAAAAAGACATCAAAGGGAAGGCCTAAGGGAAAGAGAAAAGAAGAGCAAGATTATTATGCTGAGATTTTCCCCATAGACCAGGTCTGAAGTCCTTGGTGCCTTCTGCACTTCCCCCATTTTGCATAGGAAACCCTTGTTTCCATGTGTATTGGTGATCATCCATCCTTTATATCACCATTGAGTAAGACTTGGAAGGAGCTCTTGTTGGAGGCTTGAGGCTGGAACGAATCCGGAAGGAAGCTTTGCTTGGAGCCTGCTGAAGGTGTTTCAGGTGAAATCTTTCTGTTATATGTACTTTACTTGCCTTTATATAAAGAAACACGTCTTGGTTCCCGAAACAATCTTTCTTTATGCTTATGAGATTCTTGTCTTGAATTCTTATGCAAGTAGTTACTTAAAGATTTTTATAACTAACTTTATAGCATGAAGATGGTTTTCATATAAGTATTTGTCCATGTACTGTTGTGTTCTTTGATTTGCTTGTTTTACAGGTCAAAGAAGAAGAAGGGAACTCCAAGAAGGGTTTGGACCCTAAAGGCCTTCTCGAACGTAGGACCTTAGGTACGTACCCTAAACATTAGAATTTGCTTAAAGTGAAGATAATGGTTGTGTGTGTGTTTCTTTGAATAAGCAATTTTCAGTCTAGTAGAGTCTTAACCCAAAGGACCCTAGGGGTACTTTCCCTTCAACCAGTTTGAATACAAAGGCACTTGGCCATTCTAGGTAGGAGGGGTCATAATTGACCACCAACCGCTTTAACTGCCTGATGGAGTCTCTAGTGCAATCTGCCTGCTTCAGTGAACGAATTTGATCTTCTCGAGTGCTTTTTTGTCCTTCTCGGGCAGGTGGAGTGTCGTATGGATGAACTTCCATAACTGTTAAATGCATTTATCTACCTGAGGCTTGTCCTTTTCCTTCTCGTCCATCCTCCCTGATGAATGTGATTATTGAGGAGCTACTGCGTCGAGTACAGGTAACTGGCCACCTTTGTCCTTCGGGCGCATGGGATAGTTCCAAGACGTGGATAGTCAGGACGAATTGAGGAGGAAGATTGGCCGTTAGATTGGGCAGATTGACAGCAGAGATGAGCCAACAGGGATATTGGAGGAGGCAGGAGCGGGGTGATCACTGGTCATTGGATCTCGGGTGGGCAGATCCAATGGCTATCGGATGGAGGAGATGCGCAGGAGTTAGCGAGCGGGAAAGTGGCTTTGGCGGCAGGCGGTATTCATCGCACCATCGTGGATCATCGGGTGGTAATCGTACAAGGGCGAGTGATCCCACTCGGAGGGTGACACGTGGCAGCAGAGGGGCGGGAAAACCGCTTTTCATCACGCGTTATCATGCGGTTGGTTTGTGGACGTGGGAGGAGCGATCGTTGTCCGATCGTGGCGGAGGTGATTGGGCGATGGAGCTTCAATCGAGTAGGTTTTCGTTGAATGCGGCGGGGGACTGTTGGATCGAGGTGCAGCAATCAATGGTTGCAATCAAAATATGACGATGAGTTACGGGGGCGTGGATTCGTGTGGATATGTCTGATGGGGTTTTAAACTTAGCACTCAGGCTTAAGAGTGAGGGCACTTTATTATGGTTTTTAACCGGGAAGCATGAGAAATGGAGATAAGAAGAGGGAAAGGGAGATAGAGGAGGAGGGAAGGGAAACCACCATAAGCCTTTCTCTGAGCATGACCGAGGACCAAACTTGCCTCCAGCCCTTTAGGATCCACGTTATATAGCGGAGCTAACACTGGCTCCTTCTGGGGATGAGATCCTCCCTGCGAGGTCTCAAGAACTTGTAGATCAATGCCTTTCCTGTGAAAATAAATTAGCAAAATTTCCTAGTGTTCCATTGGGCATGGAGTCTAACTGAGCTTATACTAAAAATTGATAAAATAACATATTTACAATCTTAAGGCTAGAAGACCTTAAACAACATAAATTTTCAGAAAACGCCCATTTACTGGGCCATCAAAAACTGTCTCCCCTCCCATACTTTGTAATATGAAAGCATTGTTCCCTTGAATCTGAGAAATAATAAAAGGCCCTGTCCAGAAAGCACCAAACTTCCCATGGTTGCTTTTCTTCTCTTTCAGTGCATCCCACTTCAGAACCAAGTCTCCCACCTGAAAGTTATCTGATTTTGTCCTCCTGTCAAAAACTTCCTTGATTTTCTGTTGATGTGTTGCTGACCTTTCAACCAGTTGTTCTCTGATTTGATGTACCTCTGCTAAATCAATGATCCTTTTTGCCATGTCTTCTTCCTTACTCTGCTCTTCTTGTAGGAACTTTGCCACATGGAGAGTTAACTGAATTGGGAACACAACCTGAGTTCCATATACCAGCTTGAATGGAGAATTCCCTGTGGATTCCTTAATGGTCACTCTGTCAGCCCACAGTGCATATTTGAGCTTAGAATCCCAATTCTTTTTGTTGTGTTCCAGCAGTTTTTTAATTATCCTTATCAGGCTTTTGTTGGAAGATTCTGCTAGGCCATTTCCTTGAGGGTAATATGAGGTGGAATGAACCAGCTTAATTCCCATTGAGTCACACATATCCACCAATTCTTTTTCCCTGAAGGTTGTTGCATTGTCTGTGATTATTTTCTGTGGACACCCAAATCTGGTGAAGATATTCTCTATCAAGAACTTCATGACCACATGATGATCAACCTTTCTGGTAGGGATTGCTTCAACCCACTTAGTGAAGTAATTTGTGGCCACTAATATCCATCTATGCTAACCACTGGAATGTGGATTGATTTCTCCAATGAAATCCAAGCCCCACTGTTGAAAAGGACCATTTGCATGTATTGGTTTTAGGGGCAGGGACTTCAATTGTTGTTTCCCTTCAAATCTTTGGCACCTGTCACAAGATTTAACAAATGAAAAGACATTAGAAAATAAAGTGGGCCAATAGTACCTAGCTTTGAGAATCTTGTGGGCTGTAGTTTTCCAATAGTGGTGTCCTCCACATATGCTGGAATGGAACTACTGCATGACTTCATTGGATTGTTCTTTGTCCAGACACATCAACAGCATTCCAGAGGGGTCCCTGCAATAGAGCAGATTTTCATAGATGCAATATTTTGCTGCCCTGAGCTTAACAGTTTTGGCTTGGCTTGCACTAAAGCCTGTAGGGGTTTCTAGCTTCAGCAAGAATTGGGCTATTGTAGAGTACCAATCACAAGAAGCTAGATTTTCTGCCAATGACTGATTTTTTCCTGGTTCAGCTGTTTCTTCTTCTGTTTGACCCCTTTTTGCATCTGTGCTTATGAGATTTAGGTCCAGCATTCTGCAATTTTCTTCAGCCAATAACTTGGCAAGGCCCTGACCTCTAACCAGCTTAGTGGGCTTCAATTCTATGTTAAATTCAATCAGCTTTGAAATCCATTTAGCTCTTCTTCCATCAGCATCAAGCTGCGTTAGAACATCTTTTATTGAAGCAGAAGGTACATATGCAATTATCTTGGAATGCACAATGTAAATTCTGAATACTTTCAAAGACTTGACAAGAGCATATGCTTGTTTTTCAATGATATCATACCTCAGCTCAGCATCCCTTAAGGTTTTGCTGAAGAATGCCACTAGATGCTCTGAGCCTTCTTCATCTGTTTGTAATAGAACTGCTGCAAGGGTGTCTTCAGAG
Organism: Pinus tabuliformis; assembly: GCA_031772625.1. NCBI lineage: Eukaryota > Viridiplantae > Streptophyta > Pinopsida > Pinales > Pinaceae > Pinus > Pinus tabuliformis. The sequence continues at coordinate 62,554,440 of CM062819.1, read as the reverse complement.
GAAAATGAAAATATATGGAATTCCTTGCTGTAATCTGGACTTCTTAAAGTGGGAGCTTCCATAATAGCTTTCTTAATGGACTCAAAGGATCTTCTTGCTGCATCAATCCATTTGATCTCCGACCCCTTTCTCAACATTGAGGTAATGTGCTTTACAAGTTCTGCAAAATTTGGGATGAACCTCCTTACAAAATTTATCTTGCCCAAAAAGGACTGGATATCTTTCTTTGATCTCGGGACAGACAAAGTTTATATTGCTTTTACTCTTTCTGGGTCAATTCGGACACCTATGGCAGAAACAACATGTCCTAACAGCTTGCCCTCCTCTAAAGTAAACTGTGACTTTTTAGGATTGACTGAAATCCCAAACCTTCTGCACTTCAGGAACACTTTCTTCAAATGCTATAAATGGTCATGATGGCTACTGGAGTACATTGTTATATCATCTAGGTAGATAAGGACAAACTTATCCTTCTCTCCCACAAATGCTATATCCATAGCTCTCTGAAAGGTGGCTCCATCATTCATCAATCCAAAAGGCATCTTGGAATACATAAAAGTGCCCCAAGGAGTGGTGAATGCAGTCTTCTCTTGGTCATCTAGATGTACAGCAACCTGATTATACCCTGAAAATCCATCCAGGAAAGACATTACCTTGGCTCCTGAGACCTTCTGCAGCAAATGCTCCATCTTGGGTAGAGGATAATTGTCTTTATTGGAGCATTTGTTTAAGTTTCTGGAATCAACGCAAAGCCTGATTTCTCCACTTTTCTTCCTCACAACTACTAGGTTGGCTACCCATTTTGAATATCTGAGAGGGACTATGATTTTGGCAGCCAGTAACTTTTTTATTTCTTTTTCAATCAAAGGGGGGAGCAAAGGATTTATTGATCTCAACTTCTGCTTAAAAGGGATGGTGTCTTTCTCTAAAGGAATTTTATGCTGGATGATCTTTTTGTCATATGTTTTCAAGTCACTATATTCCCAGGCAAAGACATCAGCAAATTGCAATACTCAGCACTATGGGCAGCAGATGGATGAGTGGACAGATTTATGTATCTGGGCTAATCTAGACTCCCTATATCATGCTTAAAGACTGCAGATTGGTCTTCTTTTTGGGCAGCCTTATAAGGCACATCATTTTGGTCAAACAACTTTTCTAATGGAACTAGACCCTTAGGTATATGATTGTTGGGCAGTTGGACAATGCTATCTTTGCCAATTTTGTTTCTAAGCTGGGATTGGGGACTTTCTTCCAAGGCTTCATTCTCTTGGTCAATTTGCATTTCGGAAAATTCATCAATGACTTGCAGGAATCTATTCACTTCATCATCATCTTCAAAGACTTTCCATTGCTGGATATTATCAGGAAAGGATGGTCAATATTTCATCTGAACTTCATAAACTAGTCTGGGAGGCATGGGAGGAATAAACATGCTAGCAGACACAGCAAGGGAATCGGCAAGCTGATTTTTCACTCTAGGGATGTATGAGATACAAAAGTTATCAAAGGAATCTTTAAGTCTCCATACCTCATCTCTATATGCTTTCAGCCTTGGGTGCTTTACTTGAAATGTTCTATTTACTTGTTGAATGATAAGATCAGCATCTCCAAACACCTTTATGTTCCTGATTCCTCTGTCTTTGGCTGCATTAAGACCCAATATCAGAGCCTCATACTCTGCTATATTGTTTGTGACTTGAAAATCCAGCTTAAAAGACAGATGGGTGCTTTCCTGTTTTGGAGATATTAGCACCACCCCTGCTCCTGCTTTCTCCCTAGAACATGCTCCATCAAAGAACATCTCCCAAACTAGACTTCCTCACTCTCCCTCGACCTGATTCATTGGTTTCTTGATCTGCATTGAGGCCTTATGGGATTCTTCAATTTGGAGAATACAAGCTCCAAAGTCGGTGTCAACAGCATATATGGGATGATTAGAAGGATTCTTCTCATCATTGATGATGTAGGCCAATTGTGCTTCTTTGTACAATCTCCTGCTTTCTCCTCCAAAAACTGGGATAGTGGCATAAGATAGATCATTCTGTAATGTCCCACCTAGTCTCTTAATCCACCCTATGGATAGCAGCATGCCAAACTTAGGAGGGACATCTACTACCATAGTATCCATCATCATGCTCTTCATGGGAAACTAAGTTAGGGAAATGGCCAGGTCTTTGATTAATCCTAGGCATTTTACCTTTCTTGAATCAAATGAGAATAAGTCATGATATGGTCTAGTGGTATCAAGGCCTAACTCTTCCATGACAGCTTTTGGAATTAAATTGTGGCTGGCCCTATGTCTAGCAGGCAATTGTGGAGGATTTTGTCATGAATGGTCAAGGAGACATAAAATGATGGAGAATTATTATCAGCAAGTTTGATCATGGGGCTAAGCACAATTTCAAGCTTATCATCTTGCAAATTGATGTAGTCAGTGGGGGTTTGTGTGGCTTTTAGCTCAAGAGCATCAAGGATAGGCTTTCTAAAAACTTCACTCTTTACAAGTTCTATCAGAGGCACAGATATTTTTAACTTATGGACTTCTGACTCAAAACTGAAAGGGGAAGGGGGCTTATTAGGACCTATTACATCTTGAGCTGGTGCTTTGAGGATGACTGGATCAGCTGCTTGTCTCTTCTATCTGATACTCTGTTGCTCTGTTGGGACAACATCTCTTTGGGCAGGTTTCTCCTTGACATTGTTTACTTTTGACCTCAGATTATATCTTTGTTGTTCACCAGTCTGCAAAACAGCCCCTCTGTCCCACTCTTGACTGGTTTGGTCCTACAACAATGATTCTTCATATGCAGTCAACGTCAAAAAGGCAACATTGCCTTTATCTTCCATGCAATGAATTTCATCCTCTTCTTTGAACTGTTCCTCCTCCATGACTACATTCTGGAAAGGAGCCTTAACCTTTTGTTCTTCATTTGCTTCTTCACCCCTTTGAATGATTTGTAATTGTTCATTTGATCTTCTGAATGGATTTGGATTTCTTGGAGAAAATGTGTTTTGAAACCTTGCTTTCTGAGAACTCTACTCAACTTTCAGCTTAGATATCTCAGCAGCCAATGACTCTATCATCTTAGTCATTTTATCTAGTTTAGGTTCTGAAGATGAAGCAAAGGAAGAAGAAGCCTCACTTCTCTGCCTCCTTCTATCAACATGACTTTTAAGCTTTTCTGCAGCCATAATATTTGATTCCACTTCCAGTGTTGCATCTTACATATCAGCTAGAGTGGCACATCTTCTTTCTCTCAAAAGCAAGCAAAAATTCGAGTCAAAAGCATTAGCATAAGTGAGTTTGGTAGAGGTGGGGGTAGGCTTTACTTCAGCTGGTATCTTACTATACATACGATTAAATCTTTTATTAAAATTAGGCAATGATTCCCCATTCTCCCTCTTTAGGTTACCAAACTCAGTATGGTAATAGAGCAGATATTTTCTATCCCTCCATTACTTCAGGAATGCATCATCCAATGCTTCAACGTCTGCTATGGACCTGTTGAGCAGTTCTCTGAACCACTTTCTAGCCTCTCCATCAAGGCTCTGGACAAACACTCTCATCCACACATCATATTCACTGATATTTAGGTTATCATCATAGCTATAAAAAGAATCAAGGTGTTCTTCAACTGTTACTCCCTCTGTACCAGTGAATTTGGGCATATATTTCTGATATTCTCCTGCAGGCAAGCATTCAAAGGAACAAGCAAGACCAGGGGTCCATACCTAGCAGCTATGATTCTTTCCATCTTTGTGGGAGCTTGCTGGCCTGCCATGACTGGGATAGGTGGAAGGATACTAGCAGATTGAATGGTAGGAAGTGATGAAATAGATGACAGAGACAAAGGGATGTGATGGACTGTATGGGAGACTTTCTTTGGACTGAGATCTAAAGGGGAACTGACTGAAAAAGGAGCTTTATGAATCTCTAAAGGTATTTCTTTACTAACAATGCTAGGCTCCAAATCTTCAAACTATATATCCCCAGCTATAACTTTCTCTTTCAGAGATGCATAAGATTTCTTAAGCTTACCTGATCCTGATGCTCCTTTCAGTGAAGATTTATTTTTCTTAGCAATCTTCTCAGGGTCAGGCATTGGGTCAACTGGTGATTTCTAAGGATTTCTTTGGGTATGCCTCACAAACTGTGCCAGAACTGTAATGTGGAGTCACCAAAGGTTGGTCCTCTAGTACAGTCGCCAGATAGATGATTATAAACAAAAATGTGTCCAGACCTTGTCTATCATCAAAGCATGGAACTGTGTCATTCTCCCAGGGAAGCTGAGCTTCAATCTCCTCTCCCCGACAACGGTGCTAATTAATGTTATCACCCCAAGAAACTCTCCTAGGTTGTAGCTCGGAGATGCTCGGGAACATTACAAACACAAATTTAATGTTGGAAATGGATGAATGGAAGGAATGATGATTGTTCAAGCCATATAACCACTCATACTTTGCTTGACTCCAGACATGCATGAACACCCCCAGACTACAAGGCTTTAGACCACCAATTACTCACAGTTTAAGGATTGGGTGAATATGGAGAATACTGACCACACCAGCAGATGCACAAGACCTTGTGATGGCCGACTACAACTAGTAAATAGGTCTGTAAATCTAATTCCCTAGTGTATAGAGAGGATGACAGCTCTCTGTCACTAAGTGAAAAGAAACCTGATTAACATATTCACTGATACATGCAAGATTTAACCACAGAGGTAGGATGACAGCTCCTCTAATGCTAAACATTAGGAGTTTAGGAAAAATGCATATCAGGCACAGCCTAGAACAGAATAGAAATGTAAAGTGAGCAATTAACAGCAAAAGAAGCTTGTATTAGCTGAAAATGAAGATGAGACGCTACAAGTATCAAAGCAGTTACAGTCTCCAGAAGTTGAACCTTACATCAAAACAACAACCATCAACCTTGATTACGTCTTGCTTCTGGGTATATATAGAGTTTGAATACAAAGGCACTCGGCCATTCTAGGTAGGAGGGGTCATAATTGACCACCAACCGCTTTAACTGCTTGATGGAGTCTCTGGTGCAATCTGCCTGCTTCAGTGAACGAATTTGATCTTCTCGGGTGCTCTGTTGTCCTTCTCGGGCAGGTGGAGTGTCGTATGGATGAAATTCCATAACTGTTAAATGCATTTATCTGCTCAAGGCTTGTCCTTTTCCTTCTCGGCCATCCTCCCTGATGAATGTGATTGTTGAGGAGCTACTGCGCCGAGTACAGGTAACTGGCCACCTTCGTCCTTCGGGCGCATGGGACAGTTCCAGGACGTGGATAGTCGGGACGAATGGAGGAGGAAGATCGACCATTAGATTGGGCAGATCGACGGCGGAGATGAGCCAACATGGATATTGGAGGAGGCGGGAGCTGGGTGACCACTGGCCATTGGATCTCGGGCGAGCAGATCCAATGGTTATCAGACGAAGGAGATGCGCGGGAGTTAGCGGGCGTGAAAGCGGTTTTGGCGGTGGGCGGTATTGATTGCACTATTGTGGATCGTCGGGTGGTAATTGTACAAGGGCGAGCGATCCCACTCGGAGGGCGACGCATGGAAGCAGAGGGGCAAGAAAACCGCTTTTCATTGTGCGTTATCGTGTGGTTGGTTTGCGGACATGGGAGGAGCGATCGTTGTCCGATCGTGGCAGAGGTGATCGGGCAGTGGAGGTTCAATTGAGCAGGTTTTTGTTGAATGCGGCGGGGGACCATTGGATCAGGGTGTGGCAATCAACGGCTGCAATCAAAATATGATGATGAGTTACGGAGGTGCGGGGTCGTGTGGATACGGTCTGATGGGGTTTTAAACTTAGCGCTCAGGCTTAAGAGTGAGGGCACTTTATTATGGTTTTTAACCGGGAAGCATGAGAAATGGAGATAAGAAGAGGGCAAGGGAGATAGAGGAGGAGGGAAGGGCAACCACGATAAGCCTTTCTCCAAGCACAACCGAGGACCAAACTTGCCCCTAGCCCTTTAGGATCCACATTATATAGCGGAGCTAACAGCTCACTCACTTTTTGATTGCAACACTAGTAGTCATTTTTTCTTCTCATGTCTATGTATGTTAAGGTTTGGTGTATCCAACCTGATTTCATAAGTATTATTTACAAGAAGCTCTAGTTAGATGAGGTATTAGCAACCTCAAGACACTGAACTTATGTTATTGGTCTAGTTTCCCTTTGGTCATACCCGTAACAGAAAATTTGTGGTCTATGTAATCCTCATTTGATGTAATGCAAAGTTCCTAACTTCAAAAAATGTATATGTTTGTTCAACTATTAACCTTATTATAAATAACTATGTTTAAGTATATTCGAATCTGCAATTTTATAATCATAAAAACAGAAAACACAAAGTTACAATGCATTTCTCAAGTATATATTGGGCTATTGAAAGTATATATCCAACAATAAAGTATATTAAACCTTTATATATGCTTCATCACATTGACTACCATGGGCCATTCAATACATTGTACTTGAAAATGTTGTATGGTTTAAGCTTTAAATAGGATTCATCACATCAAATGCCATGGAAGAATTGTTGATTTTTCATAGGTATTCTAGTTGATAACTACTTCTAATGATTTTTACTTTAAATCCTATTGTATTCACATTCATCATTAAGCAATTACACAAAAGATGTTCATTAGTATAACAAAATTAAGATTAGAATCATAAAGATATAACCAAATAAGAGACACAAGAATTTTACCCTGGGAAAACCCACATGGGGGAAAATCCCAACAACCTTTTCCTTAGAGAAATTATTCAGTTCAATAGAGATACATCTAATTATTTAAATCAAACATAAAGTCAAATTAATTAGTAACACAACCCTGGTCACACCTGGTCAAACTACCCTTTAGATAAGTCAAATGTTTCCAAATGAACTCAACCTGGTCTGATCTTTTAGGGCCAAATTTTGGCCTCCTACTGTGCCCAGAGAAGATCAATCCTATTTCCAAAAATTTCCCAGAAACATTGTCTCAGATCTATCCTTACTTTGTCTTATATTTTTCCTTTACTCTACCTCATATTCATCCTATGCTCTACTTCAAATCCATCGTATGCTCTACTTTAGATATGTCATTTTCTCTCTGGCTTAGATGATCTGAATTAATTGCTTGAAGAGAAGGCCGAAATGACTTTATATAGTCATCCTAGTATCCCGAATTGGTGTCACTACAAGGATCAAGCCAACTTTATCTTTTAGAGGGATGACTTGTCATTTGGAGCCAAAATTTCAACTTTTAGAAATTCAAAATTATTCTTTTGAAAATGACATGAAGAACATGTCTTACATTTTTCATTACATATATTTTTTCAAGGGATAAAATATGAATTATGAAGACCAACTATAGCTACAAAATTCAACAATTCCTCTTAGAAAGGGAGGTATTCATAATGACTACCATATGTTCTCTTGTTAACAAATTTCTCGAAGAAAAGTTTCATCATTTATCACTAGTATCGACATCATCTTATTACCATGATCATGGTCAGGAACTTTAACCCATGGTAAAATATACAACATCAACTAGGTACCATAATTCTAGTTAGCATCTCTAACTCATGTTACATCATTAGAATCAACTATTCACCATGACTCTAGTCGATGCCTCTGTGCCATGGTATGTAGACTAGTCTTGGTTCACCATCATCTTGATCAATCTCTTTGACTCGTTCTAAAACCTAAGGGACACACTTAGTCCATTTGAGTGATCTAGTGCCAAATCCAAAGGCCTCACACCAGGCCATGATATTAAATGAGATCACTCAACCTATCTAGAGAGTAATCCTGAATCTTATTTTAGAAGGCACCTACTCAACTCTATGGTTGAGTAATTTCGGGCCTCTAGGACTAATCTTCCTAATCCTTGTCAACATAATTGACTCATGAAGAATACATGTCCTTTGTCAGACCATTCTCCCTAATCCTGGTGAAAATACTTGACCTAGGGATAATGGTTGTCCCTAATTTTATCACAACAACACTCTGGATTATTCTCCCTTATCTTGGTCAACCTAACTTAGGGATAATGATTGTACTTAATACTACAATTTCATCACACCCTCTTGTTGAGAGAGACATGCTCAATTTCTCTAAGCTCATCCTCAAAGTAATAGATGTCATCATGGTACAGTGGATTTGTCAACATTTTGCTTGACTGTAGAATAGCCTTGGAGCCATATTGCTCCCTTCTGCACCATGTATCAATACTATATCTCATTGTGCTTTGACATGTCATCATGGTCGCCACCTTCACTTGATCAAACAATCTTGCAAGTAGTTTATGAAGCCATATTGCTTCTCAACCCACTAACCAAGTTGCAATGTACTTGACCTCTACATTATTGAGTGTGACAGATGTTTTCTTCCTTCTCATCCAAGAAATCATAACATAGCCCAAAATGAAGCAAAATCTTGATGAACTCTTTCTGTCTTCAACATTCTCTTCCCAATTTGAAACCATGTGTCCCTACAATTTAACTTCACTATTTGAGACATATATCAAGTCATAACTGGTTATGCCATAACCTATTGGAAATATTGAGAGGGGGGTGTATAAATATGTATCTTCAATTAGTTAATTTTAAATTCATTGAGCATTAATTATTATTAGCATCAGATAAACATAAAATAGTCATCAACACCATTAAAAAGTGCACATTAACAATAAATATAGTACACTAGAGATATTTAGGTGGAAACCCTTCCACGAGAAAAACCACCAAATTCTTCTTAATGTTTGTCATCAATAATTTACATCAATTAGGAAGATCCAAATTCCAAGATTTTTAGCTCCAACTAAAGGAGGCTCCATCCCCCTAGTTTACAAGCTCTAACATCAAGGACACTCCAATGCCCTAATTTACCAACTCCAACTAGAAGCATGCTCCAATAGCCTGTGCAGACTCAAACCTTCCCTAACACCACCCTGCCACCCTAAAGTGTTCTCAAGCTACGACCTGAAGGAGACTCAACTCTCCTACCTTGCACCACCCTGTGACCCTATCCAGCAAGATACTACTTGCCATGAAGGCTCCAACCTTCATCTCACTATGGTAGACCATGTTTCACAATTTTCACACTAGATTTGTTGATGCTCGATATCAATATAAAATAACTTGCAATATAATATATGATCAATAATCAATTTTGATTTTTCTCAAGATATCAAACCCTAAACTCTTTTCAAATTACATCAACCTCTCATCAATCACCTTGGTTCAAAAATACATCAATAGAAAACCTTAGCAGTATTTCTTTACATCAATAATAGTTGCAAGCTCTAGCCCAATGCACTTAAAAACCAAACTCTGAACAACCACCCTTTATTTCTCTTCTCAAGTAATAGCAACAATTAATAACCCTCTACTACAACATGAGCATCAACAACATACTAAACCCTTCATTGTCTTCAATAGCCAATCTTTGTCAACATATGAAACCTATAGGGCAATATATGTTTAAGCCCTAAAATGAATCAAATCAACGCTAACTCATCCATTAAACTAAAATCTCAAGAATATAAGACAATGATAGTAGCTCATCTCAATACACTATTTATACTTACTATGCTCATGTCATAGTTTTTTCACGGTACTGTGGTGCCAAACCCTAACCGCTACAAGCCACTTCAGTGCTTTATATTAACAACTAAAACATGTCATATTTTTTTCTCAGTTATATTCTCAAATCTTAGCCACAATACATCTCAATAATAATTCAAAGCCTAGTTTAAAATTCCAATAGTTCTCAACATACAATAAATGTTTTTTTGTTATATAATCATAAGATATATTCTCCACAGTCCTCTGTCACATAAGTGACCCTTCATTATCAAGTGATTCTTCCCAATATGACTCTCTAACCCAACAACTTTATCATCAACCAACTCTACTCCACTCAAACCTTTTAACATCACACATTAACCACATATGTGAAAAACATCACAGGGTCATAGATGGTAATGTTTTGCAACTAAGATTCAATAGGTAGCAAATCCAGTACATCAAGTTCACTAATAAACTCCAAACTAACTCTAACAAAATACCATTGTGCCCTTAAAAATGGGACACATTTTGATAAGTAGCATATTAACAATCTACCATACCTTAATATTTTTTATGTATGCCTCAGATGAACGAAGTTGCCTCTTGTGTACTAAAGTATGCTTGAAAATGTTTCTTTTGAATCTGCTCAAACTTTCTTTGTTTATGCATGCCCAAACAAAATTTTGACCAGAGATCATATACATAGCTAAAATCTAGCCCACATCATTCAGCGATGGTGCCTTAGATATTGTTTCGATAGTTGTTCAAACACTTAGCCAAAAATTCTTAGCGTGGAATAGCCACGCAAAACATAACAACATACATAACTTCTTGTTTGCGACGTGTACTACTTCAGCAGTCAACACATTTTAACATTTTGCAGCGTCCAATTCTCAATTGTATACAACATTTACTTCAGGCTTCGAACTATTTTTAATATGGATCAACGCATAACTACCACCTTTGCCAATTTTCTATGTAACCCAATCATGCATCGAACATATATTATAAACCCTTACTCACAGGAATATTCTAGAGATGACATTCTTGTGGTAGAATATATTTAATATATCATGAGAACAGATAGTTACAAGAATTACATCCGTGCAGGTTCATTATGATGGATTGACCAGACAAACACAGACAGGACCATAGAATTAATCTTAAAAAATCTCATCAACTTACACTTCGTTCTTCCAAAAACATCGCCTTGATTATTAACCAATGTAACATCCTTTAAAACTCTAATAAACCAACTCAATATTCAAATTCCAAATAATTATTTTATGTATGTTTATGACTTGTTCTATAGTCAGACTACAATATAGATATTCTTTATGTATAAAGAAACCAGAAGCATCCAAAACAATCCAGTATGCACAATGTGACCATCATAGAACTAATATCTCATAAATATAAATCCAGGCAGGATGATAGGATAGAACCTCAACCATTCAACCTATACTCCAGGTGTGTCTAACCAAACCGTAGAGATATATCTAGTCCAGTGCACAGAACTTCCACAAAAATGTTTCAGGAACATGAAAATTTGTCTCAAAAAGGGGTTGAGAGGCCTCAAAAGATATCATAGTAATTTGATTCAATATCAGAAGTCCAAGATCCACGTTCTGCCCAGCGAAAACCCTGAAATCAAATAAAGAAATAAAAACCCAAGTACTCTTCCAAATTCGACTTGCTTTAGCTTCCTTTGCATCACTACTCAGAGGTTGCAGAGCTTTATGAAAGATAGGACATTAAGAGAGAAACGTTGAGCCTTAATTTATAGTAGTGTAGAACATGCTTCTAATGGATCCGACTTATACAAGTTTTGGAGCAAAGCTGACTTTAAAAAAAATTGAATTTGAAAATTTGGAGCCAAAGTGAATTATTTTTAGAAGGCTAACTTGTTCCCAGCGATTTATTAATTTTATTAAAGAAAACGAAATTTGACTTCAAATGTTTAATTAAATTCTTCATTTACAAGTCCTTCTTCGCCTCATTATTTGAGCACATTTCCTACAATGAGGAGCTACCATGTCATCTATCTTGTGATTCCTTGACCAACAAATGGGTTTCGTCCGAAGGACATACCTTGCAAACTGTGAGGAATCTCATGACATGCTATATACTGTTGGAATCAACATGATGAGGAGCATCCAATTATGGTGATCTTAGTAGTAACCCAACTGATATTCATCCTCAAAAATTTCAACAAGTGCGGGTATTCTAGGGTTTTCCAATGCTTTTAGAGATTTGGAGCTTCAATCATTGCAATGCAGACAAATATTAAGTGCACTCAAGAATTGATGTTGGCATCAATGGCAACACGTTTCAATAAACTTCCCCTTTGTCATTGATGGAAGCACATACTACCCCTGCGATCACTACTCCCCCACATTCAATGCCTATGATATTTTTCTCTTGATTTCTCTCCCCCTTCGACAATAATGGAAAATGGTTACTCCCCTTAACGAAGTATCATCTTCTGAATTCCTGCAAAAATGATGTCTTCTTGCAACTACTTCTCTCCCCCTAACATCTTATGCTTCACATGGGTTGGCACATTTGCTTCCACACGATTCCATCTAAAATATTTTCCATGACTTTTCTTTTCAAACCTAATGCCGCACAAAGCTGACTAATATGTCCACCATGTTTATCACTATTATGACGACTTCTTTACATCTCCCATTTGTCAACCTATCAAAGGATAGATCTTGAAAAGTGAAACCACTACTACATAGACTCCCTCTCTTCAATATTCAAAGGACAAGTAGTCATCGTGTTGGTTTGTTCAGAATAATGAATGGACAAGTTCTTTAGCTAGATCATTCTAAATCTTGGCATCATCTATTGCAGATCCATCACAGTCTTTTGAATTTACAAATCCTAAAATCAAAACTGCAAGAATTTTCCATTTACTTGATCTTCTTCTTTTTCATTTCTTCTCCAAACCTTCTTGTACTTGATAATATATTTCTCCTTCATCTTGTATCTGCAATCATGAGCTACATATCTATAATTATGGCATTTGTAACATTCACTGTTGGGCCTAAATGGTGGATAAAATAACATATACTTTTTGTTGGTAAATATTTTTTGAAATCCATCTTGTGATCCTGCAAACTTGCTTCTAGGGTTTTGATAAAGTCCTTGATAATCATATTTGTCATACATTCCACATGCCTAGCCATATTGTTTTCTTGATGTGGCCTGACCCAGGTTTGGAGTTAATTAGCCAAACAAATCCCTACACTACTGGCCCTTTCAGCATCATCTCGTGGAGCATGGACTGAAGTCTCACCCGAAGCTGCATGGGGGGATGTTGGAACCAAGTTTCCGCACCCTTGAGATATCTGAGGTGTCGATTTAGTCCAATTGTGCCTACCTTTGCATAGGTCACTTCGCGCACTGTTCCAACCTACGAGACCTTCGCCCTCTGTTAGGATCACCTTTCACGCAACCCTAACGAAGGGCTGAGATGCTTTCGTGCTGCTAGGGCAGCGATTTGCGCCATTTCCCCAAGTTACACCACGTATCTTACTTATCTTCTTACAAATTTTAGTTAACTTCACATAAACAGGTACTTTATCTCACATTCACTTAATCAACACAATCATATATGTTTGTGCACCATATAAACAATAAATATGCAATTCATACCCAATATAATCAATGCACTAAAACAGGAAATAGATACACAAAATTGATACGAACTTCTCTTTATTAATGCTCCAACGGTTACAGACTCGAATCACCCTGCGCACTCAATTGTAGGGGTACACACACTCAGCTGCGGACTATTAGGCCTCTGCACACTCAGCTACAGAGCCTTCTCCTACTCTACGACCCAAACCTGACTTTACACTTCAACTATGACTCAATTATTCATTCTTAGATCACTTCTATAATTATGTTTTACAACTTAGAGCCTCGCTCTATTTATACAATCCCATGGTCCGCGGACCATGGGTAGATCTCTAAAGTCGACATTACATTACAAAATTGAGGGCAGACAACCCTATGACTCTTTTACAATTTCACGCTCCGCGCCCACAAAATGCAGAGTCTTTATATCATATTTACAACTTTTAACCAAAACTAGGCTCTAAGCCCCAAAACATTCCTTGGGGGATTTCGCGCCCAACAACCCCCAACACAAACATTGTGACTTGCCCTCAAGTCACTCTGCCAGTGCGGAGATCTTTGCGTGAATACCTTCCAACTCTTCCTGGACTATTGCAAGATCGGCAGCACACTGAGAGGCTACCTACTACACTTCCTTTACGCATTGTTCAGAGACCGCGGTATCTGAACTTCTTCCCTAAATCTGTTCCTGCATTCCTTGCATTTGTGCAAGCTTTGCTTCAATCGAGGCGGTAATGATGAACGCCTCATCACTTCATGGTTGTACGTGTGCCTTCAAAACGGCTTCCTTATGTTGCGCAGCATCTACCTGTTCCTTGAACACTTTTGCCTACTGCATCCACGCAAGATTCTGTGTAAGGGCCACCATCTGTGCGGTCCCTTTTACTTTATCGTACTTCTACTACAGCTCACACACCTCTCTTTCTAAGCGTTGTATGTTCGAGTCCTCCTACATAGTGGTGAGGACCTTGAACGACTCTTCAAATAGCTTAATACAGTCCTTCATTGCACTATTGATCTTCGCTATTCCTATTGTAATGGCGCTTACACACTGTTCCTTCACCTCTAGTGGAGTTGAAGGTTGCACCTTCAATTGGAGCTCAGTTATGTGAAGTTTCAACTCAAGTTGAATCTTGGCCATCTCTTCCTTTGCCTCGTGCACCCCTACTGCGAGTTTCTGGATGCGCGCCTCCACTTGGTCTTCTGCTGGGATGGACAACTTCGGGACCATCTAGCAGGCATCCTCGACCACCTACACAATCTGTCAGTTCTGCGCCACTACCTCATCACACTGCAAGCTCAACTATTCCATATTGACTCGTTGCTCGCTCATGACCTGGAGCACACGACCCTCCCTCGCTCGCAGTTCTGTAGTCACTTCGTCCTGCAAAACATAGAGCGTCTCCCGAGGAAGCGCAACCATATTTATTCCAACTGCCTTCAGCGCACTGACCATAGGCATGTCGACCTCATTTTCTATAACCAACGCTCCTTCTGGCAGCACTATAGTGTTGGTCATGCAGGCGCACAACATTTCCTCATCTGTGGTCGTACCTACTGCAAGGCTGGTTGACAGAGTACGAGCATGTGGAGTGCGCACCTGCAACTCTTGTATCTACACCCAGAGGGCACCCAACACCATCTGGTTTTCCTCGAGGGCCTCCACGGTGACATCACACACCGTCTCCCCAATGTCATGGAGCTCCCCCTCAGTGAGGGTGATTGGGTCGAAAGAAGTCTTTGAGTCTTTTGACTTCTTCCGCAGCCCCACCTGCTCTCTCGATTGTTGTCGCTTTAGCTGTCTAGATGATTTCTGTGGATCCGCACCACCTTCCTCTGTTTTTGTCTCTTGTTCGAGCAAAGGTGACTTTTCGCCCTCACGCTTCTTCTTAGCTACCTTTTGTTGCTCTTCTGTTTCCTTCGCAGCATCCCGTGCCTCCTTCACCTTGGTTGTTGCTAGTTCGTTCCTTCTCTTCTCTGCCAATTGCCCCATCCATAGTTTTGCCTTCTCCTTCTTCCTTTGTGCAGCGGACTTCTCTGCTCCCACCGCGGAGCTAGTTGGAGCACGCCACTCCGGCGGCCATGACTCAAGAACGTCGAATATGACATCGTTCGTCACCAAATAAGGGAGCTCATTCCAAGTTTTTGTGCGATCCTTATGCGCCCTGATGTATACGTGATGAAAGTCCACCTTGAACTCCATGAAGCTCTGCAGATTGTTATAGACAGTGGGTGATAACTGCGGCTTGCAGTCAATCCCCATTCTGATGTTCATCTCCTTGAACACCCATAATATTTATTGTCTCTAATCCTCTGCGCATCTTCAGTTACCCAAAACGAAGCATACTTCACTGCCTCCAGAAGATCTACACAATCGTTGGGAACTAGCTATCCTTGGGCAATTCCCAAGCCACTAGCACTATGGACAACAGAAGCCATGCATAGTTGAAAGTCTTCCCCTATTCTTGTGCCTCGCGGCAGTTTTCCAGGAACTCTCTGCACAAGTAACCCGTCCAGTTAAACTGGACCCCATCTGTGCACTGCACAGCAAGTGCAACCACTGGCGCGAGCACCTCATCCGTACCACACTTCCACATAACCTTCCCAGCCAGTATTTGTGTCACGACTCTAGCCACAGCGTTGTTGATACTGGAGATCGCATACCCTCTCTTTTTCTTCTCCAGCTTGAACTTCTTCTTCATGGCCTTCGTGATGGCCAAATCATCACTTTTAGCCTTGGATATGTTCGTTGGATTCTCCCCTTTGCAAGGGAGCTAGGTAATTTTGTGAATCATATGATCCGTGATGGGGATGGGCTCCTCCAACCACAAACACCCATCATGCACCAGGCAGAGCAACTACCTGATGACAAAAATAGTCATTGGGGCGCGATGGTAATACGGCACCCAGAGCAGGTTTAACAATATTTCTCTCTATTCCTCGCAACCACTTTTTCGGCTCCAACTCTATGACTCCCACCGGTGTATTTTTCTTTTGGCGCATTAGCTGTGTGATTGCCAAATGTGGGAAGTTCTCGTGGTCTGCGAGATCCCAGTCTTCAAATTTCAGAACCAGCACCCGTCCCAAGTGTGCTCCGTCAAAAATGATGTCATCGGGGAGTAGCAGAGTCTACAAAGAGCTCTTGCTCTCATCTAGGTCCTTGGGCACTGTCACGCGGAAAGAGTCGTTAGTGCGGACACAACCGACCTTCCTAGAAAGCCTAAGACTTTCTAATGACAAACAAGACAAATAAGAGCAATCCTTCCCTAAATATGCTTTTACAATATGAGAAATCAAGTGTTTAGGTCCTACCTGTAATCCAACGGTCCAGCTTCGTTGATCCGGATGAGCTCCTCCTTCCCTTCGAAACCTGCATTCACCAACAATCAAACGATCAAATAGCACCTGAATATCACATAAAATAAAACATATTTAACATATAGACCAAGGAGTATATGAAACAACTCATTAATAACAAATTGTTGAGAAGAATGGACTAATTTGTATTAAAAGGTAACAAAAGGAACCATTACAACCTGAGCCTTGGTGTTGTGCAAGCTCCTCCCAGGGTCCATAAGAGTTCTCCCTTACTCTAATCAGCTCACCCACCTCCCAATGGAAACAAGTAAAGATGGTAATCTCTCCTTACAAGCTTCTACAAGGAAGTCCTAATTCCAGCAGCATCTACCCTTAGGAATGTTCAGCTTTCAACCTCTCCTCCCTTTGGCCCAATGCCTGTATTTATAGTGCTCTAGAGGAAGTTATTCAGGTCCACCATCAATGGGATAAGCCCCTCTTTGGATGGGATAGCTCCCCTATTGATGGGATAAGTTCCTCTTTGGTAGGGATACATGAACCATCTGGAGGCGCTTCATACACGTCAAACAAGCTTCTAGAAGACTCTAGAAATGACCACAAGTAACTTTTTTGGAGTGAAACTTGCGCCTTTTGACCTTTACAGGAGTACGCACCCACCCCTTTACATACAGAGCGTACAAGTACGCAGGTATTGTGAACTTGGGTTGCGTACACGCAGGTAAGGCTAAGAGAAACTGCGTACCAGAGATAATTGACTTTAAATGACTTTTCTCTCTTTCTTGAAGTTTGACATGGAGAGCAGAGGCATGAGACTTGCCAAGGAGGATAGTATGACAGCGGATGGAGCCATACTAACTGTAAATAGTCATGGTGACATTTTTTAGTGTAACAGATTGCCCCCTAAAGTGCGAAGCCTGTAGTAGATTAGGGTTTTTATGATCTAGGAAGGGTAAAGTACTTTATCATTTCAAGGAGTATCTTGCGGAGGACCCGGTCAGAACCTGCAAATATTCAACACAAAATACATATATAAGATAATATCATCACTGAGGTAGGCATTTCCATACTCAGATTGAAAACTTTAACTAACAATCTAACTACTGCTCTGATACAAGAATGATTTTGCAGTACATCACAATCATAGACTTTTGTAGACACAATATGGACGCAGCCATCTATTTTATGGTTAGTCTACTATATAATGAATACAAAACTCCTCGCAGCCTGGATGGTGGAAACTAGATCCAGGGTCTTCATTTCTACTTCCCGAATTGGCACGATTCTATCCATGCGAATAAATGAGTTGATGTCGAGCATGGTAGAAACCACTTGATTACCAGTCAATGATGTAAACCATTAACAAGTGTGAGAGAGACCACCAGTGATGCCAATGGTTCTCAAAGTACCCAGTACAATCCATGAAATGTGAATGAATGGGTTGATGTCGAACACGTCACGGAATCCTTCGATCGAAAGTCAATGATGTAAACTGTCGTCAAATGCGAGAAACCTGCCATTGATGCATGCAGACTTCAAGGTACTGACAATTTCTAAGTCATCTTTCTAGATAATGTGCTGATGTCGATAGAAAGCGACCCGTTGCAGGCAAGCCCACAACAAGAAATCATTGTTCAAGTTGAAGAAATGTTGTTGTAAGGACTGACTCAGGGATGGTCGAATGGATGACAAGTATTTTGCATATGAATGGTTTATTTGCAGAGACCTCTTGAACACATAACGACACGACAGATGGCTTGGTGACGATTGACCCAAAGTTAATACCCGGAAACGGTTGAAGACTTTCAAAGTGGTTTGATCAACTTTTAAGGCAAAGGATTTCCCAACCCAGGTGAATGGAAATTGTCATGTTCAAGAGCGGTGATAAGGTTCTTCTGTAACAAAGGATAACAAATTGGTTCATTCTTCTCTCTTTTCCCCCACCATTTCTGGCAAGTACCTCTTTATTTTTTACAAGCTTGAGGAGGATAACATATGCTTGATTATAAGCTCATCCTTTGGATGAGTCCAACTTAGTTTAAATTCGGACCCTAAGAAGGAGTGGTCCGTTCCTGTTTGTAATCGAACAGGTCCTTTACTGTGAAATTTTAACGAGTCTAGTATAGGAGAAACTCGGCGTTTTTCAATTTTAGAGAGTCTGAAAAAACTAAAGAAGACTGCAAGGTGAACTTTTTCGTAAATTTGTGTCTCCCAAGCCCCAAAAAGTATAAAATAATACCTGAGAGAACCGCTTGATCTTGCGACCAAGGAGTACTTTCATGATTAGTGTCTCTGACCTGAAAAGTAAAAAGCGATCAAGGACACGTCATTTTATTTCCGTATCGAGTTTGAAACGACAAAAACCCGGCAATCTTTTCCTGTTTTTACGGTCAGAAAAGAGCTATAAGGGGACCGTCTTTTAATTCCGTTTTAACGAGTGTAAAAGAAACGCTCGGCAATATTTTCATGTTTTAGGAGTCAGAAAAGGGCTTAAAAGATGACTCTGATGTCTTGGTTCATGAAAAATGATGATTTTACTCTAAAGTCCTTTTGTCCTGCACAAAAACGACACATTACTCATACCTGTTTAAGATGGGTAAAAATACATTGAAAAATGTCCTTTCATGGTTAAAAATAAACAAACCTAGCATTCATTCATCCAAAAAACCTATAAAAAGACTTTTTACCATGTCATTTTTACCATTTTACTGTTGAGGTTGAGAAAAGGGCTTTTGACAAGAAAACTTCCCATGGACTTTGCGGAGAATCCGACCGTCAGAATCGAGCGCCGTCTCTTTCAGGTATTTCACAACATCCTCCTCTTCAATTTCATCTGTTTAGAATTTCATTTCAAGTTTTAGTTTGGTTTTTTGGAGGGTTTAGGGTTTTAGAGTTCGTTTCTCGGGGGACGCAGGTGCCCCATGGGCGACCTGTGTACCCCGACTTTTTCGTATATGGGAAAAAGGTCGGGGTACGCAGCCCACCTTCAGAACAGCTGCGTACCGCCACTCTGTTTTCTGAACGCGGGGCGCGTACCCCGTGAAACACGGATTTTCAAACCCCAAATTTAACCAACCAAATTTTGTTTAATGAATTTTAATCATTGTTTTTTGGTGTGTAGGTCACTCACCATGCTAGATTGGCGTGAAAGAGAACATGAAGACGTTGATTTTGCCGCAATAGGTCATCAACCTTCTATTGATGCGTTAAAGGCATGCGGTCTCTACAAGTACTGGGCCATACCTGGCATGAGGGCCCAGGTGCCATTCTTAGAGTGGCTAGTTGAAAGGTGGAACATTCAGGATCAATGTTTTTACATCGGAGAACACCAGCTCGAGATAGAGTCCTCCAACATATACTTTCTCACTGGCTTGCCTAACAGGGGCAAGCAACTCTCTCTACTTGGGACTAGGCCGGGTGGCCAATCCCTTGCTAGTCTCCGGCTAGAGTGGTGCAACAATCAAAACCAGGAGAAGGGGATAGAAATCAAATACATATCCCGACCTGAACTTATGTTAATTGCCTTTACAGTTACCAGACTTTGCGGCACTGCCGCTTTGCACATGGCCACTGGTTCCCAAATGCGGATGGCTATAGATTGCTTCCAAGGCACCATTTTCAACTGGTGCGATGTTGTGTTGGCCAATATGAAGGGCCAACTAACCAGGGCAAAGAAAGGACAACTGAAGACTTTTGGATATGGGCCTTTAGTTGTGAGCTTTGCCCTAGAGAGACTTCCAATGCTGATCCCCCAGCATCTTACAGTTCCAGTTGGGGCTCCTTGAGAGCCTAAGTTGACGAGATGGATTGCGGTAATGGCCCGGCATCCTGATGAGGGAGCAGCAGTTGTTCGATTTCTTGATGGTTACTTTCACTGGCTGGAGGGCCAGGTCTTTGCGATTCAGGATTTCCCTTATGCTGGAATGGATTTTCGCAATGATCCGGACATGGTTCTTCCACAGGGAGAACAATGGGACGACAGAGGTACTTCATTTTTCACAAGTTTTTAAATTATCTATTTTTTTTGTTTTTTTATATATCGTCTCAAAACTGACAGCACAAATTTTCAAAATGCAGATGTAGGTCCACGGCGTCCAGCCAATCTCCGGGCTTTTGAGAGAAGAGTACCAGCTGTACCAGCACCAGCCCCACAGGATGCGGCCGCAGAGACCTTAGCCGAGCTGGAACAGGATCTAGAGCGTCTGACGGCGGGTATACCAGAGACCACTATAGATGACATTCCTATCCGACTTCAGCGCTACGTGGTCGCAGTCCCAGGACCTTTCAGGAGGTTCCTGTGTAGGGTAGCGCGGGCAGTGGTCTCGTATAGAGAGCACCACCAGTGATTGGCTAGTCACTTTTGTAGACACATATGACATTTTTGGTTTTTTGTACTTATCATTTTTGCCGATCATAAGGTGTTTTTCAACCTATGATCGAAGACGATGTATATTTTTGACACACTCCTATCTATATATATCATTATTACCGGCTTATTTTGTTAAACATGTGTGATGAAATGTTTATAAATTTACATTTATGATTGTTACAAATGTCTATTTAACATTCGAGACGCCATTGCATCTGCTAATGTATTTAAAGACCTTGGAATATGCTGATATTCAATGTAATCAAATTCACGTTCCAAGAGACGCACCCTCAAAAACAATCTTAATAACACTGGATTCCTAATGGCATAGACTCTATTAAGCTGTAATACAACGAGTTCAGAATCTAACCTCACTATCAAACTCCGAATCCCAAATGAAATAGATTCAGATAATAATTCAATCACTGCACTGTATTCTGCAATGTTGTTTGTTGTTTGACCGAGGCTCACCCCATGCATAGAAACTAACTCGTCAGAGGGCGAATAGATAACCCAAGCTGCGGAAGAGATATTCCATGTACTACGACAATCACCATCAGTAAATCCAATGTACGTTTGGAGAGGCGTCGACATCTGCAATATCAAGAGTAAAACCAAGATAAGCCAGAATAACAACCAAAACACACTCTCTAAACTAAGCTCACAGTCTAAACTAAGCAAACATACCAGCTAGAAAGAAAATTAACCTAACTAGAACTAACTAAATCTCCATACCCACCATTTAAGCATAATACCTCTTTAGGTAAAGTCCATTTCTGGGCTTACCCAAAGAGTCCCCATCAAAATCTACCAGCTCATAGGCCCCTTTTGCCAGCTTTCGCTTGACAATGTAGGGCCCATGCCACATGGGAACGAATTTTCCAGCACCTAATTTATCATTAGCTTGATCATATATTAGCACTAGGTCTCCTTCTGACGAGGGGTCACGTTACGATCATACTGAGCTTTCATCCTTTTTGCGTGAGTCTCGATTGCCAAAGCAGCATCACGTCAAGTCTCATCTAATTTAGCTAAGTATAACAGACGCTTCTCCTCTTCGGAAGTAGCTGGGAGTAATTCGATAGCCATTTGAAGTGATGGGATTTCGCATTCAATGGGCAACACTGCTTCCAAACCATAAACTAGTTGGAAAGGAGTGAACCCTGTTGATGTTTTTACTGAGGTTCGATACGCCCAAAGCGCTGAGAATAACATGTTGTGCCAATTCGACCGATGAATACCAATGATTTGTCGGATCATGATAACTAGAACTTTGTTGATGGATTCAACCAAACCGTTTGCTTGAGGATAATAAGGAGTAGAACTATCATGGCGTAAACCAAGCTAGCTTGTAAGTTCTGTCATCATAATGTTTCGAAAATGGCGCCCATGGTTAGTTATTATCGCTTGTGGGACACCAAACCTAGCAATAATATGATTGAATACGAAAATCGTTGTTGTTTTGCCGCTTGCCTCGAATGTAGGCATCGCCTCGGCCCAATTAGTAAAATAATCAACCGCAAGGATGATATACGCATGCCCCCCGGCCGAGTGAGGGTTACAAGTAATAAAATCGATACCCCATCTAGAAAAAGGACCAACGGCAATTATAGGGTGGAGAGGAGCAGGTGGTGCGCGCATCTTGCGATCAAACACTTGACAGTTGTGGCATTTTTGGACCGCAATGATACAATCTTTAAACATGGACGGCCAGAAATAGCTAGCACGCAACACCTTCTGAGTTGTGGCATACCCAGACATATGACCGCCACATGCTCCAGAATGACAGTCATTCAAAACCCTTTCTTCCTCTTCATGAGTTAAGCAACGACGAAAAACCAAGTCCGCCCCACGACGATAAAGAGTATCTCCAATAATTCTGTATTGTTGGGACTGGAATCGAATTTTCCGGCGTTCCGACTTTGAAGCTTCGGGCCGAAAGGATTGGGTTTGGAGATAGACGATTATATCCCCATACCACGGATCTAAAGTGCTGATAAGAAACAGAGATTCGTCCGCAATGGGTTCCTCTGCCACAGTTTCTGTGTCAGCACGCGGGAAGTCACACATCAATTCCGCAAAAACTAAGGATTTCTTAGGCTTGGACTTCTCGAACTCCAAATCGAACTCCTGCAGGATAACAATCCATTTGGAGTACTTGCCCCCTAGCAATTGTTTTATCAAAATATAAATCATAGGGTTGCAATCCGAAATCACTGTAGTTTTACGGAGGAGAATGTAATGACGAAATCGCTGGACAGCCTGAACAGCTGCCAGGGCCAATTTCTCCACATGCGAATATTTTAGCTCAGTGGGATTTAACGTCCTACTAAGATAATATATCACAAGTTCCATTCTGAATTCGTCTTCTTAAACTAAGACCATTCCAATGGTGGAGTGGGAGGCGGCGAGATACAAAAAGTAGTCCTGGTTGTAGTTGGGAGGATGCAGCAACGGTGCATGGGTCAACGCGTGCTTAAGTGCATCAAAAGATTTCTGAGCTATCTCATCCCAAGAAAATTAAGCGTTTTGTTTCAACAACCGGGTGAAACCCTTTGTAACCTCGGCGTAGTTAGGAATGAATCGGCGTAAAAAGTTTTCTTTCCCCTGCAAACTTTGGAGTTGGCGCAAACTCGAAGGAGGAGGCAATTTGATGATAGCTTCGACCTTCGAGGGATTGACGCGGATACCAGCTTTTGAAATGACAAATCCTAGCAATCGTCCCACTTCTATGCAGAAGACACATTTGTGTGGGTTCAACCGAATTCGATAATGCCGACACCTCATAAAAATAGCGCGTAAGTGGACAAGGTGATCAGCTCGATGTAAAGAATGAGCAGGCAAATCATCGAGATACGGTTGCACAATGTGCTTGATGTCGTGAAACGCGTAAGACATTGCCCGTTGGAAAGTTGCTCCGGCATTCTTAAGTCCACAAGGTAATTTGCAGTAAGCAAATGTCCCCTAAGGACAAATGAAAGGCGTTTTTGGCTGATCGGTAGGTAGAATATTGATTTGGTTGTAACCGGAAAAACCGTCCATAAAGGAAAATATTTCACTGCCGGCACAATCATCAATTATTTGATCGATATAGGGCGTGGGATAGTTGTCTTTTGGACAAGCACGATTTATATCCCTATAGTCGATACATATTCTTATTGTTCCTTGTTTCTTGTTAACCAGAACAATATTCGATACCCAATCCGTTAACGGGATCGGATAAATGAAGCCTGCTTTCAACAGCTTCTCGACTTCTGCTTTAATCACAACCGCTTTCCTAGGGTGTATCTGATGCAGACGTTGCCGAACGGGTTTAGCATCCGGGTAAGTTTTGATTTCATGAACAACAATAGAGGGATCAATTCCTGGCATTTCCTCATAGGACCAGGCAAACACGTCGCGGAATTCTTGAAATAGGACCTTGTATGTTTGAATTTCGTTATCTGTACACAAGGCACCTATATGAATGTTTTCAATAACTCCGGTTTTGACTGAAATGTCAATGGCAATAGTTTGGGAAATGTTTCCCAAATTCAACTCTGAATCAGGATGTTTCATGGGATTCTGAGCATCCTTGACATATTCAGCTGTAAAAATTGATGAAAAATCATTTTCAAAGTCATCACTCTCAGGTAAAGACGAAGATCTATGATGAAGGTCTTCCCATGTTAGATCGTCTATACTTAGGATTTCGCGAAGTTGTTCGTCAGATGACACGACTTCAGGAAACGTTATCCGTTCTGAGGTTGATGTGAAAAGTGATTCCTCACGGACCACATTCATTTGGTCGAATTGGGTTGAACTGGAGTCGGAAAAAGACTGCACGGCCTCATAAGAAATTTCATATGGACTCAAAGGCATTGCATTACCGAATGAGTCTATCTCAGATTCAGATGGGACAATCCAAGGATCATCGTAAATAATAGTGTCTGAAGTAATCATATGAATGGATGCGAATGAAGGGTTTGCATTGATCGAAGGAAAAGGAAAAGTTCCCAGTAAACCGGAATCTTTAACTAATCCTACACCAACATCCTTGTAAGGGATAGTCGTTTTACCGACATGCTGGATACTCTCTGAAGAGGCTGGGTCGGATGAAAAGTAAGCCAGCTGGTCTATCGTCACGATCTTACCATTATGTGGAAACTTTATAACTCTGAAGACCGATGACACGACCGCTGTCATAGCGTAAGACCAACTGCGACCCAAAAGAAGGTTGTAGTCTAGAGGGGCATCAACCACCTCCACATCCAGACTAACGGTTTTTCCTTCAACCCCTATAGGAAAATCTTGTAGAATGCCAAACGGATGGAACCCACGGCCATCAAAGGCCTTAAGAATAGTCGGGGATTGGTTCAGTGAAGGAGAACCAAGCGATCTCCAACACTGAATCGACATAATACACGTAGAAGCTCCTTCATCAATTACAGTCCGATGAATAGGCCTGTTTTTGACTATCACTGGAATCTGGAAAGCCATTTGATGAGGGAGACGCGGTGTACTATTTTCTAGATCAAAGATTATCAGGTTCGGGTCCTGAATATCAACAGCTCCTATAGCCGACAAGAGTAATTTTCGTTGTGCTGGGCATGATTGCAGCACTTCCAAAGCCGACATTGCTGAGGGTGAAACAGCTAAATCCTCAACAATGTTATAATTCTGAGCTGCTCTCGCATGTGGATTGAAAGCAGACTTTCGAAGTATACCCTTAGCGGGCGGTTTAATTACCAAGTCCGGGTTAGGTTTCTCGATCTGTAGTGGATCGGAACCGGGAGCTGAGGTTGATGGATTAGAATGAGAAGATTATGCTTCTTTACCATCAACAGGATTCTTACTACCATAATCTTGTGATCGAGTCGCAATCCGTACATGAGACATCATCAATATGGGCTCTTCACTGGCACTCGAGGAAGAACCTATCATTTTACTCTCCTGCTTTGGAAATGGATCTTTCAAAACAGCAGGAGTTGGGGAACTCTTAACGATTTTCACAACCTCTGCCCGATGAGGGCAATCTCTAGTGAAATGATCTTCTTCACAAATTAAACAAGGATAGCAAGGTTTGCGCTTTTCGTCGTTAGATTCCGACTTCTCTTTTTTCTCCTTTGGAGCCTTGTCGGCTTTATCCTTCTTCTTGCCTTTCTTCTTACCACCGTTTTTTGATTTAGCCGTAGATGACTCTACAGCGTGAATATCGGTAGTAATTTCAGGAGAAGACTCTCCTGTCGGGGAGTCTGGTAAGGTTATTATTGGAGAAGAATTCTTTGAGGATTTCTTCTTACTTTCAGTATTCACTGTACCAATCATGCCATCAGCAGCATGAGACCCCGAAGGAGCAGCAGCAATTTGATTCGACTTAGGAAGATCTGGGATCTTCTCATGCAATGTACCAGACTGAGTGTAAACTAAGTCAAGGTACTGGGCTTGAGCAATGACTTGCTCCTCAGTAACTACTCCGGCCTTAGCTACATCTTCAGTAATCTTCGGTAATAATGATTTTACAAACCATTCAGCTAAGATTTGGTCCTGGATAAAAACTTTCACTAAACGTCTTCGACGTCTCCATTCATGAATATGATCGGAAATATAGGTGGAGGTCGACTATTTTAATGAAGTTAATAGCTTCATGTTGTTATCGTATCTGACCGGCAACTGAAAATGAGTTAGGAACGAGGTGGCTAACCGGCTAAAATTGTAAAAAGAGGCCCGTGGTAACTCAATGTACCACTTGGCCGCGAGACCAATGAGCGTACGCTGGAAAAGACGTAAGCGGATCGAATCATTCGAGATAGAATTTGAAGCACACCAGAGGTGGTAAGTCATCACGTGATTGGACGGATCCTCTCCAGACTTACCTTCGAACTTGGGTATATCACTGGGCAACTTATTTGGCATTGGCGGCCAGAACGGAAGATATTGAATTGGATCATTCGTTAGGCGCGTCAAGTCGGGTAAATCCAAAGTTGCGATAAACGGTAATTGCTGATTAGGATCTCTAAAACTCTGGGTCATAAGACCAGTCCCAGGAGGAGGATATCCAGGATAACTTGGAACAGGAATCGCATTCAGGATATTATATCCTCCTGGAAAACCAGGATTAACCGGACCGTACTGGGGTTGTTGAGGTTGTTGATAAGTGTACCCAGGATACGGTTGATACTGGTAAACCGGTTGTTGGACAGCAGGACCGAATTGGTACTGTCCCTGGTATTGTTGGTAGGTAAATTGAGGTTGACTTGTTACAACAGTACTTAAACCAGGCTGCCCTACAGGCATCTGGACCGTAGTTTGAATCGTAGATCCGGACAACAGTAAAGATGTCTGAGGAGTGGTTGTAGAGACAGTAGAAACCGGAGCTGTCGATACTCCAGAAGTAAGAGCGGTAGATGTTGCGGTAGTTGCAGCAGTTGTTTGAGATGGAGTACTAGGTGCAATTGGCGGCTGAGTAACTACCGAAGTTACAGAAGTTTGAACATTTGACTGGACAGGTTGCGGTTGTTGGGGTGAACCAGAAACTACGGGTTGTCCAGTTTGAGGTAGCAACTGTATACTTGGCTGCAACACCTGTTGACCCTGTGATGGATCCCACACTATCATTCTGGGGTATTGACCTGTAACAGGTTGAGGATACTGAGATCCATAACTAGATTGAGGATAGGATTGATAACTAAAAGGTACAGTTCCCATACCTTGAACATATGACTGACCTTGAGGTGGTTGATAACCTTGACTCAAGTATTGACCTTGAGGTTGATAACCTTGGGGTGAATACTGATACTGGGGTTGACCTTGACCTTGAGGTTGATACCCTTGAGGTTGATACCCTTGGGGTTGATACCCTTGAGGTAAATATTGATACTGAGGTTGACCCTGGGGTACATATTGAGGCTGGGGTTGACCTTGAGGCATGTATTGTACTATGGGTACATACTGACCTTGAGGCTGCCCCCCAAACACAATTTGTGTACCTTGAGGTTGCCCCCCAGGCGGTAATTGACCACCTTGAGGTTGAGAAACGGGAACTGAACCTGACATCATGTAAATGTCCCCTACACCCAACGGTTTATTACCATTGTTTCCAGCTAATAACCCATGATCAATGGGTTGAGGAGATGCCCCCGCAAAGGTACCAGAAAGTGACTGATACCCGGTGGGAACAGAAGGACCGCCGTGTAAGAAAGATTCAGGAGATTGAGTGAACACGGACGACTGACCAGACATATTTACAGGAGTATAAATACCTCCAGGTGGAAAAGGAGTACGAGGTGGAGAAAAACCTACCCCTGAGTTGTCTAAATAATTGGTTAACGAAAGGTACCAAGTAGTACTTCTAGGAGGACTATAAAAGATAGATTCACGCTCCCTTAGATCAATAGTAGGTTGATCTTCAAGGATAGATACACCTAATTCTTCCTCTGGAGCAAGTTCTTCAATAGCTATCAAACCAGTAGGAAGATTTTCGGTGATGACTCTTTCTACCCTAGGTGAATCTGGTACACTAGAAGTTGGAGTAACAGGTTCAGATATTTCAGGTTCTTCGCCTATATCACTAGTAGATGAAAAACTACTAGCAAGCTCAGAAACTTCAACTGCTTCAGGATTATAACCTGTTTCTAGACTTTGGTAATCTTGATGGACTACCAACGAAGAGTCTCCTTCTTCTGGTGAACCTACTCTACTGCTGCTAGGAGGAGTTACAAGGACCTTTAAACCTTCGTAATGACTCGGGACGTCTGGAGGAGGTTCACCCTGAAGTCTATGGGATTTCCTCAACAATTCGGCCACAGAAACAACCTCAGGAGACTTGCCCCGAAGTCTATGGGACTGTCTCGGTAATTCCGCCACAGTTAAAAACTTTTAACTACTGCACACGCAAACAAAGTAAAATCTCAAAGCAAACCACCTAAAGTCTTTAAAGAACCAAACAAATTTGAATCATACGCCTAAAGAATCTAGGGCGTCAAAACAAGCACAAACAGTAGCCTTCCAGACCGAAAACGCTAGTTGGAGGTGAAACCCAACATCGCCGGATTCAGTACAGAAGTGGCGGGTGGAACAGTTACCCCGGCAACCTGCTTAATGAATAGACCGGCACAAGTTCCTCCACTTTAACCGTCTCGAGTGAAGTGAACCCCCCGGAAAATCCAAGTGAGTCTAGCCGACGTCTGCTCCAGGTACAGTGGGATCTTCCCTCCACCGTCACCTCGGTAGAATCCTAAAGATAATGGTCACTAAGGTTACCAACCGCAACAAATGCACCTAGGGGAACAATCTACACTCCGACAGCACGCAAGGGCAGAGTATCAAGCTCAATCCCCTTGCCGGCTCCTTGACAATAATCCAAGGTTTACCGACAAGTGACCCCTGGCTCCTCGAAAATGGTTAATCCGAGGTTTACCGTTTGTAATATGTGCGTGTCTGGCGTCGTTCCCAACGAGGGAGGATTGATCCCCTCACTGGTTCGGACACGAGCTCGTGCTTCTCCTTTAAGAGGAGCTTTCCCAGAGTACAAATGAGATAATTGGATTTATTCTATCACAAGATAAGCTACTTGTTTGGTTTTGTTGTCTTGGAGAGTTAATTACTCTCCTACTCCAAGACACTAGCCTGATCTAAATTGGTGTTTCAGAGCCCTAGTGAATAAAAGTTACTAAGTTGATTTTTACTTTAAGCGTTAATTTTATGGTTTTTCTTAAAGACAAAAGGTAGTGGAGATGAAACTGGTGGTGTGTAGACTCGACTCACAACCACTACAAAGATGCACCTAAGATGATTTACACTACTTTTCTTTTTTAATGAATCTCCTAACTAAGAGAGTTGGAAAATGCAAATTTTATAGAAAACAACTTTCTTAGTAAAGACAATCAAAGAAACAATTCTCTTTATCTTTTCAAAACACACAGATCATGACCACTAATTACTTCTACGAAATTTCCTTTTTCTCCCAAAAGTCTACAAATGCTACCAAAGCAAACTTTTTCAAAAAGAATTTTTGTGTTTTTTCTATATTAATAACGCATATAAAACTATTTTATCAAATCGAATTTAACAAATCTAAGACAATCAAATCAAATTCACTCAAAAGCAAATTAAAAGGAAATTTACCTAAAAGCAAAAAATAATGAGTACAAAAGCTTACAAGGATGATTCCCGGATGTTTTACTTAGTCAAAATGCAACTAAGGATCAGTTCATGCAGAATCATAAACTAACCAAAAAACAAAATCGAAATCTTTTTGTTCTTTTTTCTCAAGAATGGAATTCAAGGTTTTAACAAACAAACTTTTCGAGATTCACAAAGAGAAGACACAAAGGTAGGTCTCTCACTAGGGTGACTTCTATGACAGGCCCGACTCCTAAGAGGACTGATCAAAACCAGGTAGATCCAAAGTTTGACAACCTCTAACGCCAAAGTCACTACAGGACCAGTTAAAAATCAAACCCTAAGGCAAAATCCCTATGAATTCCACCAAAACCCTCGACACTAACGGGACAAGTTCAGGTGAAGATCTTTGACAGTAAACTGATGGATCTGGGCAGTAAAAACAAATTGAAAACAAAATCTAAAGAGCAAAAAAGTAAAAATTGAAATTTTCTCAAAATTGACAGGGGTACGCAGGTCATCTGTTCACACAGGCGCGGGTACGCACTGTGCACAAAAACGCAGTGCGTACAAGTACGCACTGTGTTAAACCCAGAGACTGCGTACTGCTGGAAAAGCTAAGAAAAATAAAAACTAAATTGACTCTAAGCTAACCCACCCAAATACACAGCTAGACAACCAAAAATCAGAAAACAAGCAATTTTTCTCAGACCAAAATATCAAATCAAAAATAACTCAAACACATTCATGGAGTCCCCAGTGGAGTCACCATTTTGTCACGCGGAAAGAGTCGTTAGTGCGGACACAACCGACCTTCCTAGAAAGCCTAAGACTTTCTAATGACAAACAAGACAAATAAGAGCAATCCTTCCCTAAATATGCTTTTACAATATGAGAAATCAAGTGTTTAGGTCCTACCTGTAATCTAACGTTGTTGTAGTAGTCCAGCTTCGTTGATCCGGATGAGCTCCTCCTTCCCTTCGAAACCTGCATTCACCAACAATCAAAAGATCAAATAGCACCTGAATATCACATAAAATAAAACATATTTAACATATAGACCAAGGAGTATATGAAACAACTCATTAATAACAAATTGTTGAGAAGAATGGACTAATTTGTATTAAAAGGTAACAAAAGGAACCATTACAACCTGAGCCTTGGTGTTGTGCAAGCTCCTCCCAGGGTCCACAAGAGTTCTCCCTTACTCTGATCAGCTCACCCACCTCCCAATGGAAACAAGTAAAGATGGTAATCTCTCCTTACAAGCTTCTACAAGGAAGTCCTAATTCCAGCAGCATCTACCCTTAGGAATGTTCAGCTTTCAACCTCTCCTCCCTTTGGCCCAATGCATGTATTTATAGTGCTCTAGAGGAAGTTATTCAGGTCCACCATCAATGGGATAAGCCCCTCTTTGGATGGGATAGCTCCCCTATTGATGGGATAAGTTCCTCTTTGGTAGGGATACATGAACCATCTGGAGGCGCTTCATACACGTCAAACAAGCTTCTAGAAGACTCTAGAAATGACCACAAGTAACTTTTTTGGAGTGAAACTTGCGCCTTTTGACCTTTACAGGAGTATGCACCCACCCCTTTACATACAGAGCGTACAAGTACGCAGGTATTGTGAACTTGGGTTGCGTACATGTAGGTAAGGCTAAGAGAAACTGCGTACCAGAGATAATTGACTTTAAATGACTTTTCTCTCTTTCTTGAAGTTTGACATGGAGAGCAGAGGCATGAGACTTGCCAAGGAGGATAGTATGATAGTGGATGGAGCCATACTAACTGTAAATAGTCATGGTGACATTTTTTAGTGTAACAGGCACCCTAGCTTTCCCCTTCCGCAGAGGAACATACGCGGGCATCCTGGTCAGAGGATCCGCACCTTGGGTTTCTTCCTCCATTTCTTCTTCCTCCTCCTCTACCAGGATTTCTTCAAAGTCTTCTTCCTCCTCATCGACTTCCAAATTGATCGCCTTCCCCTTTTCTTCCATGGTCAGCCTCATCCTTAACAGATTCCTGGGGGACACACACACCTGTACCATAGGTTACTTATCTTTCTTGGGTCTCAGTGTGCGCAGCGATTTAGGGATTTATGTGAGTATCCTAGCGATTTCTAGGGCTTCTCCTACTGTTATGGCTTGCACGTCCTCCAAAGCAGTCATCTCTCCAATATCGATGGCTTCCTCTAGCATGACCATACTGCTATTCCACAATTCTCACAATGGCTCAGGTAAGTGCTCAAACAATGCCTTCGACTTCAAAAGATCAAACAAATCAGGGTTCATGAATCTCCTGGGCACACAATAGCTCAATTCTCAAATTCCCAAGTGTTGTCTTCTGGGCAGCCCTTTGCACTTTATAGCGGCTTTTGAATTTGAATTCAACCGTTCCCTCCACATTCAGTCCATTAATGCTTCCTTGGCGGCAGATTTTCCCAAATCTAGCCCATAAATTTCATCTTAAATGCTTGCCGCTCACTCCATTTGATCTCAAACCAAGCATCACATCATGAATAGTGACTATAGCAGTCACTTTCCAGCCAACCTGCGCGGCAGCGCAGCTACACTCACATTGTCGCAGACCTTGTGATACTTCGCTACTGCACGCAGTCCTAACATCGCGCAACTCTCGAGCAGAGTAGTTTATAGTCCTGTGCCTCCTTTCAACTACCTGGAGTGATAAAACTATGCTTCCCCCAGTTATTCAGATGGTTGGGCCACCTGTGTATGGCTTCAAACGGCTACCATTTACTTTTCCTGGGAAGAGTTCGCCATTCAGTTTCACCAACTACACCGCGCCACCATTTGTGATCTCCTTAATAACATATGGTCCCATCCAATGCATTTGGATCTTCCCCAGGAATTTAAAAAACTTACTATCATATAAAAACACCAAATCATTCACCTTAAAGGTGTACAACTTGATATGTCGATCAAGCCAGGCCTTTTCGCGCTGCCTCTGTACCTCTTGATGGAATCTAGCCAAAAACCGTTCTTCCTCGAGTTCCTCCAGCTGCGCGAGCCTCTACTCTAGGGATCAGTAGTTCATCATACCTGTGAGCGCTGCTATCCATATACTAGGCATGATATACTCCATAGTCATTATGGCCTCTACTCCATAGACAAGCCTAAAAGGCTTTTGTCCCATCACTTTCTTGCATGTCGCCCTATAAGCCCATAATACTGCGGGTACGCGCATGTCCCAATCACTTGGCTGTGCATTGCATACTTACATCAACGCAGTGAAACTCTTTCATCAATGCACTAATTGTTTCAATCAGGAAATGTGTACCGTAATTGCTCATCAAGATCTTCAAACAACCGAATCACATCAGTACGTATTCAAACAGAAACTTCACAACCATCATGATAGTGCAATCCTTTACTGGCTACACTTCTGCCCAACGATTCAGGTACTCTGTCGCGGTGATAATATATCTCATGCATGTCTTTCCTTCAGGTTTGATAGGTCCTACAAAGTTGATCACCCACTTTTCTAAGGGCTGCAACGTCATTTGTGGATTGAAAGGAATCTCATCCCTTTGCGATGGCTTTCCCATCCTTTAGCATACATCGCACGCTTTGCAATGTGCTTTCAAATCGTGATGAAGGGTCGGCCACCACAACCCTACGTAGAGAATCTTCTACGTGGTTGCTTTCCTTGCATAGTGTCATCCCACAGTACCCCCATGATGCTGCTTTGTTCAAACTCAGGGACATACCTTCACAGTATCTCATCATTCCCCATATTATATAGATGCCCCGCAATGACAGAAAAATTTGTCGTGTGCACCAATAGTTCCTTCTTCTGCTGGACAGATTAACCTTCCGATGTAGTTCTAGTTGTTATAAAGTGAATTATATCTTCAAAAAGTCCATCCGCTACACGCACGGTGAAAAATTACGCGTCAGGTAGTCCTTCCTACAAGCTAGTAGGTTCCTCCCCTATCTCAATGCGCGACAAGTGATCAAGTCCCAATTTAGTCATCCAAACTTCACAACAACTTCAAAATAATATTCTTGGAACAATAAAATCCACCTGCATATGGGCCCCCCAAACAGAGGATTATTGACCAAGTATTTCAACGCGGAATGAGCTATATACAACTTGAAGTGTCCCCCTAGCAGGTAGTGTCAATATTTCTACAACACATACACCATAGCCAGTCCCTTACGTTTAGTGGTGGAATGGTTCTTCCCTTCTTTAGACAATCTGCGACTCATGAACGTGATAGGGTGATTCAAGCCCTCTCCGCCATCCTATGTGAGTATTTCCCCCAGCGCTATACACGACACATCAACATGAACATGAAATTCTTTCTTCTAGTTCAGGAAGACAGGAATCAGTGCAGTAACCATCTTCTCCTTCAATATATCTAGGCTTTTCTTATAGTCATCATCCCAACAGAACGTGAAATCCTTCTTCAACAGGTTTTCCATCGGCGCGGTGATCTGGGCGTAACTTTTGATAAACTTTTTGTAGTACCCTGTATGTCTCAAGATAGCACGTAGCTGTTTCACACTGTGCGATGCTTCCAAATTTAGAATCACCGTGATTTTCGTGGGGTCTAACATCAACCCTTGTTTGCAAACCACATCCCCCAACAAGTTCCCAAAAGGAACAAGGAACATACACTTCTTGAGGTTGAGCGTGATTTGGTATCTTCGGCATGTATCCAGCATAAAGTTCAGGTTCACCACATGGAACCTAACCAGCCCAAATACAGTCCAGTCATCAAAATAGACCTCCAAGAACTTACGAATATATTCCCTAAACTCCGCAAGAACTACGCGCGAAAAAATGGACGACACATTCTTCAGTCCAAACGGCATGACAGTGTATTGAAAGTAACCCCACTCAGTCGCGAAGGTTGTCTTGCTTCTATCCTCTGGCGCGATTCTAATCTGGTGGTACCCTGAGAAAAAATCAGTGAAAGAATATGCTTCCTGGCCACCTATGTTTTCCAGCACCTCATCTGTGAACGGAGTTGGGAATGGATCATGTACACATGCGTCATTCCACTTTCTAAGATCCACACATATTCTTATTTCGTCCTTCTGCTTCTTTTCTTGTACCACCATCGGACTTACCCAATCAGATTCCTCCACAGGCTCAATGTGCATGTCGCGAGCATCTTGTCTAATTCTATGCAGACCTTCTCCTTGTATTTTGGGTTTAAGTGATACGGTTTCTACTTGACTAGCTTTGCATCAGGTTTTAACGTGATCTTCATTACCCCTAAATCTCCAATTATTCCCTTTAAGTCCGTAAACTTGGTCGAGAATAAGTCCTGATATTCACATAGTAGTTTAGCGACCTTTTCCACTATCACGTCATCCCAGTAGTCCCCAATCTTCGCAAATTTAGGTTCTGCCTCCGTATCGATATTCACCTGCTTCGTCTTCACTAGCGTGGTTATGTCGGGATTCTCAATTTGTGGTCCTTGGACCTCGCGTTGGCCTTCTGTCTCAGGAATATTAATTTTTCGCGGATCTTCATCCTCTTCCTCAGTAGTTACATTATAACACTCTAGTGCACAACTTAACTGAGCAGCCCATTCAGGATGAATCAACTCTACCGGCTCCTGTGGCATCCCAAAGATGGCCGCTTTTACTTCTTGTAGCACTTCATCAATGTTATCCCAACCATCCTCAAAATTGAAGGTCATCACGAACCCTTCATGCAGAACATCCCATTCACCTATCCCATGGCAGAGCTCTATTTATATATACCAATTCATTGGTATAACATCCAGGGTGTGATAGAATAGGTGCACCCACTCAGGTTGTGGCTTTTCCCCATAGGCCTCCTTCCACTTAGCGAGATGCGTGCACGGATCATCCTTCCCATTGTATTTATCTGTCAATCACACTCCAGGCTTCCCAAACCATGTGTGCATCATCCTTCTACATTCGCGCCAATCGTCAAAGCTTCCTTTGTGTGTATCCCACCACCTCGCGGGCGTAGCACGCAGTACCCAGTTCAAGGCCTAGAAGCGTTGCTTTTCCAGCACCTCCCTTTCAAATTTGTCCAAGAAGGCATCTACCTCACTTAACCCATCATAAGTAGGAAGATCTCTCACTTCTGTTGATACGCAGTGCAGTGACCTTGTCATCATATTATAATTAAGCGTGGTTACCTCGTGTAACTGGTTCTGTCGTCGCTCTATCTCCTCATTAGAATCCGAAGTACAGGAGCTTTTGCGGTCCCATGAAATCTGCCCATCCACGGTGGGACTTACCCAGTCTTGCTCTTGCCCTGTTATCTTATAGATGCAGTCCAAATCATCATCACTTTCATAATCGTGCACCAGCTCTGTATAGCGCGATCCTTCAGCAGGGTCCATGGGTATAACTATGCATAAAGACTTCTTCTCAAAAATCATCTTCTGCTTCTTCATATTAATCACCCCGTTCATGTCAATGGCCCAATCAATTCATAAGAGCACGGGGTAGGATTGCTATCATCAACAATCTCTATCACTTCGAAGTCTGCTAGCGCGCTTGCTCCCTCAATATCCAAAGTGATTCCCTTCAATCACCCCATGGGTATTATCTTTTGCTGGTTAACCATTCGCAGCTGAATAGGAGACCATTGCAACATAGGTCTCCCCATTCACTCCCATGTCTGCTTCAGTAGAATGTTTGCATCCAATCCTAAATCCAGAATTATTTGATCCATTTCATATTCTCCAATTTACATGGTTAACCTCATTTCTCTCCCTGTCCTCATCTTATTCTTTCCAATCTTCCAGAATACGCGCGATCCCCGCACATCTGTTAATGAGTTCCTGCAATCCTTTTACAGCCTTACTGTTGCGCAATAAATTCATGCTAGTTTCTAGGAATGTCGTAAGCATAGATGGTTCCATCTCCAGCTCCGATCTATCTTTGCTTCCTGAAGTGGACGCATCAGTGAAACTCTTCTTAGCTGCCATGAAGGTTTCTTGAGCACGCTCCAAATAAAACTCCGCTTCTTTCGTCAGGGCTTTGTGAACCCAAGTATTATCTTCTAGCTATTTTCCTTTGTCATCTCCCATCACAATTCCACTTCGGAGCATAATGTTCACATTTGGATCTTCATCGTGTGGCTCAGACCTCATCATCTGCACGTTCTGAGTCGGGGGAGGTGGTAGCGCTCCTTTGTCGCAAATCCTAGCTATCAGCATAGGACAATCTTTCGTCTCATGATCAAACAAGGTACAATACAAACACAACAGACGCTTTGGGTTTGTATAATCGTGGGCATAATGTCATGTCCCTCCACAATTGTAGCATATCAGTTGTTAGCGACCTCTTCCAGGTCCTCCTCTGCCTCGGCCTCGTCCGTGCTCCTGAAATCCTGTTCACGCCACTCCTGCGTTCTAGTCTAGGGGCTGCGTTTCGGCCTGAACTCTGTAGGTAGGATTTCTATCCATCATCAACTCATAGCTTCTACAAGTGTGCTCATCGTGTCCCACTGATCTACAAAAGTTACCGAACAATTGTTTCGAATTCTTCGTGTACTTCTGTAACAAATGGTTGTTGTCCGTAGCATGCTTTCCACCTATTTGACAAATCGCACACCACAAAGTAGGCGCCACGCTAGGTCCTGCTTGTGCTTCCAGCCTTAATGGCATCGGTCCTCCTCCTATGAGGTAATTTGTGAACACCAAGTAGTGGTCCTTATCATGACCCTGCCCCTTGCATTTTACACACCACACCTCTTCACGCACTTCTGGTCGAGTTGTCATATCTTGTTTCAGACTCTGCATCTCAAGGCATAAATTCTTCAGCTGTGTGTGGATCTGCTGAACTCCCAAGTTAAGATACTACATTAGGGTCTCATTTAGCCTCATCGAAATCTCTAAGGCCTATGCCTGAGTCGTCAACTTCTACTGTGATAGCGCACTGCTTAAATGTGGCATTAGCGACTCTACAAACCACTCGTGATGTTGTCCATCCGTCAGATTCATGTGAGCTTCGCAAATCATACACTTTAGCCTCTGATCCAACTCCCAAGGAGTCTTGCCTAGTAGCATCGTGATCTCTTTGAATCCAATGATCGATTGTGCTTCAACCTTCGGCTTGCTAAATTTATTTAGTGCAATTTGGATATCCGTGATTCCCGCATTCAGGTTATCATTAGAGTGCTTAATATACTACGTCAGTGCGTGCTCCTGCAAGGTGCTAACCAATGTCGCTTTCTTTATATTGTCATTTGTAACTCCTTTCGCTTCCCAAAATTGGTCTGGATCCTCATTTCCCAATCCCTTGAACATAGGCAACTTTATTGTGCTTGCCATATTGAATCGCGGTGAGGGTGGGGGTGGTATGGGTGAAGATGGAGGTGACGGTGGTGAGGTTGGTGGTAGTGTGGGTGGAGGTGGTATTCACGGAATTCTTTGCCTTATGAAATGGATCGCACTTCGCGGCGAGACCTTCGTGAGCTCTTCCTTGTCCCCTCGTGGAGGTGAAATCAAGGGGATATTTTCTGGTCCGTTACTTCCTTCGCTCCTATAAGTTTTTCCACTTCACGTAGCCCTGAACATCAAGGTAATTGCATAACCCTCTTTTCACATAATAACATTTTAATCCAAGTGTTCAGATACTTTACATACTTACCTCACAGTCCTTTGAGAAAGCGTCACTCTGCCTCGCTATCACTGACTAAGGTGTCAACCGCGAACTCAGTAATGAATCCTCCTATAATCCGATCGAGCCGATGATCAACACCGCGTGCAATCTTATCCTCTGATGCTTCAAGCCTATGCACTAAATCTGGGGTCCACACAATAAGACCATCGAGCTTCCACCTTCCTTGGCTATCTGCTAGCTTCACGATCCACTCGTACATCTCAGTAGGGAAAGACACAAAGAAGATTTCGTGGATCTCTGTGTATAGGTAGCAGTCTAACCACTCTTCTTTTGACAGTTACAGATTCATCTTCTCCTGCGTTGTGAACTCATGGATTCTTCTATCCAACCAGCCTTCAATTTCCTTCTTAGTTGGATTCCAATGATACGACATCAGACATCTCTATGCAGATTCTGGTCCTGGCAACGGAACCATTTGTTGGCTTGATGGGGCCTAACCTAGGTTCAAAGTTAATTATCCAAACAAATCCCTACACTATTGGACCTTTTGACATCAGCTTGCAGAGCGCGGACTGAAGTCTCACCCAAGGCAATATGGGGGGATGCTGGAACCAAGTTTCTGCACCCTTGAGATGTCTGATGTGTCGATAGTCTAATTGTGCCTACCTTCGTGTGGGTCACTTTGTGCACTATTCTAATCTGCGAGACCTTTGCAAGTTGGCCATGGTCTTCCCTATACCAAAGCTCTGTAGGGAAGACCTTTAGGAACACATAGCTTATCCAACCTGTAAAGTAACCCATCTTGGAGATGGTAGTCAATGGTGTTATTTCCATCATGCACATGACTTTGACTCTATAACTAATGAAACACTTACTTGAAGTCCTCATCCTCTAAATATGCCTCTCTATATGCATCATGGGTGAATGTTCCATGTGCATACGAGTTCCCAAAGTTTTGATATTTGGTGTGGGTGGCCTTGAAAGCATGTCAGCCAACTTGTTTGTTTTTCCTTCTTGTACTTGATCACCAAATGAAACTATTGTATAAATCCCATCCACTTGTAATGATTGGTTTGTTGTGGCTTACTATAGGCTTGCTAGTACCGTAGTGGTTGGTGATATGTGAGGATTGCTATCTCATTTCCCATCAGATAGTTCTTCCACTTAGTCGCAACTTGCACCAAGTCAGAGATATCCTTGTCGTAGGTAAGGTAGATAAGAACTACCCCATGAAATACTCCAGAATGGTAGCATACAAGTATTCCTCCCTACATCAAGACTTCCCCCATAACATACCCACTTGCATATATCTCCACTTCAAAGGACTACAACAATTTTGGTAACGTTAGAACTAGTGCTTGACTGTTCTTCTTCTTTAGCTCCTTGAAAGCCCTTTGTTGACCCTTTCCCCACTGGAAAATATTGCCAATTTTTGTTATGGCATGGAGTGGTGCTACTACTGCTGAAAACAAGGTTATGAATTTACTCAAGTATTGTGTTTCCCCAATGAAACCCCTAATCTCAAAAGCACTAGTAGGCACCATCCATTTCATGATGGCCTCCATCTTGGAATGATCTATATTCAACTCTCCTCCACCTATCACATACCCCAGATACACAAATCCTGTTGTGCAAACTCACACTTCTTGAGATTTTCTAGCAAATGGGGCTTCTTTAATGTCTCCAACACCTGTGTCAAATGCGATATGTGATCCTCTCAGCCAACACTATATACCAATATATCATCCAAATAGACAATAAAAAATGATTATATAAAAGGGCGTAGTACATCATTCATTAATCTCATAAACATAGTTGGTTCATTACATAGGCCAAATGACATGACTAACCACTCATACAAACCTTTCCTAGTTTTGATGGTGGTCTTCCATGTATATTCTTCTTCGAATCGAACTTGGTGATATCCAAACTTTAAGTCCATCTTGGTGAGATACTTTATTTGTTGCAACTGATCCAGAAAATCATCTATCATGGGTAGGGGGTATCTATTCTTGAGCATGATTCTATTCAACACCCTATAATCTATACACATCTTCCAAGCCCCATACTTCTTTGGCACAATGATGATGGGTGACCCACATGGTGATGTACTCAATCAAATAACACCCTTTTTCCAGTAGTTTTTGTAATTGTTTCTTCACCTCACTTGCTTCTATAGAAAACTTCTTATACATCCCAATGTTTGGCAACAGGGAATCTGACAATAGCTGGATCTCGTGCTCCACTTCTCTCTTAGGTTGTAACCCTTTAGGCTCTTGGAATACATCCATGTATGCCTAAAAAACTATTCCAATTGTTGTTTCTATTTATTAGTACACCCCTACATGGATGCCTTGCCTCTTATTGACTCTTCTACATATTGATTTTCTTTTAAAAACAATAAAACATACTAGCAATATTTTTTACTTTCCCTTGTGCGCATTGAAGGTGAATGATTTTACATCCTTGATGAGATGGTATCGATTGGATCTCTGCATGAATATTTCATCTCACATGTACACATATGGACTCCCAAACACTAGTCCACATACATCAACGGGAACCACATCTAGCTTTACTTCATCAATAAAATCAGAAAAGATGGAAACTCTAATTTTGCATTGTTTTGTTACCTTCATCTTTCGATCCTTATTACCCATCCTAGTGGATATGGGTTTGGATGATCAAAAACATCCATCCCAAACTTCTTGACCAACTATTTTGCAATGAGATCCATCTTCGATCCTAAATCAAACAAATCATATATCTTTTTCTTCTTGACTTGTATCTTTATATGGAAGAATTTTTTCATCTCAATCTCTTGTTATTGCTGAAGGCTAGATTCACCTCCTTCTACAATGACATGAAGATGATCTTCTCATCCAGATCCTAGTTTCTTTCAACTTGGTTGCTCGAATATCTGGCCATGAGATTATTCTTCTTATTATATTTCTTTTTTTCTTCGAGTCTAGCTCTGGATGCAACTTCCAGCACTTCTCCTTTGTGTGGTTGTCAATGTTGCAGTAGTTGTTGGGATCTTTGCATGGTGTTTTGTGGTTATCATATTTTTATATTTTCCCCATTTTCTTCTTCTTCCCCTCCTTAGATACATCTTTTTTCTCCTTCTAGCTTGATCCACTTGATTCGCTCTCTTCAAGCCTATGTTCTCTAGATATTGTGCCTATACACAAGCCTCATCCATTTATTTAGGATTTAACAGCATCAATTTCTCCCAAAGATGACAATGTAGATCCCCCAAATACTTGAGGAGTACAACTAGGTTATTTGGGTAGATACCCAATATTATGACCATATTTCAGAACTTTGTGGTGTATATATACATGCATTCTTTTCCCCGACTTTTTCCTGAAGTAGTGCCACTGAACCCACTAGTCCTCTCGTATCCAATAGGGTAAAATTGTGACTTAATGAGGGTTTTGAAGTCATACCACTTAGTCACTAGAGGGTATCCATCCAACCTTAGGGTCTCTGTGTGGATTTCCCACCAAGCTAGGGAATGGTCCTCTAATTTCAACCATGCAAATGAAATCTTTTGTCCTTCCTCAATTTGATGGATGTTGAAATACACTTCTAGTTATTACAACAGTTGATTCAGCTTCAAAGTGTCAATCCCACCATGGTACGACTTGATATTGACCTTTGTTTCCATTTTAAATAGGGGTTATGATTGATTCATGGCACTCAAACTGGGTTTACCTTTCCCAGGTTCTTTATTTGGTCGATCCTGTGTTTCTTCCTGATCTCCTTATCCCCCCTTCTGATTTTTCCTCTACATTTGAACCACCATCTTCTCCAAATATCCAAATGTTATTTCTCAAGGCTGCCATGAGGAGATTTACATTATGATTTATATTAGTGACTTGTTGTTCCAACCATGAAAACCTTTCCTCGGCGGGATCACAAGGGTTATTCACATATTCATCATCCCTGATTAGGGTTTTATGACTTTCGGCCCAACCAATCTAGATCACTTACAAATCTCCACAATACACCCAAGGAAACCTTATTTGATACCAATATTACCCATAAAATGTTGTTAATATTCCACTACACAATTTGTCACAACATTTAATAAAATTGTATTTAAAATCTGAAATTCTACACTATAACAGTTTTATTAGATTTTTATATATGTAGATTTATTGCTAATAGTGCATGCACACAAATTAAAAGTTATGCAAAAAAAATAGAGAAAGGGAAAATCAAATCTCACACACACGGATCTCAACGCGGTTGGTGGGACAAAAAAAATTAGAACGAGAGGAAAACATGAGAGGAAAACATGGATTGTGTGGAAACTCCCTGGTCGATACAGTATGCCATTAATCGGAGAATCGAAGATGGCGGCCATGGCAAACAGCCCCAGCTCTGCGACAGTCCATAATGGTTGCAGGAAGACTGCAATCGGTTCCAAGGCATCGTCATCCGTTCGATCTGAGTTGGCTGGATTGCGTCGCCTGGATCCTGTGTTCAATAAGGTTACCAGACATGTTTATTTGCCCAAATTCAGAGAACTGCTCAAGCCGTGGGCAATGGCTGCCGCGGAGCTGTCACTATGGTGGGCACTGGGAAGTTCTTAGTTGCAAAGCTTGTTACTGAATTGAACAATGCAAAACTTGAAGAAGCTTTTGG
Organism: Pinus tabuliformis; assembly: GCA_031772625.1. Lineage (NCBI taxonomy): Eukaryota > Viridiplantae > Streptophyta > Pinopsida > Pinales > Pinaceae > Pinus > Pinus tabuliformis. Next base: position 62,511,189 of record CM062819.1, on the reverse strand, counting down.
TTTTCCCACTGGATCCAGCGCTGAAATCAACAGAGGATGGTTGCAGGCAGCGGATCTGCCACCCCGTGCTGTGAACAGATACAAACATTCCAAATCTGGACTGGATCTACCCAACAAACAAAGGAAACGCCCAAATCCAAGTACCCAGGAACTCTGGCCAGCGAAAGCCCATCTGATCTGGGACGCAAAACAGTTCAGCCACGCGTTACACTGCGCATTCAAGAAACCTGTTTCGGTAACGGTGAGTGTTGTAGGGAAAAGTATCCGACTCGGATGACCCTATCCCACTCTAAGGGTGATAGTACCTTAGCAACAACTGTAAAGAAAACTACTTAAGGTTTACTTCTTTATGAAAGCAAAAGAGAGTGGATAAATGCACTAACCGTTGCCTTGCGCTTAATGTCGAATCCAAACTCTTCTCTTTGGCTGCTTGCTCCCAGCTCCTTGCTCTTTTGTTGGCCCAGCTACAATGAGATCCTACAAAATAACAAAGAAGGAAACTACAAGAAGCATGCAATCATAACTGGTTCAAGGATTAGTGTAAACCAAACATGCAATTATCACAATATATTATTGAAACAAGAGCACATAGAAGAACCTCAATAGCTTTTATTAATGAAGAAGTAAAGGTTCTGAGAGTATTACAACCATTGAAGGCTCCAATCCAGCAACACCTCCCAGCAGAAAGAATTTCTCCTCTTCACCTCTCTCAAACAATCACCCAATAGCTCTATAGTGAAACCAACAGCATATCATTACTTTGCACCAAATTCCAGCCTCTTGAGCTCATAGGAGAGAGCTCAATATATAGATGAATTGAGAAAGGATGAGTAAGCTTGCAACTGATGTGTAGCTGCCTTGTGTCCTCTCTCTCTTCAGTTGATCTTCAGTTCTTGAGTCCACTTGGAGAACCTTGCTTCCACTTGGAGAAACAGAGCCTCTGACTCATCACAAGGTGAAATCCCTGATCCAAGTGTCATTTTTGGAAGATTCCAGAGCAATGACTCAGTGTGCCACTTGTCCCATCTCGCTCAGCGCAGGTGGCCTTTGTTCTACCTTCTTTGCAACGCAGGTACACCATGGAGGAGTTGAGTTTCAGCGCAGAAGCCTAGTGGAGCACCTGCTTTGATTTCAGGATTGCTTGTTTTTGAGTGTTTTCAGATGGAGAACTGATCTGAGAGCTGTTGGTTTGCTGACCTTGTTCCTCTAGGGGTAGGAACATCATGTTTAGGGACTTTGGATCCCTTGGATTATTGAAAATTCATGCCTGATGCTGCAAGGCACAAAATTGTCTATAACAGATGCCCCCTAAAGTATGAGGTCGTTTATCGGGTGAAATGCTTTATTAGGAGGATCCGAAGTTCATTCAATCTGCTGAGAAGTGTCCTGTAATAAGATACAATACAATACATTATTTTTTCATACTTTTTCATGATCTAGCTGAGGCAGGCATTCCCATGCTCAGCTTTATAAATTCATTTCGGTACATAGAACAGACGATCGTCTGATGATAGACTGATAATTCTCTGTTGGAATTATCATCCTTTGAGAAGGATGATCATCTGCTGCAATGATGTACACATCAAATGTCTTTATATCCTGAATATATATCGCAGCCCGGATGAATGAAACTAGATCCGGGGTCTTCAATCTCTTCCGATCTTCACTCGATGTACAAGTCGATCCATGTGAGAATTTCTTGAAGTCGAACATGGAAAGACATCGCTTGATTACCGGTCAATGATGTAAACCGTTAACAAGCGTGAGAGGAATCACCGATAAGGATGATGACCCTCAAGGTACAGCAGTACAATTCACATGGTGGGAATAAAGGACTTGGCGTCGACCACCATGCAAAATCCTTTGGTCGAAGGTCATTGATGTATACCTGTCGCCGGAAGTGAGAAACTTGCCATTGAGGCATGCAAGCTTCAAAGTACTGAAGGGGTTGTTCCTAGATCAACTCCTTGGATAATGAGCTGATGTCGACAAGGAGCGATCCGTCAAAGGAGGGCCTTAATGAATCCCACATCATTGACACGGAACGGAGCTAGTGATTTTGATGGGGTGAAAAACAAACTGTGATGTATGATTCAGGGTGGCGGTCATGAAATGGATGAAGGACAATGTATGGCAGTGGATGGGACACGGTTGACTCTTTGCAGAACGACATCTCTTGAACATATAACGACACTGATGTGATGGATCGGTAGCATTACCCCAACTATGGATGGTGTGACGAGGACCATGGTGATGAGACCGGTGAATGAAACAACCCAACCCGATGTGATACGGAGGACAAAGTGTCATGTTCAAGAGCGACTTGCTACCATTAAAGCTGTGAGGTTCTTCCAATTTTTCCCCAGTCATTGCTGACCAGTACCTCTTTATTTTTGTCAAGCTTGAGGAGGATAACATATGCTTGTTCTATAACCTGCCCTTCGGGCAAGCTCATCGCTATGTTTTAACGAGCCTAGCGATAGGGAAACTCGTTCTCGTCTAAAGACAAGTTTGTCGCTATTTAATGAATTTAACGAGTCTAACGACAAGGATAACTCGGTCCTTTTCATTTTTAGAGAGTCTGAAAAGGTACATAAAGTCAACTCCAGAATTCCTTTTTCGTCATATAATCCCTTAAGTCCGAAAAAGTATAAAACAATACAGAAGGGATGAATTTTCGATTGCTTTAACGAGCCGAACAAAACAAGCGCTCGATCTTTTTGTGCAATAATCCCTCAGGTCCAAAAAGATTAAAATCTAGAGGAGGGATAGCTCTTTCGGTTGTTTAACGAGCTGGAAGGCCAAAACTCGGCAAACTTTTCATATTTTACGAGTCATGAGAAAAGAGCTCAAAGAAGACTCGTCTTTTGAGGAACGAGTGATAAACGGGGATAGCAGCAGATTCCAGGTACAGGTTGGAATATCCCAATCACGGCAGTGTCACAAGGATGGCTAAGTGAAATCACTCTTCGCAGCTGTTCCTCAAAAAGGGTAAACAAACATTTGGAGATGAACGATTGGCCAAATGAACGGATGGAGGTGAGACTGCAAGAACACGACCAAGGGCTTTTATATGGCTGTCAAAGGTTACATTTACCACGGTTATTTACCGCGCTGGGTTCGTTTTTTAACGAGCTTGAACACTGCTCAACCTTATGTTTATTTTTTAACGAGCATGAACTATGTGCTAAAACTGCTCGGATCTTGCGTTTATTTTTTAACGAGCATGAACTGTGTGCTAAAACTGCTCGATTCTATGCATGCCCCCAGCATCATAATGACGCATGTCAAAGGAGGGTGCCCCCCAAGCTTCATTGCATTCAACTTGGTGGTTGGAATGAAGGTTTACCTTTGAATTTTGAAAAGGGGATTTGTTTCATTTTTTAATGAGGTTGACATAGTAAAAGAACTATCCTCATGACTCCTTGTTTCATTTTTTAACGAGGTTGACACGAGATAAGAACCGTCCTCGGGGCCCATTGTATTTACAGTATTTCCATTAGGGCGACGATCCATGCTGACAAAATATTTAGGAATCTTCTGAATCCGTTGGATATAGAAGATTTCATATTGTAGGTTTCCACTGTGGCTACTTCCGCCAGATTACTTGCCGGCGGTAGGGCAAAAGTACCCATTAAGGCAGGGTCTTTTAGGAGACCTACTCCGATATTTTGGAGTGATTGATTACTTTCATGGATCATTGTGCTGCAACCCGTAACTTGAGAACTGTTGGGGAGAAATGTTTGTTGGTCGACGATTGTAATTTTTCCTTGAAAAGGAAATACAATTCTCCTGTAGTAGGTCGACACAACTGCAGCCATGGCATATATCCAAGGCCTTCCCAGTAGGATGTTGTAATCGAGGTTTCCGTCGATTACTTCCACATCAACTTCTACTGTTTTGCCCCCCAGTTCAACTTGCAAGTTACTTAAAATCCCGTATGGAGTGTATGATCGTCCATCAAATGCTTTTAAGGTCGTTGACGATTTCGACAAGGGTGGTGAGCCTAAATTTTTCCAGCAACTCATCGACATAAGACATGTAGATGCCCCCTCATCAATAATTGTTCGATGAACAGTTTTGTTGAGGGCTTTCACTTTAATAAGGAAAGCTAGTTGAGCTGGTATCTGAGGGTCATATCCTTTATGATCAAAGGCCACAAGATCGGAATCCATTGGGCCAATCCCACCTATAGCTGATAATAAAGCTTGCTCTTGGGAGGTGCAATTTTGCGCTACCTCAGGTGTCGACATAGCGGACGACGATTGAGCCAGGTCCTCTATTATATTATAATCCTGTGTTATTTTTTCACGAGGATTAAATGTAGACTTGTGTACTACTCCCTTTGGCGACTTTATCATTGGTTCAGGAATGATGGGTGGCACGACTTTGGTCAAAGTTGTTGTTGAACTACTAGGTTGTTTATTTGCCTTGTTGTTCAACTGCTTTGGATTCCTGTGATCTTTATTCCTTGTCAAAGCATTATTTTGTTGCTTTGAGGTGGACAACATAAGCACTTGGGATCGGGAAGCATTTTGATTAGAAACCAGATTTTGTCTTGGATTAGGAAACGGATCAGTCAATACTGCTGGGGTTTTTGAACTCTTGAAGAGTTTCTTAACTTCAGCTATATGTGGACAATCTTTCGTCCAATGATCCTCATCGCATATATGACACCCTGTCGGGGGTTTCCCTTTCCTTTTCTTTTTCTTCTTGCCCCCTGGTTGCTTCAGTTGTTTGCCCTTGTTGGTCGACATGGCATTTACTTCTGAGGCAAGAAGTTCCTCATTTGCATTTTGACTAGAAATTTTGCGTTTGCCAGTCACGCCCTCGTCGGCATGAGAGTCATTGTTTGATTTAGGAGGAGGAGGAATTGAAAATTCCAGTCTAGGGGCATCAGGTATTTTGTCGTAGAGCATGCCAGACTGAGTATAAACCAAGTCTAGATATTGCGCACGAGCTATAACTTGCTCTTCTGTTACGACTCCCCCCTTGGCCACATCTTCCGTTATGGCCGGAAGTAATGACTTTATAAACCATTCAGCTAATAGCTGATCGGGAACATATGTTTTTACCATCCTACGACGACGTCGCCACTCATGTATATGATCAGATATGTGGGTGGCAGTCGTCTGTTTGAAGTTGGTAAGGAGTTCTGTTCCGTTTCATACCTTATCGGCAATTGAAAATGGGTTAAAAAGGTTGTGGCTAAGGTACTGAAGTTGTCGAACGAAGCTCTAGGCAATTCAATGTACCATTTTGCCGCTGGACCCGTTAATGTCCTCTGAAAGAGGCGAAGTCTTATCGAATCATCATTCAAGGTGTTCGATGAACACCATAGATGGAATGTCATCACATGATTCGACGGGTCTTCACCTGGATTTCCATTAAATTTAGGAATATCTGACGGAAGTTTATGTGGAATCGCTGGCCACCAAGGGGCATAAGCAATTGGATCATTCGTCAGCCAGTTTAGATCTGGTAATTCTAGAGTTGCTACAAAGGGCAACTGTTGATTCAGGTTAGGCGAAGCATATCCAGGATAAGATGGGATTGCCTGAGCAATGGGTCTTTGCAGACCAGCATAATGCTGGCAACTTTGACAAGGTTGATGGGCGTAACCATTATAGTATGGTTGCCCATTACTTACAAAGACTTGTTGCTCAGGTCCTTGATATGATTGCTGGAATGGCGGTTGTTGACCAATACTGGATGATTGACCAGGATGAGGAGTCACAGTAGTTGTTTGAGCCTGAGTCGCTCCAGATAAGGAGGCACTACCCTGAGATTGCGATTGAGTCGTTGAGACAAGTGGTTGTTGTATTGCAACCTGAGATTGGGGTTGACATACAACAGGTGGAGCTTGTACTTGCGACACATTCACTATAGCAGGTATGGTGGGAATATTCGACACAGGGTGTACTGGTTGCATCGAATATACAACTCCTGGTTGTTGAGGCAGTATTGGTAACCAACCGCTGGATGTAATTCCAGTTTGACCTGAACTTTGTTGTGAACTCACGTATGGGCATCCTCCCGGAGGAGGTAGTGAAAGGGCATACTGCCCCCCATATGGTATCAATCCGGAACTCAAGGGGATTGATTGCCCAGATTGACCTCCAAATGGATCAATTTGGCGAGTTTCAACATAAGAAATACCAGATGATAATCCGGATGAAGAAATAGGAACTAACCATGTCGTTGTCCCTGATTGGACTCCGGCTTGTTGTTGACAATTTGCCGTGACAGATGGTATACCAGCGAACATCGTTGGAGTAGCAGCAGGAGGCTCTGCTGCAGTTGTGTCGGACGACACAGTCCTAGATGTCGACGGTTGTTCAGACATATCTAGTCTATCCAAAAGATTTCTTAACGATTCTACAGGAACTTCCACTTGTGGTGGACTAACTTCGAAGATCAACGAGGGAAGGGTGATGATTATTCCGCTTAAAATAAATTTTATAACGACGCTTTAGACACAACTTGCTTTTTCAGTTTTAAAGAGTCGAGAAAAAGCTAAAGATGACTCTAGTCTCCTTCGATGTTTTAACGAGCCCGAAGTGACAAATGCTCGGACGAACTTTTTCAGTTATAGAGTTTGAAAAAGGCCAAAAGAAACTGCTCTGGAGATCTAGGCAGAGGGTGTGCTCAACCTTTCGCAAAACCACGGAATACGTTTTACGGTACGTGTGGTCAATCTTCGTGAATGCTGTGTTCACTGCATTGCGATCAGTAGGGCGGCCGACACGGTTTCCTAAGGATAAAGGATATATGCCTATAGGGGTCTCCCAATATATACTCGACGGTACGTGGGAGCACAAGTCCGTATTAGTGCCACCGACTCTCAGGAGGAATCACCCACCTTCTTCGAGATCGACAGTCACTACGTTTAACGACGCCGGAACACGTCTCTAGCTTAGACCTCTATGTGTTTGCGTTATGTTTCAAAGCGTTGTTAGGTTCATTCAGTATATTTTAAGTTGATCTTTTTAAAGTTTTCCTTTCAAGGTTCACCACGAGATGTATATGACAAATTCCTAAATGCAGCCTAAGATGAGAAGCAAGCTTTTTTTTCAAATCTTTTTGACTGATGAAAATCTTAACTACTGAGGGAGAAGAAAGGCATATCTTTTCACACAGTTCATACAGCACAAACTAATGCACTTTCTCCTAAATCATCATGCAAACTTTTTCAAATGCAAAATTCACAATGCATGTATTTTCTTTTCCCTTTCTTAATGTTGATGTATTACAAAAAGAAAGTTGTTATTTAACTTTGATTTCGATTTAAAGCGAAAACAAACAAGCTTGTCCAAAATCAAAAGACACCTTAAGATTTACTTGTTTAATCACTGGAAATACATGAAATCAAACCATAATGACGAAAGTAAAAAGACTAATCAGCTATGGACAGCAAACAAGCTAACTCTTTAGACCAGCAAAATGCCTAATACAGGTTCAGATCTAAGAGACCAAAGCAAGACTAGTTCACTTTCGTTATGGGAAATTGTAAATGATGTAAGAAATACAAAAGAACAAGTACAATTTCGTTATATAACAGAGGCGGAATGATGGCAAGTAAGGTTGGTTTCAGAATAGGTACAAGAAAGACAACTTGCTGCAAAAACTGTAGTGAAAACAGGCAAGAAAAAGGGAGGAAACCCCAACTGCACTAGGCAAAACTGGATCAAAGCAGGTAGTACACTGCCTGTTTGACATTCAGCGCAGGTCCCGAAGGGGCTACCTGTGTTGCAAAGTAGGTAGCCTGTGTACAGCCTGCTTTGGAAAACGAGACTTACGTTTTCTCAGTTTCCGGGTCACAATTTTCTCAAAAATTCACGGTTTTTGCTCAAATCAGAAGCTATCAGTCAAGCACACACTAAGGGATGACAAGGAAGATGAAAAGCTATCACTAAGAGCTTACAAGGATCCTTGTAGATCAGCTCTTCAAATCATGAACATGCTCAGAAATGAGCTAGAGTAGCTGCCCTCTACTTCGCTTTTGATATAGTCAAAAGCTTTTCGATTTGGTACTCTTTTGTTCAGGAAATGAATAGCAAAATACTACAAACAATCAAACAGATACGATCCCCAGCGGAGTCGCCAGTTTGTTGTAGGGAAAAGTATCTGACTCGGATGACCCTATCCCACTCTAAGGGTGATAGTACCTTAGCAACAACTGTAAAGAAAACTACTTAAGGTTTACTTCTTTATGAAAGCAAAAGAGAGTGGATAAATGCACTAACCGTTGCCTTGCGCTTAATGTCGAATCCAAACTCTTCTCTTTGGCTGCTTGCTCCCAGCTCCTTGCTCTTTTGCTGGCCCAGCTACAATGAGATCCTACAAAATAACAAAGAAGGAAACTACAAGAAGCATGCAATCATAACTGGTTCAAGGATTAGTGTAAACCAAACATGCAATTATCACAATATATTATTGAAACAAGAGCACATAGAAGAACCTCAATAGCTTTTATTAATGAAGAAGTAAAGGTTCTGAGAGTATTACAACCATTGAAGGCTCCAATCCAGCAACACCTCCCAGCAGAAAGAATTTCTCCTCTTCACCTCTCTCAAACAATCACCCAATAGCTCTATAGTGAAACCAACAGCATATCATTACTTTGCACCAAATTCCAGCCTCTTGAGCTCATAGGAGAGAGCTCAATATATAGATGAATTGAGAAAGGATGAGTAAGCTTGCAACTGATGTGTAGCTGCCTTGTGTCCTCTCTCTCTTCAGTTGATCTTCAGTTCTTGAGTCCACTTGGAGAAACAGAGCCTCTGACTCATCACAAGGCGAAATCCTTGATCCAAGTGTCATTTTTGGAAGATTCCAGAGCAATGACTCAGTGTGCCACTTGTCCCATCTCACTCAGCGCAGGTGGCCTTTGTTCTACCTGCTTTGCAACGCAGGTACACCATGGAGGAGTTGAGTTTCAGCGCAGAAGCCTAGTGGAGCACCTGCTTTGATTTCAGGATTGCTTGTTTTTGAGTGTTTTCAGATGGAGAACTGATCTGAGAGCTGTTGGTTTGCTGACCTTGTTCCTCTAGGGGTAGGAACATCATGTTTAGGGACTTTGGATCCCTTGGATTATTGACAATTCATGCCTGATGCTGCAAGGCACAAAATTGTCTATAACAGTGACTGCCAAGGCAGCACCCGGAAAATGGCTGTTTGGAGGCAGCGGGTTCTCGTATACAGTGGGACGAGGGTTAAACCCTGGATATACCTACCTCACGCCAGATCTGACTTACAAACCAGCGAACCAGGATTTGGATAGGGTAGATCCATCTGGATTCAAAGAGGAACAACCAGATACAACAAAACGAGGTCTCCTCAGGACTGATCTACTCTGCAAGGACACAGGCCTGATCCAGATCTTCATCAAATCGATTGGGGGAAAACACTTCTGCATGCAGCTCAGTAAAGGAACGTGCATCCATGCGCTAAAAAAAGAGATCCAGAGTCACCTTGGAGCCCCAGCACAACATCAAAACCTCATATATTCAGGCTACAGTCTGCAGGACAACCAAACCCTACTACACTACGGCATTGCCAAGGATTCAACCATTATTCTTAATCTCCGACTGAGAGGTGGAAGCACCGGAACCAGCTCAAAAAATGCAAGCTCCTTTCGTGATGCAGTGAGAGGGGGGGAGAAAATGAAGAACAAAGCAGCTCCACCATCAGAGCTACCAGGACCCTACATTGTTGAAGAAAAACCAGATCCACCAACGCTACTAGTCTCCATGCCAGAGGTAACCAATATATACTCTGATTTGTCTAAAACTGCAGTCATTTTAGATTTAATGGTTTCTTGCCAAAATCAGATGCCCTGCACCAGTGGATCTATACAACATGGACCACAAACAGTGAAATTTACCCATGTCCCAAAGGGTACTTCATAGTTAGATTCAACACAGAACAAGAACGAGACAGCATCATCAAACAAGGGCCTTGGTTCTGGGGCAGTGCTGGCCTATTTCTCACCCCCTGGTTTTCTGATTTCGACGCCAACACAATGAAAGTCTCAACGATGCCTGTGTGGGTAAGGCTACATGGCCTTCCTCTACACTTTTGGCATCAAAAAGTATTAGCTCCAATTGGGAATACCCTGGGGAAATACCTAAAAATGGATGAAGACAGAGCTATCAGGGGAATATTCACATTCGCCAGAATATGTGTAGAAGTGGATTTGAGTCGGGGACTACCTGAACACATCACACTGAACTTCAATAATTCACAATTGATTCAACAACTAGACTATGAAAACACAGTGTTCCAGTGCAGGGGATGCATGCAAACAGGGCACCTCCAATATGATTGCCCAGCTGCTCGAAAGGACCCCAGGAGAACTAAGAAACAGCAGAAAAAGCCTAAGGGCTGGAAGCACACTGAACCATTGGAAGAAGAAGATATAAATGAGGAACCTACAGAGACCCAGACAGAACCTGAATATCAAATGGGACAGACATATACACAGGGAGAGATTCCCCCAACTACTCACTTGGGAACACACTATGCAAATCTGAATCAAGAGCCACAAATGGAAATAAGCGGCATCAAACGAACCCATGGATCAGAGGGCTCAGAATCGGACAAAGAACTTCAACTGATCCCAATGGAAAATCAGCTAACCATTATTACTTCCACTCCGGACACTGGTGGTTGGCGACGTGTGGAGAAGAAGAAGGGTAGGAAAATTTAGTCATGCTGGATCAGCTTTCATATTCTCTTTTATTTTCTCTATTTCTGTAGCTTCCTGTCATTACAGGAACAGTCACCTGTTATTTTTTGTATTTTTATTTGCTCGCTGCCTGTTAATACAGGAACATCCATCTGAATATGCCCCAGGCATATACAAAATGTAATTTTATCAATTTTGAATAAAATTACGATTTTTTCTTACGGGAAAAAAAAATCTCACACACACATTTGACAAAATATATGCTCTGGGAAACCATTTTGGAAGAAAACTCCAGCTGGAAGGTGAGGTCACTCCGCTCTCTTTCTCTAAATGGAAATATGGTTACAAGTACAAAGAAGTGTAGCCTATGGCCCATGAGCTGCTACAATGAACCAATACTCTCTTTGTACTCTACCTCCTATTCCTCTTGGCTTCTTTTTTTACATATCCATGGAACAAATGCACTCGAAAGAATGGAATCGCATTTCCTACTAGTGGCTCGGTTATAACCAGCCTAATAGCCTACTAGTGGTTAGGTTTGACTACCTTAACCCTTAACCAGAGTTACAATATAGACTATTCTACATCATAATCACATTACTATTCCATTTTTCATGAATAATGTGGGTTGATGTGGCATCCTCTTGGATTATGGCAGTGAAGACAAGAAGGTCAAATTATAAGTGGCATAAATTTTGCATACAAAATCGGATTGGTGTGATTATTGTGACATTGGAAAGGTATTTGTGTGTAAAATAGGAAAAAAAGTGTGGTGATAAAGTGGAATTTTTTTACCCCAAAAAAACGTTGTTTGAAGACTCAGTGCTTTTAGAAGGTTTCAGACCCTATTTTTGTCAAATTGGGTCCCGTCGGTAAAATTTGTCCCATGAGCTTATTCCTCCACGTTTTCCTCTCTGAAATCATCAAGATGGATGAAAAATAATATAGTGTTCCAATACTGATCATTCATCTTCAATTGATCCATTTCTGGATCTTTCTCATTGATTATATGAACCTTCTTTACAATTTCCTACAAATGTTCCTTTTGTCATTCCTTGAGTCTGTTGATTTCAGTTAGAGTTTTGTCAAGTTGCTTTTTCTTTTGATTGACTTTTTCCTCATGCTTCTGAATATATTTTTCTAATTTTCTTGTCAAAATTTTCTCTTTCTTTTTCTCTTCCTACACTTGAAGCCTTAGAAGGGAAACTTTTTTTCCAAATATATGATTCTACTTCCTTGCTTCGCTAAGGTCACATAAGGCACTAATCAATTTTTCCTTCATGTCAACTACTCATTATTATTCATTATTGTCAGATTATTCACCCTAGGAATATTCTTTTATTGAATCATCATCTTCATCATCATTTTCATCTTGACATGCATGCTTCTTTGTGTAGAGACTATGAAATCTTTTCCAAAGAATTTTGGTAGATGAGCGTTGATCAAATTTCTTTTACAATGTCTAGCACAACACTAACAATTACATTCATGGATTTTTTTATTGTACCTTCTAGGTTCATCGGTATAAGTGTCTCCAGACAGAATAGAGTATCATACATCACATGCATGAGCTTTCAAATAGACTTCCATTTTGGATTCCCATATTTCATATTTGACATCATCGAACTTAGGAGCTGAATAACTAAGTTGACTCTATTGATTATTTGCAACACTAGAGTCTTCCTTTGATTCTTTTGAACATTTTGCAACTTTCTTCTTTGACTTTCCCATCTTTGCACTTTGAGATCTTCGTTATAGCTATTAAGCTACAACTAAAGGAACCTGCTCGAATACCAATTGTTGGAAATACTGAGATGGGGGTGAATCAATATTTCTCTTTAATTAGTTAATTTTAACTTCACTGAGCATTAATTTTTAATAGCATTAGATAAACATAAATCAATCGTCAACACCATTCAACAATGCACAACAATAAAGATAATAAGCCAAAGATTTTTAGGTGTAAAGTGTTACACTAAAATTTGTCACCATGACTATTTGTAGTTAGTATGGCTCCATCAATTGTCATACTATCCTCCTTGGCAAGTCTTACACCTCTGCTCCTCATGTCAAACTCCAAGAAAGAGAGAAATTCCTTAAAAATCAATATAACTCTGGTTACGCAACTTCTCTTACCCTTACCTGCGTGTACGCACCTCAAGTTCATAATACCTGCGTACTTGTACGCTCTGTCTATAAAGGGGTGGGTGTGTACTCCTATAAAGGTCAAAAGGCGCAAGTTTTACTTCAAAAAGTTACTTGTGGTCGAATCTAGAGCATTCTAGAAGATGGTTTGAAGTGGATTGAGCGCCTCCAGATGGTTCATGCATCCCAAAGAAAGAGGAACTTATCCCATGAAGAGAGGAGCTATCCCATTGAAAGAGGGGCTTATCCCATTCATGGTGGGCCTGAATAACTTCCTCCAAAGAATTATAAATACAGGTATTGGGCCAGAGGGAGGAGAGGTTGAAAGCTGAACATTCCTAAGGGTAGATGCTGCTGAAATTAGGACTCCCTTTTAGAGCTTGAGAGGAGAGATTCCAATCCTTTCTTAGCTTCATTTGGAAGTGGGTGAGCTGATCAAAGTAAAGGAGAACTCTTGCTGGACCCTGGGAGGGACCTGCACAACACCAAGGCACTGGTTGTAATGGTTTATTTTGTTTCCAATTAATAAAATTAAGTTCATTTTTCTCAACAAGTTGTTATATATAATTTGTTTCATATACTCCTTGGTCTTTATGATGAATATGTTTTATTATATGAGTTATTCAGGTGCTATGTAATCGTTTGCTTGTTAGTGAATGTAGGTTTCAAAGAGAAGTAGGAGCTCATCTGGATCGGAGAGGCTTGGCTGCTACAAACAGCGTTGGACTAAAGGTATGCTTTAAACACCTGGTTGCTTGTATTTTAAATGCATATTTAGGGAAAGATAGTGCTTGATTGTTTTGTTTGTCACTAGAAAGCCTTAGCTTCTAGGGAGGTCGGTTTTGTCCGCAAAATTGACTCTTTCCGCATGACAAAATGGCGACTCCACTGGGGAATCCATGGATTTGATTGATTTCTCTTTTGATTGATACTTTGATTTGAGAAAAGTCGATTTCTTTCTGGTTTTTGACTGATTGACTGTGAATTTGGGTGGAATAGCTTAGGGTTGAGTTAGTTTTTATTTTTCTTGGTTTTGAGAGCAGTACGCACCCTCTGCGTTAAGCACAGTGCGTACTTGTACGCACTTCTGCTTTGTACACAGAGCGTGGCCGCACCTGTGCAAACAGGCTGCCTGCATACCCTGTCAAAAGTCTAGAAATTTTCCATTTTTTCCTTTTTACCCATTAGATTTTGTTTATAGTTTGTTTTTTGCTGCCCAGATCCACTGTTTACCTATCAGAAGTTTTCATCTAAGCTTGTTTCATTAGCATCAAGGGTTTTAGTGAAGTTCATAGAAGTTCTAGCCCTAGGTTTGATTTTTTTATTGGTCTTGTAGTGACTTTGGCTTTAGAAGTTGTAAAAACCTTGGATATCCCTGGTCTTTTCAGTCTTCTTAGGAGTCGGACCTTTCATAAAATCCACCTTTGTGAGAAACCTACCTTTGTGTTGTCTCTTTGCGGAATTTCAAGAAATCTTGTTGGTTAAGCTGTGAATTTCATTCTTAAGAAAAAGAACAAAAGATTTTTATTTTTGTTTTTGACTGGTTTATGATTCTGCATGAATTAGTCCTTGGTTGAATTGTAACTGAGTAAAACATCCTGGAATTATATTTTGTAGGCTTTTACCTCATTAGATTTGCTTTTAGGTAAATTTCTTTTAGATTTGATTTTAGGTAAAATTGATTTGATTTTCATAGATCTTAAAGTTGATTTTTGTTAAGTAGATTTACATGCTTTGTTAAAATAGGAAAAATACAAAAATCTCTTTTGAAGGAAAGTTTGTTTTAGTAGCATTTGAAGTCTTTGAAAAGAGAAAGGAAGTTTTCATGAAATAATTAGTGGTCATGTGTTGTGTGCTTTGGAAAAGATAAAGAGAGTGTTTCTTTGATTTTCATTGCCAAGAAAGTTGTCTTTATAAATTTTGCATTCTCCAACTCTCTTCGCTAGGGAATTCATTGAAAAGGAAAGATAGTTTAAATCATCCTAGGTGCATCTTTTTAGTGGATTTGAGTCGAGTCTACACACCATCAGTTTCATCTCCGCTACCTTTTGTCCTAAAGAAAAGCCATAAAAAATTAACGCTTAAAGTAAAATTAACTTAGTAACTTTTTATTTACTAGGGCTCTGAAACACCAACATAGATCAGGCTAGTGTCTTGGAGTAGGAGAGTAATTAACTCTCCAAGACAGCAAAACCAAACAAGTAGCTCATATTGTGGTAGGATAAATCCAATAGTTACATTTATGCTCTGGGAAAGCTCCTCTTAAAGGAGAAGCACGAGATCGTGTCCGAACCAGTGAGGGGATCAATCCTCCTTCATTGGGAACGATGCCAGATACGCACGTACTACAAACGGTAAACCTCGGATTAACCATTGTCGAGGAGCCTAGGGTCACTTGTCGGTAAACCTTGGATTATTGTCAAGGAGCCGGCAAGGGGATTGAGCTTGTTACTCTGCCCTTGCGTGCTATCGGATCGTAGACTGTTCCCCCAGGTATATTTGTTGCTGTTGGTGACCTTAGTGACCATTATCTTTAGGATTCTACCCAAGGTGACGGTGGAGGGAAGATCCCACTGTACCTGGAGCAGACGTCGGCTAGACTCACTTGGATTTTCTGGGGGATTCACTTCACTCGAGACGGTTAAAGTGGAGGAACTTGTGCCAGTCTATTCATTAAGCAGGTTGCCGGGGTAACTGTTCCACCCGCCACTTGTGTACTGGATTCTGCGATGTTGGATTTCATCACCAACTAGTGTTTTCGGTCCGGAAGGTTACTGTTTGTGTATGGTTTGACGCCCTAGATTCTTTAGGCGTGTGATTCGAATTTGTTTGGTTCTTTAGATACTTTAGGCGGTTTGCTTTGAGATTTTACTTTGTTTGCGTGTGCAGTAGTTAAAAGTTTTAGCTGTGACTGAATTACCGAGACAGTCCCGTAGACTTCGAGGCCAGTCTCCTGAGATTGTAACCGTGGCCGATTTGTTGAGGAAGTCCCATAGACTTCGGGGCCAACCTCCTGAAGACGTCCCGTGTCATTACGAAGGTTTGAAAGTCCTCGTAACTCCTAGTGGTAGTAAAGTAGGTTCACCTGAAGAAGGAGAGTCTTCGTTGGTAGTTCATCCTGATTACCAAACTCTAGAAACAGGTTATAATCCTGAAGCTATTGCAGTTTCCGAGCTTGCTGGTAGTTTTTCATCTACTAGTGATATAGGCAAAGAACCTGAGATATCTGAACCTGTTACTCCAACATCGGGGTTAGTCTCTCCAACTTCTAGTGCTCCTGATTCACCTAGGGTAGAAAGAGACATCACCGAAAATCTTCCTTCTGGTTTGATAGCTATTGAAGAACTTGCTCCAGAAGAAGAAATAGGCGTCCCTATCCCTGAAAATCAACCTACTATTGATCTAAAGGAGCGTGAATCCATTTTTTACAGTCCACCTAGAAGTACTACTTGGTATCTTTCTTTAACTAATTATTTGGACAGCTCAGGGTTAAGTTTTTCTCCACCTCGTGCTCCTTATCCCCCTGGAGGTCTTTATACTCCTGTAAATATGTCAGGTCAGTCGTCCATTTTTACTCAATCGCCTGAATCTTTTTTGTACGGCGGTCCTTCTGTTCCCTCTGGGTGTCAGTCACTTTCTGGTACTTTTGCGGGAGCATCTCCTCAACCCATTGAACATGGGTTATTAACTGGAAACAATGGTAATAAACTGTTGAGCGTAGGATACATTTATATGATGTCAGGTTCAATTCCCAGTTCTCAACCTCAAGGTGGCCAGTTACCGCCTAGGGATCAGCCTCAATTGACGCCTGGGGGGCAACCTCAAGGTACACAAATTATGTCTGGGGGGCAACCTCAAGGACAATATGTACCCGTGGTGCAGTACATTCCTCAAGGTCAACCCTAGCCTCAATATGTACCCCAAGGTCAACCTCGGTATCAATTTATACCTCAAGGTCAACCCCAGTATCAGTACCTACCTCAAGGGTATCTACCCCAAGGTCAGTACTCGAGTCAAGGTTTCCAACCACCCCAAGGTCAATCTTATGTTCAAGGTATGGGAAATGTACCTTTCAATTATCAATCCTACCCTCAATCCGATTATGGATCTCAATATCCTCAACCTGTTATGGGTCAATACCCCGGAATGAACATAGTGTGGGATCCATCGCAAGTTCAAAAGGTATTGCAGCCAAGTGTACAGTTGTCATCTCAGACTGGACAACCCTTAGTTTCTGGTTCACCCCAGCAACCAGTCCACTCTAATGTTCAAACTTCTGTACCTTCGGTAGTTTCTCAGTCTGGGCCTATTGCACCTAGTACTCCATCTCAAACGACTGCTGCAACTACCGCAACATCTGTTCAATCTACCCCACCTAATTCTGGAGTATCGACAGCTCCGGTTTCTACTGTCTCTATAACTACTCCTCAGACATCTTTACCGTCGTCTGGATCCATGATTCAAACTACGGTTCAGATGCCTGTAGGACAACCTGGTTTAAGTACGGTTGTCACTAGTCAACCACAATTCACTTATCAACCGTACCAGGGACAGTACCACTTCGGTCCTGCTGTCCATCAGCCAGTTTACCAGTATCAACCGTATCCTGGGTACACTTATCAACAACCTCAACAACCCCAGTACGGTCCGGTTAATCCTGGTTTTCCGGGAGGATACAATATCCCGAACGCGATTCCTATTCCTAGTTATCCTGGATATCCTCATCCTGGGACTGGTCTTGTGACCTAGAGTTTTAGGGATCCTAATCGGCAGTTACCATTTATCGCAACTTTGGATTTACCAAACTTGTCCCGCCTAACGAACGATCCAATAAATTATCTTCCGTTTTGGCAGCCAATTCCAAATAAGTTGCCCAGTGACATTCCCAAGTTTGAAGGTAAGTCTGGAGAGGATCCGTCGAATCATGTGATGACTTACCACCTCTGGTATGCCTCTAATTCCATCTCGGATGATTCGATCCGTTTACGTCTTTTCCAGCGTACTCTCATTGGTCTCGTGGCCAAGTGGTACATTGAGTTACCACGGGCCTCTTTTTATAATTTTAGCCAGTTAGCTACCTCGTTTTTAACTCATTTTCAGTTGCCGGTCAGATATGATAATGGTACGGAGTTACTAACTTCGTTAAAGCAATCGACGTCCACTTATATTTCCGATCATATTCATGAATGGAGACGTCGAAGGCGGTTAGTGAAAGTTTTTATCCCGGACCAGATCTTAGCTGAATGGTTTGTTAAATCATTGTTACCGAAGATTACTGAAGACATAGCTAAGGCCTGAGTAGTTACTGAGGAGCAAGTGATTTCTCAAGCGCAGTACCTTGACTTAGTTTATACTCAGTCAAGTATGTTACACGAAAAGATCCTAGATCTTCCTAAGTCAAATCAAATCACTGCTGCTCCTTCGGGGTCTCATGCCGCTGATGGTATGATTGGTACGGTGAACACTAAAAGTAAGAAGAAATCCTCAAATAATTCTTCTCCTATTATAACCTTACCAGACTCCTCGACAGGAGATTCTTCTGCTAAAGTTTCCGCTGATATTCACGCTGTAGAGTCATCTACGGCTAAATCAAAATCCGGTGGAAAAAGAAAGGCAAGAAGAAGAATAAAGCAGACAAAACTCCAAAGGAGAAAACTGAAAAGTCGGAAACCAATGACGAAAAACGCAAACCTCGATATTCTTGTCTTATTTGTGAAGAGGATCATTTTACAAGAGATTGCCCTCATCGGGCAGAGGTTACGAAGATTGTTAAAGGTTCCCAAACTCCTGCTGTTTTGAAAGATCCATTTCCAAAGTAGGAGAGTAAGATGATAGGTTCTTCCTCGAGTGCCAGTGAAGAACCCATATTGATGATGTCTCATGTAAGGATTGCGACTCGATCGCAATATTATGGTAGTAAAAGTCCTGTTGATGGCAAAGAAGCAGAATCTTCTCATTCTAATCCATCAACCTCAGCTCCCGGTTCTGATCCACTATAGATCGAGAAACCTAACCCGGACTTAGTAATCAAACCGCCCGCCAAGGGTATACTTCGAAAGTCTGCTTTCAATCCACATGCGAGAGCGGCCCAGAATTATAACATTGTTGAGGACTTAGTTGTTTCACCCTCAGCAATGTCGGCTTTGGAAGTGCTGCAATCATGCCCAGCACAGCGCAAATTACTTTTGTCGGCTATAGGAGCTGTTGATGTTCAGGACCCGAACCTAATAATCTCTGATCTAGAAAATAGTACACCGCGTTTGCCTCATCAAATGGCTTTCCAGATCCCAGTGATAGTCAAAAACAGGCCTATTCATCGGACTGTAATTGATGAGGGAGCTTCCACGTGTATTATGTCGATACAGTGTTGGAGATCGCTTGGTTCTCCTTCACTAAACCAATCCCCGACAATTCTTAAGGCCTTTGATGGCCGTGGGTTTCATCCGTTTGGCATTCTACAGGATTTGCCTATAGGGGTTGAAGGAAAAACCGTTAGTCTAGATGTGGAGGTGGTTGATGCCCCTCTAGACTACAACCTTCTCTTGGGTCGAAGTTGGTCTTACGCTATGACAGCGGTCGTTTCGTCGGTCTTCCGAGTAATAAAGTTTCCACATAATGGCAAGATCGTAACAATAGACCAGCTAGCTTACTTTTCATCTGACCCAACCTCTTCAGAGAATATTCAGCATGTTGGTAAAACAACTATCCCATACAAGGATGTTGGAGTAGGATTAGTTAAAGATGTCGGTTTACTGGGAACTTTTCCTTTTCCTCCAATCAACGCATTGTCTTCATTTGCATCCATTCATATTATTACATCAAAGACCATTGTTTATGACAATCCTTGGATCGTTCCTTCTGAATCTGAGATAGACTCATTTGGTGATGCTATGCCTTTGAGTCCATATGAAATTGCCTATGAAGCCGTGCAGTCTTTTACCGACCCGCGTTCAACTAAAATCAACCAAATGAATGTGGTCCGTGACGAATCACTTTTCACGTCAACCTCGGAGTTAATAGCATTTCCCGAAGTTGTGTCATCTAACGAGCAACTTCGTGAAGTCCTGTGTGTAGACGATTTACCATGGGAAGATCTCCATCACAGATCTTCGTTTTTACCTGAGGATGATCGTTTTGAAAATGATTTCTCATCAATCTTTACAGCTGAATATGTCAAAGAAGCTCAGAATCCAATGAAACATCCTGATTCAGAGCTGAATTTGGGAAACATCTCTCACACTATTCCCATTGACATTTCAGTCAAGCCTAGAATTGTTGAGAACATTCATATAGGTGCCTCGTGTACAGATGACGAAATTCAAACATACAAGGCCCTATTTCAAGAATTCTGCGACGTGTTTGCCTGGTCCTATGAGGAAATGCCAGGAATTGATCCCGCGATTGTTGTTCATGAGATCAAGACTTACCCGGACGCTAAACCCGTCCGGCAAAGTTTGCGTCAGATTCACCCACGAAAAGCGGCTGCAATTAAAGCAGAAGTTGAGAAGCTGTTGAAAGCAGGGTTCATTTATCTGATCCCGTTAACGGATTGGGTATCGAATATTGTTCCGGTTAACAAAAAACAGGGAAAAATAAGAATATGCATCAACTATAGGGACATTAATCGATCTTGTCCAAAGGACAACTATCCAACACCCTATATCGATCAAATAATTGACGATTGTGCTGGCAGTGAAATATTTTCCTTTATGGACGGTTGTCACACGGAATCTGTCAAGGGTGCGGACACGACTGACCTTCCTAGAAGTCTAAGACATTCTAATGACAAACAAGACAAAATGGAGTGATCTTTCTCTAAATACACCTTTTACAACATGAAAACTACAAGTGTTTAGGCTTACCTTATTCCAAAACGCTGTTGTTGAAGTCCGTTCTTGACGATCCGGATGAGCTCCTCCTTCAAGTCAATTCCTGCAACCACAAACAATCAAACAATTACCAAGCACTTGCATTTCATATAATAAAACATATATTCAACATGCAGACCAAGGAACACATGAAATAACTCATTAACACAAGCTATTGAGAAAAATAAACCAGTTTGTATTAATAACGAAACAAAGAAACTCTTACAACCTGGCCTTGGTGTTGTGCAAATTCCTCCCAGGGTCCATCAAGGGTTTTCCTCTACTTTGACAAAGCTCACCCTCTCCCAAGTAGAATCAAGTGAAGACAATCTCTCCTCACAAAGGCTCTAATGGAAGACCTAAATCCTGCAGCATTTACCCAAAGAAAATGTATAGCTCCAACCTCTTCTCCTTCTGGCTCAATGCCTTCATTTATAGTGCTGTAAAGAGGTTATTCAGGTCCACTATCAATGGGATCATCCCCCTCTATGGGTGGGATAGCTCCCTTATTGATGGGATAAGTTCCCCCTTAATAGAGATACATGAACCAACTGGAGGCGCATCCATTTCATCAAACCGACCTCTAGAATGTTCTAGAAGTAACCACAAGTAACTTTTTCAAGATAAAACTCGCGCATTTTGCCTTTTACAGAGGGACGCACCTGTCCTTTAACATACAGAGCGTCCATGGACGCAGATTTTGTGAACATGGTCAGCGTCCCCGCAGGTAAGGCTAGAGAGAACCTGCGACCCCAGAGATAAACATGATTTTTACAAGACTTTCTCTCTTCTTTGAGTTTGAGATGGATAACAGAGGCATGAGACTTGCCTAAGAGGGTAGCATGACTTGTTGATTGGAGCCATACTAACTGTAAGTAGTCAAGGTGACATTTTTTAGTGTAACAGACGGTTTTTCCGGTTACAATCAAATCAATATTCTACCTGCCGATCAACCAAAAACGGCTTTCATTTGTCCATGGGGGACATTTTCTTATTGCAAATTACCTTTTGGGCTAAAGAATGTCGGAGCAACTTTTCAAAGGGCGATGTCTTATGCGTTTCATGACATCAAACACATTGTGCAACCGTATCTCGATGATTTGCCTGCTCATTCGTTACATCGAGCTGATCACCTTGCCCATTTACGAGCAATCTTCATGAGGTGTCGGCATTATCGTATTCAGTTGAACCCACACAAATGTGTCTTCTGTATAGAAGTGGGTCGATTACTGGGATTTGTGGTTTCGAAAGCCGGCATTCGCGTCGATCCCTCGAAGGTCGAAGCTATCATCAAATTGCCTCCTCCTTCGAGTCTTCGCCAACTCCAAATTTTGCAGGGGAAAGCAAACTTTTTACGAAGATTCATTCCTAACTACACCGAGGTTACAAAGGGTTTTACACGGTTGTTGAAACAGAATGCTCAATTCTCTTGGGATGAGATAGCTCAGAAATCTTTTGATGCACTCAAGCACGCGTTGACCCATGCACCGTTGTTGCATCCTCCCAACTACAACCAGGATTACTTTTTGTACCTCGCCGCCGCCCATTCCACCATCAGGATGGTCTTAGTACAGGAAGATGAATTCGAAACGGAACATGTGATATATTACCTTAGTCGGACGTTAAACCCAACTGAGCTCAAATATTCACATGTGGATAAATTGGCATTGGCAGCCGTTCAAGCTATCCAACGTTTTTGTCACTACATTTTACTCCGTAAAACTACAGTCATTTCGGATTGCAACCCTATGATCTACATTTTGACTAAACAATTGCTAGGGGGCAAGTACTCTAAATGGATCGTTATCCTGCAGGAGTTCGACTTGGTGTTTGAGAAATCTAAGTCTAAGAAATCTTTAGTTTTTGCAAAGTTAATGTGTGACTTCCCGCGTGCTGACATGGAAAATGTGGCAGAGGAGCCCATCGCGGACGAATCTTTGTTTCTAATCAGCACTTTAGATCCGTGGTATGGGGATATCATCGTCTATCTCCAGACCCAATCCTTTCGGCCCGAAGTTTCAAAGTCGGAATGTCGGAAAATTCGATTCCAGTCCCAACAGTACAAAATAATTGGAGATACTCTTTATCGTCATGGGGCGTACTTGGTTTTTCGACGTTGCTTAACTCACGAAAAAGCTGAAAGGGTTCTGAATGACTGTCACTCTGGAGCGTGTGGCGGTCATATGTCTGGGTATGCCACAGCCCAAAAGATATTGTGCGCTGGCTACTTCTGGCCGTCCTTGTTTAAAGATTGTATTACTGCGGTCCGAAAATGCCACAACTGTCAGGTGTTTGATCGAAAGATGCGCGCTCCACCTGCTCCTCTCCACCCTATAATTTCTGTTGGTCCTTTTTCCAAATGGGGTATCGATTTTAATACATGTAACCCTCACTCGGCCGGGGGGCATGCGTATATCATCCTTGCGGTAGATTATTTTACTAAGTGGGCCGAGGCGATGCCTACATTCGAGGCAGACGGCAAGACAGCTGCAATTTTCGTGTTCAATCACATTATTGCTAGGTTTGGTGTCCCACAAGCGATAATCACTGACCATGGGCGCCATTTTTGAAACGTTATGATGACAGAACTTACAGGCCAGCTTGGTTTGCGTCATGATAGCTCAACTCCTTATTATCCACAAGCGAATGGTCTGGTTGAGTCCATCAACAAAGTTTTAGTTATCATGATCCGACGAATCATTGGTATTCATCGTTCGAATTGGCACAACATGTTATTTTCTGAGCTTTGGGCGTATCGAACCTCAGTGAAAACATCAACAGGGTTCACTCCTTTCCAACTAGTTTATGGTTTGGAAGCTATGCTGCCCATTGAATGCGAAATCCCGTCACTGCAAATGGCCATCGAGTTACTTCCAGCTACTTCCGAAGAGGAAAAGCATTTATTATACTTAGCTCAATTAGATGAGACTCGACGTGATGCTGCATTGGCGATCGAGACTCACGCAAAACGTATGAAAGCTCAGTATGATCGAAATGTGACCCCTCGAAATTTTTCGGAAGGAGACCTAGTGCTATTATATGATCAAGCTAATGATAAATTAGGTGCTGGAAAATTCGTTCCTATGTGGCATGGGCCCTATATTATCAAGCGAAAGCTAGCAAAAGGGGCCTATGAGCTGGTAGACTTTGACGGGGACTCTTTGGGTAAACCCAGAAATGGATTTTACCTAAAGAGGTATTATGCTTAAATGATGGGTATGGAGATTTTTAGTTAGGTTAGTTTTTCTTTCTAGCTAGTGTGTTTGTTAGTTTAGACAGTGTGCTTAGCTTAGAGAATGTGTTTTTTGTCGTTATTCTGCTTATCTTGATTTTACTCTTGATATTGCAGATGTCGATGCCTCTCCAAACATACATTGGGTTTGCTGATGGTGCTTGTCGTAGTACATGGAATATCTCTTCCGCAGCTTGGGTTATCTATTCACCCTCTGACGAGTTAGTTTCTATGCATGGGGTGAGCCTCGGTCAAACAACAAACAACATTGCCGAGTACAGTGCAGTGATTGAGTTATTGTCTGAATCTATTTCATTCGGGATTCGGAGTTTGATAGTGAGGTTAGATTCTGAACTCGTTGTATTACAGCTTAATAGAGTGTATGCCATTAGAAATCCAGTGTTATTAAGGTTATTTTTGAGAGTGCGTCTCTTGGAACGTGAATTTGATTACATTGAATATCAGCATATTCCAAGGTCTTTAAATACATTAGCAGATGCAATTGCTTCTCGAATGTTAAATAGACATTTGCAATAATCATACATGTAAATTTAAAAACATTTCATCACACATGTTCAACAGATAAGCCGGTAATAACGATATATATAGATAGGAGTGTGTCAAAAAGTACATCGTCTTCGATCATAGGTTGAAAAACACCTTATGATCGGCAAAAATGATAAGTACAAAAAGCCAAAATGTCACATGTGTCTACAAAACGACCATCCAATCACTGGTGATGTTCTCTATATGACACCACTGCACGGGCTACCCTACACAAGAACCTCCTAAAAGGTCCTGGGACTGCGACTACATAGCGCTGAAACCTGATAGGAATATCATCTATGGAAGTCTCTGGTATATCTACTGTAAGACGCTCTAGATCTTGTTCCAACTCAGCTAAAGTCTCTGTGGCCTCGTCCTGTGGGGCCGGCGCCGCTGCAACTGGTAGTCTCCTCTCGAAAGGCCGGATTTTGGCTGGACGACATGGGCCTACATCTGCATTTTGAAAATTATTACTATCAGTTTTGAGACGATATAAAAAAAAATAGATAGTTTAAAAACTTGTGAAAAATGAATTACCTGTGTCATCCCATTGTTCTCCCGGTGGAAGAACCATGTCCGGATCTCCATGAAAATCAACTCCGGCATAAGGAAAATCTTGTATAGAAAAGACATGGTCCTCTAACCAGTGAAAGTACTCCGGAGTAAATCGGACAACCTCCGTGCCCTCATCAGGATGACGGGCCATAACTGCAACCCATCGCATCAATTTGGGCTCTCGGGGAAGCCCAGGCTCAACAGTGAGCTGCTGTGGGATCAGCATCGGAACCCTCTCTAGGCCAAAACTCACAACTAAAGGCCCATAACCAAAAGTCTTTAGCTGTCCGTTTTTGGCTCTAATCAGTTGGCCCTTTAAATTGGCCAACACAGCATCACACCAGTTGAAAATGGTACCTCGATAGCAATCAATCGCCATTCGCATCTGGGATCCAGTGGCAATGTGTAAAGCGGCAGCCCCGCAAAGTCTGGTAACTGTAAAAGCAATCACCATAAGTTCAGGGCGGGATATAGTTTTGATCTCTATCCCCTTCTCCTCAGACTGTGTGTTACACCACTCTAGTCAGAGACTAGCGATGGACTGGCCACCCGGCCTAGTCCCGAACAGAGTCAAGTGTTCGCCTCTCTTGGGCAAACCAGTGAGGAAGTAGATATCTGAGGGCTCTATCTCGAGCTGGTGCCCTCCAATATAAAAAAACTGGTCCTGAACGTTCCATCTTTCTACCAGCCACTCTAGAAAGTGCACTTGGGCCCTCATGCCAGGTATGGCCCAGTATTTGTAAAGGCCGCATGCCTTCACAGCATCAATGGACGGTTGATGACTAATGGCAGCCAAATCAACATCTTCGTGCTCTCTCTCGCGCCAATCAAGCATGGTGAATAATCTACACACCAGAAAACATCCATTAGAGTCAATGAAATCAAAAAAAATTGGTCCAATTTAGAGAATTTTGGGTTTGTAAACCCTTTGCGTGGAGTACACACCCCGCCTTTAGGAACAGACAGTGCGTACACAGGTTCCCTTAAGGCAAGGTGCGTACGCCTGGCATTTTTCCAACTGAGAAAATGTCGGGGTACGCGGGCCCCTAGTGTGGCACCTGCGTACCCCGAAAGGCGGATCTTGAAACCCCAAACCCTCCAAAAAATAAAATCTGGGGCCTAAAAACAAATTCTAAACGGATGAAAATGAAGAGGAGGATGTTGTAGAATACCTGAAAGAGACGGCGTTCGATTTCGACGGTCGGATTCTCCGCAATGTCCACAGGGAAGTTTCTTGCCAAAATCCCTTTTTCTCTCCTCAACAGTAAAATGGTAAAAATGAATTGGTAAAAGCCCTTTTTATAGGTTTTTTGGGTAAATAAATGGTAAATTTGTTTATTTTTCACCATGAAAAGGTATTTTTCAAAGTATTTTTATCTATCTTAAACAGGTATGAGTAATGTGTTGGTTTTTGTGCAGGATAAAGGATTTTCAGGGAAAATTGTCATTTTTTACAAACAAAAACATCAGAGTCATCTTTAAGCCCTTTTCTGACTCCTAAAACATGAAAAGATTGTCGAGCGTTTCTTTTACACTCGTTAAAATGGAATTAAAAGATGGTCCACTTACAGCCCTTTTCTGAACGTAAAAACATGAAAAGATTGCCGGATTTTTGTCGTTTCAAATTCGATATTGGAAATAAAACGACGTGTCCTTGATTGCTTTTTACTTTTCAGATCAGAGACACTAATCATGAAAGTACTCCTTGGTCATAAAGATCAAGCGGTTCTCTCAAGTATTATTTTATACTTTTTCGGGCTTGGGAGACACAAATTTACGAAAAAGGTCAACCCTAGAGTCTTCTTAAGTTTTTCAGACTCTCTAAAATTGAAAAACGCCGAGTTTCTCCTATACTGGACTCGTTAAGATTTCACAGTAAAGGACCTGTTCGATTACAAACAGGAACGGACCACTCCTTCTTAGGGTTCGAATCTAAACTAAGTTGGACTCATCCGAAGGATGAGCTTATAATCAAGCATATGTTATCCTCCTCAAGCTTGTAAAAAATAAAGAGGTACTTGCCAGAAATGGTGGGGGAAAAGAGAGAAAAATGAGCCTATTTGTTATCCTTTGTCACAGAAAAAAACCTTATCACCACTCTTGAACACGACACTTTTCATTCACCTGGGTTGGGAAATCCTTTGCCTAACAGTTGATCAAACCACATTGAAAATCTTCAGCCGGTTTCTGGGTATTAACTTTGGGTCAATTGTCACCAAGCCATATGTCGTGTCGTTATGTGTTCAAGAGGTCACTGCAAATAAACCATTCATCTGCAAAATACCCATCATCCATCTTGACCATCCCTGAGTCAGTCCTTACAGCTACATTTCTTCAACTTGATCTATGATTTCGTGTTGTGGGCTTGCTTGCAACAGGTCGCTTTCTATCGACATCAGCACATTATCTAGAAACATGACCTAGAAATCATCAGTACCTTGAAATCTTCATGCATCAATGGCAGGTTTCTCGCCTTTGACGACAGTTTACATCATTGACTTTCGATCGAAGGATTCCGTGACATGTTCGACATCAACACATTCATTCACATCTCATGGATTGTACTGGGTACTTTGAGAACCATTGACATCACTGGTGGTCTCTCTCACACTTGTTAACAGTTTACATCATCGACTGGTAATCGAGTGGTTTCTACCATGTTCGACATCAACTCATTTATTCGCTTGGATAGAATCGTACTATTTCAGGAAGTAGAAATGAAGACCCTGGATCTAGTTTCCACCATCCAGGCTGCGAGGAGTTTTGTATTCATTATACAGTAGACTAATCATAAACAGATGGCTGCGTCCATACTGTGTCTACATGAGTCTATGATTATGATGTACTGCAAAATCATTCCTATATCAGAGCAGTAGTTAGTTTGTTAGTTAAAGTTTTCAATCTGAGTATGGGAATGCCTACCTCAGCGATGATATGATCTTATATATGTATTTTGTGTTGAATATTTGCAGGTTCCGACTGGGCTCTCCACAAGATAATCCTTGAAATGATAAAGTACTTCACCCTTCCTAGATGATATGAAACCCTAATCTACTACAGACTTCGCACTTTAGGGGGCAATCTGTTACACTAAAATTTGTCACCATGACTATTTGTAGTCAGTATGGCTCCATCAATTGTCATACTGTCCTCCTTGGCAAGTCTTATACCTCTGCTCCTCATGTCAAACTCCAAGAAAGAGAGAAAGTCCTTAAAAATCAATATAACTCTGGTTACGCAGCTTCTCTTACCCTTACCTGTGTGTACGCACCTCAAGTTCATAATACCTGCGTACTTGTACGCTCTGTCTATAAAGGGGTGGGTGCATACTCCTGTAAAGGTGAAAAGGTGCAAGTTTTACTTCAAAAAGTTACTTGTGGTCGAATCTAGAGCATTCTAGAAGATGGTTTGACGTGGATTGAGCGCCTCCAGATGGTTCATGCATCCCAAAGAAAGAGGAACTTATCCCATGAAGAGGGGAGTTATCCCATTGAAAGAGGGGCTTATCCCATTCATGGTGGACCTGATTAACTTCCTCCAAAGAATTATAAATACAGGTATTGGGCCAGAGGGAGGAGAGGTTGAAAGCTGAACATTCCTAAGGGTAGATGCTGCTGAAATTAGGACTCCCTTTTAGAGCTTGAGAGGAGAGATTCCAATCCTTTCTTAGCTTCATTTGGAAGTGGGCGAGCTGATCAAAGTAAAGGAGAACTCTTGCTGGACCCTGGGAGGGACCTGCACAACACCAAGGCACTGGTTGTAATGGTTTATTTTGTTTCCAATTAATAAAATTAAGTTCATTTTTCTCAACAAGTTGTTATATATAATTTGTTTCATATACTCCTTGGTCTTTATGATGAATATGTTTTATTATATGAGTTATTCAGGTGCTATGTAATCGTTTGCTTGTTAGTGAATGCAGGTTTCAAAGAGAAGGAGGAGCTCATCTGGATCGGAGAGGCTTGGCTGCTACAAGCAGTGTTGGACTAAAGGTATGCTTTAAACACCTGGTTGCTTGTATTTTAAATGCATATTTAGGGAAAGATAGTGCTTGATTTTTTTGTTTGTCACTAGAAAGCCTTAGCTTCTAAGGAGGTCGGTTTTGTCCGCAAAATTGACTCTTTCCGCATGACATAAAGCCTTCCAGGATAAGAAACTCTAAATGCTTCTTAATGTTTGTCTTAAATAATTTACATCGACAAATGAGATTGCATGTGATTTTCGCCGAAATCTTTCTCTAAGCTCCAACTTCCAAGATTTTTAGCTCCAACTAAAGGAGGCTCTATCCCCATGGTTTAAAGGATCCAACCTAAAGGATGCTCCAACACCCTGATTTACTAATTCAACTAGAAGGACACTACAATGCCATGTATAAGCTCCAACCAACCCTAGCACCACCCCTGCCACCATGAATTGTTCTCAAGCTCTGACTTGAAGGAGAATCCACTCTCGTTCTTTGCACCACCCTGCCACCCCGTCTAGTAAGTTGCTACTTTCCATGGAGACTCCAACCTTCATATCACTACAGTGAACCATGTTTCACAACCAGACTGGATCCCCATGTTCTCAATATCAATATAAAATAACCTACAATACAATATATAATAAATAATTTTTTTTCTTTTGCTCAATATATAAAACCCTAACCTCTTTTCAAATTACATGAACTTGTCTTCAATCATTTAGTCATATAACCTTGGTTCAATAATACGTTAGCAATAGACCCTAGAAGTATTTATTTATATCAACAATAGCTGCAAAATTTGGCCCAATGCACTTAACCACCAAACTCTAAACAACCATACTTTATTTTTTTGGTTAATTAAAATCAACAAATCAATAACCTTCTACTGCAACATGAGCATCAACAACATACTAAACCCTTCTCTATCTTCAATATCCAGTCAACATGTGAACCCTACAAGATTATATTTGTTCAAGCCCTAGAATGCATCAAATCAATGCTAGCTCATCAACTGAATACTAAACTCTTAAGAATATAAGACAATGATAATAACTCACCTTAATACACTATTTGTACTAGCTATGCTCATGTCATAGTTTTGTCACATTACTCTAATGTCAAACCCTAATAGCTACAAGCCACATCACTACTCTAAATTAACAACTGTAACATGTCATATTTTTTGCTCAGTTAACTCTAAAATAACAGTGATAATACATTTTAATAATAAATCAAACCCTAGTTCAAAATTCCAGTAGTGCACAACATACAATAAATGTTTTTGTTGTAAAATCATAAGAGATATCCTTGTCATCCTCTGTCACATAAGTGATCCTATATTATCAAGTGATTCTAGCCAATGTGTCTCTCTGACCCAACAGCTTTATCATCAACCATCACTACTTAACTCATACTTTTATCATGATACATTGACCACATATGTGACAACACATCACAGCGTTATAGATAGAAATCTATGGCAACTAATATTCAACAGGTCATAAATCTGGCACATCAAGTCCACTAATAGACTCCAAACTAACTCTAACAAAATAACTTTGTGCTCTTAACAATGGGCACATTTTGATCAGTAGCATATTAACAAACTGCCATACCTCAAGACTGTTGATGTATACCTTATATGAATAAATATGCCCCTTGCATACAAAAGTATGCTTCAAAATATTTCTTTTAAATCTTCTCTAACTTTCTCTATTTGTACATGCCCAAACAAACTTTTAACCAGATATCATATACACAACTAAAATCTAGCCCACATTATTTTTTTATAGCATCATTTAGGACTCATGTAGACTTGATGCTCTTATATGGCCTTTGGTATCCTTTTCCCATGCAGATTTGATATTATATTAAAAAATAATATTTCAAATTCTATACGTGACTCTGCCCACACTAAATTGCATACATACACAGTTCCTATAATATTATACCCTTGTATACCTTTTAAAATATTAAAAAATAAAATAAAATGCTATTTTTCGGGTGGGGTTCACAGGTTTTACCGAGAGCCCACCTACAGGAGCCCGTGGAAAAACTGAATTAACTAATTTCAAGTGGTATATATACACCCCTTGGGTAGGCCTAAAATACATAAGAGAAGGGTTATTGACATTATACCCATTTTCTCCTAGATCAAGTATGATTTTCCCGTGCATCCTGCACTCCCATTCTATATGGAAACCCTGGTTTCATTTGCGGAGATGTTCATCATCTATATAGCATCTCCTTGCATTTGTTAGAGAGGTTTTCTTCGTTTCTTGGGATGGACGGATCTAGAGGAAGGCTTCGTCGGTGCTTTAGCTTGGATTAGGTTGTACATTTCCTGTACCTATTGTTGTTAATCAATAAAAAAGCTCATGTCTTGTTCCTGATATGTTATTGTATCATGAATAGTAGTTTATATGCTTATATATGATGATCTAACATATCTTTTATGTATTCACATTGAATTATCTATTATGTATATGCTTATGTGAATTGACTTGTAGGCTTCCTCGTTCTGAAGCAAGAAGATGGTTTGGATCCTATAGGAACATCATCAAACATAGGACCTCCAGGTATGTTTCCAAATCCACGTTTAGCAATTCATATGTTTGGCATGCTCTTTGTTGCTTGTTCTTCTTTGTAGAGGTAGTCAAGCCTTACCTTAGGGAACTTTTCCTGCAAACAAAATTGGTGACTCCAATGGGGAATACCATCAAATATTTCCTAGAAGGGTTGTTATTCTTTGATCTAAGTTTTGGTTTGTTGTTTCTTGACTTTTCTAACCTTCTTGACTCTTAAACAATTTGGTCATTCAGCCTGATCTCTTGGATCAATACTGTATTTTTATTTTTTCCCAGTTTTCCATTTATATGTAATTTGTATTGTATATAGTAGCTTGTATATGCGTTTTCTTCCAAAGAATCATGTGTATACCCGAGTTTCTTCAAACACGATCGTGTACATACGTGGTTATAGACTCAGACAGTTGTAGGCTTTAACCCTGTACATAAATTACCTACATATGAATTCTACAAACAAAAAATAAATAATGGTGAGAGCATAAAACATAAAATATATATATACAAGATCTTCCCCTCGATCCCAAAACCAAGACTACTAGATTGATTTTTCATTATATTCCTTTCAATGTTATAATACATATATATACATGACGAAGCATCCATAAACTCCAATCCATTAACCCTGGATTAGAACATAACGCAGTTCCCTTGACGAGATCTACAAGATACCATGGGCTAAAAATCATCGCATCCAAAACCATGTGCAAAACCCATGCACAAAACCATAGGTAGGCCCGCCCACCTAATATAGAATCCAGAAGAAATTTCCCAGGGCACTGCCCCAAACCCCCCGACAGGGGGGGCTAGCCTCCCCCCCTCTAATCCCCCAGCTTCATGCATGGGGCTAGTTGTGCAAACAATATAACACATACCCAACATTCTCCCGCTTGTTGTTCCCTTTTCCACACAGGGGGTCACAGGAGAGTTTAGTCATAGGTCCATCCCTATAACACCCATTGTTTCTCTACACCAAGAAAACTTCTCAATGCTCACGGACTTTGTCAATGCATCTGCAGTATTCTTCAAAGTGTCCACCTTTACCAACAACACCTTTTTGCCTTCAACCATGTCCCTCACAAAGTGATACTGAACATAAATGTGCTTTATCTTTGAATGATAAGCAGGGTTCTTTGCCATGCATATTGTACTTACGTTGTCTCGGTCTATCCTTACATCTCTTTGTACTAACCCAATACTTGAACATAATCTTTGAAACCAAACTGATTCCTTACTTGCATGAGTGGCTACCATGTATTCTGCCTCTGTAGTTGAAAGTGCTACTACAAACTGTCTCTTGCTCATCCAACTGACTGTACCTCTAAACAAGTTAAAAACATACCCACTTATAGATCTTCTCTTATCCATATCTCCAGCCCAGTCTGCATCAATAAAGCCATGAATATCCAAAACTCTATCAAACCTTGGTCTTCCTTGGTATCACATACCATAATCACTAATGCCACGCAAATACCTGAACTCGCTTCACTTTGCCCAATGCTCGTTCCCTAGTTTTGACATAAACCTGCTAAATACTCCCACTGCATGTGCAATATCTGGTCTAGTACATACCATTGCATACATCACGCTACTGACTGCACTTACATATGGAACACGGGACATGTCCTCTTCCTCTTCTTGTGTCTTGGGACATTGTTCAACAGATAAATTTACACCTACAAGAATAGGAACCTTCGTGACCAGTTTACTATCCTGCATATTAAACCTCTGTGGTATTGTCTCAACATACTTCCTTTGGTTTAACTAGAGCTTCCTCTTTACCCGATCGCGCTTAATTTCCATACCCAAAATGTAGTTTGTAGCACCAATATCTTTCATGTCAAATTTGGAGGACAATTGGGTCTTCAATTCCTCGATAATTTCTTTGTCATTTCCAATCAACAACATATCATCCACATACAAGACAAAAAAATAACACAATCGCCAATTAATTTAAACTTTACATAGTGATCCTCTTTGCTTCTAGTGAAGCCAAGTCCCCGTATAAATGTATCAAATTTATGATACCACATCCTTGGTGATTATTTTAACCCATACAAAGACTTTCTTAACTTGCATACCAGTTATTTCTTGCCCTTCATCACAAATCCTTCAGTTTCTTTATGTAGATATCTTCTTCCATATCCTCATGAAGAAATGATGTTTTCACATCCATCTGTTCTACCTCAAAATCGAAAACAACAGCAACAGATAAAAGTAATCTAATAGAAGCTACCTTAGCAATAGGAGAATCAATATCACCAAAATAAATTCTCGGCACTAGGGAATAACCTTTTTCTACCAATGGAGCTTTGTGTTTCTCCATCTTTCCTTCTTCATTCATATTCTTATTAAAAACCCATTTGCTTCCAATGAGTTTCCTTCTAGGCAGCAACTCCACCAGATCCCAAGCCTAATTTTTGTCCAAAGATACCATTTCATCAACCATGGCCTCTTTCCATAGTTTGTCATCCTCTAAATATATTGCCTCCCTAAAAATTTTGGGATCATCATCAGTAATAGATAAAGAAAAAATGAACAAAAATCAACTAGACTATACCTTTATGGTTGCCTTCTTTGTCGGACTAATATTCTCACAGATGGAGTTTGTGGATCTTCATCTTCTGATTCTTGTTCTACTATAGAGTATGATTCTTCCTCCTTTAGCTAAAACTCTATATTCTCAGGTTCCTTTGGTAGGACTTCATGTTTAATAACATCTTTCACCTCTCTAAAAACCACATCTCGATTGTACATGACCTTCCTTATTTTTGGGTTCCAAATCTTATAACATTTTAAAGCATCCTTATACCCAATAAATATGCACCTTTCATATTTACTATCCAACTTGGTTCTTTTCTCCTTTGGAACATGTACATATGCATCACAGCCAAATACCCTCATATGTGAAAGAGAGAGTTTCTTACTTGTCTATACCTCATGTGGAGACTTATCCTCTAACACTAATGAAGGTGATCTATTAATCAGGGAACATGCAACCTTCACTACCTTTGGCTAGAATTCTTGTCCTAACCCAGCACCAGTCAGCATACTTCTTTCCTTTTCCATCAATGTCCTATTCATTCTTTCTACAATTCCATTTTGCTAAGGTGTGTATGGAGTATTATTATGTCATTATATACCACACTTCTTACAGAACTCTTCAAATTCCTTCTTGTAGAACTCTCCACCATTATCTATCCTCAACACCTTTATCTTCTTCTCTGGCTGGTTTTCTACCAGAGCCTTAAATTCCTTAAACTTGCCAAAGACTTCATATTTCTTCTTGAGGAAATATATATATGTATTCATTGAGAAGTTATCTATAAATGATACATAGTACATAGACTTACCTAGTAATGGAACCGACATAGATCCAAACACATCATTGTGCACAATCTCTAATATCCCTTTCGTCCTCTTAGCACCAGAGGGGAAACTCACTCGATTTTGCTTCCCAAATATACAATGTTCATAGAAATAGAAATCTAGAGAGAAATTAGACATACCTTCTACCATACCATTACCATGAAGTATTTGAAGGTCCTTCTCTCCAATATGTCCAAGCCTTTCATGACATAGCATGGTCTTTTCTGCAAAGACCACAAGGTTTTCTACTTCACTTTTAGGAACCACAAAATTGTTACACCCATCAATAACAATGCTACCAATAAGCTTGTACATAGTTCCAATCTGAAATCCCCACATCAATACCAACGCTCCTCGAACATAGTTCCAATCTGAAATTCCCGCATCAATACCAACGCTCCTCGAACCATCTTGCAGGTATCTTTCTCAAACACTATTTTTACACCTACATCATTAATATTGCTTATAGAAATCAGATTTTTGGCCAATGTAGGAATATGAAGAACGCCCGGAAGTGTTCTAATCCTTCCACCTTGCAACTTCAACTTAGCTTTTCCACCTCCGATGATTATATCCTTTCTATCATCCCCTAAGAAGACATCACCACCATTATATTTCTCATACTCGCAGAACCACTCCCTATGGGGGGTGAAGTGAAAGGATGCACCTGAGTCAATCAACCATGCTTCATGATCTACATGTGTACTTGAAGAAGAATCCAAGTACACATCCCCACCTTCATCTAAGGTGGTTTTATCCTCTTCAGAAGGAGCATCATCATATCCATTTCCTTTCTCAAGATATTTAGATCTACAGTCCTTTTTGAAGTGCCATTCCTTTCCGCATTTCCAACATAACTTTATAGGTTTTCCTAGAGATTTAGATCTCCCTATAGATTTAGATCTCCCACTTGAGGACTTATTTTTGTTTCTATTTTGGGACCGTCCTCATACAAACAAGGCACCTCCATTCCATCCCTCCATATTTTTTCATCTCATCTCCTCTGACGAAAAGGATGAGACTATTTTATCAAACTTCAATGTAGTTGTATTGCTACCTATTACAACAACTAGACTGTCCCACAAATCTAGTAGAGAACACAACAAACTGATGCACTTATCTTCATATAAAATTTTAACATAAATAGACAACAACTGACTTACAATAGTATTAAAGGAGTTCAGATGCTCTATCATCGAGTCTCTATCCTTCATCCTCAGGTTATACATCTTTTTCCCTAGGAACAGTTTGTTCACTAGATACTTATATTAGTACAAAGTCCCTAACTTGTCCCACAAAGCCTTCGCTATAGCTTCCACTGATACATTCAATAATATTGAATATGAGATAAACAATTGTATTGTTCTCTTTGCTTTCTAATCCAACTTCTCCCTGTCTTTATGTGACTTTGTCGTTGGTTTAGTATGCGAAACTATCGTGATCCATTAATCTTTATCCACCAGCAGATCCTCCATCTTGAGTTTCCACAACTCAAAAATCTAACCATCAAATTTCTCAATCTCTTTCTTTCCATTGCTCGTTATCTTCTTTTACCGCAAGAATCAATCTCGTAGATATCCCATTAAACAAGGTCTCCCACGGGCATGAGAAAAACCACTCAGTAGCAAAGGCGTCCCCTTGATGACGAAACATATCTGATACCAAATGTAGTTTTCAACCCTGTATAGAAATTAATTGCATACGAATTATAAAAATAGAAAATAAATAATGGCAAGAGTATAAAACATAAAATAGTTATACACAAAGATTTTCCCCTGGATCAAAAACCTGGGACTACCAGATTGACTTTTCATTATATTCCTTTCAATGTTACAATACATATATATACATGTCGAAGCATCCATAAACCCCAATCCATTCACCCTGGATTAGAACATAATTGTAGTTCCCTTGACCGGATCTACAAGATACCATGGGCAGAAAACCTTCATGCCCAAACCATGTGCAAAACCCATGCATAAAACCATAGGTAGTTCCACCCACCTAATATAGGATCCAAAAAAAAAATCCTGAGGCACTGCCCCAGAACCTATAGAAGGGGGCTACTGCCCCCCCCCCCCCCCCTCTAACCCCCCAGCTTCGTGCTTGGGGCTAATCGTGGAAAGAATATAACACACTCCCAACAACAGTGGTGTAAAGATCTAAAAATTTGAATTTTTTCATTTCTGCCTTTTGTTGGAGGTTTGACCAAGTTTTTTTATGTCTTTCTGGTATGAATGGGACCTAAAATTATCTTTTTTATTAGCTTTTATCGATATTCTTCATCTTGTTTGTGAAAAGTTTATGTCATCCTAGGGTTTGAAATTTTTAAATCTTTTTATATCTGAAATTGGGTTTCAAACCTTCTTTAAGAAGTGTCTCGTTGTTCTTTTCTTTTGTTATAGTTGGTTGTTATTCAACTTGTTTATAACCCAGTCTTTTTTATTGCTTCTTTTACATCATTGAAGTTGGCTTATTTTTTCTTTTTATTATTTGTTTGAGAAAGGTGTTCGCAATTCTTGGGTAAATGCGAGATTTCAATTCCCTGGAATCTTTCTTATTTCTAGAATCTTTTGTGTCTTACTGACCAAATTATTCAAGGTGTTTTAGTCTCTTATTTTCATTAATCTTTTAACCTTTGTGTTCATTGATGACTAGTGGGATTTGAGTCTATTTCTTGTTGTTGGTCTTAAATTTGATGCTTGCTTTCACTATCTAAAACTTTCAGTCTTTAAATATTTTAAAGAAAAAGAAAAGAATTTTCATTGGGTTACTTTTCTTTGGTTTTTTTACCTTTTTGTTCTTTTGAGTTTTTAGCAAAGGTGTGAATTCTTGTTTCAAGGCTAAGAGTCTTTTTTCTTTGAGGAGTGTTTCTTCTTTGAGATTTGCTTATTTTTTCTTGATAAATTGGCTTTTGCTTTTGAGTTCACCTTTGTTTGTTTTTTAGCTTTACTTGAATCTTGAATTTTCATTCTACTGTGAATTAGGGTAAGTTGCATTTTAGACATCATTTAGTTTTTTTATTAGGTGTTGAATGTGTGAGTGCTTAAAAATAAAAATAAAAAGAGTTTTTATTTCTTAGCTTTCTCGTAGAACCCGTGTAGAAATCACTTTCATTGAAGAAAAAGAAGTGTTGCATTTTCATGTAGCCTAGGTTTTCTATTGATTTCTTTTGCATCATAACATCATCAGTGTCACTTCCAATTCCCTTGTCCTAAATAACAACCAATTAAAATAAGCGCTTAAAATTAAAATGAACTAGACTTTTTATTTTTGTCATAGAAACATCAACTAGTCTAGAAAATTTATGGCCTTGGAAAAGGTGTGGAGAGTAAATTCTCCAAGGCCACTTGAACTAAAATTATAGAAGTTTACTAAAGAGTGGAAATCCAATATCATTAAGTTGTCCAGGAAAGCTCCTTTAACAAAGGATTTAAGCACCTGGACATGTGAAGATAAGGAAAGAGAGATACCCCCTCTCCTACCTATTGGATCACATGCCCACGAATGTTCTTCTTGGATTATAATCATGAACTGGTGACCTTAATTACCTTTCCTAGGGACCGCATAGGTGACTGCGAGGGGGAATTCTTGTGGTACTTGAGGCAGACATTGCATCACTTTCATAGTGCTTCTAGGGGGTTCCCTTATGATGCTTGGGTAGTTTCACCAGAAAATGCTATTGTCTGGAGGTCAGCATAACTTATTTTGATATCTCCGTGGTAGGCTTCGGCACTCATCATCCAAAACTACCTTTGCGAGATCCTTATCTTCACTTTCTTGTATTTTGGTGTTTGGTACTAATCACTCAGAGTGGAAATACCTAGAAGTTATTTACTTGGTTGTATATTTAGGATATTTTCAGTGAGTTCTCTATGCTCCTAAATTTCCATATGTGTTTTGAGTCTTTAATTATCTTAATATATAAAAGTGGTAGACCACCCGGTTCGTCAATATACAAGGCTTCGTGGGTTTTCACCTACGAGTGTCTAACCTTCACCTAGAAGGCATAGGAATAATTTTGTTGGTTCTTTTGAACCAATGTTAGCTAATGCAACGAAGATGTATCCTTCTTCAAGGGCTCTTATTTCATAGGGTGAACCTAGTCAAATCCATAAATCATACGTAAACGCTCTATTTCTTGCTAGAGTACTCTTCCAATCGTAAGAGAAAGTAGAAATTGAAGATGTTTCAAAGCCTCTTGAGACTCCTATGTAACCTCTTCCTTCTCATCTTCCTTATGTCATATCATACGTAGGTAATATGACTCATAAGTCGACTAGCCCTATTCACTCTCCTTCTTTATTCCCAATGGACAATCTTAGTGGCTTTTTCAATACAACTAGTGTACATACTTCTTCATTGGTTGTAAGAGGAGGTACTATTCCTATATATACTATGATTTCTAGTACATTTGTTTTTGGCTTTACCTCTATCCTGATTTTGAGTGGAGGCACCAAACCCTCAACTCCTTCCACAGGAGCTTATCCTTTTGGAATGCCATCTAGTGGGGTTCCATCAATATATTTAAATTTACCCTTTGCTGCTTCTACATCTATGACTTCGATGGCTACTAGTTTAGTACATTTGTAAGGTTTTCAATTTCGAAGTGGGCATGTTCCTCCTTCCAATCCATCATTAAATTTAGGATCAATGTCTTTCTCTAGTCATGCTCAAAACATTAATTCTTTTCAAGGGATCCAGGGCTTGGAACATCCTTCAGTGAGTGGTTTTGGTTCAGGGAAATTCTCCCATTTATTTGGTTAGAAGGGGAGTATTCCCTTCCCTACTGTTGGTACTTCATAGGTTAGCTAGTGCTTGGAATCCTTATCAGGGGCTTTCCCCTTCATATAATGTTCCGCTAGGAGGAATTTTTCCTATGACCAGTAACCCTGTAGTAGGGGGTGGATACCCTCTGTATATCCCTCGACTACAAGGTTTTCCTTATGGCTCAGGGGATTCTATTAGTAACCCTTGGCATCCTGATGCCTCTCAAAATCCAGGATACTCTTTTTCAAATGTTGGAAATTCCACTCTTGGAGCTTGGAATTCTCTTGTTCCTCCAAGCTTATCATTCCTGACAACTCTTAATTTGTTAGACCTTACTAAATTGACTAACAATTTGAAAAATTATAATCCATCCTGGCCTCCGATCCCTACCGAACTCCCATTTGATATTCTAAAATTTGAAGGGAAGTCTAGTGAGGATATGGTTGATCATATAACCATTTTCCATTTATGGTGCTCTTCAAATTCCTTAATTGTTGATTCAATTAGGTTGAGACTATTCCAACACACCTTAACTGGAAATGTGGCTAAATGGTACATTGAATTAAGCAGTGGCTGGGTGGGGGGGGATGTTTTCTACATTTGGTGATTTAGCTACAATGTTCCTAAACCATTTTCAGTTGCATTTCCATTATGATACTGGATGTTATCACCAAAAAGGATCGCGTAGAGATTTCTAATTAGATGGATCGAAATACACCATGTAGGATTAATTTTACCATGGTAAAATCACTTTCACCATGGGAAGTAATTTAATAAACCGTTTTTATTAAATTATTTTTTGATTAAAATTTAAAAACCCCATGAGAATAATTAAATAAATCATTATTTATTTAATTTTCTCTAGGAATAATTATTAAATCATTGTTTTATAATTATTCCTTGTCACATTTGAATAAATTGTAGGTTTTAACCCTTTACAGAAATTACCTACAGATGAATCCTGAAAACAGAAAATAAACAATGAAGAGAATATAAAACAAATACACCAGAGATTTTCCCCTAGATCCTAAAATCGGGACTACCAGATTGATTTTTCATTATGTTCCTTTCAATTTTACAATACATATATATACATGTTGAAGCATTCATAAACCCTAATCCATTAACCCTGGATTACAACATAACCATAGTTCCCTTGAATGGATCTACAAAATACCATGGGCAGAATACCATCATGCCCAAAACCATGTGCAAAACCCATGCACAAAACTATAGGTAGGTCCACCCACCTAATATAGGGTCTAAAAAAAAATCGGGTTGTTGCCTTGGACCCTGTGCAGGGGGGATACTACCCCCTTGAATCCCCCGACAGGGGGCCGATGAACCCCCCTATGACTGCCCCTCCCCCCCCACCCCGCATGTGCGACTAGTCGTGGAAAGAATATAACACACACCCAACATAAATACCCTAAGAATAATTAAATAAATCACTATTTATTTATTATTCCTTAATTATATTATTGGAATAATTGTCAAATCACTATTTAATAATTATTGCAATTTCCCACCATTCTTAATCATCGCGAAATCATTAATAAATCATTTTATTTTTTAATTATTTCTAAATAAACATATTTGACCATTTTGAATATCTTTTCCCTCTCCAAAATATATAATAAAGTATTCCTAGCAGATAGATCTTGATTTGGTCAATATTATTTTATTATTTCCATTTTCGAGATCAATCCAATACTTCATTATAAATAAGATGGTTTTCCATTCATTCTTTACCATGATCATTATCATCGTGACCATTATTGTCTCTTTTTATCTGAGCTCCCACTTGAGTTCTCCACATTGCTTTGGGTTTTTAACACAATGAGAGAGAGAATCGATTACTGAAGCATTAAGGAAATCAAAGGACCCATCCCACGTAGGGGAATTTGTAGACCCTTTTGTAGATCTCCTTCACCAGGTGATATCAATAAATATTTATTATTCATTTTAAAAGTCTTTCCATTCAGGTTATTACATTGGATATATATATATATATATTGTTGTTTTTTGTTTTGGATCACATCTATTGTTTTGTTGCAAGTTTTTCTAGTTGTATTATTGCATATGTGAAGCATAAGAAGCCGCAAATTGTTGTTACGGTCACGTGTCACCTTCCAAGAAAGTTCACACTAACACTGGAACTGGACTTCTAGCCAATTTTGAGCAAAACAAGGCTACACATATTTCTGACCACATTCAAGAGTGGTGCAGAAGGAAGAGAATGGTCAAGGCTTATATCTCTCATGAGTTTCTTCTGGAATATTTTTTTAAATCATTATAACTGGAGATTTCTAAGGATGTGTCACTTTCCGGGGTGTTCACTGAAGAACGGGCTATCTTCAGAGCCTAACAATTAGAGCTCATATATTCTGAATCGGGAGTTCTCTATAAGACTTTGCCTAATTCTCCTAGATCAAAATTCGATCTCGCCACGAAAAAAATTGGCCCCTATGCCAATGGAGTTATAGGATCGATCGATAGTAATACGGCTAGTTTGTTGAATCAATTATAGTAGTTGTCACTACAATCTACTTCTGCAACACAAACTATGTTGTATGGATCTACTCCTTCTCAACCTTTAGCGGTTAATGTTTTCCCAATCCCCAAATCCCAAATGAAATCAACAATCTAATGGGAGGAAGAAGGGACGTGTGAAGAAAAAAGATAAGGGTGGGAAGGGAAATGCTAATAAACCCAGTTATCATATTGCTGAGGGAAAAAAATAATCTAAGAAGAAGGTTAAGTTCCCATGCAAGTTATGCAGTGGGGATCACCTTACCCATCTTTTCCCCAAGATTCAAGACGCTCAACGCCTATTAGCTCAGAAAGATTCTACTAGTTCCTAGGTTGTGCTTACCAACCCTTTTCCACAAGGGCAGAAATTACTTACTGACACGAATGTTAGTACTAGAACCCCTGCAGAGGGAAACCAGGATGGGAAATCTACATCAAATGTATATATGGTTAATTCTCATGTTTATATTTCAACTAGAGCTCATGATTATAGAGAGGCAAAGACTTCTAAGGCTAAAACTTCTACCGATATCCCATAACCTCTTCATATAGATAGACCCACAGTAGAGCCTATACCTCAAATGCTGAAAGGCTCCTTAAAATGGTCAACTTATAATCCTAGCAGCAATGGCTGCTCAGAACTACTCTATTGTTGAAGATTTAGCTTAGAGCCCCTATGTTATGTCGATGTTAGAGGCACTCCAATCATGTCCTACATAGAGGAGTGATTTTCTCATTATGATCGGAACAGTAAACCCAAATAATTATATGGTAATTACATTTGATATGTCAAATGTTAAAACAAGACTCCCTCATCACATGGCTTTTCCGATTAAATCTACATATCGTAATAAGACCCGATTAAATCTACATATCGTAATAAGACTATCTTTCGAACTGTAGTTAATGAAGGGGCTTGCACATGCGACATGTCTATGTCATGTTGGAAGGCTATTAGGTCACCTGAAGTTATTCCCTCTCCTACTCTCTTAACTGCATTTGATGGCCATTCTCATAGGCCTCATGGGATTTTACCTACCTTCCTTATTTGTGTAGGGGGCAAGGTCGCTAATGTGGAATTAGAGATAGTTGATGCTAATCTCTATTATAATATTTTTTTGGGTTGCAATTGGGTTTATGAAATGGATGACATTGTCTCATCTTTGTTTTGCATCTTATGCTTTCCTCATGAAGGGAGAATTGTTACAATGGATCATTTAACCTACTCTCCTAATGACCCTAATGCATTTGTTGACTCCATTGTACCCTTAGTAAAGAATACCAAGCATCCTATCAATAATTTAGGAGTTGTAATGTATTCTTCTTTGATGGGTACGTTTGATATTCCATCTCCTATTTATCATGTTAATTCCATTTCATCTTCAAGGATTGTTCCTTGGAAAGGTTATTTTATAAATCATTATTTTTCATATCCTTGGTCCTTACCCCCTCCTATTGCCACATTAGAAGAACGGAAAGTGGGTGGAATGGCTTATCCCATATTTTCAACGGAAACTGTGTATCAATCTATTGTGAATTCTGCAAATTCTAATCCCATCCCTCTTGCATCAAAGGATGTAGATGGGGATGTGGTGTCGATGTGGAAAGTTGATTCCACTTCGGCTATGGATTCCCTTTATATTGTTTTACAATCCAACAAGGAAATTCTAGAAGCAATGACTAGTTTATAAAGATCGTGGGATGATTTGCATCACCTCTCCTATTTTCTCCCTAATTTATGTGAATTCGAATAAAAATTTTCTAGTCCTTCCTCTAGTGGAAATGTTCATAAAATTTTAAACCCTTTGGCTCCATCAAATATTTTTTCCAAAGGTAACATGTCTAATATTTCAGAAACCATTTCAATGAACATTTCTAGGAATCCCAATGATATTGAGAATATCTTCATTGGAGTCCACTGTTCCCTTGAAGAAATCAAAATCTTTATTGATCTCTTTAAATAGTTTCAAGATGTATTCGCTTGGTCTTATGAATAAATGTCTAGAATCATTCCTTCAATAGTTTAGCATGAGATCAAGACTTATGAAAATTAAAAGCATGTATTGCAAAAGCTTTGACCGGTTAATCCTAGGAAAGTTGTGGCTATTAAGGCTAAGGTAGAGAAGCTACTTAGGGCAAGTTTCATCTAACTTGTTCCTTTAGCCGAATGGGTTTTAAATCCAGGCCCTATTGATAAAAAGCAAGGAACAATCTGCATGTGCATTGATTTTAGGGATTTGAATAAATGTTGTCCTAAAGATCATTTCCCCACTCTGTGTATCAATCAAATTATTGATGAGTGCATTGGAAATGAAATATTTTCTTTCATGGATGGATTTTCTATATACAATCAAATAACAATTTGTCCTGAGGATCAGCATAAGAAAAAATTTATTTTCCCCTAGGGTACGTTTGCATACAGGAAAATGCCTTTTGGCCTTAAAAATTTTGGGGCTACCTTTCAACAGGCTATGTCTTACGATTCCCATGACATCAAACATATAATTGAAGAATATTTGAAAGATTCCGTTGCTCGCTCTCGCAAGAGAATGGAACATCCAAAACACCTTCATTTAGTTTTTGAGATATGTCATTACTATAAAATTCGGTTGAACCCTAATAAGTGTGTTTTCATGGTTACATTTGATCAATTGTTGGGAATCATCATGTCTAATGAAGGGATTCACGTGGAGCCCTTCA
This sequence comes from Pinus tabuliformis, assembly GCA_031772625.1. Lineage (NCBI taxonomy): Eukaryota > Viridiplantae > Streptophyta > Pinopsida > Pinales > Pinaceae > Pinus > Pinus tabuliformis. Next base: position 62,466,233 of record CM062819.1, on the reverse strand, counting down.
AGGTAGAGGCAATACTTCAATTTCCTCCCACATTGAGTATTCGTCAACTTCAAAGTCTCCAAGGAAAAACCAATTTTTTAAGTAGATTTATCGTAAATTATGTTATGAAACCAGCTCAAGAAAAGATAGAAAAGATAGATCAACGCCTTAGAATTCAGCCTCTTTGAGGGGTCAACCTCCTTTATATTACATAAATTAACAATTCTTGGATGATACAAATGAAAAGACCTCCTTTCTATATATAGGAGTCCAAGGGGTCATAACATAATCAGAGCCGACATAACAATAATAATGTAAGGGCACAATAATAACAATAGTGGGCTTCTATGGGGCACAATAGTAACAATATGGGCACTACATGGGTACATCAATATAATAAGTGGGTTGTACTAATAACAATAAGGGGTTACACTAGTAGTATAGGGGCCTAACATGCCCCTCTCCTTCAAAAAGCGTTGTCCTCAACACTTGAGTAGTTCTTGATGCTTTTGTATAAAATTCTTGTCCTCCCATGTGGAATCTTCAGCAAGAAAGTTCTTCCACTTGATGAGATACTCTGAAATTGATCGATTTTGTAGCTGTTGAGTTCTTGTTTCTATGACTGCTCCGGGTTCCAATATGATTTTTCCTTCCTCTTCAATTTCTGGCAATATTGTTTGAATTGGGATCTTTTGCAACTTTTGAATAAGTGGCCATACTTCTTCGTCCTTCTTCCATTCATCCCTTGCTTCGTTTATCCAATCTGGTTTGATAATAGAAATAGCACAAAACAATGCTTCTACATCCTCATCCTTGAAGAGTCTTCCCATTCGGTAAGGTCGCCAATTTTTGAGTGCATGTAGTATTGCCAAAATTTCCTTCTCATAAATAGCTTGCTTGAGATGTAGCAGTAAAAATACCCAATCACCTACATCAAAACATTTTTCACTACGATGTTGATCTACCTGTTGTTTCGTTTGATTTTGCACCGAAGTGGCGTTATCCTTTAAAATTTGGAGAACTTGTTGTTGATGCTCAATGTGATCTTTCACCGCTTGAACCTTTTTCTTCTTGATATGTCCTTCTATCTCTGGAGTTTGAGGAGTGGTAATTTCTTCCAATCCTTTACAAGATATGGCCGGATTCATTTCTTGATGCTCGATGTGATCTTTCACTTCTTGAACATTTTTCTTCTTGATATGTCCTTCTATCTTGTTAGTTTGAGAAGTGGTAATTTCGACCAATGAATTACAAGATATGGTTGGATTCATTTCTTCTTTCTCGATGTGATCTTTCACTTCTTTCACCTTTTTCTTCTTGATATGTCCTTCTATCTTGAGAGTTTGAGGAGTGATCATTCTTGCCAATGCTTTACAAGATATGGTCTGATTCATTTCTTCTTTCTCTGGGGTGGGGCCCTGGCGTATATCTTCTTCTTTTGATGTTTCTTGATCATTTTCTTCCTCCTCTTCATATTCTATGTAAAATAATTTCTTCTTAGCACACTTATGGCCTTTAGTGCATTTGCTATCACAATTGTAACAAAGCCCTTTTTCTCTTTTTTCTTCCAATTGTTGTGGTGTAACCCTTGTAGGTTGTGGAAGGCTAGGAGAAACAACACTTCCATCTTTATAGTTGTGAGGGGTATGCTTCCTGGTTTCCAAAATTTTTCTTTCCAATATGTCACAAAGCCCTTTTACTCTTTCCAATTGTTGTGGTGTTGCTCTAAAGAAGGTGTTTCTCTTTGTATCCTCATAATGTGCTATCATTTCCTCCGTGAAAATTGACCACGTAACAAGTTGTTTACGAGAACAAAGCCCTTCATACCATAAAAATTAATCTAGTTCTAAATATGAAGATGCAATACATACCTTTTGTAACAGTGGTACACCATGTCGATCAAAATATTGCTCCATCTGAAGTATCCAATTTACCGGATCCTTGCCATCAAACTTCCTCATCTTGTTTTTTCTTGATTTTAGGAGCTCGATCTTGAAACGACTATAACTCTGTACTTTCGGATCTTTAAGTTCTAAAATTTCGAACTGTGCTAGCCCTCTGTGTCCTCTTTCCAATGCCACAATTCTGACCCAAATTAGATTCTCCAAGGAAGATTTATGTGAAATCTCCCACAGTGACTTGATTATATACTAGTTCAGTAGAGCGAACTTGTACGACTTGCCACGAGTCACTGTTTCAACCTTTGGATTTGAAAAATGCATACAAGAAACTATAGTCCGTCCTCTTTCTGTACCTTCTTATGAAATTTCAATCCGATCCCCAGAGAGAAAGTTATGATGCTTTTCCCCAGGTCACCTGTTTGAAATGTAATTCAAAAGTCTGCAAAAAGACCAACTTCCTTAGATCATATCTCCACAAATATAGCGCAAACAGCTCTGAAGTTCGGACCCGAGCTTCAGCGTGATTTCTTCTCAAATGGGTTTTTTTTTTAACTTCTGAAACATCGCAGAAAAAAAAAAAGTTATAGCGAAAATTCCACGATGACCTGTTTGGAGCAGCGAAACCCTAGAATCCAAAGCTCTGATACCAAATGTTATGAAACCAGCTCAAGAAAAGATAGAAAAGATATATCAACGCCTTAGAATTCAGCCTCTTCGAGGGGGAAACCTCCTTTATATTCCATAAATGAACAATTCTTGGATGATACAAATGAAAAGACCTCCTTTCTATATATAGGAGTCCAAGGGGTCATAACATAATCAGAGCCGACATAACAATAATAATGTAAGGGGACAATAATAACAATAGTGGGCTTCTATGGGGCACAATAGTAGAAATATGGGCACTACATGGGTACATCAATATAATAAGTGGGTTGTACTAATAACAATAAGGGGTTACACTAGTAGTATAGGGGCCTAACAAATTATGTTGATACCACAAATGGATTTATGTGTTTACTGAAGAAAGGAGTTCCATTTGTTTGGGATGATTTCAATCAAAGTCCATTCAATGCTTTCAAAAAGGCATTGACCTCTGCTCCTCTTTCGAGTCCACCTGATTATAGCAGAGATTTCCTCTTGTACCTCACAACATCATAATCAACTATTGGTATGGTTCTCGTTCGGGAAGATAATTCCCTTAGGGAGCATGTGATTTATTATCTAAATTATGGCTTAGTTGGTCCTGAACTTAGGTATTATCATAACGCGAAATTGGCATTTCCAACTATTCATGTTTTCCAGTGACTCCATCATTACATTCTACTTAGAAAAAACTTTATATTGGCTGACGTCAACCCATTTCAGTTTGTTCTTAGAAGGCAAGTGATTGGGGGGGAATACAATAAATGGATTGTCATTTTGCAAGAGTTTGATCTCGAGTTTATGTCAGCTATGTCGAGGAAATCATTAGTTTTTGTAGAATTTGTTAGTCTCCTATACCAATAGGGTTTAATTTTTCATGATTGACAATGGAAGTGCCAAAAATGTTCATCTTTGTTGTTACAAAGGTTCCATATTTTGTGAAAGGAAAAGACAATTAAAAAATGAAAAGAGGGTATGCCTTAAAAGAATAATCAAAAGGCAAGAAAATGAATTGGTCAGAAAGAATAATTGAAATGAACCCCAAAGAAAGACCAGGAAAGTGGCTAACCAAAATGCCACTGCTATCTTGATGGATGGCCCAACAGTTCAAACTAGACCATGCCATGTTTTAAATTGCTTGTTCTAGACTAGAGAATGAATACTTGTCCAAACAGTTCAAGCTTGGCAGATGAGTAGCTACATAGAGAAAGGAAGGAGCCCAACTGCTTAATCTGGGCCCTTGGAAGATATAAGGGTAGATTTAGATAGGAGGGCAGCCAAAAGAAAAGAGGATTATCAGGGTTTGCAAGGCTAAGTGCACCCATCCAAAAGAAGAAAAAATGTTAGGTCTATTAGGCAGGGTAGGCAGTTGGAGGTTGCAGAAGCAAGGTCTGACCACATGATATATTGAGAATCATATCTTATCTCATCAATAAGAAAAGGGCAAGAACAATGGTCCATATGGAAAACTATCAAACCATGTCTAACTTCCCTCATTCCCTTCAAAAGGTTTCTTACTAACATCCCCTTGAGGACTTAAGGATCTGCCTAAACAGTCCTCCTTACATTTCTCCCTTGAGAAAGTTAGGTCAAGTTGTGATCTTCTCCTTCAAAAAGAAGCCACATTTCTTGTGTAAAGCCCTCACTTCATACTTCATCCATTTCTGGTTTCTAAGTTTCAATTCTCAAGCTCAATTTCCCCCACACACTCCACCTTACATACCCATATTAACTATTAACCCTATTATATAGCTCCCTAATTACATCCCCACCCCTATTTTCTACAAAAAACTATATAAAATTCCCAAAAAACATGTTAACTATCCCCCACCCCTTAGCATTATAGCTAAGTAACATGGTTATGGAAGACATTAGTCCATCTGGGGCTATAGTCAACCCTTCTGCGTCCTTACCCCGAAATTAGTCTAACCCCTGGTTAATATTAATAGCCTATACCTAAAACCCCCACTCCCCTAAACCCTTGAAAGTTACCCCGCAGTCTAAACCCAATCTTAAATGTTTAAATGTTTTTATTAAACATTGTGGTGCAATGACCCGCATTAATCCGACCCCCAAAAACCCACCCGAACTAAAGTTGCAAACCCGCGCCACAAAATATTATTTAAAATAACGGGCGGGTCCCGCTCCGAAACCTGCACGCCGCGTCGGAGGCCCCGCCAACTGTCAATCTCCCACCGCGCCCGATCCAACAGTGGGTGGGTGTTTTGAGCCACCAACATGCCGGGCTTTAACATCCGGGGGATGGGCGATTTTGCTGCCGTACCCCCGCCACATGTCGACAACCCGGGGTGTTCGGAGGCCTCCCCCCCGAAACCGCTTCTGCTCAAAGGCGGTGCGGGGAAACCGAAAACCGCCATCCAGAAACCGCCCTCCGCCCATAACTTCAGCATTCCCGTCACCGTGACATCATACCTGGTCCCCCGTCGCTGCCCCACGTCGCCCGCCATGCTGTCCTTCCGCGCCCACGTTGTGACACCATGTCCCGCCACGTCATCATCCCAGTCAGCATCCACGTCACTCGTCCGTACCCGGGGCCCGCTGCTGACGTCATCACGGGAAAGCGCCAAAAGCGCGTATGCGCCAAATTTTTTGTTAAAAACGTCGAAAGTGACCATTTTTGGTCATTTTCATTGTACAATTGCGGCTGCGCTGCTCTGCTGGTCACTCCCAATTGCCTCCAGATTTCAAATTTCATCACTTTGGACGCCGCCACCTGCAAAGTCAACGTCAATCTTCGCCCTTCAATCAACTCGACCACCCTCGGCGTTAGCTAATCCAGGTATTTGCCAAATTCAACCTGTTTGCCCGTGTTCTTCCCGTTCTCTGCAATTTTTTCCGCTAAATTGCCTACAAAACTCCTAAATTTAATGGTGCTGTCCTGTAAATGTTGGCCTAAATAATCTAAGGCACCCCCTGTTTAAGAGAGCCACGCACTGTTCATAATTTCACTGTCACAGAATCGTTTTCGGGCTTGAATTTTTGATATAGTCTCACACCTGCCCGGCATTGTTCCCTTTTGTCGTGTTTCGATTCAAGCTCTCAGTGCATTAAGCTGCAATCCTTTTCTCCTTTGCATTTTCCCTCACTATCTCTAAATTCTGAGAGTTCACCAGAAGAAACCAAAGCTCAAGTCAAACTCTGCAAATTGTTCTTTTCAATATAGCAACTTTGGCTTCAGCTAGACTCATTCTACCACTCCTCTTCAAATCCTCATAAGCTATCATCTTCAGCCTGTTATACTCAAAAACTTCATTCTAAATATAACACTTGAAAGTTCTATAATGGCTACACCATCAGCTCTTAGTGTCACTCCTATGAATCCACCAAATAAGGAGCTTGAAGCCATGCCTCTTTCTGATAGAGATTACCTTATCCAAGATCTTGTTGGTGACAGAAACCACTTGCAAAACTTCTGCCAGTTGAGAAACAGCTATCTAAGCAACAATGACACATATGGTATATGGGAGTCCAATCTGCCTTATTATTTCCTCCCATCTGTTAATATTTTTCCAGAGATCATCCGCTTATGTGCTGAGAACTATGATCCAACTCAGAGAACTGTTAAGTCTCCATCTGGGAGCATACTTTTCCACATTAATCTTGACTCCATCAACCAAATGCTCAATTTCAAGCAGACTCAGCTGTTGTTTCCCTTCTCCATGAACTATTTGCTGGATGCAGGCTCCAAACTCTCCAGTGCTGACATTGAAAAGATCACCAAGACATTCATGAGGGTAGACCGCCAGCCTACAGGGCCACCTCCTTTCTTATATGTCCATTTCAATGAGGTAGGCAAGCTCCTAGTTGATATGATCTCTTATGTTATGGGCTTCAAAACCAGTGAGCACATTGATGAAACAGTGTTGGTATTATTAACTGCATATAGTCCAGGCTAGCCCCCTGCTTACAAGTATAACTTTGCCAAGTTTATAGCCAATAAAATACATGACCAGCTATTGAAAGTGGATAGGGAGGGAGTATTCAAATATTCATCATCTATCTACCACTTATTCATGTATTATCAGTCTGAAAGCTTCCAATGCCCCATTAAGAAATTGGATTCTAGGGATGAAAAGAGGTCTGTCATCTTCTGGTCATCAGTTTTCCACGAAGTTCAAAACTCTCCATATTCTTACTGTGAGTTTTTCGACCAATTTGTTTACCCAGTCTCTTGCCTCTTAATGAGATCCCCTCCTCCCAGACTATCATTTGATATTCAGAAGACCTTGCAGCTGTCCAAGAGCTATAAAATAGGTGATTGATACCTATATCAAAACCATACTGTCATCAGAATTTATGGCTGTGAGATCTGTCCTTACAGGCTTCCAAGGTATGTACCAATGAGATTGTTTTCCTTGGAATACTATAGGCAACTCATTAGTTCTGACCTCACCCACTTTCATAGTGCCAAAAAGAAAGCCCACCTCAAATTCAAAGACCATCTAGGCCCCTTCATCATGAACAAGAAAGAAGGTTGGCAAGATGCTGATCAAATTCTCAGGGACAAATATAAACTAAAGAGGAGCTTCTGGTGGGTCCCTTATGACCTAGAAGGTTTTATCAGTGCCAGAAGAGTTAAGTACAGGCTGCTAGGTTATGACCACTGTAAATATCCACAAATTGAGCAGTATGCCAACCAAGATGAGTGGTTGCAAGGTACATTAGTTGAGGAATTAACTCAAGAGGAAATAATGGAGAAAAATGTCAAGGATTTAGAAAAAACTCTTGACTTGGATTCTGTGCAGCAGGTAACATTCAAGCTGCCACATCAAATTGGAGAAGGCACATCCACTGTTGCAGCCACACCAGCCACCCAGGGACCATCTACATCAGCAACAGGTACAGCAAAGGGCAAGGGGATAATGGGTGCAGAAGAAGAAGTGGTCACAGATCAGCCTGCCTCTTCAATAGGGCAACATCAAGAACAGACTCCTCCACAACAAACAGAAGCACCAACAGTGTCTGCCTTGCAGACTCCTGCACATGAGGAAAGAGGCAGAAAATGAGACCGAGATGAGTCCACACCTGCTAGTGGGTCCACTCAGCAACCCGAAGCCAAGAGGCAAAAGGTTGATTCTCCAGTTATGGAAGAAATCAGTGAAGAAATCCTTGGGAGCCTAAGGAAAGATAAAGAAGACAGTCAACAAACAGCCACAAGCTCTTTTCAACAAGAGTAGGAAAGATAGCATGGCATGGAGGTGTCCTCCTCCACTCAGCAAAGCAAGAAGCCATCTAGCACCAAGGCCACCTTTAAAGAAATTAAGGCACAAAATGAGCTGCTAAGAGTGCAGTTATATGACCAATTTCTCAAGGCAACACCGGCCAAACAAGAAAGGCTGATGGCAGCATATGACATCAAATAGGAAAAGATGATCCTCGGCCATTTTAAACCCAAAGTACAGCAGCCTCACTCAGCTGCAGATTATTTCAAAACAAAGCTGGAGGTTATGGCAAAGGAAATTCACCCCATGGATCAAATAGAACTGCATAAGCAAACAAGGGAAATGGTCTATGCCACATTGGTAGACAAGGCCACAATGGCCCATGAGTTAAAGGAATCTCTGAGGAACACTAATACTCAACTTGATTTAGAAAGAATGTCCTCCACAACCAAAGACAATAGAATCAAAACATTGGAGGACATTATCGTGGACTTAGGACATGATTCTAAGGATCCTAAGGGTGTGAGGGCCCTTATGAAGAAAAATGATGATGATATTGTTGTATTGAAAAAGAGATTGAGATTGCTTCCTACTGAGCACCCTCAAACAGGAGAATTGCAGAAAGAGAAAGAAGCTGAGGATCAATTGGATTTGATGATGAAACTAAACCAAAGAGTAATTGATTTGGAAGGGGAATTGGAGAGAGCACTGCAAGACAAACAGGGAGAGTCAACCTCCCAGCCTCCTCAAACTGCCCCAACCACTGCAGCAACTACAGAAGCAGCAGTAACCCCTCCAACGGCTACAACAACTTCAGATGCGACAGCGGCAACAACAACAGTCCCTGAGTCCAGCATAAGCATGGATGAATTGACAAAAGTTGTCAAAGAGCTGGAGCTGCAGGCAACAGAGATTAAACAAGCCAAAGAAAAATTGGCTGAGCTGGAAACAAAATATGACAAGTCCAAAATGACAGTAGCTGAGCAGACCAGAGAGATTAAGGCCCTGAAAGACAGAATAAAGGCCTTGGAAAAGGAACTGAATTTAGAGAAGACTCTGGCTGAGATAAAGAAAATTTTATGGACCCGGATTGACCACTCTATCACCAAACAGTGGAAATCAATCAAAACAGTGCATGAGCAGATTGAGTTAATAGGCCAAGCTCAAATTGAAAGCCAAAAGGCCAGTGCAGCACTAGGGAATATGCCTGAGCAGGCCAGCAGAATGATACATTTCATCAACACTCACACCAAGGAGGAGTTGGCAGCCTTAGACATCAGCAGCAGAACAGATACTGTTGTAACAGCCAAAAAGGTGCTGACCCTCAGAAATTTTGTGCAGAATTTGGAGAGAAAATGTCAAGAAATGCAGGTTGAGGTTGATGACTACAAGCTTAGAATGGGTGCATTACAAGGCAAAGGATTACCAAGCCTATTGACCGGTGCAGGAAGACTGCTCACCCATGAGCAATATGCCACTAGAATGACCAATTTCATTGCAAATCAGATCACAGCATCCACCAGCACTTCAGAAGAAGCAGGACCTCCATCAGGGCAGAGCCTCTATGACAAGCTGGAAAATTTATTTTACATTGAGCATGAAATTAATCACCTGTTTGAGGTCCCACCAAATTTTTACAGGTACACAGAGGCAGATGAAACTCTAATAAAAATACGAAGACACCAGCTACCTAAAGAAGATTGGTGGCAAGCAATGCTGCAAATTTTTCCCCAATGATCTCAGTTCGGTCTCTTCTAATCAGCCTCAGGTCAACAAAAGTTAATGCAGCATGAAGACAGCAGGCAGAGTGGGTGAGAGTAATGACTCAGCAAAATACTGGGACAACAAGCCAAAGAAGGGAAACACGCAGATTTTGGACAGCGCAGCTCCAGCCGACTCAATGGGTCACAAAAGTCAAAACTTTCTGACAAGATGGACAGCTAATGCACTAAATAGTTATTACAGCATTTACTCTATCAGCTGTAATTCCTCAGGGGTTGGCATAGAATTTATGAGCCATTAACTCCTCAGCTAGATATTTTGTATCTAATTTTTGTATATATACCTCCCCACACAACGTATTTGGGGTTGGTGATTTTCTCTCTAAGACACTGTTTTGTATATTTTCAGACTATCTAATACAAATGGCTAGAAAAATTCATGATCTCTGCACTGTTTGATGGCAAATTGATGATCTGCGTTCTGCTACAGAATTCCTGTGTTGTCTAATGAAGCAATAAGTTATCCTAAACTATGTTTTGTCTTTCTATGTTTGCTTAACTCAAATATATGTTTCGCTAGCTTAGCAATAGAGAAAAAGAATAGTACAGGAATTGTTTGAATACACCCTGTGCTCAATCTCTGTTGTTAAAAATGTTTTCTTCAGAATTAATCGTAAACATGAATTCTTAAATGCTCATGTTTGTATTCGTTCTATCACTATGAATGTTGTTCAGGAATTCTCAAATGAATTTAGACTTCTGTGATCCATAACGTTTGTTTAGAAACTTTTTGGCGAAATCACATAATTGATCATTTGTCGACGCGTTTCGACCCAACTAGTGTGGTTCATCGTCAGGACAAGTTGAAGATACAGATCCAGTATAGCGAGTTAAATAGTCCAAGCAGAGACTCCAACGGCTAAAAAGACTAACGGCTATTTTTCAACTTAAGGACCCAGTCAAACCCCCTTTAACTAAATTAATATTAATATTCTTTATAATTATTATTATACTTCTAGAGCTAAGTAAACTGGGTAAAAATTTTAACCAGATCAGAGGTTATTAATCTATTTATATATTTAAATTATTCTATATATATATATATATATATATATATAGATATATATATATATATATATATATATAGATATATATATATAAATATATAATTATATATAATAATATTTTTCCATACCTAATATAATACTATATTTAATATTTAGTTTTTAAATTATTTATATAAATTATTAGAAAACTATAATTTTTACTAAAAATTGAATTAGATCAATGGTTAGTTATCAAAACTAAACCATTTATTTATTTATTTAATTATATGATGATGATGATGATGATGATGATGGTTAACGTCCACTGAGACCAAATTGGTCTATCGGACCTACAATTTTCTTAATTTTTACTTGTCTGGCTCCTCGTCTTTCTTGGCGAGATTGGTGTTGTAGCTTTCTTTCTTTTCTCTACGGTCTTCCAACTTCCTTTGTCTTGCATCTCCTTCATCTCTTCTGGTTCTTGGGACATTGGTGTCTTAGCTTCGCGATCTATAGTCGGAGAAGTTTGGTTTAGGAGATCTGCTTTGCTGTTAAATGAAGATTTATTTTCTGCGGTATTCAAATCCTCATAACTGTTGATTTGTTGGGGTGGGCTTTCTCCTTGCTTGCTTTGAGAGTTGTTTCCTTCTTCCTTGATTTCTTGTGACTCAGAGTTTTCTCTAGAATATTCTTCTTTGATGACAGTGTAGTGTTCTTTTTGTGCTCCTTCCCACCATGTAGATCTGTGGTGGTTTTTTCTAGAAAAATTTTTCTCAGAGGCTTTTGGGCAATTTTTGGCTAGATGCCCCGTCTCAAAGCACGATCGACATCTGAAGAGGACACTTTCATAATCAAGCTTCTGATTCCACACATAGTCTTTACTTGTTAGGTTTATTTCAGCTGGGAATCCGGCGCTGAAATCCATTTCCACACAGATGCGTGCGTAGGTGGTTCTGGCATATTCCTCTGTTTCTGGGCACCTGCAGTAAAATTTCCCAATTGCATTTCCGATGGCTTTTAGCGAGGAGAGATTCCAGAGATGCAAGGGTAGGCTTGGCAATCTCACCCAAACTGGTGCTGAGGTTATCACTGCTGTAGAGGGATCGAATGATGGGTTCCATGGCTTCATGAATAGGCCTGATTTTTCCCAAAACCAAGGGCCGGAATCTAGAATACATTGTCTGCTTTCAGGATTTTCAAAATCTACTATAAAGAAACCTCTAGCACAGGGGTAGATATTAATTTCATCAGAAATGATAGGCTTCCATACCTCCGAGATCCAATTGTGGAGTGCTATCAGCCGCGGCCAAAAACCATTGAACCGGCAAATTAGGGCACTTTCGGAGAACTTCAAAGCTTCATCGAGTGAGTCCTGGACCACTTGGATAGTGGGAGCTGGGGCTTCACTTTTATATATATATAAAAGTATATATATAAATTAATATATTACCATACCTAACATTCTAATAATATTATATTTAATGTTTATATATATATATATATATATATGTTTTTAATTATATATATAAATATATCAATTTAAAATTCTTTAATATCTAATCATTCTAATACATTTTTATTTAAGGTTTAGATATTAAAATATTATATCAATTTATATCAATTATCAGCCAAACCTATATAATTATTAAAACTTAAATAATTACCTTACAATCTAAGGATAGTTCAATTATTCTTAATCATATATTATGCTAAATATTCCCAGGTTGCCAAATTTAATAATCTTCGAATATAAAGGGAAAAAAAAAAGGGGACTAAATCAAGACCATAAGGGCGATAATTAAAAGAAGAACAAATCAAATCAAGAGAAAAGCAAGCAAATAAACCACAAACCCAAAGGAAACAATTCTTAAGGAAAGGAAACAAGAAACACTGAGACCATACCAAGAAGGGACCGCGGAGGCTAGGAAGATAGGGTTGGGACCCAGCAGCTGCTGATCTTCCAGCCATCATCCCAACAAATGCTCCTAAATAATGTTCCCACCATTCCCTCTGTCAGTTTAGTGAAAGATCCTTAGTTGCCCTTCACCCCTGATTTCATCCCATCATATTACAGATTTAAAAAATTGTTCCATAGATGCTTGTCTGGCTCTGTAGCATAACCTTTTCCTCAGAAAGACACTTCCATCTATTCACCATCATCGACTCCATGCCCAATGGCCTAGATTATTCTACAAAAACATACCTGTTCTGACTGAAATCATCATCCCAACAAATTCAAAACAAAATCCTGTGCATCATAACTAGCCTAAAATTTCACCAAACAAAGCTAAATCAGAAAGAGAGAGCCCTCTCTGGTTGCAGGTAGGCTAGAACCTGCGGCCAAAAGGTTGGTTAGTGGTTACCTCGGTCGTATTCCCTTTGGAGTCAAAGGGAACAACCTGAGTGATAACATAATTGGCGACTCCACTGGGGAAAGAACGAATTTTTCAACTGTTGTCTACTTTTTAAAACTACAGATGAAGCCTGAATGTCAGCCAGGAAGCCTTTGAAACTGTTCTTGCTTTGCATTTACAGGAGTAAATAAAAGCTGCTTCAGTCAAACTTCATGCTAGTTTTAGACTCTAGATAGTTGTTCCAAAATTTGAGCAGTCCCTTGTTAGTTCTAAAAACATTCCCAAAAATACCAAAAACAAATTCGGAAGCTGGCTCCTAAAAAGAAAACTAGGTATACCAGGTCAAATCCTGACCCAAATCCTCCAGTTGTTTTTGACAATCCTAATTTAATTCCTAAGGTTCTTAGGAAGCAAGAGGAACAAGAAGATATTGTTGATTCCAGCCCTGAGGCAGTTCAGCAAAGTTATATCCCAACCCCTGCTAAACCATCATTTCGTCCTCACATAACCCCTTCTTCTCCCTCTTCCTCATCCACCTCTCAAAACACATTCTTCACACCTTCATCCACGGTACAAACTGCCATTGTTGTCCCTGTTGTTCCAGTTGTTCCCTTCCTTCCTGTAGTCCCATTGATCCCTGTAAATATGGCGAATCGTTATGCCCCTCTGCAGCTACCTGGCAATCCTGGGGCTATGCCTCAGGACTACCAAAGTAAGATCACTTATTTTGATGGTATCGGCACATATACGGCCTTACAGCATACCAAGAAAATGCAAGACTACTTTGAAAATTATGAAATAGACAATGATGATGTGAGAATGAAAATTTTTGTCCAAAGTTTAACAGGTGAAGTAAGAACTTGGTTCAAAGCACTTGCTACAAATTCCATAGCCGATTCGAGTGCTCTTTATCAATCCTTCCTGAACAGATGGGAAAAGAAAAAAGACCCACTACATATTTTATCTGAGTATGACACCATAAGGAGAGGCCCACAAGAAACTGTCCTAGATTATTGTGCCAGATTCAACAATGTTTACAATGCCATCCCTCAAAACCTTAGACCTCCACCTGATTTAGCCTTAATCAAATTCCCTGATGGATTTGATTCTGATATGGCATATCAACTAAGGGAAAGAGCCCCTGCAACCTTGGCAGACATGCAAAACATAGCTGTCAGTGTAGAGGCAAACCTTATTGCTAAAAGAAATTGAGCAAGAGCTGAAAGAAGAACCACTTTTAAGGAAGAACCCTCAGCATTTGAACAAAAGCTAGATGCAATCATCAAAGGCATGGACAGACTTGGGGACAGGGTAGAAACCATAGAAAGAAAATCATCATGGGAAGGTCAACCAAGTACTGCTAGAAACCCAAATTTTAGAAAGAATCAAAATCCAAATGTTGGAAGGGTTGATCCCGACCAGTACATTAGACCCCCTTTTCAAGAAAATTATGTTGAGGCCTCAACATCTAGTGAACTAAGCGAGGATCCTCACATCAATCTAATGGGTCTGGACAGCGAACATCAGGTCTTTCTAACACAAGAAGATCAAGAGGCCTATAATTGCAATCAATTTCAAACCAAATCGGGAGAGTCTTTTGACTTTAGGGAAGGCTATGATGCAGTGGTTTATGAGGTACATAAACAGTATAAACTAAGGAGAAGAACCATAGATGTGCCTGAACCTTTCAAACCAAAGGACAACAAACAGCCAAAAAAGACTAAGGATAAAACTGTTCTTCCAGAATTCCCTAATAAAACAGACCCGCATCCAAGAGAAGTCATTGTAGAGGATGTATCAAATGCACAGCCCTCTAGAATCCAGCCAACCCCTTCCCACCCCTCAAAAGCAAGTTCAAACAGCATCCCTGAAAATAAATCTAGGACTAATTTCATTCAAAATCATACCAATCATGAAGAAAGGATCACTGAAAATCCACCTGAAAAGGAAAAATCTGCCGCACTTAATGCCAAGACTCAAATGGAAAAGCCCTTTAACTTAGACATGGAAATAAGTAAGCTAAAGATAGTTGTCCCTCTTTCTGAATTGGCCAAACATCAAGTGTATAGACAGCAGATTAATAGGTCACTCCAAATATCAGACAATAAGGATGCTGTGAATGTTCTAGACGATCAACCCGACTTACTGTTTGGCCCTGAGGTTAACGGAAAGACAGCCAATGGAGGGGTTCCACCCTTCTATGTCAGTTTAAACATTCATGACAAGGTTTTACATAATGCAATGTTTGATTCCGGGGCCTCACATAACTTAATGCCCAAATCTGTAATGGAAAAACTAGACCTAGATATCACAAGACCTTACAAAGATCTATTCTCATTTGATTCAAGCCAAGTTAGGTGCTTAGGTTTAATTAAAGACTTGTGTGTCTCCCTAGTCCAATACCCAACCAAAACAATTTTGATGGATGTGGTGGTAGCTGACATTCCACCTAAGTACGGTATGCTCTTGTCCAGATCTTGGGGAGCCAAACTCCAAGGATATTTGCAACTAGACATGTCCTACGCCACCATTTCAGTCTTTGGACAGCCAAAGAGATTATACCGTGAAACATTAATGAAATATGTGGCGAGTAGTCAAGAGAAGCCCCAAAACTTCCCTATCTATTCAATACATTCCGACATGGATTCATTCATTTTGTACAATGCTGACATGTGTACCAAAGCTCATCCCAAACTATTAGTGGTAGCACAGACAGAGGGAGTGAATGAACAATTTGCTTCTCAAGATCAAAAAACTTTTCATATATTTGATGCAACAAAGGAGAATGAAACATCAAATGACTAGCAAGAAACCAATCTGCCCATGACCCAACCTTCTAAGAGTCTCAATACAAACCTTGACCATGAAACCCTATGGTATTTAGAATTTGATGGCTCTATAAACAAGTTGGGAGCTGGGGCAGGAGTCTGGATTCACAATATGCACAATGACCAGGCTGAAGGTCATGCATATAGGTTAAACTTTCGATGCACAAACAATATGGCTGAGTATGAAGCCCTTTTGTTAGGTCTCAAACTCATAAAAAATTTAGGTGCAACCAAAGTTTCAATCTTAGGAGATTCAGATCTGATCATACAACAGATGAAAGGAATCTTTATCACGAATGATCTAAGGTTAAGAGCTTATAAGGGAGCAGCTATTCAAGTACTTGACACTTTCTCAGAATCTCAATTAACCAAAATTTCAAGAAAGCTCAATTTACATGCTCATAGCTTGGCAACCTTTGCCAGCACTTGCAAGCTGCCTTTTAGACCCAATCACAGTTTCACTGCTGAAATCAAACATAGGCCTGCAGTCCCGGATAACATTAAGAATTTGCAAGTCTTTGAGAGTGATACACAGATAAATAACTTTCTTACTCTAAAAGAAGAATTTTCTGGCATTAACATTGATACTATCACTATGGATGATCAACAACAGGCATACACAATCAAGCAGAATATATCAGCTGAAACAGCTACTCTGGTTTTGCACCCTACTACCTTTAGTAATGAAAATGTACAAGAGTTGAAGCAAACAGACTTGGATGAAATAGCTGAGACTGGATAATTTCCTGCCCATAGGTTTGACCCCTTTGGAGGACTTGTTTGATTCAAATGATATCTCAAGGAAACCAAAAATGCAACCACTAAATGCTAAAATTGAAGACTGTAACATTGGAACCGCAGAAAATCCCAAAATAGTAAAATTATCCAAGGCATTACCAGTTGATCAGAAGTTGAAATACATTGAATTGTTCAAAGAGTTTCAGGATATCTTTGCCTGGAGTTATGAGGACCTAAAGTCCTATGATACCTCAGTCATCCAACACACCATACCTTTAAAGGAAAACCAAAAACCTTTTAAACAAAAGCTCAGGAGAGTGAATCCTGTCCTCCTTCCCCTCATTGAAAAAGAAGTTAAACGTATGTATGAAGCAGGAATCATTGCTCCAATCAGGTTCTCAGAGTGGATTTCAAACCTAGTACCGACTAGGGAAAAGACGGGAGAGATTAGACTGTGTGTTGACCTAAGGAATTTGAAAAAAGTCTCTCTCAAAGACCATTACCCCTTACCAAAAATGGATCACATCCTACAAAGAGTAGTGGGAGCCTCTAGGATCTCATTATTAGATGGATTCTCGGGATTCAATCAGATTTTAGTACACCCGGATGATCAAGACAAAACTACCTTTACAACACCTTGGGGAACTTTCAAATATGTCAAAATGCCTTTTGGGCTTAAAAATGTAGGGGCCACATTCCAAAGAGCAATGGATATAGCCTTTTCCAAAGAAATCCATGATTTCCTAGTGGTCTATCTTGATGATCTCACTGCCTTTTCAAAATCAGATCAAGAACACTTAGAACATTTGAGGCAGGTTTTCTTAATATGTAGAAAATATGGCATATCTTTGAATCCAAAGAAATCACTGTTTGGCCTAGAGGAAGGCAAGCTCCTAGGTCATATAATCTCAAAAGATGGTATTAGGATCGATCCGGACAGAATTCAAGCTATCCTTCAAGTACCTCATCCGAGAAACATCAAAGAACTACAAGGCTTTTTAGGAAAGATCAACTTCTTGAGAAGATTCATTCCTAATTTGGCTGAGCTCATAAGACTGTTAAACAATATGTTGAAGAAGGATTCTAAGGTCAAATGGACCATGGAAGCTAAACAAGCCTTTGAGGATATCAAAAGAGCATTGACAAACACACCAGTCCTAACAAGTCCTAGGTTTGATAGAGATTTCATAATTTTTTCTTTTGCATCTGAGCATACAATTGCTGCAGTCCTATTACAAAAGGATGACCAAGGGTGTGAAAAACCCATTGCATTTTTTAGCAAAGCCCTTAGAGATGCTCCCTTAAAATATCAGATTATGGAAAAGCAAGCTTATGCATTGGTAAAGGCCATCAAAGACTTTAGAATCTATATTTTGTACTCTCATATAATTGCCTATGTCCCAAATGCAGTGGTTAAGGACATTTTAACCCAAGAAGGAATTGAAGGCAAAAGGGGCAAATGGATTGCCAATATCTTAGAATACGACATTGAAATCAAGCCTACCAAACTGATAAAAGGACAAGGTCTAGCCAAGCTAATGACTGAAACCAATTTCCAAGCCCTTGACATTAATGAACTGGACAACGAACAGGAGATGGCGACTCCACAGATCAACCAAGCCTTTTTGCAATCTCCCTGGTATGCTGATATATGTTTTGTATTGTTAAACCTGCAAGCTCCTCCAGGGTTGTCCAGAACTAAGAAAAGGTTCTTGAAAATGAAATCATCAAGGTTTTGTATCATAGACAATGTTTTATTTTGGAGGAATCATGAAGGAATTTTACTTAATTGCCTAACTTTGGATGAAACTAACAATGTTCTCAAGGAATTTCATGCAGGTGACTGTGGAGGACACCTATACTGGAAATCCACAGCTGACAAAATCCTAAGGGCTGGATTTTATTGGCCCTCCTTGTTTACTGATGTGAGAAAATTTGTAATGTCTTGTCACAAATGTCAAATTTTTGAAGGCAAGAGAAAGCTGTTGCCTTTACCACTCAAACCTATTTCAACTGAGAGACCATTCCAGCAATGGGGTTTAGACTTCATTGGTGAAATCCACCCTTCATCCTCTGGCCAGCATAGGTGGATTTTGACTGCTACAGACTATTTTACCAAATGGATAGAAGCCATCCCTTGTAGGCAAGCCAATGACTCCATCATTATACAATTTCTAAAAACCAACATCTTGTCCAAGTTCGGCTGTCCGGATAAAATCATTATAGACAATGCTGCTGCTTTCAAGTCCAAGAAAATGATCAACTTTTTCCATAAATATCACATGACCTTGGGCCATTCCACTGCATATTATCCTCAAGGCAATGGCCTAGCTGAGTCTTCCAACAAAAGCCTCATCAACATCATCAAGAAGGTCTTGGAGGAGAAAAAAAAGAATTGGCATAAGAAGCTGGTAAATGCACTATGGGTAGACAGGTTGACCACCAAGAGATCCATTGGCACAAGCCCATATGAACTAGTTTATGGAATGGAAGCAAGATTTCCTTCATCTTTGGGAATCCCTGTAATCAAGTTGCTGCAAGAGATACAAGCTGAGCCAAATGACATTCAAAGAAGGGTCAATCAGACAATTCACCTACAACAAACAAGAGAGGAAGTATATCAGAGAACCCAAATACTGCAAGATAAGCTCAAGAGGATATTTGACAGAAGAACCAAAGCTGAAGACTTCTTCATAGGAAGCAAAGTCTTGAGATGGGATTCCCGGAAAGAGGTCAAAGGGAAACATGGCAAGTTTGATTTCTTGTGGAAGGGACCTTATGTCATTTATGTTGTACAAGGTAATAACACCTATTTTTTGAAAATATTGGATGGCTCAAACACTGAGGAAGGCCCAGTCAATGGGAGGATGCTCAAACATTATTTTGACCCTCTTTGATGAAACACTACACAGCCACATATTGTACATAAATATTTGTATTTCCAGTATTTTTATTTACAGCGGATAGATAAAGGTCCAAGTGAAGCAGATTTTGAGGAAGACCAAGGTACTGCACCATTTTTGATACATGTTTTGATCCTATCATTGGAAAGCAAGAGAAAACACTTGGGAAATATCAAGGTGATCAGGGACATTCAGAGAAACAAGAAAAAACAGAGTTGTAATTTCACAGCAAATTAGCTTAAAGGTTATTTCATACAATTTTTTAGGATTTAGATCGATGGTCTCTAACAGAAGGAAAATTCAGACTGCAGCAAGAATGGAAAAATAAGGCGATCTGACCTACAGTTCTTGGCTTTTCATCTGGAAAAGCCATCCCCAAGTGGAGCCACTGTTAGTCTCCTATACCAATAGGGTTTCATTTTTCATGATTGACAATGGAAGTGCCAAAAATGTTCATCTTTGTTGTTACAAAGGTTCCATATTTTGTGAAAGGAAAAGACAATTAAAAAATGAAAAGAGGGTATGCCTTAAAAGAATAATCAAAAGGCAAGAAAATGAATTGGTCAGAAAGAATAATTGAAATGAACCCCAAAGAAAGACCAGGAAAGTGGCTAACCAAAATGCCACTGCTATCTTGATGGATGGCCCAACAGTTCAAACTGGACCATGCCATGTTTTAAATTGCTTGTTCTAGACTAGAGAATGAATACCTGTCCAAACAGTTCAAGCTTGGCAGATGAGTAGCTACATAGAGAAAGGAAGGAGCCCGACTGCTTAATCTGGGCCCTTGGAAGATATAAGGGTAGACTTAGATAGAAGGGCAGCCAAAAGAAAAGAGGATTATCAGGGTTTGTAAGGCTAAGTGCACCCATCCAAAAGAAGAAAAAATGTTAGGTCTATTAGGCAGGGTAGGCAGTTGGAGGTTGCAGAAGCAAGGTCTGACCACATGATATATTGAGAATCATATCTTATCTCATCAATAAGAAAAGGGCAAGAACAATGGTCCATATGGCAAACTATCAAACCATGTCTAACTTCCCTCATTCCCTTCAAAAGGTTTCTTACTAACATCCCCTTGAGGACTTAAGGATCTGCCTAAACAGACCTCCTTACATTTCTCCCTTGAGAAAGTCAGGTCAAGTTGTGACCTTCTCCTTCAAAAAGAAGCCACATTTCTTGTGTAAAGCCCTCACTTCATACTTCATCCATTTCTAGTTTCTAAGTTTCAATTTTCAAGCTCCATTTCCCCCACACACTCCACCTTACATACCCATATTAACTATTAACCCTATTATATAGCTCCCTAGTTACATCCCCACCCCTATTTTCTACAAAAAACTATATAAAATTCCCAAAAAACATGTTAACTATCCCCCCCCCCTTAGCATTATAGCTAAGTAACATGGTTATGGGAGACATTAGTCCATCTGGGGCTATAGTCAACCCTTCTGCGTCCTTACCCCGGAATTAGTCTAACCCCTGGTTAAGATTAATAGCCTATACCTAAACCCCCACTCCCCTAAACCCTTGAAAGTTACCCCGCAGTCTAAACCCAATCTTAAATGTTTAAATGTTTTTATTAAACATTGTGGCGCAATGACCCGCATTAATCCGACCCCCAAAAACCCACCCGAACTAAAGTTGCAAACCCGCGCCACAAAATATTATTTAAAATAACGGGCGGGTCCCGCTCCGAAACCTGCACGCTGCTTCGGAGGCCATGCCAACCGTCGATCTCCCACCGCGCCCGATCCAACGGTGGGCGAGTGTTTTGAGCCACCAACATGCCGGGCTTTAACGTCCGGGGGATGGGCGGTTTTGCCGCCGTACCCCCACCACGTGTCGACAGCCCAGGGTGTTCGGAGGCCTCCCCCCCGAAACCGCTTCTGCTCAAAGGCGGTGCGGGGAAACCGGAAACCGCCATCCAGAAACCGCCCTCCACCCATAACGTCAGCATTCCCGTCACCGTGACGTCATACCTGGTCCCCCGCCGCTGCCCCACGTCGCCCGCCACGCTGTCCTTCCGCGCCCACGCTGTGCCACCGTGTCCCGCCACGTCATCATCCCAGTCAGCATCCACGTCACCCGTCCATACCCGGGCCCGCTGATGACATCATGCTGACGTCATCACGGGAAAGCGCCAAAAGTGCGTATGCGCCAAATTTTTTGTTAAAAACACCGAAAGTGACCGTTTTCGGTCATTTTCATTGTACAATTGCGGCTGCGCTGTTCTGCTGGTCACTCCCAACTGCCTCCAGATTTCAAATTTCATCATTTTGGACACCGCCACCTGCAAATTCGACGTCAATATTCGCCCTTCAATCAACTCGACCACCCTCGGCGTTAGCTAATCCAGGTATTTTCCAAATTCAACCTGTTTGCCCGTGTTCTTCCCGTTCTCTGCAATTTTTTCTTCTAAATTGCCTACAAAACTCCTAAATTTAATGGTGCTGTCCTATAAATGTTGGCCTAAATAATCTAAGGCACCCCCTGTTTAAGAGAGTCACGCATTGTTCATAATTTCACCGTCACAGAATCGTTTTCAAGCTTGAATTTTTGATATAGTCTCACACCTGCCCGGCATTGTTCCCTTTTGTCGTGTTTCGATTCAAGCTCTCAGTGCATTAAGCTGCAATCCTTTTCTCCTCTGCATTTGCCCTCACTGTCTCTAAATTCTGAGAGTTCACCAGAAGAAACCAAAGCTCAAATCAAACTCTGCAAATTGTTCTTTTCAATATAGCAACTTTGGCTTCAGCTAGACTCATTCTGCCACTCCTCTTCAAATCCTCATAAGCTATCATCTTCAGCCTGTTATACTCAAAAACTTCATTCTAAAGATAACACCTGAAAGTTCTATAATGGCTACACCATCAGCTCTTAGTGTCACTCCTATGAATCCACCAAACAAGGAGCTTGAAGCCATGCCTCTTGCTGATAGAGATTACCTTATCCAAGATCTTGTTGGTGACAGAAACCACTTGCAGACCTTCTGCCAGTTGAGAAACAGCTATCTAAGCAACAATGACACATATGGTATATGGGAGTCCAATCTGCCTTATTATTTCCTCCCATCTGTTAATATTTTTCCAGAGATCATCCGCTTATGTGCTGAGAACTATGATCCAACTCAGAGAACTGTTAAGTCTCCATCTGGGAGCATACTTTTCCACATTAATCCTGACTCCATCAACCAAATGCTCAATTTCAAGCAGACTCAGTTGTTGTTTCCCTTCTCCATGAACTATTTGCTGGATGCAGGCTCCAAACTCTCCAGTGCTGACATTGAAAAGATCACCAAGACATTCATGAGGGCAGACCGCCATCCTACAGGGCCACCTCCTTTCTTATATGTCCATTTCAATGAGGTAGGCAACCTCCTAGTTGATATGATCTCTTATGTGTTGGGCTTCAAAACCAGTGAGCACATTGATTAAACAGTGTTGGTATTATTAGCTGCATATAGTCCAGGCCAGCCCCCTGCTTACAAGTATAACTTTGCCAAGTTTATAGCCAATAAAATACATGACCAGCTATTTAAAGTGGATAGGGATGGAGTATTCAAATATTCATCATATATCTACCACTTATTCATGTATTACGAGTCTGAAAGCTTCCAATGCCCCATTAAGAAATTGGATTCTAGGGGTGAAAAGAGGTCTGTCATCTTCTGGTCATCAGTTTTCCATGAAGTTCAAAACTCTCCATATTCTTACTGTGAGTTTGTCGACCAATTTGTTTACCCAGTCTCTTGCCTCTTAATGAGATCCCCTCCTCCCAGACAGTCATTTGAGATTCAGAAGACCTTGTAGCTGTCCAAGAGCTATAAAATAGGTGATTGGTAACTATATCAAAACCATACTGTCATCAGAATTTATGGTTGTGAGCTCTGTCCTTACAGGCTTCCAAGGTATGTACCAATGAGATTGTTTGCCTTGGAATACTATAGGCAACTCATTAGTTTTGACCTCACCCACTTTCATAGTGCCAAAAAGAAAGCCCACCTCAAATTCAAAGACCATCTAGGCCCCTTCATCATGAATAAGAAAGAAGGTTGGCAAGATGCTGATCAAATTCTCAGGGACAAATATAAACTAAAGAGGAGCTTCTTGTGGGTCCCTTATGACCCGGAAGGGTTTATCAGTGCCAGAAGAGTTAAGTACAGGCTGCTAGGTTATGACCACTGTAAATATCCACAAATTGAGCAGTATGCCAACCAAGATGAGTGGTTGCAAGGTACATTAGTTGAGGAATTAACTTAAGAGGAAATAATGGAGAAAAATGTCAAGGATTTAGAAAAAACTCTTGACTTGGATTCTGTGCAGCAGGTAACATTCAAGCTGCCACATCAAATTGGAGAAGGCACATCCACTGCTGCAGCCACACCAGTCGCCCAGTGACCATCTACATCAGCAACAGGTATAGCAAAGGGCAAGGGGATAATGGGTGCAGAAGAAGAAGTGGTCACAGAGCAGCCTGCCTCTTCAATAGGGCAACATCAAGAACAGACTCCTCCACAACAAACAGAAGCACCAACAGTGCCTGCCTTGCAGACTCCTGCACATGAGGAAAGAGGCAGAAAACGAGACCGAGATGAGTCCACACCTGCTAGTGGGTCCACTCAGCAACCCGAAGCCAAGAGGCAAAAGGTTGATTCTCCAGTTGTGGAAGAAATCAGTGAAGAAATCCTTGGAAGCCCAAGGAAAGATAAAGAAGACAGTCAACAAACAGCCACAAGCTCTTTTCAACAAGAGCAGGAAAGACAGCATGGCATGGAGGTGTCCTCCTCCGCTCAGCAAAGCAAGAAGCCATCTAGGACCAAGGCCACCTTTAAGGAAATTAAGGCACAGAATGAGCTACTAAGAGTGCAATTATATGACCAATTTCTCAAGGCAACATCGGCCAAACAAGAAAGGCTAATGGCAACATATGACATCAAAGAGGAAAAGATGATCCTCAGCCATTTTAAACCCAAAGTATAGCAGCCTCACTCAGCTGCAGATTATGTCAGAACAAAGTTGGAGGTTATGGCAAAGGACATTCACCCCATGGATCAAATAGAACTGCATAAGCAAACAGGGGAAATGGTCTATGCCACATTGGTAGACAAGGCCACAATGGCCCA
Organism: Pinus tabuliformis; assembly: GCA_031772625.1. Lineage (NCBI taxonomy): Eukaryota > Viridiplantae > Streptophyta > Pinopsida > Pinales > Pinaceae > Pinus > Pinus tabuliformis. The sequence continues at coordinate 62,441,813 of CM062819.1, read as the reverse complement.
TGAGTTAAAGGAATCTCTGAGGAACACTAATACTCAGCTTGATTTAGAAGAATGTCCTCCACAGCCAAAGACAACAGAATCAAAACATTGGAGGACATTATCGTGGACTTAGGACATGATCCTAAGGATCCTAAGGGTGTGAGGGCCCTTATGAAGAAAAAGGATGATGATATTGCTGCATTGAAAAAGAGATTGAGATTGCTTCCTACTGAGCACCCTCAAACAGGAGAATTGCATAAAGAGAAAGAAGCTGAGGATCAATTGGATTTGATGATGAAACTAAACCGAAGAGTAATTGATTTGGAAGGGGAATTGGAGAGAGAACTGCAAGACAAACAGGGAGAGTCAACCTCCCATCCTCCTCAAACTGCCCCAAACACTGCAGCAACTACAGAAGCAACAGTAACCCCTCCAATGGCTACAACAACTTCAGATGCGGCAACGGCAACAACAACAGTCCCCGAGTCCAGTATAAGCATGGATGAATTGACAAAAGCTGTCAAAGAGCTGGAGCTGCAGGCAACAGAGATTAAACAAGCCAAAGAAAAATTGGCTAAGCTGGAAACAAAATATGACAAGTCCAAAATGACAGTAGCTGAGCAGACCAGAGAGATTAAGGCCCTAAAAGACAGAATAAAGGCCTTGGAAAAGGAACTGAATTTAGAGAAGACTCTGGCTGAGATAAAGAAAATTTTATGGACCCGGATTGACCACTCTATCACCAAACAGTGGAAATCAATCAAAACAGTGCATGAGCAGATTGAGTTAATAGGCCAAGCTCAAATTGAAAGCCAAAAGGCCAGAGCAGCACTAGGGAATATGCCTGAGCAGGCCAGCAGAATGATACATTTCCTCAACACTCACACCAAGGAGGAGTTGGCAGCCTTAGACATCAGCAGCAGAACAGATACTATTCTAACAGCCAAAAAGGTGCTGACCCTCAGAAATTTTGTGCAGAATTTGGAGAGAAAATGTCAAGAAATGCAGGCTGAGGTTGATGACTACAAGCTTAGAATGGGTGCATTACAAGGCAAAGGATTACCAAGCCTATCGACCGGTGCAGGAAGACTGCTCACCAGTGAGCAATATGCCACTAGAATGACCAATTTCATTGCAAATCAGATCACAGCATCCACCAGCACTTCAGAAGAAGCAGGACCTCCATCAGGGTAGAGCCTCTATGACAAGCTGGAAAATTTATTCTACATTGAGCATGAAATTAATCACCTGTTTGAGGTCCCACCAAATTTTTACAGGTCACAGAGGCAGTTGAAACTCTAATAAAAATACGAAGACACCAACTACCTAAAGAAGATTGGTGGCAAGCAATGCTGCAAATTTTGCCCCAATGATCTCAGTTCGGTCTCTTCTAATCAGCCTCAGGTCAACAAAATTTAATGCAGCATGAAGACAGCAAGCAGAGCGGGTGAGAGTAATGACTCAGCAAAATACTGGGACAGCAAGCCAAAGAAGGGAAACACGCAGATTTTGGACAGCGCAGCTCCAGCCGACTCAATGGGTCACAAAAGTCAAAACTTTCTGACAAGATGGACAGCTAATGCACTAAATAGTTATTACAGCATTTACTCTATTAGTTGTAATTCCTCAGGGGTTGGCATACAATTTATAAGCCATTAACTCCTCAGCTAGATATTTTGTATCTAATTTTTGTATATATACCTCCCCACACAACGTATTTGGGGTTGGTGATTTTCTCTCTGAGACACTGTTTTGTATATTTTCAGACTATCTAATACAAATGGCTGGAAAAGTTCATGATCTCTGCACTGTTTGATGGCAAATTGATGATCTACGTTCTGCTACAGAATTCTTGTGTTATCTAATGAAGCAATAAGGTATCCTAAACTATGTTTTGTCTTTCTATGTTTTCTTAACTCAAATATATGTTTCGCTAGCTTAGCAATAGAGAAAAAGAATAGTACAGGAATTGTTTGAATACACCCTGTGTTCAATCTCTGTTGTTAAAAATGTTTTCTTCAGAATTAATCGTAAACATGAATTCTTAAATGCTCATGTTTGTATTCGTTCTATCACTATGAATGTTGTGCAGGAATTCTCAAATGCTCCTAAATAATGTTCCCACCATTCCCTCTGTCAGTTTAGTGAAAGATCCTTAGTTGTCGTTCACCCCTGATCTCATCCCATCATATTACAGATTTAAAAAAATTGTTCCATAGATGCTTGTCTGGCTCTGTAGCATAACCTTTTCCTCAAAAAGACACTTCCAGTTGTTCAATATCATCAACTCCATGCCCAATGGCCTAGATTATTCTGCAAAAACATACCTGTTCTGATTGAAATCATCATCCCAACAAATTCAAAACAAAATCCTGTGCATCATAACTAGCCTAAAATTTCACCAAACAAAGCTAAATCAGAAAGAGAGAGCCCTCTCTGGTTGCAGGTAGGCTAGGACTTGCGGCCAAAAGGTTGGTTAGTGGTTACCTCGGCCTTATTCCCTTTGGAGTCAAAGGGAACAAGCTGAGTGATAACAGAATTGATTTGGGAATTGCCTTGTGAAGGAGATGTTATTTATGAAGAATCATTTCCAGATGAGCATCTCTTTCTCATCTCCTTACAAGATCCTTGGTATGGAGATATCATTTTATATCTCCAGATTTTGAAGTTTCCTCAATATTTTTCTAAGGTTGAACGCCAAAAATTGCGTCACTTGGCTAAAAATTCTTATCATTAGTGATACTTGATATCGTCGAGGGACTGATTTAATCCTTAGACATTGTTTAACCTTAGAATAATTTGAGTTAGTTTTGAATGACTGCCACAATAGATCTTTTGAAGGTCATCTATCTGGGCTTGCTACAACCCAAAAAATCTTATGTGCAAGTTATTTTTGGCCCTCGATTTTTAAAGATTATATTGAAGCAGTCAAGAAATGTCATCCTTGTCGAGTTTATACTCGAAAAATGCAGGCGCATCCAGTTCCGCTTTTTCCTATCATCACTTTCGGTTCATTCACTAAGTGGGGTATTTATTTTACTACTTGTAACCCAATTTCGTCTAAGGTCCATAAGTATATTATCATAGCAGTAGACTACTTCACCAAGTGGGTCAAAGCTATGCCTACTTTCAATAATGACAGTGAGACAATATCCCTTTTCCTAATCAATCAAATCATTTCACGCTTCAGTATTCCTAAAAAGATTGTCACTAATCATGGCAGACATTTCCATAATAAGATGATGTCTGAGTTGGCCTTGAAGTTGGGATTTTGGCAAGTGCATTCATCTCCTTATTACCCTCAAGCAAATGGACAAGTAGAGGTCATCAATAAATCCCTTAAAAATATCTTGCAAATGACGATCAATCAATCTAAGTCCAACTGGGACATCATGCTATATTCTTCACTTTGGGTATACCGACTTTCTGTTAAGACCACTATGGGTTTTACTCCTTTTTAGCTGGTTTATGGGTTGGAATCAATCTTTCCTATAGAATGTGAAATTCCATCTCTCAAATTGGAAGTCCAGCTTCTTCCTGACACCTCAAGTCTTGAATAACGCCTCATTCATTTGCAACATCTCGATGAGCATCGTCGAGATGCAAGCACAATGAATGAAGCTCATAAGAAAAGAGTAAAATCTCAGTATGACAAGAATGTACGACCTAGGTTTTTCTATGTAGGTGACCTTGTTGTGGTCTATGGCCAAGGAAAAGACACCTTTGGGGCAGGAAAATTCAAACCTATGTGGTACCATCCTTTTATTGTTAAAAAGGTCTTGAAGAAGGATGTGTATGAATTGGTTGACTTTGAGGGAAATGTGTTGTCAGAGCCCAAAAATGGGCTCTATCTCAAGAAGTATTATGCCTAGGCTCTTGCCTAACATTTTATTTGTTTTGTAAATATTTTGCATTGTCTTTTGTTTCTGTCTATGAGTCTCGTGGTGATGATGATATTTTTTTATCTGCCTTGGCGGGTTTCAACAAGTGATTTGGTGTATTTAGGATTCGCAGATGGTGCTAGTAAACATAATCAGAATTTAGCTTCCTCCTCTCAGGTAATATATTATCCATCTGGTCAGTTGTTAGTCTCAAGAGTCATATCTATTGGTCTTTCTTATGACAATATGGTTGAGCATAGTTTTGTTATCAATTTACTATCTTAATCAATATCTTATGGTATTGAATCATTAGTGGTTTATTTGGATTCACAATTGGTTGTGTCTCAATTAAATAACATTTATCATGTAAGGGATCCTTTATTACATTGGTAATTTTTGGGAGTTATATTATTACAAAGATCATTTACTTTTTATTACTTTCCTTCATATTCCACGATCAGATAATGCATTTGTTGATTCTATAGCTAACCAAGCATTAGATTGGCATATTAATCATTCATCACATTAAATCAAAATATCACAAAATCACTTGTATATATGATCAAATCGTCACGAAAAATTTGTATATAGATAGATATAGTATGTCAAAATATTACAAAATGTGGAAAAAATCCTACAAAATTAGGGCTTAAGCCCGATCACGTCCATATATCAAAAGATCAGTCATCTAAAATCTAAGGCTATGGGAATTTCCCTAGATGAGCATCTCGGAAGAAAACGATGGCATTTGCCACTTGTCAGAAGAGCCACTCCCAATATTGTTGTAATCCAACCACTCTTCTCTGTATAGCCTCAAGGAGATTCTCTACTGCTTCCATGGGAACCTAGCAAGTCAAATTCTCCAATTTCTTCTTAACAACATGAATAACTCTCTTAGATTCAGTTATTTCTCTCTCTGCACCTCTATCATGATGCCTATGCTTCGGTAGACCCTCAAGTCTCACTATTCCAATATCTATATCATGATCACTTAATCTTGTAATATTTTTGTTTCACAAAAAAAGAATTTGAATTTCTTGAGATTATATTTAAAAATCCAAAAAAATCAAATAAGTTAAAAATCAAAAATTTTACCAATGTCGCCCCATGCAGCTCCTGCTGGAAGTGCTAGCTCATGAGTCCAATGGAAATTCTACACCTGCATAGGGGTAATATTATATGGCCATTACTTACTACTCCCACCAGTGGAATAAATATTCATCAACGAACACTTGAGTGACTTCACCTCTACCAAGTCGCTTCATCAAATCTACCCATCTGGCCATCCTAGGATCTCTAGGACTGTTGATGGCAGTAGCTACTTTGGGTCGTAGTGTCAGTATCCACTCAAATAAAAATGAGCAAAGGATGTTACCATAGCCAAAGTTCTATGTTTTTCCTTATTTAACTGATGTCAATTTTTTATTCATGTTGATAAAGAGCTTTGTACACCAATCATAAACTACTCATCTTAGGCATTCTACTGCCAAGAACATAGCAGGCCGTGAAGCCTGATGCAATGAGGTTGGACCTGCTATCTTGGAAATAGTGAAAAGGATGATTTTGAATGGCAAATTTGTGATTTACCTAATATCTAACCTTGTCAATCTTTGGTGCACAGTATATGGCAATATAATCAGCAATGTTAAGGCCTCCACGGTCCTTCCCTTCAGGTCAATTACTTCTTCCCTTCGAGAAAGTATTGTTATGAAGCAAATATCTTCTACTTCGATTTGTAAAGGCATATGATCTATAATGAATATCTCTTGCTCTGGGTCCCAATAATGAACTAACATCTCCAACAATCGATTTTGTGTTCTCATGTTGGGCATCATGAAGAATTTGAGCAATCCGCAATTTTTTAATCCATCCAATTATTCTTGATCCTCTAAAACTTCATTATCAACATTAGTATGCTCTCTCTCTCTCCAAATGATCAACATCCTACAAAATTGATGGATTTCATCCATTATAAATTATTTTTTTCAAACCTACTTTGCGTGTACGCCACTTTTGTGAGAAGTAATCGCGTATACACGCGTATTTTCCTTTGAAAACCCACGTATAGGACTTTCTATACGCAATTTTCAAGTTATCAAAATGCGTACATGTTGAGCATTATTTGAAAATAAAAAAATCCCTCTCTAGAATTGATTTAAATCATGAAATCTTGGATCAAATGGATGAGTTTAAGGATAAGAATTACCTGGAGACCGTGTGTGATGAATTCGTCGATGGATTTGATCGGATCAGTTTGCCCAAATTTTCTCCAAGAGCCCTCTTCTCAACACTTGGATGGTGAAAATGAATTGGGGTGAGTCCAAAAATCTCTTTTATAGTCAAAATTTAAAAACCCACTTTTCTAAAGTTCAATATTTTTAATTTTTATAATTTTATGAACTTTTGACTTTTTTCTTGAAGTGTTGGGAGAGGTTATTTTTCAGGGTAACAAAGAATTAGTGATGTTTTTCCGTTGTTTTGACTCCATAATCGTTGGCCTATCACGACAGGTATGATTTTTTAAACTAACATATACGTTAAGATATATCACCTTTTTTTTGCATTATGCATCTTGACCTCATATTGCGATATTTTACCATAGGGTCGACCCCATTATGTTGTGATTTTTAACCACTTTCACTCGTCATCTTGTAAAATCGTAATATAGTGATAGAGCATTTCCTTCCATGGGATTCCTAGTTATATCCTCATTGACATATGTTGCCCATGCTACAAGTATTATGTAGGCTTGGGAGTCCTCTTTAGTCCTTCCGTGACTTTATGTTGAAGCCTTATTCTTCTTCTTCGCTATTTTTGTTGAGAATGCAACAAGATGATGGAGCTTAGTGGAAAGGAGTCGCCTTCACTAAGTGGGCCCGCAGGCTATTTTTGGCGCAAAGTCTATTTTTAGACTATGTTTATTTTTAGACATATGGATCATGGTCTATGAGTTGCAGGATGTTATTTGTGGATGATTGGTCAAGTTGGTAAAAATAGATGGACTTCTATTTTTAGACATATGGGCAGAGTCTATTTTTAGACTGCCAGGCTAAAAATAGAACAGTCGAATATTATTAGCTCTTAATAATATTTGGACTATAAACATTATCTTATCCTCTTGGAGCACTTCAGTTCGAGCTACGGATGTGGCACATGCAACTGTCAGAAGGAAATACGCTTTTCTTATGGGTCAGTTGAGCTATTGCACGATGGACTTCAGTTAGAACTCAAGTGATTGAGTTTGGTGGAGCTGATTGACGAGTTGATGGAGTTGTGTTCAGTTTGACTTAGTTGAACTAGTTGTATTTAGTCTAACTGCAGAATACACTAGTGATGAGTGATGTGAATTAATTATTAATTAATTCACCAATTATTAACTCATAAATAAACTAAAGAATACATTAGTTAACTCAGTGCATGGACAGTTCAGTGGAGACAAGTGTTAGAGGTGAGTGAAAGGGCAAGACAACTGTCAGTTGTGACTATAGTTGTGCATGAGATTTGCACATGCATGGATTGAGTATTTCCAATGAGGATTGCGTGGTTCAGCCAAGAGAAATACGAGTTTGGATCAGCCATACTCATCCATTCTCATGCAGGATTGTGCAGTGGAGGCAGGCAAGCAGTGGAAGAGATTTGAACCTGTGATTGATTCAAATCTGAGATAGTTTGTGTGTAACAGGTGGAGATAGTACTGAATACTTGTGAGGAGTATTCTACTATGTATTGTTACATGTTCTCAATCATTATAATATACAAATAGTGTGGGGTTTTCAGCTGTATTCTTTCCCCGGGTTACATACTGTGTTAATGTGCGTATGCGATTGATGTTTCATCGTTTTTAATGCTACAAAATTGATGATCAACGTAGAGTAGGTTATGTATTATGCATGCATTCCGCAATAGTGTATAATCGGGATAATCTTTGTCAATAAGTGTTTAATTATTCAAAATTTCTACATGGTATCATAGCGAAGTTGATCATCAGATCTATTATTCAGAAAGTGATTACATTTTATTTCTTCAGGCAAAGTCTGTAATCGGGCCAGGTAGCTGCCTCTAGATTCATCCTTCTTTTGGAAGGTGAGATATCTGGTAAAAGCCCATACAGTCAATCTTTGTACGAGAAATACTTTTTTCTCACGAATTTTAGATCAGAAGCGGTTGAGTTTTGAGCTGGTGGAATTCGAATTTGCAACAGTGTTTTCTTGGTGTCAACGTTGCAATGTCTTTCAACGGATTGCGATTGGAGTATGCTCTTGAGGGAAGCTCGAATTATATTGCATGGAAAGACAGGATGGAGGAGGAGGTCCCAAAGCCTACTGATACTGCTCAAGTTGATGCTTGGCAAAAGAAGACAGCAAAGTGTCGAAGGATTCTGTTGGAGGGCGTGAAGGATCACATTGTGTCCAGCCTGCATGGAAAGGCTTCTCCATACTTGATGTGGAAAGTGTTAATAGATCTATTCCAAAGCAAGAGCGACCAGAGGAAGTTGGCGCTCAAGGATAAACTCAGAAACATTAAGTGTGAGAATGGAGACAGTATGCCCAAGTATCTCACGAAGTTCACCCAATGTCGGGATGAGCTGGGAAGTGTGGGGTGACTGTCGATGATGAGGACTTGGTGAGCTTGGCTCTCCTTGGTCTTCTGAAGAGTTGGCATTCCTATCAGGACTCTGTCAATGGTCGGGAGAAATTTCCAGGATGGGAGAGACTTTGGTCGGATATTGTGCAAGAGGAGATCACGCGGAATACCAGGGATGGATCTTCATCAAAGGCATCTGATGAAGAAAATTACGCTTTGGCTGCCAAAGCAAAGAAGGGGAAGAAGAAGGGTTCTCTTTCCGAATACAGTTCTTCCAATGATGGGAAGAAGGTTGACAAATCGAAAGTGTGATGCTTTCGTTGTCATGAGGTGGGCCAATATGCTACAAATTGTCCACGAAGGAAATCCAAGAAGGGATCCGGGGAAGGATCTGAAGGTGAGGCACCTTCTTCATAGTTTGAGTTGGATTTCAGACTCTTCGCATGCATGGTTTCATCCATGGTGTGAAGTGGTTGGTTTCTTGATAATGGAGCTTCTTTCCACATGACCGGTGACAAGAGTTTGTTCAGTACTTTGGAGGAGAAAGATCTCCAGATACTCATAGCGATGGGTAATGATGAGAAGTATAGTGTCTCAGGTGTAGGCACGGTTATTTTTCAGAGGGAGCATGGAGCTCGCCTTACCTTGACCGATGTCAAGTATGTACCAGGACTGAAGAGAAACTTGGTATCGATCGCGATGCTAGAAGACAGAGGCTATGGTGTAGTCTTCAGTAAGGGAAAGGTTTTCCTTAGACACATCATCACTAGACAGGTGAAGCAAATTGGTTCACGGGTCAAGAACCTGTATGCTCTTGAGGTTCAAGATGCATGCAAAGCCTTGAGCAACAAGGCAACTGATGGAGACTTGGAGGTTGAGAGGGAGTGTATATTATCTCTCAACATGCAGAGCCAGAAGAAGTCTTAAACGATTGTGGGGGAGCCACGATTGGTACAGCAGCTTCAGGAGGTTGTGGAGCAGCCACAACAAGGGAATCTGAGAGGAGATCGATAGAGAAATCTACTCATGCAGAGACCTCCAGTAGGAGGAACTTCAAGCCAGGTGGGCAGAGGGATCACATGCAGCCATACCTCCAGGTAGGAGGATGGGGTGATGTGGATTGATTATCCCAAGAAGGAGGGGCAAGATCCTTGAGGAACCCAACCTCTTGGATGAGACCTTGCTACGGGAGACCCAATGTGGAGTAGTAGGAACTGACTAATTGGGTAGAGATAGATGCAGATGGAGAAGCAGAGAGAGTGACAGTGTAGGGAATCCCAGGACAGCGCATAGCTAGCAGGCTGTAGCAATGCGAGAGGCACAAGTGTTTTGCACAGTGCTAGGTGGCACAAAGAAGTGTGCAATGGTGCGAGATGCATGGAGATGTTGCAGTAGCGCAGATGTTAGAGAGGGAGCACTTTTTAGTAGCAGGTAGAGCTTCAGCATCATAGTATGTTCCTAGCCCAACAGAGTGGTCAGTTGGGAGTATTTTTGTTCCAAGTGTTGTTGGAGCAAAGTGGACTGAGCAAATGTGTTGCATGCAAAACATTCCAGAGTTGCAAGATAGGGGTTGCAGATAATCCATATCTTGTTGAGAATGCAACAACATGATGGAGCTTAGTGGAAAGGAGTCGCCTCCACTAAGTGGGCCCGTAAGCTATTTTTGGCGCAAAGTCTATTTTTAGACTATGTCTATTTTTAGACATATGGATCATGGTCTATGAGTTACAAGATGCTATTTTGGATGATTGGTCATGTTGGTAAAAATAGATGGACTTCTACTTTTAGACATATGGGTGGAGTCTATTTTTAGACTACCAGGATAAAAATAGAACAGTCGAATATTATTAGCTCTTAATAATATTTGGACTATAAACATTATCTTATCCTCTTGGAGCACTTCAGTTCGAGCTACGGATGTGGAACATGCAATTGTCAGAAGGAAATACGCTTTTCTTATGGGTCAACTGAGCTATTGCATGATGGACTTCAGTTAGAACTCAAGTGATTGAGTTTGGTGGAGTTGATTGACGAGTTGATGGAGTTGTGTTCAATTTGACTTAGTTGAACTAGTTGTATTTAGTCTAACTGTAGAATACACTAGTGATGAGTGATGTGAATTAATTATTAATTAATTCACTAATTATTAACTCATAAATCAACTAAAGAATACATCAGTTAACTCAGTGCATGGACAATTCAGTGGAGACAGGTGTTAGAGATGATTGAAAGGGCAAGACAGCTGTCAGTTGTGACTATAGTTGTGCATGAGATTTTCACATGCATGGATTGAGCATTGGCAATACTCAATCCATTGATTGTGCAAATCTCATGCACAATTATAGTCACAACTGACAGCTGTCTTGCCCTTTCACTCACCTCTAACACATGTCTCCACTGAACTGTCCATGCACTGAGTTAACTGATGTATTCTTTAGTTGCTTTATGAGTTAATAATTAGTTAATTAATTAACAATTAATTCACGTCACTCATCACTAGTGTATTCTACGGTTAGACTAAATAAAACTAGTTTAACCAAGTCAAACTGAACAAAACTCTATCAACTCCTCAATCAATTCCACCAAACTCAACCACTTGAGTTCTAACTGAAGTCCTCCATGCAATAGCTCAACTGACTCATAAGAAAAGCTTATTTCCTTCTGACAGCTACATGTGCCACATCTATATCTCAAACTGAAGTGCTCCAAGAGGATAAGATAATGTTTATAGTCCAAATATTATTAAGAGCTAATAATATTCGATTGTTCTATTTTTAGCCTGGCAGTCTAAAAATATAATCCACCCAATTAAACACTTATTCACAGAGATTATCCTGATTATACACTATTGTGGAATACATGCACAATACATAATCTCCTCTACGTTGATCATAAATTTAGCAGCATTAAAAACCATGAAACATCAATCACATGCGCACATTAACACAGTATGTAACCCGGGGAAAGCATACACCTTAAAACCCCACACTATCTGTATATTATAATGATTGAGAACATGTAACAATACATAGTACAATACTCCTCACAAGTACTCAGTACTATCTCCACCTGTTACACACAAACTAGCTCAGATCTAATGCCTCAAATCTCCTCCACTGTTTTCCTGCCTCCACTGCGCAATCTTGCAAGAGAATAATGATGAATGGCTGAAGCAAACTCATATTTCCTTGGCTGAACCATGCAATCCTCATTGTCATTACTCAATCCCAGTGATTTTGCAAGATCTCATGCACAACTATAGTCACAACTGATAGCAATCTCAACCTCTAACACCTGTCTCCACTGAACTGTCCATGCACTGAGTTAACTGATGTATTCTTTAGTTGATTTATGAGTTAATAATTAGTTAATTAATTTAATAATTAATTACCATCACTCATCACTAGTGTATTCTGCAGTTAGACTAAATACAACTAGTTTAACCAAGTCAAACTGAACACAACTCCATCAACTCCACCAAACTCAACCACATGAGTTCTAACTGAAGTCCTGCATGCTATAACCTATATGCTCTTAAGGTTCAAGATGCATTCAAAGCCTTGAGCAGCGAGGTAACTGATGGAGGCTTGGTGGTTGAGAGGGAGCGTATATTATCTCTCAACATGCAGAGCCAGAAGAAGTCTCAGACGATTGTGGAGGAGCCACGATTGGTGTAGCAGCTTCAAGAGGTTGTGGAGCAACCAAAACAAGGGAAGCTGAGAGGAGATCAAGTAGAGACATCTACTCATGCAGAGACCTCTAGTAGGGGAAAACTTCGAGCCATGTGGGCAGAGGGATCGCATGCAGCCATACCTCCAGGTAGGAGGATGGGGTGATGTGGATTGATTATCCCAAGAAGGAGGGGCAGGATCCTTGAGGTACCCAACCTCTTGGATGAGACCTTACTACAGGAGACCTGATGTGGAGTAGCAGAAACTGACTAATTGGGTAGAGACAGATGCGGATGGAGCAGCAAAGAGAGTGACAGTGTAGGGAATCCCAGGACAGCGCATAGCTAGCAGGCTGCAGCAATGCGAGAGGCACAAGTGTTTTGCACAGTGCTAGGTGGCACAGAGAAGTGTGCAATGGTGCGAGATGCATGGAGATGTTGCAGTAGCACAGATGTTAGAGAGGGAGCACTTGTCAGCAGCAGGTAGAGCTTCAGCATCAGAGTATGTTCCTAGCCCAACAGAGTGGTCAGTTGGGAGTATTTTTGTTCCAAGTGTTGTTGGAGCAAAGTGGACCGGGCAAATGTGTTGCATGCAGAACATTCCAGAGTTACAAGATAGGGGTTGCAGATAATCCATATCTTGTTGAGAGGGAGTGTTGAGAATGCAACAAGATGATGGAGCTTAGTGGAAAGGAGTCGCCTTCACTAAGTGGGCCCGCAGGCTATTTTTGGCGCAAAGTCTATTTTTAGACTATGTCTATTTTTAGACATATGGATCATGGTCTATGAGTTGCAGGATGCTATTTGTGGATGATTGGTCATGTTGGTAAAAATATATGGACTTCTATTTTTAGACATATGGGCGGAGTCTATTTTTAGACTGCCAGGCTAAAAATAGAACAGTCGAATATTATTAGCTCTTAATAATATTTGGACTATAAAAATTATCTTATCCTCTTGGAGAAATTCAGTTCGAGCTACGGATGTGGCACATGCAATTGTCAGAAGGAAATATGCTTTTCTTATGGGTTAGTTGAGCTATTGCATGATGGACTTCAGTTAGAACTCAAGTGATTGATTTTGGTGGAGTTGATTGAGGAGTTGATGGAGTTGTGTTCAGTTTGACTTAGTTGAACTAGTTGTATTTAGTCTAACTACAGAATACACTAGTGATGAGTGATGTGAATTAATTATTAATTAATTCACTAATTATTAACTCATAAATCAACTAAAGAATACATCAGTTAACTCAGTGCATGGACAGTTCAGTGGAGACGAGTGTTAGAGGTGAGTGAAAGGGCAAGACAGCTGTCAGTTGTGACTATAGTTATGCATGAGATTTGCACATGCATGGATTGAGTATTGCCAATGAGGATTGCGTGGTTAAGCCAAGAGAAATACGAGTTTGGATCAGCCATACTCATCCATTCTCATGCAGGATTGCGCAATGGAGGCAGGCAAGCAGTGGAAGAGATTTGAACCTGTGATTGATTCAAATCTAAGCTAGTTTGTGTGTAATAGGTGGAGATAGTACTGAGTACTTGTGAGGAGTATTGTACTATGTATTGCTACATGTTCTCAATCATTATAATATACAGATAGTGTGGGGTTTTCAACTGTATGATTTCCCCGGGTTACATATTGTGTTAATGTGCGCATGCGATTGATGTTTCATTGTTTTTAATGCTGCAAAATTGATGATCAACGTAGAGGAGGTTATGTATTATGCATGCATTCCGCAATAGTGTATAATCGGGATAATCTCTATGAATAAGTGTTTAATTATTCAAAATTTATACAATTTTTTGGCCTTAGACCCTAGAGGTTCCCGTGTGTTAAGTTGTACTACTGCATTGCATTTTCACCAATTGTACCTATTTTAGCCTTAAGTTAGCTTCATTTGGACTCGTGTATTAACCACTTTTGACCATGCCCTTTTACAATTTCAAACCATGCATTCATTAGCCTTTGTGACTTGACACCTTTTTTTCTACGGAGAGAACACCCCTTGAGTGTCGATGACTAGCATTCGCCACCTTGTATTGAGCATAGGGTTGTTCCATTCCAAGGAAATAGTGCACTTTCCCTTGTCATTGTTTCTCTCCATTGTATTATAGGCATTATTTTATTCTTTTTCAGGCTTTAAATATGAAAAAGAAAAGATAATAAATATTATTAATTAAAGGTGCCACATACTAGGAGAGGAAGAGGAGCTCTGACGCGTTTCTGATCTCGGCAAACATGAGTTCCTCTGGTGCAATAGGAGGTCGTGGGAAGGCCAAGTCTTCAAAGCCGCAGAAGGCTGGCTTACAGCTCCCGAGAGGAAGAATCGCCAGGTTCTATAAGGCTGGAAAGTATGCAGAGCGTGTGGGGGCTGCAGCTCCGGTGTACCATGTCCCTGTTCTTGAATGTATGGCTACTGAGAATTTGGCGAACAGGATGGCTAGGGCAAACGCTTTACTCAGCGCCGCCGACACAAAGCATATCACCGAAGACGCAGCAATCGCAGGGAGTTTCAGCACGATACCACGGCCCAGAACAGCCGAATCGTTTTCATTGCCATGGATCCGGCTCCCCTCCACGGCGGATCGGCCTTTGACGGCAACCCAATCATTCTCCAGGTTTCGGAAGACCCCCCTATTCCTGCACAAGGGTTTCCCATTCAATGCGCAGCGTGCTTTTCATTCAACAGGGCAGGGCAAGGTCGCTGCAGACTACCACTGCCCAGATCTGCTAATCAAAACACGGAGGCTCCGCAAAGTAATCAACGAGAAGAGATCTGAGTTTTCTCACACAGATCTGCTAACTGAAATCAAAGAAGGGGTCATGCATGTAGCAGATCCGACTCCTTTCATTACAGACCGGGTCAGATCTTGCAGATCCGGGATGGATCTATCAGATCTAGGGTTGTATAAGAGCAATCCAATGTGCAGGGGTACGGATCTGGCTCAAAAAAGACTCCACAGCACCGATCTAATCCATACAGATGCAGATCTGATTCAGATCTTCATCAAATTGATTGAAGGAAAACACTACTGCGTGCGGCTCAGAACGACAACAAGCATCCATGAATTAAAAAAGGAAATACAGGGTCGCCATGGAATCCCAGAACGACTACAAAACCTCATTTACTCAAGGTTCAGTCTGCAAGACAACAAAACCCTGCAGCATTATGGCATAGCCAATGATTCAACTATTAATCTAACTTTTCGACTGCGTGGCGGAAGCTCTGGAACCAGCTCTAAAAATACAGGTTCCTTTCGGGATGCAGTAAAAGGAAAGGGAGAAAAAATGAAAAATAAAGCAGCACCAACATTAGAATTTCCAGGACCCTACATCGTCAAACAAAAGCCAGAATCACCAACTCTGCAAGTCTCTATACCGGAGGTAAATGAACTATACACTGATTTATCTAATACTGCAGTTATATGTAGATTCAATGGCTTGTGGCCAAAATCAGATGCCCTGCACCAATGGATCTACTCAACCTGGACACCTAACTATGAAATTTATCTCTGCCCTAAAGGGTTTTTCATAGTTAGATTTGATACAAAACAGGAAAGGGACAGCATTATCAAACAGGGGCCTTGGTTCTGGGGTAGTGCTGGCCTCTTCACCACACCCTGGTTCTCGGACTTTGATGCTACTACAATGATAGTCTCAACCATGCCAGTATGGGTGAGGCTACATGGGCTCCCATTGCACTTCTGGCATCAAAAAGTGTTAATCGCCATTGGGAATTCTCTAGGGAAATTCCTAAAAACGGATGAAGACAGAGCAATCAGGGGAATCTTCACTTTTGCCAGAATATGTGTAGAAGTGGATTTGAGTCAGGGACTACCTGACCACATCGAGCTAAATTTCAATAATACTCAATGGAAACAGCAGCTTGACTACGAAAACACAGCATTCCGTTGCAGGAACTGTATGCAGACAGGGCATCTTCAATATGACTGCCCAACAGCTCGAAAGGACCCTAGGAAAAAACAACAAAAAAAGCCCAAAGGCTGGCAACACACAGAACCACCGGAAGAAGAGGGCATAAAGGAGGAACCCACAGAGAACCAGATGGAACCAGAATCTCAAATGGGACAGAAACAAAATCAGGAAGCGAATACCCTTTCTACTCATACGGGGCTGATCATTACAGATCTACATCAAGAGTTGAAAATGGAAATAAGCGGCATAAAGAGAACCCATGGATCGGAGGGCTCAGAATCAAACAAAGAACAACAAATGATCACAATGGAAAACCAGCTAGCTACAATTACACCCACAGCTGATTCGGGAGGATGGCGCCGGGTGGAGAAGAAGAAGGGAAGAAAAGAATAGGCTTGCTGGAACATAATTTCTTTTTCTGTTACTCTGTTGGATCCTGTCCTTACAGGAATTGTTCATTTGCTATTTAGTGTTCTTTCTTTGTTTGCTGCCTGTTAATACAGGTTCAGCCATCTGCATATGCCTATGGCATCTACAAAATGTAATTTTATCAATTATGAATAAAATTACGACTTTTTCCTAGGGGAAAAAAATGAAAAAGAAAAAAATAAATAAATAAAAATAAAAATATCGAGAACGGGACAATTTTTTCATCATTTAATGGCAGCAAGAGTCAGTGGTGTCGCCCTTGAACAAAGCACTTAAAATGAGTCTTTCCTCCTCCGATTGGTTATCTCTTCCAATCATATGGAAATTTTGTTAATGCCTCCTGTATTGCAAACATATACAAAGTTATTTTATGCTACCATAAAGTCACATCAGGTCATGCTTTTGTTCAAGAGAAGTAAACTTGTTGTCAGACATTTTATGGTGTCTCTTGATTCATTTCTATCAGCCATACTTGGTCTGTTAAGTTATTCTCAATATCACATCAGCTACTTGCTCCTTCACTTGTGTTGGTTAAGAAGGTCACCATTGACTTATTACTAGCGGGTTTGCTCTTATCGACTCCAAAACAAATCTCTCAAATAAGACCTAGAGTTGCACCCTGGCCATATTAAAATCATTGATAGGTGACCTTGTGCTCAACCTCAGTCAAAATTATGGGTATTTGACTAAGTGGTTTCCCTTGTGTTCGATGTCAACTTAAATTATCGCACACTAGGATTTGTACAGTACCTTGGTTTCCATTTGACCCTATTGGTGGATTCTTCGCCTCTGTGTCATCTTTCATTATTGGTTGGTTCAGAGGATTTATGTATAGCACTAGACACATGTTGTGTACACCAAAAATGTACTTTAGAATGTTTACTTCATCTCTCTTCATCCGATTTCTTCCAAATTATTAGCCTGCGGGTTACACTCATGCTCATTGATGTGGGATGCCTTAATGCCTTCTTGGATATTTTCCCATCGACTCTAACTCATTTCTCTAGGAATAAGGTCTAGATTCATTTTTTCAGTACCTTAGGGTTTGCAGCAAGAATACATGAATGTCTCTTGATTAGTAGATTCTTTCATGTGTTCAACTTAAACACATTTATTCGCACTTGTTAGATTGTAATGGGGTACCTTGATACTCATTATCATTATTGGTGAGTTGTCTCAAGTTTTTTAACTGTATACATCAATGACCGGTAATCAAACAATTTCTCACATGGTTGACTTCAACTCATTTATTCCCATAGTGTAGAAATGTACCATCTGTAGTCAATGAAGACCTTGGGTTGTGTCAACATTTTGGTTCACTTGACATGCTCTTCAGTTTTCTGACAGTGATACCTCCCACCTTTATATGTTGTAATTCTTCACAGCAACATTTTATATGTTGGCACTTGATTTTATGTAGTACCACTATTCCACCTATATGACATGGTACTTTTATGAGGATCAATTATGCAGCGTCATTGATTAGATAGTCTTCTAGCATCATTGATCACATATTCTTCTATATGTGATATTGAGACATAGCTCTATTGTGTTCCTTTCTAGTTATGATCTGACGATCCATTATGTATTCTACATCTCCTTATGTTCACTTATGTATACATTCTGGATCCACTTTATACTTGATCAGCGGACATGCTTTATTACTTATGATAATAACACATGTTTTATAAAATTTTGAATTAAATAGTGGATCTAGAATTTCAAAATAACCAAAAAACTCAATTCTAGTGATGTCCTTGTAATAAATAATTTCCAGTTTTAATGAAATATGTGTTTAATGGGTATGTCCACCTCATACACGAGTTATATTTCTGACTCCTTCCACGGGTATTCGATGAGCTGGAATCTAGTGATTTCCTCCCGAGTTCTCTAATGACTTCTCTCTCTATACTTAATATATTTTGGCCATCTCGTACCCCTTCTGACCTCATATATTAGGGGGCATATGTTATAATATCATTTAGCACTCTTGTAGACTTGATGCTCATATATGGCCTTAGGCAGCCTTTTCCCATGCAAAATTGATCTTATATTAAAAAATTATATTTCAAATTCTATACGCAATTCTTCCCACACTAAATTGCATACATACGCGGGTCCTATAATACTATACTCGCATATACCATTTAAAATATGAAAAAATAAAATAAAATGCTATTTTTTGGGTGGGGTTCAAGGGGTTTTACCGAGAGCCCACCTTAGGACCTCGTGGAACAATTGAATTAACTAATTTCAGGTGGTATATATACACCCCTTAGGTAGGCCTAAAAGACATAAGAGAAGGGTTATCGACATTATACCCATTTTTCTCCCAAATCAAGTTTGATTTTCCCGTGCCTCCTGCACTCCCAGACTCTATGAAAACTCTTGTTTCCTTTGCAGAGATGTAAATCATCTTTATAACATATCCTTGCATTTGTTAGATAGGCTATCTTCATGGCTCAGGCTAAACAGATCTGCAGGAAGGCTCTATCAGTGCTTTGACTTGGATCAGGTTGTATCTTTCCTATACCTATTGTTTTTAATCAATAAAGAAGCTCATGTCTTGTTCCTAATATGTTATTGTCTCACGAATAGTAATTTATATGTCTAATGGATGGTGTTTTCATTTATGTCAACCCATGGAATTGAATAGATTTGACTTTGACCAAATACACCAGTCATTGACGTTAAATGGTTAATGAACACTTCTTAGTAATTGTTGGATTACATCAATATGGCAGTTATATTGTTAGATGGTTGAAAACCCAAGTCCTAGGGTTTGGGTTCCTTGGACTGAGGATGTACCCCAACTATGTCGAGGGTTTTTGGTAGGTCAAACCATTGATTTTGGGTCGGAGATCAATGTCATTATATTCTCCTCAAAAATATGTTTTCGTTGATATGTGGTATAACCCGAGATGCCTACTAGTTTGAAATATATTTACAATTGAAGTTGGTGACGCTGGTTTTTCGGCTAAAATCCCAAGGGGTAGTGACATGACACCTACTACTATGATTGTCAACATATGAAATCATTGATGATGAAAAGAGAAATAGGGGTATAACTAATTTCCCCTTTCATATCAGTTTTCGATCCTGAGGCCTGTGGGTTATGGCCCACAAATGCTATCAGAACCATTATTTAAGGCTTTAAGCCTTTAAAACCATGGACCACACATTTATTCGGATTTCCCTTTATAAATCCGAACTACATTACTTTATTGCAAAACAAAGGGAAACATAGAAACACATGGAAGCTCCACTCCGAACCCTTTGTTCAGACTTCAAAAACAATTCACCCGAATCTATATATCCGTCAGGTCCGCTCTTCACTATGGCCCTTTCCGTTGCTCTAATCGCCCCAACCTCCTACGCTGATACCTCCAATCGCCAATCATCACATATCGGAAATATCGCTTCATCGCTCCTCGGTCTATCAGTGATATCGCTATGTCCCATTCCATTACCTGTTGTCTTTTGACTTTGTCGAAATGTGATTACCGATCAAATCTTAGCCGTCGATCTGGACTCAATCCGATGATTGACGTTTGGTCACGCAATCGCTTATCGCCATACCTTAAGGTTTGCAGTCCACCTTCTTATAACAATCTGCTAATGTGATTATAACAAATCTATGCTCCTCTGCAATTCCATTAGGACCGTTGATCTTACAGATCTAACGGTTCTTGTGTATCAATTCTTCATTTCCTCTTGGACTTGATCCCACTTCGATTTGATGGATTTCTATGTTTAAAACATAGTTCTCTACCACGCTCTGTTACGACACGCGCAACACTCAGGAAAAAATTACCTATGATATTTTAGATTGCCATCGATCCTTTCAGTGATCGATGGTCAATCAACACACTTATAAATGGGATTTAAACCAATCACATATATATACAGCATAACTGAAATACACAGGTGCACAAATCAAACATTGAAACACACTTTATATTTATACACGAGATGAATACAAGCTAAGGCATTTCAACCTTAGAATGAGTTCTCCTCTCGACTATATTGGGAACACTCTCTCGACTTACAAATCTTTACAATCGTTCTCCTTCTATTTATCAATGTCTCACGATATATATAGCACACGTAGGTTCATTGTTTTACAGGAATATTGGATCGAATCACTGAAAGGATCTGATCAATCCTCTAACAAATCACTCAACTACCCTGAATTCTCTCTACATGCATACATATGTGGCAGATTACATTTAATAAGTCTCCTCGAGACTTTTATCCATTCCATAATTTACTCTGTTTTGAACAGAATTGTCCCCTATTTTTCTCGATGGTCCACGTCCTCTTGTTGCTCCTACATCAATTGATCACTGTAATCTCACCACGTATAAGTTACATAACTTCAAAAATCAAAGATAATAAATCAATCATTGAATTAATGCACTCATGTGTCACCTGCAAGCACACCACAAAGGGGTTAGTATATTAATTTATTAAGGATTAAACAAATAACATAATAAAAACTATTAATGTAAATTAAGAAAACATTATTTTAAAATTTCCTAAGAGCTCCTCCTTAAAACTATAAAAGGAAGCCTTATGCCTTCCTCACTCTAATTAAGGCCTAATTCCTTTACCATAAGGACAACGACTTCCTAGCTTAAGGCTTAAGTCTGTCATTTAATAATTATTATCGAAATCTTATTCTCTAACACCCCTCCAGCGTACGCCTATTTTAGAAGCCCATCCTAAGCCCAAACGTGGCCTATAAACGAATACCTTGTGTACTCCTCCAAGTACATTTTAACTCAATGATCTATCTTGTCTTTAGCTCTGAAATCTTTGGCTTGTTGAGGAATCTCTGACAAGAACAAAGGTTCAAATTTTCTAAGGATCAATGGCTTGCATGTCTGAGCTTATTGACATGGGACATGGAAAGCACTATATGATTTGTGATCAATGGTATAAGTGAGAAGACATATGCTTGTAGCCCTCCTTGGGCCTAGTTTGAAATCACTAATTTCAGGTCATCAGGATGACCTGAGGCACCTTGGTTTGTGCCATTGTTTAATAGAAGTTCCAGGTGGTTGTAGCATCGAGTGCAGCGTGATACGATGATGACAGTGATTTTTCAATGATGAATATTTATTCATGAGCAGTGACATGCAATGATAGGAAGAAGTTGTGTAGTGATTTGTAGTGACACTGCTATACAGTGTGCATTGAGAGTAATCTGCAGTTGAATAGTGATAGCTTGATGTGTAGCATTGTGCAGTGATCAGTTTTTGGGAATAGTGATCAGTGGCTAATAGGATTTGACATTTATTCTACATATTTCCTACAACTATTCTACATTGGTTTAAAGTACAGGGGATCCAGTTTGAAAATTGTGAAACATGGTCTTCTGGCTCATTAAGGTGGCAGGGTGGTGCAAGGCAGGTGATTGGAATCACCTTTAGGTTGTGGCCTGAGAACACTTCAGGGTGGTATTGTGGTGCTAGGGTTATTTTTGGTTTTCACAGGGCATTGTGGCATCCATTCATTTGTGGCTAATAAAATAACAGGGAAGTGACGCATCCTTTCCAACAACAACTGGTAAATAGAGTGTTGAGGAACTCATCTAGTTGTGGTCTAGTTTATAGGGTGTTGGGGTGTCCTTCTAGTTGCAATAGGATATTAGGATCGACTAGCATCCTACAGGTTGTATCCTGTGAACTAGGGGGTTGACACCTCCCTTAGTCGTAGCTGAAATCTTTATGTAATCAATTTTCTCTTAACATGGAGAACACAATTACTAAAAAAAAAATTGATGATTTTTTACCAAGACGGGGTT
Source organism: Pinus tabuliformis (assembly GCA_031772625.1). Classification (NCBI taxonomy): domain Eukaryota; kingdom Viridiplantae; phylum Streptophyta; class Pinopsida; order Pinales; family Pinaceae; genus Pinus; species Pinus tabuliformis. Next base: position 62,419,522 of record CM062819.1, on the reverse strand, counting down.
TTCCACCTAAAAATAATTATGCCCTATGTTTTATCTTTCTACGTTTTTTTATGGTGTTGTCTACTATTGATTATTATTTATGATCATTTGAAGAAGAACAATAATAATAGAAGATTAACTAATGCTCTGAAAAAAAAAAAAAAATTAAAAAGGGCTAATTGCTAAGATATATTGATTCACCCCCCTCTCAGTATTTCCAAAAATCTATCATATCTTTTATGTATGCATATTGAAATATCTATCATGTATATTCTTTTGTGAATTGACTTGAAGGTCTTCTCATTCTAGAGGAAGCAGAGGGTTTGGACCCTATAGGAACATCATCAAAAGTAGGACCTCTAGGTATGTTTCCAAATCCACATTTAGTAATTCATATGTTTGGCATGCTTACTTGACTGCTCTTTGTTGATTATCTTGTTTTGCTCTATTGAGGTCGTCAACCCTTACCTTAGGGAACTTTTCTCACAAATGCATTCAATCATGGTTCCTTAGATACTATTTCAATAGTTGTTCAAATAATTGAAGCCAAAAAGTCTTAGCATGGATTAGTCACCCAACATATAACAACATACATAACTTCTTGTTTGCATTGTGTCCTACTTCAGCAGTCAATACACTTTAACATTTTGCAGCATCCAATTCTCAATCATATACAACATTTACTTAAGGCTTTGAACTATTTTTAATATTGCTCAATGTCTAGCTACCACATTTCCCAATTTTTTATGTAACCTAACCATGCATTGAACAGATATTATAAACCATTACTCATAGAAATATTCCAAAGATGGAAATATCATGGTAGCAGATATTTAATAGATCATGAGAATAGAGAGTTACAAGTGTTACATCTATATAATCTCATTACGATGGCTTGACCAGACAGACACAGACAGAGATCATAAAATCGAGATTGAAATTCCTCATCAACGTACACTTCATTCTTCCACAAAGCATCACATATATTATTAACCAACATAATTTCCTTTAAAACTTTAATCAATGGACCAGAAATTCCAATTCCAAACAATTGTTTTACGTGTGTTTATGGCATGCCCTATAACTAGACTATGATATATATATTATCTACACATAAAGTAATCAGCAACACCCAAAGCAATCCAATACACACAATTTTACCTTCATAGCACTAATATTTCATAGATACAAATCTAGGAAAACTAAGAGGATAGAGCTTCAACTATTCATCCTATGCTCCAAGTGTGTGTAACCAAACCATAGAGGTATGTCCAGTCTAGTGCACAGAACTTCCACAAATATTAAGAGAATTCAAGAATCAGCATTGGCATCAAAGAAAACACCATTCAAAATAATCAATTATATCATGTTGGTTCCTCAACACATGTTGAACCACATGCCTTTTTCAACCATAAGTTAACTGGTTACTTTTTGGTTACCCTAATTGGGTTGTCTTTTTGAAACTGGTCCTTCTGTGGAAATCTTGGTTGCTCCCTCTACCACTATTGCTTTCTAATTATTGTAGCATATCAGCTATCTAGACTAATAATATTAATTTAAATCCCCCATCCCAAAAATATTTGGGGGAACTTAGTAGTATGCTTCAAGGAGGAAATGCATCAAATCTAGGTCCTCTATCTCGAACTCATAGGTCAACTCCCTCTGATGCTGAAATAAGGCTCCCTCTATTATGGAAGCAAATATTTCTACCATAGTTTCTCCTTTGACACATGAGTCCTACTTTTGTTAGAAACAAATCATATAGGATCAACCTTGATCCATCAATCCAAGTGTTAGGTGAAATATTCTATTTGCAAGCATGAGACTCCTTCATGACCCTCAAAGCCTTGAGGTGGTCCCATGTACACTACTTCCTCAAATTCTTCATGGAGAAAAAAAACAGCGTCCAAATCCATTTGATGTAATTTCATAGTAGAAGCAACAATAATTCTAATAGAAGCATAATTTTCAATTGAAGAAAATGTATTTTCATGATCCTCTCCCTCTTTCTAGGAGAACTCTCTAGTTTCAAATTTAGCTCTATGTTACCATCTGATGCATGCTAGATTTTGTAAATCTATTTAGAAGCCACCACTTGCTTCCCTTTGGCACAATCAAGGTGGCACAATCAAGGTATACCTCAAACTTTTTAAGCTTCCTTTTCCATTTGAGCTTGGTTTTCATCTGGTACAATATATCTCAACACAAATCTAACAACCCTCTTCCCACGCTTACCCAAGATAAATGGTGCACTAATGTAAATATGTGACAGAGAGTTACTGTGATATGATTAAACTCCCCAAGGAATGTTAAGGAAGTGGAATCAGCAAACCAAAACCAAATTGACCATCCTCAAGAGCTATAGGACCCACAGAGGCTAACCAACCACTCTAGGTGCCCAACCCCTGAGTTAAATTTCTTTTTAGGTGAACTAAACCCCCATTTTCTCCCATGAGAAGCCCTCGATGTGACTGAAACCCTCAAGTCACTCCCACAACAAGGCCTCCATGCGACTGCAGACTATTTTATCCATATCTATGCCAACAACATTGGGATTTAAGCCACTTTTTCATGGCTAGGACCCAGGCCTCTCCTAGAACTTGATGAAACATGCTAAGTGATAAATAATAAGAAGACGAGGCTTCTAATGCAAAATATGAACAAGGACTTGACCTAACTCATCCTAACCATGACAAGAAATTTTCCAAACATGTAATGTACAGGTCATAAATACACATGTGAACATAAGGATCTCATAGTTATCTGAGAATCATCAATGAGGTCTGATGCCCTCTCACAATCGTTGAATTATCATCTATTAGGTCATACATTCATTAACATTTCATCTACTAACCAAAACATGATGAGAGCCATAACTTAAGGCTGTCATAAAACCATGCTTGTAACTAGCATATAACTAGATAAACAACAATAATAGAACAACCATCATAGCCACATAATAACAAGTACGTTTACACATAGAAAAAAATAGGAAAAGATCTCTTATTAACATATGAAAATCCAATCAAGTAGGTACTTCCATGTATCCCCCGACCATAGATTGGGCAAGCAAGGCCCGGCAGGGTGAAGGTGAGGGTGAGGGACGAACTCTCGACAACAGGCTGCCATCGCTCTTTTCCGCCTTTGGGATGAATTCCTAAAGTGTGACAAGCATGTGTGGTTCCTTAGGACTGATCGGCGAAAGGCCCCCTAGCCATTTATAAAGTGATCTTGATCTTCGTATGCACGCTCTACTAAGGAGATAACTTGTCGGTCGGGGAATTACTGAATTAGAAAGAAAAGCTCGATCGAAGTGTAGGCCACTGAAACTATTATGGGAATTGGAGCGGATCAACCATAGGAAGTTGAGAGCCAAACCCCTTTCTGATAGTTCAGTTCTACCAAATTTTTCTTTCAGTCAATTAGCCCCACGCCATATTCCAAGCATGAATCTCATGGAATGAACCAACAAAACCAAACTGGCGGTTCTAGAGGCCATACCACCTCAACCCTGAACCAATGATTCCACCTCATGGTCGGACATCACTAACCATCACCAGATTGGCCTCTATCCAATCTCTCCATGGATCTCGATTGTTTGTTCCAACCTATCTTCCAGGACTAGTAACCCCACCCACTATTGTCTCCTGGCTCAAGAGCGTTTGTCAAAACAAGGCTTCCATGACTAGTAACTCAATCCAATTTGTTACAGGTTTTCTAGAGCATTATTCCAACCAAGGCTCTAAGAACTAATGACTCAACCCACATCCATAAGGAACATGAGCACCAACCTGAAAATAGAAGGTAAAAACCACAACGCCATGGCCATCTAGGAAATGGAAATGCTAGGAAAAATCACTACCAATCCAGGAAAGCTTCCATGCCAATGACAGGTCATAACCAAGTAACCAGATGCATATGCCATGCATGTCAAAACTAGAAAGTAAATCATACATGCAACTTGGTACCTGCAAAGAAAACCCATTGTAGATGGTAATCCTTTTGTTCCATTTCACTTTCCTGCTTTTCCTTCGCTTTCTTGCTACAAATACAAAGTGTGCCCAAAATCCTCCAAGAGTTCTCCAAGAACTCTAAGTGTAGAAGAGTATGAGAGAGAGAATAGAGAGAGCTCCAAGCTAAAACTAACAAAAGCCTATAAACTGATCCTTAAAAGCATTCTTAGTAATGAGGCCTCTATTTTATTCATTTTCCATTATTTTCCTTCGTTTTCCTCCTCACATGCAACCTGTGACCTCTCACCTTCCTTTTCTCCTAATTTCCATTATTTTCATAAATAAAATGTCAATTACAGCCTCTTTCCCTTTCCAATCCTTTTCCATTTTCTTTGCCAATTTCCATAGCCATTAATTAATCACAAGTGATTCCCGTCACTATGTTTTTACCCAACATTCAACTTGGAATACATGTCCCAAGACCTTGGTTATTATATTGCCTTTATTAACTTTATTACATGTATTTTTTTACCCGAGACTATTACAAACCCCTCCCCCTTATGGGAACACCATCCTCGATGTCCAATGACACCTACAACCAGTGAGGCTGATGAAAACAAAACATGTTTCCCATGGAGCTTTATGACTTAGATCATTGCAATATTTACAATGAACAACCTGCTGAAAAGAAAACCAACATGCCAAACATAGTAACATGACAACCATACCGCTTATTGGAGATTTATAAGACAGCTTGTTACATAATTAAAATGACAACCATATATAAATATGAACATATACCAAAACTCATTTGCCTCCACCGACAAATAATGAGGAATACATAGCTTGCATCTAGTTATCCATCTCCCATGTAGCTTCATCAAGCCCAAAGTGCTTCCACTGCATTTTAACCTGCTCAATTGCTCGGTCCCAAAGCATAAGCATCTTTCTCATCAAAATGCACTGAGGTTTTGGATGGAATTCTCCTTCTGGTTCCACCTACAATACAAACTAGTGAATCACATGATCAAGATCTTTGTAATACTTCTTAAGAAATGACACATGGAAAACATTATGGACTTTCACTGTTGGAGGCAATGCAAGTGTGTATTCCACTGGCCCAATCCTCTTAGGGATATCGAAAGACCCACAGTACCAAGGTACTAGCTTCGCACATGACCCAATACTCAAGGAGTTCTTCTTGGGCTTGATGCAAAATACACATGTTCCCCAACCTCAAACTCCTTAAATACCCTGTGTTTATCTGCATAACTTTTCTACCTTATCCTATGCTTCTTTTAGATTCTTCTTGATAACTCTCATTTCTTGTTCCATCTCTTCCAACATGTTTGGTCCTATCAATACCCTTCTCATTGGATCACTCCAACTAGGAGTATTACAACTCCGCCCATAGAGTGCCTCAAACAGACTCATCCTCAATAACTCCTGATAGCCATTTTTGTAACAAAAATCAACCAATGGAAGATACTTTTCCCACTTTCACTGTTGATGCATAACATAGATTCTCAAATTTCCTCCAAAATCTTGTTGACCCTCTCTGTCTATGGATGATACTTTGTGTTGACGACCAACTTTGTCCCTAAACCTACAAACAATTGTTTTCCACACCTAGAAGTGAACTTAGCATCCCTTTCTGATACAAACTTCTTTGGCACACCATGCAAGCTCACTATATCTCTGATGAAGACTTTTTCTACATCATTAGTTGAATAAGAAGACCTTACTAGAATGAAGTGTGCTACATTTTTCAACCTTTCAACCATAACCATAATAGAATCATGTTGTCTATATGTCCTTGGAAAACCTGTAACGAAATCCATGGAAATAAACTCCCATTTCCACTTTGGAATCGAAATCAGATATAGTAATCCACCTGGATGCTTACACTCTTCTTTTACTTATTGAAAATCCAAGCATCTAGCCATAAACTCTACCACTTCTTTCTTCATATTTGTCCAATAGAAGAACTTCTTCACCGCTCTCAATGTCTTCAGATATCGGGGTGACTTGAATATGGCTTAACATGAAATTCCCTCAAGGTAAGCTTTTTGAGCTCACTATTGTCCAGCACATATATGTTGTCCCTAAATCTGACCAAACCATCTATTGTGAGATGATAGTCCACATCCTAATCACTTGTGTCCTAATGTAACTTGTGCCTATTGGAGTCGTGGTTGGAACAAATGCTCTGGAGCCCTGGAAGGTTGTGGGTTAATTTATTAGTTCATGGAGCCCTAGATAGCTTGGGTAGAGACCTATATTATTGGTGTTAGTGATTTATGGACCATAGAGGTGGAATCATTGTGGTTAAGGGTTGAGGTGGCTTAGCCTCTAGAAGCCCTGGTTGATTTGTTAATCCATGAGATCCCACATTCATTCTTAGAATATGGCATGCGGGTCATTGGCTGAAAGAGAGATTTGGTTCATATCAATCTATAGTTGAGTGGTACGTGGAAGTCCCTGACTTGGCAGGCATTTCCATATGTTAATAAGAGTTATTTTCCTATTGTGATTTATGGATACTTGCACGGGTTATGATGTTGATATTATGGTTGAATTCACATGGTTTCTATGTTGGTTATTTGTTGGTTAAATGTTGGTTATATGATGCAATTAATTTATGGCTCTTGACATGTTTTGATAAGTTATTGAATGGTTGATGAATGCATGGAATAACAAGTGCTATTGCAGCTAGCTAGAGAGGGCTTAGAGCCTTCTTTTTAATTTTCAAATGAAGATTATCGGTTTATGATCAAATATGCATTCATGACCTATAGCTTACATGTTTTCCATATGTTTGAAGAAATTTTTGTTATGGATTAGGAATTCTAGGTCAAGTTCTAGCTTCACTTTTTAATGCTTTCCATTATCGTCATGTAATATATGATTATGGAAAGTTACAAGCAATTCTAGGTAGTTGTTTTGAATTTGGCCTAAAAAGGTGGCATAGATCCCAGAACTACATGTCAAAACTGAAGAATTTATGCCATAATTGCACAGAAGCAGGCCTATTCATGCGTTTCGAGGCCTATAACCATACTCTTGCCTTATTTTGCATGCAGTCAAGGTTCTAATTCAGAGAAAAAGGGTTTCAATACAAGTATTGATCACCTAGGGTGGTTATCCAACTCCTGAGTTATCTGTAGTCCCTATGAGATGAATGTAAGTTGTTGGTGTGTCATCCCCACTTCCATAACTGGAACTTGGAGGTTGGGTCATGTCATAGTGACTCGCGTCTCATGTTTACCAAGTCGAGCTTATGAAATTGGGTAAATGTGGAAGGGGTAGTTACAAGGTGGTATCAGAGCAGGTTTCATTCTCTTTTGGTGATATCTGATACCACAGGGTGATATCAATGCGGGTTTCATTCTCTTTGGGTAATATCTAATACCACGAGATGGTATCAGAGCGAGGTTGCAACACTGGACCTTGAGGTAGATGTGATTGTTATGCATGCATGTTAGTTGTCGATATGTTTATTATGCATGAATTATGATGGCCATTGTTGCAGTCTTGTGTCATTTTGATAATATTGGTGTGTTATGATGTTGATATGTTAGTGTCATTACATATATATGCATGTATGTCATGCTAATCTGGACTGATTTTTGTAGACGAGATAGCCTCCCTTGAAACACACTAAGGTATGTTTGATTATGTTTATATTTGGTTTATCTAACATGGTATGTTTGCATGAAGAAGAATATCAGACATGATGAGAAGAATGGTGGATTACAATTCATGTGACTCTCTTTATATATTAGTTGAGCAACAAGGAAATTATTATTCTCCCAATTTAGCAGACATGCTGAGAAGTTTAAAGGTAGAAATTAGAAGTTGCAAGGTGGATAGTGACAGGATAATTCAATCATAGGAAAGGTTTGATAGAGCTTAGGTAAAGCAACCAGAATTTAATGTAGCGATCCTTCAGAGCTTATCAGATTTGTAGAGACGGGGACAGCCGGGAATCAGTGATGAAAAGGAGGAAAGGATAAATGGGGCATATGGTAGCAAGTCTCATGGATGGCATAGGTCAGACAGAGATGACATAGTCAGAGGTGGTAGATGGTTGGATACATATAACAGGAGAGGTAGTGGTTATGGGTTCTATTATAGTTTAGGATCAAAGAGACATCATCGTCATCACCATTATCATCCTTATAGGAGGAGTGAGAAGCAGTAATTTCCGCATGAGTTCAAGAAATCCAAGCCTCCTACCTTTGATGGAGAGCTGAAGAAACCAAAAGATGCAGAAGCATGCCTACTTTGGATGAAGAAGTTCTTTGAGCTGCATGATTATACAGAGAATATAAAATTCATGATAGCTATTTTAAGTCTCAAAAGGAAAGTAAATATCTGGTGGGAAGATGTGAAGTGTGTCAAAGGCATCAGGATAGAGGAGTTGAGTTGGCATGAGTTTTAGAGACTCTAAAGGAAGAAGTACTTGTCAGAAAGATATTATGATGGAAAGGCCAAGGAGTTCTATGAGCTGAAGATGGGTTCTATGATAGATGAAGAGTACATGACTATTTTTCTAGAGCTATTGAGGTATGTGCCATATCTTAAGGATGAGAAGATGAAGGTCCAAAGGTTCATCAGTGGATTGCCTTCATTTAAAGATCGAATTGAGTATGATGAGCCTTAGTAATTGGAGGAAGTCATTGGAAAGTTGAAGCATTGTTATGAGCTTTCTAAGCGTAAGTCTAAGCCTAAGCATGATTGGAAGGGGAATGCCAAGACAAAAGTAAATTGGGATAAGAAGCGAGGAAGACCTCAGGATCCAGGTAACAAGGAGAATGCAATGCCATACAAGAAGCTCAATGCAATTGACAGAGGACATGGATCTCATCCTAAGGAGCATAACAAAGGTGATGGAAGAAAGCCTTTGCAGTGTTCGACATGTGCTGGAGAGCATCACATGAGAGATTTTCAACAGCACCAGGGTGGAAGACCTTATGTTTATAGTGCTCGAGAGTTAAAAATAGTTGGGTATGTTGGGCAGAGTATTCCTCGGATCTATGCAGTAGTGGATAATAGGTAGGCCAATCATCATGCATCGATTATCAAGATGGAAGGTAAGCTTTGTGATCAAGTTGTTTCTATTTTTATTGATCCTAGATCTAACTATACTTATATCAACCATGAACTAGGGGATAAGTGTTTATTGAATAAGGAAGTGCATGTAGAATCTTGGTTGGTGCAGTTGGCTACATGGACCAAGAAAAGAGTTCATCATTGGTTGAGAGCTTGTGAATTTGATCTTTATAGTATGTCTGCATCAGCACATCTAAATGTACTTCCTCTGGGCTCATATAGTATGTTTTTGGGCATGGATTGGTTGTACATTCATAGGACTAAGGTAGATTTATATGATAAGGCTATTGATTGCCTATATGATGATGGAGAAACAAGAATTTTGCAGGGTAATAAGAAGCCTACATCAGTGAGAATCGTCACAACTATGTAGGAAAAGTGCAATAGCAGGAAAGGATGTGAATTGTTTGCAATTCATATTTTCTAGTGACAAAGGAAAGGATGTTGAGGATGATGAAATTTTGAAGAGGTATTCGGTTTTGCAACAATTTCAGGATGTGTTTCTAGTAGATATTCCAGAGTTTCCTCCTCATAGGGAAGTGGATTTTTCTATTGAGTTGATGTTAGGAGTAGCACCAGCATCAAAGGCACCATACAAAATGAGCACTCTAGAATTGGTGGAATTGAAGTTGTAGCTTAAGGAATTTATTGATAAGGGATACATTAGGCCAAGTGTATTGCCTTGGGGTGCACCAGTATTGTCTGTAAGGAAGAAGGACGATACTCCTAGGTTGTGTATTTATTACAGATAATTAAACAAGGTGACTATCAAGAACATGTATTCTTTGTTGTGGATTGATGATTTGTTTGACCAGTTGAATGGATAAAAAATGTTCTCAAAGATTGACTTGAGATCAGGATATTGTAGGTTTTAACCCCGTACAAAAATTACCTTCATACGAATTCTAAAAACAGAAAATAGACAATGGCAAGAGAATAATGTAGAAATTTTGAATAATATAACACTTATTCACAGAGATTATCCTAATTATACATTATTTCGGAATGCATGCATAATACATAACCTCCTCTACGTTGATCATCAATTTTGCGGAATTAAAAACAATGAAACATCAATCGCATGTGCACATTAACACAGTATGTAAACGGGGAAAGAATACAGCTGAAAACCCCCAACTATCTGTATATTATAATGATAGAGAACATGTAACAATACATAGTACAATACTCCTCACAAGTACTCAGTACTATCTCCACCTGTTACACACAAACTAGCTCAGATCTGAATCAAGTCACAGGTTCAAATCTCCTCCGTTGTCTACCTGCCTCTACTGCACAATCCAATGTGAGAATAGGAATGATCCAAGTTTGAATTCCTTTTTTTTGTACCACGCAATCCTCATTGGAAATCTCCATCATTGATTGTGCAAATCTCATGCACAACTATAGTCACAACTGATAGCAGTCTCACTCTTTCACCCACCTCTAACAGTTGTCTCCATTGAACTGTCCATGCACTGAGTTAACTGATGTATGCTTTAGTTGGTTTATGAGTTAATAATTAGTGAATTAATTAATAATTAATTCACATCACTCATCACTAGTGTATTTGGTAGTTAGACTAAATACAACTAGTTCAACCAAGTCAAACTGAACACAACTCCATCAACTCCTCAATCAACTCCACCAAACTCAATCACTTGAGTTCTAACTGAAGTCCATCATGCAATAGCTCAACTAACCCATAAGAAAAGTGTATTTCCTTCTGGAAGTTGCATGTGCCACATCCGTAGCTCGAACTGAAGTGCTCCAAGACGATAAGGTAATGTTTATAGTCCAAATATTATTAAGAGATAATAATATTCGATTGTTCTATATTTAGACTAGCAGTCTAAAAATAGACTCCACCCATATGTCTAAAAATAGAAGTCCATCTATTTTTACCAACATGACCAATCATCCACAAATAGCATCCTGCAACTCATAGACCATGATCCATATGTCTAAAAATAGACATAGTCTAAAAATAGACTTTGCACCAAAAATAGCCTGCGGGCCCACTTAGTGAAGGCGATTTCTTTTCACTAAGATCCGTCATCTTGTTGCATTTTAAACACTCCCTCTCAACAAGATATGGATTATCTACAACCCCTATCCTGCAACTCTGGAATGTTCTGCATGAAACACATTTTCCCGGTCCACTTGCTCCAACAACACTTGGAACAAAAACACTCCCAACTGACCACTCTGTTGGGCTAGGAACATACTCTGATGCTGAAGCTCTACCTGCTACTAACAAGTGCTCCCTCTCTGACATCTGTGTTATTGCAACATATCCATTCTTCTCGCACCATTGCACACTTCTCTATGCCACCTAGCACTGTGCAAAACACGTGTGCCTCTCGCATTGCTGCAACCTGCTAGCTATGCGCTGTCCTGGGATTCCCTACACTGTCACTCTATCTGCCACTCCATCTGCATCTGTCTCTACCCAATCAGTCAGTTCCTGCTACTCCACATCGGGGCTCCCGTAGCAAGGTCTCATCCAAGAGGTTGGGTACCTCAAGGATCCTGCCCCTCCTCCTTGGGACGATCACTCTATATCGCCCCACCTCCTACCTGGAGGTATGGCTGCATGTGATCCCTCAGCCCACCTGGCTCGAAGTTTCCCCCTACTGGAGGTCTCTGCATGAGTAGATGTCTCTATTCGATCTCCTCTCAGCTTCCCTTGTTGTGGCTGCTCCACAACCTCCTGAAGCTGCTGCACCAATCGTGGCTCCTCCACAATCGTCTGAGACTTCTTCTGGCTCTGCATGTTGAGAGGTAATATATGCTCCCTCTCAACCACCAAGTCTCCATCAGTTGCCTCGCTGCTCAAGGCTTTGCATGCATCTTGAACCTCAAGAGCATACAAGTTCTTGACCTATGAACCAATCTGCTTCACCTGTCTAGTGATGATGTGTCCAAGGAAACCCTTTCCCTTACTGAAGACTACATCATAGCCTCTGTCTTCCAGCATCGTGATCAACACCAAGTTTCTCTTCAGTCCTGGTACATACTTGACATCGGTCAAGGTAAGGCAAGCTCCATGCTCCCTCTGAAAAATAACAGTGCCTACACCTGAGACACTATACTTCACATCATTACCCATCGCTATGAGTATCTGGAGATCTTTCTCCTCCAAAGTACTGAACAAACTCTTGTCACCGGTCATTTGGAAAGAAGCTCCACTGTCAAGAAACCAACCACTTCCCACCATGGATGAAACCATTCATGCGAAGAGTATGAAATCCAACGCAAACTGTGAAGCAAGTGCCTCACCTTCAGATCCTTCCTCGGATCCCTTCTTGGATTTCCTCCGTGGACAATTTGTAGCATAATGGCCCACCTCATGACAACGAAAGCATCGCACTTTCGATTTTTCAACCTTCTTCCCATCATTGGAAGAACTAGATTCGGAAAGAGAACCCTTCTCCTTCCCCTTCTTTGCTTTAGCAGCCAAAAAGCAATTTTCTTCATCAGATGCGTTTGATGAAGATCCGTCCCTGGTATTCCGCCTGATCTCTTCTTGCACAAGATCTGACCAAAGTCTCTCCCATCCTGGAAATTTCTCCCGGCCATTGACAGAGTCCTTATAGGAATGCCAACTCTTCGAAAGACCAAGGAGAGCCAAGCTCACCAAGTCCTCATCATCGACAGTCACCCCCACACTTCCCAGCTCATCCCGGTATTGGGTGAACTTCGTGAGATACTTGGGCATACTACCTCCATTCTCACACTTAATATTTCTGAGTTTATCCTTGAGCACCAACTTCCTCTGGTCGCTCTTGCTTTGGAATAAATCTATCAACGCTTTCCACATCAAGTATGGAGAAGCCTTTCCATGCAGGCTGGATACAATGTGATCCTTCACGCCCTCCAACAGAATCCTTTGACACTTTGTTGTCTTCTTTTGCCAAACCTCAACGTGAGCAGCATCAGTAGGCTTTGGGACCTCAGTATCTATGAAATCCTTCAACCCATTTTCATCTAACACCGCCTCCATCCTGTCTTTCCATGCAATATAATTCGAGCTGCCTTCAAGAGCAATCGCAATCCGTTGAAAGACATTTCAACTTTGACACCAAGAAAACACTGTTGAAAATTCGAATTCCACCAGCTCAAAACTCAACCGCTTCTGATCTAAAATTCGTGAGAACAAAGTATTTCTCATACAGAGATTGACTCTATGGGCATTTACCGGATATCTCACCTTCCAAAAGAAGGATGAATCCAGAAGCTACCTGGCCCGATTACAGACTCTACCTGAAGAAATAAAATGTAAACACTTTCTGAATAATAGATCTGATGATCAACTTCGCTCCAATACCATGTAGAAATTTTGAATAATATAACACTTATTCACAGAGATTATCCTGATTATACACTATTGCGGAATGCATGCATAATACATAACCTCCTCTACGTTGATCATCAATTTTGCGGAATTAAAAACAATGAAACATCAATCGCATGTGCACATTAACACAGTATGTAAATGGGGAAAGCATACAGCTGAAAACCCCCAACTATCTATATATTATAATGATAGAGAACATGTAACAATACATAATACAATACTCCTCACAAGTACTCAGTACTATCTCCACCTGTTACACACAAACTAGCTCAGATATGAATCAAGTCACAGGTTCAAATCTCCTCCATTGTCTACCTGCCTCTACTGCGCAATCCAATGTGAGAATAAGAATGATCCAAGTTCAAATTCCCTTTTGTTGTACCACACAATCCTCATTGTCAATCTCCATCATTGATTGTGCAAATCTCATGCACAGCTATAGTCACAACTGATAGCAGTCTCACTCTTTCACCCACCTCTAACACTTGTCTCCACTGAACTGTCCATGCACTGAGTTAACTGATGTATTTTTAGTTGATTTATGAGTTAATAATTAGTGAATTAATTAATAATTAATTCACATCACTCATCACTAGTGTATTTGGTAGTTAGACTAAATACAACTAGTTCAACCAAGTCAAACTGAACACAACTCCATCAACTCCTCAATCAACTCCACCAAACTCAATCACTTGAGTTCTAACTAAAGTCCATCATGCAATAGCTCAACTAACCCATAAGAACAGTGTATTTCCTTCTGGCAGTTGCATGTGCCACATCTGTAGCTCGAACTAAAGTGCTCCAAGAGGATAAGATAATGTTTATAGTCCAAATATTATTAAGAGCTAATAATATTCGACTGTTCTATATTTAGACTAGCAATCTAAAAATAGACTCCACCCATACGTCTAAAAATAGAAGTCCATATATTTTTACCAACATGACCGATCATCCACAAATAGCATCCTGCAACTCATAGACCATGATCCATATGTCTAAAAATAGACATAGTCTAAAAATAGACTTTGCACCAAAAATAGCCTGCGGGCCCACTTAGTGAAGGCGACTTCTTTTCACTAAGCTCCATCATCTTGTTGCATTTTCAACACTCCCTCTCAACAAGATATGGATTATCTGCAACCCCTATCCTGCAACTCTGGAATGTTCTGCATGCAACACATTTGCCCGGTCCACTTGCTCCAACAACACTTGGAACAAAAACACTCCCAACTGACCACTCTGTTGGGCTAGGAACATACTCTGATGCTGAAGCTCTACCTGCTGCTGACAAGTGCTCCCTCTCTGACATCTACGCTACTGCAACATCTTCATGCTTCTCGCACCATTGCACACTTCTCTGTGCCACCTAGCACTATGCAAAACACTTGTGGCTCTCGCATTGCTGCAACCTGCTAGCTATGCGCTGTCCTGGGATTCCCTACACTGTCACTCTATCTACCGCTCCATCCGCATCTGTCTCTACCCAATCAGTCAGTTCCTGCTACTCCACATCGAGGCTCCCGTAGCAAGGTCTCATCCAAGAGGTTGGGTACCTCAAGGATCCTGCCCCTCCTCCTTGGGACGATCACTCTATATTGCCCCACCTCCTACCTGGAGGAATGGCTGCATGTGATCCCTCAGCCCACCTGGCTCGAAGTTTCCCCCTACTGGAGGTCTCTGCATGAGTAGATGTCTCTATTCGATCTCCTCTCAGCTTCCCTTGTTGTGGCTGCTCCACAACCTCCTGAAGCTGCTGCACCAATCGTGGCTCCTCCACAATCGTCTGAGACTTATTCTGGCTCTGCATGTTTAGAGGTAATATATGCTCCCTCTCAACTACCAAGTCTCCATCAGTTGCCTCGCTGCTCAAGGCTTTGCATGCATCTTGAACCTCAAGAGCATACAGGTTCTTGACCTATGAACCAATCTGCTTCACCTGTCTAGTGATGATGTGTCCAAGGAAACCCTTTCCCTTACTGAAGACTACATCATAGCCTCTGTCTTCCAGCATCGCGATCAACACCAAGTTTCTCTTCAGTCTTGGTACATACTTGACATTGGTCAAGGTAAGGCGAGCTCCATGCTCCCTCTGAAAAATAACAATGCCTACACCTGAGACACTATCCTTCTCATCATTACCCATCGCTATGAGTATCTGGAGATCTTTCTCCTCCAAAGTACTGAACAAACTCTTGTCACCGGTCATGTGGAAAGAAGCTCCACTTTCAAGAAACCAACCACTTCCCACCATGGATGAAACCATGCATGCGAAGAGTGTGAAATCCAACTCAAATTGTGAAGCAAGTGCCTCACCTTCAGATCCTTCCCCGGATCCCTTCTTGGATTTCCTCCGTGGACAATTTGTAGCATAATGGCCCACCTCATGACAATGAAAGCATCGCACTTCTGATTTTTCAACCTTCTTCCCATCATTGGAAGAACTGGATTCGGAAATAGAAACCTTCTTCTTCCCCTTCTTTGCTTTGGCAGATAAAGAGCAATTTTCTTCATCAGATGCCTTTGATGAAGATCCATCCCTGGTATTCCGCCTGATCTCTTCTTGCACAAGATCTGACCAAAATCTCTCCCATCCTGGAAATTTCTCCCAACCATTGACAGAGTCCTTATAGGAATGCCAACTCTTCGAAAGACCAAGGAGAGCCAAGCTCACCAAGTCCTCATCATCGACAGTCACCCCCACACTTCCCAGCTCATCCCAGCATTGGGTGAACTTCGTGAGATACTTGGGCATACTGTCTCCATTCTCACACTTAATGTTTCTGAGTTTATGCTTGAGCGCCAACTTCCTCTGGTCGCTCTTGCTTTGGAATAAATCTGTCAACGCTTTCCACATCAAGTATGGAGAAGCCTTTCCATGCAGGCTGGATACAATGTGATCCTTCACGCCCTCCAACAGAATCCTTCGACACTTTGCTATCTTCTTTTGCCAAACCTCAACGTGAGCAGCATCAGTAGGCTTTGGGACCTCAGCATCTATGAAATCCTTCAACCCATTGTCATCTAACACAGCCTCCATCCTGTCTTTCCATGCAATATAATTCGAGCTACCTTCAGGAGCATACTCCAATTGCAATCCGTTGAAAGACATTTCAACTTTGACACCAAGAAAACACTGTTGCAAATTCGAATTCCACTAGCTCAAAACTCAACCGCTTCTTATCTAAAATTCGTGAGAACAAAGTATTTCTCGTGCAGAGATTGACTGTATGGGCATTTACCGGATATCTCACCTTCCAAAAGAAGGATGAATCCAGGGGCTATCTGGCCCGATTACAGACTCTGCCTGAAGAAATAAAATGTAAACACTTTCTGAATAATAGATCTGATGATCAACTTCGCTTCGATACCATGTAGAAATTTTGAATAATATAACACTTATTCACAGAGATTATCCTGATTATACACTATTGCGGAATGCATGCATAATACATAACCTCCTCTACGTTGATCATCAATTTTGCGGAATTAACAACAATGAAACATCAATCGCATGCGCACATTAACACAGTATGTAAACGGGGAAAGCATATAGTTGAAAACCCCCAACTATCTGTATATTATAATGATAGAGAACATGTAACAATACATAGTACAATACTCCTCACAAGTACTCAGTACTATCTCCACCTGTTACACACAAACTAGCTCAGATCTTAATCAAGTCACAAGTTCAAATCTCCTCCGCTGTCTGCCTGCCTCTACTGCGCAATCCAATGTGAGAATAGGAATGATCCAAGTTCAAATTCCCTTTTGTTGTACCACACAATCCTCATTGGCAATCTCCATCATTGATTGTGCAAATCTCATGCACAGCTATAGTCACAACTGATAGCAGTCTCACTCTTTCACCCACCTCTAACAGTTGTCTCCACTGAACTGTCCATGCACTGAGTTAACTAATGTATGCTTTAGTTGGTTTATGAGTTAATAATTAGTGAATTAATTAATAATTAATTCACATCACTCATCACTAGTGTATTTGGTAGTTAGACTAAATACAACTAGTTCAACCAAGTCAAACTGAACACAACTCCATCAACTCCTCAATCAACTCCACCAAACTCAATCACTTGAGTTCTAACTGAAGTCCATCATGCAATAGCTCAACTAACCCATAAGAGAAGCGTATTTCCTTCTGGAAATTGCATGTGCCACATCTGTAGCTCGAACTGAAGTGCTCCAAGAGGATAAGATAATGTTTATAGTTCAAATATTATTAAGAGCTAATAATATTCGACTATTCTATATTTAGACTCGCAGTCTAAAAATAGACTCCACCCATATGTCTAAAAATAGAAGTCCATCTATTTTTACCAACATGACCAATCATCCACAAATAGCATCCTGCAACTCATAGACCGTGATCCATATGTCTAAAAATAGACTTTGCACCAAAAATACCCTGCGGGCCCACTTAGTGAAAGCGACTTCTTTTCACTAAGCTCCATCATCGTGTTGCATTTTCAACACATAAAACATAAAGTAGATATACACAGAGATTTTCCCCTGGATCCAAAAATCGGGACCACCAGATTGATTTTTCCTTATGTTCCTTTCAATGTTACAATACATATAGATACATGTCCAAGCATCCATAAACCCCAATCCATTAACCCTGGATTAGAACATAATCATAGTTTCCTTGACTAGATCTATAAAATACCATGGACAAAAAACCATCATGTCCAAAACCATGTGCGAAATCCATGCACAAAACTATAGGTAGGTCCGCCCACCTAATATAGGGTCCAAAACAATTTTACCGAGGTGCTACCCCGGACCCCACCCAAGAGGGCTACCACCCCCTTTATTACCCCCTGACACAACGTACAGGGGAGGCTTTCACCCCCCCACGTGTGGGGTAGTCATGGAAAGAATATAACACAACCCAACATTCTCCCACTTGTTGTTTTATTTCCACAGGGGGGCACAGGAGAGCTTAGTCATTGATCTAGCCCTGCAACACCCATTGTTTCTACACTAAGAGAACTTCTCAGTGCTCACAGACTTTGTCAATGCATCTGTAGTATTCTTCAAAGTGTCCACCTTTACCAGCAACACCTTTTTGTCCTCAACCATATCCCTCACAAAGTGATAATGAACATCAATGTTCTTTGTCTTTGAATGATAAGCAAAGTTCTTTGCCAATAAAATTATACTTTGGTTGTCACAGTCTGTCCTTATAGCTCAATGTACTAACCCCATACATGAACAAAATCTCTGCAACCAAAATGTTTCCTTTCTTGCATGAGTGTCTGCCATGTATTCTTCCTCTGTAGTTCAAAGTGTCACTACAGACTATATCTTGCTCATTCAACTAATTGCACCTCCAAATAGTTTAAACACATACCAACTTGTAGTTCTTCTCTGACAAATCTCGAGCCGAGTCTACATCAACAAAGCCATGGATGTCCAAAAATCTATCCAATCCTAGTCTTCCTTGGTAGCACAAACCATAATCACTAGTGCCATGTAAATACCTGAAAACCCGCTTCACTATTGCCCAATGCTTCTTCCCTGGTTTTGACATGAACATGCTCAATACTCCCACTACATGTGTAATTTCTGGTCTAGTACAGACCATTGTATACATCAGGCTACTGACTGCACTTGCATATGGAACACGGGACATGTCCTCTTCCTCTTCTTGTGTCTTGGGACACTGTTCAGCAGATAACTTTACACCTACAAAAATAGGAACCTTCACCAGTTTACTATCCTACATATTGAACCTCTGCAGTGTTGTCTTGAAATACTTCCTCTGGTTTAGCCAGAGCTTCCTCTTTGCCCGATCTCATTTAATTTCCATGCCCAAAATAGTTTGCAGCACCAAGATTTTTCATGTCGAATTTGGAGGACAATTGGGTCTTCAAATCCTGGATAAATTCTTTGTCATTTCCAACCAGAAATATATCATCCACATACAATACCAGATAAATAACACAGTCACCAATTAATTTAAAATACACACAGTGATCTGCTTTGATTCTGGTGAAGCCAAGTCCCCGTATAAATGTATCAAATTTCCGATACCACATCCTTAGTGACTGTTTTAACCCATACAAAAGACTTTTTTAACTTGCATACCAGTTCTTTCTTACCCTTCACCGTAAAGCCTTCAGGTTGCTTCATGTAGATCTCTTCTTCTAGATCCCTATGAAGAAATGTTGTCTTCGCATCCATCTGTTCTACCTCAAAATCAAAATCAGAAGCAACGGGAGAAAAAATATCAGCAAAATAAATTCCTGGCACATGGGAATAAAATTTTGCTACCAATCAAGCTTTGTATTTCTCCACCTTTCCTTTTGCATTCATCTTGTTACTAAACACCCATTTTCTGCCAATGGGTTTCCTTCCAGCCAGCAACTCCACCAGATCCCAAGCCTCATTTTTGTGCAAAGATGACATTTCATCAACCATGGCCTCGTTCCACATTTTACCATCATCTGAATCTACTACTTCCCTCACAGTTCTGGGATCATCATTAGTAATAGATAAAGAAAAATTTGAATAGAAAGCAGATGGATTATACCTTTCTGGTTGTCTTCTTTCTCGAGCTGATCTTCTCACAGTCAAAGTTTGTGGTTCTTCATCTTCTGATTCCTCTTCTACTGTAGAGTTTGATTCTTCCTCCTTTAGCTCAAACTCTATCTTCTCAGGTTCTTTTGGTAAGATTTCATGTTTAATAACATCTTTCACCTCTCTAAACACCACATCTTGGTTGTATGCAACCTTCCTTGTTTCTTGGTTCCAAAGCTTATAACCTTTTAAACCATCCTTTACCCAATAAATATGCATTTTTTAGATTTATTATCCAATTGTGTTCTTTTCTCCTTTGGAACATGTAGATATGCATCACATCCAAATACCCTCAGATGTGAAAGATAATTTTTATTACCAGTTCATACCTCTTGTGGGGTTTTATCCTCCAATGTTGATGAAGGTGATCTATTGACCAAGTAACATGTAGTCTCCACTGCCTCTGCCCAGAATTCCTTTCGTAACCTCGCATCACTGAGCATACTTCTTTCATTTTCCATCAACGTCTTGTTCACTCTTTCTGCAACTCCATTTTGTTGAGGTGTGTATAGAGTAGTCTTCTGCCATGGTATACCACACTGCTTATAGAACTCTTCAAATTCCTTCTTGCAAAACTCTCTACTGTTATTTGTCCTCACTGCCTTTATTTTCTTCTCTGTCTAGTTTTCCATCAGAGCCTTAAATTCTTTAAACCTGTCAAAGACTTCAGATTTATTCCTAAGGAAATATATCGATGTATTCCTTGATAATTCATCTATAAATGATACATAGTACACATACTTTCCCATTGATGGAACTGACACAGATCCAAACACATCACTGTGCACAAGCTCTAATATTTGTTTCGCCCTCTTAGCACTAGAGGGGAAACTCACTTGATTCTACTTCCCATATACAAAATTTTCACAAAAATCAAAATCCAGATAAATTAGACATACCTTTTATGATACCATTATAGTGAAGTATTTGAAGGCACTTCTCTCCAATATGTCCAAGCCTTTGATGCCATAGCATGGTCTTTTCTCCAGAGACCACAAGATTTTTTGCTCCACTTTCAAGAACCACAGAACTGTTGCACCCATCAATAACAGTGCTAACTTGAAGCTTGTACAGAGTTCCAATCTGAACTCCCCACATCAATACCAGTGCTCCCTGAACCATCTTGCGAGTATCTTTCTCGAACACTTTTTTTACACCTGTATCATCTAGCTTACTTACAAATATCAGATTTTTGGCCAATGCAGGAATATGCAGAACACCGAAAGTGTTCTGATCCTTCCACCTTGCAACTTAAACTTGACTTTTCCTTGACCATCGATTATAGCCTTCCTATCATCCCCTAAGAAGACATCACCACCATCATATTTCTCATACTTGCAGAACCACTCTCTATGGGGAGTGAAGTGAAAGGATGCACCTGAGCCAATCAACCATGCCTCATGATCTACATGTGTACTTGAAGAAGAAGCCAAGTACACATCCCCACCTTCCATTGAGGTGGTTTTCACCTCTGCTGAATGAGTATCATCAAATCCCTTTCCTTTCTCAAGAGCTTTAGATTTATAGTCCCTTTTGAAGTGCCCTTACTTTCCGCATTTCCAACACACCTTTATAGGCTTTCCTGGAGATTTAGATCTCCCTCTAGATTTAGATCTCCCACTAGAGGACTTATTTTTGTTTCTTTTCTGGGACCGTCCTTGTACAGACAAGGCATCACCATTCTGACTCTCTGTATTTTTCCATCGCATCTCCTCTGATAGCAAGGATGAGACTATTTCATCAAACTACAAGGCAATTGCATTGCTACCTATTGCAATAACCAGACTATCCCACGAATCTAGTAGAGAACACAACAAATTGATGCACTTATCTTCATATGAAATTTTAATATCTGTTATAGACATTTTTGGGCCCTACAACCCCAAGCATGGAATGTCCATAAACCAAGGGCTCCTAAGTCCCTAAAAGTGTTGTTCTAACCCCTAAAGGAACGAGGTCAACAGATTACAGCTTCTCCCAGAAGTTCTCCATGAAAAACTGCTCAGAATTGGTCAAAACGGGATCATTTCAGCTGCTCCACTGGATAAGTGTGTTGCATCTCACCTAAATACACTGTGTGGGTTCGTTGCATTTCAAAAATCCCTTCTGTGGGGTGCGATGGGCGAGAAATGACAAATGACAGTGTCATTCCGCGAGGTGGAGAGGCAATGGAAGCTTCCAGAATCTTCTCCTGTGACACTTGCCTCACTGAATTCGACCAAGGATGAGTAAGAGACCATCAATCTCCAAGTGGAAGCAAGAACTATCAGAGGGAAGACGCTAATCAAATCCTGAGCTGACTCATCTCCATTACAAACATCTATATATGGATCCCTCATCCCAAAGATCCAGAGGCTGGAATTTTGCATATTGTAAGGAATTGTTGTTGGTTTCTTGAGACAAACATCAGGTTGTTGGGTGATCTAAGCTTTGTTTGAGGTGAAGAGGGACTTCTTTTCTGGGAGGTTGATGCTGGGTCAGAACAACTGGTTGTAACTCCTCTTGGCTCTTTTCTTGTTTATCAATAAAAGCTATTCAAGTTTTCCTCCATGCTTTTGTGTCATTGATGCTTGCTACATTTGTATGGTCAATTTACATCTGATCCTAGATTGTTTATGATTATAGATCCATGTCTTTGTATAGTGCTATGCTTCTATGATCTTACAGGTACTTTGTGAAGCTGGACGTGCAAGGGAGCAGGTAGCTGAAGACTATCAAAGAAGAGAGGGATCAAATCAGGAGATTAGCGCAAGACAGAGGTTGGTCTTTCTGTTCCTCTCTATCTATAATTCATAAAGGAAAAACGAAAGTAGCTTTTCTCTGTTTGTTTCTAAGGCAGCTGTCACACCTTAGTGGGATAGAGCAGTTCTATATAGACACTTTTCCCTGTAACAAAATGGCGACTCCACTGGGGAGCTAATTAGTTTGTTTGTTTATCATTCTTTGTTGTCTGTTTCATAAACTTACAAGTAGCATTCAAACTGCATTTGCCATAACAAATGCAAAGTAGATAACTGCTACTTCAATCCATCTACTGGATCTGTTTATGATTTAAACAACTGATTCACAAACTATCTGATTGCCCTTGTGATAGCTCTTATATCCTCCTTAGATCTACCCCTGATTGTTGCATTACTGATTGCTTTTTGCTCGGACAAAACCCAAGAACTGAACTGCAAACTGTGACCCAGAACCCAAATAGAATCTCGTTTCTGGCCCAGCGCAGGTACTGTTCAGAGAATCTGAACTTCAGCACACTTCCCGAGTGGACAAGGTGCGCTGCATTTCAAATTCTCTGTGTTACAGGTGCGCTGATCAGACTAGGCTCTGTGCAGTTTTGGTTTCTGTGATTCATTATTTCCAGTTCTATTCCTGAATTTTGCTACCTGTGATCAGTATATGTCTGTTTTAAACCCCTTTTCCTTGCTATTATTCCCCCTCCTTTGTACAAAAGAATTGTAGATGTTTTTGTGTGTTTTTGGAGTCATTTTCAGTTCTCCTTTGCGAAAGTAGCATAATCGTACTATCGTCCTTTGATTTGAAACTGTCGCAAGTGTCGATTTCAATCGTGGGAAAGGGTTTGATTGCTGTTGATGGTCGGTTATCCTGTTACTATTTTTATTGGTCTGAATTTGTAATTTTCTAGTGTCAAGAACAAGTATTCATTTCAAAATCGTAAGGTGTTGTGATCGTCTCCATTTTTTATTTCGAAAAGAAACTTGTTGATATTTGTCGCTTGAAAAGAAATTCAGATTTGTGCATCAACTTTCTTTTTAGCATTCATATACTAAGAAAGTCGAAAACAAATACATGCATGTGCATTTGCATATAGACAGTCTGATTGGTTTGATTTACGAAAGTGCATTTAGAGTGTGCTCTTTGCTCTTTGTGAAAAGATTTTGTCTTTCTTTCCTTAGTAGCTAAGATTTTCATTGCACAAAGAAGATAAAAAGTTTGTTTATCATCTTAGATTGCATTTTAGGAATTACATCTACATCTCGCGGTGAACCTGAAAGGCAAACTTCATAAACAAGATCAACTATAAAATAAATTCAATGAATCTAACAACGCTTTGGAACTTAAAGCACAACATTTAGAAGTCTAGGCTAGAGACATATTCCGGCGTCGTAAAGCCTGGTAACTGTTGTTCTCACTGATGTTTGGGTGATTCCTCCACTTTGAGGCGATAAGTGCCAGTACGGACTTGTGCTCCCACGTACCGTCGAGTATATTTTGGGAGATCCCAATAGGCTTAATTCTTTATCCATAGGAAGCCCTGTCTGCCGCCCTATCGATCGCAATGCACTAAACATAGCATTCGGGAAGATTGACTGCCGTACTGTAAAAAGTATTCTGTAGTTTTGTGATTGGTTTGGTAATCCCTCTACCTAGATTTCTAGAGCAGTCCCTTTCGTTCCTTTTTAGACTCCTTAACAGAAAAGGTCCATCTGAGCACTTGTCACTTCAGGCTCATTAAAAATCGAAGGAGACTAGAGTCATCTTTTGTTTTTTCTCGAATCTTAAAAATTGAAAAAACAAGTTGTGTCAAAGCGTCTAAATTTTATTTTAAACGGAATAATCATCACCTTTCCCTCGTTGGTCTTCGAAGTTAGTCTCCCTTCATTGCAAGTTCTTGTAGAATCGCTAGAAAATATTTTGGATAGACTAGATATGTCTGAACAACCGTCGACGTCCAGGACTGTGTCGTCCGACACAGCAGTGGCACAACCTCCTACTGCTACTCCAACGATGTTCAATGGTATACCATCTGTCCCGACAAGTTATCAACAACAAGCCGAAGTCCAATCAGGGACTGTTTTGACGACATGGTCAGTTCCTATTTCTTCATCCGGATTATCATCTGGTATTTCT
Organism: Pinus tabuliformis; assembly: GCA_031772625.1. NCBI lineage: Eukaryota > Viridiplantae > Streptophyta > Pinopsida > Pinales > Pinaceae > Pinus > Pinus tabuliformis. The sequence goes on along the minus strand of CM062819.1, from coordinate 62,394,643 downwards.
TATGTTGAAACTCAACAAATTGATCCATTGTGTCCTCAAAGGCCAATCTACCCTTTAAGTACTGGATTTCCACCATATGGAGGGTAGTATGTCTTTTCATTGTTCCCTCCCAGAGAAAAACCATATGGGAGTTTACAACAAAGTTCAGGTCAAACTGGAATTATATCCAGCGGTTGGGTACCAATACTGCCTCAGCAACCAAGGGTTGTATATTAAATGCAACCAGTCCACCCTGTGTCGAATATTCCCACTATACCTGCTATGGTGACTGCATCGCAAGTACAAGCGTTACCTGTTGTATGTCAACCCCAAGTTTCTCAGGTTGCAATACAACAGCCTCTTGTCTCAACGACTCAATCACAACCTCAGGTTAGTGCCTCCTTATCTGGAGTGACTCAGGCTCAAACAAGTACTGTGACTCCTCATCTTGGTCAATCATCCAGTATTGGGCATCAACAAATGGTCCAACAACCATGGCTGGTTCAATCTCAACAACCGCCATTCCAGCAATCATATCAAGGACCTGAGCAACAAGTCTTTATAAGTAATGGGCAACCGCATTTCCAAAGCGGTTATCAACAACCATATTACAATGGTCATGCCCACCAACCTTACCAAATTTTCCAGCATCAAATACATTATGCTGGTATGCAAAGACCTACTGCTCAGGCGATTCCATCTTATCCTGGGTATGCTTCGCCTAACCTTAATCAACAGTTGCCCTTTGTAGAAACTCTAGAATTACCAGATCTAAACTGGCTGACGAATGATCCAATTGCTTATGCCCCTTGGTGGCCAGCGATTCCGCATAAACTTCCGTCAGATATTCCTAAATTTAATGGAAATCTGGGTGAAGACCCGTCGAATCATGTGATGACATTTCATCTGTGGTGTTCATCAAACACCCTAAATGATGATTCGATTAGGCTTTGCCTTTTTCAGAGGACGTTAACTGGTCCGGCAGAAAAATGGTATATCGAGTTACCCAGAGCTTCGTTTGACAACTTCAGTACCCTAGCCACAACCTTTTTAACCCATTTTCAGTTACCGATAAGGTACGAAACGGGAACGGAACTTCTTACCAATTTCAAGCAAACGACAGCCACTCACATATCCGATCATATACATGAGTGGCGACGTCATCGTAGAATGGTAAAAACATATGTTCCTGATCAGCTTTTAGCTTAATGGTTTATTAAGTCATTATTGCCTTCCAGCACGGAAGATGTGGCAAAAGGGGGAGTCGTCACCGAAGAGCAAGTTATCGCCCGTGCACAATATTTGGACTTGATTTACACTCAGTCCGGCACGCTCTACGATAAAATACCTGACGCCCCTAGACCGGAATTCTCAGTTCCTCCCCCTCCTAAACCAAACAATGACTCCCATGCCGGCGATGGCGTGATTGGCGCAACAGACACGAAATCGACAAAGGCTACATCTAAAAAGGCCCGTAAGATTTCTAGTCAAAATGCAAATGAGGAACTTCTTGCCTCGAAAGTAAATGCCATGTCGACCGACAAGGGCAAACAACTGAAGCAACCAGGGGGCAAGAAGAAAAAGAAATGGAGAAAAAAGAAGCAGGATGAGTCATCTCCTGAAAAACCTTCTACAAACCCTTTTGGGCAAAGGAAACCCCCTACGGGGTGTCATATATGCGATGAGGATCATTGGACGAAAGATTGTCCACATAAAGCTGAAGTTAAGAAACTCTTTAAGAGTTCAAAAACCTCAGCAGTATTGACTGATCCGTTTCCAAACCCGGGAACCAAACTGGTTTCTAATCAAAATGCTTCCCGATCCCAAGTGCTTATGTTGTCTATCTCAAAGCAGCAAAATGATGCTTTGATATCGACGAGGAACAAAGATTATGGGAATCCACAGCTGTCGAACAACAAGGATAAAGATCAACCTAGTAGTTCGACAACAACTTCGACAGAAGTTGCACCGCCCATTATTCCTGAACTGACAATAAAACCGCCAAAGGGAGTAGTACACAAATCGACATTTAATCCCCGTGCTAGAGCAGCACAGCATTATAATATAGTGGAAGATTTGGCCCAATCGCCATCCACTATGTCGACTCTTGAAGTACTACAAAATTGCCCATCCCAAAAGCAGGCTTTGTTATTAGCCATTGGTGGGATAGACCCAAAGGATCCCAATCTTGTATCCTTCGATCATAAAGGATACGATCCTCAATTACCAGCTCAACTAGCTTTCCTTGTTCAAGTGAAAGCCCTCAACAAAACTGTTCATCGAACAATTATTGATGAGGGGGCATCTACATGCATTATGTTGATGAGTTGCTGGAAAACTTTAGGATCTCCAACCTTGTCACGATCTTCGACATCATTAAAAGCATTCGACGGAAGAACGTATACCCCATATGGTATTCTAAGTAACTTGAAGGTTGAACTAGGAGGAAAAACAATAGAAATAGATGTTGAGGTAATCGACGGAAATCTCGATTACAACATCCTACTAGGAAGGCCATGGATATATGCTATGGCTGCCGTTGTGTCGACCTATTTTAGGAAGATTGCATTTCCCTTTCAAGGAGGGATTACAATCGTCGATCAACGAAACTTCCTCCCCAATAGTTCTCAAGTTACAGGAAGCATTCCTATGATCCATGGAAGCCCTCATTCGCTTCAAAATATCGGAGTAGGCCTACTAAAAGACCCTGTATTAATGGGAACTTTTGCCCTTCCACCTCCAATCAATTTGGCGGAAGTAGCGTCGGTAGGAACCTGCAATATGATATCTTCTAAAAAGATCTCAGAAAACGATATCGACATGGATCATGCGATGGTTTTGCCTCCAAGCCCAACAAAAATATTGTAGCAATCAATGTTCCTAGCCTGGGTGGCAAACCCAAATCAATGCTCGTCGAGTGTTTGGATAGATAGGTCTAAGGAATATGGTACCTCTTCAGATCCTTGGTCGCATGTACATTCTACAGACAAAGGAATCAATCAGTCAATGATGTTAGGAGAGGCACCATGGGAAGATCACCACCATCGTTCCCATCTCCCTAATTACAACGAAGATTATTCCAATGACCTTAATTATCCTTCAGTTTTTTATTTTCTATCAAATACTGTAAATACAATGGATTCTGAGGATAGTTCTTTTCCAGTGTCAACCTCATTGAAAAATGAAACAACTCCCTTTCCAAATCGAGTCTTTGACTACGATCTCGTAAAATCCAAGTCGAGTATTTCAAAGATCTCAAAAGTAAACCTTCATTCCAACCACCATGTTGAATGCAAGGAAGCTTAGGGGGCATGCATCTCGATTTGCGTTATTATGCTAGGGGCATGCAAACTTATCACGAGCAGTGTTACCGCAGGGTTCAAGCTCATTAAAAAATAAACCTCGCCTCGTGCAGTGTTACCGCAAGGTTCAAGCTCGTTAAAAAATAAACCCGCATCGAGCAGTTTTAGCACATAGTTCAAGATCGTTAAAAAATAAACATAAGCCATGAGCAAATGTTTCCCCCCGCATTTAAGCTCATTAAAAAATGAACTATTCCCCCGGTAAATAACCATCGTGAATGTAGTACTTCAACCATTAAAGCCTTGGTCGTGTTTGCACCGTCACCTCCACTTTTGCATTGGCCGATCATTCACCCCCATTTGATTGTTTACCCATTTTGAGGAACAGCTCCGAAGAGTGATTTCACTAGCCATCCTTGTAACACTGCCGTGATTGGAAAATTCCAAACCTTACCTGGAATCAGCTGCTACCCATTTTATCACTCGTTCCTCAAAAGACGAGTCTCCTTTAAGCTCTTTTCAACTGACTCGTAAAATATGAAAAGATTTCCGAGCCATTGGCCTCTCCAGCTCATTAAAGGGACAGGAAGTGCTATCCCTCCTCTAGATTTTAATCTTTTTGGACCTGAGGGATTATTACACAAAAAGATCGAGCGCTTGTTTTGTTCGGCTCATTAAAAATATCGAAAATTCATCCCTTTTGTATTGTTTTATACTTTTTCGGACTTAAGGGATTAGATGACGAAAAAGGAATTTTGAAGTTACCTTTACGTTCCTTTTCAGACTCTCTAAAATTGAAAAGGACCGAGTTATCTTTGTCGTTAAACTCATTAAAAAGATTAATAGCGACAAACTTGTCTATAGACGAGAACGAGTTTCACTATCGCTAGGCTCGTTAAAACATAGCGATGGGTTTGCCCGAAGGGAAAATTATAGAACAAGCATATGTTATCCTCCTCGAGCTTGACAAAAATAAAGAGGTACTGGTCAGCAATGACTGGGGAAAATTGGGAAGAAAACTTGAAGAAACTTTTTTGGTAGCAAGTCGCTCTTGAGCATGACACTTCCACTCCGTGTCCGAGTCGGGTTGGGTTGTTTCATTCACCGGTCACATCACCATGGTCCCATCATACCATCCACATTTGGGGTTAATGCTACCAATCCATCACAACAATGTCGCCGATATGTTCAAGAGAAGTCATTCAGAGAATTCACCTGTGTCTCACCTACTACCATACATTATACTCCATTCTTTCATGACCGCCACCCTGAACCTTATATCACCAGATCGTTTTCACCTCCATTAAAATCATTTGCTCTGTTCTGTGTCATTGATGTGGGATTAATTAAGGCCCTCCAGTGACGGATCACTTGTTGTCGACATCAGCTCATTATCCAAGAAGTTGATCTAGGAACACCCCATTCAGTACTTTGAAGCTTGCATGCCTCAATGGCAAGTTTCTCACTTCCGGCGACAGGTTTACATCAATGGCCTTCGACCGAAAGATTTTGCGTGGTGTTCGACGCCAAGTCCTTTTATTCACACCACATAAATTGTACTATAGTACCTTGAGGGTCATTATCATTATCGGTGATTCCTCTCGCGCTTGTTAACAGTTTACATCATTGGCTGGTAATCAAGCGATATCTTTCCATGTTCGACTTCAGAACATTTCTCACATGGATCGACTTGTACTCCAAGTGAAGATCGAACGAGATTGAAGACCTTGGATATAGTTTCATCCATTCGGGCTGCGATATATATTCAGGGAAAATAAAGACATCAAATGTACATCATTGCTGCACAGATAATCATCCAATCAAAAGGATGATGACTCTATCAGAATCATTAGTCTACACTCAGACAATTGTCTTTCCTATGTACATGAAAATGAATTTATAAAGCTGAGCATGGGAATGCCCGCCTCAGCTAGATCATGAAAATATTATGAAGATAATGTATTGTATTGTATCTTATTACAGGTCTCCTCCCAGCATTGAAAGAACTTAGGATCCTCATAATAAAGCATTTCACCCGACATCAAAAGATTAACGACCTCATGCTTTAGGGGGCAACTGTTATAGACATTTTTGGGCCCTACAACCCCAAGCATGAAATGTCCATAAACCAAGGGCTCCTAAGTCCCTAAAAGTGTTGTTCTAACCCCTAAAGGAACAAGGTCAACATATTACAGCTTCTCCCAGAAGTTCTCCATGAAAAACTGCTCAGAATTGGTCAAAACGGGATCATTTCAGCTGCTCCACTGGCTAAGTGCATTGCATCTCACCTAAATACACTGTGTGGGTGCGTTGCATTTCAAAAATCCCTTCTGTGGGGTGCGATGGGTGAGAAATGACAAATGGAAGTGTCATTCCGCGAGGTGGAGAGGCAATGGAAGCTTCCAGAATCTTCTCCTATGACACTTGCCTCACTGAATTCGACCAAGGATGAGTAAGAGACCATCAATCTCCAAGTGGAAGCAAGAACTATTAGAGGGAAGACGCTAATCAAATCCTGAGCTGACTCATCTCCATTACAAACATCTATATATGGATCCCTCATCCCAAAGATCCAGAGGCTGGAATTTTGCATATTGTAAGGAATTGTTGTTGGTTTCTTGAGACAAACATCAGGTTGTTGGGTGATCTAAGCTTTGTTTGAGGTGAAGAGGGACTTCTTTTCTGGGAGGTTGATGCTGGGTCAGAACAACTGGTTGTAACTCCTCTTGGCTCTTTTCTTGTTTATCAATAAAAGCTATTCAAGTTTTCCTCCATGCTTTTGTGTCATTGATGCTTGCTACATTTGTATGGTCAATTTACATCTGATCCTAGATTGTTTATGATTATAGATCCATGTCTTTGTATAGTGCTATGCTTCTATGATCTTACAGGTACTTTGTGAAGCTGGACGTGCAAGGGAGCAGGGAGCTGAAGACTATCAAAGAAGAGAGGGATCAAATCAGGAGATTAGCGCAAGACAGAGGTTGGTCTTTCTGTTCCTCTCTATCTATAATTCATAAAGGAAAAACGAAAGTAGCTTTTCTCTGTTTGTTTCTAAGGCAGCTGTCACACCTTAGTGGGATAGAGCAGTTCTATATAGACACTTTTCCCTATAACAATATCAACAGATAATAACTGGCTTAGCACAATATTAAATGCGTTCATATGCTCTGTCACCAAGTCTCAATCTTTCATCCTCGGGTTATACAAATTTTTCCATAGGAACAGTTTATTCACCACAGATTTAGATCGGTACAAATTCCCTAACTTGTCCCACAAAGCCTTCGCCGAAGCTTCCCATGATACATTCAACAATACTGAATCTAAGACACACAATCATATTGTGCTCTTTTCCTTCCGATCCAACTTCACCAAGTCTTCAGTTGACATTGCTATTGGTTTAGTACCCAGATCTACCGCGATCCACTGATATTTATCCACCAACAGGTCCTCCATCTTGAGTTTCCACAACTCAAAACTCTAACCATTAAATTTCTCAATCTCTATCTTTCCACTGCTCACCATCTTCTTTCTACACAATAATCGATCTCGCAGATCTCCCACTGAACAGGATCTACCACAGGCCCGAGAAAAAAAACCCTCGGCAGCAAAGGCGTCCCCTTGAAGCCAAAACAACTTCGATACCAAATATATGTTTTAACCCTGTACAGAAATTACCTGCATATGAATTTTAAAATAGAAAATAAACAATGGCGAGTGCATAAAACATAAAATAGATATACACATATATTTTCCCCTAGATCCCAAAATCGGGACTACCAAATTGATTTTTCATTATGTTCCTTTCAATGTTACAATACATATATATACACATTGAAGCATCCATAAACCCCAATCCATTAACCCTGGATTAAAACATAACCATAGTTCCCTTGACTAGATCTACAAAATACCATGGACAGAAAACCATCATGCCCAAAACAATGTGCGAAATCCACGCACAAAACCATAGGTAGGTGTGCCCACCTAATATAGTGTCCAAAAAAATTCCTAGGGCTTTGCCCTAGACCCCACCCAGGGGGGCGTGCGGTAGTCGAGGAAAGAATATAACACAACCCAACAAATAAGGGGGGCAACCGCCCCCCGTGCGTGGGGTAGTCGGGGAAATAATATAACACAACCCAACAGATATCATCAATTTCCCATCAAGGAAGAAGTTATTTACAATACCACATTCTATACCAGGTATGGGCATTATAAGTTCATAGTGGTTCCTTTTGATCTTACTAGTGATCCAACTACTTTCATGTGTTTGATGAACATTGTGTTGTGTCCTTATCTGGACAAGTTTGTGATAGTGTTCATTGATGACATATTGAAATATTCTAAGAACAAGGAAGAACATGCAAAGCCCATGGAAGCAGTATTAAGATCGTTGAGAGAGCATCATTTTTATGCCAAGCTCACCAAGTGCAATTTCTTTCAAACTAAAGTTCATTACTTGGGACATGTTGTTTCCAAGGAGGGAATAGTAATGAACCCATAAAATATTAAAGCTATCATGGAGTGACCAACTCTTAGAAATGTGGATGAGGTAATATCATTCATGGGACTAGAAGGTTATTACAGGAGGTTCATTGGGAACTTCTCACAAATTGTCTATCATATTACATCTTTGCAACTAGAAGGAAGGAAGTTTGAATGGAATGAGTGTGTAGCTAGTTTTGAGTAGTTGAAGCATTTGCTTACAAATGCTCTAGTCTTGAAGATTGAAAATCCTGACAAGGATTTCGTGGTATGTACAGATTCTTGTAAGAGAGGACTTGGTGGAATCTTGATGCAAGAAGGATAGGTGGTATGTTATGAGTCGAGGAAGTTGAATGAGCACGAGCAGAACTATGTGACTCATGATCTTAACTTAGTAGCTATCATTCATGCATTGAAAATGTGGAGACATTATCTTCTTGGTAGGAGGTTCATCTTAATGAGTGATCATAGTAGGATGAGTTACTTATTTTACCAACCTAATCTGAATTTCAGGCAAGCTAGATGGTTGTCTATTCTCAGTGAGTTTGACTTTGAGATTAGATACATTAAGGGTAAGGAGAACAGGGTTGCATATGCTCTCAGTAGGAGATTGCAAGTGAATCACATTTTAGTTATGAGTTCTTATGAGACATATTTACAAGAGCGGATATTGCAGGCAGGGCAGCATGATGACAGGTACCAATGACTGAAGCAGAGATTGCAGAAACAGGGTGAAGGTGATATGGATGAGGAATATCACCTTATAGCAGATGGCTTGGTCAGATTTAGGAATAGGATTTATTTGTCGAATAGTAGTGAGCTCAAGAATATTATCATGAGGGAGTTTCATGTCAAGTCATATTGAGGTCACCCGGGATATCAGAAGACATTGACAATAGTTAAGAAGTTATATCATTGGTTGAACTTGAAGAAAGAGGTGATTGATTTTGTTGTGAGACGTTTGGACCATCAACAAGTAAAATCATAGTGTAAGCATCTAACTAGTTTGTTATAGCTTATTCCAATTCCGGAATAGAAATGGGAGGTCATTTCCATGGACTTCATTACAAGTTTTCCGCGGACATAGAAACAACATGATTCCATCATGGTTGTGGTTGGCAGGTTAAGTAAAGTAGTTCACTTCATTGCAGTTAAGTCTACGAATTCAGCCAGCGAGGTGGCTCATATTTTCATGAGGCAGATAGTGATATTGCATGGTGTTCCCAAGAAGATTATATCAGACAGAGATGCCAAGTTCACTTCCAAGTTTTGGAAGGATTTGTTTACAAGATTGGGGACAAAGTCAGCTTTCAGTTCCGTTTATCATCAGTAGACAGATGGAAAGAAAGAGAGGAACAACATGATTATTGAGGACATGTTGAGGATTTATGTCATGCATCAGCATAGGAAGTGGGAGGATTATTTTCCACTGGTAGAGTTTGCATATAATAAAGGGTATCACGAGTCCTTAAGGATGAGTCCATTTGAGGCTCTTTATGGGTGTATTTCTAATACTCCTATCAATTGGAATGATCCAGCGAAGAGGGTGCTAATTAGTCCGTAAATGTTGGTAGAGATGGAATAAGAAATGTAGGTTATTAAGAGGAATTTGAAGGCATCACAGGATACGTAGAAGAGTTATGTATATCATCATAGGGTATTCAAGGAGTTTCAGGTTGGGGAGCATGTGTACTTATGTATCAAGCACAAGAGGATCTCCTTGAGGATTGGATCATGTGCCAAGTTGGCACCTCAGTATTGCAGGATTTTTGAGATCCTTGAGAGGATCAGACCAATGGCCTACAGACTCGCATTTCCTCTGACAATGAAATTCCACGGTGTTTTCCATATTTCATTCCTTAAGAGATATGTCCAGGATGCTAATAATGTGATTGATTGATCTATATTATAAGTGGAACTAAAGGGAGAATTCCATCCATAACCACAATGCATATTGCAATGAAAATAGCTCATGCTCCAGAACAGAGCAATCGAGCAGGTTAAAGTGCGGTGGAAGCACTTTGGGCCCGATGAAGCTACATGGGAGATGGTTGATCAGATGTGGGCTTTATATTCTTCATTATTTGTTGGTTCAAGAAAATGAGTTTTTGGTATATGTATATGTATATGGGTGTTGTAAATTCTGCAATGAGTTGTGTTATAAAGCTCCAATAAGTGGTATGTTTGTTTTTTCTTTCAGTAGGATGTCATTGTAAACACTGCATCAAGCTATGTTATTAAGCTCCATGGGAAGTATGTTTTGTTTCAACAATTTTCTAGTCATAGGTGTCATATAACATCGAGGATGGTGTTCCCCCAAGGGGGAGGGGTTTGTAACAACCCCTAGTTGATTTTCCATGTAAATAAAATAAGACCAAGGTCATGGGACACGTATTCAAAGTTGAATGTTGGGAAAAACACTTTAGTAAGTATCACTTGTGATTAATTTATGGCTATGGAAATTGGCAAAGACAAAGAGGAAATAATTGACATTTATTTATGAAAATAAAGGAAAATAGGAGAAAAGAAAGGTGAAGAGACATAGATTTGCATGCAAAGGAAACTAGAGGGAAAATGAAGAAAATAGAGGCATCAATGATAAAAAGGATTTTGAGGATCAGTTCAAAACTATTGCAGTAGAGATTTTGTCAATTCGGTTTTGGCTCTCTTATTTCATCCTCTCATTCTCACATACTATTGCACACTTAGAGCATTTTTGGAGCACTTTGGAATTCACTTGGATTTGGAGAAAGAAAGCAAAGGAAAGTAGGGAGTGCAAGGAAGCAATTGGATCAGCAGCCACTGCTGGATTGATTTGTAGGTAACAAGTTGCATGTGTGATTTCCTTGTTTATTTTTGGATGTATGGTATATGCATGTGACTCACCACTTATGTGTTGTCATTGGCATGGATATTTGCCTAGATTGATAGTGGTTTTAACCTTGCCTTGACATTTCTTGGATAGCAATGGTGTTGTGGGTTTTTCCACTTTCTTTTTTATTAGTGCTTAGGTTCCATATCATTGTGGGTTGGAACAAATGTTCTAGAAACCCTGGAACAACGTGGGTTGAGTTACTAGTTCCTAGATCTGTTAGTTGGGACAAATGCTCTGGAGCCCTTGGTGGGTTGAGTTACTAGTCCTTGAAGTCATGGTTGGAACAAACACTTTGGAGCACTGAAAAGTTGTGGGTTGAGTTACTAGTTCATGGAGCCCTGGACAACTTGGGTAGAGACATATCTAATTGGCATTATTGATTATCAAACCGTAGAGGTAGAATCATTGTGGTTGACGGTTGAGGTGGTTTGGCCTCTGGAAGCCCTGGTTGGCTTTGTTTTGGTTTAATCCATGAGATCGCACATTCATACTTGGAATATGGTGCGGGGATGATTGGATAAAAGAGATATTTGGTTCAACCTAATCTATGGTCAGGTGGTATGTAGAATTCCCTGAATTGGTTAGTAGTTTCATATGTTAATAAGAGTTATTTTCCTACTATGATTTATGGATACTTTCACTAGTTATGATGTTGATGTTCTGGTTGAATTGCCATGGTTTCTGTGTTGGTTATTTGTTGGTTAAATGTTGGTTATATGATGTAATCTCTCTATGGATCTTGACATGTTTTGATAAGTTATTAAATGGTTGATGAATGCATGGACTAACAAGTGCTATTATAGCTAGTTAGATAGGGCTAGAGCCTTCTTGTTGATTTTTAGATGAATACTATCAGTTTATGATCAGATATGCATTCATGACTTGTTGCTTACATGTTTTCCATATGTTTGACGAAATGTCTAGTCTAGGTCGTGTTATTGCTTCAAGTTTGAATGTTTGGCATTATCATCATGTAAATATGATTTTGGAAAATTACATGCAACTTTGGAAGTTAGCCTAAAAAGGTGGCACAGATCTCAGAATCACATGCTTAGAAGTGAAGGATTTAGGACATAATAGCATGGAAGCAGGCCTATGCATGTAGTTGGAGGCCTATAACTACACTCTTGCCTTGTTGTGTCTTCGGTGTGGTGTTAGGTCGGAGAAAAAGGGTTCCATCTTAGGGATTGATCACCTGGGGTGGTTGCCCAGCCCCTGAGTGATCTGTAGTCCCTGTGAGATGCATGTAAATTTTCAGTGTGTCAGCCCCACTTCCATAACTGGAACTTGGAGGTCAGGTCATGTCATAGTTACTCTCGTCTCATGTTTACCCTGAAGAGCTTATGAACTTAGGTAAATGTGGGAGGGGTAGTTACAAGTGAAAAACCCAGCAATCTTTTCCTTAGATAATTTTTTTAGTTCAACATAGATACGCTGATTTTTCAAGTCAAACTAGATAGTAACACAACATAGTCATAACTAGTCAAACTTCTCTTTAGACAAGTGAAACTGTTTCCCAATGAACTTGGCCTGGTATGATTTGCTAAGGCCAAATTTTGACCTCCTTTTGTGCCCAGAGAAGATCGGTCCTATTGCTTAGAAGTTCCTAGAAACATTGTCTTAAGCCTATCTTTACTTTTCCTTAGATTCGTCCTTTACTCTGCCCCATATTCGTCATATGTTCTACCTTAGATCCGCCCTATGCTCTACTTCAGATCAGTCATTTTCTCTTTGCCTCAGATGATCTAAATTGCTTTCTTGAGGAGGACAAAGAAATGACTTTATATAGTCATCCAAGTAGCCTGAATCGATGTCACTAAAGGGGTCAGGGAAACTTCATATTTTGGAGGGTTGACGTGTCGTTTACAGCGAAAAATTCAACTTTTAGAAATTCAAAATTCTTCTTTTGAAAATGACATGAAGAACATGTCTTACATTTTTCATTACATATATTTTTTCAATGGCTAAAATATGAATTATGAAGACCGACCATAACTACAAAATTCAGCAAGAATACCATGGGCTTGAAAGCTATTTATGGTCAAAATTTGTCCTCTTTCCTTCAAATAGGGGAATGTGATTCCATCCTAAAAATAAGTGAATATAATTCATTTTTCTTGCTTGAATATAGGCGAATATGATTCGTTATGATATATATGGAGTGGCTTTTTATACCTTAAAAAAATCAGAAGGTTCGAATAAGGCGAACTATAAAATTTAAATAATATAAAATATTCACAACCTAAAAACTATTATCCTAAATATTTTGTCTTTCGACTATATTTCGCCCCTAAAAAGAATTCCTTATTTTAATTTATAAGGCACCAATGGTGCATGTCATCGTTAAATACATTAATATACACATTGATGGTTCTCCTAAGACGAAAGGCATTGTGAATGTGAGAACCATTTTGATGCATTGTGTTTTATAATGCATAGGTCACATAGTGTCCCACCAAAGGCACATGGATTCAGTTAGATTCAGTTAGAAGCACTAGTGTCTCTATGATAATGAAGTTTGGTTTGGTAATTTTGTTTTTATTTTACTCTTTTGCTATGCATCTATCATAAGGACACATCTATGCATTCTTAGGTATCACAACACACCATTACACTTTTTTATTTTTAATCTAAAAAATTATACTTTGTTAATGAACATCTTCATCATCCAACAATTTTTATATATAAGAATGCATTGGTTTATGGTAATCTTAGCGACACAATGGTTGGATCTTAAAAATATTTTAAAAATTCAAAGCTATAGCTTCTTGGTGCACCAATATTGTACATGCATCAACACTAAAAGAATCATGAAACGCAACATATGCACATTGGTGCATTGTGTAAGACAATATGCATCATTAATACTCACTATAAATTTTGGTGCATTGTTGTATAATGCATCAACAATGGGATGTATTGTCCAACGCATAGCCAATGTCGCATCCCGTAAATTGACAAGATGCACCTTTGAGTCTAGTGTGAGTTGAACTCGTGAAGCACACTACACAGATTTTTTTTTAAAGTGCAAAAAAGGAAAATTTTGATCTCAAATGTAAATTTTAATATAATGAAATTGAAAATATGGAAGTAACAAACAATTTACCTAGTCTCTTCTTGCTTGAGAAGGCATGGTTCACCCTAGAAAGAAAGAATGAAAATGTGCGCTATTTTCCAAAATACAAAAATGAATTGAATCAACCAGTGAAACTATCAAATCCATAAAGCAAACACTATAGAGCATGGCAAAAAGTTGTCATAGAAGAAAGTTGAGCACTAGTGCAAATGTGAATGGTTGGAAGCATGGAAGGAAATGTAATAATGAAATTTGGTGTGGCAAAATTTTTTATTTTACTCTTTTGCTATGTACCCGTGTGTTTGGAGGCATAGAAACACACCACTGTACTATTTTATTTTTTAAATATAACAAACAAACAAACAAAAATGTAAGTATAAAGCCTAGTCATGCAATGCATTATTTATATGTACCACACATTGGCTCTAATATGATCTAGTGCTTCCTTCACATGTGCATGGTGCTTTTAATTTAGTGTGAAGCATCAATATGCATTATTTGTTTTTAATTAAAAAAATGATATTTTACTATTTTATAATAATACAATTATCAGCAATCCATGAAGGGTAGCTCAATTGGTGATTATCGTGTTATAAAGTATTATGTAAAGCTTGAAATTCAAGGTTCGAATCTCATGAGACAAGGCAACAAAAAAAAATACAATTATTGATACTCCTTACTATATCAACATTGATATACTAGATTTTGTAACGCAACCAGGCATTATAGCTAATAAAGTGCATCCTTGGAAAAGCCTCTGCAAAAACCTTAAATCACCCACTTCTAATAACAACCTCCACTATAAACAAAGAAGTAATAAAATTCTCCACTTTATATTAGCAACCTCCACTATAAACAAAAAAATAAAGTGCATCCTTGGAAAAGCTTCTGCAAAAACCTTAAACCACCCACTTCTAATAACAACCTCCACTATAAACAAAGAAGTGATAAAATTCTCCCTCCACTATAAACAAAGAAGTGATAAAATTCTCCACTTTATATTAGCAACCTCCACTATAAACCAAAAAAAAAAAGTGATAAAATTTTCCAACCTTGTATTGTCTACCTCCACTATAAACAAATAAGTGATAAAATTTTCGAGAATAATACATAAAATAAAATTCTCCATTAGGGCATAGGGTATTGTGTTATTGTAATGATGAAAGCTTTGATGTTGTTTTACTCCATTAGGGTTTTGTGTTATTGTAATGATGAAAGCTTCGAAGTTGTTTACAAGGTTGGGCCTACTATATTAAATTCGAATGCAGTTGAAAGGTTTTATATTGTTTTGAAAGGTTGCAGTGACCTTTGGAGGATATACTCCAATGAAAGTGAAGTACACAATGAACTAATGAATGTTTCCCTAAAGTTTTTGAAAACCAGCTAATGGATTATTGGAAAATTATCAAAGACGTTCCAAGTACATTTTAAAATCTGCCCATTGAAGCATCAACAATTTGGAAGGATGAAAATATAAACATTCAGGGATGTCCCTTGAACACAATCAAGTGACTTTAAAAAAACAAATACTTTTTTGAAAGTTACCCAGTGAAGTGCAAGGCCATTTACAAAAGATGAATAACATATTTTGTAATTTCCCCTCAGGGTAATTTAAATGAACATGTATGAGAAGTTATAATTTTGTTGGGAAAATAATAGAAATTTTAGTGTTATTTTAAGAAAATTTAATAAAAAAATTAAAATTAAAATTTTGGATATTTTTGAAATTCTTGATAGTATTGAATCTATTTATAAAAAAATAATTGAAATATTCCTACACTTGAATTTCTTGAAAAAATATTCCCCAAATTTTAACTACAATTTTAACTACAAATTCGGTATCTTGACAAAATTACAAAATTGTCACCTCTTTAGACAAAAAAAAGTTTAAAAATTAAAAATTGATTGATAAAGCATGGGGGACTTTTTCAAAAAAAAACATGTAATATTTGTAAAAGGAAAAAGATTTGATGAAAAGATTGCAGTTGCATTGAGAAAAACTTAAAGATGGCAATTTGAACACGGTATTAAACCCAATGCACAGCCAAGGAGTTTCAAAAATCGATCAAATTGGAACCTGTGGAATGACAATTAATGAATTGCATGGTCATTTTGAAAAGTAGATTTGATGTGACGATAGGCCCAGTGAATCATTGAATCGCTTTTAAATATAGGACCGATGAATGTCAATGAGTTTGCTCCATTTGAAACGCTTGGTTTAATTGTTAAATATTTTTGTTATTTTTAAGTATTTTTTCATCCATTTCTATCTCAATTTTATAAGGACTTATTGGAATTATAAGTTTCAGCCATATTAGAATTTAAGTATTTCAAATATTTTTGTAGTGCGTCAAATTTATCGGGTAGTCTAATAAGGCAGCGGAGTTGTCCAGAAAGTTACGGAAATTTTGGTCATATTTAGAGAAAATCTAGCAAAGATTTTTGTAATTGTTAAACTTCAAAATTTTAGGTGTCCTAGACGTTTTTGATAGTGCTGAATCTATTTCCACTATCAAAAACACAATTTAAATACTGCCTCTACAAGATTTTTTGAAATTTTTTTGCCGAGATTCCTTCCATTTTTGGTCGTCCGGGCAATTCCTCGGCCTTGTTAGATGACAAGGCCCAAATCTATTCATACATTCAAAAAACATATTGAACAATTAAAATCCAAAAAACATTTTAAACAATTAAAATTCATGATCTTTGCCAAAAATTGTATCACCAAATTCTGGCCAAAAACTCGAAAACACTAATGAGTTTGTTCCATTTGAAACTAGCAGTTTAACTGTTATATGTTTTTGTCCTTCTCTGAGTATCTTATCTGGTCAATTTTTCTCTCTGAGTATCTTTTCTGGTCAATTTTTCCCTATATCAAATAGGGATTTCTTGGAATCATAAATTTCAGCTATATAATCTGCAGAATTCAAGTACCTAGGCTTTTTCAGGGTGCTGAATCTATTTATGCATTAAAAGACATTTTAAACAACTAAAATTCATGATCTCACCAAAAATTGTATGGCCAAAAAAAACATCTAATAGTTAGACCACTCCCATTTGAAATGGATAAGATTTGAAAAGAAACTGATGCATAATCATGAAACTTTTGGAATTTCAAAATGGGTAATTTCAGAAAAGCTATGAGAAAATACAGGTTTGCTACTGAAACAAATATTTCAAAAGGTGAAATCCATGCCAAAATAATCATAATGCCAAAGCATGCAGCGCACATTGAGCTAGATGATGTTACTTGCTCAATCATGCTTACTTATGTGTGATCATGGAGCCGTTCATCACAATGAATTCCACTGTTCAGAATATCACAAGGCACTGAGTGCTAATTGGATTTAATTTTGTCAATAGGCATTATTGCTGTGTATGTATAATGCTGTTTGTGGAGCACCCAACTCTTGTGTTTTAGTTCAATAAGCGTTATTGGGTAATGTGTACTGATTGAAAAATGAATCCCAGACATCAACATTAGATGTTTTTGTAATAAAACAAGATGTGAGAGCTGTTCAGTATTTTTACAAGAAGCTTCTCACTTTATTTAAAACTGTCCATGTTTTCAAGTCTTTTTCTCATTATATCTGTCTTATTAAACAGAGACCATGCGTTGAAGATCACGACTTGAGTTACCTGATGCTCAAGCTTTGTAGGAAATATCACAAACTAACTTGTTGCACAAAAACAAGTTACATAAATGTTTAATCAATTTTCATCATGTGCACGGAACCACAAAGATCTGCGAATGTTGAAGTGTCACAAACTATTTATGTATTTGACCAATGGAAATCCTAGATCAACACGAGTTAATTTTACCATGAAGTGTCTATGCCCATAGGATGCATATATAATAGACTAAACCCATATGAATGAGAAAGAGGTATATTGAAGACTAACCTTACAAAAAAAAACTCAATAGGTCTGCTTTCCAAATAACAAAAAAGCCCAAGGATACATGAAACAATCATAACATTTGAGATTTACTCACAAGCTGAGGGATGTTAGTGGATCCTTACATCCTCATTCCACAACTAATAGACATGTAACTGACCTGAACATGCTACAGAAAAAACCTAGACCCTGCCAAACCACTAGTAACAGCGCAGCTGCTTATCTACCTGTATTGCCAACCTTAATAAAATTGAGACTACCTGTATCAACAGTTACACTGCATCGTCCCTTCATAAATATGGGCAAAGAGCAGAAGCAAACATACTTCCTCCATGACAAATTAGTGAGTATAAATTACAAACAAATCCCTGTTATTGTGGGCACTTTCAACTAACCCTGTCTTGTTAGGGAGTGTTTAACAGAGGTCACCATCATGGTCATCTACACTTGAACTGAAACATCTCCATGTCTATGTAAGGCATCGCCTCGTATCCTGGCAAATAAGTATACTCCATATGCATATCATCCCATAGTTGAACAGCTGCCAGTCTCCCTGTATAATCAACCCTTGTGATGAGGAGGAAGAGCATGTAATTTTGGGGACATTGTGGGCACACCAGTAGCCAAAGGTGACACCCTTGGAGGACACTGGTAACACTTTGCAAAGAGGCCAAATGTACCCACTTGTTGGACGAAATTGGTCACGCTTGCCCAACCACCAAATCCAAAGCCCACTATGGCGACCCACACTACTATGAATATGTTCAAGATGTACATGCCTGCCCAGCTAGGGAGGAAACATGGAGGCTTTTCTATAGCATTCTGTTGACACACACACAGAACAGCAGGATGTTAGCATAAAGAAAATCCTGACTGGAAACTGAAGACAACGTTAACAAGCAGTCGTGATTTAGATGTCAATCAAATAGAATTATCGCAAAGAGTCCTGATCCTTCAAAAAAGGGGGAACATTAATTAACTTCTTTTGCAAAACTGAATATTTGCACAATTTGCTACCTGTCTGGCAAGAGCTGTCCTGAAGGTGCACATGTGTGCCATGGCCGGTATGATGTAGACGGTAAAACTGACCAACAAAGCTCCAACTGCAGAATTGATGGGGCCAAAGAAAGGAAATATGATTGCAAGGAACCAGATTGGAATCACTACAGGCAGCCTTGCTAGTGCCCGAAGAAAAATGCTCTTGGTATCATGCATTCCAATGACCTTTTCCCAAACAAAGTAGAGAGGGGTACATGCAAAGCCAAAGGTAATGAACTGTACACAAAGAATAGCAAGATATTATACTGTCAGTGTAACCAAACTATTTTTATTAACAGTTTACAGAGAAAAATAAGTCCAAAATGGGGTCTCTAGGACGTCACATATTAAACTCATTCCAGGATAATTCTAATTTCTGAGTACGATGTCAAAATTGAAAATGTTTCAAAACAATTGTTGATAGAGACTCCAGCTTACCTGGTGAATTAACATAAGAATGACAGCAATGTCACGGAAAACTGACTTGGGGAGCAAAGCGAAAGCATTTGCATGATTCAAGAGCTCATCTCCAAAAGCCCAGTAAACCGATATTGCAGATGGCAGCGTTAATGTGAATACATACAGAGTTGCCAAAAGGTAGATATACTTGAATTTCTGAGGCTTCCACATGGCATGCATTATTTCACTGTAGAGTACAAATCCGTAATTGGTCAGATAAATCCGTAGAGAACTCAGCTCATAGAAAAGCTTGAAAATTGATAAAGAGTTGCTTACACTGTGACTGCATGACCCCCAAAAGTGTAAAGGATGTTTGTGGCTCCTGTGAAGTATAACACCATCTTTGTTGGGGCCGAATGTTCCACATTTTCAACCTGCCCAATTTGGACACTGTTAGATATCCCTATGAATTACTCTGGGAATTTCATCTTATTGCAGAGAGAAAACTGTACGAGCTTTGGCTATATGTACCTGTCCATGAACAGCTGCTGCGATTGTCATATACCATGCAGTGTATGTTGTCATTCCAAGTCCAATGAATGACCAAATGCGGTAGTTATGGAAAGACGGGATGAAGACCGTGGTTGCACAACAAGCTCCAAAGATGTATGTCCAGGTTCGTTTGTCCAGGTGATCATCTATGTAGTAGATGTTACTGCAAAAATCCCAGAACTCCTATCACAAATCTAAGGAAAGAACTGAACACCACTGATAAATTTGATACATCTTTGTGTATACTACTAAGAAAAGGCTAAGGAAAGTGAAATAATGCCCTCAAAATGAAGCATACCTTGCACAACCTATGAGCTGTATTACAGATCCAAACAGAAGAAATGTACAGTTAAAGGCAAGGCCGATAGCTTTCCAGTAAGGTCCCAAGAGTCCATCCAGGACCTCAAACCACTGCAAAAGCAAAATCAACCTCTATCAGTGTCCATAATAGTAAAACTAGGTTACAAACGTGTTCTACTTCCCGCAGCCTATTAACATGCATTCCCAAGTCCACTTAAAAATGCATTCCCATAGCCGTTTTGGGAATACCCTTAGCGAAACATTTCTTTAAGCACAAGCGTCTCCGGACTTAACAAACCAATTTCTTTAAAACCAGAGTCTAAAGCTGGCCCAACATATAACTCGAATTCATCACAACACAAGGGCCCTCGGCCCCAATATTACAGGAATCCAAGGTTTTTTGCCCTATTACTAACACCCTCCCTCCTCCCAGCTCTAAAATTGCTTGATGTGGATCCCCTTAGGTTTGTTAGTGAACTTATGGGCTATGGTTCAAAATGCATCCGAGCACCTCACTAATATCCTGCCTCCCTCGGCAACCTAGCCTGCCTTTAGTGATTCTAAATGTTGAAAGGATCCCTTTGGCTTTGTAGTTACGTTAGTTGCAGGTTCCTAACACCCGGTACCTCTCCAATAGTAACATCACATTATGGTTCTCTATTTCATGTGGATCCTTTCGATTTTACAATCAACATAGCTGTACAATTTGAAACAAAAGATCCACTAGACAACATCAAGAACCTGCCCAGTATTGGCATCCAGTGGCAACATTGCTTCACAGTTCTTTCTCACAAGTGGAATCCCTTCGTTTTTTGTGATTAGTCTACTTATTTACGGTTGCATGTCTGCAGATGCGCGGTGGTGTGCATATCAAATGCAACACTACCAGGTCAGTGTGACTGCCTTCTGCAGTGTGGGTATCCAATCCAACCCCACTACGATAACAAGCATCTAGTGTGAATCTCCTGAGCCATGGAGAGAATCTAGGCACCTAATCAACATGGAGTTCTGCTTGGTTCCAGAGCCTGACAAGCTCAAAATCAATTTCCTGGCAGAACATCAGTAATGTGCAACTGTGTTAAAGACTACCCTTCTATATTCTGGGAATAACCTTGGACAAAGAGTCGTTTTCCCTACCATTACTGAAATTAACCTTAAGACCAGTGCCTTCTGCCCCAGAAGACCTCAAAATCCACTTTTGCCGCCAGGGCACAGTTGCTTCACCTCACCCAAATGAACCCATCCGAACCAACTAGTCTCCATGAGCCCCCACCACGTCATACTAGGACCTCACATTTTGCCTTGATGCAATCAGATTTCTTTCTCTTGGGCATGTATATTACACTTAGATCAGTTAGTGGGTGCCTAACAAGTATGGAGTTACATTTGAACCGTGAGGTCAGCGAGCTCAAAATCACAATCAGTCACACTTTGGAAGCAATTCAGCTAAACATCACAGTCTAAGAGATCAAACCGCACCCACTCTTACTAGTTCAATTTGCCTAAAGAAAAAAGTATGTGGGAAGTAGGCCTAAACCTGAAACCAAACCCAATGGCAAAAGAGGCTTCAGGGGTATGAAGATAATCACCTGTATGACATGGTTCTTGAACCTAACATTCTCCTTCTCCTTCCTAGTTCGGTATTCAACATAGAGAACACTGATGAGATATGCTGTCCAGCTCCCCATTATACCATAGAATATCTGGAATACGATCCCAGATGCCATACCCAGCTGCGAGAAAGAGTAAGGCAAAGTTAACAGCACTTGGGCTACCTGCAAATCCAACAACGTCCATATTAGTCAAACTGAAAATTCTGACACCCCCCATCGCTGAACGTACTACAACTTCAGAGAACTCATTTGCCAACATGCAAATCTAACACCCATATCCTGAACTTACTACAAGTGAACATTTTTCAATCCCAACACCCGCCTACCGAACATCCATTACTAAAACAGCAACCTTTAGATGAAGAACTGAACTGTAGATATCTGTTTAAACGATGGACATACGCAGATGGGTAACTATCTCTCTCTCAGACACAAAAGCATGTATGGAATTAGATGTTTTCAGAACTGAGCTTTGAAAACAGAACCAAAAATAATGGGGCAACACAGACTGAAAACGGAGAACATGGGACGCTTGCTACATATTGCAGGGCTGGATCTGTGCACCTGATTGGAAGCACAGCTGAACCAGGCATCATAAACAGAGCCTCCATGCCAGAAAAAGCTCTTAATGGCTCCCTTCATAGAGCTTCCATCACTTGTATCATGTGTATCTCTGGCTTCCACCTCCATTTCTCCATAATTTGTCACAATGGCTTCCTCTGCCTGTTTCTGTGTCACCATTCTCCTTTAAGCCTGTAAAACAACTCAAAATCCCTCTCACAGTATATACTAACTCAATCCAAACTCTCAATGCAGCAGCTGCTTCTCCAGAAGCCCAGCCCTGTGCTATGAATTCTCAATGCTATAAGCAATACCCACCCAACAGTTGATCTGAATTCGAAGACCACAAACACCAAACAACTATATATATAAATTGCATATATGTTAGTTGCTGTGTATACCCAACTTGGGCTTCTGCTCTCAACCAACCCAACAATAATAGTGTGCAGCAGGACAGTGCACTTTAAAGGATTTCGACCATTGGAAAATTAGAGAGTAAAGCAATTTTTTTGAATTTTAAATGATTTTCTTACTTTGTTGCACATTGTTGCTGTCCATGCAAAGCAGCAGCCAGGAATCATATTAATGATAATGAGTCTGCCATGGGCTATGCATGCGCATACGCATAATAATTATTATTGTCACACACAGATATAGCTCCCCCACTTTCATCGGCCAGGTCACATGACAAGGAACGGCCTGTTGGGCAACGGCCTTGCGAGGCTACTGCGCTTATCTTGTTTTGTTTTTCGTTTTCCGGCGCAGCCTAAGGATTGGTGTAAAGGAACATTTGGTGGAATTACTGAGCAATGTTGTCTATTTTATATTCTATATTCGATGGTAAAAGAATATCCAAATTTTCAAGTGTCATTTGCCAATTTTTTAGGGGAGTGAGGAATATGAGTGGGATTACTTACAAATCGATTTCAAATATTAAAATTTTAGAAGGTGTAAGAGAATATTATTAATATCGGGTTCAGTTTTTAAGATATGTATAATTTTGACAATAAAAATAGTTTATCACTATTTTTAACTTAGTAATGTGGTTTATTATTGTGAATATTTAAGTTTTAAGGTTTGGTCTGATTATTGTGGTTGTGAATATTCAAGATTTAAGATTTGGTCTTATTATTGTGGTTTATTATAGTGAATATTCAGGTTTTAAGATTTGTGTAATTTGGAAAGAAAGATTATTTATTATTATATTTATGTTGTGTTGAATGAATGAAGTGGATATGATAGTTAGCCTTATGTATTTTTTTAAAAGATATTTAAAATTTTTAGTTTAAAGGAGGTAAAATCATATTTTAGCAGTGCTTGATTTTTTTGTATATATAGCTTGTATTTTTAATAGTTTATATATATATATATATATATATATTGAATGATATAAATCAGTCATTCTGAATTATGTATTCAAGATCTTTATATACTCTTAATATAAAGCTATGACGTTTTTTTCTCTGAAAAAAAAAAAAATGGTTAGGTTTGACATAGTATCGCAATGTTATGTGTGGGAAATATAACTTCACATAACAATCTAATTAGAATCAAGATATAATGACGATGTTATGTCCTACATTGTGTACAAAATAGTCTTGTTGTCTAACTATTTTATGTTTTGGAGTTTTTTTGCTAGAACCCAATGAAATAATTTTTTATTAGATTGTATTTTTTGATTGTTTAAAATTCATTTGAAAATGCATAAATGGGTTCAACGCTTTGAAAAACCTTAGGGCGCTTAGATTGTGCATAGTTCATTGGTGAAATTTGTGATTCCAACAAATTTTGACCCAATTTCATGCAAATTTGACCTGAAAATATGACCGAAAAACCTCCAAAATTTAGACTAGGTAGACTACAACAAAAATGGAGCTCGCTATGCATAGTTCATAAAACTAGGTGTTAGTTGTTAGGTGTGTTTGTACATTGAGATGAGCTATCTTCAACTATATCATTTTTATGGGAAATAAAAATCGCGAGATCTCTATGATTTTGAAGCTTTACACACATAAAAAAAAATTATGCCAATCCAAAAATTGACTTTGGGATGCAATTCCCTAGGTTGTTGTGATAACATTCTCTCTCACTTTCTTGATGTTATCATGAGCTAATGTAGTTTATGAGTCACTTGTTGCGCCAAGAGTTTTGTTGGAAGTTTTGTCATGCCAATCCTAGGGTTGATTTGATAACATCTTGGCTTACTCTAATACTATTGCCATCAACAATTTTGTTGTAAATTAACTACAAGGTGCAAATCTTAAGGTTGATTTGATAACATCCTCCTTCGCTCTAGTACTAAAATCATCAACAATTTAAGTGACATGTTTTATATAACATCCTTATCTTTTGATTATTATGTCAATGATATGTAGTTACAAGTATTTTACCCGTTAATTGGGTGATGTTTTAGAGGTAAATTAGTGAGAGTTTATTAGGGGCAGTAGGTGTGGGGATGATTCTCTATAATCTCTAAGAAACAAACAATAGGTATCTACATGTGGGGCCTTGGTCAAATAACAAATAATTAGGGGGAGTCATATGCTCTACTACATGGAATCCTCCTAGCGAAATAAGAAAAGGTCAATGCACTCAAGAATCTGAGGGATTCTGTCATGATGATCAAATCAATGCTTGGAAAAATTACATTGATGGATAGCAAACTAGCAGTTGTCATTGCTCGAAGTAAAAAATAGGTAAGCTCCTTCTCTAAAACCTTGTTCTTTCATGTGAAAAGAGACTTGAATCGAGCAGCAGATTAGTAAGCTAATAAGGCCACAAAACTCAACATACGGGTGTACATGAAAATGGGGGGCACCATATTTATTTTCTTACCTAACAATTAAATTTGGATTAGAGCACCAATTGACAAGCATTAAATTCTCACATGCATTAGCAATCAACACGTCCTTCTATTTGCATTGGAAAGTAAGATCAAAGGACACCACCAAGTACCCATAGCATGTGAACATTTAGCTTCGCTTTAGGTGGTGAAAGAATAGTATGGAATAATGAAGAAATTAGGCATAAAAATTGGGTGCTCAGTTGACCTAGATTTAGTAACAACCGAACCTCTAGGAAGTGTTGCCTTTGCTCTTGGAATGTTGGTTGATTCTACTTACTTTTGTCCAATTAGTGGAATATTCCTTAGGAATGTGACTTATGTGGAAAGCCTTAAATGTTGTGATAATAGATTTAGTTCTTATAGTAGGCTATTCTTAATTATCAAGTTTTAATCCTCATTTCATCTAGTTTTCTTTTGTATATGTTACTTCTAGATCTACTTCTATTGGAACATGTGGTTTAGTAACTTTGGGCCCTAGTTTTTTTTAGTAGCTAGTTGGTTCCTATTGGAAATTAGGAATTTTGAATTCCTCTAAAGGAAGGTTGTATCAGTTGTAGGTCTAAATTATGATTATGGTAGTTATTTCTCTTCAAGAATCAATTTTTTTTTTAGTTTTAATTATCATCTTCTTTTATGTTTGATTCTCTGTGTTTGCCTACTCATCCTTGGTATTGATTATGTCGAGTCTCACAATGAAGAAAATTTAGGCCTTGGTAATCATTTTATCTATAAGTTTCAAAGAGAGTACAAGTCATTTGGAAACCCCTCCTTTGTTTAGATGGGCAAAGACCTTTTATGTGGTTCTATCATTGTTTGTCTAGTTTGATTAGACAAAACATCAAGGATAGATAATAGAGACATTCTAGAATTCAAGATAATTATGTGAAGGCATGAAGAGAGCATACAATCCAATAAGATATTATTATTCTCAGTGACATTAAAGGTACATGAAAATGAGCATCATTGCATTACTAGACATGTCAATTTATCACAAGCATTTTGGCCATCAAAATCAAAGGGTTGACATCCTAAAAGCTTAATGTAGTATGTTGTCAAATCTAGCTTTAAATCTTCAAAAAGACCCCTTGACCATAGCCTCTAACAATAGGGTATTTGATAATTTCACTCATTCTAATCTTAAAGAGGATGACATTGTTCGTCAACTAAATGGTGCGAATGGACATAGAACCATAGAATGACGTTAGTAAAAAAGAAGTTAATTTCTATATTCTTGAGTGTTACTGGGATCCTAAATACTTTTGTCAAATAAACAACATGCAAGAAAACTTGGAATATATACTCATCTCAAATTGGATTAGGTGATTTCTTTCTCTTTTCCAAAATCAAATAAAACAAAAATTAGGACTGTGTCGACGCTTTTCAAGGTTAAAAATGGGTCTTGAAACAACACGTTTTTTCAATGTCCCTTCATATCATGAATTAGTCTTCATATGTAACTTAACATAATGAACATAACAACACATAATCCATGTAGGCATAATGAAGAGCATAACAAAAGGTTTGTTGATGGAGTTCACCCCTCCTGGGCTACATCTCCGGGCTTGTCAACATGATTAGACCACTCATATATTCAATATCAAATGATGTACATAAACATTTGTTGCAAGTAAACATGTGGCTATTACCCCTACAAGGTAACATTCTCCTACAAAGAACTCTCACAAACAATAGTAACTAAAAGCATCTCCTACAAAAATGACATAGTCCAACTAAAATGACTTAAAAAGAGCATGTGAACACTTCAATTCCACGTTGAAGCACATAAATAAAAATTCTTGTTGAGAGAAGTTAAACCTGAGCTGAACCCTGCAAGTTATAGTTGTTGCAGTAGACTTCTGAAGATGAGAAAACCCCGACAAGGTCTTCTCCATGCCCAAATACCTTCTAGAACTGTTTCCAAACTCTAACTGATCCATACACCTTTAGTCTCAAACCTGTAAAATACTCTGTAGATGTGCTCAAATCAGAAATTAGAGGTCCCCAATGGATTCAGAACATCCAAAATCCCCCCAGTGGACTCTTTATGAGCTCAATTTGGCCAAAAAATCCAAAATTTGTGAGCTCTTAAGCTCTCCCATGAACTTAATTTTTAATCATCCTACAAATTCGACCTTTTATCTAACAGTCCTACAAATACGCCTCGAAATTAGCTAACTGAGTGACAAATTCGCCCTTCACCGGTGCATTTTGTCGGGTGATTAAATTGCCCAATGACCCCATAAGTCCCAAAATTATGGCCATATAGATCGAGGGTTGGGCCTTAACTCCTGCCCCCGTTAGTTAAGCCCTTAAATCTCGGGCACGTGGTCATATGGGCTGCCTAATCATATGATCATATACCATATAATTTATTGTAATCTTCTTTTTATAGCAACATAAAAATGTGCATTTTGAATTTTTTAAATATTAATTAATCTTATATATCTACTCTTAACTTAAAAAACTTTTTTATAATATAATGAAATATTTACATTCTAATTTAAATAATAATAATAATAATAATAATTTATTACAACTAGTCTAAATTTAATGGAAAAAAGAAAAATCACAAATTCCAAAAGTATATTTCTTTAAAATAAAAAATTACTTTATAAAAAAATGAAATTACTTTACTATAACCACACATCTATGTAATAAGATTTTGTTCTATATTAATATATATTTAGTTTGTTCATTCATTTATATTATTTATTTTATAAGTTTATATAAATAATTTTTCATTATAGTGATATTTTTATAATACTCATTTTTTCCACATTAATATTAATTTTCCCTTCATATTTTTCTCTTTTATCTTTTTAAAATCACAATAACATAATTTTACAAAATTAAAACTTACATTAATATTAAATTGATCTATTTATTAATTTTTTTTTATAAAACTATGTTATTTTTTTTATTAACTGATATTTCTTTAAACATTTATGAGAATTTTTGTATTAGATCAAAATTCACTCCTAGTTCACAACAAATACATGAGGAGATATATTATCATAAGTCTATTAGGAAATACATCATTATAAGTCTAAGTCTTCTAGACTAATCTTTTCTATCCAAAATCATAATTGTACTTTCTAGAGGTACATTATTGACGTAGACAAGGGGAGTGCTTGGAGGTGAGCTTCTGATAGAGACCCAAAATAAAGCAAAATTTACAATACATACACTCCTAGTTTATAATGTAACTTGATGTTGCATAACTTATCAATTCACCAAATTTTAGATTGTATCCCAGATTGACACATCCATCTGCTTCTTTATTATTATCTCGTAGTATGTGCTTATAATTCATAATTGGGTTATCTTTTGTTGTCTTCTTGACACATTTTAAGAGATTATCCAAAAATTGATCTTCTGAAGATGAATCTTTAACCATGTGTTGAATGATAATAAGTATGTGAACACAAGGAGAGAGGAAACCTGATTTTCTTTGTCAAGGAGGATGCATTGTAGTAAGCCATAAGCATATGCCTGATTATTTTTCATCTTTCTCAAACCCCACAAGTACTCTAAGACTTTTGTTTTCATCAGAGCCGTAAGTAACCCATCCCCCTCCTACCACCCTTGTTTTATCAACCAATAGAAAAAAAAATGCTTGCAGAAAAACTTCATAACTTTATTTTCATATTGAATAGAAGTTACATATTGCACATACACACTCTGGTGTGTATTATTGTTATCAAGTTCATATAGTTCATAATAAACCCCTTCAAGTAACCAAAAACCTGCCCTTTTAAACACATGGGATGATAATCCATATCAACAACATAACCTGCACGTAGTTTGACATTCAAGAGACAAAATTGGTCACGGTAGTAGTACATAATCACTCCATAACAACATGATGTAATATACTAACATGATCTGAAAGAAAATAGGTTGAAATAGTTGATTGTATCCATAAGCAAAAAAACCAATAACCATATAATGTAGAGAATAAACTAAGATCAAGCATAAATCTGTAGACTAATTATCTTGTGAGTCCATATGCACATGAAAGAGCATCCATTGTAAGTTATAAAAATCCTTGCAGTTGCAACAACATCCAAGGCATATACCAACAACAGGTGGTTACCCCATCACCTAGAAAAAGAAGCCAAAAATCTGAAATAAACCGCTCCTCCAAGGAGCCCAATAACAAACAAAATAGAAACACAAAAACTCAGACCCTCCCTAGGTCTCCCCCCACATCATCCATAAGTGGGGGGTGATAAAACTGGTAGACCTCCTCCCCACGGTGCTTGAAGATCAATTATAGCCTCCACTCCAGTCTTAGTCCAACCTTCGAGGGGGAGTCTAAAATCTAATTTCGCTCCCTGTATATATGAGAAACAGAGGGGGTGCACTATTGTTCCCATCAACCAATATAATAAATTTGATAAAGATAACTTATGGAATATTGTTTCAAGCAAATCCATTCGAAGGGATCACTTCCCACTGGCTCAAACATAGAGCCTAACCCTAAAGGTGTCAAGATAATTGAACTCGTGACTTCCCAATAACAAAGATGTTTAACAATGGGGGCTCCACCAACTGAACTAACCCTCAAGGCTTCTTTTTAATTAAATGTTAAAAATATAATTATAGTTAATTTCTATGACTTTTTTAATCTTGGCAATGTAGGATGTATTATAAGGTAAGTATCTTGATGTCTACTATGAATTTATGTCTATCAATTTTTACTAGCCATTTAATTTATGATGGTGATGATGATGACAATTAACGCCACTATGACCAATACGTTCTATCAGACATTAAGAAGGTAAGAAATTAATTGAAATTATTTAACATATTATTTCCATGCTTGAAGAGAAGTGAGAGAAACATTCCCGGATCACCATAGTTTTGTTTCCTTAATAGACCAAGAAGGTTGGTTGTGTGAAAAATATTTTGAAAAACAGAATGAATATGACTATAAGTTGGGCAATCTAAGAGAAAGTAATTTTCATCTTCAACCCTCTTAGTATCGCATATGTGATAAACTCTTTCTTCCCATGGTGTTTTGTGAGTAGACGAATGCCTAGTTTCACTCTGAAGCTCATGAGAATTAATTATTATCTTAGCAATGTTCTCTTAACACTAGCCAAAATAGATAAATAATTCTAGTTTTCAAGGTTGGGGTTGATCACCACCTAATGATATCTCAGTTTCATTTTCTCCTCTAACTCTTTATCGCTCCATAACTTCTTTTTAAATTTGGAAGTAACAATATTTTTAATATTACCTTTGTTCTGCAAGATGATCTCCTCCTTTATTCCCCAACGGTCTGGCCAAGATTGGGCATCCTTATGTCATCCTCACTTCAGCTGAGGATGGGCCTTTGGTTAGAGTTAGAAGAAATTTTGGAAAACCTCTTGGCTTCCATGTTGTATAACTTATTATTATACATGATATACCTAGTCATAACATGCTTTCAGTAGGGGAAAGGTCAATTTTAATTAGGAGGATAGGGTATGGATTACATCCTTTAATCTTGAGGTTGTAGGTTATTAAATGCTTTTGAATCTACTCAATCTTCCACCATGATTCTTTGGTTATAATACAACACAAACATCACATCCATATAAAATAACAAGGGTGACTAGAGTCTCAAAGAGGATCTTTTTTTTAATTCCAAATCCAAAGATCTATAGACTTACAATTGTTTTCAAGCTCAAAGTAAGTTTTCCATCCTCCATTTATCCTTTTCTCAATGCTATAATTCCACTTAAGCTGATGATTAATGTTGATTCTTGTATATTTTTATGAAGGAACTTCCTCCAAGTAGATATTATCTTAAATGAAATTGTTGTAGGTATTTTTTTTGGATTTAATTATCATGACTCTAGTCTTGTCAGTGTTAACATCATACCATCTTGGAGCAAAAATCATGGAGGATTCTTACTTGATTATTGAGATCGTCATGGCTCCTTGCCAAAAGAACAATATTGTCAGCATAAAGGAGAAGAGTTATGAGGATAACAATGAGCATGGGGCCAATGCATCCTTTTCTTTTAAACACTCTTTGAGCTTATCAATGTAAATGCCAAAAAAGATAGGGTACAAAAGACACCCTTGCTTGACTTAGATATTGCAATTAATTTCTTCTAACCAACTCTAAGTGGTATTAAGCTTGGAAATAACATTCTCGAATAGCCTTGTCACAACAATTCTCAACTTGAGAGGAACCATTAGCTCCTCCAACCTCTTCCATAGCTTTGTCCTAAGAACGGTGTCAAAATCTTTTCTAAAAGCCACAAAAAAACAAAAGAGGTTAGTCTTATTATTGTGGCATTCCTTCGCAATGAACCTGAGAGTAACAAGATGGTCAACAATTGAATGATGTCTCCTAAACTCAACTTGGCCTTTAGCTCTTTTACCATGGATTTCAAGGCATAGAATAATCTTCTTTTCCAAAACAAGTATGTACATATTGGCTAAAATGTGACTGATCATAATAGTTTTGTAATTAAAGGGAATGCTTTTATCCCCA
This sequence comes from Pinus tabuliformis, assembly GCA_031772625.1. NCBI lineage: Eukaryota > Viridiplantae > Streptophyta > Pinopsida > Pinales > Pinaceae > Pinus > Pinus tabuliformis. The sequence continues at coordinate 62,363,225 of CM062819.1, read as the reverse complement.
CTTTTAAAAATTGGCACATTAAGGCTCTGCGTCCAAGGCTTAGTAAATCCTTGCTTCACTATCAAATTGAAGAGCTTGTGTATGTGAGGGATGAGGACAAACCCTCCCATTTAAAAAAAAAATAGCCTTTATAACCTTCAATATCGTTAGTTTTTCCATTAGCGAGGTGCCTAACCCCAAATTCAATGTCTTCCAAAAAAAAAATATTATCCTCTATAGAAACATTCAAATTGATGCCCCTGGAATTAGGGGATTTTTTTAATAAATATTCTTGCTTCCAATTTATATAACACATTTTATTTCTTTTAATAAAAAGTACACAAATTATAAACTTAAAAATTTACTTAATAAGTTTTTTTAGTTTAATCATATTTTATAATAATATTTTGTTTTATATATTTTTTAATTTTCAATATTTTATTTTATTTATATTTTTAATTCCATATTTTTAATTGAATGATATAATTTTATATTAAACTTATGGTTTAATATTGATTAGTTTTCCCTTTTCATCTTTTTTTTTTACAGCTATCTCTTTTTTATATATAAAAATAAATAAAATAAATTTATCAAGATTTATAAAAGCTTAATTTCTATAATATTTTTATTTACTAACTAATTAATTTAATAAAACTTGATTCATTTTATAATTTTTTTATAAATCTTGACTTCTATATAGCCTAAGGTTCCATAAATATAACAAAAAAAACTATTGCAACATGGAAGAATACTTTATTGATGCACACATTTACCTAATTAACAATGTATAAAAACAATATGGGTCAACTTTAATTTAAGAAAAAAAAAGGAATTAGAGATTGATGTTATAAAAAATAATGAGGAACTTATCAAAATTCGAATAATCTTGAATTTTAAATCCCTAGGAAATTGGTGGGTGAAGAGCCACCTGGCACGAATATAATTTTTTTAATTTATTAAAAGTAATGGACCATTTTGCTAAATAAAATTTTCTCATATATAAATATATAAATGAGTGTTATAAATAATAATGAGAAACTTATCATGAAAGAACTTATAATTTTTTTAATTAATTAAATTTTATTTTTATAAAATGCATATAAAAATTAGATGATTGTGAATATATTAAAAATAAATAAAATAAATTCATTAAAATTTATAAAATCTCCTTACTAAAATTAATAAAACTTGATTGATCTTATAATTTTTTAATTAATTATATTTTACTTTTATGAGATGCATTTGAGAATTTGATGATTTTGAATGTTTACCAATTATGGCACGATCCATTAAAATCAATATTTTTTCATTTACACCCCCATTTAATTAATTTTATATTTTTTTGGTTAATCATAGTTTATTTTTAGTTTACTAAAACCATGTGAGAATTTAATTATTCTTAATGCATTACGAATAATTGTTATGAATATTATCATCTTTTGAAATTAACATTATTCGTTATCTATCAACCAATCAATTTAATAAAGTTTTTGCAATTAATAATTATCATAATGGTTATCATTTATTAAAATAACATCATTTTCTTCATTTATCAACCCATCAATTTAATAAAATTTTGATTGATGTTATAATTTTTTAATGAATCATATTCTTTTTTTAATAGAAACATTTGAAAGCTCAATGAAGAATAATTACTATAAATATAAAAAGCAGTGCCGTTTTTTAAAATTAAGATTGTTTTATTAAATTTTAATAAGGAAAAATTAAATATCCAATTTTATTATGTTATTTTAAATTGTAAATATAAAATGATTCAACTTATTTTTATATTTTTATATATATATTTATAATGTTCCACAATGAAATTTAATATTTATTTATATATTTTATAAAAATAATTAAAATATTTTTATTTTTTCATTTATAAAGAAATATTAGGATGTTGTTTACCCTTCTTTAAAAAGAATTTGGTTTCATTTTTATCAAGTTTGTTGGTGAGTAGATAATTTTCAAAAATGGTTACAATTTTACCAAAAAGACTTTATGATCCAAAACCACAAATAAAGACAAGACCAAAATACAAATAGTCATCTAAGAATATGATGAAGTTACTAGTTCTCTGGTCTTGACTCAGGGGTCGGAAGTCAGAATTCACATTGTATATGTTTTTCCATGTGAGTGAAATGTGCATTCAGACTGTCAAGATTGTCTTGCATATGTCATTGGTTCCTTGAAACCATTAAGGAAGGAGATAATTTCCTTTGAATCATCATGCTTATCCTTGACGACTTGTCTCAATAATGTTTTGAGTTGACCGAATAAATATATTGAGTTCTCCTTCCTTTGGTATTCCAGGAGCTAATGAGAGACTTCACTAATGAGCTCTGAGTTGAAGAATAATTGTTTTTCTTTTAAATAACCCTTTCAAGGCCACAAATAGCCACCTGCATGCTAGAGAAGTTGCAGCCTCAAAAACCTCTACTGTCTCCTAGGCCTAAACTTCAAAGTGTCTTCCTACTCTACAACTAGCACAACCACATCGTCAAACTACTTTAAATTTTAACTACCTCACAATCACAAAAACAAATTTATATAAATTTACTTTTATTTTTATAATTTAAAAAAAAAACACATATACACATAATGAATAAATTTGATATGAATGAGAAGTGTCAAAACAATTCAACAATTATTCTATGGTATTGATTGATATAAATTAGAAACGTCAAATTATTTTAACCATTAATTCAATGGTATTCATTCATCTAAATTATGATATAGATTAGATATTTAGCATTTTAATAAATAATTCATTCATTGAAGTTTATATGAATTATGTTAAGATAAGTTTATTTTTTGGAAACAACAAATATTATATATTTTTGGAAGTTTGTATTTTGTAAAGTAGTGAGTGAATAAATGTATTGTTAAGGTATTATTTATGTAATGGTTATCATTTCTAAATTTTGTGAGATCTTATAAGAGATGATAATTTTTTGTAAATTAGTTTTTGAAATAAGATCTAAAATTATTTTTAATTATCTAAAAGCTACTATTTCTTCAACACAAATAGATGCTTACTTTTTTCTTCTTAAAAATGCTTGCCAATGTATTATTGTAAATGAAGTAGTTTTCCTTTAATAATAATGAAATAGTATTGGTTAATTTAGATAAACTAATTTTCCCTTAATAACAAGGATGGATTAATATTGGTGAATAGTATGTTTTTCTCACCCAATAATCAATAACTATTCTCACTCCCCATTAATAATTAAGTCATACTAAGTTTTCATTTATTTAAAAAACCAAACTAAAATAATCACATAGACTACAATTTGAAAAGCAAGGGACGCCAAGAATAATGGTATCAAAAATCTCCAAAAGAAAAATATTAATAAATAGACATTCTTGTGTGTTTTTCATTGTATAAATAGTATTTTTGTAAACAATAGGTACCATAACAACTAATTCATACTTAATTAATTAATTCAACTAAATGCATAAGCGTCTCCAATACTCTCTCCACAATATCTCCTCAAATTTTTTCATTATTCTCACAAAAAAAATATCCATCCTAACTTATTTCATTTCTCATTATCATACTCTCGTTAATAATTTCCTATACTCTCTCCACAATATCTCCTCAGATTTTTCCATTATTCTCTCAAAAAAATATCCATCCTAACTTATTTCATTTCTCATTATCTTTTATTCACACATAAATAATTGCCCCTCATATTTTATCCATACATACATAAATAATTTCTACTCATCTTTTACCATACATACCTAAATAATTTCTCCCAACTTTTATCCGTACATACATAAATAATTTCTCCTCATCTTTTATCCATACATACACTTTTAGAGTTTTTGGTATTCATCTTTTATCCCTACTTTAGAGTTTTTGGTATTCTTCTTTCACCTCGTTCATCTTATTTTACTTATAAAACATAAATATTGTTGAAGTCTACCTAAAATATTAGATTAGCTTGAATGTACTTACCAAAATCTAAGTAAATTTTTTGAAATGTTCGCTAGGTTCTCTTTTTAAAACGAGAGGAAAATATACTTCAATTGAATAATTCAGTTCCAACGTGAAATATGAGACACGTTCAATTTTTCATTTATAAATTTTCTTTTATAATCAAATTTTAAAAGTTACCGTTTAAAATAAAAATAAAAATGAGTTATTCTTTCTTTTTTAATTTTTTATTCTATAAATAATTAAAGTTGATTTTGTTTAATTTTTAATATATAAATGGATTAATCTTATTATTATTTTTTGGTTTTTTATTCTTTATTTCTAATATATAATTTTGTTTGTTTTTTTAATTTGTATGTTTTACAATGATAGATGAGAACATTGTTTTGTTTGAGTGTTTATCAAGTACTAATGTATGTAATTACTAATGAATAATTGTTTTGTTTTTCCAAAAGTGAGATCAAGACAATAATAGTTGTTCAATTTACTTGTTTAGAAGATTCCACAGAGTTTTTGACAAACAAAAGTTACCAATGTAATATCATATATATATATATATATATATATATATATTCAAAACTAAACCATATATAAAAATCATATTAATACAATGTAATATCATATATATATATATATATATATATATTATATTCAAAACTAAACCATATATAAAAATCATATTAATACATTATAGTTTAATAGTAGAATTAATATGAAAATTTATCAAATTTTAATTTATTTACAAATATAAAATAATAATTAGTAAAGGTAAAATTTTAAATAAATTTAATAAAATAATTGTATGTTATTATAATCTAAATAAATAAGATAAATAAAAAATTTATTTTATCTATACAAAAAAAAAAATATTCATAGTTAACTTATTGAATTTAACTATAATATTTTCAAATTAATTATAATGTTTTTTTAAGAAAACAAAAATCAATAATAATTACTAATATATAATTAAATGTCCCTATTATAATTATCAAAAAAACCATATAAATTGGACATATATCTCTATTTATAATTTTCTCACTTATTGTAATTTCATGTTATTAATTTTTCCTACTTAACATGTATCAAACAAAAGTTGCTATAAACCACATTAACTTATAAATTGCATTAACATAGTCCAAAATTATTATAAATCACATTAACATATAAACCACACTAACATAGTCCGAGATGATAAGCTTATGGTATTATGGTATAACAATTTTAAGAATGTTTTATATATAGTACATTTCAAAATTGGTAGAAAGGAACAAAAAGAACCACCTTTCACATCAAAAAATCTGTAGAGTACCTTGTCAGTGAAACTAATGATAATGGGTATTCTAGAGAAAACCCTAACTTCTTATTTGGTTTCTTGTTCAAAAAAATATCTATATATAATAAGTTTCAAGTTCCATATTAAATGACACCAATTTGGGCCCACAATTTGATCTTTGCTAAATGGAGGCAAAGTCATTACCATTTTTACTTAAAAAAAATTGAAATTATAAAAATATAAACAAAAATTAAGAGTTAATACTTCATTCTATCTGTTGTTGGTAAGTTAGAAAAAAGATTTTTTAATCATGTGTGGTTGTAATTAGACAGTGAGTGGGATGGTGTAATAATTTCATTGTTTTCATCTTTGAAGATTGTGGGGTTTGGGGAGATGGGTAATGTAGTTGATTACAGAGAGTATCTAGTTGGCAAAAGAAATAGCAGTCCTTTCTTGTGTGATTTCAGGGAGACATCCTAAGTTTTTGTCAATCATCCTTATATCTTTTAAAGGATAAATTGTAGCTGAAGCATTTTAGAGTCTTATCAATACATCATTTAGTCTCTTCCAAGAGAGACAGGAGGAGAAAGGAGATGGGATATGAAACTTAATCTTATTGATGAATCATTTATTTGTTTTCTTTTAAGACACATGAACAAGAGATACTAAACAACATAATCTTTCTCATACAATAGTTAGTTGTTTTTAAGAGACGCAAGAAAGAGAGAGCGTTGTTTTGTGATGCCTTGAAATATCTTGTGAAGTCTTCCATTATTCTCTAAAATATTTAATAGTGATCAATAATATATTTAATGTGATTGATTAAAAAAAATTAATATTTTATATTTATTATTTTTCATTTACCTACATTAAAATTTGATTAAACCATCTTTACCAAAATTTCAATTAAAAAAAATTAATGATTTCAATGTCCTAATAACAATTAAATTTTATAATATTAATATTTAATAGTTTATTTCATCACTATTAGAATAATTCTAAGAAATTTTTATGTCAAAAATACTTATTTCCTCATCGAGAAAAACCAATTGATAATATACTTAACTTACTGGAGTTAAAATTTTCCATGATATTTTTAACAATTAAATCTCCTCTTTGCAAACACATGAATCGAGGTTGAATGGACTTCTAGATGAAGAGCATATCATGTGATAATTAGTTCATCCTTAAAAGGTTATATGTGCCTTTAACATGAGGTTGAAGGGCATTTATTACACAATCCTTTGAAGGTGTGAATTCCCTTTGGCTTCTTGTTGGCTCATTATTTGAAGGGAATCATTTTACTTGGATACCAGGATTGAGACTATAGTTCACTTCAAGAGTGAATAATGTCTTGCATTTATTTTGAAATGCAAATTAAAGTTAAAAAAATGTGGGGGCTTGACATTCTACCAAGCTGGATAAATTAGATGGAATAGAATATCCTAGGTCAAAGAGGCACATGGCATAATAATATATTAGACAATAAAGACTTTTGTCAATAAAGCAGAAGCACATGCTTATGCTTATTACTCATCCCTCTTCCATGTGCAACTTGGGTCTAAGCACTACTTTGCATTCAAATATGAGTTGTAATTTAAGGTTTATAAAAAAGCAAATATTTTATAAAAATAAATATTTTATATAAGTTTTTATTATGCAACGTTATTGTAAGTAAAGAAGGTAGGACAAGTCAACCTGGTTAGGTTAATGTTTTTAAGTTTTTATGAATGAGATTTATCTTAGGTAGTATAATACTTTGTACTTTAGGAAAACAAATATAATACTTTGTAAACCCATTTTAGTGAATAAAGAAAGCTCATACCAAAATCCCGTAGATTTTGTTTGTCAATATGGCACAAATGGCTACGTATGTATCGCAATGTTTCCGTTGAAGTGGGAATTATGAGTCAATTCTATAAAAGGCACCAAAGGAATATTAGGTCCATGTGATTTTTAAGTGTAGTTGGTTAGTGTAGTTGGGTCAGATGACACTTACATTTTGACCATATTGAAAGATGATGATTTATTTATTTATTTGGGTGGGTCAATACGAAGGTATTATATATATATGTGGGGGTGTTTTTAATGTGATTATTATATTTATATTTATGTTATAAATATTAATAAAGTAAGTTATAATGGTAAGTTTAAAGAGTGAGATTTTTAATGGTTTAAAAGTTTTATGAAATATTTTTTAATAAAGTGAGTTAAAAAAGTGGATTTTTAAAGTTTTTATAATATATTTTTAAAAATGTCATAAAAGTTTAAGTGTAAAATTTTATAGTCACTATTTTTATTGATGAGATGAAATTTTATATTTTAGCCACATTTTTATTAGATTTGGGGAAGAATTTCAACTTAAAAATAGTTGAGTTTAGCTTTACCTTCTTTCTTTATTTATTTCATTATTAATCATTTAAAATATGACGAAAAAAAAGTGACATTTTTATTTTGATTAAAATTTGATAAGAATTATTTTGAATTTAATGAATTATAAAATTTAATTGTAAAGATTTCATAATCATATTTGGTTAAGGGCCTCTAAAAGAGTGAGTTAAAATATAGACAAACTCTATTTTCTAGGGAAGTCTATTTTTTGGGTAAGTTTTGTTTTGATCTACTTAGTTTTTTGAAATTCCAATGATCTGTGTCTTCTTAAAATGTGTTAAAAACCCAGAGCATCAAAGTAACAAAGATCTTACTAGCTTTGGAGAAGAATTTTGATGGAAAAATGGTTGAGTTTATCCACATTTTTACTTATTCCATATTTGAGAAGCGTTGAATTCATTATTGTATTAAAAACACTTTTTTTGTTTCATCCAAAATTATAATTTTGGTAAAAATTACTTAACTAGATTTTATTAATGGCAATGTCGAAACACAAAAATTTTCACTTTTTTCCTTTCAAGAAAACCTTAAAAAAAAACACTTCCATTAGTTCTTCATGAGTAATGGGTTGTAAATATTGTAACCCCTCAACTCTAGTCACAGATCCTAACCTCAAGAGGATAAAGAGAAAGATAATCCAATTTATAATCTCCAAAACTTTATGGGAGAAATAAAAGGTCCTTACAATAGATATAAGAGTAACCAATCTTTAAAGTTGAAAATATATACTAAGATAGTCATATATGTTGAATCTAAATTTTTACTAGTATAGTAACTAAGAGAGTGCAAATTGGTGTCTCTTTGGTTTCTTTGAAGTTGCAGGATCACTGAGTCAGTGGGTTAGTGAGTCGGTGGGTCGGTGAGTTTGAGCTCGCATCTTTATAGACGGTGAGGCTAAGGAACCGATGCTTCCAAGTTTCTAAACCACAAAAGAAATCAATGAATTCATTTTACACAAATAAATTTGAAGGTAGGAGGGGGCCACCCCTTCTTTCGAAATATTCTAGCCAGTTGGAGTAATATGTTTGGAGGAAATCATAATTCCCTAGGAAGCTCAATGGATTTTGGTAGTTTACCAGTATTGGGTGATACATGGCAGATGGGTTTATGGGGAAACTATATACCTAAATTTGCGCAAAACCCTAGGTTTGTTATACCTACCAGATGGCTAGAGGACCATCAAAAGTGTTGAGGGATCATCCTTTTATTTGCAAGTTCATCGATAGTCGACCTAAAGAAAAATAACTGGAGTTATGGATTCAGCAACATTGGCAACCAAAGGAAGAGGTAGACCTTTGTTTGGGCCCTAAAGGTTTCTTCATGGTCATCTTTTCAAATCTGGAAGACAAAGCCAGAATATTCGAAGGAGGTCCTTATTTTCACAACAACATAAGACTTTGCATAAGGCACTGGGAAGCATGTTTCAACCCAGACAAAGAGGAATTCAAAGCAACTCCAGTCTAGGTAAGGTTATACTCTGTTCTTATGGATTTTTGGATTCCATAAATTCTTGAAGGATTAGGGAATGCTTTAGGTCAATTTGTCAAAGTTTCTGAAATAACCAGAAGGGCTAAAAATATGTCATACGCCTGTTTATGCATTTACATGAGTATATCTCAACCATTGTCAGAATCCATAAATTTAGATTATCAAGGAGAGATATGGTCACAACCCATAGATTGTAATGAGCATGTCCCGTTTAGATGTCGGTTATGCCATGAGCATGGACATTTGATAAGATATTTCCCATTGCAAATACTCCAACAAGAAACTAAGGAAAAAACAAGTAATGATGGCTTCACAAAGGTTACTCAAAGGAGGAGAAACTAGAGAAATAGAAACATGGGTGCTCCAAAGGAAACAGAAGAAATTAATCCTTTTGCGGTATTAGATAGTATGGAGGAAGACAGTTCAAAACAAACAGATATCAATATGGAAGACAACACTACAAGAAATTTATTGGAGAACAATAACTTAAAAGGAAAAATCGAAGAGGATGAAAACCCAAAAGAGGATTTTGACCTCTATTCTCTCCCAAGATTTGTGGAAGTCACTCTATTGTTGTCACAAGATGAGGCCACTCTCTCAGAGGAGGAAAAAAAGTTAGTATATATGGTACATGAATGGGCACAACAAGACCTGGATGTTTTATCCATGGAAGCTCGTGAATCCTATTCAAAAGCTTACTTAGCTTGGAAAACAAAAAAATGGAATTTAATTGAGGACCCAGTAGCACGATCTTTTCAAGGATTCGAAGACGAAGGAAAATAGATCCTATTGAAGGGTATTACAAGAGATGGAAAGAAGAGGGTGAGTAAACCTAAGAAGGAAGAGAGGCAAGGAGGGAATCAGGCCTCTGCTCAAACAGAGGTTACTTCGGTCAATCAAAATCCATCACAATGAGGATTTTATCTTGGAACGTTCGTAGTCTTAACAACAGAGGGAAACATCGATATCTCAGAGACATGATACACAAAGATAAATCAATAGTAGTTATCCTACATGAAACAAAGATAGGACTAGATAAAATGTCAAAAGTAGAAGATATATATTGGAAAGGATGTTTGCAATTGTTAGTGGATATTATAGGAAACGCAGGTGGATTAGTGGTATGGTGGAATCCAAATGAGGTGGTCTTCTCTGATTAGATGGCCACAAAAAAAATCCTTATAAGTACCTTTTACTATATATGTATGAGAGAGGAAGTGGTTATGTCGGTAGTATATGGCCCCTCAAAGGTGAAGGAAAAAATGGATTTTCTAGAAACACTTAAGCAACTCAAATAGTTGATAGGAGACAATCTATATATAGCGGTAGGATATTTCAATCTTATTCGGTCTCTTCAGGAGAAGAAAGGGGGCATACGTAAATTAGACCAAGATTCCTCATCTTTTCATGTGTGTATAGAGGAGTTTCATCTTATAGATATAAGAACAACCAATGGGATTTCAATGTGGAATAATAGAAGGGGAGGGGAAAGCTAAATAACATGTTGCCTAGATCATTTTCTGGTAGTGGAACAAATTATGTAAAAGGATGTTTATTTGGAAGCATTCATACTACCTTGTGTGGAATCAGATCACTAGCCCATAAGGCTTGATATGGATCTCAAGGAAGCTCCTTCAAACATACCATTTCATTTTGAAAGTTTTTGGTTGAAAGATACAGATTTGGTGGAATTAATGAAGAAATGGTGGATGCAATTGGACATCAACGGTTGGAATCACATGCACACTTTTTTCTTAAAATTAAAAGCTTTAAAAAATAGAATTAAGGTTTGGAACAAGCAAAATTTTGGAAACATATTTAAGGAGAAACTAGATTTGGAAAATAAAATGTAAGACATTCAATAACATATTATCATTTAGGGTCGCTCTTCAAAGTTAATGGCTACAAAGGCAATCACCCTACAAAATTTGGAGAAACATAGAAAATAAGAAGAGATTCTCTAGCGGCAAAAATCCAGAATACAATGGTTGAAAGAAGGCGAAAGTAATTCTAAATTCTTCCACAATTCCATGGAGCAACAATGACAACATAACATGATTTTCTCACTTAAGGGCAAGGATGTAGAGAGAAAAATACAACACGAGGATATCAAACAGGAATTGGAGACATATTTTGAAGATCTATATTCAGAAAACAATCCCAAAAGGAATCATTACATTAAAAAAGTGATACAACACATACCACATATCCTAACGAAAGATCATAATATAGCTCTGATGAGGCTAATTTCTTTCTCAGAGGTTGAGTTTGTGGTAATGAATATGCCAAAGAACAAGGCCCCAGGTCCAACCGAGTATACAACAAATTTTTACCAAGCCTGTTAGAATTTCTTAGGGGAATAAATTCAAAAGTTAGTGGAGGAATCACAACAGAAAGGGACGCTCTTCTCGACACTCAATGCCAGCTTCTTCTCATTGGCACCATAACTAGGTCAATCTGATAATCCTGAAGGATTTCACCCCATTTCCCTATGCAATGTGTTGTATAAAATTATTTCTTCGGTGATAGTTAATAGACTGAAACCCGTCTTACCTCAACTAGTATCACCAAATCAAACAGGTTTTGTACAAGGGATACAAATATCAAATGACATCATTGCAGTACAAGACGTGATCCACTTGTTAAAACAAATAAAACATCCAGGTATGATTATAAAATTAGATCTCTCGAAGGCATATCAGAGGCTCAACTAGACATATTTATACAAGATCCTGCAAGATTTTGGTTTCTCAAAAAAGTGGTTAGTTTGGGTAGGGTCTTTGGTTTCATCGGCTTTTATCTCTATTTTAATCAATGGGGCATCATCGTTCACTTTCCAACCTTCAAGAGGACTCAAGCAGGGGGACAGTTTCTCGCCCTTTCTATTTATCCTTACAATGGAAAGTTTGAGAAGATTGTTCTCAAAAGTGATGGAAACAAGTATTTTTCATGGAATTCATTTATACGGTAAAAATTTGCCCATATCACATCAACAATTTGTATATGATGTACTCTTATTTACTCTTATGACATGGAAGGAGGCAGAAGGAGTAGATACTTTATTATAATTATTCATGGAATCCTCAGCGGTGGTGATTAATAATAATAAGTCAAATATCTTTTTTTTTAACTGCCCAAAGATTGTTCAAAATCAAATAATCAAAACACTGGGATTCAATAAAGGGAATCTACCATCTAAATATCTAGGAGTCCCCTTCATTTTTCATCACAACAGAGCTGCATCATGGGAAAGCCTCCTTGAAAAGACTCAGAGTAAACTAAGGAATTGGCTTTTTAGAACTCTAAATTTCCCAAGTAGAGTAGTTTCAATCAAAGCGATCCTACAAGAACTACCAAATTATCAACTCTTAGTAATGCCCATCCCCTTTATAGTATCTCAACAATTGCGCTCCATCTGGAAAAAAAATCTATGGCGTGGCCACTCTCATTCCAGGAAATGGACTTTGTTGGGTTGGAATAAATTGATTACACTTAAAAAGTCAGGCGGGTTGGCTATTCGAGACCCTCAACTGGTTAGTCAAGTCTATGCCATGAAGCTCTAGTGGCTTTAGGTTAAGGGACGTTCCCAAAATTGGAAAAAAAATATGGGGTAGGAGATACATGCCTAACGTGATGCAACAAGACATATTAAGGTTTGAAGGCTTTATTAAGGGCTCCACTATTTGGAGCTGGACAAGGGAATGCAAAACTATTGTTCGCAAACATATTTTCTAGGAGATCAGAGGAGGACATCAAGCACATTTTTGGAGGAATCATGGCAACAGTTTCCCATGTTGAAAGATATTGATAAGTTTTGCCCAATTAAACAATTCACATAATCACAAGGAGTGCTACAAGTTGCCAACTTTTGGAATCCCTCTCAGCCAGAGTCAGAATGGAGGTAATGGAAGGAAAAGGAAGATTGGTCCAGACAAGAAATTTTTTTCAACTGGGAACCATTTCAAAGCTTATTATTGAATAAAAGGATACGTACATCCTACCAAGAGGATGTTCTACACTGGGGTCACAAAGCAGTTGGTTCATTCACATTAAACAAATCCTAATTAGTTTTATTGGTAGGATATCCACATACTAACATGAAAATATGGAAGAAACTCTAAACGAATTTGGGTTGGCCAAATACTACTACTTTCTTATGGCATATAGCTTGGCATTGCTCTTTAACTTGGGATAGGTTTCGAAGAATTTGTTTTGAGGGACTGCCATATTGTGCATATGCTTACAGGATGAGGAAACCTTAGATCATCTCCTTCTTATGTGCCCAATCACAATGGAACTATGGAAATATATAAAACTTATTTTTGGCTGCTCGCTAGCTAATTCCATGACCACCTCATCATGGATGGAACAATGGTATGAAAGTAAATTTAAGAATATGGTGGTGAAAAAGGCATGGATTTTTGCTTTGGGCTTTACATGGTCAAATATATGGAAGGAAACAAATTCTAGAACCTTTGAAGGTTGAACTTGACAAATGTCATACCTACAGGAAATTATAATTAAAAATATAAGGGAAACAATTCTTATTTCCACCCCTCCTTGGGAGGGTACTCAATCAAGTGAAATGGAGACAAGTGTGTTAAATAGACTTGAGCTTCAATCTAAGATGTGGATATCTATCCCAAGGACAATTGCAACTTGCATGGTAAAGGCTATAAGCACATTTGTGCATCCTCCTACAAACTTTTTCCAGTCGATTTTTGATGGGGCTTCAAAGGGTAATCTAGGTATAGAAGGCTATGTGAGAATTCTCAGATATGAGCTTTCGAACCCTATACATGTTTATGCATTCTCTTGTGGTCTTTCTTTCGGCAGAATTTGAGGCTTTGGAAAGAGGATTGAGCATTACAAAGAGAGAGGGTTTTTAAATTATTCAGGTACATGGTGATTCCAAGCTGGTAATTCAAATGGTCTCAAAGTTGTTGAGTGGACGTCAAATGGATACAATCATCCACAATTGGCACTTACAATCAATGGTAAGCAATATCAAGGATTTTCTAGATCACTTTGATTTTGTCATCCCAATTCATACGAGGAGGGAAGGAAATAAAGTTGTTGATGCATTAACAAATTGGGGTTGTAAGGATAGACATGTAACCCTCAACATGCCATGGTCGGAGATGATCATGAACAAAGAAGCTTAGGAGCTCCAAGGGTACATTAGCTATCATAAAATTGTCGTGGGCGTTTGATTCCCTGATGGGGATGTCTCCTGAAAACCGACTAGCACTGATGACAATTATAGCCAACAAACATCGACGATAAATATTTCCAGTAGGTGAGATAATAATGAAGATGCAAAAAATGTGGATGGCCACCAAGGTAGTAATCCTCGAGATGGGAGCAGAGCATAACACTTGGCAGAATTGACAGTATGCATGGAAGAAAGGTTGGTCGCATGAAGAAATTACCCTTTGTCTCTCTATGCACCATAAATGTCCACAACATGGTGTATCTCCAGGTGCGTGTGGTATGAAGTTGGCACACTCCCTACACGCTGCCAGCTTGGAGATGGTTTGCCCGACTCTTGTTTGATTGGATATCCTTGCCTACGAGAATGATATTGGGGGAAAGCTCATTAATAAGAAAATCATGCCTCACGGAATCCAAGCAAACCTTAGCAGTTGCAGAATCTATATTTGTCTAAATCCGGACTAGTATGTGCTCGCCCTCATGTCTCAATTGCCTTATATATGCACGATCAGGACCTCAGGGTGGTGAAGAGTTATGGTATGCAACATGTCCTCTTAAAGTGAAAATTTTATAAGCAATGAGCGGAAGGGCATACCTCTTCAATTTGGTGTGAAGCATCGGGGAGGTATAACTCCTATTTCATTTATTTTGCATCTAAATTAAGGTTTGTGTGGTATCACATTAGTGAAAGCTTACTAGCTGTCATGCAATTTTGCAAACCATGTTGGTCCTATAGCTGTTTGTTTAGTCCGGTTAGGGTTGTTTTGTTGTACAAAAATCTCGACATTGGTGGTCTCGGTCTTTATTGTACAAAATTATTTAAACAAAATTGCGCTCTAGTTTCATAATGTCTTTCTCTCTAGCGGTGGGAGTATTTTTCATAAAGGTTTCGCAGGATTGAAGTCACTTCTACCTCGCTGCTTCTCAGGCCATATTCTATGTCAACTTTCGGTGGTTATTGTGTCTGTGGGTCAACGTTCTTTCTCCCTTTTTAACATAACTCTGTATTTGGACCCTCCTTTGAGCTTGTTGTGGTCCTTCCCTTGACGACTCCAAAAAATTTCGACCTCATAGGGATTTCATTCCCTTGTCTGATTCTGGTGTGTGGATTTTGGTATCTCGAGACTTTTTCAATTTGGTTCTAATAGGTCTTCTTTCATTTTCAAAACTGTCCATCTTAAATTTTGGATGCAATCTTTGTGCGCCATATATCAATGGTTTTTCTACTCATTCATTTTAGTCACTGGGTTTGGTGTGGAGAGTCTTTTCCATTTGTTATGTAGGTACGTATCTATTATGGCCCCAAGGCTCCATGCATTGAGGCATTAGGGAGGTTCTTCATGACCCTCCTCTTCTAGGCATAGGAGGTTATTCGGTCGGGAGTCCGTAGCAATTTTTTTTTATGCGACACCCTTGGAGGTCTGCAAGGAAATTCTTCAGCTTGAGGCAAAATAATTTGGAGACAAAGATTATTTCTTAGACATTGACATAGGAGGCAGCGGCCTCAAATGAATCCCGGATCTAAGAAATTTTCATCGGAGAAGGATCCATTTTCTTCACTCCATCACTCATCATCGTCAAATAGAGGCATTTCTTAGTATGGTCATCAGAGATAAGTAGGTGGAAAACTAAATTCTTTTCGCAGACCAAGAAGACATCAGATATAAATTGGACGATATCATTGCTCGACTATTTAGCATTGAGTGTTATTTAATCTCTAACTCAGACACTGAATCAAATGAGAACCTAGAAGGATCTGGAGTCATCAATGCACCAACTCAAACCTCCCCTCAAGCTAACTCAACTGCTTCTTCTCTGGTTATCATTTTGGATTAAGGAGTCTAGCCACTTGGTTTGCAAAGGTGGACTATTGGAAGGAAAACTTGGTTATGGTTTTTTGACATTTTGTATCTATCTCTCATGCTTATTGGGTTGAAAGCTTCTAGCCTACAATTATTTTCTAGAAGTTTTGTAGTGTATTGGTATGAAGATTTTGTACTGAGATTGGCTAACTGAAGAAGCTAGTCTTATGTTCGTCATACCTTCCTAACTTACCAGTGTTTCAGGATTGTAGATCCCCAAAACTCACATGGGTTCTGAGGAACGAAATTTGTTAATGGAAATTTTGTAAAATGGTATACTTTTGGTATTAATAGAAATCTAGTGCGAAATTTAGAAAAATAAAATAAAAATTTACTAGTATAACCATATAAATTAATGGCTATGAACTCCCATTAGCTCATAACCATATAAATGAAATAGCTAATAAATATTCATAGGCTTAAGACATCAAATAAAAACAACTATAACAACATAATTAATAAATACAAGTAATTTAATAAATTTAATCTCAACCTTGTGACAAAATTATTATTTTTATTAAAACTTTTATAATAAAAATTCTAAAATTTAATACCTCTTTTTAATATAGACATATATGAACCATTTTTTATTTTATTTTATAATATGTAACCTCATGAAAAAATAAAAATTAATAGATTTTTGCAAATTATTAAAGATTTTTATTATATATAAACTTATAAATTTAAATTCCATAGAGATATCATAATATTCATATTTTTGTGGTAAAATATAATTTACACCTAAATTTATTGTTCTCGTAGTTTAGTATCTCAATTAATAAATTGAGATATAATAAATTAAAATATCTAAAGTTCAAACCTAATTTCAAATATATCATGTCAAGATGGGAGTGATTGGAATACAATGTACATATTTTGACATCTCAACCATTCCTTCTGACCATTAAATTAGCTTTTAAGTTTCTGGTATGCGGTCATACATTTTTGTTGTACATAAATCGGATGGCCAATTTATTAATTATACATAAATCACATGGAAGGTTCAGTTTTTTTAATAACCTTTTAAAAGTTAAAATATATTGTATATTAATTTTTAATAATATTATTTATACGGCTGTAAATTTTAATTATATGTATCACATTTTTTAATATGATATATAATATTAGTTTATTAATTAAATTTAAATGTGAAATTTTGAAATATAGTGGGTATAAATATTAATTATTATTATTTAAATTTATTTTGGATTATAAGGTATAGAATAGATAATAATGGGGTGTTTTATTAAGGCATTCTATAATAGGAAGATCACTTATGTAAAAGTTATTTATTCGAAATTTTGTGGACAAAAATCTAACCATGTTAAGTGTTCATGTAACCTAGATTCAATATAATATCCAAGTAATTTTAATAACTTAAATACCCTCAAATGTTAAACTTACAATTATATCAAAACGAAAAACTTAGAAAACAAATATATATATATATATATATATATATATATTAAATTTATTTCTATTTCATATATATATTATGATTTAAAAAAAAATATTTATAATTTAAAACATAACCAATTAAATTTATTTATTATATTAATTACTTGAAATTTTTATTATTATTATTTTTTATTTTTTAATATTTCATTTAACTCACCCTTACCATTTATAACTATCTCCCAAATTTTTTTAAAATAACTTTACATATTTATAATTTATATTTATTAAAATAAAAAATATTTATAACAAAATCTTTAAATGCCATAATCAATGACATAGCTATAATATGAAACATATTAATATGATTACTTGTGATCAAACAAAATTGATTTTACAATTACCACCTTAAAAGATACATTTAAAATAATAAATTGTAAATAAATATAAGATTTATGTTTAAAGATATATTTAAAAGAATAAAAAGTAAGTAAATAAAAGATTTATGTTCTTTAAACATTTGATTGAACTTTGTTTGGAGTCATGTCACATGATGCTCACTTTACATCAACTCATGAAGACATGACTAAAGTGAAAGTGAGCAATAAAACCCATTGTTGATAATCTCCTCATTCTTTTTTATCATGGTATTCAAAATAGTTTAATCATATAATAAATCACAAGCAAAAACCATGATTGCTAGGGCAATATATTGGATTAAGTGAAACATGTTTTGAAGAAATTCCTTGTCAAAATTATTCACAAACTTTAACATTTAAAACAATAAATTAATCAATAATTTATGCTTCATTAAAAACTATATGATTATATTATTTAACCACATAATTGCTATCATTATTCCAACAACACAAGCTAGCTTTTCTAGGGCCCCACTTATATTAAATGTGAAATGTAGGTAGTGCGGTAGGTTTTACAAAGTGTTATCTTATAAAGGTATCTAAAATTATAGTTAAAGATACATTACATTATATTTATTTATTTATTTGACTTCAACATCACCTTTCTTAAATTAATGAATACAACATTGAATAGGACTTCACATTTTACTTTTCAAGAGCCATCCCCTCTATAATGTCTGCTCCTTCAGATATACTCTTTGTTGCATTTAAAAGTAATTATTAGACCCAAGCCCCTGTAACGTATCTATGTGTAGACTATCGCTTTTAAGCGTGAAGTATGCATAATCCATGTGGTATAGATATTTGCCAATATTTAAAACCTCATGCATTCAATTCTTCACTAATTTATTTATATGGGCACATATTAAAATATTTAAGATACATGTATGGGGTACCAAGTTGAGAGGGGTACCAATATTGAGTTCTGCTGAAGTTAGGTGATCCTTACCTTCACTTTCAGAAGTCATGAGTTTGCAATACCAAATACAACAATATTTTATACATTTAAAAAGCTTAGGCAATGATGAGAACATTATATACTAATAGAATTGTTTTTTTACTACTTTAATTTAGTTTTAATTAAAAAATAAAAAATTGTAAAAATATATATGGTTTTAAATAATATAGAGTAAAGTATATTTAATTTACAAAGTACAATTTTTAATAGTTTTCAATTTTATGGTTTTTAATTTATTTTTTCATTTGATTATTTTTCTAATGTATCTCATTTTTTTTTATGTAATTCAAAATATTCACATTTATTAGAAGGAATTATTTCCTGCCAACTCAACTATGGAGCCTTACCTCGAGGGTGTCGAGAAAACTGAATCCATGACCTCTTAATAGCAAATGTGCTTTAATGACAAGAATTCGATCAACTGAACTAACCCTGACTTCTAATGCATCTTATTATTAATTCACTACAACTTGGAAATCTGGTATTTTTATTATTTCAAATACATGTATATATATTTACCTTAAACTTATGCTTTTTTATTGTGCGCCACTCTGTATGTTTCTTTGCTTGGTTCTACATACATTATATATATATATATATATATATGCACACACACATTAAGAGTATATAAATACCCCTACAATTTTATATATTTTTGTATTATCACTGGGTAAGGTTCAATTCCCATGAGGGTTCAATTTTATATGTTTTTTGTATTATTATTAAAGTATACTTAATTTGCAAAGTACAAGTTTTAATAGTTGTCAATTCCATGATTTTTAATTTATTTTTTATTAAATTTGCTTTCTCTGAATGTATCCTTTTTTTCTATGTAGTTCAAAATATTCACATTTATTAGAAGGAATTATTTCCTGCAAACTCAACCATGGAGCCTCACCCTGAGGGTGTCGAGAAAATTGAACCCATGACCTCTTAATAGCAAAGGTGCTTTAACGACAAGAATTCGATCAATTGAGCTAACCCTGGCTTCTGATGCATCTTATTATTAATTCACTACAACTTGGAAATCTGTTTATGGTATTTTTATTATTTTAAATACATGTATACATGTTTACCTTAAACATATGCTTTTTATTGTGTGCCACTCTGTATGTTTCTTTGTCTGCTTCTACACACATTATATATATATATATATATATATATATATATATATAAGAGTATTTAAATACCTTTACAATTTTAGATATTTTTGTATTATTATTGGGTAAGGTTCAATTCCCATGAGGGCTCCTATAGATTTATAGGGCACCTTGAGGTAGTGGTCAAATGTGTGGTTGCACCAGAGGGACCATATTAAACGGTTTTATGACATGTGCACACATAAGTGGATCAAAGCCCACCTCAATGTCTTCCTTTTTAAAAATTCAAAGGATGTTAGCTTGAGTGGTGTAACGTCCTTAGCCTCCTGTTGGGGCATGCTACGCATTACCCACAACCAACAAACAAAAATTTCCACATAAATACGTTGTTTTGAAACCAAACTACTATGTCTCGACCTATTGTTGGCTTCCCTATAGCATCACCAACTCACGACTGACTAATTTAATCTTCCAACTAGGGACAACATGCCCAATGGCCCTCGGTAATTAATAATTTCACTTATTTCTTCCTTTAATAAATTATTCTAGCAATGCCAAAACATGTACCCGTACCTGGGAATTAACCCCTAAAATATTTTTCTCATGTAATGAAATGCATAACTAAATGCATAAATCATGCAACATTCAACCATAATATTTGTACAATAAATAGAATTACGCACAACGAAAATAAATAAACACATAACCCAAACAAGGGTTTGCAAGAAATGACATATAAATAGAATAAACAAGAATAAATATGCAAGAAAACTTATTTGAATAGTAGACCAACTAGCTGCGAGCCTTCCATGTTCCACCCAACCATAGATCACGTGGTTCCTAAACTCTCAACCGTAAGTCACCCCTGAGCCGAGGCCTCATCTCCATGGGCAACAATTTATACACCAAAGATCATACATCAACATCGACAAAAGTACCAACCCTAGCAGCCTCAACCTCCAACCACAAGCTCACACTCCCCATGGCCTGCACCTAGGTGGAGAAACCTTCTCTGCACCCAACAGTCCCTCAACGATGCCCACCTTCCAGGGTGCCTTATAGCCATCCAGGGACAGTCTCAGCCATGTGGCTTCCAGGAGCCCTTGTTTCTCTTCGGGGCTTCTAGGTACACTTCCAAGACAAAACCAAAATAGCTCCCTGATAGATACAAAGTACAAGCACAAGACTCATTGATTATGAGAAACCCTTTGGTAAAATTCCCCTCCTATAAACATTGTAACAAGGCTGTAAATAAAATACACAAGACTAAGATTGGACACCAATTTCAAGGCTTTGGGAGGGAGATAGCTTGGGATTAGTAGAAAATATGGTTGATTAAGTGGTAGCCATAGGAGGCTGTGAAATGTACTCAAAAGGACAGGTTATGTAAATTAACCAGTAGGAACAAGGACAATGAACATGCACTCTTTGCAACAATTACAAGTAATAAGGGACAAAAAAATTAAGGAGGAGATGGCCACGTTGTTGAGGAGTGAATTCATAGATGAAAATATGTAGAGGGAGAGTTGGCCATCATTGTAACAAGAAACAACCAGAAAGACAAATCAAGGAGGCAATGGGGAGACAAATAGGCTGGTGTCACCATCTCACTGGCCTGGGAAATTCTGGCCAGACATGGAGAAACGAATTGTGAGGCACGATGAAGGGAGCAATGGGGCACATGACGAGGAGGGGGTGATATTGTAGGGAATTATGGGCAAAGAATATGGAACATGGAATAGACACAGGAGGAGTTAGCAATAAGAAATAAGAAAGGTATGCTCTATTTGAGAAGGAGGACAAACTCAACAATGGACACCGAGAAGGATAGAGAGATTTTCTCTATTCCAGAGCAGAGGAAGATTTTGGTTGAGGGGAGAGAAACTACAAAGAATATTTAGATCAAAGTCACACAGAGAAATCTATCTCACTTAGGAGGTTTTCAATCATTAAGAGGGTGAAGACATGTGGCCAAGAGCAGGGGGAAGCAATAGTTCCCAAGAGGCTGATAACAACGTAGACAAGTTGTTGAAGTGAACAAGAACATGAAAATTCCCTTCATATTGTTGAGTGTAGTGTTTCAGTGGCCTCTATTTGGTGTAGAGGCACTAGGTATCAAACGATGGTTGCTGGGTGGATATGGGTGAATCTTTGTGTTATCACCTAGCCATTTCTAGCTAGGTGGATTGAAATACACCTTTTAGGATTAATTTTACCATAGTAAAATCACTTTCACATAGGAAATAATTTAGTAAACCATTTTTATTAAATTATTTATGTTTAAAAAATAAAACCCACGAGAAGAATTGAATAAATCATTATTTGTTTAATTTTCTCTAGAAATAATTATTAAATAATTATTTCTTAATTGTTCTTAACACATTTGACTAAATCACCTAGGAATAATTAAATAAATCATTATTTATTTATTATTCTTTTTGGAATAATTGTTAAACCATTATTTAATAATTATATCAAATTCACACTTTTCTTAATCCTTGCAAAGTGATTAGCAAATCATTTTATTTGTTAATTACTTCAACCATTTTCTAAATAAATATATTTGACCATTTTGAATATATTTTCCCGAGTCTCCAAAAAATATAATGAAGTATTCCTCGCAGTTAGATCTTGATTTGGGTAATAATAATTTATTATTTTCCAATTTCTAATCTAGCCCAATACTTTGCTATAAATAAGAGGGTTTTCCATTCATTTTTCACCACAATCACTATTATAGTCACCATTATCATCTCATGCCATTGAGCTCCTACTTGAGTTCTATTTTGTTAAGGGTTTTCTACATATTTAGAGAGAGAAATAGATTGTTGAAGCACAAGGACATCAAAGGACCCTTCCCACAGAGGGGAATTTACAAATCCATGTTGTAAACCTTCTTCAGCATGTGTTATTAATAAAAATATTATTAATTTGAAGTCTTCTTCTATTGGTTTATTACATCGATTATTTTTGTTGTTCTATGTTTTAGATTGCACATGATATTTTTTTTGCAAGTTTTCTTCTTTTGTCATTGCAGATCTGAAGCTTAAACAACCACATCTTATTGTTAGGGCCACTTGTCACTAGTGACTTAAGTGAAGTAGTTTTTTAGTACACCTTTCCAAAATCTTTACGTTAACAAATGGTGGCTTCACTGGGTCTTTAACTACATGGTGGTCAACAGACGGTGACTCCACTGGTGTAGTAATTCAAATCCTTGGTGACTGCCATTTAAATGACTTTCAATATTTTCTTCAACTATTTTTAGCCTCCCAATGTCTATTTTTAGATCTCCTTTATTTTTCTAGAAAAGTGTTTGGATTCTGTAGGTTTTCCGCATATTTCGACAGGTCCCGGGTAACATCCAAGCAAGAGACGACATAATCTAGGCAAGTTCTGCCGACCAAGACTCATGGGGGAAAAACACACTTTTTGGCCATTTTTCTGCACTCCAACACTCTTTCCAAGTCAGAATTTGCGTTTTGCACTTTTTCAGATTTTTTCTTCTTCAGAATTACCGACTATGCTGTGTGTGGTCTGGGAAGAGTTTCTTTTCTCTCCTGATTCACCCCTAGGTCTAGATTCTCTTATTAATTTCTCATTGATTAAGGAAAAACCCCCCTAAGGTTTAGAGTACACCTCCATTTTATAGGAAGAGATTTGCTGAGTTGAGGAGTCTAGGGTACAACATTTTCAACCATTGATTTCTAGGGTTTTGTCCACTATTATACAGCCCTTTTGGATAAGTTGTTTCATCATTTTAATCCCTTTAGAGTTTGGTGTTGCCTTTCCCCCTTAGGATCCCCTTGAGTGTCCTAGGTTTTGGAGCTTCTTGCCTATCCTTTGCAACATTTTTTACCTCTGATTTTTGTTGTTTGTCTACACCATTTACAATAGATTAGTGCCTTTAGATCCCAGTCCCTTAGACATTAGATCTTTTGGCCATTTATGTTTCTTTGAGTAACTTGTTTGCCACATCTCTTTTAGCTGCTTGATAACCTTCTTGGGTGGGGTTTTGTGTGCTTGATTTTCTATTTATTTTTTATATACATTTTCAATATTATTTATAGTTTTTCAACACTTTATTTTTAACAGCACATGGCATCATAAAACAATATCAATTAACTCATCCACTTGACACATCATTTTCACACACACAAACCCTAAGCGAACACTACAAAGCCAAGACTTGAAACACTACACCTTAATAATTCAACACACATAGATTAATCCCACTTTGGCACCAGGGCCAAGCAATCTATGTAGTTAGGTGTAGGATCAGTGGGATAGGCTGCCAATAACACCCATTGATCACTTATATTGATACAGAGAAATTGACATATTAGGGAGCTTAAAATCCTTCACCATCCCACCGTCCGAAGTTGGAGCACGTCAATGATATTATTAAGAAAATTAGTTTTGCTGTGCTAAAATTCCTTTTCAGAATATATTAAACGTGCTTGAGGATTTATGAAATTATTTTCAAGTTTAAACATGGGTTTTTGAGTGTTTTAATGTAATTTTTATGTGCAAATTAACATAAACAAATGACTGAACAATAACATATAATAGACATAAACATCACCATAAACAGTATCACAACAAAACATGTTGAAGGATTTCACCCCTCCTGGGCTACATATCCTTGGTCCATCTTCCAATGGCTTGGCCCTCTCTATTATTCTCAAAAGTGTGAATACATCATTTTACAATACCCAAAATGATCTGAAACCTATTCCAATGGCTCCAAAATTCCCAAAAATGCCCGTGTCGCCTCTTTCTGCTCCTGATTTGGTAAAAAACTCAAGAAGTTATGGCCTTTCCCAATCTTCTGCTAATCACACTACAAATTCCCCAAAATCTGGCACCATCCTACAATTTCACCCCCAAAATGCGCTAACGAAGCGATAATTTCGTCGAAAACCGGGTGAAGTTGTGAGACAATTTAAATGTCGCTAATTCCTATGTTTAGAAAATTGTGGCCATGTGCTTGGGGATAAGGCCAATTACCTGCCCCCGCCGGCCGGGCCCCCACTCCTTTTCTTCCAGTGATCGTGTGCATGGTAATGTAACCAAGGGCTGGTTCTACCCCTAAACAACGCGACATGAAACTTCAAATAGAACCCACAAACAATAAGGGTAATCAACATGTTGATGACGTATTGTTGGAGACTTTGGAATATTGTTGGGAGGTCGTGGGTTCGACCCTCGTTGCCTCCGCCCAGACTATGAACCAAAATTTTGGTGGCCTCCGGCTGGGCCACATGTCAGCCTGTGGTTGGCCACCACTCTAACCAATCAAAAACGTGGAAATTCGATTCAATGAGAATGTGCCACTTGACACGATACCATTCGAAGAGGTACTTTGACCATTTCAAACTGCCACATACCCTACCCAGTCAGCGCCATGTCAATATTACAGACTGTTGACTGGGCTGCCATTTTTTTTGAAAAGTTTGCGTGTTTGGGAAAGTGAATAAAACTCGTTTTGGGGAGCATACGAAGTTCGTTTCGTGCGAAACAAGTTGTGTCAGGTTCATAGTGGTGAGCACTATGCGACCATCTAGGTTCCACACCAATCCAACAACTTTCAATTTTGAGCACCTAATCATTTCTCCCCACTGGAAGCTTTTTGGACCCCAAAATATCACTTTCAGTTGTACAACAGGTGAGGGTACAGTTCCCTCACCTTTCCAATCTCAATCCATTTGGCCTTTGAAGGATTTGTTCCCTTGAGCACCGCTCGAAGGTAATTCACATTCCCTCATTTTGAAGACCTTGTTCTTCTGTCAAGAATGGTGTCTTGTTGTAGTTCATCAAGGTATTCAGGAGAAAAATCCTCTATGGAAGGAATTTGGACATTTCCTCCTTGATCTTCAATCAAAGGAGGCTCATACAACATTAATTTCTCAACATTAACAACAACATAAATTTGCATATATGACGACAAATCCAACCTAAAGGCATTGTTACCAATCTTTTCCAAAATTCTGAATGGACCATATCTAATTGGTTTTAGCTTTTTACCTTCTCCTTGGAGCCTCTCTTTGCTAATGTTAAGCCAAATGCCATCATCGACTTGGAACTTGTGATCTACATGATGCTTGTCGTGCCTTGATTTGTACTTGCCTTGTCTCTTCTCAAGCTGTTCTTGAACTCTTTGGTGTACCAATTGGATTTGTTCAATGAACCTTCTTGCTTTATCTATGTCACTATGACCATCAATAGCAATATATTTCCCAAAATGGAATCCAATGGAGACTTAGGCAAGTATACCAAACATGCTTCAAATGGCGATGTTTGAATTGAAGAGTGCTTGGCCTGTTGTAAGCATGCGGAATATAGTGCAAATGTTCATCCCACAACTTAGGATGCTTGCTGCAATACCCACAAAGAAGATGTATCACTGTCTTATTCACCAGCTCTATTTGACCATCTGTTTGTGGATGAAATGTTGTACTCTTTTTCAATTTGGTGTCCATGAATCCCCACAAGCTTGACAAAAAATTCCCAGCAAAGTGAGAATCTCGATTGCTAACAATGGATATGGGCAATCCAAAATGCACCCATACATTCTGAAAGAATAACTGAGTAGTTTGTTTAGCTGTAATTTTATTTTTACATTGCATCAAAATACACATTTTTCTAAACCTATCCACAACTACTTACAAATAATCATGACTTCTTTATGACAATGGAATACCTCCTACAAAATTCATAGAAACACTCTCCCACGGTTGTGAAGGAACTGTGGTATGTACAATCCTAACTTCCTATGGCTAGGCTTACTGACTGTGCATAATGAACATCCTTTAATAAAATGTGACACACTTTCAAGCATACGAGGCCAATAACAATACCTCTGTAGATGTGCCATCATCTTACTTACACTGAAATGACCAGCAATAAGAGAAGTATGTGCCTATCTTATGATGTTGGCTCTTTCTCCCTATGCAATATAAAGCTTACCAATATGGTACAACAAGTTATCATGAAAATGATAATCCAATTCCTCTACTTGGTTACCTTGACTCAAGCTTGCATAAACATCCTGAAAGTCATTGTCTAATGCATATTGCTCAATATAACTTTCATGCAAAACAAAATTATGTTTGAGTAAAGTAGTTGCACTAATAATAGAAGTAGAAATCATATCAACAACTTTATTGTAGATACCTTTCTTATACCTGATTACCAAGTGGAATTGTTGAAGAAAAACCATCCATTAGAAGTTCCTTGATTGCTGCAACTTTGATTGAGATTGCAAGTATTACAATGAATGATGATCAATGTGAATGATTTCTTCCTTACGCATCAAGTAGTGTTTCCATTTTTTCACACTTTGCACCAATGCATACAATTCCTTGTCATATGTAGGATAATTAATCAATGCACCATTGAAAGTTTATGAATGAAAACATATAGGCTTACCATGTTGCATGAGGACTGCATCCATGGCGTAGTCACTAGCATCAGTCTGAATCTCAAATGACAATCTCAAGTCTGGAAGTGCATGTACTGGATCTGAACTGATATTTTCCTTCAATGCATCAAAGGAATTTTTCCGTTTTCCTCCCAACTGGAAAAACTTTTTCACACTTGTCAATGCATGCAAAGGAGCTGCAATAGAAGAAAAATTAGCAATGAATTTCCTCCAATATTGGGTTTCTCCAAAACACTTCTTACCTTAGTAACTATCTTGGGCCTTGGCCAATTAAAAATGATATCAACCTTGGAGGGATCTATTTTCAACTCACCTCCTCCAACAATATGACCCAAGTAAACTAAATAAGTTTTTCCAAACTCACACTTTGACATCTTTAGATACAATTGTTCTTTCTTTAAGACATCAAGTGTTGGGTGTGGAGCCTGATTATCTTCTATAGTATCGGCATATTGGACCCCAGTTCGTTGCCGCCCGTAAAATAATCGCTGCCGTGGGGGGTCCAGGGGGGGCGGCAGCGACTTTTGGGAGCCCCCCCCTGGCGGGGGGTTTCGGGGGCAGCGCCCCCGAAGCTAAAAACAGCTGTAAAATTGCCTTGTAAAAGTATAGTAATTTCTAGTCAATCTGGGCCGTTCATTAGGCGGATGATCTGACGGTAGAACTTATGTTTAGTTTAGGGTTTTTTTCCCTAGAAGGCAACCCCTCTCTTTATATGAGGGCATTGTATTTGAGGCTGTGAGATAGATGTGTATTCGGTGAGCGAGAAACATAGAGGTGAGACTGTGAGAGAAAACAGAGGATATTACAACGGTTTTGCTGTAGGTTGTATCTCTTCATTTTGCTGGATAATAGAAAGGAAGGACTGGCTGTTCGGGGTGGACGTAGCCCAAACTGGGTGAACCACGTATATCTGTGTCTCTCTTGTTTTGTGCGTTTTCTGTGTTTATATTTCTGCAATATTTTATGTGTTCCATTGCTCCGTAATATATAATTTTCTAACATCAAGTACTTTTCTCACATGCATGACATGTTCATCACGAGATTTACTAAAAATTAAGATGTCATCTAAGTGGACTATAACAAACTCATCAAGAAATGGCCTCTGTTAGGGCCTAAATCTACCTTAGGCTGAGAAAGGCAGGATCTAGGGTAACATCAAACCACGCTTAACCTGGTAGCTAGCCCTACCAGGTCGGGAGAGGGCTCTCTCCTTGTCAATATCAGGGAAAATATGATCAATAAGGCTTGAGATGACTAATATAAAGACTACTTTTAGGCTAGGTATATGCTCAGAGGAGTTTGATTGAATTTAATGTTGGTTTGTTGGCTCAAATGTGAAAGGCAGATTTGGGTCAGGGGAATGGACTCAGTCTTGCAGAGGTTTCTGTGGGGCGAGGTAGGCAAATGGTTAAGTACTTTGAAATAAGTGATATGGAGAGTCTTATGATTGGTGAGGATTTGAAGATGGCATGAGAGTCTCAGGAATCCTTTTCAAACAGTTGAAAACATAAATAACTAAACAAACCATAGGTAGAGCACTACAACATCAATGAATTCTACCTTTATCATTGATTCATTTAGTTAAGCTGAATAGAGAGAGATGATGGCATACATAAACACATGTAAACATGAATTACAGAAGGAAAAACAATACCTAATCAACTTGCCACAAGAATCCCACAAAATGCTGCAAACCCCGGTCTATTCCTTTGCCAAACTGCAGAGATGAATGTACAATAATGCTCAAAGCATTCACAAGAGTCCAACCTTTACAAATGACTGAAAAATTATTAGATATAGGCAACAAACAACTCATGCTAGGCTTTAGGGGTTGAATTCATGAGTTTAGGAGCTGTTTCAACAAGATATAAACTAAGAACTAAAAAGTAGGCAGTGGAACAACTTGCCTCTAAAACCTAGGAAACTGATTCATTCAGTTCAAAGCTACCTATTCATGATGTATCTACCTCCATGAGTGAATTTTTAACATTTTTACATAAAATTCCATCCATTTACATCAAATTACATCATGAGTTTTACCATGAGAGAGAAAAAGTCAAACTGAGAAAAAACTAGGTGAAAAACAGAGTTTTTGGGCAAAAATAGCAATTTTCCATCCTGTGCGTCGCGCCACTGTCCCTGTGAGTAGTGCCTTTTTGCAGCTGATTTTGGAGGCCTTCCCGTGCACCAAATTTTCTCAAAGTGGACTTTTTGGAAAGGTACGTCTGTCTGCTTTCCAGAACATGTGGAATTTCTGAATTTGGTGTCCATTTGCCCCTCCAAAAGTGAGTTCTCCCAACACTGCTTCCTGTGTGGCCAAAAAGGGGCAGAAAGGGCATTTTTGAGGTGTTTTTGACCCTTTTGGAAGCTCAAAACTTGACAAAAATTTCTAGTAATTTCTGGGTATTCATAATTTTGCATGAGGAATCCAAAATGTTGAGTTTTCCTCCAGAGGAGGTCCATAGCAAAAGCGAGCGCTGGGTGGCGCTACGCACCAGGAAGAAAAATCTGTGTTTTACTTCAAAAATTCAAAATTGACAAAAAGTGTACCAAATTTCTTGAAATTTGGGCTGAGTGACCTACATCAAGTACTATGTTGGGCTAAGGAAGCATCAGCCAAAATCTTGAGCCTGTCTTGCTCTTTCTTCCTCAAAGTTTTCCTCAACTTGGCCTTCAAGGTTCTTATTCTCGCTTTGCAAATTTTGTTTCTTGCTAAATAGTGATAGGACATGTGCCTCAGCATCTTTTTTTCTTTTTTGGCCTTCTCCAACAACTTCTCCAAGTGCATGTTTGCCCTCTCTAGCTAAGATTCATGATCAACTTCAATCTATTGCTTTAGCGGTGTCAACTTGACTTTCCTCCTCTTGGCTGCTTGCTGGTTTTCTCTTATGTTTTGCAGCTCCATAATTGTCTGTTGGTCCTCCAACTGCTTGTTCCTTTGCTCAAGATAGTTTATAATCCACTTAGCTCTTTCTAGGTTAAGAGATAAGTCATGAATGTTAGCTTCTTGTTCCTTGATGATTTCCTTGAGCTTTGAGCTTTGGGAGCCCAAATTAGTGTCATCATCCTGAATGAGAATGAAATCTCTCTCTTGACCTTTAGAAGGCCCTTCATCATGCAATAGATATTTACCTTTGTCCTGTACCTGCTTTGCTGTTGAAGGAAACGAGACCCCTTCCACCCCGGGTGGAGATAATATTCATTTGGCTGCTGCAAACAATCTCCTTGTGCCCTTTTGGTAAGTGACAAACACTGGCACACTGGTGCTTTGAGTCTCATGCACCTCTTGTTGATGTGAAGGCCCTCCTGCCTCATGAAAAAATGATGGGGTCACTTGAGGACTTGTGAAAACCTCATGTGAAATTGAAATCATCCCATGAAACATTGAGCAAACTCAGCTGATGCAAAACCACAATCTTGATCAATGCAAAATGATAAATGCTGTTATATTGTTGATGAAGAGGTTTCCTTTGCACTAATGTGGTCATTTTCTCAGTATTCTAGCACATGAAATAGGGGATATTCATCATCCTCACTCTAGTGAAATGCATCAATAATCTGACATGATAGGTGTATAGGCGAGAAAATCTTCCTTCACAGCTGAAGTATTTGATTATAAGCTTCATAAGTGGAGCATATGTGTCTTGTAGGTATCTGAAAGGGAAGACTCTACTGATTTGCTTCTAATAGCCAGCCTTGATATAAGGCTCATAATGCTCTTTGTCCACTAGCTATCCCTTGTTCCACTGTTCACCCACATTCAGAATACCTGTTGCTTCAACTATAGTTTCAGGTGTCAAAGTGAATGTAACACCTGCCAAATTGACCTGGCCATTGTGAAGATGGAGCACAAATAATCTAGCAAGCTCATGGTGGTATTTGACTCTTTCCACCATCTCACAAAACTGGTAGCAAGACTGATGTTTGAAACAAGCTACTGCAAGAGGGCAAGCCAATAGCTCAGTAAGTGTAGTGGGCTCCTCCCGGATGTGTTTTCCTCCCTTGTGAGGTTTTCTTGGTGCATGAATTTCTTGGGAGGAATCACTTACTGTTTCTTCATCCCTTTCATAAGGTGAATCTGTCTCCATGTTTGCCACTGTTTGATGTTCTATGATGAGTATGAAGAGATTTTATATCAACAATAGGTGTTTGCTATTCAATGAAAGGGATTGATGAGTGGGGACTATGAATGAGGGATTTTGTGATGACTATAGGGTTTTTTAGGAGTGGCAGGGTTTGGGGAATGAGGATTAGGGTTTAGGGTAATAATGGGAATTTGTTGTTAGGGTTTTGGGGATAAGGGGGTAGGATGATTATAGGTGAGAGGGGTAAGGGAAATGAAATGAGGGGAGTGTAGTGAAGAGGAAAATGAAAATGGTGTAGGGGACAACAGCAAAAATTACAACTTTGCAAACCCTAGGCAGTTTTTCAATGAAACTGTGCAACAAACTAGGGTTTTCCTTTTCACCTATTTTCACACCATCAAAGATGACTAAAACCCTTGCAATGGCACTATGGAATGCTTCACTTACTTGTTGAATGAAGATTGCACAAATTTGGAGCTTGGCAAAGTCGATTTGGCGAAATTCGGGCTTGGAAGGCAGGTGTGTCGCGCCCACTAACAAGTGCGCCACGCTTCTCTGGTGCATCGTGCCCGTGCAATTTCCAGTTTAAAACCTACACTCTGTGCGCCGTGCCGACCAGGTGCGCCGCGCCCAGTAAGCTTTCACTGTTTTGCTGCAAATCGCCTTCTTCACCTCAAAAACATGATTTGGCTCTTGCTCACTCTTTCTTTGGGCACAAATGATGTCTTCAACATGAAAAATACTTTATATACCCTCAGACTTTAATTTTTATTTACAAAAACCCACTTTTCTAAAGTTTTCTTTTCACTTGTTCTTTAAAACTATGTTTTGGCAGTTTGACTTGCTTTTTGCCTTTTGATGGACTAATGCTTTGAATTTTTTACTCTTTTGCAGGAGCTAGAGTGCAGGAGCTTGGCAAGGTGACCAGGGCTGCATCTCGAACTTATTGCATATAGGAAAAATGAAATTAAATGAAATTTTTATACATTAAACAACAAAAAACTCTGTTTTTCCTCAAAACAGGGTTTTGAGGAAAAATCAATCACTGAGCATGTGATTATTGAATTTTGTTTGTTTGTTGCTGAGACGTTTTTTAACCTCCTCATGTGCTTGCTGACCATTATTGAGCTTTTACAAGACTTTGATGACAAAACCCTAGACCTAATGAGACCTAAAACCCTAAAAATGACTTTTGCAAATGTAAAGACAGAAAATGACTGTAAATGACCTGAATGTATGAAAATGGGCCAGCAGGTAAAGACCATGAGGGAAAATTTATAATATGCCACTACCATCAGATGATCCATGACCCTAATGGAATGCATTTGATCAGATGAGACACCTAAAATGCAATGCAACAAGAGAATTTTGATCACGGATGGAGGGATGAAGATACTGACACTAACAACCTCAACACATCATTTATCACACACATGAAGGTAGCAGGAGCATTACATAAACCAAAATGCATAACTAGCCATTCAAACAAACCTTGTTTTGTTTTGAATGTTGTCTTCCAAATGTTTCCTTCAACAATTCTAATTTGATGGTAGCCACTCCTTAAGTCCAACTTAGTAAAATACTTTGCATCTTTTAATTGGTCAAGTAAATAATCTATTCTAGGCAGTGGGTAACAGTTCTTTACCATAATCTTGTTCAATGCATGGAAGTCCACACACATGCGCCATGTTCCGTGCTTATTTGGCACCAAAACAATCGCTGAACCACATAGTGAAGAAGATAGTCTGATGATCCCTTTATCCAACAACTCTTGAATTTTCTTTTTAATTTTTGCACTTTCCATTACTGACATCCTGTACATGCCAATGTTAGGAAGATGACTATCTTGCCGCAACTGTATCTCATGTTGGATTCCTCTCTTAGGAGGCAATCTTTTTGGTTCCTGAAACATCTCATCATATTGGTTAACAACATCCACCAATTTAGATTTGAATCTTGAATCACAACCTTGAAAATCTTCATTATCAACATCATTCTTGGGTATGATCGTTTGAACACAATTTTTTCTTGAATTCACTAGTCTTCTCATCTACCCCACATTAACAAGTGAAAGATTTAGTTTCTTGTTATGAGCTCTCACAACATATTCTACTCCATCTTTGAACAAATGGTATTTGTTTTCATGTCTATGGAAGATATATTTTCTGTCATAGAGATACGGGGTACCCAAAACTATACCACATATATCTAATGACACAACATCAAGCTCCACTTCATCTATGACATTTGCAGTAATGGTGAATTTCAGTTTACGGTTTCTAGTTACCTACAATTGTGCATTTTCACACACCCATCCAAGTGGATATGGTTTATGATGTTGTTACACAGTATTTTGTCACACCTCCTACCCTAAGCTAATAGTGCATGGGTCTGATCACGTGAAGTGATATTTCCAATGCAGCCACGACGCATTGGCTGACCCATGTTGGTGAAGGGTTGGTCCGTGAGCAACCCAGTTGTGTGAACCAACAAACAAGAAAGATATAAAATTGAAGACAAACACACTTCATGTTTAAAAGTGTCCACGGGACATAAGTGAGTGTAAGTACATGACACGTGGTCCGTGGACTTGTCACGTGTTGTGTGATGCTGTGTGCAGCTTTGAAGCATACACATACTATTGACTGTTTACATGCAAGCAAACGAAAGAAACAAAGACAACTTGTGTCATGCACATGTGCTTGCAATATAGAATTCCCCAATGCATGAGCGATGGGATCGTGTAGTTTGAGTGGAGGAAACATGATCTATGTGTAAGATTGATCTTCAATTCATACAACTGAGTGATGAGGAGCCTTGGGTGATTGATCAGAAGTAAAACCAACCTCAGGACAGTGAGGGCCTGACATAACCATCATCTTGGGCTGAAGTGCCTCAACAATATGGGGGGTTTCGACTTCATCATCAGATAGATCATCATAAACCGGTGGCTACGAAAGATTATCTTCGATAGAATCATGGTCATGATCAAATCTATGAGTAAATGGATCATGAAAACCACGATCAGAAAAATCAATGATCTCATTGGCATCCTCATGATCTGATGAATCAAATAGAGGGTTAGATGAGAAGTGAACAAACTCATCCTCTATGTTTCTGGAAAAGGCAGATGAAAAATCAAGTGGATTTTCAATGAACAACTCATCCTCTCCTTTGTCAGATGATGGACTGACATCCAGTGTGTGCTGCAAGTGATAAACAATCAGTACATCCGTAGATGAAGATACACATGCGAAATCATGGATGGCAGGTTTACCAAAGATGTCAGGAAAGAATGCAGGAGGCTTGGACGGAAGGGAGTAATCCTTCGCCAAGTATTGATGCTCAAGCTCCTAGTCATATTCTTCATGAATGATAGCACATGTTGGTTTTGCAACAACAACTCTGTCAGTGGCTTGATCCTCGTTCATAACAAGTGTAGAGTCCGGAATAGAAGAACACAAGACAATATCATCTAGAGGAACAACCGAGTATGAAGACGGAGGTTGTGGTACAAAGTGTATATGACAACTCGATGGAATTACAACCAAATCTACATGAAAATTAAATGAAGTGATGTTGGGAGGATGTGACAACTGAACATATGTGTGAGCATGATCTCCTGCATCACTCTACAATGGTGGAACTATTGGATGAGGGGATGGCAGACAGTTACTTGTGATAGTGACCGTATCTGCTTGTGATTGCATAGTTCCATCACTGAGTAATATTAAGCGAGGCTTGAGTTCAAACTTATTTTTGGGATGAGCAGATTTCTTAAGACAACACTCGAATCGGTCCCAAAGACAGAAAAATCTCATCTGGATCTTTGGAGCTTGAAACTGCAAATCATGGAAGCGCTACCAAAAATCCATAAGTGATTCATGCAGAGCCTTATATTTTTGTAATAGTTTTTGGTCAAGATGTTCTAGATCAAAATGAAAGAAAGTGTCTTCAATGAGATCACAAAAGTGCTCAAGTGAGTGCACGCTATCAGTCGGTAGGCTGCACAACCATCGATGTGGAGATTCATGAAGTGTGTATGCAAGCAACAAACTAGCCTGTTCGTCATAACATCCATCTTCCTCATGAAGCATGGAAAGGAATTCATGTAAGAACTTAGGTTAGGCCACTTTGCCTTCACCATCATACGTGTATGTGGACAAGAGATCAAAAAACCCCCTCGTGATGGTAACTAATTTGGCATGCGAAAAACATCGTGGAGGGAGGAGAGTGCAAGGATCCATGATAGATATACAAAGGTTCAAAACAGGATGAGAGGACACATATTGTCATACAACCCTCCTTCTAGTGCCATAAATGTTGATGGTGCTCGCCAACATGTCAGGGGATCTCCCCAGTAAGAAGTCCCAATTAGACCTCAGACCATTTGGTGTTGGAGTCCCAGTAGTGGGTCGTATGGTAATGCCCTGACCGCGGTTTCGCACAGAGGCAAGTAAGATGTCCCTGTTGGTAGCAAGGGTGTGACCACTGTAGTGAGTCAAGGAAGGTGCATGAGAGGTTCTAACACACTGAGAGTGAGGTGAGTGTGCCCCTTGGAAACCTATAATAGTACTTGGCTTGGAATTGAACACATGAGCAAAGATGCATCACTAGCTAGAAAGCAAGATAACGATCAATCCAAAGCGACAGTTAAACCAACAACACATCTGCAGTAAGATTTATACAATTGCATACAAAATAGTTCATACACAAATGCATAAGTTAAATAAAATACATTGCTACAACAACCATAATAGTCCAACTATAATAAAAACATATGCATGAAAACATGTTGGCTCTGTTATATTAAGAAGTGTAAGTTCTAGTCATACAATACATCCATGTCCAACCACTAGTTCCAATAGTGGAATGTTACATCCGCAACTTCCTGTGTAGGTTTTAACCCCGTACAGAAATTACCTGCATACAAACTCTAAAACACAGAAAATAAACAATGCGAGAGCATAACACATAAAACACATATACACAGAGATTTCCCCCGAATCCCAAAACCGGGACTACCAGCTTGATTTTTCATTATGTTCCTTTCAATGTTACAATACATATTTATACATGCCAAAGCATCCAATACCATGGACCGAAAACCATCGCGTCCAAAACCATGGACTGAAAACCATAGGTAGGTTCGCCCAACTTAATATAGGGTCCAAATTTTTTTTTCTCGGGGCGCTACCCCAGACCCCATAGAGGGGGGCTACCCGCCCCCCACTACGCAATTGGCGCAACAAAGGGGGGGCTTCGCCCCCCACTAACCCCCTAGTTCACTACATAGGTTAGTTTTGGAAAGAATATAACACAACCCAACATTCTCCCACTTGTTGTTTTCTTTCCACAGGGGGCTACATGAGAGCTTAATCATTTTTCCAGCTCTAAAACGCCCATTGTTTCTCTACACTAGGAGAAATTCTCAGAGCTCATAGATTTTGTCAATGCATCTGCAATATTCTTCAAAGTGTCCAACTTTACTAGAAACACCTTTTTGTCTTCTATCATGTCCCTCACAAAGTGATATTGAACATCAATGTGCTTTGTCTTTGAATGGTAAGCAGGGTTCTTTGCCAAGAAAATTGCACTTTGGCTGTCACAGTCTATCCTTATAGCTCCCTGTACTAACCCCATACTTGAACACAATCTCTGCAACCAAACTGCTTCCTTACTTGCATGAGTGGCTACCATGTATTCTGCCTCTGTAGTTGATAGTGCCACTACAAATTGTTTCTTACTCATCCAACTGACTGCACCTACAAATAGGTTAAACACATACCCACTTGTAGATCTTCTCTCATCTAGATCTCCAGCTCAGTCTGCATCAACAAAGCCACGAATATCTAACACTCTGTCCAATCCTGGTCTTCCTTGGTAGCACAAACCATAATCACTAGTGCCACACAAATACCTGAAAACCCGCTTCACTGCTGTCCAGTGCTCCTTCCCTCATTTTGACATAAACCTGCTCAATACTCCCACTGCATGTGCAATGTCTGGTCTAGTGTAGACCATTCCATACATCAGGCTACCAACTGCACTTACATATGGAACACAAGACATATCCTCTTCCTCTTCTTGTATCTTGGGACACTGCTTAGCAGATAACTTTACACCTACAGGAATAGGAACCTTCACTAGTTTACTATCCTGCATATTAAACCTCTACAGTATTGTCTTGACATACTTCCTCTAGTTTAACCAGAGATTCCTCTTTGCTCGATCTCTTTTAATTTCTATGCCCAAAATATAGTTTGCAGCACCAAGATCTTTCATGTTGAATTTGGAGGACAATTGGGTCTTTAAATCCTGGATAACTTCTTTGTCATTTCCAACCAGCAACATATCATCCACATACAAGACCAGATAAATAACATGGTCACCAATTAATTTAAAATACACACAATGATTTGCTTTGCTTCTGGTGAAGCCAAGTCCCTGTATAAATGTATCAAATTTCTGATACCACTTCCTTGGTGACTGTTTTAACCCATACAGAGACTTCTTTAACTTGCATACCAGTTCTTTCTTACCCTTCATTGCAAAGCCTTCAGGTTGCTTCATGTAGATCTCCTCTTCCAGATCACTGTGAAGAAATGTTATCTTCACATCCAACTATTCTACCTCAAAATCAAAAACAACAGCAACAAATAAGAGTAACCTAATAGAAGTTACCTTGGCAATAGGAGAAAAAAGATCACCAAAATCAATTCCCAACACTTGGGAATAACCTTTTGCTACCAATCGAGCTTTGTATTTCTCCACCTTTCCTTCTACACTTGTCTTCTTCTTAAACACCCATTTACTGCCAATGGGTTTCCTTCCATCCGGCAACTCCACCAGATCCCAAGCCTCATTTTTGTGCAAAGATGCCATTTCATCAACCATGGCCTCTTTCCAGAGTTTTCCATCCTCTGAATTTACTGCTTCCTTCACAGTTCTGGGATCATCATCAATAATAGATAAAGCAAAATTTGAACAGAAAGTAGATGGACTATACCTTTTTGGCTGCCTTCTCGAACTGATCTTCTTACACTCGGAGTTTTTGGCTCTTCATCTTCTAATTCCTCCTCTGCTGTAGAGTCTGATTCTTCCTCCTTTAGCTCAAACTCTATCTTCTCAGGTTCCTTTGCTTGGACTTCATGTTTAATAACATATTTCACCTCTCTGAACACCACATCTCGGCTATACACAACCTTCCTTGTTTCTGGGTTCCAAAGCTTATAACCCTTTAAACCATCCTTATACCCAATAAAGGTGCACTTTTCATATTTACTAACCAACTTGGTTCGTTTCTCCTTTAGAACCTGTACATATGCATCACATCCAAATACCCTTAGATGTGAAAGAGAGGGTTTCTTACTAGTCCATACCTCTTGTGGAGTCTTATCCTCCAACGCTGATGAAGGTGACCTATTGACTAGGTAACATGTTGTCTCCACCGCCTCTGCCTAGAATTCTTGTCCTAACCCGGCACCACTGAGCATGATTCTTGCCCTTTCCATCAACGTCTTGTTCATTCTTTCTACAAATCCATTTTGCTGAGGTGTATATGGAGTAGTCTTCTGCCATGATATACCACACTTATTATAGATTTCTTCAAATTCCTTACTGCAAAACTCTCCACTGTTATCTGTCCTCAGCACCTTTATCTTCTTCTCTGTCTAGTTTTCCACTAGAGCCTTAAATTCTTTAAACCTATCAAAGACTTCAGATTTCTTCTTAAGGAAATATATCCATGTATTCCTTGAGAAGTCATCTATAAATGATACATAGTACACAAACTTACCCAGTGATGGAACCTTCACAGGTCCAAACACATCATTGTGCACAAGCTCTAATATCTGTTTCGCCCTATTACCACCAGAGGCGAAACTCACAGGATTCTGCTTCCCATATACACATTTTTCACAGAAATCAAAATCCAGAGAGCTATTACTCATACCTTCTACCATACCTTTACCATGAAGTATTCAAAGGCCCTTCTCTCCAATATGTCCAAGCCTTTGATGCCGCAACATGGTCTTTTCTCCAGAGACCACTAGATTCTCTGCTCCACTTTCAGGAACCACACAACCGTTGCACCCATCAACAACAGTGCTACCTTGCATCTTGTATAGAGTTCTAGTCCAAAATCCCCGCATCAATACCAGTGCTCCCCAAACCATCTTGCAGGTATCCTTCTCAAACACTGTTTTTACACCTACATCATCCAACTTTCTTATAGAAATTAGATTTCTAGCTAATGCAGGAATATGTAGAACACTCGGAAGTGTTCTAACCCTTACACCTTGCAACTTCAACTTTACTTTTCCACGACCAACAATTCTAGCCTTCCTATCATCCCCTAAGAAGACATCACAACCATCATATTTATCATACTCGCAGAACCACTCTCTATGGGGAGTGAAGTGAAAGGATGCACCTGAGTCAATCAACCATGCCTCATGATCTACATGTGTACTTGAAGAAGCCAAGTACACATCCCCACCTTCATCTGACATGGTTTTTGCCTTTGTAGAAGAAGCATCATCAAATCCCTTTCCTTTGTCAGGAGCTTTAGATTTACAGTCCCTTTTGTAGTGCCCTTCCTTTCCACATTTCCAGCACACCACCTTTACAGGTTTTCCTGGAGATTTAGATCTCCCTCTAGATTTAGATCTCCCACTCGATGACTTATTTTTGTTTCTGTTCTGGGACCGTCCTTGTACAAACAAGGCATCACCATTCTGGCTCTCCATATTTTTTTGTCTCATCTCCTCCATCAGCAAGGGTGAGACTATTTCATCAAACTGCAAAGTAGTTGCATTGCTACCTATTGCAATAACTAGACTATCCCACGAATCTGGTAAAGAACACAACAAACTAATGCACTTATATTCATCTAAAATTTTGATATCAAAAGATGATAACTGACTTACCACAGTATTAAATGCATTCAGATGCTTTGTCACCGAGTCTCCATCTTTCATCCTTAGGTTATATATCTTTTTCTGTAGGAACAATTTATTCACCAGAGACTTAGATTGGTACAAAGTCCCTAACGTGTCCCACAAAGCCTTCGTCGTAGCTTCCCCTGATACATTTAGCAATAGTGAATCTGAGACACACAATTGTATTGTTCTCTTTGCCTTCCGATCCAACTTCTTCCATTCTTCATTGGACACTCTCGTTGGTTTAGTACCGGATCTACCACGATCCACTGATCTTTATACACCAATAGATCCTCCATATTGAGTTTCCACAACTCAAAACTCTGACCATTAAATTTCTCGATCTCTATCTTTCCACTGCTCACCATCTTCTTTCACCACCAGAATCGATCTCGCAAATCTCCCACTGAACAGGGTCTACCACAGGCCCAAGAAAAACCCCTCAGCAACAAAGGCGTCCCCTTGAAGCCAAAACATCTCTGATACCAAATGTAGGTTTTATCCTGTATAGAAATTACCTGCATATGAATTCTAAAACACAGAAAATAAACAATGCGAAAGCATAACACATAAAACCAATATACACAGATATTTTCCCCTGGATCCCAAAACCGGGACTACTAGCTTGATTTTTCATTATGTTCCTTTCAATGTTATAATACATATTTATACATGCCGAAGCATCCAATACCATGGACCGAAAACCATCGTGTCCAAAACCATGGAGCAAAAACCATAGGTAGGTCTGCCCAACCTAATATAGGGTCCAATGTTTTTTCCCCAGGGCGCTATCTCGGACCCCATAGAGGGGGGCTACCCGCCCCCCCTGTGACCCCCCTGCTGCACAATCGGCACAATGAAGGGGGGGCTATGCACCCCTCTAACCCCTCGGTTCACTATGTAGGTTAGTCATGGAAAGAATATAACACAACCCAACAGTTTTCTCCTCCAAAGAGATATAGTAGCTTTGTGCAGTGGAGAAGCTAAGGCACGTTACAATATTGTCCAAGCTTTCTCTAAGATATTCCTATCAAAGCTTGGCTAACAAAAAGCCTATGAAAAATGTTACGAGGGGTTATTTATAGCAAAGGGTGGGGTGGCCCTTGACATTCCCCTTTGTGATAGTTCATCTACCCTCATGACTCTTCATCTACTCTATGATTGTTACATCCAACTATCGACACTTGAACTTACACTTGGAAATATGTTACATTACAATGCACATGTACCCATGTGAGACAAAATGGCTTGGGCAAGCCATGCAAGACATCACTATGAATCAGACAACCATGGGAAGTCCAACTCTTCGACATCCTCGCGATGATCAACAGTAGCAAACTGATGCCAAGATTGGTAGTCCGCGATGGTGTTTGTCTACTCCAAGGTAACATCTTTTTGGAACCTGACTCTTGCCTTCATAACATCTGGGTACACTGCTCGGGCTCCTCTGTCCAACTTGTCTGATATCATGCGCATCATTGTCTTCAGCACGGCCGGACCAACAACAAACTTGTGCATGATGTTTGCATTGATATAAGTCTGGGCTGGTGGCTATGTGCATTAACTCGTCAAAGTAAGAGTCAAGCTCTAGTCAAGCCCGTGCCTTTGTCTTCGCTTGGGTGAGAATCCCAATAGATGGGATCACATGTGCACGTACCACAACATCCATACTCTTGAATACTTGTGCATGGGCAGCCTGTAGACTAGTGATGAGCTGCGGGAGATCTTCATAGTTCTGGATCTGACTTCAGATGCATGCCTTCAGCTCAACCACTCTGGGATTCAACCTCTTAGGAAAGTGAATTACAGCTCCCTTGTATCTCATCATCCATGTTTTCATGTAATCAACAACATCATCCACGTTTGACAAGATACATTCTCTTCTAGCACATCGTTGCTGCCATCCATTGAGATGGACGACTGCCTTATTGTTATAGACATTTTTGTGCCTTACAGCTATAAGCATGAAATGTCCATAATCCAAGGGATCCAAAGTCCCTAAACATGTTGTTCCTACCCCTAGAGGAACAAGGCTAACAAACCACAGCAATTCACAGAAGTTCTCCACCAGAAACTGCTCAAAAACAAGTCAATTCAGGATCAATTCAAAAGCTCCACTAGCTGCCTGCGTTGAAATGCAGAGGCTACACTGGCTAGTTGCATTGCAACGCAGGTGGAAGCACTACCAGGGTGCGTTGAGCGGGAAATGACAAATGTCAGGGTCTCTTGTGAGAGGTGTCAAGACTGTGGAAGCTTCCAAAATCTTCCTCCATGACACTTGCCTTGCTGAGTTCGACTAAGTGATGAGTAAGAGGCTCTTAGTCTCCAAGTGGAAGTAAGAACTGACAGAGAGAGAGGACACTAGTCAGATCACAAGCTGACTCATCCTCACTCCAAACATCTATATATGGATCTCTTCTCCATGAGATCTAGAGGCTGGAATTTTGTTATTGCAAAGAATTGTTGTTGGTTTGAGATCAGAATCATTGGGTGCTTAATGCTTTGAAGGGAGGTGAAGATAGGAATTTCATTTGCTGGGAAGGAGATGCTAGATTGGAACTCTCTTGGTTGTATCTCTTCCTGAACCTTGTTATTCATCAATAAAGCTATCTTGGTTTCTCCTACATGCTGATGTGTCTTTGATGTATGATTGCATTAGTGTATTTAGTTTATTTCTAATCCTGAACTAGTTATGAATATGAATCTATGTCTTTGTGTAGTGTTCCCTTCTTGTGATCTTGCAGGAACCTGTTGAAGCTGGGCGAGCGAGAAGGCAAGCAACTGGGAACTCTCAAAGAGAAGAGAAACCGGATCGAGGGACAAACGGAAGACACCGGTTAGTCCATCCATCTCTCTTCATTCTTAATTCATAAAGGAAGAATACCAGAATAGCTGTTTCTGTTTGTTGCTAAGGCACTG
Organism: Pinus tabuliformis; assembly: GCA_031772625.1. Taxonomy (NCBI): domain Eukaryota; kingdom Viridiplantae; phylum Streptophyta; class Pinopsida; order Pinales; family Pinaceae; genus Pinus; species Pinus tabuliformis. The sequence goes on along the minus strand of CM062819.1, from coordinate 62,319,810 downwards.
TCACACCTTAGGTGGATAGGATCGTCCTGCATAGGCATTTTTCCCCACAACAAATTGGCAACTCCGCTGGGGAGATCTGTTTAGTCATTTTATTTGTGTTTCTATCATTGTTTGTTTCATAGACTCAACAGCAACAATCGAACTGCATCTGCTATTCTCAGATGCAAAGTAGACAACTGCTGCTTTGATCCAATCACTGGATTTGTCTATGATCTGAACAATGGACTCACAAATGATCTGATGATCCTTTGTGATAGATCTTAGTCCTCCTTCAAAGCATCCATTTGATTATACCTTGCTTGTTGCTTTGATTTGGCCTGAAACTGTAGATTAAATAGCAAACCGTGACCCAGAACCCAGTAAGGAACTCTCGTTTCTCCTTCAGCGCAGGCTCTGTGAAGAGAATCTGCATTTCAACGCAGTTCCCGTGAAGGCTACCTGCGTTGAAATTCAGTTTCCCTGTTATATAGGTGCGTTGATCCAGTTAGGCCTTGTGCAGCTGGGGTTCTCTGCTCTGTTTTGCCTTGATTTGATCTCTGATTTTTGCAGCCTGTAACCAGCATAGGTACCTGTCTGATAGCCCCTTTTCTCTGCTTAAATTCCGCCTCCTTTTGTACAAAAGACTGTGAGTGTTTTTATGTGTTTGTGGCATCATTTACAGTTTCCCTTTGCAAAAGTGAAATAGTCATCCTGTAGCCCTTGATTCAGATCTGTTGATTGTGATCTTAGGAGAGAGTTCATTGGCTGTTTACAGTTGGTTATACATTCATTTTTGCTTTTGGTTTGAGTTTGTCTCTTTTGAGTGTCAAAACAAGTATTCATTTCGAAAATCGTTAAGTGTTGTAATCTCTTCTACCCTTTCTGATTTCGAAAAAGTAAATTTGTTTGTATTTGTCATTTAAAAGAAAATTCAAAGTTGTGCAAAAAGCTTTCTTTTTAGGCATCAATATTAAGAAAGCGGAAAACAAACACTTGCATTGTGCATTTGCATCTTGATAGTTTGCATGATTGATTTAGGGAAAGTGCATTTAGAGTGTGCTGATTGCTCTCTGAGAAAAGATGGTGTCTTTCTTTTCCCTTTGTAGCTAGGATTTTCATTGTTGAAAAAGAGATAAAATTTGCTTATCATCTTTTAGATTGCATTTAGGAAGTTGTCTATAAATCTCGTGGTGAACCTCAAAAGGAAAACTTCTAAGAAAGATCAACATAAAATAAACTGAATGAACTTAATAACGCTTTGTAACATAACGCACAACATAGAGGTCTAGGCTAGAGACGTGTTCCGGCGTCGTAAAGCCTGGTGACTGTCGATCTCGCTGATGGTGGGTGATTCCTCCTAAGGGACGATAGCGCCAGTACGGATTGTGCTCCCACGTACTGTTGAGTATATATTGGGAGACCCCTATAGGCATAAAACCTTTATCCTTAGGAAGCTGTGTCGACCGCCCTACTGATCGCAATGCACCGAACACAGCATTCGGGAAGATTGACTGCCGTACCGTAAAACGTATTCTGCAGTTTTGTGATTGGTTTGGCACACCCTCTACCTAGATCTCTAGAGCAGTTCCTTTTGGCCTTTTTCAGACTCTATAACGGAAAAAGTCCATCTGAGCATTTGTCAGTTTGGGCTCGTTAAAACATCGAAGGTGACTAGAGTCATCTTTTGTTTTTTCTCGACTCTTTAAAATTGAAAAAATAAGTTGTGTCTAAAGCGTCATTAAAACTTATTTTAACGGAATATTAAATCACCCCTATTCCCGCGTTGATCTTTCAGTTGAGAAAATGGAGCCCTCCAACCAAGGAATTCCCCTTGGTGGAAGTCCTAGTCCCTTCTCCTCTTGGGGAGATGTTGGAGCGCCCCATATGGCCACATTGTTGCTTCCAGGACTGAAAATCGGCTTGCCTGTCTGGCTCTTCTCAACTAATGTTGTTCAAAACACCACTATTCTTGAACAATCGAATCAGCAGTTAGACCAGTCCAGAGCTGCCCACCAGCCTTCCACTTCCTCTAACTCTTCCTCTCCTCCTTCCTCTTCGCTTGATGGAGCTGGCAAAACCAAAAGCCAAGCTCCTAAGGAGAAGAAGGAAAAGAAGAAGAAAGAGAAGAAGAAGAAGGAGCCAAAAGCGACTGGGGGCAAGCGAATGGCGTCTAATGAAAATCCACACACTGCACTGACCAGGCCTAAATCGCCATGTGTCATATGTAGGGGAGACCACTTTCACAGAGATTGTCATTGCATCCCTCGGATACTAAGGGACTGGTCTCCCCGATTGCACAATTCGGTGGCGTCAACCTCTGATAGCCATGTTGACAGCACACCGTCAACTAGTGAAAGTGAAGCTACAGGACAGAGAGGGAGAGCTAGATTTCCCTGCAAATTGTGTGAAGGCGACCATGCCATCCACCGTTGTCCCTTCTTAGACGAGGCTAAAAGAGTTTTGGAAGATCGCCCGGTTTTACCAGTGCAACTTCCTCCTGGATATCAAAAACTCCTGCCAAGTCCTTCACCAGTTGAGAACCCGGCTGGCCCGCTCAGGTGGTCAGCCGAAGCACCTATCATTGAGGATGAACCGTCTGAATCCATACCTGACGAAAGTCAAAAGGTTGAGGCGGTAGTTGACCCGGTTTTTCCTTCAGAGGCTCTATCTTCGAATGATACCATCACAGAGGAGAATAAAGACGGCACCGTCCAAATTCTCTTCATCAACACAGACTCCGACGAACAAGGGGGCAATTTGCCCATTCCTTTATCGCGGGAAGGAACTTCGTCAGAGTCATACCCGGCCGTCTATTCGGTCCCACCACCAAGCAACCTAGTTGTATCCTTCGACTGGAACCAACTAGGCAGATCCCGGTTGCCAGCAAGCATACGATTCAGAATTATCGTTCAAATATACAGAATGGTAATGGCTGGCACCATCATTGATGAGGGGGCATCTATGAGTATCCTTTCCTCTATTTCTTGGAAAGCGCTTGGTTCGCCAGCGCTTTTTCCTGAAATGAGAAATCTGACAGGCTTCGATAAAGGAACCAGTCGACCTTTAGGGATTCTTCCCAATGTGCCAATCACATTGAAAGGGAAGACCGTTCAAATGAACGTGATGGTCGTTCAAGGACCCTTGGATTATAACCTACTCTTTGGACGTGACTATATATATTGCATGGGAGCCATCGTCTCCTCACTCTTTAGAGTAATGTGTTTTCCGCATGAAGGAAGAATGGTCAAGCTCGTGGACCAACTTTCATTCCCCGGATCACGCATCGCAAATAATCATATACCATCCCTAAATGGTCTCTTCACTCAAGAAATGTCTCAACCCACGGTCTGTCCTCCTGATGAGCGCGAGTAATCCAGGAGGATATGACTGGAACCCAGGGGGCATGCATCCTGGTCTGTTTCGGCAGGAAAACCTTGGGTATAGGGTAGGTTTCCGCGGGAGAATATGACTAGTCTGTACCCCGTCCGTCTAGGAAGAGGGGTTATTCGAGAATAAGATTCTCTTGTCAAAGCTACGTGTTTGGCACTGAGGTCATTCACCTTTTTCTATCTCGGTAGACACCGCCGAAGAAGTGTTTTGTTTGAAAGATTAATAGAACAATCTTTGGGTAGCCTGAAAGAGGTAGGCCTCGCTCGGTAGAACAAATGTTTTGGCGGATGATGAAGTAGGGGTAACCTTGAAACTCTGTTTTATGCCTGGGGGCATGCAAACCTTTTTGAGTGCGAGCAAGGGGCGGCTATTTATTTTTTAAATTTTTAGGTCCTCCCTTTAAACCTGTAGGTCTAACCCTTTAAACTCGTAGGATTAGTCGTTTCCGAACTTGCATAGCGAAAGGATGCGGAGAAAAGCTTTGTAAGATGAAGCTCCATAAAAAATAGAATCTTAATGAGACATTCTTATCATATGACTGGATTAATCGAGCAGTTTTAGCACACAGTTCATGCTCGTTAAAAAATAAAAGCAAGATCCGAGTAGTTTTAGCGCATAGTTCATGCTCGTTAAAAAATAAACATAAGATCGAGCAAATGTTTCCACCCGCGTTTAAGCTCGTTAAAAAATGAACTATTCCGGTAAATAACCACCGTGAATGTAATATCATCAGTCGCTAAAGCCTTGGTCATGTTTGCCCATCACCTCCACTTTTTCATTGGCCAATCATTCACCTCCATATGATTGTTTACCCATTTTGAGGAACAGCTGCGAAGAGTGATTTCACTAGCCATCCTTGTGACACTGCCGTGATTTGGAAATTCCAATCCTTCCCTGGAATCAGTTGCTACCCTTTTTATCACTCGTTCCTCAAAAGACAAGTCTTCTTTAAGCTCTTTTCATCTGAATCGTGAAATATGAAAAGATTGCCGAGTTTTGGCCTTCCATCTCGATAAAGTGACCAGAAGAGCTATCCCTCCTCTAGATTTTAATCTTTTTGGACCTGAGGGATTATTGCACAAAAATATCGAGCGCTTGTTTTATTCGGCTCGTTAAAGATATCGAAAATCCATCCCTTCTGTATTGTTTTATACTTTTTCGGACTTAAGGGATTAGATGACGAAAAAAGGCCTTTTGGAGTTAACTTTATGTACCTTTTCAGACTCTCTAAAAATGAAAAGGACCGAGTTATCCTTGTCGTTAGAATCGTTAAATGCATGAAATAGCGACAAACTTGTCTTTAGACGAGAACGAGTTTCACTATCGCTAGGCTCGTTAAAACATAGCGATGGGATTGCCCGAAGGGCAAGTTATAGAACAAGCATATGTTATCCTCCTCAAGCTTGACAAAAATAAAGAGGTACTGGTCAGCAATGACTAGGGAAAAATTGGGAGAAAGTCAAGAAAACTTTGATGGTAGCAAGTCGCTCTTGAACATGACACTTTTCCTCCGTACCACAATCGGGTTGGGTTGTTTCATTCACCGGTCACATCACCATGGTCTCGCCATACCATCCATATTGGGGTAATGCTACCAATCCATCGCATCAGTGTCGCCATATGTTCAAGAGAAGTCGTTCAGAGAAGTCACCTGTGTCCCATCCACTACCATACATTATACTCTTTCATGACCGCCACCATGAATCATATGTCATCAGATCGTTTTCACCTCCATCAAAGTCATTAGCTCCGTCCCGTGTCATCGATGTGGGATTCATTAAGGCCCTCCTTTGAAGGATCGATTCTTGTCGACATCAGCTCATTATCCAAGAAGTTGATCTAGGAACACCCCCTTCAGTACTTTGAAGCTTGCATGCCTCAATGGAAAGTTTCTCACTTCCGGCGACAGGTATACATCAATGACCTTCGATCGAAAGATTTTGCGTGGTGTTCGACGCCAAGTCCTCTATTCACACCACGTGAATTGTACTGCAGTACCTTGAGGGTCATCATCATTATCGGTGATTCCTCTCGCGCTTGTTAACAGTTTACATCATTGACTGGTAATCAAGCGATGTCTTTCCATGTTCGACTTCAGAGCAATTCTCACATGGATCGACTTGTACTTAGAGTGAAGATTGGACGAGATTGAAGACCCCGGATCTAGTTTCATCCATCCGGGCTGCGATATATATTCAGAAAATAAAGACATGGAAATGTACAGCTTTGCAGCATAGATAATCATCCTACCAAAAGGATGATGGCTCTTTCAGAATCATCAGTCTATCATCAGACGATTGTCTGTTATATGTACATGAAAATGAATTTATAAAGCTGAGCATGGGAATGCCCACCTCAGCTAGATCATGAAAAAAGTATGAAAACAATGTATTGTATTGTATTGTGTTACAGGTCTCCTCCCAGTAATGAAAGAAATTCGGATCCTCCTAATAAAGCATTTTACCCGATAAACGACCTCATACTTTAGGGGGCAACTGTTATAGACATTTTTGTGCCTTACAGCTATAAGCATGAAATGTCCATAATCCAAGGGATCCAAAGTCCCTAAACATGTTGTTCCTACCCCTAGAAGAACAAGGCTAACAAACCACAGCAATTCACAGAAGTTCTCCACCAGAAATTGCTCAAAAACAAGTCAATTTAGGATCAATTTAGAAGCTCCACTAGCTGCCTGCGTTGAAATGCAGAGGCTACACTGGCTAGTTGCATTGCAACGCAGGTGGAAGAACTACCAGGGTGCACTGAGCGGGAAATGACAAATTTTAGGGTCTCTTGTGAGAGGTGTCAAGACTGTGGAAGCTTCCAGAATCTTCCTCCATGACACTTGCCTTGCTGAGTTCGACTAAGTGATGAGTAAGAGGCTCTTAGTCTCCAAGTGGAAGTAAGAACTGACAGAGAGAGAGGACACTAGTCAGATCACAAGCTGACTCATCCTCACTCCAAACATCTATATATGGATCTCTTCTCCATGAGATCTAGAGGCTAGAATTTTGTTATTGCAAAGAATTGTTGTTGGTTTGAGATCAGAATCATTGGGTGCTTAATGCTTTGAAGGGAGGTGAAGATAGGAATTTCATTTGCTGGGAAGGAGATGCTGGATTGGAACTCTCTTGGTTGTATCTCTTCCTGAACCTTGGTATTCATCAATAAAGCTATCTTGGTTTCTCCTATATGCTGATGTGTCTTTGATGTATGATTGCATTAGTGTATTTGGTTTATTTCTAATCCTGAACTAGTTATGAATATGAATCTATGTCTTTGTGTAGTGTTCCCTTCTTGTGATCTTGCAGGAACCTGTTGAAGCTGGGCGAGTGAGAAGGCAAGCAACTGGGAACTCTCAAAGAGAAGAGAAACTGGATTGAGGGACAAACGGAAGACACCGGTTAGTCCATCCATCTCTCTTCATTCTTAATTCATAAAGGAAGAATACCAGAATAGCTGTTTCTGTTTGTTGCTAAGGCACTGTCACACCTTAGGTGGATAGGATCGTCCTGCATAGGCATTTTTCCCCACAACACTTATGCATGGTACCAAACTTGGAATACAACACCCGCATGAATGTGTCAAGGGACAACACTTCATCTCTTATTGTCTTCCTCAATTCTTCTCGGGTGGATGTTGTAACCAATTCCCCTCCATGCTTGGACGTCTGTAGCTCCTTCACCATTCACCCATTCTCAGCTATCAGAAAGCAAACACTCGAGCTAGTGGCTTTGGCATATGATCTAGTAGCATCGGCCAATGATGCTAGATGTTTGTGCACATTAGACATGATCAATCATTCCTCATACTGTGTAGGAGATGTATGATCTTACGAAGTTTCCACTCTATGAGATTGCACAACTCTATGTTGAGACTCGTCGAATGAGATGTTGTGCATCTCTCCTTCCAGTTGATCTCCAAAGATCTCAGTGTCTCCTTGGTTTCTTGGGACTTGCTTGTATTTTGGATGCGATGAAGCTGGTGGGTCGACCTCTTGGTGGTGAGGCATGAGGCCAGTGTATTTTTCCAATTCTTGTCGCTCCATATCTGTATACATTTGTTCAAGTGCTCTCTCTATCTCTTGAGCGAAGTCCTACTCCTATGATGGCTCACCCTATTTTCTTGATGCCATCTATTTTGATGAGCCCACTACCTGTACGGGGGTTGTTTCATCCATCTGCACAAGTTTTGCCTCCTGTTACCTATTCTTGATGCGCTTCCTTCTCCTGTTTGCCAACTCATGTTCCTTCCAGAGCTTCTCCTTCAACTCACGCAACTCCTTCTCTGTTTCCTCCATTCTCCGTTTCTCTCTCTGCCTTTGTGCGTTTCGCTTGTCATGCTATTGCCTCTTCGTCTCTATAGCCATAGCTGCTTTCTTCATAAGTGGATCTACTTAGAACTTGCAACTTTTCTCTTCCTCCATGCGATTGACAATCTTCCTCTTTCCCTTGTCACGCACTGGTATGTTCACCTCTGCTACTGCTGCTGCTTCTGGTTCTCTCTGAGATGCTGCTTCACATTGCTTCGCTAACCATTCCACAGTGAAGTCAACTAATTCATTGAGTCTGGAGGAGTTGTAACAATATCTCCATGGATCCTCCTCCGCCTAATGACATGCCCCATGGATCGAGTTGAACTATATTCTCACGTAGTGATATTTCACAAGACAATGCAGATCATACGGATTGTAACTTCATAGGTTGAATGGATACTTCTTCATTTGATGTACTTCGACATCCGCATGCTTGAAACTTTAGATCTCGTATAACCCAATGCGCAATGGAAGAGTGAGCCAATGGGCCTTCTTCTTCCTGTGCAACCTAGCTATCAATCCTGCTGAGATGTGATATGCTACTTCCTACATGACGAGTATGTCCAAGGCAAACTTCGGTAGAACATGCAGAGGCTTCTGTGCATTGTACATCCGTATGAAGGTGCCGGATGGTGAGGCATACGAATCAATAATGTCTATCAGTGCCTCCATTGTTGCCTTCATCTTGTAAACTGGAATGACAAAATGATTGGAAAACCATGTGATAACTCCTCTGAAGCTGCATTTGGACAACATCTTATAATAAGTGTTCACAACAGTCTCCATCGGTGTCCATGCCCACTTCAAGCCCTAGAACTCCTGTCGGGCACAGATCGCATCCAAGATGTAGGCAGACATGTAGATTTCTTCTTGCATACCTTTGGGCGGCTGTTGAACCCTTGCTACCCGTTCCTTCAGTTGATCAGCCAACATGCTGGACCAGTTACATGCTTTTCCCTCTCTACCCAGTTGTTCTAGCGCAATCACCCAACTATGTGGGAAGGTTTCCGTGCTTTTTTTGCCATACAGTCAACATGAAAATATGACCAAGTGTTGATACACCTTCCGTAGTGTCTTCGTCTTGTAGACCTGGTTGGGTGTCATCCTGAATTTAGTCAACTCCTTCACCCAGTTCTTCAAAATGTCTCTAGAGTTGGTATTACTGCTGGGTAAGATGAAGGGTGTCTCCATGATGGTTACGAGCTTCGACATTTGATACATCTCATCATAATAATTTTCCCTAAAGGTAGCAATCTCCATCCTACTGGCACTTATCAATGTCATCGTCTCGAGATCAGTGTGTCAGATTATCTAATGTATCATGTTTGCGCATGGGAGCATGGGATACCTGCATGCAATCTGGTACAATCTGGACTCGTGAATGTTCACATAGTCTTGGAATTTTTTGAGGTCTTCCCAAAATGTGCCTGAAAAAGCATCATTGACCTCTTGCTAATTCAACTTGATGTCCTTGTTAAGAATCAACTCGGTATCTTCATAGATCGATAGAATTGCAGACACTCGCTCAACCACTGCTCTATTTACTCTTCCGTCAGTGTCCTTTGATCCTTCTCTCTTGGAGGCCATTGATCCTAAACTACTAAGAGGTGGATGAACACCTAGTAGATCTGGAGACAAAGTGACATGCATGGCAAGAAATCTGTCAGTGAAAACAAAAGCAAACTTGAGGAAAGACATGCAACATACCTGGGGATTGACTAGAAAGGATTATGTAGTTTCCACTGGGAGGTTGACTGGATGGCTGCCAGAACTGAGAAAAAGGAAGTCTCAGCTATCTAGGGAGGTTGACTAGCTGCTAGATTTGTGCAATGTGCAATCCAGCTTGGCATGCTAGAATTGTGCAATGCGCAATTTCAGCTGGCAGTGGTTGCATGCCCCATGACTACATTGCGCAATTTTTTGGCCCAACAGTCACTGTCCCTCATAATTGCGCAAATAAAGCCTGGAGGACAACTCCTGGGAAGAAATGCGCATTTCCTAAGAGGAACATAGAGCCTTCCTTCTCAGGATTGTGCAACGCTGTCTTGGTGAGGCAAAGTTCAAGCCAAGGCTACCCAGACCCGCCTGTGGGAAACTGAAAGAAAATGTGATTGTGAATGCATGGCGATACTAAGTGTAAGTAGAGGAAAATGATCGTTCATGAAAACCATGAATGAAAAATTAAGAAAATGGAACAACATCCATGTGGGTGAAGCAGGTCGCCGAATCGGTGACCGTTTGTGCAAAATAGTTTCATGCATGCAACAACAGTGAGGTGCTAACGAAAATTGGAATGGTGCTAGTACAAGCTAGTATGCATGTAAACGAAAAAAAGCATTCAAAGAAATCAAGCAAACATCACTCACACAAGCAAAAACACAAAAAGCGATAGAAATGCTGCAAAAGACAAGTTAAGACCACTTACCCGTGAATAGCTGAGCTGGATGTTTCGAAGAGTCTTGATGTGCTGTGGGATGTCAGAGCTCCAAGATCAATGTGAAGAAATGAGCACTGATGCATCAAATAAATAAGTTTGAAGCTCATGACGCACATGCCACAAATCTAGGAAAAAGCGGCACTTGGAGGAAAGATTCTAAAATTATCTTTGCATGTAACCTCCAGCTGCTAAAAATAGTTGCCGAAAATCTAGGGATGCTTTTTTCATGTTTATTTTTTTATTTGGGGAAAAAGAAGCCCATGCATGCAAGTCAGGTTTTCTTGGTCCTGGGTGGAACCGGTCAACTCAACTACACATGCAACGACCTTCTTAGCTGAGAGGAAAAAATGTGCATTTCTGGGAGGGAGCTAGGTTGGCTGCCTAGGATATTTGCACAATTTCTGGGCAGAGTAGCTGACTGTTATCTAGGATTGCGTAGTTCCTGGGCTGAGCAACCCTGGTGCAAGGAATTGCGCAATTTTCTCAGTGAAGCTTGACTGGAAGATTTGCGTAATTTTGAAGCCCAGTAGGCCACCATACAGAATTGCGCAATTTATAGAGGGAAGGCTTATTGCCCTCCATATTTGCACAATTTCTTGAGGGAGCTGCTCAGCCTGCAGTTGGGCCAAGTCTGAGGAAACAACCTGTTAGGGGAATGCAACAAGCTCTCATGGACAGGTTGTCGTTCTGCAAGAAAAACACTGAAGCTTGTGTACTTGACAAAGCAAGACATGCTGCTATGAAAAGGTTGGTAGGGAGGCTCTGAAACGAAGCTAAGGAAAAATCTTGGAGGGTGGTTGTAGACGCTACAACAGGCTCAAAGAACCAAGGGCTAAACACAAAGGGTGGTCGATGATCGGCAATTGGTGAAACCTGATATTGCATCACTGCAATAAATGTCCTCGATTGCAAGCTGCCGATAAGAAACGTCTGATATAAATGATGAGCCAGGTCACAACCCTCAGTCCTATGATGCAGAAACATTGAAAGGGGCTAAACCGTACGGGGCCAAAGGAGATCGACGTTCACAGTTTATAAATTCTGTTTAGTTTTAAAGCCCCCAATATCCGAGTTATGATAAACTTGTATTAACTGTTTCATAGGGCATGTATGGCTATGATAGTGTTTCGCAGGAAGTTAAGTAGACAGATGAGTTGTCAGTCGTGCTTAGGACATGTTATGGCCATCATGGGTGATCTCTCTCGGTTCTTGTGAGTGGTGAAGCCAAATAGTTAAGGTGAAAGTAACAGGCAGACTGGACAGATCACTCTCGGTTCTTGTGAGTGGTGAAGCCAAATAGTTAAGGTGAAAGTAACAGGCAGACTGGACAGATCATTGAGGCAGAGACGTGGTTTGATCAGAGGCCATAACAGGGGTGTCTAGGAGATATTTTCCTCCCATCCTCTTTTAATTTTCCTTTTTCCCATTATTCTGTAATTTCTGTTTATTTCCAAGAAGGGAACCAAATCCTGATTGTGATAATTTGGGTAGCAGGCCTTCACACGCTGAGACAACTGGTCTATTAGATAGTTGGATCTCAACTTGGGATATTTTGTAATTGTTAATTCTAGCTCCCCCTCTTCTTATAAATAGGGGGAAGAAACACTTAATAGAGGTTCCAGAATTCTGCACCCATAGTGGTCTAAATTCTTTGGTTCCAATCACTTGTTCATGAGGGACTTGAGTTGTAGATTGCTGAATGTAAATGGACTGGTGAATGTGACTCATTTTGAAGATTAATGACACTCTTTGGTGATTCCAATCATGGCAACACGAAATATGTTTTCCCCTCTGTAAATCTCATTTCATATGTGTATTTCTTTCTTTGAAATAGTGTGGTGAAGCTGTCGGTTTCACCCTTGTTCATGATTGCATATTTGTTATTAAAGTAGTGGCAGTACTTGCTTTAGCTACATATTTACTTAAGTACCTGTAATGTGCATAGATTTACTTATGCTTTTGGTGACAAATATGCCCATGAGGTATATGGCACAAAACCTTGACTAACGTTCCACTCCTTCCGCTCCTTCATCTCCTCCCTCTTCCATATTTCTGCTGGAACATTGTGGCTTAGGATTCTGCCTTGCAATCAATCCTATCCACCAATTTCCCTCCTCCCTTTCCTCCTCTTCACTTTATTGCAACAGCAATATTAAGCTACCTGTTGTTGTGTGTCGACCACTAGAACTAGACATTTCTCTTTGAGGTGTCCCGATTTACCCCCTGAACATTTAGATCCATGTATTGGCTTAAGTCTACTTTGACAAAGGGCTATTGAACCAAGCCCCCTTTTATTCTCTTTTTCAAATTTCGTGACAATTGGAGTGCTTTCGAAACCCCACACTAATAATCTTCCCAAACAATCCTCTATTTAAGATGTCCTAGGCATTGGTCTATAATCAATACAGAGGTTGTCTATAGGAAGATTTCTATGTCTCCTGAAGGACTTGTGCTATGGGTTCCATTAAAAGTGACAACATAAGCTATAAAATGAAAAATCATCCTGGAAAGATGATCAAAGGATCTCATGGAAGGGGAAGGGAAGCTCATCAAGAGATTGAGGACTGAGCTAAATAAGAGGAAATTACATGGAGACAAAATTCCCGCATCCAATGGTTATGAGAAGGGTAAAGGAAAACTCGCTTCTTCCATCACTCCATGATCAACCACCACCAACACAATATAATCTTATCTCTAACCTCCCAGAATGGAGATCAGGTAGTAAATCACAGGGAAATAGAGGAGGATCACTCTCCTTCTTCTCAGGTTGTCTATTGAAAGGGGATCAAGATAGAACTGAAGCCATTGACCGAGTGACAAAGCATGTATTGAGGTTGATAACAACATAAAAAAATGAGGCCATGTTAAGGTAAATCTCTGATGATGAAGTTGAGGAGGTGGTGAAGGAATTGAAAAATAACAAGTCTCCTAGACCATATGGATTCACCTCGGAATTTTATAAGGCTTGCTGGCACTTCCTTGGTAAAGATATTGTCAAAATGATAGAAGAATCCTGAAATAAGCAATAGATATGGTCTGGGTTGAATGCCACCTGTGTCACTCTGATCCTGAAGACGAACGTAGGTGACCCTAACAGATCATTAGAGAAATTTTGAGGTCTAACGTGGGTATCCTAAGGAATATTATAAAATAATAGTGGAAATAATAAAATAAGAATAGATTACATCATCGAATTTTAGAGGGAAAAAAGAAAAAACTAGTTTTTAAACTCGTAATTTCAACTTATCCCCCTATGGTTTTACTTAAATTTCAAAAGGGATAACTTGTTGGATGCATAATTTAATTACTCATCCAAGAAGTAGCCAGGCTACATACTTTCGATGGACTCTTCTACACAAAAAATGGTAAATACATGAAAAATCATGATTGCAATCACATTCTTTCATGTATTTCTCATTTTTCGTGTAACAAAGTCCATCGAAAGTATGTAACATGGGTACTCCTTGGCTGAAGAGTTAAATTTTGCATCTAATGAGTGCTCCTTCTTGGAATTTGAGTAAAACGATAGGGAGATAAGCTGACAATACAAGTTGGAAAATTAGTTTTATTTATTTATTTTTAACTTTTTACTCCAAAAATCATGAATCATCCCCCATGATTGACATAATCATCTCGAATCCTATTGGTTATTATAAATTTGATTTTGGTTGTACAGCTTTGTTTTGAGGCCCATGTTTGACCTCAAAATATAAACAAAAATGTGGTTTATATTGATCACTAAACAAAAATCTAATTTATATTTTTTCAACACCCTAGTGTTGGTTCAAAAATATTTGGCCTGTTTGATGCGATTCCAAATCAAATCCTTGCCAAGTAAGTACCTTGGGGTTCCACTTGTGGCTAACCCCCTAAGGATCTCCTGATAGAAGGCATTTTAAAATAAAATCTAAAGAAGACTTGCAAAATAGACCTTCAGGACTCTCAATCTGGTAGGTCATGCAATGCTACTAAAAGCACTCCTTCAGGAAATACCGATCTACCAACCATATATTATCCTAGTCTCAGGGAGAATATATTCTTAAATTGTAGCAACCTTTAGGAATTTCTTCTTGAAGGGAATCGATCCCAATAAGAGATCGACCTTAGTCTCATGGGACATGTTTTGTTTTCCGAAGCGTTATGGAGGATTGAATCTTCGTGATCCATATTGAACAAGGTGATGGGAGCTAAATTATGGTGGCATTGGCTCTAGGGGGGCTCATAATTATGGAAAAGAATATGTGACAAAAAGTATGGCCCAAACCACTCCTAGGTGGGAAAGCTTCATTTGGAGGTCTTCCCCACAAGATCACACTTATGGAACCTGGAAGAAAGGAATAACAATCTCATCAAAGATCACTTCTTCTGGGAGATCCTTGACGGAACTACTGCGTGGTTTGGGAAGAATATTGCAAAATTTCTTAGACCAAATAAAAAGGTAGAACTTAACAAACTTAAAGAATTCTTGCACACTCAAAATGATCAGATAGTGGTAGATTATTGAAAAATCCCAAGTCCACATGAAGAACGGAGAAGTTGGAAATTAGAGATGGAATGGCATATGGCAGATGTAATTCAAAATTGGGAAATATACAACAACTTGCTTTAGGACCGCTGTATCCCAATCGTGGAAGGAGACGACGGATTGAGATGGGGATATAGGCCTAAAGGTATGTTCTCAACTAAAGAAGCATATCACCTAGCAAAAAGTTTTGATTCCGTCCCAAAATATCCCGTCTGGTGCAATATATGGTCCTATAATTTATAACCGAAGCTAGTCGATTTCCTTTAGCTGGTGGGGCGAAGAGGTATACTGAATTGGGACCATATCTTAAAAAAGGGTTACATCAACCCATATAGATGCCTGATATGTCATATTCAATAGGATTCTATTGAACACTTGTTAAATTCTTGCTCTAGAGCTGAAACACAATGGTGGTGTCTGGAAAACACCTTTGGAAATATCGATCGATTGAGGAATAATATTAATGAAATGATTGTGTAATGGAGAATATCCTTATTCAAACCCCGTTGTCAATCATGCCTAGGTTTTTGTTCTTGGATTTCTTATTTGGAATATTTGGGAAGGCAGAAACAAGCTCATCTTCAAGGGTCTGAGCACTCCCTTAGAGGTCATTTGGAGCACCACGAAATAAAATATTTGAGAGTCAATATGGGCGGTGAATTGGGAAAAAGATGACTGGAAGGTGACTAGGGAGGAAGCCTTGATCCTGACCCACTTAAACTTATGTTTGTTGGTATCGGGTCCGCAAAAGCTTCCTGGGCCATGAGAGCAGGTTCCCCCTCCTCCTTTGCGCCCCCTCCAAAAGGCTTCATGAAAATAAATTTTGATGGAACATTGAAAGGTAATCCAGGTCTAGCAGGATATGGTGGTATTTTAAGGAATTCATAAGGAAATCCCCTAGGTATCTATTTAGGTATTGTGATTCAACAAAAAATAATGTTGCTGAATTCACAACTCTAGAAAAACATATGGTGCTAGGTTGTCAATTACAAATCTCAAAATCTCAAATTACAAGGGACTCATTAATGGTGGTCTAGGTGGCAAAAAAATATTGAATGACACCCGGTTTTCAAAGGTGATCAAGAGTTCATGATTGGAAACCTAGGAAACTGGAATAACAGAGCTTATTTTATCCTTTCCCTATGCAATCACCTTAAATACCACACAATGGCATATTGGATAGCTAATCAGGGGCTTATAGACTCATATAAGGACTTTTCCTCTCATTGGCATCTAGAATTAGCTCCCTAAGACCTGGAGACCTTGGAAAGATTGGTCAATTTGGACAATTCTTCCCCGATGGGGGTGAGCAATGTGAGAGGCATGTTGGAGGCAGATTGGCATGAAATATGGTACCTTGCCTCAGGTGAATCCAACATGATGGAATGACACGTGTAGATTACAAAGGAGCTGGCCACCCCAGGTGGTGCCAGATGATCCAAAGCATTAAGAAGGCTAGAATGGTTTATAAAAACTACAAATAAACATTCTTTTCCTGCATTTGGATGTTGAGTATAGGAGTGTGGTTTAATAGAACTGTGACAATTAAGTGTGCATAGGACCTCCACTTGTGCTTGCTTACTGATCTGGGCTTCATTGGGTCGAGAGGAGTTGGTGGGGGGAAGTATGTAGTTTTTGTGGGCCTAGTTCATGTGAAGGTGAGAATAGTGTGGGATCTAGGAGACTATGATTCTGACTGTGTTTCAGAGGGTGTCATCATTGAATTCCGCATTCAAGTGCTTATCTACTGCTTGAGAGGTAATTTTCATCTTGGTGACAACATTTTGACATGCTATTTAAGTTCCACCTCCACTACTTGCTGGTGGTCTCTAGATTTTGTGAAGTATTGGACCCCCCAGCCAACCTCCCTTGTGGTGAGGTTGACTCTTTGAAGCAGCAAGGTGGTGTATGGAAAAGTTGGGGTTGGAAACATGGGTGGCTCTTGGGTTTGGTTCGTTCACTTGAAGGCTCCCTCTTGGTGAATTGGGGTGATGAGACTAAGAATTGGTGGGCTAGCCCCATCGGTTCTCTATGTGTCTATTAGGTGGGAGTGTCCCCTCTCCTAGGCAGACTTAGAGGGTAGAGTGAGCCTATTGAAAATAGTTTTACGCGGATAGCCATCATGTTGAGACAACGAGGGAGGACTTAGTGTGGAGATGGCCCCTGCGAATAGCCTTGGGACCGAGCCGATTGGGAGGAGGAGCAAGCTGAGGAGGGTGTAGAACAGGACAATGAGGTATCCCAAGTCTGCGCTTCATCGCCAGGGCAGGTGGTGCAACCTCCAATGTTGGCCTCAATTTCTGATTAGTTGTGCAATATTCATGCCAGTTTGAACATTCTCCATGAGCAAAGGTATGAGGATAGAAACGAGACTATAACTTACATTAATGATGTGCAATTATTTTAGGGAGAAATTTTGGAACACCTCACTTGAGTTCACTGTAGTCAACACATACATTCTGAGAGGTTGGATGAAATCGAAGTGAGGTTGGCTCATATTGATTTTCATTTTCACGAGGGGCGCAAACCCCTTGTAGCCCCTGGAAATGCTTAGATGCCAAATCCTTCGATGTAAATGGTCATTGCTGGATTTATTTTGTTCTATCTTTTTTTGGGTGATATGTCTAGTATGTCTATGGGGTCCTTGTAAGAAACAACTTTATATTTTTATGTTTTGCACTACTTCCCTGGCCAAGAAATCTGGTCAGAGTGAGGCTGGGAGAGTAGAGGATTATGGCTGGAGGTAATGAATTTTTGAGAAATTAATATAAGCTCTTCGATTGATGAAAAAATAATCAAAAAGTTAGGAAACAATGGATTTTTGAATAGAGTGTTTCCTTAAAAACATGGGAATAATAACTTGCAGATTCTAGCATAATGGTGCTTTTCCTTCTCCTCCACCTTGTGGCTATATTTATACTAATAAATGATGGTTAGAGTAATTATCCACCAACAATAAGAGGTAAGTATCCTGAAAAACTTGTAAACCCCAAATAAAAATACACAAATTTGTGCACATTTATATATTTTTGTTGCATTATGAAAGCATACACAAATTTTCAATGGCAAAAGTATATGTACACACATTTCTTAAAAAAAAAATCACATATATATACTTTTTTTCCGAAGGTGGTAAAACCTATCAACTTAGGTGTCAAACCAACAGTGAGGACAGCCATCTCTGGCTGCTATCCGCGAATGCTGGGTTTGACTCATCACTGTTAAATAGGAAAACCACGCCACCTGACATAACCCTGCTGGTGGTCCGTAATCGGGAGCAGGCTCTCACTCCTACCAGATGCCTCTGGGTCTTGGGCCGTTAACCTGTGTCCTTACGTCCGAGGAAGACGAGCTCTTAGCCAAGCCGAGCTCTTATACTTGTTCGTAGATCAAAAATAAAATATTTAACTTTACAATAATATTTTTTAAAAATTTAAAGAATAATTAGATTACAATTGTAAAAATGTAGCCATTTAATACATTTCAATCATAAAAATAATAAAATATACTAAACACAAATTTACACCTAAACAAAAATATTATAAATACAATATTTACATGAAACTATCGATACAATCCAAATATAAATATCATAACAATAATCAATATTATAATTTTATATATTCATACCCAAATAAATCATGAGTTTTATAAGATTGAGTGAGAAAACTCTCAATCAATTTAAATCTATTTAAAATAATAAAAAGTTTCAACTTAAAAAAAACTTGATCTCTCACTATTTCATTAAGTTAAAATTAAAACAAATTCATTATATATATATATATATATATACTATGCAGATCTGTTCCTTAATAAATACATCAAATATGTATAAACCATATATAAGGCCTCTGCGCCTATATATTATTAAACAAAATGCACTAACTAAAGATTACATTTATTAAATGTAAGTATATGTAAAGGGGAAAAGGTGAACTTTGACTTTATTTCAGAGTGCAATAAAAAAGAGGGTATATTATTAGATTGTATATTATTAAAAACTAGTCTTAAATCTGATTTCATTTATTCCAATTAGTATGAGATCATAATCATTTTAGACTCCATTATTCTCATTTTTAAACTACTTTTATAACCACATACAAAGTAGTTCCGCATTTATTTTATTCATTTGCTAACAAAGTGATTGCCATCACATGGTAACATGTGGACATGGACATGGCATGTTTTTAATAGTATACTTATTGCATGTTATACTTTGTTTAATATGTGTGTTTAATGTTGTATATAATGTCTACAGCTTTGTAAAGGAAAAAACATGATTTCTGAAGATGTTATAGTCATGTACTTCCAATTTATTAAAAAAAAGGCTTTATCAATATTTATATTAAATTGTTTCGAATGATGAATTTGTAAATTATTTATTTTTACACCAAGTTAAATCATAATTATAATGATAAAATTTGATGTAATTATTTTTATATACAAAATTAAATCATAATTATAATGATAAAATTTGATAAATATTTATGGATAATTATGATATTTGAGATTGATTAATAATATAAATGTAAATATTTTAATCATGTAGTAATAATATATTGTTTTGTCTTGTAAATATTTATTATATATATATTATTAAGATAAATATTTACAAAATATTTGAATCTTAATCTCACAATTTACATAATATTTCATAAAATAATGATCGCAATTGTGTTGTTTATGGACTATCATTAATATCTTATATTATTACAAACAAAATTTAAAATTTAAAAGTTATTTTAAATATTAAGCATGATGTATTAGATAGCTAATATCTAATTTATCATTTAAATAATATGTTTTATAAAATAAAGTATTGAATTTTTAAAAGGTTATATAACATAAAGAAAGAATCACCACGTGAGACCAATTTATTCTTTTGATAACTAACATTTGAGGTCATTTCATTAATAATTTGAGCAATGATCGAAAAATTTGATCAATAGGGAATTGGATTAGTTGGATTATGTATAATTGATTTTAGGATAAATGAATTAAAAGGTAGATCTATAGTAGGAGAATGGGGTTGTTTACATCACCTCCAAATGTTAAGCTCTATATGACCCCCATGTTAACCCTAAAAAACCGTTATTAAGCCCTAGATATTGTAGGAATTTACAGGGTAAGTTCCTCAGACAGAACACCAAAGGACACCGCTCACAACCAGATCGCAGATCAATACACCAGTGTTTTTGACGTGGTTAAAACCCTCAAAGAGGGAAACAGTCCACGGCCTGAGCCAACGCGGCCACTTCAGGCAATTTATTAATAAAAGAATGAAAATTTACATATGCTTCTCTCATAGACGGATTACCCTACAAATGACCCTCCATGCGCTTTAAATAGAATTCATGGACCAATCGGGTGTTAAGCCACGGATCAAGTGTCGGTAATATCGAAGAGAGAATGAACCGTCGGATCACTACATATCGTGACCGTCGGATTGTAAGTTACAAAATGTACAAGGTAAAGAAACACACTTTACCTAACTCTATACTAGACCAAGTTGTACTTAACTATTTCCTATGTGTCGAAATATCCTAACATCCCCCCTTAAGAACAACTTGGGATAGGATTGAAGGATTTACAAATATGACACAATAGGAGAAGGAAGGAGGCATTAGAGCCTATCCCCCCTTAGTGACAACTTCCTGAACTCCAACCATAAATCGAAGTTTAGTGAACTTCGCCTCTGTGAGAGCCTTCGTAAAGATGTCTGCAACTTGATCATCTGTTGAACAATATTGCACTTCAAGAACATGGTCATGAATGAGCTTTCTGATGAAGTGCATGTGCAGTTCAATGTGTTTGCTGCGCTGATGTTGGACTAGATCTTTGCATAGCTGAATGGCACTTTGATTATCACACCAAAGTGTAGTCGGATGCTGCTGCTGAAAGCCAAACTTTGACAGGATATGACGAAGTCACAAGGCTTCCTTACTAGCTTCTACGGCACCACGATATTCTGCTTTTGCTGAAGAAAGAGAAATGGCACCTTGTTTCTTGCAAGCCCATGTAATAGGTCCTGAACCAAGAGTGAACACATAACCTGCAGTAGACTTCCGATCATCAGGGTCACCAGCCCAATCGGAATCAGTGAAACCAACCAATAGAGGAGATGCTTCGGCACTGTAATGAATCCCAAACTGAACTGTACCTCGAACATAACGAAGTATTCTTTTAGCTGCTTTCCAATGACTTTCACGTGGGTATTTCATAAACCGAGCAACAAGGCCAACAACAAAGGAAAGGTCAGGACGAGTATGGGTTAGATACAAAAGTTTTCCTACAAGTTGATGGTATAAGGTAGCATCAACTTCAGGAGAAGTACAAGTGACTAAAAGTTTGACTCCAGACTGAAAGGGAGAAGGGGCTGTTTTATAGTCTTCCATGTGAAAGTGGCGTAGAATATCACAGGCATACTTGGACTGGGAAAGGGAAATACCCTCCTTGGATTGCAAGACTTGAAGACCGAGAAAATAATGTAAGTGTCCTAAGTCTGTCATTTCAGATTTCTTTTTAAGGCTGGACTTCACATGGTTTATAAGGTTGGGATCACTACCGGTAAGGATAAGATCATCAACATAAAGAACAAGAATGATAAGAGACTTGCCCACTTTCTTGGTGTAGACAATATTGTCAGAATGACACCTAGAAAAGTCAAATTCTAAAAGAAAGCTATCCATTTTGGCATACCAAGCTCGAGGAGCTTGCTTGAGACCATAAAGGGATTTCTTAAGTCGACATACAAGGCTAGAGTCTGTTTTTATGAAGCCAATGGGTTGTTCCATGTAGATTTCTTCATGCAAGTCCCCATGCAAGAAGGCAGATTTAACATCCATTTGATGGACTTCCCATTTGAATGAGGCGGCAAGGGAAAGAACAAGGCAGATAGAGTTCATTTTGGCAACAGGGGAGAAGGTTTCAGTGTAGTCAATGCCTTCAACCTGTGAAAAACCTTTAGCAACAAGACGAGCTTTATGTTTATCAACTTTCCCATCTGGTCCATACTTGGTTCTGTAAACCCATTTGCATCTAACAAGTTTTCGTCCCTTTGGTAGAGGAACAAGATCCCATGTATCATTTGCCAATAATGAATGATATTCTTCATTCATAGCTGCTTCCCAATCTGGATGGCCTGAAGCTTCTGCAAAGGTGTCAGGATCATAATTTACTAGAGCTTGAGCCAGTAAAGAAGAGGCTTTGTCAAACTGAGAATGTGTGCGTCGCTGATCTGTAGGATCACCGGCAAGATCACCTGCTGCATCTCGAGTAGCACGAACCCATTTTGGAAGCTGAGGAGCTGAAGGAGGATCTTGAGATGGTGGGGGAGGATTGTCATCCTCACTTTCATCATCTGAAGAAGAAATGTTTTCAAAAGTAGAAGAGATAGGGAGAGGTGGCACATCCGCTGGACTAGGCTCGCAGGCCGATATATTTTCATCAAATTTTACATCTCTTCTAATGATAACATTTTTGGACTTAAATGGAATAAGTCTATAGCCTTTGACATCTTCAGAATATCCAACAAAAGTACATTTTTCACTCTTAGGTTCTAAAGCTTTATGCTTTTCATCTGGAATATGGGCCCATGCTTCACTTCCAAAAACACGAAAGTGACTTACATCTGGTTTGATTGAGCTCCATGCTTCTTCTGGAGTGATATTATTTAAAGCCTTAGTAGGAGTGCGATTTATTATGTAATTTGCACAGTTAATTGCTTCTGCCCAAAAACTAAGACCAAGTCCTTTAGATTGTAGCATACAATTAGCCATTTCCTTTAAGGTGCGATTCTTCCTTTTAGCTACACCATTTTGTTGTGGAGTATATGGAACAGTATGTTGCATTTGAATTCCATTCTCAGTGCAAAAGTTGATGAATGTGTTTTTAACATATTCTCCGCCATTATCAGATCTTAGCTTAAGAATTTGATGTCCAGATTGTTTTTCAACAAAGGCCTTGAAGGCCAAAAATGTGTTAAATACTTCACTCTTGAGTTTTAAGAAGTATACTCAAGTGCGTCTGGAGAAATCATCAATGGAAGTTAAGAAATACTTGCAGCCAGAGAATGAAACAACTGGAAGTGGACCACATAAATCACTATGCACAAGCTGTAAGGGGGCTGAGGCATACCAAGAGGCACATTTTTTAAAACTGTCCCGATGATGTTTTCCGAGTACACATCCGGAACAAACACCATCTCTGCAAGATACCATAGGAAGACCTGTCACCATATTTTCTTTACATAGATGCTGAAGGGAGCGATAGTTTAAGTGACCAAATCGCTCATGCCAAATTTTGCTCACTTCATCGTTATGAGCAACAAATACTGAGGGAAGATTTGATGACCCAAAGTTGTGAAACTTATACAACCTTGTAGAATCATCAGCAAAGCCAGTAGCTAAAATCTGTTTAGGATCTCTTAGGTCCTTAATTACAACATTGTGAGGTGAAAATTCAACGATTTTACCTTCACTTGAATGGGTTATCTGATATATAGATAGAAGGTTGCAGGATAAGGTTGGAACACATAATACATCATTAAACTGACCATTGTCTAGATGAACAGTTCCAGTCCCTACAACACTAAGACATCTATCATCACCAACATATATATTTTTGGTGTTACAATCATTTAAAGAAGAAAACATGGCTTTGTTTTTGGCCATGTGATAAGAAGCTCCAGAATCAATGAGCCACTCATGAGAATGAGAAGAAGAAGATACATTTAGTGCATAGCTAGACCGAGATGCTTGACAACCACATGTAGAAAGTGCCATTCCTGAAGATGAAGTTGAAGTTGAAGATTGCTCCAAATGGATGTTATGCTTCTTCATCGCTGCTTCCAAGGCTTCCATCTTCTTAAAGCATTTGGATTCTATGTGGCCATCTCGATTACAAAAGTTGCAATGTCTATCAGTCTTCTTCCCTTTGTTTTTATTTGTCATATCATTTTGTTGAAATGATTTTTCATTTTGAGGCTGAAATTGCTTAGGATCCTTGTTTGGTTTAGGACCATTCTTTTTAGGATATGGCTTCTTAGGATTCTTTGAATTTGGTTGCTGTTGGGCGGCTAACGCTTTCTTGGAAGAGTTTCCAAGATTAAGAAGACCAAGGTGTAAGAGTTTTTCTTGTTCTCTTATTAAAGAATCACAAAAAGAGTCAAAGGAAGGGGACTTGTAGTCTGTTCCTTGATAAATGAAGGCTTCTCTTGTAGAATGGAAGGTGGAAACAAACATAGAGTAGGCTGGTCCCAACTTAGTAAGAATGGAATAGATAAGGTTACTATCTTCTTTCTTAACCTTAACACCTTCCAAGAGATATATAAGGGTCTTGAACTTGGACAAGAAATCTTCAATGCAAGAAAAATTATTAGGGTCCAATGTAAGCAACTCATTTTCAAGTTGATGGGCTCTAAGTTCATTTTTAATCCCAAAAACTTTATTGATTTGTTTCATTGCTTCATCAGGAGTATCAAGTTCTGTAATATGGAATCTAAGATCTGGAGAAATAGACATCCCTATCAATCCACGTGCTTGATCTTGCCTATTTTCCCATTTAGCAACCTTATCTTCATCCTTCAGTTTCTTTTCTTGGCCTGAGGCTATTCTGTAGAGACCTTTACTTCTAAGTAAATCCTCAATGTAGGACAACCATTGGAAGTAGTTGGTGCTGTCAAGGGTAACTTGTTATTGACTTTCCATTTCAATGGAAACTGAAGCTAGAGATGCTGAAACTAAGTGTTCCAATGGATAGATCTCGAAAAATTAGGCTGGTTTAAAAAAAATGGCTCTGAAAATGGCTTCCGGATGAAGAAGTTATGGCTTTTTGAAAAAACGTTGTTGAAGATGCCGACGAAGTGCGGGAATGTGCGGAAATGAAAAATCCGCCCTCACAAAAAGGAGATTTGAACCCAAGACCTCTACTCTCTTAAAATAGCTTTGAACCAATTGAGCTATACAAAAAATTTGAGAGAGAGAGAGAGAGAGAGAGAGGGGGGGTTGGGGGGGGGGGGGTTGATGCTTTGGGTTGCGTGCTTGCTTTGAGAAAGCTCTTTTTCCCTACAAAACAAAAAACACAAAACCCAACACGGACATACAAAAAAAATGAACCTTGCGGCTCGAAGTTAGCTTTAGCCGAAAAAATAAATATTTTCAAAAATGAACCTTGCGGCTCAAAGTTAGCTTTAGCCGGAAACTAAATATTTTCCTCAATGTTTCTGATTTTCCGAGATCACACTAAGGCGCAGGGAAAAGAGCATACGCATGAGAAAAATCCTTCCTTTTTGTTTCTGATTTGCCTAGATCGCACAGAGTCGCAGGGCAAAGAGCATATGCAGAAATGAAAGGTATAGATCTGGTAATAAAAAAAGCTAAATAAATCAAAACCGAAATAAACAGAGAGAAAATAACTGTAAACTGCAAATAAACACTATATACCTCCAGATCTTAAAAATGACGCAGCTAGGGCTACCGGAAACCTTTTCGCGTGAAACGAAAGGGGTTCCTCACTGGAACATATGCTCCCAACACAACAGAGCAATCCTCTCGGCCCGAAAGCAGTCAGAAACAGTAGATCTAGGAAACGGTAGTCGGATGCAGTTCTACCGGCTTCAGATTTGGATCACCAACGGACGCGGCCCTCAAATAGCTCTGATACCATGTAGGAATTTACAGGGTAAGTTCCTCAGACAAAACACCAAATGACACCGCTCACAACCAGATCGCAGATCAATACACCAGTATTTTTGACGTGGTTAAAACCCTCAAAGAGGGAAACAGTCCACGGCCTGAGCCAACGCGGCCACTTCAGGCAATTTATTAATAAAAGAATGAAAATTTACATATGCTTCTCTCGTAGACGGATTACCCTACAAATGACCCTCCATGCACTTTAAATAGAATTCATGGACCAATCGGGTGTTAAGCCACAGATCAAGTGTCGGTAATACCGAGGAGAGAATGAACCGTCAGATCACTACATATCGTGACCGTCAGATTGTAAGTTACAAAATGTACAAGGTAAAGAAACACACTTTACCTAACTCTATTCCTAACTCTATACTAGACCAAGTTGTACTTAACTATTTCCTATGTGTCGGAATATCCTAACAGATATTGAGTGATCACATTTCTATTTTTATATTGTTTAAGCTGCAAGGTTCATAATATTGGATATTGGAACATACAAATCTAGGGTTGTGTTGATTCAAATAGGTCATCTTGGAATTTCCAATATAAATTTCTTTCTAGGAGGTTTCAAATAATGAAACTTGGACCATATTGAGGAGAATTCTCAAGGAAGATTTGGCTCAAGTTTCATATATTGGTTCATTATATTTTCAGAATTATGATCTAAGGAAGAAATAAAAATAATCCATGAATGAAAAAATGGAAGAAATAAAAAAACATTCTATTTCAAAATCTTAAAGGATCTCATAAAAAAGGAGAAGAATGATGTTGAGAGTCGATCAAATTTGAATGGATATTTTATCTCAATTGGAGATCACATATATTGAATCACAAAGCCATAATCAAGAATTTTCAATCCAAGATCCACATCATCATGGACTAAATTCAACCCTAAGGAACTTCTATATTATGAATATTACTATGAGGAAGTTTGATGGTAGCGATCTTATAACATGGATATTCCAGATGGAGCAATACTTTGATCTACACCATGTGTAAACCTGGTAGAAGGGAAATATTGCATCCATGTTTTCAGAAGAAGACCAACATGTATGGTATCAATGGCTTTGTGTAAGGAAAAACAAATTCTGTTATATCCTGATACATTTTACAAAGAAATTGATCACATTATGCAGAAATTAAGAGAAATACATTTTTTAGTCGTAAATCTTTGACAAAAAGGTCCATTTACATAGTACATTCAAAAACTCCAAAAGTTCAGTCTCAGGGTAAAGAAAATTTCAAAGGATAATCTATTAGACATATTTACAAGAACTTTAAAGGAAACCATCCAACATGAGGTGCATCTCTTTGAACCTAGATCTCTAGAGCATGCTTTTAGTCTAGCAGAGAAATTTGAAAGTAAAAATATGGCTGATAGAAAATTGGTAAAAATTAAATGTAGAGAAAATTATGTTCACTCTCCTAAAATTGACAAGGTTAACTTCTCAATAAATGGATGAAAGAAGATCAAAGGAACTATGTTTTAACTATGACAAAAAGTACAATAAATGGCATAATTGTAGTGAGAAGAAATTATTCTACATAGAACATGAAAATTAAGAAGATAAAGAAGTGGAACAATCACAAGTTCTAGAGATAGAAGATACTACAACAATATCTTGTCATGCATTGGA
This sequence comes from Pinus tabuliformis, assembly GCA_031772625.1. Classification (NCBI taxonomy): domain Eukaryota; kingdom Viridiplantae; phylum Streptophyta; class Pinopsida; order Pinales; family Pinaceae; genus Pinus; species Pinus tabuliformis. The sequence continues at coordinate 62,292,833 of CM062819.1, read as the reverse complement.
CAACATAAATACTCCACAAACCCTCAAGATATAAGGAGGTATCAAAAATAAAAGGGTAAACAATATTAGTTGGTTTTGATAATACCCATAACTTCATCAATTACAAATTGGGAAAACTTCTTAATTTATGTGTATATCCACCACTCGAATTTCAAGCAAGAATTATAAATATAGGTGCCATTAATTGTTCAAGGAAGTGTCATAGTATTAAGCTAAATATAGGGGAGTATTTGTTGGATAGTCCCATGATTTCAATCCAAATGGGTGGTGCTGACATTTTATTAGGGGTCCAATTGTTACAATCATAGGAGTGGCTCTTAATTTTCAAGATTCTTTCTTAATATTCTTTATAAGGAAAGGAAATTGACCTTAGAGGCATTCAAGGGAAACCTAGTAAAGTGATAAGCTCTAGTAGCATGACAAACTTGATTAGAAAGTAACACTAAGGTGTAATTGTACAATTATGTTCATTAGACGTTTAAACTATTGGAAATATTGTTGTAATTGATGTCAAATATAGGGGGGTCCTATTTATGTCCAATATAAATATTGGAAAATGAAGATTGTTGGAAATATTGTTTTTGGGTTTTTGATGCCTCATTTGGATACCCTATTGAAAGAATTTTAATTCCAATTACTTATATTAAATGAGATAAAACTATATTTGGTTGGAAATATTATTCCAATACCTTTCCAATGGTATATGGCACTCCCTCAAAATCCATAAGAATGAGGAGATATAAAAGAGTTCATCAGAATGACCTATCCAAAGTACAAGCATGTCAACCCAATTAGTTTTATAAGTCAAACATATAAGTTAATGTAAAAAAAAACTATAAATAAAGGGAATATGAGTTCATTTAATCATAAATTCATCGAAGAACATATTTGAGGTTGCAAGAGCAGATAAGGAATAACTTTTGGGCTAATTCTTGGAGTCTAAAGGTGGAAGCAAGAATGTGATTTATGGAGTGAAAGAATCATCCTAACATTTTCAATATATCTTTTCATTTGTGAAATTTCATACCATGAAAATTAGAGGAACTATATAGAATATCGTTTTGTACTTGTGATTAAAATCTCAGGCATTAGCTCACAACAATTTCAGATATATTCCCAAAGGAATTTATGCTTCTTGAATGCTCCTAAAATAAGCTTCAAATAGGCCAGCTTGGAATTTTCACTATAAATTTTCTTTTGTGATGTTTCAAAATGTGAAACATGGACGATATAGATAAAATATATTCATGTACCTATGGTTCAAATTTCAAACCTTTATTCACTATAATTTCATAGATATAGCCGAATGAAGTTAGGCTTCCTGTATTCTTCTGAAATCTTCTTCAAATAGGCTAGCGAGGAATGTTCACTATAACTTTTGTTCGGGGATGTTTCACACTTTGAAAATTAGAGGAAATAAATATAGTATCTTAATTTACTTGCAATTCAAGTTTTATACATTGATTGGCTATAATTTCCAAGATATGGCCGAAGAAATTTAGGCTTCCTGAATGCTTCAAAATCCTTCTTTAAATGGGTTAGTTGGACATTTTTGCTATAAATTTTGTTCTAAGATATTTTAGTCTATGAAACTTGGAGGATATAGATAGAATATCTTCATGTAATTGTGGTGTATGTTTCAGACCTTGAGTCACTATGATGTATGAGATATGGTCAAAGGAAGTTAGGCTTCTTGAATTTTCTTGAAGTCTTCTTCAAACATACAAGCTTGGTATTTTTACTATATCTTTCCTTCTATGATGTTTTAGAATCTGACATTTGGATGAGACAAAGGAGATATCTCAAGCTACCTGTGGTAGAAATTTTATACCTTGTTTTGCAACAATTTTGGAGATAAGATTTGCTGAAGTTAGTGTTCCTGAGTGCTCATGAAACATGCTTCAAATAACCAAAAGCAACAAGTTTTGGGAGAGGTAGACTTGGCGAAGGAAGAAGCACTAGATAGACCTAGTGAAGGAAAAAAGAACTAGCAGAGGTGGTGAACATAGAAGCAACAAACAATCTTGGTGAAAGTAGAAACAAATAACAAACATTGTGAAGAAGCAAAAAAGTAGGTTACTGCTTACAAATATTTGCAATAATGGGGATAGTTATATCCTACAGGCCAGTTCCTACAAAGCAGTAGAGGGGATTGGTTTCTCTCATAGATTGGTGCCTACAAAGTAGCAGGGGGGATTGGTGTCTCTTGTAGGTTGGTGCCTATAAATTAATAGATGGGATTGGTGTCTCCTATAGGTTGGTGCCTATAAAGAAGTAAAGGGAATTGGTGTCTTCTCAGGTTGGTGCCTAAAATGTAGCAGAGGGTTTTGATGTCTCCCATAGGTTGGTGCCTACAAAGTAGCATGGGGGATTAGTGTCTCCTGTAGGTTGGTTCCTACAAATTGATGTAATAGTAGGTTGGTACCTATAAAAAATTTCATATAAAAAAGTTTTGTGATTTTCTACCGTAATGGTTTCCACATATATCTTGTGTTACTTATTTAATTTTTTGGATTGATGTTTTATGATGTTTGAATGGAATTAAATAAGTAAAAAATGTCATTATACTGATTCACTGCCCCTCTTAGTATAATTATGATTTCCAGCAATTGGTATTAGGGCAAGTTCCTTCAGAAGTAATCTAACCACTAGAAGGTTGATCTCAATGGGACCATGTGCAATCAGGATGGATCCTATATAATTAGAGTTCCAATATCGGATTGATCAGATTATTACTTCTAGAAGATAAGAATAAGGGCACATCTATTGTATCTTGGTGTTGTTGTTTGGCGTTCGGTGAGAAAATTTTATAAAGTTCCAAGAATTCCTCTTATAGATGTAGATGAGAAGAATGATTATGTAAGTAATTCGAAAGCATTGAAATCCATTTTGAATGGTATTGAATAATCAATTTTTGTAAAGGTAATGCAATGTCACTCTACTAAAGAAATTTGGTACAATTTTTAAGGCATCTATGAAGGAGATGATAAGGTAAAAAGGGATAAAATTCAAACTCATAGAATACAATTTGAAAGTCTAAAGATGAATGGTGAAGAAGGCATTGCATATTTTTTACTTTGAGTAGATGAAGTTGTGAAGACTATTAAAGGATTGGGTGAAAATATTGAAGAATCAACTATTGTTCAAAAAGTCTTGGGATCTCTGAGGTTCAATCCAAAAGTTTTATCTATAGAAGAAACAGAAGATCTCAAAAACTTGAAGATAGATGAAATAAATGGAATACTCACCGCATATGAGATGAGAATAGGAAAAGAGAAGTCTAGACTAAAGGAAGTGGCCTTCAAATCATTAAAGAAAACAAGAGGACACAAGGACCATGATCACTTCAACCCAGAGTCATATGAAGAGGAGGCTAAATTCATGAAAAATATGAAAAGAGGATACAACATATATAAATGTAAGCTACCATTAAAATGTTTTAAGTGTGATAGAATATGCCATTAGCTTCAAAATTTCCATGAAATTCAAAATATAGTAATAATGTAAAAGAACATAGAAATAGAGGCAAATTTCATAAATAGGGAAGATCTTACAAGAAGAAAAGTTTATATTCCAAGGAAGATATAAACTTATCAAAATATAGTGATGAAGATGCATTTGATGATGATCAATAAGAATTCCTACTCATGTCCTTGGGAAATTAAAAAGAGAAATCAAATGCAATGCAATCTATCTGGAAAGGAGACAATAAAGGCATACATAATCTTCCACTCTCTTTCAATTGTGGTAATGAAGGTTTTTCTTATTCTAGATGTACATATGAAAAATATGAAGGAAATGATGATGAAAATGTTTTTCTAATCATGAATGCTCAAACTATCGTTCAACAAAATAAATATGACTAAGAAAAGAAGAAAAATTCATAAGAGGAAACTGAAGATAAGAAATATTTTCAAGGTGATATCTATGTTGCCTTAGAAGAGATAAAGAGACTCACAACAATAAACAAAAGTTAGATGGAGATATTGCAACAGTATGGATATAGGATCACAATCTTTATGAAATAGAGAAAATGGTTGTCGTCCTTAAAACTCAATTAGAATAAGCAAGGAAAATTAAAGAAGTGGTGACAAAACAATTGGAAGAAAAGGAAAGACATTGGGAGAAACTAGAAGTTGAGATTGCTTCCTTCAGAATGATCATGAAAATGCAAATTATCATTGGAAGCTTGGAAGAAGTTTTGAGATCTTGGATAATTTACTTAGTTTCCAAATATCCCATTTTATTAAAACATGCACTAGTTATCATGAAGTTGTCAAGGGAGAATCAAGTGCAAACAAGTCAAATACATAAAAACCTAAAAGCTATGTAGATGTGCTTGAAGGAATTGTCAATCAGTTAAACAAAGTAATAAAATGTTGATAGTTTTTCTAGTTAAGGGAAAATTCAACCTTCTAGGGCCTGAGTTCAGGTCAATCTATGTTTTTAGAGAGATGTTACTCCCATTTATGAAGAAACTCTAATAACTTGAAGTAAGATTAAAATATTAACATATGCACCTACAAGTGGATCAAGTGTTCTTCAAGAATGTAAGGAAACGAATAGTAAGAGATGTAAAGATTAAAATTTAAGTAAAATATCCATCCATTCCATCAAAACAAGAAAATATGATTGAATCATATCAAAAGGGTAGACACAAGATAATAAAGTTCAAATATTAGAGAGCTATAGAATAATTTCATTCATGTAAAATAATAAAGAGAATGGGGAAAAAGTCAAGAGATTTATACAAATTTAAACAAGTTTTTGAACCACAAATGAAATGTTCTCCCGAAAAGGATCTCTTTGTGAGATTCAAAAAGTATTACAAATTTAAGTTTTGAAAATGTCTAATGCTTAGGGAACTAAAAAAAATATCAATACTTGATCACATTTTAAAGGCATTTATCTCAAGGGGGATTGGGATTGGGCTCCTACGAAATGCAAGATAAATAAGATACATGGAAGAAAAGAAGAACTACAATTAGGGATCAACTTAAATGATGAAGACTACAATCAATAAATTTGAATGATCAAATATTGGGAGGAATAAAGGGAATGCTTCGAGAATTTAAAATACTCACAAAATGTGGAAGGATGTAATCTCCATGCTGAAGTATTTATTGCCCTTTATTAGTGAAGATACAGTCGTTATAATAATTGTTTGATAGTTATCTAGGATTAATGACTCCTTGGAGTGTCTTCCTTAACCATTCTTCTATGTAATATTTCGTTAGAGGAATTGTGATATCCATTTTTACATGCCAATTAAATATTTTCTCCTTGATTTCTTGGGCGTCCTCTTGCAATTGTGAAACTAGGGAAAATTGATCTTTATTTACATTGACAAAAGTAACTAACCAATTTTTAGTTTATTCTTCAAAAAAAAAAATATATTATCAACTTTTGACCCCATTTATTCCTTTACATCATTCAACTCATCCTTCACGATGTCCTTCAAAATATCTTATCATACAAGGACCATGTAGATCATCAACAAATTTAAGTGCCTTGAGAAAGATATGATTTCTTCTATCATTAATTTTATTGCATTTGGAACTAATCTCCTCTAGTATATTATTTTTTATTGACCATATAGCTTGAATATTCTTCAGTCTTTTAGGTCCAAAGAGATTCTGTTATGATCTACGTAACTCGCTGAGTGAACTAACCTTTTGAATAAAGGTAGATAATTCATTATTTACAAAATGTCGATAATTTTCGAGGTATTTCTTAATTCAGTCAATAAAGGAGGAAATTTTTTGTGCCAAATTTATTAAATTGGAACCTATTTCTCATACATCTTCAATAATCTGCAATCTCTTACTAATATTATTAACACTATAATATTTAACTCCATCAAGGAGGTGGGCCACTTTTATGATCCTGGGAGGTGTCCCCAGGGTGGATACAACTTCTATCGATGATTCTGTGGCAACAAGGGTCATAAACAAAGGGACCATACTGAGAGTTTCTTCTAGATCCTTTATTCTTCTTTTTAATATTAGAGTTTTTGCTTCTTGCTCGGTGACCAAATGAGCCAATCCTTCTCCTATAGTCTGATGTATTTTCAAGAGCCTAGTCACTCTGACATATGAAACATCAACATGCATTTGAGTTTGATTAGTAACTATTTTATTTTGAACCTTCACCTCTCAATTCTTAACTTCATGTTACTTCTGTCATAACTTGCATTCTATAAGGTGACAGGGTGATCTTTAAAAGTGGTTGTATCTTCAACAATTTCTTCTATTATCCTCTAGTTCTCAGCCATGTAGTGATCCATATATTTTACTTCATGGATACATACATAATTGCATATAAAAGAGCATGTAACCAAATAGCATAAACACATGAAAGAAGTGAAAAACAAAAGAAACCATGAGATCCAAGGAACAAGACAATTTGATCTTGAAGTTCACCTAACATGGGCTACGTCTCTGGGCCCTTCTCAATGTGGGGAGGCCTCTTTCACTAAATGGTAGCAGAAGTCAAATTACAATCAATTACATAAATGAAACTTATACCTCCATTTTCTGGAATGGATTGGATATGCAAAGCTCAGTTGTAGAAACGAACATCACCATTGGATTCATGGTGCGAAATCATGTCAAACGACTATAAAATTGACCCTGTTATGAGAAAGTGACTTCTAGAGCTCTAAGGAATATTTATATTCCCTCAATATTCCCCACAAAAATGTTCTCCCAATATTCCCTAGGAATCTTTTTTGAAAATAGTGCCCGACTAGGCGTAGTTTTGACCTGAGGCACGCTCCTAGTTCGACCTACAACTTGGTCTCCCAGTTCTGTTGGTCAGATCTGTCTCCTCCTACCCGCCGAATGGAAATTTTTAAGTTATCTATAAGCGTCCGGGCAGATAGACCAAGGTGAGGCCGCTTGGGCCATTGGAAAGTGGCTTGTTTGGTTACGAGCCTGGCTGGGGTCAAATCTCGCGACTCCTTGGAATAGCGTGATGTTACGACAATTTTTGTTTTTGTGTTAAGGTTGAAATGTGGGGTTGCCTGTGGGTGGGCTAGCTAGCTGGCCGAGCGGGTTTGAATCTCGCTAACCCCATTATATGCATATGGAGGTTGGTTGTGTGGGTTCGCCGATGGGTGGCCTACCCACCATATATCCATATATATATAGATATGACATTCGGTTGGTGGGGTTGATGGTTTGCCAACCCATTTTTATATAAATTTGAAAATTAACCAAGTGAAAATTTCACTTGTTCTGGTGGCCAGAATCCATGTGTCAGCAAATGCCAAATTGTTGCCTCATTAGTGGCTGCCACTATGCCTAGTTTGACCAGAACTTTGACCAGCCATAACCATAACTTTCACATACAAACTCATATTGAGGTTCCATTTGCGTAGTTGGAAATCTTGCGTTGATATCCTCGATCTAATGCTAGGTCCACTTCAATCCAGTGACCTTAATTTTTGAGCTTTTCCAAAGCCACTTCTAAATCTTGAGCATTTCTAGAGCCACCTAGATCATTCCTCCCCACTAATGAGATTTTGGGATGCCAAAAGCTTTTATCTGTCAATTGGAAAGTGAGGGAATTTCTTCCCCACTTTATTTTTTTTCAATCCATCGGGCCTTACTTGAATGCATTCCCTTGAAAGCAATACGAAGGTACTCCATGTCACCTAATTGTGAATTCCTAGTCCTCTTATCAAAAATTATATCCTCATGTAGCGTTTCCAAGTATTCGGGTGCAAAGTCGTCCACTATAGGAGCCTATCCAACCTCTTCAATGTCCATGATCAAAGGAGATGCATAAAGCTTCAAGTTTTCAACGTTCACCACTGAGTACATCTACATGTATGCTAGAAAATTGAGGCAAAAATCATTGTTTGCAATCTTCTCTAATATAGTGAATGGGCCATATCGAATTGGTCTCAACTTCTTTCCTTCCCCTTTCATCTTGTCCTTGCTAATGTGGAGCCACACCAGGTCTCCAACTTGGAATTGGTGCTTTTCATGTCGATCTTTGTATTGAGATTGACTTTTCTAAAATTGCTTCTACACTGCATGGTGAATCATCTGAATTCGCTAAATGAACTTCCTTGCTTTGTCCCTGTCATCTTTCCCACTGGAATCTTCATCTCTCCCAAAGACCATGTCTGAGGGATCCTTTGGAAAATATCCAAAGCATGTCTCAAACGATGAGCTATGAGTTGATGAATGAATTACCTAGTTGTATGCATGTTGTACATAGGGAAGTTGCTTGCTCGGAGTAAATGTATCACTATGTGAATGACAACCTCTATTTGTCCGTCATTCTGAGGATGAAATTTCGTGCTCTCTTCAACTTGGTGTCCATGATTCTCCACAAACTTGTCCAAAACTCTCCAAGAAAGCGAGAGTCTCGAATAGACACAAAGGATGTGGGAAACCCAAAGTGGACCCATACAAATTGGAAGAAGAGATGAGCAGTCTACTCTATAGTGACCTAATTTTTACAAGGCATTAAGACACACATTTTGCTAAATTGATCTACAATGACATACAAATAGTCATGACCTCTCTTAGAAAAAGGAAAACTACCAACAAAATCCATGGACACACTTTCCCATGGACGACTTTGAACAAGGAGTGGTGTGTATAGCCCCAATTTTCTATTAGTGGGTTTGCTAACTCATCACAAAAAACATCCCTTTACATATTGAGTCACAATATTTTTCATTTGAGGCTAATAACACAACCTCTGCAAATGACACAAAGTTTTCCCTACACCAAAATGACCTGACACAAGAGAGGTATGTGCCTCTCTGATTACATGTATTCTCTCATTGGTGGGGATACAAAGTTTTCCAAGGTGGTACAACAATTTTCCCTACAAATGGTAATTATTCACTTGCAATCCATGAGCCAGCTTTGCATAAATCTCCTTAAAATAATCGTAATCATCATAGTGTTCAACATAACTTTCAAAATCTAAAGGAGCATTTTGAAAAACTATAGATGTAGAAAGAGGAGGGTGAGAATGCATATCTGCCACTTTGTTTCTAGTTCCCTTCTTGTATTTTATTACCAAGTGAAACTACTAGAGGAATCCCATCCATCTGAAATGACGTGCTTGTTGAAGCTTGGTTTGTGACTGGAGGTACTGCAAGGGTTGGTGATCTGTGTGAATGATGGTCTCCTTGCCAATCAAATAGTGCATCAACTTATTCATGCTTTGAACCAAGGCATATAACTCCTTGTCATATGTGGGATAGTTCACAACAACTTAGGAGAATGTTTTCGAATGGTAACATATAGGTTTCCTTTCCTGCATCAACACTGCTCCCATGGTGTACCCACTGGCATCTGTATCAATCTCAAAAGGTTGTTGGAGGTGAGGTAAGGCCAAAACTAGTGTGGTAGTGATCTTCTCTTTCAGTGTATCAAAGGTTTTCTTCTACTTTCCTCCCCACTGAAATGTTTTCTTTACACTTTTCAATGCATGTAAGGGGGATGTAGTGACAGAGAAGTTGGCAATGAACCTTCTCCAGTATTGTACTACACCAAAAAAGCTACGAACCTCTGTAACATTGTTGTGTTTAGGAAACTTTACAATCACATCAATTTTAAAAGGATCTATTTTTAATTGTCCACCTCCGACAATGGGACCCAAGTAAATCAAAGAGGTCTTACCAAATTCACACTTAGACATTTTGACATACAATTTTTCTTTTTGGAAAACATCAAGCACCTTTTTAACATGACTCACATGATCTTCCCATGTTCTATTGGAAAAAATAATGTCATCAAGATACACAAGTACAAAACTATCAAGAAGGTCTGAAAATATCATTCATCACCCTCATGAATGTGGCTGTAGCATTTCATTGTCTGAATGGCATCACCAACCATTCAAACGACCCCATTTTTTCCTTGAATTTAGTCTTCCATACATCCTGTTTTGCATTCCTGACTTGATGATAGCCACTGCATAAGTCCAATTTTGTGGAATAAACAACATTTTTCAATTGATCTAACAAATCATAAATGTGAGGGAGAGGGTACTGATTCTTCACCGTTATTTTTTTGAGTGCTCTGTAGTCCACAAACATCCTCCATGTGCCATCCTTCTTTGGAATCAACACATAAGGTGAACCGCATGGAGAAGAACTTGGCCTTATGAACCCTTGGTTCAATGTTTCCTGCACCTGCTTCTTTATATCCTCCATATCAATGGCTGAAAACTTGTACATACCAATGTTGGGTAGAACATCCTGCTACAAGTGAATCTCATGTTGGATCTCATGCTTTGGAGGAAACCCACTCAGTTCCTAAAAAACCCATTATAGTTAGAAAAAATTTCATACAATTATTTTTTATGAGTGGGATCACAACCTTGGAAAGATTCATATGTCTTTGCATCCTTTTCTCTCACAACCATGAGCATGCACCCTTTGTTGGAATTTATCAATCTCTTCATCTAACCTGCACTTATAAGACTAGCACTGATTCTGGCACGATGATCTCTAACAATGTATTCCACCTCATCTTTCGTGAGATGATACTTGTTTTCATGGCAAAAGAAAACTGCTTTCTTGTCATACACATACGAAAGGGTACAATATCAAGATAACCCTAATCTACTAGTTTGGATGTGATCACAAATATAGCTCTACACTATTTGGTTACATTTAAACTAGCTTTATCACACACCCAACCAAGATGGTAGTGTTTCAGATGAGGCTTGGTTTCTAATCCTAACTTCTTAACCAAGGATTCTAAAATAAATTTTCTTGTGAACCCAGATCAAACAAAGTTTCCACTTTAGCATGTTTCATTATGACTCTATCATGGAATAATTCAATCCACTTTCTTTCATTAACAAGAGACTCATTTGAATAACTTGTACTTAGATGCAATTTATAATTTTCATTAGCATGAAGAGAAAGAGTACCTTGTATGTCAACTATTTTGATCTTTGTCTCATCACAGAGTTTGATCCAAGGTCCCGCTATACAGTTTCCACCATATTGTTCTTGTTCTTTCCACCAAATCTCTTTGGTTTTACTGCCTGGATGCAACTTCCAACAACTTTCATCATCATGGCCTTCCTTCTTGCAACGTGTGCAAGATTGCTTTTCTCCTTCCTCCTTCTTGGTTATAGTTTATTTCTTGTCCTTTCCCTTTCCTTTGAACTTGCCATTTTGAGGTTTGAAATATGATTTCTTGGGTTGATCTTCTTTATCATTCTTACCCCTGCTTTCAAGGTGAATGGCCTTCACATTGGCTACATCAATAGTAGTAGGCTCAAATAATAACAAAGAATGCTTGATGTAACTATGTAAAGCACCAATATACTTTGTTACAGTTTCTGGTGAATCAACTGAAATGCCCAAATTCAAAGCTTGTTTCCTAAACTCTTCTGTGAAGCTTTGTACATTTTGACCCTTTCCTTTTCTCAAATATTTCCATTCCATTAAAGCCTTTTGTCGATAACCCAAAGGATAAAATTGATATTTTAATGCAGAAATAAAATTGGACTAAGCAGAAAGGAGATTACCCAAGTTTTTGTTGTCTTTCTACAACTTTATCTCTCACCAAACAAGAGCGATGCCACTTAGCCGAAGAGATGTTAATTAGATCTTGGCCTCATCCTCTTTGATCTATTGAATCTAGAAATAAATATCAATTTGTCTAATCCAATTGTTTAATTTCTCTACACTACATTCTATATGTGGGCAAATCAAACTTTACATCTAGCTTAAAAAATGGCTTCTTAGATGCATTCCTATGATGCCTATTAGAATGATGAGAAGAGGAAGAAGAAGAAATTTCACTAGAGGATGGAGAGGGTGGTTGAGGAGGTTCTCCTCTTACACCTTCATGATTTACGAGGCATTCTCATTCGGTTCTTTCTTCTTAGGCTTGATTTTCTTCTCATATTCTGTAAACAACTTGTTAACTTTCTCTACCATGATGAAGAATATATTGAGATAATTTCACTCTTCCTCCATTTGAGCTTCCTCATATTCCATGTTCCATATTTGTGTTGCATGCCCCACTTTGGGATCAAAGGAGTTGAGTTTTCCTTCTCCTCTTTGGATCTTGTTCCTAGTTAGAATTCACTCATGCAACTTGCTTCAAGAAGATCTTCTTTGATAGCAAACTTGATCTAGATCGTTTACTTCAAGCATACAAAATTGCATCTAAAATAGCATGTAACCAAATAGCATAAACACATGAATGAAGTAGAAAATAAAATAAACCATGAGATCCAAGGCACAAGACAATGTGATAACTGATTTCACCCAGTGTGGGCTATGTTTTCGGGAAATGCTCAATGTGGGGAGGCCTATTTCATTAAATGGAAAAGTAAATCAAATTATAATAAATTACATAAATGACCCTTATACCTCCATTTTTTGGCATGGAATTAAAATGTAAAGATCATATGCAGAAACTTACATCACTATTAGATTCGTGGCCTGAAATCACGTCAAACGACTATAAATTTGACCTTGTTATGAGCAAGTGACTTCTAGATCTCTAAGGAATCTTTAGATTCCCTCAATATTCCCTACAAAAAGATACTCCCAAAATTCCCTAGGAATATTTCTTGAAGATTGTGCCTGCCTAGGCGCAATTCCGACCTGGTGTTCTCCTGGTTCTGCCTGCAACTCGGCCTCTCGGTTCCACTGGTCGGATCACCCTCCTCCTACCCATTGAATGGAAATGTTTGGGTTATGTATAAGCTTCCAGACGGACAGACCAAGGTGAGGCTTCTTGGGCCATTGGCAAGTGGATTGTTTGGTTACAAGCCTGCCCGGGGTCGAATCCCATGGCTCAGAATAATGCGCTGTTACGATGATTTTTGTTTTTGTGTTAAGGTTGGAATGTGGGGCTGTTGATGGGCAGGTGGGCCGACAAGCCTAATGGGTTCGAATACCTCTGACCCATTATATAAGTACATTAGCTTGTTGGGTGGGTCCACTGGTTGGTGACCCACCCACCATATATTTGAATATATATATATGTGTGTGTGTGATGAGCACTAGTATTGCAGCAAGAATGTTGCAACTCCTAGGGCTACCAACTTTACTTTATCAACTCGGGGTTCATACAAACTTGGAGGTGATAGTGTTGTATACACAAGTAGATGTAATGGGTCTGCTCTTTGTCACTACTAAGATGGCGATAGACCACTATGGTTTCTCAAACTAGCCTTCTATTGATTCAGAAGAAGCTTGATTACCAATGAAGAAAAATGGAAATTTACACTAAATGAACTCTTGTCTACTGTAGTAAGGAAAAGACTGAAATCAAATTCTTAAACACACCATTCATCTAACTAATTGCTAAGAGGCTTTGCTTAAAAATAATGCTAAGTTAACATGTGTGTAATCCTACCATCCTAGTCATGCAATTTGAAACATCGAAACATTCTACTATTGTGCATGTAAATGAACAGAATAACTCTTTTTCCTTTTTGTCTTTTTGTGTGAAAATGTGAATGCTAACTTCTCTTGGTGATGTGGCAGGTTGATTAGGGATGATGGTGAATGATCAGATGGCTTGGGAGGAAACTAGGGGTTTTCTCCTATCCTCCTAGGTGCTTTTTCCACAATTCAGCCTCAAAACAGGCCACTATAGGTCAACCTACAAGATGTCCTAATGCCTCCTACAAGATGTCCTAATGCTCCTACAAGATCCCCTGTATTCCTACAGGATACAACCGAGAGCAAGAGGAGGGATTTGGAAGGTGGTGTAGGGCTTAGGGAAGGTGAATGGTGGGATAAATGAGGCAAGGGAGTGCCTAGGACTCCTTCAGAGCTCAAAACAGAGTTTGTGAGATGGTTGGATTTGCTCAACAAGCTTGGAGAAGTATTCTTATGGAATGATGAATTTGGTGAAGGGACTTAGTGGAAAAAGTGATAATCATAGATGGATGAGGCTAGGATGGGGTTTCTGGTCATGAAATCTCTCTGTACTGCTGAAACTCCTGCACTGCATCAATCACTAACATTTATCCATAAATCATGTCAAACAAGAAAGATTCAATTAACTAAAGAAAAACATAATTTTATTATCTAGTTGCCTATTTCATGCATGGGAAAACTTGCAGAATAATGTGAAACCTTTAGGAGATCTAGTGCAAGGTTGAAGATATCAGAAATGACAATTAAATCCTATTCTAAAAACTAGTAAAATGTTGTCCTAAGTAATAGAAAACCCTAAATTCCATAAGAAATCAGAATTCTATCTTTTTGGTGCTTCATAGGAGTTCTTTCCTCAAACCATGGTCCCTGAAGGGAGGAGTGAGGCCAAAGCTACCTACTATCAGATTTTTGATATTCCTTGATAATGATGAAGCAATGCACAAATGGAAGAAAACTAATTAAATCCACAACTACTTGCAATGAAATGATGCTAAAGACAATTCAACCATTAATCTATGAAATCAACTAAGAATACAAATATAGGAAGAGGAGACTTTGATGCTAGGGTTGGGCCCTAACCCAAGAGCTTCAACCCTCTGAGTCAACTCAGTGCTGGATCAAGGAAATTCTCATTCTCATTATCAAATCAAAAAATTACATAACAATGTCTTCCACAAGTCTTGAACTCGAAAAATGCTTAGTGCTTTTACATCAAAAATTTGAATCCTAATGAGGCTCTAGGCCTCCTTATTTATACAACTAAAGTCTCCAATGAATTCCTTAAATCTAGGGAGGCTTGGCTCCCAAACTCAAGATGAACTAGCTCTTTAACTGTCACTGGCTCGGCTGCCTTTTGATCTTCATGGCTCGGCTGCTTGCAACTCCAAGCTAGTGTGATTTGATGGAGGAATATTCAAATGAGTGAGGAGTAAATGAGGAGGATCTATCTCCTACAATCTCTCCTCCTTGTCTCATTCGAGTTTCTACCCTTAATTAGCCAAAATTTCCATGATTTTCTCTTAAAAACCTACAATCAATGCACATTAGTCCACTGGGCATAACATCTCAGTTTTACTCATCTCATTAAGAAAAATATAATCAAAATATGTAAGGAATTATGAGAAGAGTTTATTTAAATAAGCTAGGAGGTGTATTAAGGTCCATATAGTTACCCAATGATGAGGCTCATCAATATGACATTCAGTTGGTGGGGTTGGTGGCCTGCCAACCGATATATATATATATATATATATATATATATATTTGCCATATAAGCCATATTGAACAAATATGTTTCCACTCAGTTTTTAGGGTCACCAAAAAAATTAACGAAGTGAAAAATTCGCTCGTTCTGGAGGCCAAAATACATGCACCTGTAAATGTCAAATTGTCGCCTCGTTAATGGCTGCCACTGGGCCTAGTTTGACCAAAACTTTGACCAGACATAACTTTCACATACGAACTTGGATTGAGGTGTTGTTCACATCATTGGAAACCTTGCATTGAGATCTTTGATCTAACCCTAGTTCCACTTCAATCCAGTGAATTTTATTTTTGAACTTTTCCAAAGTCACTTCTAAATCTTGAGAATTTCTGGAGCCACCTTGATCATGTGGGTTGTAACCCAATCATGTTACATAGTACTATCAACTTCAATATCCATGATTTCTTCCATGCTCTATGTTTCCTTTGAACCTTTAACTTTAGTTAACTAAACAATATGTGACCTTTGAGGGGTCAATCTGAGAAGGGTATCTTCCTTGTATCATCCACTTAAGTGTGTTGGGGGGGGGGGGGGGGTTGTTGTCATTATAGTTTTGGCATTTATTTCAACAGGGTCATGGTGTTTCTGATCATATGTATTATGTCAATCTTATGATGTTCATAGTCCTCCTCATGATGAGTGTGATGAATGTTTGGTTGTAGTAGTGGTCAGCTTGTTGGTCTTGTTGGCATTGATGTAAACTTGGCTGTGGAATGACTTAGTGTAGGATTGGAGGTTTAGTAGTGATGGCTGCAGGGAATGTTTATGATGGTTTGTTACATGATGATGTTGCTACAAGTATTGGAGGTGCTTTACATGTGTTGGAGGCAGTTGAATGAATTGATGTTGTTGTTGCAGGTGTTGGAGACACTGCTACATATGTTGAGGAGATGCTTCTATAGGTGTTGGAGGTAGTTGGACAATTTGATTGTGCTGCTGCAGGGTCTGGAGATGTTAGACAAGTTATGGATGAGCTAATGAAGGTCACATAATGTATTCCATGTTTCCATGAGTTGGATGACCTTATACTGAGACCTATGCTTGTTGTCATGAGATGATATTTTTTGAGAAAGGAGGTGATGATGTCTCAAGAATCCTCCCAAAGAAAAATTGGTAGATTTCATCTGGAAGGAGGCCTAAGGAGGAGTAATGTAGGATAAAAGTGGGATACAGAGCATTACTAATGCTGGAAATGGCTTGGGAACTTGAGTTATAACACAATTAAACAAAGAAAAAGGAGCGTTACCCTCTTTGGGAGTTTACCTCTAGATCCCTCACGCATCCTATGTAAATTAAGTGTTTTGGCGATGGTTTGTGTTCAAAAATTTCATGAAAAAAATCATGAAGCCTTAACCATGTTCTAGAAAGTGGTTAAAGTGACAATACCTATCATTCAATGAGGATAATGGAAGATTGAGTCAAAGATGAGGATCTACTCAAAGTATTGGATTATTTGTTGAACGTATGAACAAGGATCCATAACAAAGTTTCAAAAAAATGATAAATAGAAGAAGGATTTGAGTTATTTTGGTTGGTTCTTTTGATGTGTTGAGGGAGTGTGAGAGTGGAGAAAAGTGTGCAAGCTATGAGGGTTGTAATGCATAAATTTCGAAGCAGTTTGTAGATTTAACAATAGGTATCAAGAGTATGTTTCAACCAAAATTTTGTACAGAGAGCAAGGAAATGAACCGATTATTGACTTTTGATCCTTTTGTTGTTGATTAGTACCTTGTTTATTCTATAGATTATTGTTTTTTTGCTTTAGGTGTTTGTAGGCATATTCATTATTGTGGAGAGGGTTTTGATGATGCATTTATCAAATAATTTTATGTAGCGTTTGTTTATTTCGCCTTATTTTGGAGTTTTGATTCCGATGAAACTGGGTGAGGCTTGTTGGTCGTGGTGGCTTCCATTAGATAGGAGTCTGTAGAGTCGTATGATAGTTCAGGAGTAATCGAGAGAGGATTGTAGTTCGTGGTGGCTTCTAGCAGATTGTTGTCCATAGTTCTAAATGAGAAAGAGATCTCCATTTGATAGTAGTGAGCTGAATCTCTATGTAAAGAATTTTCTTAGCATAATAAAATATTTTGAGCAACAGAACAACAACAAGGGTGTTTATTTTTCCTGGAGAAGGGTTTTCCCTCCAGAAATACTTGTGTCCCTTGTGTTGAATGTTCATGGTTTCTAGTTGATGTTTTATGTTATGATCTGTGCTTTAGTTTATGGTGAGTTTATGCTTGGTTTAAAGGTTTAATTACTTGGAGAAAAAATTATAAGTGCCTTCACTACTGATTCATCCCCCCTCTCAATAATGATCTAGCATCCAACAATTGGTATCAGAACAAGGATCCTGGTTGCAACTTGATTGCTAGAGAGTGGATATGGGAGTTTTGGCATAATTTTGCAATTTTTTTGAAATGGATCAACAAGGAGTTCCAATACTTCATGAAGGTAAATTTGCAACTGGGAGGATGAAATTTGATTCCTATTTTTTGTCCCTTGATGAAAATATTTTAATATCAGTGGAATATGGATTTAAGGGTGATTTTAGTGATAAAGCTAAAGAGATTATTTTTCATGGAATTTCAAGATCTAATAATCTATATGTGAAGCATTGTGAGACTGTAAAAGAGATGTTGGAAAAATTGCAAAATTTGTATTATGGAGGAAAATTGTAGATTTCAGAAATGGAGAGAAATGCAAAGGATTCCACATTTATAGTAGTGACACATCAAGTCTCCTCACAAGAAGAAAATGTAAGCACCACTCAATCATATGATGAAGATGAAAGCATTGGTGGTAGAAATGATGAACCAAGTATTGATCTAGAGGGACAACATGAAGAGATAAATAAAAAAGATGAAGATCAATCTAGGATAATGGGACTAGAAGTAGAGATCAAAAGGCTGAGAACTAAAAATAAATATCAATGGATCTTATTGTAATTTTTTGATGAAAAGGAGTGTTCTTACAAAGAAGAAATTTCAGATTTGAAAACTCAGCTGGAAGAAGGAATGAAAATTGAAATTCTAATGAAGAAGCAATACAATGAATTGGAGGATGAGTATCAAATATTAAATGTTGAAGCAATTTCTGAACGGAAGGAATTAGAGAGGTTCAAATATAGCTCTCAAGCATCTACAAGCAAATCAGAAATTGTTGGATCAACTAATAGTAGTGAGAAAAAGTAGAATCAATGGTCATGCAAGAAGGATAATAATAAGTGAATAAGGCCAAAGAACAAGACTATAATTGGGAGATGTTTTAGCTGTGGAATATGTGGACATGTAGCAACAATTTGCAGTAGTGGAGAGATCATACCCTCTCATCAAAAGGAGCAGCCAAAGGAGCAGTAACCTCAAGCATGCATGCAAATAATATCACCGTCAATAAGGTATAATTGTCCTTTTTATGGTTATTGTTTCTCATGCAATGATTTTTTCCATTGGGCTATTGATTGCAAGGCACATACAAGGAATAGAAATCAGATCAACAAAAGATATCAACCAATTCCCAATTTCCTTTGTCACATAAGATCTTTTGTGTGTGACAATACCAGCCATAAGTCCAAGGATTGCAAGCTTTCCATGTGTTATAGGAGATCCAATCAAAGAGACAAGAACATGAAAGGCCAATCACATAAAAAGAAGGAATATCAACATAAGAAATTTGGAGGAGAAAGGAGCAACAAGGAAATCCCATCGAAAACTAAGGTCTACATGGTCTCTAGGGGAGCATATAGCACATATTGAGTTGCATTAAAATATTTGGAGGTGCATCCATATGAGGAATAGATTCATGTTTTCAGGGGGAATGCCTGAGATTTGAAGTGTTATTTTCGTTTCTAATCAATTTCTTTTTCAATTGATCATCATCCAGATCAACCATATATGTTTTATTGTTAGCTTTAGAGTAGTTGCATGTTGATTTTTGTTGATGTTTTTGGAGGCATGGAAACCACATGGTTGTCTTATGCGCATGGTCAATGTGTGATGGAGGATCACACATCTAGGGGGAGCATTGCTGCTTCCTAATAGACTTGCAAATTGTTGGCATTGTGCTCACTATGGAGGAGCTTGTTGTTCTTACTTGACATGAGTTTGTTGCAAGAAAGATGTTGAATTAGTTTTTGATGCTGCTACCATATATGTTGCTAGTTTGATGTGGTGATATGGTATTATTGATATTTCTAGATATATCTCATGTGTTGTCATGCACATGTTGTTTCTATAGAGATCAAATGATGTGTTAGAGTTGGTTCATATAGATTATGCACTTTATTGCTCATGTTTTGTATTCTAGATGTGTCATGTTACTGCTGATATGTATTTGTATGGATAATTTGTGATGTTGTTGTTGCATGGAGAGAGAATATGCTATTGTCTAGGATGTGTTGGATATTATGCATTCATATGGTTAAGTCATGATAATTTATATTGCTACTTATACATGAAGAGAATACATTGTTGCACATGTTTTTGGACCAAGTTATTGATGTGTTGGTTTATGTTGTTGCTGCTTGTTTTCTTCTCCCCTGAGGAGAAGATGAGTTTATGCTACTATTGGTGCCTATTTCCAAATCTTGTATTGTTGCTACAGATGCATAGTTCTTGTTGATGCTTCTTAGATACAATGCATATTGTTTCATATGCTACTAGTGATGCTGCTGCTTCTTTTTGATTTGTTACTAGGGGTTTGAGTTGATGATACAATATGTTGCATATTGTTGAGCTTCATTGATGATTAGTTCATTGATTTTCAGAATGTAAATGTTGCTACCTCAATGACATACTACTACATAGATGTTCTCAGTTGATTTTGTTGCTAATGTCTATGAGGAGCATGGCGGTTGCTAGTGGATTATCATGATATTACTGCACAATCTACATTGTTGGGATAGTGACATCAAGGTGTTGAGTGGCCATGCACTAGCATATGTTTTGGATAGTAATTCTATTGTAGTTGTTACATATATAAAGCTTATATCATTGATCATGGAGGCCTTGTATTTGATGGATATGCCATGTACTCATGTTGTTTCATATTTTGGGCATGCATAGAGGAGAGAACCTTTCTGTGCGATTATAAAATCCATGTATTATCAATGTTTCATATTTCGGGTGCATTGGTCATGGAGAGACCCATGGTGTCTAGTATGTACTATAAAATGTCTCAATTAGCTATGTATGGGCTAATGAGTGTCATGTATTATATTTTATATCATTGATGTAGCCCCATTACATTGGGTGCATGATGTAAAATTGGGTACATAGAAGTATTTGATGATAATAGGTGTAAAGGAGTCATATATGAGCCTTATGTACTTATCACAACCATGTATTTACTCCATGAAGAATTGTATATGTTTGGTGCTTCATTGTACATCATTGTAGTTCAAAGTGACACAAAAAATATTTTTCTACAACAACAAAGAGAGCGTGTTTATAATCCCATTACATGCTTAGGGGGAGCATGCTTAGATTCAGAGATTGCATGACATTGGTTAGATATTTTGTGGCAGCTGAGTTCCTTGTTTTACATGCTTATCTTGCAAGAGATATTTCTCTCATCCAAAACATGATTGGCATTGTTCTTGATACGAACCTTTGCCATTGATGTCAAAGGGGGAGAGAATTTGGATCGATAGAGATCAACCTTAGTTGTCAGATATTATATTGAGGTTGACATCAATGCCAAAGGGGGGGATTGTTAGGGGAGCTTCTTGGCATTGTAGTGTTGGAATTGATGTCAACAAGGTCATGGTGTTGCTTGTCATATGTGTTATATGAATATGATGTTGTTGGTAGTCCTCCTCATGATGAGTGTTTGGTTGTAGTATTGGTCAAGTTGTTGGTATTGTTGGTTGGCATTGATGGAAACTTGGTTGTGGCATGAATTAGTGCAGGATTTGGAGGCTAAGTAGAGCTGGTTGTGGGGCATGTTTATGATGGTTTGTTACAGGATGATTTTGCTACAAGTATTGGAGGTGCTTTACAAATGTTGGAGGTAGTTGGATGACTTGATGTTACTGCTATAGGTGTTGGAGATGCTACTACATATATTGAAGAGATGCTTCTATAGGTGTTGGAAGATTTGGAGATGTTTCTACAGGTGTTGGAGACTATTTGATGGCTTGATGATGCTGCTACAAGTGATGGATGTAGTTGGATAGGTTGATTGTGATGCTGTAGGTTTTGGAGATGTTGGAAAAGTTATGGATGAGCTAATGAAAGTTACCTAATGTATTCCATGTTTCTATGAGTTGGATGACCTTGTAGTGAGACCTATTCTTGTTTTCTTGAGAGGATATTTCTTAAGAAAGGAGGTGATGATGTCTCAAGCATCCTCCCAAAGTAGAATTGGTAGATTTGATGTGGAAGGAGGCTTAAAGAGGAGTAACACAAGCTAGTAGTGGGCCATAGAGAGTTAATAACACTGAAAATGGCTTGGGAGCTTGAATTATAATGCAGTTCAACAAAGCAAAGGGAGTGTTACCCTTTCTGGGAGTTTTCCCTTCAGCTTCCTCATGCATCCTAGGTAAATTAAGTGTTTTGGTGATGGTTTGTGTTCAGAAATTTCATGAAGAAGGTCAGGAAGCCTTAACCATGTTCTAGAAAGTGGTTAAAGTGGACATACCTACCATTCAATGATGATAGTGGTAGATTCAGTCAAATATGAGGATATACTTTAAGTATTGGATCATTTCCAGAATGTATGAGCAAGGATCCATAACAGAATTACAATTAGTGATTTAACCATCTCAGAAAATGATAAATAGAAGAAGGATTTGAGTTCTTTTGGTTGGTTCTTTTGATGCGTAGAGGGAGTGTGAGAGTGGAGAAGAGTGTGAAAGTTGTAATGTAAATTTTATAAAGCAAATTGCAGATGTAGCAACAGGTAGCAAGAGTATGTTTCATCCAACATTTTGTGCATAGAGCAAGGAGATGAACCAATGATTGATTTCTGATCCTTTCAATGTTCAGTAGTAGTTTGTTTATTCTCCAGATTATTGGTTGTTTTTGGATAGAAAAATTATTGTAGAGAGGGTTTGTTGATGCATTTATCAGATCATTTTATGAAGCATTTGTTTGTTTCACCTTATTTTGGAGTTTTTAATTGGTGCCTTGAAGAGATTCTTGTTGTGGTGTTCATGTTGAGAACTTCTTGGTTCTAGTATGAAAATGTATGAAACGAGAACCACATAGAGGAGAGGTGTTGGATGCCTCTAGTGAAATCAATATAGGGAGCCGTTTTCACCATCCAGTGATAGTTGGATAGTTCAGATGAAACTGGGCGAGGCTCATTGGTCATGGTGTCTTGCAATAGATAGGAGTCTGTAGAGTCGTATAATAGTTCAAGAGTAATGGGCAAGGATCATTGGTCGTGGTGGCTTATGGCAGATTGTTGTTCATAGATCTACGTGAGAGAGAGATCTCCATTTGATAGTAGCTAACTTAATCTCTATTTAAATAATTTTCTTAGCATAATAAAATATTTTGAGCAACACAATAGCAACAAGGGTGCTTTTTGTTTCCGGGAGAAGGGTTTTCCACCATAAATACTTGTGTCCCTTGTGTTGAATGTTTTGATGGTTTCTAGTTTCTGGTTGATGTTTAATGATCTAATATCTCTTTACATGCTTCCTTTTATGAATGGTTTAAACATTGAATTAATTGAATACAAATTTATAAGTTCCTTCACAACTGATTCAACCCCCAGTAGTGATGTAGTTTCTAACAAAGAGCCTATCATTGCTTTGCCTTCCAATCAAAGTAGTAATTTTCTCATTGAGTTGAACATGAACTTGGACAATTATAGGGTGTGGAGGTTGGAGGAGGGTCTATGGGATTCTTGCCTCTTTCCTTGTTTCTTCCTCCTGTGCTTGTGCTTGTTTCTACAATGGCTTCTTCAGTATGACTAGGAAATTATTTGTCTCTTAATGGATGGAAGTGAATTTCTTCACTTTCTTTTATAATCATCATGAAGAAGTTTCCATATCTAATCGTAGTTAAGTGCTATCAAAATACTCATTCTAGTTCGAAACAATGAATAAACTCTGTTTCATTTAAATTAAAAGAATTCAAAAACTGAGCAAATTATGTAAGATGGGTTGCATTTTTTTATAGTTATCTCTCCAATATTTAAAAGGAAAGGAAATAAACTGTTTCTTCTTTTTCCACTCAAATAAAGTTAACCAGGGGTCATACTATTTGAAAATTTAACAAAATATTTGTCCATGAAAAATTTAGGTAACAACAATTGCTTGTCATGGAATCCATAGATTATGTTATAAACGAAAATGACCTCCTCAACTTAGAGGAGAAAGACAAATTGGCTAAATACCAGACCAAAATCACAGGTCTACTTTCCAGGGTAACACACCCCAGAAACAGACAAGAAGAGTTATAATGCTCTCCATCTACCAGCCAAGGGTTTTAGACCCTAGGTTAGCACTTTGTTTTGACTAAAGGGAAGCGTTACTGAATATTTGTGAGATTCCAAAGGTCAAAGCCCAAGTTGACTAACTAACACTCCAATTTTAACTCAAATGTAAACTTGAAAAGAAGGAAACATCTAACTACGACCTAACTAAGGACATTTATATTCCTAACAGAGTCTCATGGAAAGGGAAAGAGAAATAAAGTGAGGAAACATCCTAGATTTTTGCCCAATGGAACTTATGAAAGAATTGGCAAGGACGAGCCTCTCATCATCTATATATTGGAGGCTTGGTTATTGTGAAAGAGGTCAAATGGTTGTCGAAATTTTGCAAGAGATTTAGTATTGTTATGCTGCCAAGAGGTTGAGAGAGAGAGAGAGAGAGGAGCTGAAGGACTAGAGGAGGCTTGATATAGCCAATATGATTGTAATCATTCTTCTTTTATCTAATAATATAGATCTGTTTTTGTGTTGTCTACTTGATGGTGTCTATGTCATGTTTCTTTACATGTTGATTCGATTCCATAATTAATAAGTACATTAGATGCATGCTATCTTATATCTTCATTTATATTAATGTTTTTATTATCAAGGTTTATATGTTGTAGGATTACGCTTTGTCTTGTCTATGTTCAGATTCTGATCTAGGAGTTAGCGGAGAGGTCTTCCACTTTGTTTGCTATATTGAGTTCTCCAGCAGGGCTACACCAAGGACTGAGGTAATCCTTCTTCCTTTTCTTTGTCTATCATGCATTAAGATGGATATATGTATGTTTCTTTGTGACAGTTGCAACTGATATGAAACAGTCTGCCTTGGATATTAGGAAGATCCGAGAGGGTATTTCATCCACACCCACCTCTACATTAATCCCTATAGAAGAATTGACCACTCCATTGGGGACTATACTTAGTTCCCAGTTTTTATCTTCCAATTTCCCAGATCTCTCTTTCTTTCCAGACCTCCTTGTTCTTCTTAGTTCCCATTCTGACCACTCAGGATGCTTCACAACCTCCTATGTTGTGCATAGCCTTTGATCAGACCTTGAATGACTCTTTTTATAGCCTCTAATTGTTACACTAAAAAATGTCACCATGACTATTTACAGTTAGTATGGCTCAATCAACAGTCATGCTACCCTCTTAGGCAAGTCTTATGCCTCTGCTCTCCATGTCAAACTCCAAAAAAGAGAAAAAGTCTTGTATAAATGTATTTATCTCTGGGGACGCAGGTTCTCTCAACCTTACCTGCGGGGACGCTCCCAACGTTCACAAAAGCTGCGTCCAAAGACGCTCTGTATGTAAAGGGACAGGTGCGTCCCCCTGTAAAGGTTAGAATGCGCAAGTTTCATCTTTAAAAAGTTACTTGTGGTCATTTCTAGAGCATTCTAGAAGGTTGTTCGACGTGTATTGGGCGCCTCCAGATGGTTCATGCACTCCTATCAAAGAGGAACTTATCCCATCAATAAGGGAGCTATCCCACCCAAAGAGGGGATTATCCCATTGATGGTGGACCTGATTAACCTCCTCTTGAGTACTATAAATACAGGCATTGGGCCAGAAGGAGGAGAGGTTGAAAGCTATACATTTCTAAGGGTAAATGCTGCAGGAATTAGCACTCCCATTTAGAAGCTTGTGAGGAGAGATTGCCATCTTTGCTTGTTCTATTTGGAAGTGGGTGAGCTTTGTCAAAGTAGAGGAAGACTCTTGTGGACCCTGGAAGGAGCTTGCACAACACCAAGGCTCAGGTTGTAATGGTTCCTTTTGATTATCTTTAATGCAAATTGGTCCATTCTTCTCAATAACTTGTTGTTTATGGGTTATTTCATGTACTCCTTGGTCTATATGTTGAATATGCTTTGTTTTATGTTATAATCAGGTGCTATTTAATTGTTTGACTGTTGGTGATTGTAGGTTTTGGAGAAAAGGAGGAACTCATCCAGATCAACAAAGCTTGGACTTCTACAACAGCGTTTGGACAAAGGTAAGAACGAAACACTTGATTTCTCATATCACAATGCATGTTTAGAGAAGGATAGTTCTAGTTTGTCTTGTTTGTCATTAGAATGTCTTAGACTTCTAGGAAGGTCGGTTGTGTCCGCACTCTTGACTGATTCCGTGTGACAAATTGGCGACTCCACTGGGGATTCCATTGATGAGAAAAGTCTTTTCCTTTGTGTGAACTTTGCTTTGAGAAAATTGGTTTATTTTTCTGGTTTTGGCTCTGTGATTCTGTCTCTGGGTGGGTTAGCTTAGGATTAGTTTTATTTTGTTTTTTTTTGAGTTTTTCAGTAGGACGCACCCTCTGAGTGCTGCACAGTGCGTCCCTGGACGCACTTTTGCTGTGTGCACAGAGCGGGCCCGCACCTGTGCTAACGGGTTGCTTGCGTCCCCTGCTAAAATTTGAGAAAATTCCATTTTTTGCATTTTTTCTCTTTAGATTTTGCTTTTTCTTAGTTTTTACTGCCCAGATCCATTAGTCTCCTGTCAAAGATCTTCACCTAAGCTTGTTTCATTGGCATTCCTGCTTTAAGCTTTCATCAATTGAGTGTTTTGAGTCTCTTTTTTGAGAAATTCTTGATTTGATTTCCTTTGGTCATTACTTGGAGGTTTCTCTCAGTCTTTTCACAATTTTGCATCTTTTTGCTTCTGTTTTTGCAAAAAAATTTCCCCCTCATTCGCCGGGGGGGGGGGGGGGGCTAAATTGTGTATGAGTGTTAATCGCCTTTGAGTGTTTTTATGTTTTGATCTTTGGAACTCTCACCCAATTTTCTCAACTTGCACTTGATTGGTTCTTAGATTACATTAGAATCGTCTTGTGTTTGAGAATTCTCTTGCATAGATCACATTTGCATAATTAGAATTCTCTTTTTCGGAATATGAATGAAAAATGTGCATAGATTACATTTGCATACTTTTCAAGTGAATTGTGCATAGATTACAATTGCATAGTTTACATTCTGAAAAATCAATTGTAGATTTAGATCAGCTTTCTTTGATTTGAATTTACACAAAAATAAAAATAAAAAAGAGTTTGGAATTGATTTGCATTAGTTTTTCTTGATGAAATTAGTGCATTAGAGAATTTGTTATATTTTCTCTTAGTGATCAATTTTTTGCATTGTTGGAAGTGAATGGAAACTCTCTCCTTACTTTAGTTAGGATTCATTGAATTGAAAAGATTACATTATCATATTCGATTGCATTCAGTTGAGTCGGGTCATAACACCATTGGTTTCATCTCCATTTACCCATTTGAGTAATAACAACCTTAATAACACAGCGCTTAATTAAAATTCATCTAGTAATTTTTACATTTCTAGGGCTCTGAAACACCAACATAGCTTAGGCTAGTGTCTTGGAGTAGGAGAGTAATTAACTCTCCAAGACAGCAAAACCAAACAAGTAGTTTATCTTGTGATAGAATAAATTCATCTGTTTCATTTGCACTCTGGGAAAGCTCCTCTTAAAGGAGAAGCACGAGCTCGTGTCCGAACCAGTGAGGGGATCATTCCCCCCTCGTTGGGAACGACGCCAAACACGCACGTATTACAAACGGTAAACCTCGGATTAACCATTGTTGAGGATCCAGGGGTCACTTATCGGTAAACCTTGGATTATTGTCAAGGAGCCGGTAAGGGGATTGAGCTTGATACTCTGCCCTTGCGTGCTGTTGGAGTTTAGACTGTTCCCCCAGGTGTACTTGTTGCTGTTGGTAACCTTAGTGACCATAATCTTTAGGATTCTACCGAGGTGACGGTGGAGGGAAGGTCCCACTGTACCTGGAGCAGACGTCGGTTATACTCACTTGGATTTTCTGGGGGGTTCACTTCACTCGAGACGGTTAAAGTGGAGGAACTTGGTCTAGTCTATTCATTAAGCAGGTTGCCGGGGTAACTGTTCCACCCGCCACTTCTGTACTGAATTCTGCGATGTTGGGTTTCATCTCCAACTAGTGTTTTCGGTCCGGAAGGCTACTGTTTGTGTATGGTTTGACTCCTAGATTTGATAGCGCGTGTTAATTTGTTTGTTTTTACTTTTAGAGACCATAGGTGTGAATTGTGAATTTTAATTGTTAGGTGTGGATTGTGAATTGTTAATTTTAGTTTTAAGATTGTTAATAAAATTCACTGAAGTTGAATATAATGGCAAATGTTCCGGAATTTATCAACCTAGGAACCCCTCCTAATGAGAATCCTAGTACTTTTCCTTACTTTGGAAATGTTGGTCCTCCTTATATGGCTACTTTGTCATTACCTGGATTTACGATAGGTTTACCGATATGGTTATTTTCAACTTCGTTGGCCCAAAATACTCCAATTGTTCCATCTCAACCGGATGCTTCACCTCAACAGAGTTCACCATCTCAACATCACCAACCTTCTGTTGACCCTTTACCTTCTTCGCCTAATTTTTCTTCCTCCATTTCTTCCTCTTCGCCTGGTAAAAGCCTTGATGCTAGTAACCAGGAGGCTAAGAAGAAGAAGAAAGGGAAGAAGAAGAAGAAGAAGAAGAAGAAGAAGCAAGATAAGAAAGAAGTCAACCAACCAACCATGGCTGTAAGTGTTAGTTGTGTTGAGGAAAATTCCGACATGCATCGTAAACCCAAATACCCTTGCAAGCTTTGTAAGGGTGACCACTTCCTTGTCAATTGTCCTGGTATTCCAAAGGTCTTGGAAGTTTGGTCAGAAAAATCTCATCAACTTTCCATTGATCCATCAACCAGTGATAGTCAGGTTCCTGGGAAAAAGGGTAAAGTTAGGTTTCCTTGTAAGTTATGCAAAGGGAGTCATCAAACTCACATTTGCCCTCACATGGATGAAGCCTCAACATTGTTGGAAAACCTTACTGTTCCACAGCAAGAATTTCCAACTGGTTACCGTAAACTTTCTCCCAACCTACCGTCAACTGACGGAGTGATTGATCTAAATTCAAGTACAGTCGATCACACTTTCCCTTTGGAGAGTGAAACTCATGTCACTCAGGTTGATGATCAATTAGTTGATCAAGTGGTCGATTCAATTTCACATTCGGTCGATCCCACTTTCCATTTAGAGAGTGAACTTCATACTGCTCAGGTTCTTCTTGTTACATCAGATTCTTCTATGCCGGGGGGCATTTCACCTGTTTCTACAGAACCCCCTCCAAGCACTGAGGTCTTTTCCTTTGATTGGAATAGACTGACAGAACCTCGTCTTCCTTCCTCCATCCCTTTCCAAATCATTGTCAAGGCTGGTGGTAGGGACATACATCGTACTCAGGTAGATGAAGGTGCTTCTGTCAGTATTTTATCCTCAACTGTTTGGAAAGCTTTGGGTTCCCCTCAGCTTGCGCCTATTATGCAGAATCTGAAAGCTTTTAACAGAACCATCAGTGAACCTTTAGGGATTCTTCCTAAGTTTTCTATTACCTTGGAAGGTAAAACTGTCTGTATTGATCTTATGGTAGTTCGAGGTCCCTTGGATTTCAATTTACTCCTTGGACGAGACTATGTTTATGCAATGAAAGCTGTCGTATCGACACTCTTTCGCGTGATGTCTTTCCCTCACAATGGCAGTATTGTGACTGTAGACCAGCTTTCGTTCCCTAGTCTTGTCTCAACTACCAATAATATGACACCCCTAAATGTTCCTGATTCTAAAGTAGTATCTACCCTGCCACGGGTTAATTATGTGGCAACTGGTCCCATGTTTTCAGTTACCGATGTAAGTGAGCCTCTCACTGTTGATTTAAATCCGGTAATTGACATGGAAAACTCTATGGGATTACTTGAACACGATGTTCTTATCCCTTTCGAGTCCCTTGACATGTGTTCCTTCCAGAGAAGTATTCTTCCTTCTGACGAAGACCTCTTGGAAGCCATGATCAAGGTGTGTCCATTGACATGTCTTTCTTCCAGTTGGAAGCCATGATCAGGGTGCGAGGACAGTTCTTTTCCTGTGTCAACCTCATTAAAAAATGAAACAGGCTAGCATGAGGATAGTTCTTTTACTGAGTCAACCTCATTAAAAAATGAATCAGGTAGATTTTAGGATATGTAGGTAGATTGTAGCAAGTAGGGTTTTGAGGATAGTTCCTGTTACTGAGTCGACCTCGTTAAAAAATGAATCAGGTTTGAGGATAGTTCCTGTTACTGAGTCGACCTCGTTAAAAAATGAATCAGGTTTGAGGATAGTTCTTTTCTTGTGTCAACCTCCTTAAAAATGAAACAACTCCCTTTTCAAGTTAAATATTGAAAGTAAACCTTCATTTCATCCAGCCGGTTGAATGCAATGAAGCCTGGGGGGCATGTACCTTGCTTTGCATCATTAAACTGGGGGCATGTGAACTTCTTGAGCATAGTTCCTTGTCTTGTGTCAAGCTCTTTAAAAAATGAAACAAGGGTAGGTTAAATAGGTAGATTGTAGAGCGTAGTCATGAGCATAGTTCCTTGTCTTGTGTCAAGCTCATTAAAAAATGAATCAAGGATTTTAGAGCACAGTTCCTTGTCTTGTGTCAAGCTCTTTAAAAAATGAAACAAGGGTAGGTTAAATAGGTAGATTGTAGAGCGTAGTCATGAGCATAGTTCCTTGTCTTGTGTCAAGCTCATTAAAAAATGAATCAAGGATTTTAGAGCACAGTTCCTTGTCTTGTGTCAAGCTCGTTAAAAAATGAATCAAGGTTTTTAGAGTAGAGTTTTTGTTAGGTAGATTGTAGAGAGTAGTTATGAGCATAGTTCCTTATCTTGTGTCAAGCTCGTTTAAAAAATGAAACAAGGGTTTTGAGGATAGTTCTTTTCCTGTGTCAACCTCACTAAAAAATGAAACATCTCCCACAAGTCTTTCCAAGATCTTGAAAGTAAAGCTTCATTCCATCCACCTCATTGAATGCAATGAAGCTTGGGGGGCATGTACCTCGTTTTGCGTCATTATGCTGGGGGCATGTGAACTTATAACAAGCATAGTTTTTCATTTCAAGCTTGCGTAAACATGAAACCGAATCTGAGCATAGTTCTTTTCCTGTGTCAAGCTCATTAAAAAATGAAACAAATCCTCCTCTACTTGAGTCGAGAGATTGACTAGATCTCGTAAATGTTAAGTATTTAGGTTAGTTATTTCAGTTTTTTGCATAATTTTCTTACAATTTTAGGTCGAGTCTTTCAAATGATCTCGTAACTCAACCTTCATTCCATCCAGCTTGTACTTGGTTGAATGAAATGAAGTTGGGGGGCATGCGCTCTAGCAGTTATGCTTAGGGGGCATCAAGCACAATTTTCTCTCTCTTTCAAGCTTGTGTAAAAATGAAACTACTCTGAAGCATAGTTTTTCTCTGTTTCAAGCTTTTGTAAAAATGAAACCTATCTCGAGTCAATTTCAGTTATTTTCAAGACTCGTTAAACTCATGAAAATACCGAGATTATTTTGCTATCTTTCATTCTCGTAAAACAAATGAAAATGCCGAGTTCTTTCCGTCTTTTCCTGCTCGTAAATTAAATTGAAAGTCGGCCATATGAGTACATTTTTATCATTTTTTCGAACTCATTAAAATTTACGAAAAAATGAAAACCATGAGTACTTTTTTATCCCTTTTTCGAACTCGTTAAAACTTACGAAAAAGTGAAACCTCAGAGTCATCTTTTAAGACCTTTTCTGACTCCTAAAATATGAAAAGATTGCTGAGCGTTTCTTTTACACTCGTTAAAACGGAATTAAAAGACGGTCCCCTTATAGCTCTTTTCTGACCGTAAAATCAGGAAAAGATTGCCGGGTTTTTGTCGTTTCAAACTCGATACGGAAATAAAACGACGTGTCCTTGATCGCTTTTTACTTTTCAGGTCAGTGGCACTAATTATGAAAGTACTCCTTGGTCGCAAGATCAAGCGGTTCCCCCAGGTATTATTTTATACTTTTTCGGGCTTGAGGGACACAAATCTACGAAAAAGTTCAACTTGGAGTCTTCTTAAGTTTTTCAGACTCTCTAAAATTGAAAAACGCCGAGTTTCTCCTATACTGGGCTCGTTAAACATTTCACACTAAAGGACCTGTTCAATTACAAACAGGAACGAACCACTCCTTCCTAGGGTTCGAATCAAAACTAGGTTGGACTCATCCGAAGGATGAGCTTATAACCAAGCATATGTTATCCTCCTCAAGCTTGTTAAAAATAAAGAGGTACTTGCCAGAAATGGTGGGGGAAAAGAGAGAAGAATGAACCTGTTTGTTACCTTTTGTCTCAAAAGAAACTTTATTACCACTCTTGAACACGACACTTTTCATTCACCTGGGTTGGGAAATCTTTTACCTCATAGTTGATCAAACCACTTTGAAAGTCTTTAACCGGGTTCCGGGGATTAACTTTGAGTTATTCGTCACCAAGCCATCTGTCGTGTCGTTATGTGTTCAAGAGGTCTGCAAGCAAAACTTTCATCTGCAAAATACTTGTCATCCATTTGACCATCCCTGAGTCAGTCCTTACAGCAACATTTCTTCAACTTGAACAATGATTTCGTGTTGCGGGCTTGCCTGCAACGGGTCGCTTTCTATCGACATCAGCACATTATCTAGAGAGATGACTTAGAAATCGTCAGTACCTTGAAGTCTGCATGCATCAATGGCAGGTTTCTCGCCTTTGACGTCAGTTTACATCATTGACTTTCGATCGAAGGATTCCGTGAAATGTTCGACATCAACTCATTCATTCACATCTCATGGATTGTACTGGGTACTTTGAGAACCATTGACATTACTGGTGGTCTCTCTCACGCTTGTTAACAGTTTACATCATCGACTGGTAATCAAGTGGTTTCTACCATGTTCGACATCAACTCATTTATTCGCATGGCTAGAATCGTACCAATTCGGGAAGTAGAAATGAAGACCCTGGATCTAGTTTCCACCATCCAGGCTGCGAGGAGTTTTGTATTCATTATCTAAGTAGACTAATCATAAACAGATGGCTGCGTCCATACTGTGTCTACAAAAGTCTATGATTGTGATGTACTGCAAGATCATTCCTGTATCAGAGTAGTTAGTCTGTTAGTTAAAGTTTTGATCTGAGTATGGGAATGCCTACCTCAGTGATGATATAATCTTATACATGTATTTTGTGTTGAAAATTGCAGGTTCTGACCAGGCTCTCCATGGGATAATCCTTGAAATGATAAAGCGCTTCACCCTTCCTAGATAATACAAACCCTAATCTATTCCAGGCTTCGCACTTTAGGGGGCAATCTGTTACACTAAAAAATGTCACCATGACTATTTACAGTTAGTATGGCTCAATCAACAGTCATGCTACCCTCTTAGGCAAGTCTTATGCCTCTGCTCTCCATGTCAAACTCCAAAAAAGAGAAAAAGTCTTGTATAAATGTATTTATCTCTGGGGACGCAGGTTCTCTCAACCTTACCTGCGGGGACGCTCTCAACGTTCACAAAAGCTGCGTCCAAAGACGCTCTGTATGTAAAGGGACAGGTGCGTCCCCCTGTAAAGGTTAGAATGCGCAAGTTTCATCTTTAAAAAGTTACTTGTGGTCATTTCTAGAGCATTCTAGAAGGTTGTTCGACGTGTATTGGGCGCCTCCAGATGGTTCATGCACTCCTATCAAAGAGGAACTTATCCCATCAATAAGGGAGCTATCCCACCCAAAGAGGGGATTATCCCATTGATGGTGGACCTGATTAACCTCCTCTTGAGTACTATAAATACAGGCATTGGGCCAGAAGGAGGAGAGGTTGAAAGCTATACATTTCTAAGGGTAAATGCTGCAGGAATTAGCACTCCCATTTAGAAGCTTGTGAGGAGAGATTGCCATCTTTGCTTGTTCTATTTGGAAGTGGGTGAGCTTTGTCAAAGTAGAGGAAGACTCTTGTGGACCCTGGAAGGAGCTTGCACAACACCAAGGCTCAGGTTGTAATGGTTCCTTTTGATTACCTTTAATGCAAATTGGTCCATTCTTCTCAATAACTTGTTGTTTATGGGTTATTTCATGTACTCCTTGGTCTATATGTTGAATATGCTTTGTTTTATGTTATAATCAGGTGCTATTTAATTGTTTGACTGTTGGTGATTGCAGGTTTTGGAGAAAAGGAGGAACTCATCCAGATCAACAAAGCTTGGACTTCTACAACAGCGTTTGGACAAAGGTAAGAACGAAACACTTGATTTCTCATATCACAATGCATGTTTAGAGAAGGATAGTTCTAGTTTGTCTTGTTTGTCATTAGAATGTCTTAGACTTCTAGGAAGGTCGGTTGTGTCCGCACTCTTGACTGATTCCGTGTGACACTAATTCTGTAACACACCCTAGTTATGTAAACAAGTGAGTTATAACACCCCCCAGGCTTGTGCACAGAGCATTAGTCCTACCATTTGTCAGGCGGTAGAAATGTAAGATTTACACCAACATTTAATTTGTCAATCTCGGTAAATAAACTTAGAGGCGTAGCACAATATATTCTAGAATACAACCTCGGGGATCTATCAAATAAAAAACCAAGATTTTGCAAGAAATTCAAAAGAAGCATCATTCAGGAAAAAGGAACAATAATTTTCGAAAGTAAAGTAAACACACTCTAGGAATCTACTTCTGGCTCCTCTTCTGGGTTGAGTTGACTCCTCCAGTAAGTCTTTCTCAATTGTTCAGGGGACAAGGGAATGTAGGCCCCATTCAACAGAAATCCATTTAAGAAATAAAGAATGCAAAACATTTTAAAAATTACTGCCATGTTGCAAGGATGAAAAGCATGAAATTAAGCTAAAAATCACATGACAACTTCATTCCAACTAATATAAGAAAACAATCGAATGCTTTAAAAAGAATCAAGATAATAATGCACTGCTTCTCTTAAAGAGAATTCAGTACTTTAGCTGTAAGAGAAATATGCAATAAGAACCAATATATAATTCATGTTGTTTACCCTGATCTTATTAAATACTCCCTCAAAATATTCTTTATAATATATGCAACATTTAATTATAATGAAGAATTATGTCAGCGTTTTGTCAACAAGATTCACAATATTTCCTTATGTTGATCCTAGAATTTTCTTATTAAGAGTGCAGGAATAAATTTTTTTCTGCAAAAGTACAGGAATCAGTCTCATATAATATTCAAACGCAACCACGAATACATGTTATGTTAAGTTAACCAGAATTCTTGCTCAACAATTATTTCACCATTGTGTCCTAGAAATAAACTTTGTTATGCAACAATGAGATCGGGGAAAATCATTGTAATAATAAATAAGAGACGCAATGAAAACATTCACCATTTACTTTAGTTCAACATTTATGAAAATACATCCAAAAGCATTGATATGAAACATAAATAATTAGAGTAGTAAAATAAAACTTGTGGAATGAAATTGAAAATTAAATGACTGAAAGAAGAGCTATGAAATGAAATTTCAGAATTATCTAAGATCACACTCACACTATGAAAACTAAAATAAAGTAAAAGAAAGTTAATAGGTTTGGCGCAATAGAATGGTTGGTGTTCCCAACCATCCAACTTGTTTCCCTTGTAGTGATTATATCACAATCTTTAGAACAATATAAAGAAATGAAATTACTCAGAAGCGATAGCTAAATAAACTCATTTCAGAGTAGAAACCAAAATACAAAGTTAAATTCCAAAGAAATTCATTTCAGAAGTCTTGTTACAAATTCATTAAACAATCTTGTGCTCGCTCCAGTGATTCCCTTCAGGGATCATCCCACTAGTGCGTATCTCCTTCTTCCCTGCACACTCAAAATCAATCCTCCTTCTGTAATAAAATGCGATTTACAAAATATGATCTGCCATCCTTTACATCTACATAACTTCTTCCTTTTATAATACTTCTACATGATAATTTTCTTGGCAACCAACATGGGGATTGAATCCCAACTGATCTTCATCAATAGAATATCATTACAACCATTTCCCTATTGAAGGAATGAATATTTGACATGAATTTCCCAAATTTGGCCGTTTTCTGCAATTATGGAAAGACTGACATTTTTAACAAATTGCCTCCAAAGAACGCTTTGTGTCTCCTTAACCATTATGAATTTGGGAATTTTTTTTGGAGGAAACCTATTTTGTTATATTTAAAACAATAAAATTTCTCATAATTTTCTGGTTCAACTCAATTACCTTGGAAATCGTGCACGAAACTGACTATTTGAAATTTGAGATCCTAAAATTCTGGAAAAATAGTCTCTTTTTATAAAATTGCCTCAAACACCCTTATGTAACTTTTATACCATTACGAATTTTACAAATCTGATTGAGGCTTAGTCAATTTTCTATACTGGGACCAAAAACCATGTTCCAGAATTTCTCTATCTGCCTTCACTTGCACAGAAAATGAGGAGGAAGTTGGTAGTCTGGAAACTACTACGAATTCGGGGCTAAGGCATTAATTATTCCTTAAATATGAGTCCATATGACCTAGGTGTATCTTGACTTATGTGGAAATTTTCAAACAACATTTTGAACAAAAAACTCTTTCATATTTGCCTAGAAATGTGTCAATCTATGAAAGACCCAAATTGGTGCAGGAATGTTGGTGCAAGCACAACTTGTGCAGGAACGTTGGTGCAGGAACTGCTAGTACAGGAACTTCCAGTACAGGAATTGCTAGCACCTGCCACAAAAGGGCCTAACATTAATGACATTTTCACATTAAATACACTTCAAATTAACAAAACAAGAAGAGTTCATAGATCAAAAACTGTCAGCTCTAAATGCCTCTAAATAATAACTTAATAATGCATAAAAAAGAATAATAATGATTATAGACACTTAGTATAGGTATACAATTATTCAGTAAAATCATGAAAATCTAGAAAAAATGGAGGTCAACACCATTAATGCTCTATACCTTCTTCTTTGGAGTGTTAGCCAACCAATAACTTGATAATCAACCTGTTCTGTGAATTCCTGGTTTGGGAAGTTGCTTATAGTATGTTTTAGGGATCTGTATGTTTTAGGAAGAATTTCAAGTTAAACAATAACAATATGGGGCACAATAATAACAATATGGGGACTACATGGGTACAACAATATAATAAGGGGGTTGTACTAATAACAATAAGGGTTACACTTCCCTAGGAATTCCTGGTTTGGGAAGTTTCTTATAGTATGTTTTAGGGAAGTTACTTATAGTATGTTTTAGGAAGTATTTCTGGTTAAACCAGGAATTCTTCTATAGGGATTAATGCAGAGGTGGTTGTGGATGAAATACCCTCTCGGATCTTCCCGAGATCCAAGGCAGACTGTTTCATATCAACTGCAACTGTCACAAAGAAACATACATATATCCATCTTAATGCGTGATAGACAAAGAAAAGGAAGAAGGATTACCTCAGTCCTTGGTGCAACCCTACTGGAGAACTCAATATAGAAAACAAAGTGGAAGACCTCTCTGCTAACTCCTAGATCAGAATCTGCACATAGACAAGACAAAGCATAATCCTACAACATATAAACCTTGATAATAAAAACATTAATATAAATGAAGATATAAGATAACATGCATCTAATGTACTTATTAATTATGGAATGAATCAACATGTAAAGAAACATGACATAGACACCATCAAGTAGACAACACAAAAACAGATCTATATTATTAGATAAAAGAAGAATGATTACAATCATATTGGCTATATCAAGCCTCCTCTAGTCCTTCAGCTCCTCTCTCTCTCTCTCTCAACCTCTTGGCAGCATAACAATACTAAATCTCTTGCAAAGTTTCGAAAACCATTTAACCTCTTTCACAATAACCAAGCCTCCAATATATAGATGATGAGAGGCTCCTCCTTTCCAATTCTTTCATAAGTTCCATTGAGCAAAAATCTAGGATGTTTCCTCACTTTATTTCTCTTTCCCTTTCCATGAGACTCTGTTAGGAATATAAATGTCCTTAGTTAGGTCGGAGTTAGATGTTTCCTTCTTTTCAAGTTGAAATTTGAGTTAAAAGTGGAGTGTTAGTTAGTCAACTTGGGCTTTGACCTCTGGAATCTCTCAAATATTCAGTAACGCTTCCCTTTAGTCAAAACAGAGTGTTAACCTAGGGTCTAAAACCCTTGGCTGGTAGATGGAGAGCATTATAACTCTTCTTGTCTGTTTCTGGGGTGTGTTACCCTGGAAAGTAGGCCAGTGATTTTGGTATGGTATTTAGCCAATTTGTCTTTCTCCTCTGAGTTGAGGAGGTCATTTTCCTTTATAACGGAAACTATGGATTCCATGACAAGCAATTGTTGTTACCTAAATTTTTCACGGACAAATATTTTGTTGAAATTTGCAAATATTATGACCCCTGGTTAACTTTATTTGAGTGGAAAAAGAAGAAACAATT
The DNA here is from genome assembly GCA_031772625.1 of Pinus tabuliformis. Taxonomy (NCBI): domain Eukaryota; kingdom Viridiplantae; phylum Streptophyta; class Pinopsida; order Pinales; family Pinaceae; genus Pinus; species Pinus tabuliformis. The sequence continues at coordinate 62,254,915 of CM062819.1, read as the reverse complement.
TATTTCCTTTCCTTTTAAATATTGGAGAGATAACTATAAAAAAATGCAACCCATCTTACATAATTTGCTCAGTTTTTGAATTCTTTTAATTTAAATGAAACAGAGGTTATTCATTGTTTTGACCTAGAATGAGTATTTTGATAGCACTTAACTACGATTAGATATGGAAACTTCTTCATGATGATTATAAAAGAAAGTGGAGAAATTCACTTCCATCCATTAAGAGACAAATAATTTCCTAGTCATACTGAAGAAGCCATTGTAGAAATAAGCGCAAGCACAGGAGGAAGGAACAAGGAAAGAGGCAAGAATCCCATAGACCCTCTTCCAAACTCCACACCCTAGAATTGTCCAAGTTCATGTTCAACTCAATGAAAAAATTACTGCTTTGATTGGAAGGCAGAGCAATGATAGGCTCTTTGTTAGAAAATACATCACTACTAGGGGTTGAATCAGTTGTGAAGGCAATTGTAATTTTGTATTCAATTAATTCAATGTTTAAACCATTCATAAAAGGAAGCACATAAAGAGAGATTAGATCATGTAACATCAACTAGAAACCAGAAACCATCAAAACATTCAACACAAGGGACACAAGTATTTCTGGTGGAAAACCCTTCTCCCGGAAACAAAAAGCACCCTTGTTGCTATTGTGTTGCTCAAAATATTTTATTATGCTAAGAAAATTCTTTAAATAGAGATTAAGTTAGCTACTATCAAATGGAGATCTCTCTCTCACATAGATCTATGAACAACCATCTGCCAGAAGCCACCACGACCAACGATCCTTGCCCGTTACTCTTGAACTATTATACGACTCTACAGACTCCTATCTATTGGAAGCCACCATGACCAATGAGCCTTGCCCAGTTTCATTCGAACTATCCAACTATCATTGGCTGGTGAAAACTGCTCCCTATATCGATTTCATTAGATTCATCCAACTCTTCTCCTCTATGTGGTTCTCGTTTCATACATTTTCATACTAGAACCAAGAACTTCTCAACATGAACACCACAACAAGAATCTCTTCAGGGCACCCAATAAAAACTCCAAAATAAGGTGAAACAAACAAATGATGCATAAAATGATTTGATAAATGCATCAACAAATGAAATTAAACGAAATTACTCGGAAGCGATTGCTAAATAAACTCATTTCAGAGTAGAAACCAAAATTCAAAGTTAAATGCCAAAGTAATTCATTTCAGAAGTCTTGTTACAAATTCATTAAACAATCTTGCACTAGCTCCATTGATTCCCTCCAGGGAGCATCCACTGGTGCGTATCTCCTCCTTCCCTGCACACTATCCTCCTTCTGCAATAAAATGCTATTTACAAAATATGATCTGCCATCCTTTACACCTACGTAACTTCTTCCTTTTATAATACTTCTACATGATACTTTTCTTAGAAACCAACATGGGGATTGAATCCAAACTGATATTCATCAATAGAATATCATTACAACCATTTCCCTATTAAAGGAATGAATATTTGACATGAATTTCCCAAATCTGGTCGTTTTATGCAATTATGGAAAAACTGATATTTTTAACAAATTGCCTCCAAAGAATGCTTCGTGTCTCCTTAACCATTACGAATTTGGGAAATTTTTTTTGGAGGAAACATATTTTTTTATATTTAAAACAATAAAATTTCTCATAATTTTTTGGTTCAGCTCCATTGCCTCAGAAATCGTGCCCGAAACTGACTGTTTGAAATCTGAGATCCTAAAATTCTGGAAAAATAGTCTCTTTTTATAAAATTTCCTCAAAGACCCTTATGTAACTTTTATACCATTACGAATTTTACAAATCTGATTGAGGCTTAGTCAATTTTCTATACTGGGAACAAAACCCATGTTCCAAAATTTCTCTATCTACCTTCACCTACACAGAAAATGAGGAGGAAGTTGGTAGTTTGGAAACTACTATGAATTCGGGGCTGAGGCATTAATTATTCACTAAATATGAGTCCATATGACCTGGGTGTATCTTGACTTATGTGGAAATTTTCAAACAACATTTTGAACAAAAAACTCTTTCATATTTGCCTAGAAATGTGTTAATCTATGAAAGACCCAAGTTGGTGCAAGAATGTTGGTGCAGGCACAATTGGTGTAGGAACGTTGGTGTAGGAACTGCTAGTACAGGAACTTCCAGTACATGAATTGCTAGCACCTACCACAAAATGGCCTAACATTAATGACATTTTCACATTAAATACACTTCAAATTAACAAAACAAGAAGAGTTCATGGATCAAAAACTGTCAGCGCTAACTGCCTCTAAATAATAACTTAATAATGCGTAAAAAAGAATAATAATGATTATAGACACTTAGTACAGGCATACAATTATTTAGTAAAATCATGAAAATCTAGAAAAAATGGAGTCTCAACACCATTAATGCTCTATACCTTCTTCTTTGTAGTGTTAGCCAACCAATAACTTGATAATCAACCTGTTCTTTGAATTCCTGGTTTGGGAAGTTGCTTATAGTATGTTTTAGGGATCTGTTTTTAGGAAGAATTCCTAGGGAAGTGTAACCCCTTATTGTTATTAGTACAACCCCCTTATTATATTGTTGTACCCATGTTGATACGAATTGGATCCATGAAGAAAAATCAGAGAACCGTGACTGTATCAAATCAGGACAAAACTTCGACTTCAAAGAATTAAGAGAAGCAACCAGAAACACCTCTAAACAGTGGCAGTTAGCAGCTAGTGTGGAACGATGAGGGCCTCGGTCAAAGCACGCTGACCAAGGCCCATGGAGACTGCGTAGGAGGTGAAACTAGCCCCTGGGAAGCTCGGATCAGGAAAAGGAGGCAGTTTTTGATGCGTGATTAGTGCTAATCACGCATCGCTGGGCAGAACCCCTCGAGAAGGAGAGGCCCTGAGCACTCGTTCGCATGAGAGCTAGGAAAACCATGGGGAAAAGGCTAAAGGCGAAGGCGGGACCCGTGCTCCAAAAACTGGCGGTATTTATCGGGGGCACCCTTGGGCGGTAAGCAGATTTGGTGAAAACGGAGCAATTCCACTAAGCTCCCAACGCGTGGCAAGCAGAGGAGAGAGAAAACGGCCACTCATCGTGCACTAACGGTCGAGCAAGTCAATCGCGCGAAAAGAGCGAATGGTGTCGGATCTGGGGGATCCAAATCTAACGGCTAAGATCGCACCTGATGGGAAAGCCGAAATCGACAGGGGATTAAGCGGCGATCTATAAGAATTTGGCACCTGATTTGATCGCCAAGGTGGCAGATGACTCATTCCATGACATAACTGAAAAACCGAACCGATGAAGCAAGCTGGCGCAGTCGTAGGAGGACAAGTGGCCACTCCCTCCGAGCCTGAGGATGATGCCAAGACAGGGAACTCCAAGAGAAGCTGTAACAGGCGATCCGACGGAAGTGGAAGGGAAATCGAATAGCCATGAGCTTGAATGGATTTAAAGCCATGCACAAACAAAACAAGGACACCAGAACACTGAGAGGAAGACGGAGAAGAAAAGGAAGAAAACAGAGAAAACGAAGATAGTGAAGCAAATTCTATTTCAGGAGACTCATATTGAGCTCCTTCATTGTAATTCTTTGTTTCAAGACACAATAAAAGAAGGCCACCACTGAGAGCTAGACTGGAGATGTAGCCCTGGAGGATAGGGTGAACTCCTTATTAATTTCTTGTGTTCTTGTATTTTCTTACTGTATTTCTCTACTGTTTTCCATTTCGAGTGTCTCTGTATTTTCAATCTGATCGATCTGTTGCCTAAATAACATAGACACACACCAGCACACACCAGCACATGAGTCTATAATATCTTCAATTAATAATTCTTAACTAAGATCATTCATAGGGTTATTTTCAAACCAATTGGTATCAGAGCTCAAGGCTGTAAGGTTAGACAAGCTTGTGTTGGCTTAGATGTTGAATGCTCACTAGATCAAAGCTCAAATTAGGAGAAGGAGAGTTGGTCGAAACTAATCCTGAAATTGGGAGAGTCTCCTCAGAAGACAATGTCAGAGGAAGGTTCTGGGGGGCCAGACCCTCAATTCATAGAAAGTTTCCTAGCCATAAAGTCCATGGTAGAAGAAATGTATAAGGACTTTAGAAAGCATAAGGATGAAGATTCATCAGGTTCTAAACAAGATAAAGAAGAAGATGAGTCTCACTTCCATGACCACTCCAAAGGAAAAGGGAAAGAGGAAAGCTTCCTCACCCCTCCTAATAGCCCTGTGAATAATAAGAAAGCATCTTTGATCAAACTAGATGTTAAATTTGATTTGCCTATATATGATGGAGAGCTAAATGCTGAAAAGTTGGACAATTGGATTATACAAATTGATGTTTATTGCAGAGTATAGAACATCAACTCAGACAAGATCAAGATTCAGCTGGCAAGCCTACGCCTAGGAGGCACTGCCTTGGTTTGGTGGGAAGGCAGAATCCAAGCTAACATGAAAAGACATGGTAAGACCATCTCTGTCTGGAGTGACTTTGTTTCTGCAATAAAAAAATAGTTCTATCCATTGGCCTACATGCAACAAGCCATGATGTGTTGGCAAACTCTTCGGCAGTTGAAAGGGCAAAGTGTGCAATGGTACACTCAAGAATTTAGAAAGAGAGCATTGATTCTAGGAGTTTCATTAGAGTCACCAGAGACTCTGTTGAAGTACATTGATGGTCTACACAGCTACATGAGGCATACCATCCTCTGTTTAATCCCACTAGTATAGATGAGGTATCTGTATAAGCTACTCATCTAGAAGCTAAAGGAAAGACTGGAAATCCAGAAGTTGGGGGACCATCCCAACCCACTGCAAGCAAGAGCAAGGAGAAAAGAAAGCAGAAGTGGAGAGCAAGGAAGGCTAAGACTGCACAGAAAAGCAAAGCTTCATGCACTCACTGTAAAAAGGATGGGCATGATGATGAGCATTGTTGGATTCTGCATCCAGCGCTGAGGTCTAAGAAGTTCGAGGGCAAGAAGAAGAAGACTGCTGCAGCTATTCAGAAATATTTGGGGTCAGACTCGAGAGATGAAACAACCATTGGAGCCACAGGCATAAAGGGTAAGAATTCTGAAGCATCTACCAGTAATTCTGCTCACATGAAGAGAATGAGAGAAAAAGACATGAGCTTTTCCATATTCGCGTTGTTTCCAAACATCAAAAGATTGATACTTTGTTTGATAGTGGCTCATAAATAAATTTAATTTCTGAAGCAATTGTAAAGAAATTGGGATTAGCAACTACACCTCACAAGAAACCATACCCATTAGGATGGTTGAATGATAAAGCACAACTACAAGTGACTAGATAGTGCAAACTCAAGTTTTCTTTTGGGTCAGCATTTGTAGATGAGGTTGAGTTAGACATAATTCCTTTGGATATATGTGGGATTGTTTTAGGAAGTCCTTACTTGTATGATAGAAAGGTTATTTTCTATAGAGCTGAGAACAAGTATCTACTTGTTAAAGATGGAATTGAATACTTTGTAAGAGCTCATAAGCTCAAGAATAATTATACTCTCATAAACTCAGGGCAGATGAAAAGAATGATAAATTCATGCAAACAATTCTTAATGATGGTTGTAAAGGAAAAGAAACCTGATAAAACCAATGTATTTGAGGGTTGTAATGCTAAATAGCAAACAGATATAGAAAAGGTAGTTTTAGAGTATGATATCTTGTTTCAAGAACCTAAAGGTCTGCCACCCAAAAATGAAATAGTACATGATATTATTTTGCAGCAAGATGTTCCATTGCCTAACATTGGAATGTACAGGTTGTCTGCTTTAGAGAATGCTGAAATCAAGAAGCAGGTGTAGGAGTTGCTCGAGAAGGGGTTCATCAGGCCTAGCACATCACCATGTGGATCACCAATCGTTTTGGTGAGAAAGAAAGATGGCTCATGGAGAATGTGCATTTACTACCAAGCACTGAATAAGATAACAATAAAAAATTGTTATCCCCTTCCTTGCATAGATGATCTTTTAGATCAATTGAAGGAAGCTTTTTATTTCACCAAGCTAGACTTGCACAGTGGATACCATCAGGTCAGAGTTACAGAACAAGATGCACAGAAGACTGCTTTCAAAACAAAGCAGGGATTGTATGAGTGGTTGGTTATGCCTTTTAGCTTAACTAATGCTCCTGCTACTTTCATGAGATTAATGAATGATGTACTCAGACCTTTTCTTGATGATTTTCTTATTGTGTATTTGGATGACATTCTGAATTTTAGTAAAACGTGGGAAGAACACTTAAAGCATGTTAAGCAGACATTAGATGTTTTGAAAAGAGAAAAACTTCATGTTAAACTCTCAAAATGTGAATTTGGCAAAACATCTCTAAATTATTTGGGTCATATAGTAGGGGGTGGTGAATTGAAGATAGATCCCTCTAAAGTGGCAGTCATTGTAAACTGGCCTAAACCCAAGTCTGTTACAGATGTGAGGAGCTTCTTAGGAGCAGCACAATATTGGAGGAAGTTTATTTCTAACTTTTCCTCAACTACATCTCCCTTACATGCTTTAACATGATTGAACCAGGTGTTTTAGTGGGGAGGCAAACATCAGAAAGCCTTCGACACCTTGAAAGAAAAGATTAGTACAACACCTGTACTAGCATTGCCTGATCTGCAAAGACCATTTGAGATCCAAATAGATGCTAGTGACTATGACATGGGAGCAATGTTGACACAGCACGATAAACCCATATATTATCATTATGAGACTTTTAATCCTGTAATAGTTAACTATCCTACATATGTTAAAGAATTGTACGCATTAGTTCAGAGCGTGAAAAAGTGGAAACTCTTTCTCCTGATTCTGATCCCGATCTTTATTCGGTTGAGGTTGAAGAATCTTTCCTATCCGGCTTAGTCTTTGCCGAGCTTCTTTCTTCCTTCCTTGGCTCAGAAGAGTGACTTTCGTTCCTATCCAACTCATGAGAATGCTTTCACTCATCCCCGGCTTAGCCGAGTCTTCATTCCCTTGCCTTTGGTTCACCCCAAGACTCAGTGATAAGATATACGCGGTAAGCCGACTCCCTTCTTTACTGCAAAGTAGACTCCCATTACTTAATGGGAAAAGAAATAGTGATACATACTGATCATCAACCACTTCAATACCTACACTCAAAAACTAAGTTGCAGCAATCAAGACATTACAGATGGATGGGTTTTCTACAACAGTTTCATTTAGTCATCAGATATAAAAAGGGCATACATAATAAAGTTGCAGACATGTTATCTAGACCCATTATAAATGCATCTACTATACTTAAGCATAATTTTGTGCTGCATGAAAGCTACATTGAACAATATGCTCAAGATATAGACTTTAAAGATGTATGTGCAACTTTGAGTCAAGGAAAAAGAGTAGAAGAATTGGACTATCATGTAAAGGACTAACTCTTATACCATTGTGGGAAACTCTACATTCCACAAACTGAGAGAGTAAAGATAATTAGAGAAGCACACACTTCTCTAATATCAGGTCACTTTGGGGTAAGTAAAATAGTTGCATAGCTGCAAAGATTTTGTTATTGGCCAAAAATGAATGAGACAATTTATAGATATTTAAGAGGGTGTACTATGTGTGCAAAAACCAAGCCCAACAACAGAAAACTAGGCTTGTATACTCCATTACCAGTACCTTCTCACTCTTGGGAAAGTGTTTCCATGGATTTTGTGGTAGGACTGCCTAAATCTAGTAAAGGTCATGATCATCTATATGTTGTTGTGGATAGGTTCAGCAAAATGTGTATTTTGATACCTTGTAATAAATAGATTACAGCTGAACAGACTGTAAAATTGTTCTTTGAACATGTATGGGTTCATTTTGGATTGCCCACTTCTATTGTATCTGATTGAGACACCCGATTTGTGGGGAAGTTTTGGTCAAGTCTGTGGGAACTGATGGACACCAAACTGAAGAAAAGCACATCTTTTCACCCACAAACTGATGGCCAGACAGAAGTAGTTAACAGGATAGTGATCCAGTTACTCAGAGGATATTGCAGCAAACATCCTAACCTTTGGGATGAACATTTGTGTTATGTGCAGCATGGTTACAATAGAGCAAAACATTCTTCTACATAGAGATCTCCATTTGAGACCTGTTTTGGTTTCACACCAAGGTCTCCTTTGGATTTTTTCTTTGGTAAAGATACCACAGTTGAGGGACACAGTGATGTGGACAAGGAAACTAGGTTCATTGAACAAATCTAGGAGATCCACCAGGCAGTACAAGAATAGCTAGAAAAGAGCCAAGCCAAATACAAGGCTAGGCATGACAAGCATCGGATGGAGCATAGTTTCCAAGTTGGTGACCAGGTCTGGCTGTATATCAGCAAGGACAAGATGCAAGGTGAAGGTAAGAAGCTAAAGCCTATCAGGTATGGACCCTTCAAGATACTTGAGAAGATTGGTGAAAATGCTTTTTGCCTTGATCTACCAGCTTACATGCACATCTACTCAGTCGTAAATGCAGATTGCTTGAGATTGTTTGAACCTTCAATGATTGAGGATCCTGAAGAGCAGATTCAATTTCCTTCTATTGATGACCTGCTACCTGAATATCTTAATGAACTGCAGGAAGACACAGTGCTAGACAGGAAGGTGAGGACAACGCGTAGGGGAGATGTTGAGTACCTCAGGGTAGGGCTCAAAGGTTCAAAACCGAGCAGTGCAAAGTGGATTGAGATTGGACAAGTGAGAAAACAGTACCCTCACTTAGTTGATGCTTGAAAAAAAACCAACTTTTGGTGGTCCAAAAGCTTTTTAGTGGGAAGGCCATGATCCAAATTGGATCCATGAAGAAAAATAAGAGAACCGTGACTGTATCAAATCGGGACAAAACTTCGACTTCAAAGAATTAAGAGCAAATATTAGAAACACCTCTAAACAGTGGCAGTTAGCAGCCATCATGGAACGACGAGGACCTTGGTCAAAGTGCACTGACTGAGGCCCATGGAGACTGTACAAGAGGCGAAACTAGCCCCCGGGAAGCCCGGATCAGGAAAAGGAGGAAGCCGCTAGGAAAAACCCCTGGAGAAGGAGAGGCCTCGAGCGCTCAGTCGCATGAGAGCCAGGAAAACCGTGGGGAAAAGGCTAAAGGTGAAGGCGGGACCCGCTCTCCAAAAAACGGCGGTATTTATCGGGGGCACCCTTGGGCGGTAAGAAGATTTGGTGAAAAAGGAGCGATTCCACTCAGCACCCGACATGTGGCAAGCGGAGGAGAGAGAAAACCGCCACTCATCGCGTGCTAATAGTCGAGCAAGTGAACCACGCGAAATGAGCGAATGGCATCAGATTTGGGGGATCTAGATCTAATGGTTGAGATCGCGCCCGATGGGAAAGCCAAAATCGACAGGGGATTAAGCTGCGATCTATAAGAATTTGGCATCCGATTTGACCGCCAAGGTGGAAGATGACTCATTCCATGACGTAACTGAAAAACCAAACCGACGAAGCAAGCTGGCACAGTCGTAGGAGGATAAGTGGCCACTCCCTGCAAGCCTGATGATGATGCCGAGACAGGGAACTCCAAGTGAAGCTGTAGCAGGCGATCCGATGGAAGTGGAAGGGGAATCAAACAGCCATGAGCTTGAATGGCTTTAAAGCCATGCACAGACAAAGCAAAGACACCAGAACACCGAGAGGAAGACAGAGAAGAAAAGGAAGAAAACAGAGAAAACAAAGACAGTGAAGCAAATTCTATTTCAGGAGACTCATATTGAGATCCTTCATTGTAATTATCTGCTTCAAGACATAATAAAAGAAGTCCACCACTGAGAGTTGGATCAGAGATGTAGCCCTGGAGGATAGGGTGAACTCCTTATTAATTTCTTGTATTCTTGTATTTGCTTACTGTATTTCTCTGCTGTTTTCCATTTCGAGTGTTTGTGTATTTGCAATCTAATCGATCCGTTGCCTAAATAACATAGACACACACCAGCACATGAGTCTGTAATACCTTCAATTAATAATTCTTAACTGAGATCATTCATAGGGTGATTTTCAGACCACATTTAGTCCCCATATTGTTATTATTGTGCCCCATAGAAGCTCATTATTATTATTATTGTGCCCTTACATTATTATTGTTATGTCGGCTCTGATTATATTATGACCCCTTAGACTCATATATATAGAAAGGAGGTCTTGTCATTTGTATCATCCAAGAATTGTTCATTTGTGTAATGTAAAGGAGGTTTCCCCCTGGAAGAGGCTGAATTCTAAGGCGTTCAACTATCTTTTCTATATTTTTGTGAGCTGGTTTCATAACATTTGGAATCAGAGCTTTGGATTCTAGGGTTTCGCTGCTCCAAATAGGTCATCTTGGAAATTTCTCTATAACTTTCTTTCTACAACGTTTCAGAAGTGAAAAAAAACTCGTCTTGAGATGAAATAGCGCTGAACCTCAGGTCCGAATTTCAGAGCTTTTCACGCAATATTTGTGGAGATATGATCTAAGGAAGTTGGTCTTTTTGCAAACTCCTGAATTACATTCCAAACAGGTGACCTGGGGAAACTCATCATAACTTTCTCTCTAAGCATCAGATTGAAATTTTATTAGAAGTTACAGAAAGAGGACGGACTGTAGTTTCTTGTGTACATTTTTTAGATCCAAAGGTCGAAACAGTGACACATTGCACATCGTACAAGTTTGCTCTACTGAACTAGTCTATAATTAGGTCACCGTGGGAGATTTGGCATAACTCTTCCTTGGAGAATCCAATTTGGATCAGATTGGTGGCATTGGAAAGAGGACACAGAGGGCTACTGCAGGTCACGATTTTAGAACTGGAAGGTCTGAAATTACAAAGTTATATTCGTTCCAAGATCAAGCTCCTAAAATCAAGAAAAAGTGATATGAGGAAGTTTGATGGCAAGGATCCGGTAAATTGGATACTACAGATGGAGAAATATTTTGATCTATATGGTGTACCACTATTACAAAAGGTATGTATTACATCTAATTATTTAGAACCGAAACAATTTTTATGGTATAAAGGGCTTTGTTCTCGTAAACCACTTTCCACGTGGTTAATTTTCACGGAGGAAATGATAGCACATTTTGAGGATACAAAGAGAAACTCCTTCTTTAGCCAATTGATAAATCTCAAACAAAAGGGTTCAATGGAAGAGCACATTGAGGACTTTCAAAAATGAATAGAAGGGTAAAGGATAACGTTCAACATGAGGTTCATTTTTGGGAACCTGATTCATTGGAGGAGGCATTCGAGTTGGCAAGAAAAATTGAAAGCGAAATTATGGAAACAAGGAATCCCACCACTCATGACTATAATTATGGAACTGTTTCTTCTCCTAGCCTTCCACAACCTACAAGGCTTACACCACAAAAATTGGAAGAGAAAAGAGAAAAAGGGCTTTGTTACAATTGTAATAGAAAATGCACTAAAGGTCATAAGTGTGCTGAGAAGAAATTATTTTACATAGAGTATGAAGAGGAGGAAGAATATGATCAAGAAACATCAAAAGAAGAGAATATACGCTAGGACCCAACCCCCGAGAAAGAAGAAATGAATCTGACTATATCTTGTAAAGCATTGGCAAGAATTACCACTCAAACTCTCAAGATAGAAGGACATATCAAGAAGAAAAATATTCAAGAAGTGAAAGATCACATTGAGAAAGAAGAAATGAATCCAACCATATCTTGTAATGCATTGGCCAGAATTACTACTCCTCAAACTCTTAAGATAGAAGGACATAGCAAGAAGAAAAAGGTTCAAGAAGTGAAAGATCATATCGAGAAAGAAGAAGTTAATCCAACCATATCTTGTAATGCATTGGCTGGAATTACCACTCCTCAAACTATCAATATAGAAGGACATATCCAAAAGAAAAATGTTCAAGAAGTGAAAGATCACATCAAGCATCAAGAAATGAATCTGGACATATCTTGTAGAGCATTGGATGAAATTACCACTCAAACTCTTAAGATAGGACATATGAATAAGAAAAAGGTTCAAGCAGTGAAAGATCACATCGAGCATCAACAACAAGTTCTCCAACTTTCAAAGGATAATGCCACTTTGGTACAGAATCGAATGAAACAACAGGTATATCAACATCGCAGTGAAAAAAGTTTTGATGTCGATGATTGGGTATTTTTATGGCGATATCTCAAGCAAGCTATTTATGAGAAGGAAATGTTGGCAATACTACATGCACTTAAGAAATGGCGACCTTACCCAATGGGAAGACACTTCAAGGTAAAAATGGATCATGGCAGTCTTAAATACTTTTTAGAACAAATATTATCTTTAGAAAAACAAAAAAAATGGGTCACAAATATGTTGGGTTATGACTTTGACATCGTCTATAGAAAAGGGAAGAAAATTTTTGTTGCAGATGCACTCTCAAGAAAGAATGAGGACGTGGAAGAATTGTTTTGTGCTATTTCTATTATCCAACCAGATTGGATAAACGAAGCAAGGGATGAATGGAAGAAGGACAAAGAAGTGTGGCCACTCATTCAAAAGTTGCAGAATATTCCAATTCAAACAACATTACCAGAACTTGAAGAGGAAGGAAAAATCAAATTGGATCCTGGAGCATTCATAGAAACAAGAACTCGACAGCTACGAAATCGATCAATTTCAGAGTATCTCATCAAGTGGAAGAACTTACTCGCCGAATATTCCACATGGGAGGACAACAATTTTATACAGAAGCATCAAGAACTACTCAAACGTTGAGGACAACGCTTTTTGAAGGAGAGGGGCATGTTAGGCCCCTATACTACTAGTGTAACCCCTTATTGTTATTAGTACAACCCCCTTATTACATTATTGTACCCATGTAGTCCCCATATTGTTATTATTGTGCCCCATAGAAGCCCACTATTGTTATTATTGTGCCCTTACATTATTATTGTTATGTTGGCTCTGATTATATTATGACCCCTTAGACTCCTATATATAGAAAGGAGGTCTTGTCATTTGTATCATCCAAGAATTGTTCATTTGTGTAATGTAAAGGAGGTTTCCCCCTCAAAGAGGCTGAATTCTAAGGCGTTCAACTATCTTTTCTATCTTTTTGTGAGCTGGTTTCATAACAACAACTGTGCACTATATTTGGTTGCCTATTTTTCTGATCATTTTTCTTTTTCACAAAATAGCTTAAGTGCATTTGTTTTTTAGGAAAAGAAAATGAAAAAAAATGTTTTTTTTTTTAGTTGGTTTGTTTTCGCATATGTATATTGGGTTAGTTGTTAGAGATCATTGCATGTCTACAAGTTGTGCATGTGTTTACTGCATTGGATGCCTGGTGTTGAATTGATGTATATATAACTCTCTACTTGAAGAAATAACTTATTCATCGAATTAAAATTGAAAAGCATATTTTCTGCATGGTTTGGGTCAAAGTCTCATAAAAATCCATACGTCAACACCCCTTCCAAAGACATTAATAAAGTACCTTTAAAATCAGCCTTGTAATAAAAGTAATCAACAACTATTTTTGAGCATACACATATATTATTCGAGGCTAAGATCTTGGGCTAGGCAGTGGTGAGTAAACTGCCCAAGATCACAAAACTGAGACTAGTGTCGTTAAAGAGAGTAAAAAACTATTGCACTCATATCATCTGGGACTAATCCCCTCAGAAAGGATTTAAATGCGAGACAACATTGGAATGTGAGAAAAGATAGCCCACCTTCGATTGCAACTCCATTGGGTATTTTTTGTATCGGGGATCCCTTTAGCGATATCAAAGCTGAGTCAAGACTCAAGTATCCTACCCACACAGCATACTGTCTACGACCATGCCCCCTCTAGTGGTGTTTGTGATTTGAGGCAACCTTAGTGGCCAAAATTTTTTAGGGACTAACATAAGTGATTGGGGCGGGCTGCCCTAGTACCTAAATATATAATAATGTCTTTGGTTTCTGGGAGGGTGCTTGTCTTCATGATAGTACTTAGCCCCTTAATATGAGGTTCAAGAAAATCTCAAGAGTAATCATAATTATACATTTTTCTAGCTCTCTCTTTTAGCCATTATGATATTGGGTTTCATCTCCAGCAAATGGTGGTTATCAGACAGAGTCATATCCCTTGACTTCTTGTTGATTGACTTTTAGAGTATTTTTTATTTTTAGGTGTTGGTTTGTTATCATTGAGACTATAATAAAATATCACTGCAATTTTTTCTGATAAAATATATTGGTCACCGTGGCTACATACGACCCTCATTGTTAATATAGGCGACAACAAGGTCTTCCTTCGCTGACTTTGGAGGATCAGCTGAGCCTTGGTGACCCAAATTCTCCCTCTTTGGGAAATCAGTCTCTAGTGTCTAACACTGAATCGCATAACACCTCCGAAGACACTATACTGCCTGAGGAATTTTTCAGTGAAGGAGTTGTACCTCCTTATAATCCTCCCCTCACCGATCCTCTAGGACCAATGTTGATTCAAGTAGCACCTGTACCTATCATGTCTTCAACAGTACCAACATCCAACATCCCCCCAGCGACTAATGGGTCATGGTATTTTGTGGAAAACTTTGGTCCACCATCACTTCCCCCACCAATAGTCAGTAACACACAACTAATTGGTTACCCTGCTATCCAGACTATGCCAAGTCTGAGCAACCTAGTTACACCTACTATGAGTGGAACCCAGTACATGCTGATTTCTACACTTTTTGTGTCTACTCCTGGACCTTTGGCTATCACTCCTAATAATGTAGTTAGCATGGCTAGCTTCAGTAATCCTTTTGGTTGGAACCCTTTGCTAAGTTCAAACCCCCAGGCTCAGATGCTTGGGGGAAATGTTCCCAACATGCACATACCGGTTAGGGGCATCACTATTCCCCCTTTGCCTATAGTACAACCTAGACCATGATTTATTGACTCACCTCCCCCAAGTGGAAATTATTTTAGTGTCATTCATGTACCTAAAACAACTTATATGGCTAGCAAAATGCCTCAACCAGGTCCTGCTCCATCTATCTCGACACCCCTTCCTCAACCTCAATTGAGTCAAGGGAGCACTTTTTGTCCCTAGGGAAACCAGTCTTTTCCCCCGAGCCTAATACCCCTTGTGGGCTACCACCAAATATGAATGTTCCACCACAAAAAGGAAGCTATTATCCAATAAATCCTATGTATCATATTGTAAACAACATGCTGAGAGGACCCCAGGGTCCATAAAGTCATTCTTCATCACCCTAGTCAGACTCGGGGGCACCAAACACTTTTCCCTTTTTGGTTACACTCAATATCCTTGATATGTATAAACTGACTAATGAGCCCATCTACCATAACTTTCATTGGCCCCCAATCCTACACAAAATACTTGCCGACATCCTGAAGTTTGAAGGGAAACATGGGGATGATCTGGGTACACATGTCACCACATACTATCTATGGTGCATATCGAACTCCATGGTGGATGAAAGTATCTGGCTTTGGCTCTTCCCCCGCACCCATACTGACAATGCCACCAAGTGGAACATAGAGTTACCATGTGTGTCAGTTAATGCCTTTGGCGCCCTGGTAATGAAATTTTTAAAGCACTTTCAACTTCCCATCTGCTACAAAGCTGGAACGAAACTTCTTACTACCTAGCACCAAGACACCTCCACTGACATCTCTGATCACATTCATGAATGGAGACGTAGGTGGAGGCTAGTCAAGGCCCCAATTCCAGATTACCTGGTAGCAGATTGGTTCTACAAATCCACAATTCCTTAGGTGGTGCGGTCACATAAGACCAATCCACTCGTCATGCTCAGAACTTAGATATGATTTATTCGTAGTCTAGCACACTGCACGATGTAATCCCCAATGCCCTAAGAACTTCTAATGCTCCCACTACTCAGTAACTTGGTGCGTACACTGACGGAATCATTAGCGCTACCTCCAGGGTTGCTGTAAAACAACTTAGCGAGCACATTGCCTAGTTGTCTGTCAATACCACTACTTCTACCCAATCGACTGCTTTTCCAACTGCCGTGATTAACTTTGTGTAGTATACACAAAAACATAGCATCAAGAAAAATAAGAACAAGAAAAACACCTCTTCTTCTGAAGAGAAGCCCACTATGCAACCCAATCCCAAACAAAAAGTTGCTACCAATTCCCTTCCAAAATCTGTGTGGAGGACCACATGGCACACACATGTCTACGTCTCCAAGGGCATGGATCTTCTTTCTAAAAATGATGCTAGCCGAACTCCTGTGGTCCTACACAGCCCTTTTCTTGATGAACAACAACAACATATTACTTCGAGCCCACTGCAAGCGCTGCCAGGGGGAAATTGAAGAACAGTTCAAACCATCCTTCCTCTAGTGAAGGATCGTCGATTGTTTACACCTTTGGAATGGTTGATATTCAAACACAAGCCAAAACTTATAGAACTCTAGTTTCTAACGCTTTGGACACTGCCTTGAGTTCAAATCCACTGCCTTGAGTTCAAATCCACCGTCGGCTAGTGATCTTCATATCGAAAGGCATGTTTCTGATATTGTGATTTCCCCCCTAAAGGGGAACTTCATCGCATGACACACAATACCTTTGCACATGCTGCCCAAAACTACAATATTGTAGAAAATTTGGCACAAGCACCGTCATCCATGTCTGCACTTGAAGTATTGCAAACTTGTCTAGCACAATGGAAAGCTTTCCTTTCGTCCATTGGTGGAGTCGACCCTTAGGATTCCATTCTAGCAAATTTTGACCCGGATAAATGTAAGCCTCACCTTTCCCACCAACTTGCATTTTTGGTGTAGGCATTTCGAAAGGCATAGATATCAATAGAATGGTCATTAACGAAGGCGCTTCGACCTGCGTCATGTCTAATTCATGTTGGCTCGCCTTGGTTTCTCCAACCCTTGCTTTGTCATCAAATTTCCTTAAAGAATTCGATGGCCATACATTCATCTCAAAAGGATACCTTGCAAGCTACCCTATCACTCTGAGTGGGAAAACGGTAACAGTGAACATTGAATTCATAGATCACCATCTCGACTATAATCTGCTTTTGGGCCATAGTTGGCTTATGCCATGACTGCCATTGTTTCTTTAGTCTTCCACCTCATCCTCTTTCCATTGGATGGGAGAATTGTCATAGTGGACTAACTGTCCTTTTGTACCCCAGATTACTCCCCATTACCTAGTGGCACACTTGAATCTTACATCAGTGTTGGTACCAGTATTTTGAAGGGTTCCTCCCTGTTGGGTTGATTTCCTCTCCCACTGCCAGAGGTTCCATAGATAGTTTCTATGGTCTCCACCATTCCTCATGACCCAACTGATCCCTAGATCCTCCTAGCCCCTTTAGACCTTGACACTTATGGAGAACAAATGTCGCTTTCACCAGTCGAATTGGCTTATCAAGCCATTCAATCTGCATTTGATTCTTCCACTACTTTGGTTACAACCAATGGTACCACCTCCTCTCCCATAACAACTCCCTCTAACAATCTCCTCAATGAAGTCCTACCTTTGGACGAAGCTATTCAAGAGATCATGTCTTTAGAGGAGTGACCTTGGGAAATCTCTCACCATCATGCTCTGATATCTGATTCAGACGCAACATCAGTAAAAATCTTTCCTTTTGAGCCACTTGAGGTTGTTCCCTCGATTTATACAACTTTCCAAACTTTGGATTCAGAAGGGAACATAGGAAATATTTCAAAACTGATGCTCATTGATATCTCAGTCAAAACAGGTATCATGGAAAGCAATCAAATTGGAGCTAATTGCAATCTTGAAGAAATTGCAAGCTTCACCTACCTTTTCAAGGAATTCCGCGATGTATTCGCTTAGTCTTATGAGGAAATTCCTGACATAGATCCTTCTATTGTCGAGCATGAGATCAAGGTCTATGAAAATGCTATACCTATTCACGAAAGACTCCGACCAGTTCACCCCCAAAAAAAATGTTGCCATCAAGACTGAGGTGGAAACATTATTACCTTCTAGTTTTATCTACCCCGTTCCCTTGACAGAATGGGTTTCCAATCTAGTTCCTGTAGACAAAGAACAAGGTACCATCTCTATTTATGATGGCTACCAATATTTGAATGCTGCAGGTCCAAAGGATAATTATCTGACCCCATTCATTGACCAGATCATCGACGAATGTGCTGGTTGCAAATCCTTCTCCTTCATGGATGGTTTCTCAGACTAAAACTAGATTGCCATAAAACCTATGGAACAACACAAAACCACCATCATTTGTCCTTGGGGCATATTTGCGTATCGGAAGCTCCCCTTTGGTCTGAAGAATGTAGGAGCAATATTTCAAAGGGCCATGGACTATGCATTTCATGATATTAGGCACATTATTCAAGCTTACTTGGATGATCTTCTGACTCACTCCAAGAAGTGAACTCAATACCTAATTCATCTTTGAGCAATATTTCTTAGGTGTAGATTCTATAACATTCGTCTGAATCTACATAAGTGTGTATTATTTGTTGAGTCAAGACACCTACTTGGTTTCATTGTCTCCAAACACGGGATAAGGGTTGATCCTGATAAGGTAAAGGGAATTACTCAATTGTCTGCACCACAATCCATCTTACAACTCCAAAGTTTTCAAGGGAAGGAAGTTTTTACGACGATCCATTGTGAATTACATTGTACTAACTAAAGGTTTTATGTGCCTACTAAAGAAAGGAGTAACATACTTGTGGGATGATCATGCCCAACGATAATTTGATGCCTTGAAAGAGGCACTCATATCTGCCCCACTACTTAGTCATCTCGACTATTTCCGTGAATTTCTCTTATACCTAGCAGCCTAACCATCCTCCATTGGTATGGTGTTGGTCCCAACCCACGATGATATTAGTGAGAATGTGATCTATTATCTCTCGAAAGGCTTGGCTGGGCCCAAATGCCAATATTCACATGTGGAAAAACTATCCTTGGCAGTCATCTTTGATGTCAATCGCTTATGAAATTACATACTACTGCGAGAAACTATTGTCATCACCTTGGCGAATCCCAACAGACACGTTCTGTCTTATCAAGTTGTTGGAGGAAAATATTCCAAATGGATTTTTATCCTCCAACAATTTGATTTGGTTTTTGCCACTTCCAAGGCTAAAAAATCCGTAGTCTTCACTGAATTATTGTCAGACCTTCCCATAGTCGATCCAGATGAGGTAGCCCATGATCCTCTTTGAGATGAATCTATCTATATAGTGGACTCAACTGATCCTTGGTATGGAGACATTCTTGTCTACCTCCAAATGAAACGGTTCCACCCAGATCTCTCATCATACAACCATCGTCGCATTTGCCACCAACTCAGGCACTATTTTGTGTTGAACAATACTCTATATTTTCGTGGCACTCATAGAGTTCTTTGACATTGTCTCACTCATGCCAAGGCAGAACATGTTCTAAATGACTGCCATGTTGGGGCATGTGGCAGTCATCTTTCTGGCATGGCTACCACCTACAAAATACTGTGTGCAGGATAATACTGGCCAAATTTGTTTAAAGAATGTTTTATTGTAGTCCAACAATGTCATCCTTGTGAAATATTTAGAAAATAAATGCGTGCACCCCCGGGCCCCCTTTGCAGAATTATATCTGTCGATCCCTTTGCTAAATGGGGCATTGAATTCGTCACCTGAAACCCCACTTCCTCTTATGGACACAACATAATTATTGTCGCTGTGGACTGCTTTACGAAATGGGCAGAAGTCATTCCTACTTTTCGGGTTGATGGAGAAACCACTGCCTTATTCCTATTCAATAAGGTAATCTATCATTTTAGCGTGCCCCACATGATTGTTATAGACCATGGTTCCCACTTTCAAAACCATATGATGTCTGACTTAACATCATTGCTAGGTTCTAGGAAAGAAAATTATTCCTCCTTCTACCCATAGGCTAATAGCCAAGTGGAAGCCATCAATAGCGTCCTAAAAAACATGATCTGCTGATTAGTAGGCAATCATAAAACCCATTGGCACCACATGTTATATCATACTCTTTGGGCATACTGAACATCATTCAAAATTGCTACGAGATTTACACCATTTCAACTTTCTTATGACTTGGAAGCAATTATTCCTATTGAGTGCCAAATTCCCTCCCGAAAATTCGTTGTTGAACTCTTGCTCGACATCAAAACTGAAGAAGAGTGTTTATTATCACTCAATCAACTGGATGAGAATTTTCAAGATACGACATTGGCTCTTGAATCCCATTAGCATCGATTCGAATCCCAATATGAAAAAAATGTTAAGCCTTGTTCTTACCAAGAGGGAGACCTCATTTTACTTTACGATCAAAAGCATGATCTCTTGGGGCCATGTACACTTCAACCATTATGGGTTGTTCCATACATTGTTACTAAGGTCCTGTCAAAAGGTGCCTATGAGCTTCAGGACTATGATGGAATTCAACTTGCAGAGCCCCGCAACGGGCTCTATCTAAAAAAGTATTATTCCTGGTGTTCTACTGGGATTTTTCTTTGTAATTTTATGTATCTAAGTTTTTCTTCTTTTGGTGTGTCTAGATTTTTTTGGCTCTTTATAGGTATTTGTCTCATACATGTCTCTCGTTTCACATATGTCTTCGTCACCCTTACGATACGTTAGATATACGAATGGTGCCAGTCGTCACACATGACACATTGCATCAGTTTCTCGGGTCCTTTACACACCTGAGTCAGAACTACTTAGTTTTGGGGGAGTTTTTCTTGGTGCTGCAACCAACGATACTGCTGAGTATAGGTCCATGACCAAACTCCTTACGAAAGCCTCATTTAACGACATCTCTAATTTGGTGGTCAAGTTAGATTCCAAACTGGTTGTTATGCAATTGACTAATAACTATCGCATTCACAATCTAATCTTGTTATGTTACTATTTAAGGGTAATACTCTTGGAACATCAATTTGAGTTTATTACATATGAACACATTCCTAGAGAATCTAATGCATTAGCTGACTATTGGAAAATTATGTATTGGATTGGAAATTGTCCCAATGTTTATAGTTACATGTATGAATGTAAATTTTTTCATAGTTGAAAAATTCACAAAAAATCAAAACAAACATATACACCATGAATGACAAAAAATATACATATATCAAGTCGAGTATTTTACATAAAAAATTCCCAAAACTTGGGTGTTTTAAAGTAGAAAAAGGCTCTACTAAGCCTCGCTATGACACCCAATGGCTATAGCCTACTCCTGTTGAGCCTGCTACTCATGATAATTAATGAAAACTATAGCTAACCTCCTAAAAGGAACTTGAAACCACTCTGGCACACCCACTTTGTGTCGCTATATATGAGCCAATATCTCCCTCTTGGGAAGAGGCAACACACCCACGCTCAACCCTTCAAGGTTCCTAGCAACCACATGAAGACTCTGCGTCTCATCTTCCTCTTTGACAGCTGCCACACCTACTGTTGCTCTAGCCCTAGGTATATGATTACCCTACCTAGCATGGTGGGGCATACTGGCGGGACGTACCGGTGCCACATCTATGTCAAGAAAACACTTCATGTCAATACATTTTTCACCCATAAACAAAAAACATTGCATAAATTTCAAAAGAAAAAAATAGTTTTTGGTACTTTAATTGATCCTCTTATCTTGTGGCCCCCATAAAGTGGCAGGTTTTCAATGTCAGTTCTAGATCCCTTGTTTAATCTATGCCTACATAAGCATAACCATAAATCATCAGGATCTGGCCACTAAGGCACTTCAAGAAGTCATCCTTGAAGAAGTGTTTAATCAGTCCCTCTCCAGTACGAAGTGCTACAGAAGCCTGTCACTCTTGTATCGACGCCCTGGGATTTTTTATGCCCAAAATCATACACGGCCTCATCATGAGCACTCTCTCAAGGATAAAAGACACGATCAAGCTACCATACCCAAACTCCATTTGGGCCCAAGTCTTACAAGCTGTCAACTCTGCTTTCACCTGATGGAGGACTCCCTCACACTAGTTGAATACCTGTGGTTGTAAGTAGTTTATTGCTAGTGGCAACTGAGCCTTTGTAGCTAAATGTTGGCTCTTGGACCCTAACTAACATATGATCATCCATAGAATGGATCTCATTGACCTAGTTCTGATCTACTCAATGGGAAGCTTGTTGTTCACTGGCCCACTGTCTGGTCTACAATGTGCCTGGACCAATTCCACGGTGGTTCTCATATCTGCTCTCCCTCCTGTCACATTTACTT
This sequence comes from Pinus tabuliformis, assembly GCA_031772625.1. Taxonomy (NCBI): domain Eukaryota; kingdom Viridiplantae; phylum Streptophyta; class Pinopsida; order Pinales; family Pinaceae; genus Pinus; species Pinus tabuliformis. Next base: position 62,232,714 of record CM062819.1, on the reverse strand, counting down.
GTGCACCTCTGCACGATAAGATGGTAAGGAAGTAAATATCATCCCTTTTGATATAGAGCTCATGATCCCCAATCCTAAACACACCTTTATATTCATCCCACCGTTGGATAATCCAACTAAGGAGGTCCTCCTAACCCTTCATTAGGTCAAGTCTTTCAATAGCCCACATATTTGAAAAGTTGTCAAGCTTGCCAGATCATTTTGCATTCATAGTTCCTTGGCATCATGATCTCTTTCCCTCCATAGACTCATTTTTCAAGCTTAATTCCTTCACAAAAACAACCTGGAATAAGGCCTTTTCTGGATAAAAACACTAGGAATTCAAGAAAAAATGTTGTGCATTGCGCTGGCCAGATAACGCAGGCCTCTACAATTCACCGGGCATGCTAACACCTATCCCTATCACATGCAGGGAATTTAATATGACCCTAGCCTAGGCGACCCTGTTAGCTGTCCAAGCAACCTAGGGATTGCTCAAAGCTTAAAAATTGTCCCTGAAATTGACTGAAAATGGTATTAAAATGAAAGCTAAGGATTAGGAAATCTACTTGGAACTGACAACGCGTCAAATGGTTGCTTGGATTACTTGCAATTGCCCAGGAAAGTTTTACTCGTTTTTCTCTCTAGAGCACTCTCACAGAACTCAAAAAGTGAAAATGAGGGCATGTAACCCTTCTTATAGTCACTCTGGAGGTATGAATCACTCTATCTAGTCATCAAAATTGAAGTTTTTCATTCGTATATTTTAAATAGGGACCATATTGATATGCTATCAAAATTACTTGTGCTCTGATGATATTTTAGTGTCTCTTTGCATAATTGACCAAGTTTGACTCTAGATGAGCACTTTCCCTTTTGGGACATTTTCTCACTCTTGAAATGAAAAATTCCCAAGTTAACATCTTTGGGATTGTAAAATTCCTACAAAGAAGATATGAGAACTTTTTTTTGGGACCTTTTCTCACTCTTCTACTGAAAAAATCCCTGAGTTATCTTCTTCGAGCTCATAAAACTCCTACGAAGAAGATTTGAACAGTTATTTTATCTCTTTTTCCTCGCTCTTTAAACTAAAAAAGACATATCTAGTTTTCTTCATCTCACTCGTTAAAATTTTATGAAGCTCTATTGAGTTTTTCTTCATCTGACTCATTAAAATTTCAAAAAGAATATCGAGTTTACTCTGTCCCCTGGTACTCGTAACAAAATGAGGCAGACATCTATTGAGCATAGGTTTATCACTTTATCCGGACTTAGTAGATGTTGGCTTGTTGGGGCCTGACCCAGGTTTAGAAGTGATTTAGCCAAACAAATCCTGAAACTACCAGCCCTTTCGGCAACAGTCTATGATGCACGGACTGAGGTCTGATCCAAGGTAGTATGAGAGGGTGCTGGAACCAGGGTTTCGCACCCTAGGGATGTCTTGATGAAATCTAGGAAGTTTGCGAACCGATCCTGTGCGCTTGCGCTGCTCCATGCAGCCATATTTCCTTCGTAACTTGTGCAACGGCTTCCGTGCAGCTCTGTAAAGAGTGCTAAGAGGAGTTGTCTAGATCCTTTATCCTTACTGTGCTATTATTAAATATCTTAACTTAATTGTGTGGGCCCAATATTCTCATTAATCATTCAGCATTCATAACAAGTGCGCGCAATCATAAAACTGTAAAGAGATGCATAAATATAACAGAAGCATAGACACACAATATTCCAGAATCAACTTATCTTTTATTAATTCTCTGTCCAAGTACAATCCTAACTCCTCCCTGTGCACTCAGATGCAGGGGTCTGTGCACTCAGCTGTAGACTCTACTAGGCCTCTACGCACTCAGCTATAGAGCCTCTACCTATCACTACAACCCAATACCTTCTGATCTACTTTTAACTTCTAACCATGCCTTTGCATCTATTTGTTACCTCTAAAACACTAAGACTTCCTTTACACATAGAGCCTCACTCTATTTATACAATCCCATGGTCCGTGGACCATGGGTAGGCCAACACACTTTACATAAAATTACATTATCTTAGGGCGAACAACCCTAGACTCTTGCACTCTGCACCCACATTCCATGGGGTCTTTACATTACACTTCACCAAAATTCAGGCTTCAAGCCCCAAAAGCCTGCTATGGGGGGATCTGTAGCCTAACAGGCCCCCAACACAATCATCGTGACTCGTACCAAGTCACTCCGCTGGTGCGGCAATTTTTGCACGAAGTCCATGCAGCAGGTCTCACGCAGCTTGGGTGTCCACAACACACTGTTCTACCGCCTGTTGTACTTGTTGCATGTGTATCTCAGAACTTTCGTGAGCAGGATCACATTCCTGTCCAATCGTATATAGTTCCTGCATCTGTGACAACTTCCCTTCAATGGTAGTTGTGATTATGAACGCTTCATCGATCCATGGCTAGATGCGTGCTTTAGGCAGGGCTTCCTTTCGGTGCTCGGCATGTAATCAGTCCTTCAGTGCCCTTGCCTACTATAGTCTAGTGAGTTGTTGAGTAAGGGTAACCATCTGCACAGTGCCCCAGACACTGTTGTACTCCTGCTGCAACTCGCGTGCCTCTGTCTCTAGGTGCTGTAGGTTAGGGTCTTCTTGTAGGTGTGTAAGTATGGTTAGTTCTTGTCCAACATCCCGGTGCACCCCTGTGTTGCCTGACCAATTTGTTCCAACCCCATTTAGATAGTGCGGGCATGCTACTCTCTGACTTCTGGGGGTGTGAAGGGCTGCACCTTCAATTACAGCTTGATGATTTGCAGGTTCAGATCCAACTGAACCTTTTATGTTTCCTCCTAGGCCTCGCGAACTCTGGCCACCAATCTATGAACCCACTCTATTGCTGGTAGCTCTACCGAACGGCCAACTCTAGAACACTCCTGCATGCATCCTCTATGGCCTGCTCCAATCCACTAGCCTGTGTAACCAATGCATCCCTTTGGATGCTGAACTAGTCCATGTTGATTTTCTGCTCATGTAAGACCTGGATTGCTCGGCCTTCCCGGGCGTGGAGTTCGGCGATGACCCCATCCCATAGTTGGTATAGTATTTCACACGACAACATAGCCAAGTACAAGCCGACGCCTTTCATGCTACTCATCATAGCCCGGTCATCTTTGCTTGCTGCTTCTAACGCGCCTTCGGGCAAGATGAAGGTGTTACCCATACAAGCACACAGTCGTAGTTCGGCCTCAACGGTTCCTACTGTGACATACTGGGCCATTGTGCCTGTTTGGGGGTAGTGTACCTATAAACCTTGTAACTTCACACTGAGTTCCCCCAACACAGTGTTCTGCTCCATTCGCAATCCTTGGAGCGCACCCTCCGTGACTTCCCGAATCGTTTTGCTGAAATCCAATAGATCACCTTCTGTGAGCATGATTGGGTCATCGGATGTCTTTGTGGCTTTCCATTTCTTCCTGGGGATGGTTTTCTCTAGGTCGTGTGGCTGCTTGAGTTGTGTTGATGTTGTACTGGGGTTTACGCAGTTCTCCTGCCTGTCCACTTCCTCGGTCTGCTACCTCGAGGACATCTCCTGGCCTTCTTCGACCTCACTGGTTGGCGCGGTTGTAATTTCTGTCATCTGTGCTACTACTGCTGCATCAGCCACCTTTTGACGTGTAGCTACTTCCTGTTCTTGGTGCTTCCTCTTAGCCAGCTACGCGAGGTGCAGCTTGGTGTCCTTCTTTCGTTGTTAAGCTGCAATCTTCTCCATTTCTACCAAGTCTGACGCGCACCACTCCGGAGGCCATGACTCCATCACAACGAAGATTGCATCATCCATTGTAATGAATGGAAGCTTCACCCATTTTCGTGCTGGATCCTTGCATGCTTGGATATATAGGTTATGCATGTTTGCCTTGAATTCTGCCATGCTTTGCAAGTTGTTATGAATTGCAGGGGACAAGCGCGACCTGCGGTTGATCCATGTTCAGATGCTCACCTCCACGAACACCCAGAACACTTTTATCTCACGAATCCTGTTCGTGTCTCTTGCAGCCCATAGCAAGGTGTACCTCGCGGCTTCGAGTAGGTCACCTTTAGTAGTGGGAAACTGGCTGTCCGCCAGTAGCTCCCCTGCAACCAATAGGATAGATAGGAGCAAAAACACATAGTGGAATGTCTTACCCTGCTCCTAGGCCTCCCTGCAGTTCGTCAAGAACTCATCGCAAAGGAATTGTGCCCAGTTGAACTGGACCCCCTCTGCACATTGCTCTACCAACGTAATCACAGATGCTGGTACTTTATCGATGTGACATTTCCTCATGAGCTTGTCGGCCAGCAGCTGGGTGGCTATGCGTACCTGTTGGTCTTTAATACTTACTATTTCGTACCCACGCTTTCTCTTTTCTAGTTTATACTTGGCCTTCATAGCTTCTGCGAGGGCCAAGTCGTTGCGTTTTCCTGCTATGGCTGCGGGGTCATTTCCTTTGACTGGAAATTGAGAAATTCGGTGAATTAGATCGACCGTGATGGGAATCGGCTCCTCCAACCAGAGATACCCATCATGCACCAGGCATAGCAGCTGCCTGATGACAAAAATGGTGATGGGCGCGCGGTGGTAGTGGGGTATCCATCACAGATGGAGTAACCCAGCCTTCTCCACACCGCACAACCATTTCTGCTTTATTAACTTCTCTATGGCCAACTGTGGGAACTTCTCGCTGTCTACAAGGTCCCAATCTTTGAATTTCATAGTAGGTACTCGTCCCAATGGTAGACCTTCAAACCTTATATCATCGGGGAGGAGCGGGGTCTGGAGTGCACTCTTCATGGCCTCCAGGTCCTTTGGTACCTTGGCTTTCCCCTTCCACGGGGGGATGTAAGGAGGTAACTTTGTCGTGGAATGCTTTTGGGAGGCATCCTCCACCTCATCATCTTGCACCTCAATTTGGGTGATTAGGGCCTGCAAGTCTTCCTCCTCCTCCTCTGTTTCAATGGTGACGACTTTTCCCTTCTCTGCCATTGACAATTTGCCAAACCATGGGTTTCTTGGGGATACATGAACTGGCCCCATTGTTTTCTTATCTTTCTGTGGCCACAATGTTCATGGTGATTTTGGAACTTCGGGCGTAGTTGCCACCTCTCCAGGCTCCTCATGGGCCATACTGGGCTCCGCGGTAACTTCAACAAATCACACTCTTGTTCTAGCAGCTGTCATTGTGTCTGCACTTGAGGATGGTAAGAGTACGTGGCGCTCAATGCCCCGTACTTGCTCAATTCTCAAACAACCAAGTGTTGCCTTGGAGCTGGCCCTAGGGGTTTTATAGCGTCCTTTGAATTTGAATTAAACCCTTCCACCCACTTCTGCATCATTAATGCATTCTTGGGGGTAGATCATCCCAAATCTCGTTCTTAATTTGTGTCTTAATTTCCCATCGCCCGCTCCTTTTTGCCTTAAATTGGACCTCTTGTCATGAACAGTGACACCAACGGTCACCTCCTAGCCTACCCGCACAGTAGTGCAGCCTCTTGTGCACAGCCGCGACCCCTGTGACATACCGATCTTGCGCGCAACCTCCTTGTCATAGCTCCCATATAGACTATTTTAAAGCCCCTCACACTCTTTCAACTACTTGGAGTGCTGAGACTGTGCTTCCTACAGATAGTCAGGTGGTCGCACCACCGGTGCAAGGCTTTAAGTCACCTTCCAACCCGGTCCGTGGGCCTTCCTTATCTACCCTCGCGCCAGTCAGTGCCTCGCGTTCATCCTTATGTGGTGCACTTCCCTGGTTACTTTGTCTGATAAGGTGCGGTTGCAGCCATGGTAACAGAGCCAGAAATTCTTGGCAACAATATTCTAATGTGGTGGTATGGCTGCCCATATCTTGTCCTGTCCTTCTATCGACGCAACATGTTTGCATGATTTCGGTTTCCAATTTTTTGATTTCCGCGTCCATTAACATGCCTTTCTGCTTTAGTTGTACTCGATATTCTTTAAGTTTGTGAAGCTCAAGGTTCCCTCGCTAAATGGCTTCTTGAATCTGCATATGTTCATCCTCGCACAACTGCATAATCCCTTCGTTCTGGTCCTCGCATGCTGTCCACATAATGGGAGTTGTTGTATGGGGATTCTTCTCTAAAGCTACGGCCTTGACTTTGCTCGTCGTATTTGGAATCATTCTTGCACTCAGGTTCTTGTGCATGGCCCTATAGGCCCATCAGACCGCTGGTGCACACAGGTCCCAATCAGTTCACCTCGCCTGGTGAACTTTGTTCATGATTCCACATAGCTTTTTGAATGCTCCGACGTGGAATATTTGTGGTGCGCGCCACTTTTCCTACTGCCGCGTCCGGTTCTGATTTTTGATCCTTAGTCTAGGATGTGCTTGCACAACACAAATCTGTACCCATCGACATAGGTGGGCATGCAAGCTGCTTTGTCCTGGCTGCCCAGCTCTCGTTCGATGCTGGGGCCTTCCAAATTGTAAGCGTAACCGTCTTCTACATTCGCGCTAGTTTACAATGGTCTTCTGATGTGTACTCCACTTGGAGATTTATGATCTCTTACTCATCCTTGGTTGAATTCAGAGAGGCAAGTGTCACAGGAGAAGTTTCTAGAAGATTCCATGCCTCTCCACCTCGCGGAATGACATTGCCATTTGTCACTTCTCGCCCATCGCACACCATAGAAGGGATTTTTGAAGTGCAACGCACCCACAGAGTGTACTTAGGTGAGATGCAACGCACTTTGCCTATGGAGCAGTTGAAATGATCTTGTTTTGACCAGTTTTGAGCAGTTTTTCATGGAGAACTTCTGGGAGAAGCTGTAATCAGTTGACCTTGTTCCTTTAGGGGTTAGAACAACACTTTTAGGGACTTAGGAGCCCTTGGTTTATGGACATTTCATGCTTGGGGTTGCAGTGCCCAAAAATGTCTATAATAGTTGCCCCCTAAAGCATGAGGTCGTTAATATTTTGATGTCGGGTGAAATGCTTTATTATGAGGATCCGAAGTTCTTTCAAGCTGGGAGGAGACTTGTAATAAGATACAATACAATACATTATCTTCATAATATTTTCATGATCTAGCTGAGGCGGGCATTCCCATGCTGAGCTTTATAAATTCATTTTCATGTACATAGGACAGACAATTGTTTGAGTGTAGACTGATGATTCTGGTAGAGCCATCATCCCTTTGATTGGATGATTATCTGTGCAACAATGATGTACATTTGATGTCTTTATTTCCCTGAATATATATCGCAGCCCGGATGGATGAAACTAGATCTGGGGTCTTCAATCTCGTTCGATCTTCACTCGAAGTACAAGTCTATCCATGTGAGAGATGTTCTGGAGTCGAACATGGAAAGACATCGCCTGATTACCAGCCAATGATGTAAGCTGTTAACAGGCACAAGAGGAATCACCGATAATGATAATGACCCTCAAGGTACTGCAGTACAATTCACGTGGTGTGAATAAAGGACTTGGCGTTGAACACCACACAAAATCTTTTGGTCGAAGGCCATTGATGTAAGTCTGTCGCCGGAAGTGAGAAACTTGCCATTGAGGCGCAAGCTTCAAAGTACTGAACGGGGTGTTCCTAGATTGACTTCTTGGATAATGAGCTGATGTCGACAAGAAGCGATCCGTCACAGGAGGGCCTTAATGAATCCCACATCAATGACACGGAACGGAGCAAATGATTTTAATGGAGGTGAAAATGATCTGATGACATAAGGTTCAGGGTGGCGGTCATGAAAGAATGGAGTGTAAATGTATTGTAGCGGGTGAGACACAGGTGAATTCTCTGAATGACTTCTCTTGAACATATCGGCGACACTGACGTGATGGATTGGTAGCATTAACCCCAAATGTGGATGGTGTGATGGGACCATGGCGATGTGACCGGTGAATGAAATAACCCAACCCGACTTGGATGCGGAGTGAAAGTGTCATGTTCAAGAGCGACTTGCTACCAACAAAGTTTCTTCAAGTTTTCTTCCCAATTTTTCCGCAGTCATTGCTGACCAGTACCTCTTTATTTTTGTCAAGCTTGAGGAGGATAACATATGCTTGTTCTATAATTTTCCCTTCGGGCAAACCCATCACTATGTTTTAACGAGCCTAGCGATAGTGAAACTCGTTCTTGTCTGCTATGGACAAGTTTGTCGCTATTAAGTTTTAACGAGTTTAACGACAAAGATAACTCAGTCCTTTTCAATTTTAGAGAGTCTGAAAAGGGACGTAAAGGAAACTCCAAAATTCCTTTTTCGTCATCTAATCCCTTAAGTCCGAAAAATTATAAAACAATACAGAAGGGATGAATTTTCGATACTTTTAACGAGCTGAACAAAACAAGCGCTCGATCTTTTTGTGTAATAATCCCTCAGGTCCAAAAAGATTAAAATCTAAAGGAGGGATAACACTTCCGGTCCCTTTAACGAGCTGGAGAGGCCAATGGCTCGACAATCTTTTCATATTTTACGAGTCAGTTGAAAAAAGCTTAAAGGAGACTCGTCTTTTGAGGAACGAGTGATAAAATTGGGTAGCAGCTGATTCCAGGTAAGGTTTGGAATTTTCCAATCATGGTAGTGTTACAAGGATGGCTAGTGGGATCACTCTTCGCAGCTGTTCCTCAAAAGGGGTAAAAAATCAAATGGAGGTGAATGATCGGCCAATACAGAGTGGAGGTGATGATGAGAACACGACCAAGGCTTTAAAGGTTGAAGTACTACATTCACGATGGTTGTTTATCAGGAAATAGTTCATTTTTTAATGAGATTAAATGCGGGGAGAAACATTTGCTCATGACTTATGTTTATTTTTTAACGAGCTTGAACTATGTGCTAAAACTGCTCGATTAATCCAGTCGTAAAATAAGAATGTCTCATATATGAAAATGGCAATTTTTTGAGTTTTGCCCCACATCCTTTCTTTATGCAAGCTAGGAAACGACCAATCCTACGAGTTTAAAGGGTTAGAGGACCTACAAATTTAAAAAATAAATGGTCGCTCTTCGCTTGCACGCCAAAAGGTTTGCATGCCCCCAGGTATAAAATAAAGCTTCAAGGTCACCTTTCATTCTACCGACAAAACATTTGTTTTATCAGGAAAGGTCTACCTCTTTCAGGTTACCAAAGATTGTTCTATTCACACCGCAAACAGAACATTTCTTCGGCGATGTCTACCGAAATAGACAAAGGTGAGACAATCCACTCACATAACTTTGACGAGCGAATCTTATTCCAGTCTAACTCTCTTTTCCAATCACGGACTGGAGTACAGACTAGTCATATATCTCTCATAGAATCCTACCCTATGCCCGAAGTTTTCCTGCCGAAGCAGACCAGGGTGCATGCCCCTTGGGTTTCAGTCATGTCCCCCGAATCACTCACGCTCATCAGCTGGACGGCCTGGAGATTGATGAGACATCCCTTGTGTGAAAAGACCATTTAGGGATGGTATATGACTATTTGCAATGCGTGATTCGGGAAATGAAAGCTGGTCTACGAGCTTGACCACTCTTCCTACGTGCGGAAAACACATTACTCTAAAGAGTGATGAGACAATGGCTCCCATGCAATAAATATAGTCTCGTCCAAGGAGTAGATTATAATCCAGGGGTCGTTGGACTACCATTACGTTCATATGAATGGTTTTCCTTCTCAATGTTATGGGAACATTGGGAAGGATCCCTAATGGTTGACTGGTTCCTTTGTCAAAGCCTGTTAGATTTCTCATCTCAGGCAAAAGCGATGGCGAACCAAGCACTTTCCAAGCAGTCAAGGAAAGGATACTCACAGAAGCTCCTTCATCTATGATGGTACCATTCATAACCATTCTATATATTTGAGCAATGATTCAGAATGGTACACTAGCCGGTAAACGGGGTCTGCCTAGTTGATTCCAGTCAAAGGAGACAACTAGGTTGCTTGGAGGTGGGACTGAATAGACGGACGGGTATGACTCTGACGAACTTCCTTCCTGCAGTAAAGGAATGGGTAAATTGCCCCCATGTTCATCGGAGTCTGTGCTCACGAAAAGAATTTGGACGGTGTCATCCTTATTCTCTTCTGTGACTGTATCATCTGAAGATGGAACCTCTGAAGGCAAGACCGAGTCAAATGCCGCCTCGACATTTTGAATTTCGTCTGGAATGGGTTCAAATGGTTTGTCTTCAATGATAGATGCTTCGGCTGACCACCTGGGTGGGTCAGCCGGATTTTCAACTAGTGACGGACTCGGCAAGAGTTTTTTATATCCAGGAGGAAGTCGTAACAGTGAAACCGGACGATCGTCCAAAACTCTTTTAGCTTCGTCTAAGAAGGGACAACGGTGGATGGCATGATCGCCTTCACACAGTTTACAAGGAAATCTATATTTTCCTTTTTGTCCTGGGGCTTCACTTTCACTAGTCGACGGTGTGTTTTCAACATGATCATCAGAGGTTGACGACACCGGGTTGTGCAAACGAGGAGACTAGTCCCTTAAGATCCGAGGGATGCAGGGACAATCTCTATGATAGTGGTCTCCTTTGCAAATGACACATGGCGATTTAGGCCTGGTCGGTGCAGTGTGTGGATTTTCGCTAGACGATGCTTGGTTGCCCCCTTTCGCTTTTGGCTCCTTCTTCTTCTTCTCTTTCTTCTTCTTTTCCTTCTTCTTCTCAGGTACTTGATTTTTGGCTTTACCAACCCCATCAAGCGAAGAGGAGGGAGGAGAGGAAGAATTGGAGGAAGTAGAAGGTTGGTGGGTAACTCTGGATTCATCTAGATGCTGACTCGATTGTTTAGGAATTGCGGTGTTCTGAACGACAGAGGTTGAGAAGAGCCATACGGGCAAGCCGATTGTCAATCTTGGAAGCGACAATGTGGCCATATGGGGTGCACCAACATCTCCCCCAGAGGAGAAGGGACTAGGATTTCCCCCAAGGGGAATTCCTTGGTTGGTGGATTCCTTTTCTCAACCTAAGATCAACGTAGGAAAGGGTGATGATTATTCCGTTTAAAATAAATTTTAGACGCTTTGACACAACTTGTTTTTTCAATTTTAAAGAGTCGAGAAAAAACGAAAGATGACTCTAGTCGCCTTCAATTTTTAATGAGCCTGAAGTGACAAGTGCTCAGATGGACCTTTTCTGTTAAGGAGTCTGAAAAGGAACGAAAGGGACTGCTTTGGAAATCTAGGTAGAGGGATTACCAAACCAATCGCAAATACTTTTTACGGTATGACAGTCAATCTTCCCGAATGCTGTGTTCAGTGCATTGCGATCGATAGGGCGGCAGACATGGCTTCCTATGTATAAAGGATTAAGCCTATTGTGGTCTCCCAAAATATACTCGACGGTACGTGGGAGCACAAGTCCATACTGGCACTTATCATCTCAAAGTGGAGGAATCACCCAACCATCAGTGAGAACAACAGTTACCAGGCTTTACGACACCGGAATACGTCTCTAGCCTAGACTTCTAGATGTTGTGCGTTAGGTTCCAAAGCATTATTAGATTAATTAAATTTATTTTATAGTTGATCTTGATTAAGAAATTTTCCTTTCAGGTTCACCGCGAGATGTAGATGTACAATTCCTAAAATGCAATCTAAGATGATAAACAATCTTTTATCTTCTTTGTGCAATGAAAATCCTAGCTACTAAGGAAAGAGAGACAGGATTCTTTCACAAAGAGCAAAGAGCACACACTAAATGCACTGTCCTAAATCAAACCAATCAAACAGTCTAAATGCAAATTCACATGCATGTATTTGTTTTCGGCTTTCTTAGTATGTGGATGGTAAAAAGAAAGCTAATGCGCAAATCTGAATTACTTTTTCAAGCGACAATTACTAACAAGTTTCTTTTCAAAATAAAAAATGGAGACAATCACAACACTTTACGATTTGGAAATGAATACTTGCTTTCGACACTAGAAAAACTAAAAATTCAGACCAAATACAATAGCAACAGGGTACGACTATTAAAAACAACCAAACTCTCTCCTATGACTGAAAATGACACTTGCGACGCTTTCAAATCAAGGGACGACAGTACAATTACGTTACTTTTTTCAAAGGAGAATTGAAAATGACTCAACAAACACACAAAAACATTTACAGTTCTTTTGCACAATTGAGGCGGAATAACAGCAAGGAAAAGGGGTTTCAAACAGAGATATACTGATTACAGGCAGCAAAATTCATGAATAGAACTGAAAAGAATGAATCACAGAAACCAAAATTGAACAATGCCTAGTCTGATCAGCGCACCTGTAACACAGTGAACTTGAAATGCAGTGCCCTACTACACTCGGGAAGTGCGCTGAATTTTAGATTCACAGAACAGAACCTGGGCTGGGCCAGAGACGAGACTTTGCTTGGGTTCTGGGTCACAGTTTGCAGTTTAGTTCATGGGTTTTGGCCGAGCAAATCGTAATCAGTAAATCAACAATCAGGGGTAGATCTAAGGAGGTTACTAGAGCTACCACAAGGGGAAATCAGAGAGTTTTTAAATCAGTTGTTTAATTTATAAACAAAACCCGGAGATTGACTGAAGCGGCATTTATCTACTTTGCATTTGCATAGCAAATGCAGTTCGAAAGCTACTTGGCTATGCAAATGCAGTTCAAAAGCTACTTGGCTCGACTTCAGGCTCCATCTGTAAGTTTATAAAATAAACAACAAGGAAGATAAACAAACAAACTAATTCATCCCCAATGGAGTCGCCATTTTGTTATAGGGAAAAGTGTCTACACAGAACTACTTATCCCACTAAGGTGTGGTCGCTACCTTAGAAACAAACAAAGTAAAGCTACTTTCATTTTTCCTTTATGAAATATAGATGAGAGAAGAACAAAGAAGACCAACCTCTGTCTTGCGCTAATCTCCTAGTTCGATTCCTCTCTCTCTTGATAGTCTTTCGCTACTTGCTCCCTTGTACGCCTAGCTTCACAGAGTACCTGTAGGATCACAGTAGCATAACACTATACAAGAACATGGATCTATAATCATAAACAATCTAGGATCAGATGTAAATTGACCATACAAATGCATAAAACATAAATGACACAAGATTATGGAGGAAAACTTGAATAGCTTTTATTGATAACCAAGAAAGAGCCAAGGGAGTTACAACCAGTTGTTCTGACCTAGCATCATCCTCTTAGCAAGTAAGCCCTTCTTCACCTCATACAAAGCTTAGATCACCCAACACTATGATGTTGTCTCAAGAAACCAACAACAATTCCTTACAAGATGCAAAATTCCAGCCTCTGAATCTCTGGGATGAGGGATCCATATATAGATATCTGTAAGGGAGATGAGCCAGCTTGTGATTTTATTAGTGTCTTCCCTCTGATAGTTCTTGCTTCCACTTGGAGATTGATGATCTCTTACTCATCCTTGGTCGAATTCAGAGAGGCAAGTGTCACAGGAGAAGTTTTTGGAAGATTCCATGCCTCTCCACCTCGCGGAATGACACTGCCATTTGTCACTTCTCACCCATTGCAACCCATAGAAGGGCTTTTTGAAATGCAACGCACCCATAGAGTGTACTTAGGTGAGATGCAACACACTTTGCCTATGGAGCAGCTGAAATGATCCTGTTTTGACCAGTTTTGAGCAGTTTTTCATGGAGAACTTCTGGGAGAAGTTGTAATCAGTTGACCTTGTTCCTTTAGGGGTTAGAACAACACTTTTAGGGACTTAGGAGCCCTTGGTTTATGGACATTTCATGCTTGGGGTTGCAGTGCCCAAAAATGTCTATAACACAACAGCTTCATGCATGTCTCCAAAAAGGTAGTAAGCATAGAAGGATCCATCCTTGGCTCTGGTTGATCCTTAGTACCTAAAGTAGAGGCCTCCGCGAAGCTCTTCTTAGCTTCCATGAATGTCTCCTTTACGCATTCTAGGTCAAACTCAGGTTCCTTTGTAGGAGCCTTGTGAACCCATGTATCTTCCTTGGGCTGCTTCCCCTTATCCTCCCTTGTGGTTGCACCACTTCTGAGCATCATGTTCACATTTGGGTCTTCTTCACACGGTTCAGACCTCATCATTTTCATATTCTGAGTCAGAGGAGGCTAGAGTACCCCTTTCTCATGCATCTGTGCGATCAACGTAGGACAATCTATCATTTCATGATCAAACTTAGCATAGTACGAACAGGATGTCCTTGTCGGGTTGGTACAATCATAGGCATAGTGCCCTGGTCCTATGCAATTGTAACAAATTTTCTGGCCGCAGCCCCTTCCTGGTCCCATTCCTCCTCGTCCTCGACCTCGCCCTTGAAATCCAGCTCATGCTATCCCTGCAACTGGATCAAGGCCTCACGTTTCTGTCTGCATTCTATAGGCTGGGGTTTGATCCATCATTAACTCGTAGCTGTGACAAGTACGCTCATCATGGCCTACTGATCTGTAGAAATTACAAAACAACTACTGGGGAGTCTGTGTATACTTCTACAACAAATGACAATTATCCATCGTGCGTTTTCCTCCTATCTGATAGAACGTGCACCATAACGTGGGTGTTGCACTTGGCCCTACCTGTGCCTCCGGTCTCAATGGTATTGGTCCCCCTCCTGCCAAGTAGTTCGCGAATACTAGACAATGGTCTTTTTCATGGCCCTGGCCTTTGCATTTTATGCACCATACTTCCTCGTGCACCTCTGGCCACGGTGCCCTATCCTACTTCAAGCTCTGCATCTCTAGGTAGAAATTATGTAGTTGCGTGTGGATTTGTTGAACTCCCTACCCCAGATTTTGTATCTGTGTCTCATGCAACCTCATCGCCATTTCCAATGCTTCGGCCTGGGTAGAAAGTTTCTGTTGTGATAGCATCATCCTTAGGTGTGGTGTTAGAGATGCCAAAAACCATGTGGGATGTTGTGCATCCGTCAATGTCATATTAGCCTTGTTGATCGTACTATTCAATAACTAATCCAGATCCCAGGGGGTCTCACCTAGAAGCATTGTAATCTCTTTAAACCTGATGATTGATTGTGTCTTAGATTTCAGCTGGCTAAATTTTCTGTTCAGTGCATTCTGGATCTCTGCTATTCCTGCATTTGGGTGATCATTAGAGTGCTTCATATACCATGTCAACATGTGATCCTACAATACGCTCACCAATGTAGCCTTCTTAATGTTGTCGTCCATGACCCCTTGTGCTTCCCACACTACTCTTACCATGAACTAGAACTGGTCTAGATCCTCATTCCCTACTCCTCTGAATACAGGTAGCTTAATCGGGCTCGCCATGCTGAACTGCGAGTTTGGTGGAGGTGGAGTGGGTGGAGATGGAGGTGAAGGAGGTGAGGCAGGTGGTGGCATGGATGGGGGTGATAACTGCGGAATGCATTGTCTTATCAAACTGACCACACTTCTCGGAGAGACCCAAGCGAGCTCCTCCTCGCTCTCTTGCGAACGTGGAATTAAGGGATTGTTTCCTAATTCCCTGCTACCTTTGCAAATCTTTTTGCTCCGCGTCGTTCCAAACATTAATGTATTCGCATAACCCTCTTTTCACTTAATAGCATATTAATCTAGGTATTCAGAGATTTAATGTACTTACCTCACAGTCCCTTGAGAAAACATCGTTTTGCTTCGTTGTAGCTTACGGTCATGTCTACCACAAACTTAGTGATAAATCCCCCTATTACTCGGTCGAGCCAATGGTCCATAGCTCGCGTGATCTTATCTTTTGATGTCTCTAGTCTGCGCACTAATTCCGAAGTCCACACTATCGGTTGGTTGAGCTTACACCTTCCTTGGTTGTCGGCTAACCTTGCAATCCACTCATATAGTTCAGAAGGAAAGGATGCGAATAAGATCTCGTGGATTTCTGTATACAGGTAGCGATCCAACCACCTTTTCTCAGATACTTGCAGAGTTCTGTTTTCTTGTGTCACGAACTCGTGAATCTTCTTGTCCAACCACTATTCAATTTCCTTCCTTCTTGGGTTCCAGTGGCACGACATCAGACATCCCTTAGAAAAATCTTGGTCTCGGCAACAGAAACATTTGTTTGCTTGTTGGGGCTTGACCCAGGTTCAGAAGTGATTTAGCCAAACAAATCCTGAAAATACTGGCCCTTTTGGCAACAGTTCACGGTGCGTGGACTGAGGTCTCACCCGAGGTAGTATGGGAGGGTTCTGGAACCAGATTTCCGCACCCTAGGGATGTCTTCATGAAATCTAGGAAGTTCGCGAGCCGAGCCTGCGCGCTTGCGCTGCTCCACGTAGAAGTCTGTCCTTCGCAACTTGTGCAACTGCTTCCGCGCAACTCTGTAAAGAGCGCTAAGAGGATTTGTCTAGATCCTTTATCCTTACTGTGCTATTATTAAAGATATTAACTTAATTGTGTGGGCTCAATATTCTCATTAATCATTCAACATTCATAACAAGTCCGCGCAATCATAAAACTGTAAAGAGGTGTTATCACTCAGGGTTTTTCCTTAGAAGTTATTAGAGAAGGAATGGCCTGAGGTAACCACAAACCAATATTTTAGACTCAGGTTCTAGCCAAACTAAGTCTAGAGAGGACTCTATCTTTAAGATTTAACTTTGTTTAAATAAGATTTCAGGCTAGGTCTTAATGTTCAAAGTTGTTTGTTTTGATTGGGTGGTGGAATTAAGAAGACAAATGGGAAAATAAAATATTTAGGCCATTGGGCTATGGATTCAATCAAGAAAGGCTTAACTAGATTTTATTTATCACTGAGGTAAGAGTTCACAGGGGAAGCTAACACAACAAGAGCAAATATGAAGGTTTCAATGAATGGAAGTCCTAACCAACGCTAAGGGTAATGAAGAATCCTTAACAGGGGTTAAGATGAAGAAAGGAAGTATGGCCAGTAGCAAAGGGCAATGAAGAATCTCCAAACCAAGGCAGTTTCGAAGAAAACATGAATAAAGCAAACAGTTAAATCAGAGAGAAATTAAGCTAATTCTGATGATATCATTCCTTGTTTGCTTTTAAGATTATATAAGAAACACATATGAATATTTCATGACATAAAGAGAAAATGAGATTTAAACATGAGAAAATGATACTTATTTGTTCCAACTGTGCACAAGAATCGAGTGAAATGTCCTCAGCTTTATTTCATAATCCAGTAAACCAGTCTAGTCTTGAGTACAATATCTCCTTAGCTTAAAACAAAATGTCCCTAGAAATGCTTTTTAATCCACCCTAATTACTTCAACTTGTGAAGTATTTATACAAAATATCTCGTAACTATATGAGAATTAATCTAGGAAACAAAAAATATCTTCAACATGAAGATAGAGACAGATGGACAACTGTTTGCTTGCTGTCACTTTATTTGTTCATGTGCTGGCTGCTGGAATTTGGATTTGGCTCTTACAGTTGCTTTGGTAGTTATGTGCTAGATTTCACTCTTATCTTTGACCTACTGATACTCTTTACCTGTGCTGATTAATCCCGTATTACCTGTTTTTACTTGCCTATTATCTTTACCTTCTAGATTTACTATATTAACTTATAGTAAACCTGTCAAAATGGTCCACCATTCATTATCTGGTAATTTTATTCTGATCATTTTCCTGTAAACTTCATCGGTTGTTGTATATTTGGCAAAATTGGGTTTGCTGGTGAACAAGTGCTTGATTTCATGTTCTATGTAGAACAGATTCTCCAGGCCATCATAAAGTACCTTTCTTGTAGGTAATGCTTTTACTCCTGAAGAACTAGCTTGGCTCCTAGATTGTTTGTGCAGTCTTTCAATATAATCTTCCTGTGTCATTAATTTTTCATGTATGAC
Organism: Pinus tabuliformis; assembly: GCA_031772625.1. Taxonomy (NCBI): domain Eukaryota; kingdom Viridiplantae; phylum Streptophyta; class Pinopsida; order Pinales; family Pinaceae; genus Pinus; species Pinus tabuliformis. The sequence continues at coordinate 62,215,000 of CM062819.1, read as the reverse complement.
CAGAGGACTAGGAAGTCCTTTTTCTCTCAAAATTCCATATTTTAACATGAAACTATCGATGTCTGCTTGAATGCTTTGACATCTTTTCTCCAAATTAAGCATCAAGTTCCTTTTAGTAAGAACCTTCTTTATCTCAATAATAGTTGTTGTTCTGTCCTGAATTTCTAATTCATCCAGCTGGTACCTGTTTCTACTATTCAAAAAATCTATCAACTGATTTGCTTCTTCAGGCTTGTCTCCCAGTTATTCCTTTGTCTTTTGCATGGCTTCCATGGTTGTTTTGACTAATTCAGTTTGCTAAAAAATAACCTGAATGGAAGGCCAAAATATCATTAATGGAATCAATGATATTGGTCCACAGTATATCCTTGATATCTCCCAATGGCTTTTCTAGAGTCAAATCATTCTCAAGGATTTGTATTCTTTCTTCCATCCTTTGGTTTTTCCGAGTCTCTTCTTTGTGATGTATGTGTGCAAGTGAACAACTGGTTTCTAGGCTTGTGACTTGCTCTCTGAGTTTCTTGAGTTTTGTGGCTTGGATGCTCATTTGTTCCATAGCCTTAACCAATTCAACTGTTTTTACTATTGTTATCCTTGCACTGGTCGATGTACCTATGGATGAAGTAGTACCTGCTACTAGCAATGTTGTTGCTATTGGAATTGTTGGTGCCAAGGAAGCTGCCAGGGTGGAGGGTACTGCTGTGGAAACTGTAGGTATTACAGTCTGAGGAGTGGTGGCCAGCTCACTCTGCTTGGACTGCATCAAATTCTCCAATTCTTTCTCAGTTTCCTTTAATTGATCATTCAACTTAAGGACTAGGTCCATAAGTTCTTCTTCCTTCTATTTTTCTAAAACTTCAGCAGTTTGAGGATGGTGAAGAGGAGGAATCTTGAGCTACTTCTTTAGTGCAGCTATGTCATCATTTTTCTTCTTTATTAATTTCTCTGCTGCTTTAACATCCTTGGGATCATGTCCCAACTCTATGACCAAGTCCTCTAAGGACTTTATTCTAGTGTCTTTGGCCTGAGATGAGGCCTTTTCCAATTGAAGCTGTGCAGATGTGTTATTTAGTGAGTTCTGTAGTTGATGAGCTATGATTGCTTTGTTGGTCAACGTGGAGTAGACCATTTCATCTGTCTGCTTATGTAGCTCTATTTGATCAATTGGGTGAATATCCTTTGCCAAAACTTCAAAATCAGTTTTCAAATAGTCAACCATTGATCTTGGTTGTTGCACAGTTGGCTTAAGAAAGCTCATCTGCATCTTGCCTTCATTTATGTCAAAGGCTGACATCAGCCTTGTTTGGTTTGTTGCGGCCATCTTTAAATAATGTGCATATCTTTCCAGTTTTAATCTTTCACTCCTTGCTTTGATTTCTTTGTATTTTTCTTTAATATCTAGGCTCTGACCAGAAGGGGCCCTGAAGGAAGATACCTCAGTGCTTTGTTTCCTTTCTAATACCTGGAACTGTGAGGTGGATGGTGAACCTCCTGAAGGGATAGTGTGCCCACTTTCTATCATTTCTGCCACTATGTTTCCTATTGTTTCCTCAGTGTACTCTTGTTCTGCATATGGGTTTGACCTTTGCCTTTTAGCAAAAGTTTGATCAATAGGCTTGCTGGATGGAGTGCCCTCGTCTCTGTCTCTTTTAAGGTTTCTTTCCTCATTGAGAGGAGTCTACAAAATAGGAGGATTTCTCATGATTTGTTCAGGTTGAGCAAGCTCCTCTGAAATTTTAGGTTGTTCAGATTCTTTTTGATGTTCTGAAAGCTCCTGTTGTTTTGATGGCTATGCTTGTCCTGATGATCTTGGTTGGCCTAATGGCCCTACTTGCTTCGAAGTCTGTCAACTGTGTTCCTGTACTTTCTCTAAGATGGATTTTCTCCAGGCACTTGTACAAATAAACCTTCATCAAGCCTCCTTTCTAAATCCATCAATACATTGTCAACTGCAACCTCTGTACTATCTTGATCTACTAATGTGTTTTCCACCCATTTAGATTGATTGGCATTTTTTTCAATTTCTGGGATCCTATGGTGGATGTAAGGAGATAGCTTATTTTTCTGTCTCCTATTACAGATAAAGCTATGAGGATCATAGGTCCACATGAAACTCTATTTTAATTTCAACCTTTGGAGGATTTCATATGCCTCCTTTCCTACTTCTCTACTATTACAAATGAAAGGGCCAAGATGATCTTTTATTCTTAGTTGGGCCTTTTTCTTGGTTCTGACAAAATGCACCTCATCTGAATTGATTATTTGTTTGTAGTACTCTAGAGCAAATAATCTCATGGGGAGGTACATCGGCATTTTGTAAGGTGGTAACTCACATCCATAGATTCTGATTTCTGTATGGTTTTGGTACAAGTACCAATCCCCTACTTTGTATTGCTTTGACAATTGCAGGATCCTCCTGATGTCTGCACTGATTCTGGGAGGAGGGCTTCCTAGAAACACGGTAGCCACTGGGTGTACAAATAGATCAATGAAATATGTATATGGGTAGGGAGAATTAAACATGTGGAACAGAGGGGTCCAGAAGACGACAGATCTAGGATTCCCTTTGGTATCAAGTTTTTGGACAGAGAAGGGAAACTTATCAATCTGATAGTAAAGAAATAAATGGTATAGGACAGATGAATATTTGAGCACCCTTTCATTTTCCAATCTCATAAATTGATCATGCATCTTATCTGAGATGAATTTTACATAATCAAATTTGACTGCAAGAGGCTGGCCAAGGGTAAAAATAAACATGTAGGCAAAAATGATATCATCTACATATTCACTAGTGGTAAAACCTAAAATGCATGATATCATTGATGTGATATCTTTTCCCAGATCAGAAAAGAAGGATGACATGTAAGGGGGGGGTCTTTTGGCATGTATTTTTCTTCAACAATGAAAGTCTGGAGGATTTGAGTACTTTTGGAACTAGATAGCTTGGAAAATCTGTCAAGCAAGTCAACAATAGTAAGGGGGGTAAGGTTTTCACTAGGTTGTAACTGTAACATCTCATTTATGGATTTTGCAGTGATAGTGAATAGGATTTTCTGATCTGGGGACATTACAGCTCTCATGATAGGGTCATAGTTTGCATGACAGTAGTGAACAATCTCCGGGAAGACATGAACACTGGGGAATTGATACTTGGGCAGGTTTGATTCCCAGAGGCCTATCTTATCTGCATGGTTCAAGTAGTTATCTTGGTATCTGCAATGCAATTTCAAAGGGGATTCTTCAAAGGTGAGGTCTTTAATCTGAAAATCTTTGTCAGCTAGGGGAAGATGGTCTAAATCTCTATGGGGAGTAGTAACTGGCATGACATTCAAAGAAATTGGGGCATCCATCCTTGGTTCTTGTGGATTCAAGGATGGGGGCAAAGAATTTCAGGGAAATATGGAAAAATTGGATTATCACAGAATATATCAAGACTATCACACAACTTAACTCACTGAATTACTTAATTTTTAAAGCAATTTAGTTCAGGTTTGGCACGAAAACAGGGTTTCTCAGTCGAAAATAGGGTAAATACATGGTTTCGGTTGTCTGAATGGATTAATGGTATTGGTGCACTATTCACAGGGAGCACACAGATCTGCAATGGTAATCTGGAGTTCAACGACTGTGAAAGGTTGACGGTTGGTAGCAGGTTGATGACTTGAATGTACTCTGTGGTTGCATGGAGAACAAAAGTTTCTTTTCTCAGTAAAAAAACAAAAATAATGAGTATTTTTGGTTTATCTGCAAAGTCAATGATTTTGGCAGGTATAATGGAAAAGCAATAGTTGGCACCAACTGATGGAGGTGATGTTTTGTCGTGTAGTGGAGGTGGTAAGCGGAATCTATTACACTGCTTTTGGGCACTTGGCGGTATTGGGGGAGGTCCACCCGGTGCCATTCATCAGGCGACAGGTAGCAGAGGGGTGAATAGTAAAACCGCTCACATCGGGCGGGTAAAGGTCGGCATCAGAGGCTGCCCGATATGAGCAAGAGTCATTAGATCTGAAGGGGTCAGATCGTACAGTGATCGGGATTTGATTTTTTTGGGGAGTTAATGGAGGGACCCGATGGGATTTTAATTACAAGTTATGGTGGCTTAATGACGTTGGGGGTGATATGATTGGATGAGGGTTATTAATTAATCACTATTTGATTAATTAATCCCGCTTTATATGGCGGAGGGTTATGGCTCTTAATTAGTCACAAATCGACTAATTAATCCATTTAATCATTTACTATTATGGTTTATATTTCAAACCACGGGACAGGATATTTAACATTTGGGAATTTAATTAACTAATACGGGAAAGGGCTTTATTTTTCGGAAGTTAAATATAATAAAAGTTAAAGTTAATATGAAACGGAAGTGGAAAAACAAATTGCACTGAGTATGTTATATTGACATTTATACATCCAAATTTACACATCATAACTTAGGCTTAATGTTTTTTTATGGGTTTTTATGTAAGCAAAAGGGGTTTTACGTAAGGTTTATTACTTTTCCTAGGTAAATGAGGATTTCACCTTAGGAAGAGGGACTTCTAGGTGAGATGAATGTTCATGGAGGGAGTGAATGTTTGTAAGGGGGTTGTAGTACTTAAACCTTATAAGTTATTGGGCCGAGGGTCCGGTCCCTCCAGAAGTCAGAGAAATGCTTTGAGCCCCTTTAACTTAGGGTTTTAGGCACTTTTAATTTTTCCTTGTGGGAAATTAGTGAAAAGGTAAAATGAATGGGAAAATAATCACTTGACTTTGTAACTGTCCCATTGTCATACATACTTTAAGCAATTTGATGATGAAAGTAAATGACATGATTTTATCCAATAAATCACCATAATTCTGCAACCATTCCCCTACTTACCCATCTACACATCCTACCATTTTTTCTACTCTTTATTAGGGTGCACTTAAACTGGAAAACCCTTATCAAAATTTTCTTTTCTTTTACAATAGAAATATATCTACGTCTATCCTTATTACATCCAAGGGCTCAGATTAAACAATTGAGCTCCTTTTATTTTCTCCACCTATCTACTTATCTGTCAAGTTTAAACAGTTTGGTCAGATTTTATTCTCTATCTCTAAGCATGAAATTGAAAACATGGAATAACCAAGATTAAACCGTTTTGTTACCATGGATTGTGGCATAAATAACACATTGCACACAATCATTATTGTAAATAAAATAGTAGTGCCATTTGGACTTGCACACTTTCATGGTCTTTTTACTTTTATTTGGGGTTCATTTTTCATCTTTTCTTTTTGACCTTTTTCATTCTTTTTGTCCTTTGATTTTTCTTTTAGGACATACCCTCTTTACATTTTTTTATTTTTTTGATTTTTTACAAATATGGAAAACATTTGCAGAAAGAAAAGGTATGTACATATTACAGTTTTGACCTCATTCATTCAAAAATTATGACACCTATTGGTATAGGAACATAATAGTGGCTCCACTTGGGGATGGCATTTCCTGGTGAAATGTCAAGAACTAGTAGATCAATGGCCTTCTGAATTTCTGTGGTTTTACTCTGCAACTTTCCTTTTTACTTTGCTACTTTATTGATATTTATTGACAGTAAAACTTTAAAGCTTAGGGCCTTCTCTTCGGGCTTCAACTCCAAAGTTTACCATCCAATCCACACTGAACTTTATGAAGGATATAGTATGTACAAGTAATTAGTGGAATCAGTAACTGGGATCCATATAGTGTTTAAGCATTCGACCATTTACTAGTCCTCCTTCTACTTCTGCTCCATCCAGTTCTTTAAGGAAATAAGCATTATTACCTCTAAAAGCATAAATAATGTAAGGACCTTTCCACAGGAAGTCAAACTTCCCATGTTTCCCTTTATCTTCCCTTCTTGAGTCCCATTTCAGTACTTTGTCTCCTAGATAGAAATATTTTGCCTTGGTTCTTTTGTCAAATTCTTTCTTAATTTTCTCCTGCACCACCTAGGATCTAATGTAGACTTGTTCTCTGGTTTGCTGCAAATGAATAGTCTGGTTGATCCTTCTTTGAATGTCATTGGGCTCGACTTGTGCTTCTTGGAGTAATTTCATCACTGGAGTTCCCAAAGAAGATGGGAAGACAACCTCCATTCCATAGACTAGCTGATAGGGACTAGTGCCAATAGATTTCTTTGTGGTCAGTCTATCTGCCCATAAAGCATTCACTAGTTTCTTATTCCAGGTCTTCTTATTGTCTTCCAATAATTTTTTGATGATATTCATTAGGCTTTTATTGGATGATTCTGCAAGTCCATTTCCCTGGGGATAGTAGGTTGTGGAATGGCCAAGGGTTATGTGATACTTGTTGCAAAAATCAATCATCCTTTTTTATTTGAAGGTTGCAGCATTATCTGTGATGATTTTAGTGGGACAACCGAATCTGGATAGAATGTTGGCCTCAAGAAAACCTATTATGACAGTATCGGTGGCTTGTCTTGAGGGTATGGCTTCTATCCATTTTGTAAAATAATCTGTGGCAGTTAAGATCCATCTATTCTAGGTAGAGGAAGGGGGGTGAATTTCACCAATGAAGTCAAGACCCCACTTCTAAAATGGTGCTTCAGTTGATATAGGTTTCAAAGGTAATGGCAGTAATTTTCCTTTTCCTTCCAAAATTTGACATTTGTGGCATGAGGTTACAAATTTTTTCACATCAGCAAACAGAGTGGGCTAGTAAAAACTAGCCCTCAAGATCTTATCAGTTGTTGTCTTCCAATAGAGATGTCCCCCACAGTCACCTGCATGAAATTATTGCAAACTTTTATCAGATTACTCCTTTAATAAACAATTCAACAATATGCCTTCATGATCTTTCCAAAATAAGGCATTATCAATTATGAAAAACTTTAAAGATTTCATCTTCAAAAACCTACTTTTAGTTCTGGATAACTCTGGAGGAGCTTGAAGGTTTTGTAGAACATATATTATGTTAGCATACCATGGTGAATCTGTAAAGGCTTGGCTGATATGTGGAGTCGCCATCTCCTCTTTGTTATCCAATTCCGCAATGAAGTTTATGTCTAGGGCTTGATAGTTTGATTCAGTGGTTAGCTTAGCCAAACCTTGGCCTTTGATCAATTTTGTAGGTTTAATTTCTAAATCATACTCTAATATTGTAGCTATCCACTTTCCCCTTTTTCCATCAGGTCCATCCTGTGTTAAAATGTCTTTAACCACAACATTGGGAACATAAGCTACTATATGGGAGTACAAAATATAAACTCTGAAATCTTTTATGGCTTTAACCAGAGAAAAAGCTTGTTTCTCCATTATGTTATACTTTAAAGGTGCATCTCTCAAGGCTTTACTGAAGAAGGCTATTGGCTGTTCAAAACCCTGATCATTTTTTGCAAGAGTACTGCAGCAATTGTGTGTTCTGAAGTAAAAGAAAATATGATAAATTCCTTGTCAAACTTTGGACTGATGAGGACTGGAATTTGTGTTAAGGCTAACTTTATATCTTCAAATGACTTTTTAGCCTCTAGAGTCCATTTAATAGTCGAATATTTCCTTAACATGTTGTTTAGTAATCTTATTAACCTAGCTAAATTAGAGATAAATCTCCTCAAAAAGTTTATCTTTCCTAGAAATGCTTGAAGTTCTTTGATATTCCTGGGATGTGGTATCTGCAAAATAGCTTCAATTCTTGTTGGGTCAACCCTGATACCATCTTTAGAGATAATGTGGCCTAACAATTTCCCTTCTTCCAACCCAAATAAATATTGTTTAGGATTGAGAGAAATTCCATATTTCCTGCATTTAATAAAGACCTGCCTAAGATGATCCAGGTGTTGTTGATCTGATTTAGAGAATACTGTGAGGTCATCTAGGTAAATTACCAGGAAGTCATGGATTTCTTTGGAAAAGGCTATGTCCATTGCTCTTTGAAAGGTGGCCCCTGCATTTCTTAACCCAAAAGGCATTTTCACATACATGAAAGTGCCCCATGGAGTTGTGAATGCAGTCTTTTCCTGATCATTTGGGTGGACTAGGATTTAATTATAACCGGAGAAACCATATAGCAGTGAGATTCTAGAGGAACCCACTACCCTATGTAATATGTGATCCATTTTTGGAAGAGGATAGTTATCCTTAAGTGAAACTTTATTTAGATTTCTAAGATCAACACACAACCTAATTTCACCTGTTGTCTTTCTAGTGGGTACCAAATTGGAAACCCAGTCAAAGAACCTACTAGGTGCTATGATTCCTGCTTCATACATTCTCTTAATTTCCTTTTAATAGAGGGTAGTAGAACAGGGTTGATTCTCCTAAGCTTTTGTCTAAAAGGCTTTTGATCTTGTTTTAATGGAATAGTGTGTTGTATTATGCTAGTATCATAAGATTACAGGTCCTCATAACTCCAGGCAAAAACATCCTGAAATTCTCTCAGTAGTTCCATATATTTCAGTTTTTCATTGGGAGGTAATGATTTTGACAGCTTTATTATTTTTTGATTCTCTTCAGATACTATATCACATTCCTCAATGTCTGATTTCAAAGGTTTCATTTTAGGCTATTTGGGAATATCGTTCGAATCGATTAAGTCCTCCAAAGGAGTTAATCCTTTGGGTAAAAAATTGTCTTTAAGGTTTATGACTTCAGTTTCTTCATCAATGAATTCATCGATTTCCATCTGTTTTAGGTTTCGAACATCTGCTTTAGTAAACTTTGGAGGGTGAAATCTATCTGTATGATCATCTTCTAGTTTGTTAATTTCTACTTCATCAGAGTAATCAAAATCTAATGTTATGTCTATGTCTATGTTGGTATTTACAAATTCATTATCTAAAGTTAAAAGGTTGTTAATTTGTTGATCATTCTCAAATACTTGCTAGTTCTTTAAATTGTCAGGAATGGAAGGTCTATGGCTAAGCTCAGCAGTGTATTGATGGTTGGGTTGGAAAGGCAAATTACAAGTACTAGTAAACATGGCTAAGCTGTGAGCCTGCATGTTGTGTTTTCTGGGGATAACAACAAGTTTGGTTTCTAAGAAAGTATTTAGTATCTCTATGATTGTTCCTCTATAAAACCCTAGTCTAGGATCTCTAGTCATATAAACAACATTAATTTGTTTAATCACTAACTCAGAATCTCCCATGATAGAGACTCTGATGGCTCCTAACCTTTTAACAAGTTTCAGACCTAACAGAAGTGCTTCATATTTGTCCATATTGTTTGTACATTTAAAATTTAACCTGTACGCATGACCTTCTGAATAATCATTTTCTAGGTTGTAAATCCATACACCTGCTCCTGCACCTACACCTAATTTGCTGACTGACCCATCAAATTCAAGATGCCACAGGATTTCATGCTCATAATTTTCATCTAGGGTAGGGGAATCTTTCTTGAATAAGGTATCTAGCTCATCTTTTTTATTTGATGTTTCATGAATTTGGAAATTTTGATTTTCCTTTAATACTGCAATTTCTTTTGGTTCTTCTATTAAAGTACTTGAAGTGTCTTCTTGATTGTCTTCATCATTGTAAAGTATGAAGGAATCAATATCAGAATATACTGAATATATGGGAAATTTTGAGATCTCTTCTGGGAACTCACTACATACTTCATCAGAGTCTCTCTATACAACTTCTTGGGGTGTCCAAAGACTGATATGGTAGCATAGGACATGTCCAATTGCAAAGATCCCTGGAGTTTGGCACCCCAAGATCTAGACAACAGCATACCATACTTGGGTGGTATGTCAGCAACAACTATGTCCATAAGTATGGTCTTGGTAGGGTATTGAACTAGGGAGACACACAAATATTTTATGAGGCCTAAGCATTTAACTTGGCTTCAATCAAAGGAAAAGAGATCCTTATAAGGCCTAGTGATATCCAAGTTAAGCTTTTCCATTACAGACTTGGGCATAAGATTATGTGAGGCTCTAGAGTCAAGCATGGCATTATGTAGGATTTTATCATGGATGTTAAGACTGATGTAGAAGGGTGGTACCCCTCCTTCAACTGGCTTTCCATTAACATCTGGTCCAAAAATTAACTCAGGTTGGTCATCAAATAGATTCACAGAGTCTTCATTTTCAACAAAGTTCAGAGATTTACTAATTTGAGATCTGTAAGTTTCATGTTTAACCAATTCTATCAGAGGCACTGAAATTTTTAGGTTGGCTACCTCTGCTTCCAAATTGAAAGGCAGAGGGGATTTATCTGTTTGAATATTTGGAATTTTAAAGCCAAAGTTCTGAGTAGTATGTTTTTATTTTTCATTGTTAGGAGTGTTTTTATCCAGATTTTCTAATATAATTTTTGGAGGGGTTTCCACTGTTCCTTTGAGTGGGACTGAAGTGGAAGGCTGCTCATTGGAAGGCTAGTTATCTATTACATCTTCAATGGGGGGACTAGAAGTATTTTGATGTGCTCTAGAAAGGATTTGTAAAGTTTTTGTAACTTGAGGGTTCTGATTTGTAGCTTTTACTTTCTTAGGTTGGTTAGGTATTGCTTTTTTATTTTGATAAGGAAAATCAATGTTCTTCTTGCTTCTTACGTTGTACTGCTTATGAACTTCGAAAATAGCAGATTCATACCCTTGCTTATAGTTGAAAGATTCTCCTGTTTGAGTTTGTAACTGTTGAAGCATGTATAATTCTTGATCATCCTGAGTTAGAAAAACAGTTTCTTCATTATCTAAACCCATAAGGTTGATCTGAGTGTCTATCTCAAGGTCTTCTTGGTGGGAAGTTTCAGCATAAGTTTCTTGGAAAGGTGGCATAATGTTCTGATCAAGTCCATTTTTACTAGTGTTTTGGTTCTGGTTTTTCCTAAAATTTGGATTCCTTACTGGATTAGCCTGTTGGTTATCCCAGTGAGGTTTCCTTTCAATGACTTCTATTCTATCCATCAACCTTTCCATTCCTTTAGCTAAATCATCCATTTTTTGATCAAAGGGTGAAGATTCATCTTTCAAAGGTATTATTCTCTCATTTCTAACTCTAGCCCTTTTAGATAGTAGATTAGCTTCTACGCTAACAACTGCACTTTGCATATCTTCAAGTGTAGGGGGGTTTATTTCTCTAAGTTGAAAAGCCATATTTGTGTCAAATCCGTCTGGAAACTTAATCAGGGCTAAACTAGGTGGAGGCCTAAGGTCCAGAGGGATTGCATTGTACACATTATTAAACCTGGTATAGTAGTCTTGAACAGTTTCGTTTGGTCCCCTTTTAAGGTTTTCATATTCAGATAGAATTTGAAGGGGGTTTTTCTTCTTCTCCCACCTATTAAGGAGTTTTTGGTAAAGGACTTCTAAACTATCTATGCTTTGAGGGGAAAAAGATCTAAACCATGTTCTTACTTCTCTAGCTAGACTTTGGACAAAGATTCTCATTTGGACATCTCCTATGTCAATCTCATGTAGTTCAAAATAATCTTTCATTTTCTTAGTGTGTTGTTGTGCTATGTATGTTCCAGTGCCATCAAATGTGGTGATTTCTGCTGGTAAGACACCTTGAGGAGCAGGCATTACAAGGGGGGCATATCTGAGTGCCATAGCTCTAAGCTATACAGGGTTGAGAACAGGAGTTGGGGTGACTAGAAAATTTGGGACAACAAGGGGAGTTGGTATAACGGAGGTAATGGGTGTTTGAGGGGTAATGATGGGCTGATGAGGGATTTAAGGTATGAATGGAGATGAGGTTGAGGGATAATCTTCAGAGGTGTGGGGAAATGATGGTGAGCTAAAATATGTTTAAGATTTTTCAAAAAGCTCAAGGTGTCTATCAGTGGTAAGGGGTGTTTGAGGGGAGTTCAATAGATTTTGATCAATTGACAAGTTGGCTCATTGGATTTCAAGTTCTATGAGGAATTCTGGATTTGGGAATAGGTCTAGCAGTTCACTATCAGACGTGGTTCTGAACAAAGAGAGACCAAAATACTCATCAAAAGGGATGTCTTCAATGAATAACCACTCAACAGGGCATGAATGGGATCTAAAAACAGGTATGGGGCTTACTGAACTTTCTTATCTTCTAATTATCTTTGGAATAAGGTTGGGATTTTCAAATATAGGGGGAGGATTTAGATCATGGTTAGCCCTGGTATAATGAGTTCTCCCTGAAGCCAGATTTCAAGCTTTTTATGATTGTTTAAATTTTTTATGAACTTTTGGAAATAACTTCTAATAACCCTTTAAGATGCTTATGACTAAAAATTTGAATTCTTCAAAGGTTTATTGAAACTGAGGGTTTTGAATCCCCAGTATGATTGCCACTATGTTATCACTCAGGTTTTTTCCTTAGAAGTTATTAGAGAAGGAATGGTCCGAGGTAACTATTGGGTCATGGGAAAGGTATGCATTTACTATTAAATTATTATCCTTTTCCTTTATTCTTATCCTTTCTATATCTCAATGCACTAATCTATTAAGAAATTACGAGAAGAAATACAGAAATTAGTTACAATTATGCTTTGGCTAATTATCATCCTTCTTTATGCAGGAAAGTACGAAAAGGGACAACTGTTGTTCCTTAACTAAGGGACAATGCGAAAACAACAAGCTAAGGAAGGACACAACGGTTGCAGATACATCCAAAAGCAAATCAACAGGATCAGCGTGAGAAGGGAAAGATGTCTGAAGTTAGAAAATTGTGCGAATCCCTCAAGATCGAGAGATCCCGAGGGATCATTTTTATCATCTAGCTTTTTACCCCTTTCTCATTATGAAAGGAAACGATTGTAAATAGAAAGGGGATGACTATTGTTATTATTATTATAATTCTCAATTACAGACTTTCGTTGTAGCAAAGAACACAAATACGTTGTAATACTCTTTCATGATCAATATATAAGAGGAGTTGTTGTTCCTTTTCATTTATCTGAAGTAACCAACAGTGTACGCTGGCAGCTAAGGGCCCGGCTTCTGGTGGAATTCATTGCTTCACCTGTGTCATATATTTCTGATTCTTGCAAGTGTGACAGTTGATAGTTTATTGCTTTCTGCTATTATTATTTCATTGTTGTTCCTTATTTCTTTGCGTTGACAGAATATCTCTGTTTTATATAATTTACAACATTATTGTTTAATTAGTTTCCTTTCGCTTTGGATTGAGTTTCCTAGATGAATATCCTGCTCGATGTAATCAACTGTAATGAGAATTAACTACTGTTGTTAGTCTCTCAGATTGATGTCATCGTTGTTTTACAAAGTAGTGCGTTTGATTTAAATTCAATCAGTCTCTAAGTGAAGAGTCATCACTACTGTACTCTTAAATAATACTGCGGCTACTTGAATTGCATATTGTTGTTACCTGAATTGTTGTAGGATTTGATTTCATTGAAGGATTGAGTTTTCTTTTAATTTCAATTAGAATTTACTTGCTGCATCCATTTACTCTTGTATTTAAAAGATCTATACTGCAATTTAGAAGCATTACTCTCTGAGTTAAATAGCCGCCACATACTGTGTACACTCTTGAAATAGAAAAACCTGCCCAGATTGATAATTAATGTGAAGATAATTAGGAGTTAAAAAGGCACCTTTTATCATTCAACATTTTGGCACCGTTGCCGGGGAGAGTGTAGCCATTTCTAAGGAGTAATGTACATCTAATGATTGCTGTTGAAGAAGAATTTGGTTTTGAAAATGGAAGGTAAGAACCTACGTAACGAGCAAGTAAAGTGCTTGCTCATCCGCCTGCTTTTCAATGCAATTACAAAAATCTGAAATAGGTAATTGCTACTTATCTGTTGGGAGAGAACTGGATATTAAAAATGAAAGGTAAGAACCTATGTACGGAGCACGTAAAATGCCTTCTCCCCTGCCCGCTTTCCAGCAGAATTGTTAAGAACTTAGGGTAGAGATAAACATTTGAATTATTTGCATGAATAACTAACAAGAAAACACCCGAAAACAATCCAATTCCACTACCCAAACCTGACAGATCTAAGGGACCGGTGACCCTTGGACGATCAACATTCATAGACGATATGTTAAAGAAAGCTGAATCTCAGCCATCAGTAGGTCCTAGAAACGTTGCTTCCAGACAACCCACTATCTCCCTTTAGGCCATAGGCTCACCATCTGTAGCCGACGCTCAGGTCCACAACAAAACAGTGGGAACTGACCAGAGTTTTCAAGAGATTGAAAATTCGCACCCAATTTCCTCACAAGAAGGGAATTCTTGTAATATTCATGAAAAAGGAGGAGAAACAGGGGAAACAGAGGAACCAAGATCCCCTCAGGCAGTAATTCAACAAGGAACACCTAGTATCCCAGATCGAGGGAGTGCTGTTAATATCATTCCAATCCCTTCTAATCATCCTAGGAATAACTCTCTAGAGATTCTGGAAGGGTATTGCCACATATTTGATCAAATGGCAAACAACCCACAAGCACCTCATACCTCTACATTGCAATATCCCATCGTTGAAATAACAGTCAACGCACCCATGAAAGTTATCCCTCTCCAGAACATTCCTACCTTTCATGGATTAACATTAGAGGATCCAGATGCATTTCTGTTTGACTTTGATGTATTATGTCAATATTATGATTATACCACTGACCCCCAAAAACTAAAACTATTTCCTTCCACACTGAAAGGAGAAACCTTGCATTGGTTTATGGGATTACGTGGTGGCACAATAAATGATTGGGAACAAATGAAAACTGTTTTCCTAAAAAAATATCAGGATTATTGTAGATCTAGGGAATTGAAAGATGAAATATTCCAAATCGTAGCAAGACCCAGTGAAACATTAGAAGAATATGTGGAACGATTTCAATATAACCTCCAGCGGTCTCCCTATGCAACTCTGTCTTTACCTGATAATGTGCTAAAAACTACACTGATTAAAGGGATGAAAGAACAATGGATAGAAACATTAAATATTATGGGCAAAGGTGATATATATCAAGAAGAATAAGTTGAGATTATTAAATTGTGTATCAGGTCCTCAAGAGGCAGTACGAGATTGAAACTAGTAGAACGCGACATGACCACGAGGGACAACAAAATCTCTGGTGGAGGTATAACTCGTGCAGAAATTGGCAACCTACTAGAGGATTTCAACACAGAGATTTTGGGAACACTAACAACGCAATTGGACATTATCCAAGCCAAACAAAAGAAGGCAGAAGCAGAACAAAATTTGGTGATATTCTGTCCTAGATGTAGGAAGAAGCATAGTCACAAAGAATGCTTGCTGGATATGGTGCAAACCTATGTCATATGTACTAAATATCATACCACAGAAAGCCGCCCATCACTCCCAGGGTTAAAATCAGTCTATAAGGAGGTAGAGGAAGAAACAGAACCAATCTACCTGCTAAATCAGCATCGCCAATGGAAACCACGACAAATAGGTATTCCAACTGATCCATCTTCTTTATTTCAAACTTCGCAATATAATTCGCAACAATACCCAGGAGCCATGTGGCAGAATCAGCCACCTTTTTCCAATTGGTCACAACAACCATTCCCTATGCCATCTTGGCCCAACCAATCAAATCAAAATGACAATTGGTCAAATTCCTCTTACATCCCATCGTTTTGGCAGAATAATGCATATCAATCCCAATGGCCACCCCCGACTTCATAGAACCAGAACTAGCAGTCAAGTTGGCCAAGACCTACAAATCAGCCAGTAGGAACAATCCTCGTACCTCAACCCACACTGCCAACACCCTACACATTGCAACAGAACCCTCAGAACAACCTACAACCGTAGCTCCTAGCCCAACCCAACCCGAACCCCAACAACAGACCGGTTCAATCTGTGAAAATTATTGAAGGACTAGAGCCAGAAACCAAGTTAAGGGAGTGCAATGAGCTTCAATTAAGATTTGGGTGGATAATAGAATCAGAGGGGGATAAAAACAAACAAATTGAAGATCAGTTACCTGCAGAACAAGCACCACAAGTGGAGGACATGGTTAAACAGAAAACTCACGATCAAACGATCACCTCCTCTCCACCATTCCTAGAAAGATTAATCATACCCTGCCCAATAGAATACCCTGATTTTGATCTTCTGGGAGAATTCAAAAATTTGTGTGTAAAAATACCACTCCTCTAGGCTATTCAGGACATTCTGATTTATGCAAAAACTATTAAAGAATTGTGTATGAAAAAGCCAAAGAGGAAAATAAAAACAACCCCAACTGTCCATGTAGTCGGTACCTTATCTGATTTACTATCAGGAAGAGAAACACCTGTAAAATATGAGGACCTAGGAAATCCTATAGTCACTGTGCAAGTAAAAGGATGCTCCTTCCCCAATGCATTAGTCGATTTAGGAGCGACAATCAATATTCTTACAACCACAACTTGTCAAAAGCTTGGCATTACATCCTTGGACCCAACCATGACCTTGTTGGAACTGGTTGACTGATCGGTAGTCAATCCAGAAGGCACATTACAGGATGTAATGGTGTCAGTAGACTCTTGGGAATACCCTGCAAACTTTCTAATCATCAATCCTAGAAATTGACTCGTTGGACATCCCCTAATTCTAGGTAGACCTTGGCTAGTAGCCACAGATGCTTACATAAGCTGTCGAATAGGCAACATGACTATAGCAAGAGGAAGCAATGCGAAGAATTTAGCCTTATATCCTCCAGCTCAACCAAGTTTAACAATAATCAAAACCAGAAAACAACCTGTATCATATCTAACTGAGAACATTAGATCACCACTAACCATAGAAGATGCTCTCGAATTTAAGGATCAAACAGAAGATGACATCATTAACACTTACATTAACCAACCAGATGTTGTATCGCATCTAAAACGTCACATGATCGAAGCAGCCCTCGATAATGGCATAAAAGAAGATCCCTTAAAAGATATTAACGATCAATCAACACCAACAACTTCTGTTTATAACAACAAAACCATAGAAATTGAACCAGGAAAAACTTTGAATATTAACAAAAATCTGACTGCTGACCAAGAGCAGAAGCTTGTTCAACTCTTGAGAAAATATAAAGAAGCCTTTGCATGGGATTACCTAGACATGAAAGGGATTGATCCCCAATTATGCATGCACCGCATTTATACAGAGAAAGATGCCAAGCCCATTCAACAACCTTAACGAAGGTTAAATCCTCATCTTAAAGATATTGTTAAAGCTGAACTACAAAAATTGTTAGATGTAAACTTCATCTACCCCTTATCTGACAACAAATGGGTCTCTCCATTAGTAGTGGTGCCAAAAAAGAATGGAAAGTGGCATATATGTGTTGACTATAGAGAGCTTAATAAATCAACCCAAAAATACCATTTTCCCCTTCCATTCATTGACCAGGTCTTGGACACATTGGCAGGAAAAAAATTATTTTCTTTCCTAGATGGCTTCAGTGGATACAATCAAATTCAGATTGCCCTTGAAGATCAGGATAAAACTACCTTTACCTGCCCTTGGGGAACATTCGCTTACAGGGTCTTACCTTTTGGGTTGTGCAATGCACCTGCCACATTTCAGAGGGCTATACTCAACATTTTTTCATATCTGATAAATGAAGGGCTCGAGGTATACATGGATGACTTTACACCTTGCGAAGATGACTTCAAGCCAGCATTACAAACATTAGAGAAAGTTCTGCAAAGATGCATTGCCACCAGACTCTGTTTAAGCCATGAAAAATTCCACATGATGATGACCGAGGGCCTCATCTTGGGTCACTATATCTCAATAGCTGGAATCCAGGTAGATCCAACAAAAATTCAGATAATTCTTTTAATACCTACCCCTTCCACACAAACTGACGTACGCAGCTTCTTGGGATTTTCTGGCTATTATAGAAGATTTATAAAGAATTTTTCTCAAATTGCTGCACTACTATATGCATTAATAGGAAATATTGATTTCATTTGGACTGATAAATGTGACAATGCTTTTGAAGATTTAAAGTGGCTTGTATCAACAGCCCCAATATTAAGGGGGCCAAACTGGGATTTTCCATTCCAAATTTCCTCTGACGCTTCAAACACAGCCATTGGAGCAGTTCTCAACCAGGAGGAAGATAATGCAATATACTATATCAGCAAAAATCTATCTCCTGCTGAATTAAATTATACTGTTACTGAAAAAGAATTTTTGGCTGTAATCTATGCTATCAATAAAATCAAACATTATATAACAGGATACCCTGTGGTTTTATACACTGATCACTCTGCTGTTAAATATCTAGCTAATAAACCTGTTACAAATGGAAGAGTAACAAGAAGGTTGATTCTTTTGCAGGAATTCGATATCACTATCAAAGATCGACCAGGAAAAGAAAATCCAGTAGTAGACTTCCTTTCACGGATGCAAAAGGCAGATGACTCGGCAGCAGTAGAAGACCAGTTTCCCGATGAACTTTTATTTGCTGTAACTGTAAAAACATCGTGGTACATGGATGTCACAAATTACTTGGCAGTAGGCAAGTTACCAAAGCACCTGACACCTAATGAAAAAAAACAAATAGTACAATGCAGCACGCGATTCTCTTGGATTGGAGGCTACTTATTTCATACAGGGGCCGATATGAACAATAGAAGATGCGTCAGGGAAGACGAGATCTTTGACATCCTAAAAGCTTTCCATGATGAGCCTTGCGGCGGAAATTTTGCAGACTGCCGAACTAGTTACAAGGTATTACAGATGGGCTATTATTGGCCCACCATTTTTAAAGATGCCAAGAAGTTTGTCTAGGTATGTGACAGTTGCCAAAGAATGGGACGCCTTGGGTAGTCTAATGAGATGCCCTTGCACCTGCAAATAGTCATTGAACCTTTTGAGTGATGGGCATTAGATTTCATCGGCCCAATAAACCCATCATCTAATCAAAAGACATATATATTAGCTGCAACTGAGTATGTGACTAAATGGGTGGAGGCAGAGGCACTACCAAGGGCAACAGAGGAATCGGTAATCCACTTTCTTTTCCAACTATTTGTGGGATATGTGTTACACAAAATATTGTCACCATGACTATTTGCAGTCAGTATGGGTCTATCATCATTCATACTGTCCTCCTTAGCAAGTCTCAAACCTCAGCTCTTCATGTCAAGCTTTGAAAATGAGAGAAAGACCTTAAAAATCAATAAAGTTCTGGTTCCACACTTTCTCTCACTGTTGCCTGCGGTCCCGCACCCCCTGTTCACAATATCTGCAGACCTGCCTGCTCTGTCCCTAAAGGAGTGGGTGTGGACCCCTGTGAAAGTCAAAAAGGCGCAAGTTTATTCTAAAAAACTCACTTTGGGTTAATTCTAGATGATTCTAGAAGGAATTTTGACGTGGATGGTTCACTCTTAGGTGGTTCATGCATCCCAAAAGAGAAGGAGCTAATCCCTTGATGAGAGGAGCTATCCCTTTGAAGGAGGGCTTTATCCCTTTGAAGGAGGACCTAGTAACTTCCCTCCATTGCACTATAAATTAAGGCATTGGGTTGGTTGCTAGGGAGGTTAGAAGCTGAACATTTTTGAGGGTAAATGCTGGTGGAATTGAGACTTTCTAGTTAAGCTTGAGAGGAGAGATTACATACCTTTTGGCTTCATTGGGAAGAGAGTGAAACTTGTCAAAGTAGAGGAGACTTCTTGTTGGACCCTGGGAGGAGCTTGTACAGCATCAAGGCACGGGTTGTAAAGTTCTTCTTTGATTTGAATTAATACAATCAGATTCATTTTTCTCAAAAAATTGTCTTATGTCATTTTTTTCATGAATTCCTTGATCATCATGATAAGTATGCTTTATGATATTGGCTTTTCAGGTGCTATTTAATTTGTTTGCTTGTTTGTGTTTGCAGATTCGCTACAAGGGAGCTCATCTGGATCAAAGGAGCGAGGCTTCCACAAACTTGCATTGGACCCAAGGTAGGACTAAACCACTTGTTTTCCTTTGTTTATAATTGCATATTTAGAGAAAGATAGTTTTTGATTGGCTTGCTTGTCACTAGATATCATTAGATTCTAGGAAGGTCTATCTTGTCCGCAAGCTCGACTCATTCCGTGTGACAATATGGCTTGCCTAGAGAGGTAATTACCGATGGAATACCATAATTCATAGGCCATAAGGTCGCTGCAACATTAAAGAACCATCATATCATGCACAAAATCACGACTCCATACCACCCGCAGGCAAATGGACAGGTAGAAAGCACCAATAAGGTAATCGAGGCAATAGTCACAAAGATAGTTGCATCACATAGACATTACTGGGCTACCCGATTGCCAGAAGCCCTGTGGGCATACCGCACGACATGGAGAAATACCATGGGATATTCCCCATATCAGCTAGTGTTTGGCAAAGAACCTATCTTCCCAATTGAATTTGATATCAAGACATTGAAAATAGCTCAGGAGGTAGGCTTGGACTTAAGCAAAGCACAGATTAATAGGATACATCAAATCAATGAATTGGATGAAATCTGGCTATCAGATCTTCAACACACTGCACTGATTCAGCAACAAAGAGTGAAATGGCATGATGCTTTTATCAAAAAGAAGATCTTCCACGAAGGAGATTGGGCACTCCTATACGACTCTAGGTTCCAGGATTTCCCGGGAAAACTCTAGACCAGATGGTTAGGACCTTATGAGATACAAAAGGTGCACAATAATGGCACCCTCACATTAGCCACCATTGATGGGTCTGGTTACTCTTTTAAAGCGAATGGACATCGAGTACGACTCTATCACAAACCGCTTATTAGGGAGTCCTTTTGCCAACAATTACGCGAAGATTCCACCATACAGATTCTGGCTGAAGAAGGCAACCCATCCTCAGCATCGGCCCGGTGAATAATTCATTTGTTTTTGAAATTTGTACAAAAAAATTTTCTTTCTGTTTTGATTGAATTTTCTTGTATAAATTGTATATAAATTCTCTTTTTTTGTATATAATTTCTCTTTAAGGAACAACTGCTGTTCCCTTCAAAGAACAGTTGTCATTCGCTCTAAGGAACAACAATTTTGTGTACAGATTTTCGTGTTGTTCCCTTTAAGGAATAGTTGATGTTTCCTCTAAGGAACAACTGTTGTTCCCTCTAAGGAACAACAGTTCCCTGTATATTTGATTTTCGTGATGTTCCCTTTAAGGAACAGTTGTTGTTCCCTCTAAGTAACATCTGTCGTTCCCTTTAAGGAACAGTTTTCGTTCCCTCTAAGGAACAACAGTTCCCTATTTATTTGTTTTCGTGCTGTTCCCTTTAAGGAATAGTTGTTGTTCCCTCTAAGGAACAGCTACCGTTCCCTCTAGGGAACAACACTTTCGTGTGTATTTGCTTTTTGCTGTTCCCTTTAAGGAACAATTGTTGTTCCCTCTAAGGAACAAATGTCATTCCCTCTAAGGAACAACAGTTCCCTGTTTATTTGTTTTCGTGTTGTTCCCTTTAAGGAACAACAGTTCCCTGTTTATTTGTTTTCGTGTTGTTCCCTTTAAGGAACAACTATCATCCCCTCTAAGGAACAACACTTTCGTGTCTATTTGTTTTTTGTTGTTCCCTTTAAGGAACAGTTGTTGTTCCCTCTAGGGAACAACAGTTTCATGTGGATTTGTTTTCTCACAATTCCCCCTTTTAGGAACAGCGATTGTTCGCTCTAAGGAATACCAGTTTCGTTTGGACTTGTTTTCTTGCTGTTCCCTTTAAGGAACAATTGTTGTTCCCTATAAGGAATAGCCGTTGTTCCCTCTAAGGAACAAAAAATTTCATTTGCATCTGTTTTTCCGTTGTTCCATTTAAGGAACAGTTGTTGTTCCCTCTAAGGAATAGCTACTGTTCCCTTTGAGGAACAACAATTTCGCGTCCAATTATTTTTCTCTTTTCACTATTCCCTATAAGGAACAACTGCTATTCCCTTTAAGGAACAACTATTGTTCCCTCTAAGGAACAACTATTGTTCCCTCTAAGGAACAACAGTTTCGGTGTGCAATTTTTCTTCCTGTTGTTCCTCCTAAGGAACAGCTGTTGTTCCCTATAAGGAACAACACCGTCATGTATATATCATTTTGTTGTTCCTGACACGGAACAACACCATCCGCATGTATTTTTCATTCGTTGTTCCTTACAGGGAACAACTGTTGTTCCCTTCAAGGAACAACACCTTTTTGTGTGTCTTTTCTTGTTGTTCCCTTTAAGGAACAACACTCTTTGTGTGAGGTTTTCTTTAGGAAATAAGCACCTTGTGAATATTATTTCACTCTCTATGATCCTCTATGGGGCAAGAATACAAACATATATGTAAGGATACAAAATTTGAAGGTTACTGGAACAAGCAGATCGAATATTATCATCTTTAATGAGATTGCTTTGTATTGATTAAAAATGCAAAGACACAACCATCTATATCACTTTGTTGTACTTATCTTCACTATAGATCAAAATGATTGATTATTTGTACCATGTTGGTTCTTCCCTAATCCCTATAATTCTCTTTGCTCATTATCATTGAATAAGATTAAGGGCATATTTTTTTTCTATTGGTATGTTCAGACTTCTTCCACCATCCCTACTTTTAAGGAGTGTTGAGCCACCTTCTATATATAAATAGGAAGTGTTTTCTAAAAAAAAGGGAAGGAAAGAAACAAATATACATATGTTTACTAACAATTCTATGATTTGTCAGATGGAGGATAGGGGGTCTCACCATGAGCCAGCCTACCATGATCAAAAGGAAGCAGCAAAGTGGCATTCCCACTATGGCCACCACACCAAGGATATGATCCAATGGATGCATCAAAAAAATAAAGTCCTTGGAATAGGAGGTCTCATCACGAGCCAGCCTGCCCATCTTTCGCTCCTCCCCAGTGAATGGCATTGTGTTCATCTAGTCACCAAGCCAGCACAATGGCCTCCATTATGAAACCATAAGGAACTTTCCTAATTATACATAAAGGATCATGGTTCGAAAGAGTGAAAAAGCAACTCTGTCAAGGTTATAAACACCTACGGGAAACAAAAGATCTGCTGATGGTATTGGAGTCATATTTTCAACATCAATAGTTATTATAACTCCCTTTTATTATTCTTTATCTTTACTACAGAAATATTATGTTCCTAATTTATTTTTGAACCTTTATGCATGAGATATCTTTTAAAAAGTCAATCATAGTGGTTTAAGTGGAATAATGACCGCAAAGCATCTTTTCCACATTAGATGTCCTTTCTCCCTTTTCGAATCACTCCATGGCATCTCCACATTTATTCATAATTCTCGTTCTATGCATTGATTTCAGCACCCCGATATCTTTTGTGATCCTATCATAAATATGTATACCTTGCCATTTTTACCACTCCTATACGTCACCGCCAATACGTCATTCCTTCATTTAATCAGCCAAAGGCGACCTATCATTTTAAGGGGGGCAAATCCCTAGTATAGTTATGCAGGTGTGTCAGTTCTTTATTAGATTATGCAGGGAAATTCAACATTCCATGATTACGAAGTATGTGATACAATAGCAAGCCCTAGAATAACTATATTTTTTCTTGTAAAGCATCATTTGAAATAACCATTATAACAACTCGTTGTTCCATAAGCACAGTTCTGTCTATTGTTGTAACATCTCTGCGATCCTAATGGTTTGTAGAATCCAGGCAGTATGGGGGGACGAACAATGCGAAGGGAACCATTAATACTAGTTGTTTCTAATGCAGCTAGAGAAATTCTAACCCGAGTTGGCTGGATAACATATTTCACACGACTTCAGCAACCCAATGAAGCAATTGCTATCAAATTCTTACAGAATTTATAGAACGAACATTTCAGGATAAGAGGAAGGCAAATTATAGTGACAGATGCAGTAATAACTGAAGTGTTCGGATTACCAGCAATCAGACCCATATGGACTCATAAAAAATTGAGGTTGCAGGATGCTATTGTAGTCTTTCGGGATGAGGGACAGGACCTAATTGTCAAAGGCAAAGGAGTTCGGCCTTCATCCCTTGGAGAACCGCGGACAGAACTGGCCAGAGTCATTTAGAGCTATATCACATGTGACGGGAGAAAAGATGTGGTAAGGCCACGTCACCTTAAATTATTAGCAGTTTTGAAACAAAAATGTTTTGTAAGCTTGCCCGCGTATTTGAATTTCTTATTGCATGACACTACTCAAAGCATAAAAAAATCCCGGCATATAGAGATTGTCGTGAGCCACCATTGCTTGATTAGGCTAATAGTAAGTTACAGCCTCATCCAACAATAGTCGAGTTGGGAGGAATTAGTATTTGCCATTGAAGAGGGTTTGGCTCTGCCTATGCCTAACCCTATTCCGAAAAGGAAACGGACTACCCATACCACCAACATTCCCTGAAAACGTAGACATTCCGTTAGGATGAAGATGAACTTAGGAATAGCTGAAAACCCCCAGGGAAGTATCACCCAACCTATGGAATTGTCTAGCTCAGAAAGTGAACAACAATTGCAAATAAAAGGCCAGGAGTGTCCTGAGTCGGATCATGAGGGAGAATTAAGGCAATCTGAAGAAGAAGGAAGAGATGATTCAGAACCTTTCTCAACATCAAGTCCCCCAGGTGACTTACTACATGATATTGAATTGGCTTAGATTTTGGCCAATATGGATGAGTTCATACAGCTTGAAAGTCCCCTCAATTTGAACATTGGGGCAACACAATCTGCAGAGATCTCTAGCCACGATAGAACTATATCAGAAAAAATAAGTGGCGGAGCAGAGACAAGAGCAGAACCCACCCAAGAAGAGGTGAACCAATTTAGTAATACACCTCCAGGAGAACCCAGTCGGGTCAGTTTAAATATAGAGGATGTGGGCCAAACAAGAGAAATAGAAACAAGCCAGGGTAAGGACACAGGTCTTGTAGAACAAAGCCTAGATGAGCAACCAAGCTCGCTAAGAGTGGAAACGATTAGTGGAACAGTTGTTCCTCCTGAAAAGAAGAAAAACAAAATTAAAAAGCTTAGAAAGGAACAACAGAGGCTGTATAAATTAGTAAAAAGACTCAGGCAAAAGATAAGGACATTAACAGTGGGGAAAGTTTCAGACAAAACCCTGAAAACAATAAATGCAACCATTCAAACTGAATTTCATGATACAAAGGTTACTGGGACTCAAACTGAGCCCATATTCACTCAAATTGTTAAGGAATAACATGCAACTGTTGCAGAAGCAGCTGCCCAAATAGAGAGTATACATTTTCGTAACTTAGCTGTTCAAACGAAGGTGGTACCCTCCGACAGCACAACCACCCAGATAGAAGGACAGACTGTCCATAATAAAAGTACACAGACTATAAGCATTCAGTCCCATAATAAGAACACATAGACAATAAAAATCCACTCTCATAGCAAGAATACACAGACAGATATTCAAGCCAAAGATATTATGACAAGCAGTGACCCTAGTATAGTAAATCTTCAAGAAAATTTGGCACAGGCTCGGCTTACAATAGAACGGCATGAGGTAGAAAGTATCCCCAAAAAAAGATACCAGTAATTATAGAGGCAACTACGGGATATGAATGTGTCAGAAAGTGAGACCTTTGATAAATATCGAAGGGCAGAGGAAAGAATTGAGAAAATGAAGGTCAGATTGGAGAAGTTCATGAGTCAAATGGATACTCTTTGTTCACTATGCACTGATGTTTTGGCATGCAGATCCCCTGCCAACAATTACGCTTTATTTTTGTTAGAAAGATATTTACAGCTGAAAATCAAAGTTGTCGGGGTCGAAAAACCCATAGAATTGAAAACAATTGAGGATTTCATAAAATGTACAAACATCATGGGGTAAAAGTAAAGAGGCTACTATGTGAATTTTATTTACACAATTTTGTATTATAAGAAGCAACTGAAAAGAACCCTAGTCCTTTTGTAGGGGATGTACAATTTCAAGATTTTATTTCATTCGTTGTTAACCAACTAAAATGGTTCAAAGCTCACAACACGTTCCAGAGGTAGGAAAATGGACTGGATGTTTGCGTTAGAGGTGAACCAAAACATCCATTACAAATGTCGGCCAATCACAAAAGTTTGATGAAGAGGGAAGGAGTAATCAAAACTATGGGGCCTATTCAAAAAGAGTTTTTCCAAAAAGGAGTAGAGTATTTCCTTTCCATTCAGGAAAACTCCTTGGCCACAACCAAGTTCAGATGGACAGTTTCCGATAACAATGTGCAGAATAGAGAACCATTCAACTATAAAAATTTTAAACTGACTACAGAAAGTTTTGTCATTTATAGTAATCTCATCTTAAGGGAAGGTCCTTATTGGCTAGGCTGTCGGTTCCGCACCCCTATTATTTGGTATCCTGATGAGGGGTACAAGTCTATATATGAACTGCCTGAAGGATAAACAGGGCACATCTTTGAAATTTTGGCCAAGAATCATGGTTTTATACCACTTTATGACATTCCTTCTCCAACTTATTCCTTGACTGCTCTTCACACGAACTACATGGTTTTCATGAGGACTTGAAAAAGGGTAAGAAGGGGAGTATGTTGGATCATGGGAAAGGTATGCATTTACTATTAACTTATTATCCTTTTCCTTTATTCTCATCCTTTCTATATCTCAATGCGCTAATCTATTAAGAAATTACGGTAAGAAATACATAAATTAGTTACGGTTATGCTTTGGCTAATTATCATCCTTATTTATGCAGGAAAGTATGAAAAGGGACAACTACTGTTCCCTAACTAAGGGACAGCAAAAAAGTAGCAAGCTAAGGAAGGACGCCGCAGTTGCAGATACGTACAAAAGCAAATCAACAGGATCAGCACGAGAAGTAAAAGATGTCTGAATTTAGAAAATTGTGCAAATCCCTCAGGATTGAGAGATCCTGAGGGATCGCTTTTATCATCTATATTTTTACCCCTTTCTCATTATAAAGGGCAACGATTGTAAGCAGAAAGGGAACGAATATTGTTATTATTATTGTAATTCTCAATTATAGACTTTCACTGTAGCGAAGAATGCAAATATGTTGTAATACTCTTTCATGATTAATATATAAGAGGAGTTGTAATTCCTTCTCATTTATTTGAAGTAACCAGCAGTGTACGCTAGCGGCTAAGGGCTCAGCTTTTGGTGGAATTCATTGCTTCACCTGTGTCATATATTTTTGATTCTTACAAGTGTGACAGTTGATATTTTATTGCTTTATGCTATTATCATTTTGTTGTTGTTCCTTATTTCTTCGCGTTGACAGAATAGCTCTATTTTATATAATTTACAACATTATTGTTTAATTAGTTTCCTTTCAATTTGGATTGAGTTTCCTAGATGAATATCCTGCTTGATGTAATCAACTGTAATGAGAATTAACTGCTACCGTTAGTCTCTCAGATTGATGTCATCATTGTTTTACAGAGTAGTGAATTTGATTTAAATTCAATCAGTCTCTAAGAGAAGAGTTATCTCTGCTGTACTCTTAACTGATACTGTTGTTACTTGAATTGCATATTGTTGTTACCTGAATTGTTGTAGGACTTGATTTCATTGAAGGATTGAGTTTTATTTTAATTGTAATTAGAATTTACTTACTGCATCCATTTACTCTTGTATTTAAAATATCTATATTGCAATTTAGAAGCATTACTCTTTGAGTTAAATAGCCGCCACATACTGTGTACACCCTTGAAATAAAAAGACCTGCCCGTATTGATAATTAATGTGAAGATAATTAGGAGTTAAAAAGGCACCTTTTATCACTCAACAGTAACCACAAACCAATTTTTAGACTCAGGTTCTAGCCAACCTAAGTCTAGAGAGGGCTCTCTCTTTAAGATTTAGCTTTGTTTAAATAAGATTTCAGGCTAGTTCTTAATGTTCAGGGTTGTTTGTTTTGATTGGGTGGTGGAATTAAGAAGACAGATGGGTAGAGCAAACATTTAGGCCATTGGGCTATGGAATCAATCAAGAAAGGCTTAACTGGATTTGATTTATCACTGAGGTAAGAGTTCACAGGGCAGGCTAACACAACAAGAGCAAATCTGAAGGTTTCAATGAATGGAAAGTCCTAACCAAGGCTAAGGGCAATGAAGAATCCTTAACAGGGGTTAAGATGAAGAAAGGAAGTATGGCTAGTAGCAAAGGGCAATGAAGAATCCTATACTATGGGCCAAAAGGGGGATAAACTACGGAAGTAAGGAGGCAATTAAGAATCTATAGACCAAGGCAGTTTCGAAGAAAACATGAATAAAGCAAACAGTTAAAACAAAGAGCAATTAAGCTAATTTTGATGATATCATTCCTTATTTTCTTTTAATAATATATAAGAAACACATATGAATATTTCATAACATAAAGGGAAAACGAGATTGAAACATGAGAAAATGATACTTATTTGTTCCAACTGTGCACAAGAATCGAGTGAAATGTCCTCAACTTTATTTCATAATCTAGTAAACCAGTCAAGTCTTGAGTACAATAGCTCCTTAGCTTAAAACAAAATTTCTCTAGAAATGATTTTTAATCCACCCTAATTACTTCAACTTGTGAAGTATTTATACAAAATTTGATACAAAATATCTCATAACTATATGAGAATTAGTCTAGGAAACAAAAAATATCTTCAACATGAAGATAGAGACAGATGGAAAATTGTTTGCTTGTTGTCCCTTTATTTGTGGATGTTTTGGATGCTTGAATTCGGATTTGGCTCTTGCAGTTGCTTTGGTAGTTATGTGCTGGATTTCACCCTTATATTTGACCCACCGATACTCTTTACCTATGTTGATTAATCCTGTATTACCTGTTTTTACCTGGATGTTATCTTTACCTTCTAGATTTACTATAGTATCTTATAGTAAATCTATCAAACTAGTCCACCATTCATTATCTGGTAATTTTATTCTGATATTTTTCCTGTAAACTTCATCGGCTTCTGTATATTTGGAAAAATTGGGTTTGCTGGTGAACAAGTGCTTGATTTCATGTTCTATGTAGAACATATTCTCCAGGCCATCATAAAGTACCTTTCCTATAGGTAATGCTTTTACTCCTAAAGAACTAGCTTGGCTCCTGGATTGTTTGTGCAGTCTTTCAATATAATCTTCCTGTGTCATTAATTTGTCATGTATGACTAGAGGACTAGGAAGTCCTTTTTCTCTCAAAATGCCATATTTTAACATGAAACTGATCTCCTTCTACTCTTCATCTTGATCCCGGTCTAAGGATACTTCCTTGCCCATTCACCCTGGTTAGGACTACCTCATCCATTGGAACCTGAAGATTTTCGTTTTGCTTTGCTAGCCTACCCTGTGAACTCTTCCTTTAGTCATTGATTTGATCCAGTTAAGCCATCCTTTGGTTGACTCCATAGCCCAATGGCTTGAAAGCCTTGCTTTATCCATCTGTTCCCATAATTCCACCACCAAACCAAAATCAAAACCTTATGAGCACTAAGAGCTAGCCTAAAATCCCACCAAAAAAAGGTTAAATTATAAAGAGAGAGCCCTTTCCGAACTTAGGTTGGCTAGAACCTAAGTCTAAAAGATTGGTTTGTGGTTACCTCGGGCCATTCCTTCTCTAATAACTTCTAAGGAAAAAACCTGAGTGATAAAAAGATGCATAAATATAACAGAAGCATAGACACACAATATTTCAAAATCAACTTATCATTTATTAATTCTCTGTCCAAGTACAATCCCAACTCCGCTCTACGCACTCAGCTGCAGGGGTCCGCGCTCTCAGCTGTGGACTCTACTAGGCCTCTGCGCACTCAGCTGTAGAGCCTCTACTTGTCACTATGACCCAATACCTTCTGATCTACTTCTAACTTCTAACCATGCCTTCACATCTATCTGTTACTTCTCAAACACTAAGACTACCTTTACACTTAGAGCCTCACTCTATTTATACAATCCCATGGTCCGCAGACCATGGGTAGGTTGACACACTTTATGTTAAATTACATTATCTTAGCGTAGACAACCCTAGACTCTTGCGCTCCGCTCCCACATTCCGCGGGGTCTTTACATTACACTTGACCAAAATTTGGGCTTCAAGCCCCAAAAACCTGCTATGGGGGGATCCGCTACACAACAATAGACTAACTTATAGAAAAGGAAATGTTTCGGGTATACTATTAAACTGTTGTCGCACCTGGTTATCAACCATGACAAAGGGACCCCCCTGGAGTTTCTCTTTAATATCTTTTTAGACTCTCTAAATATGAAAAGACCACCGAGTTTACCCATCTAGACTTGTTAAACTTAATCAGATGGGGAAACATTGGACCACACAGTGACTCAATATCTGTATTCAGAAGGATTGTTTGGCAGCAGTCTATCCCTTGAACATGGAACTCCCTCAACAAACATATTTTTGTTAGCCTCTCACTGAAGCTTACCATCCTATGAGTTTAGCCTTCATACTTTGATGTTCCTGCATTCTCGTATCCTAACACTCTTTGGTGTTCATGAGTCTAAATTTTCGTGGTAAACCTTTGCGTTGTGCCTTCTATTGTTCAAGGGACCCATTTATCATTTGTTTTTTGTATCGACCATCCATTATATACTTCAAAAATGCCTTCCATATGTTTGACTCATGACTCAAAATTTATCTCCAAACCAAATCGTTCTTATCCCATTTCATGTCAACTGATGTAGGACCTCATTGCCTACCTTTTGATAGATCTCTTCCTATCGACTTCAACACTCTATCTAGGAAGAAGATCCATAAACATATCAATACCATGGAACTTGCAATCATCAGTGGCAAGTTAGCTTGTGATTGATTGGGGGCTTTCATCATTAACTCCCAGTTGAATGATTCTATGAGTGTTTGATGATAAAATCCTTCTCACACTCGCTAGATTGTACTGGGCATCTTGGGGACCATCATCCTTATCGGTGGCCATCCTCACATCTGCTAATAGTTTCCATCATTGATTGGTTATCAGATGATTTCTCACATGTTTGACTTCAACTCCTTTATTCACATGTGCAGAAATATGTTGTTCAGATAAGCGGTGACCAAGACCTTGGGTAGAGGCTTACATCACTCAACCTTGTTTCCTCTCACAAACTGCATATATTGTTTTCGGAGACAACTAATCAGGTTGATCATATTATGGCATAGTTCCACATTGTGCTTATCAGTGGACATGATCGTCATGTCTCTTTTTGGGAAATCACTCTAACACAACTATTGAGCATGGGATTGCCTGACTGAGGACATGATCTTATACTTTTTGACATATGTATTTTGTTTCAGGTCTCCTGCAGTCTCAAAGCTCTGATCCTCTCTATCTTTTCCTACAATATTTAGAAATTATTTCAACCATCATCTTCATCTTTGACCTCACACTTTAGGGGGCATCTATTATATAGGAAAATGACCTCCTCACCAGCTTAGAGGAGAAAGACACATTTGCTGAAGGCCAGAACAAAAGCATAGGCCTATTTTCCAGGGTAACACACCCTAGAAACATACAAGAAGAGTTATAACACTCTCCATCTATCAGCCAAGGGCGTTAGTCCCTAGGTTAATGCTCTGTTTTTCCTAAAGGGCAGCATTACTAAATATTTCTGAGATTTTGGAGGCCAAAGCACGAGTTGATTGTCTGACACTCCGCTTTCCACACAAATGTCAGTTCAAAAATTAGGAAACATCTACCTCTAACCTAACTATGGAAATTTCTATTCCTAACGGAGTCTCATGGAAAGGGAAAGTGCAATAAAGCGAGGAAACATCCTAGCTTTTGCCTCAAGAAACTCATGAAATAATTGGCAAGGATGAGCTTCTCATCATCTATATATTGGAGGCTTGGTCATTGTGAAAGAGGTCAAATGGTTGTCAAAATTTTCCAAGAGATTTAGTATTTTTATGTTGCCAAGAAGTTGAGAGAGAGAGAGAGAAGCTGACGAACTAGAGGAGGATTTATCTAGCCAAGATGGTTGTAATCATTCTTCTTCTATCTAATAATATAGGTATGTTTATATTTTTTCTACTTGATGGTGTCGATGTCGTGTTTCTTTACATGTTGATTCGATTCCATAATTAATAAGTAGCTTAAATGCATTCTAGCTTATATCTTCATTTATATTAATGTTTTGATTATCAAGGTTTATATGTTGTAGGATTATGCTTTGTCTTGTCTATGTGCAGGTTCTGATCTAGGAGCTAGTGGAGAGGTCTTCCACTTTGCTACATTGAGTTATCTAGTAGGGCTACACCAAGGATTGAGGTAATCTTTCTTTTTCTATCATGCATTAAGATGGATATATGTATATTTCGTTTTGATACTTGAAACTAATCTGAAACAATTTTCCTTGGATCCCGGGAAGATCCGAGAGGGTATTTCATCCACAACCACCATGCATTAATCCCTATAGCAGATTTAAATTACCATATTGTCTTCTCTTTCTTCATGGATTCCCTTTCCCCATAGGAAAGATTTTTCTTGTCCTGATATCCTTGTAGGCTCTCATCCAGTTATAATGTATTTAACTTGTTTCACAAACAAATCTTGAATTTGATAGAATTGAAAAGTGGTTTTGTGTCTCCATAATATTGGAAACAAAATTGAATTAGTTCATCATTAGGACTAAAGTTACTCTTATGGTGTAGGACATTGAAAACATGACAAGATACAAGGACTGCTATCAAATAATCCATCATGAAAAATATATGGGCTTTTGACAAATTCACCAACTAGAAGGCTAACTCTTTTGAAACTAGGTTCACCTAGCCAAATAAAGAGTCTATTTTATAAGAATAGTAGAGAACATAGAGCATTGGCCTTGGATGATCTGAAATTATTTAGGAATGAAACATAACATAGATATAAACATAAACACAGATATGAAGCAAAAACAAACCTTCATTTCATTAACATTAGAGAACTGAAATATATTTACATACAAAATGGAAATAAACTAGCTCAGGTGATGGTAGTTTATCTCTTAGAAGAGATGTGGTGGCTACATGCCTTTTCACTATGTTAAATTGAGGCTCAAGGGCCTTTTAATTATTGAAAAACAAAGGGAAATCCTAAACAACCGAAAACCTAACCTTAGGAGATGGAACAACAAGAATTTGTTCACCCCATTGGGGTTAGTTGGGAAACCAACTTTCGAGGGTCGCAACTTGGTCATCTAATCTACGTTTGGTGCGTACAATACCTCATTAGAAATATACCTATGAGTACTAAAGGATTTGCGGTAGGCCCCTGCCTATGGATAGGGGCCTACAACGAACCTAAAATCATTTTTTAGGGTGTCAAACAACTTCGGAATTTCAGGACTTGAAAAATACTAAAAATAGTAAATGTTGCTATAATCAAGGAAACTAATGAAACCAACTGGAGGTATAGGTGGAATAGGCCGGTGGCCACCAATATCCACTTGGATTAGTCCTTCCCCCTTAGGAATAAATGGTCCCCATTGTTTGCAAAGCCTCCATGAGGTGAGGGAATTTCTGTTGAACCAGGTCTCTAGTGAGCCACTTGCCCTGGTGAAGGAGTTGGCCTGCTTTGACAACTCGATATAGATGGATCCTTTGCTAGTGAGTGTTATTGATATATGTCCATGATCCTATCAGTTGTGTCTTATTCTATACAACTCGGATTGAGCTCTATTGGTGTCAACTACTTGGCAACATCAAATGTGTCCAACAATGGGTGAAAGTATGGTCGCAACCAGTTAACATTGAATATTGGGTGCAGGTCAAGGAATGGTGGAATGATGAACTAGAAAGAATTATCCCCTAAAACCTTAGTGATGGTGTAAGGCCCATATCAGAGCAGGAAAAGCTTACGATGGGGCCTAACAAGGTTCTTCTTCTATAAAATTTTGGGACGTATATGGGAATTTTGTGCAGGATTGGAGGCCAAATTCAGTTGTGAAAGATGGGCTCATTGGTGAGTTTGTTCAAATCTGGGATGTCAAGCATTTCCAAGAAAGGAAAATTATTTGATGCCCCCGATTTCGACCAAGGTGATGATAAATTACTTGAGGGTACTTACGATCCTCCCATCATATTGTTCCATATATTATACACAAGATATGTGGAATAATAGTTTCCTTGGGGAACAATTGTATATTGTGCTTGTCCATAGGCATTGTTAGGCTGGGGGATATGAGTGCCCCCAGGATAAGGAGTGCCCCCTTGACTAATTTGAGGTTGAGAGTGGGGTGCCCATATGGATTGAGTGAGACCTTGTTGAGGGATCCCACTAGCCACATAATTAGCCATAGGCCCTTGACTGACATATGGAGGATTCATGTCAATCAATGACTGTTCATTTTGTCCTATAAATGGAGGGGGAACAATAATGTTCCTGACTAGTATATTCATACTGGGAAAAATTCCCCCAGGTATTTGAACCTGGGGGTTGGAACTAAACAATGGATTCCAACCAAAAGGGTTTCTAAAGTGACATGTGCTAACCGTGCTATATGGAGCGCTATAAGGAGCACTATATGGAGTGCTTGTCGATGGTCCAGGAGCTGAAACAAAAGGGGCGGAAGTTAGTATGTACTGGGTTCAACTCATGGTGGGTGTAACTATGATGCTCGGACTAGGCATAGTTGGGATAACTGGGTTTGCCATCAGTAGTGTGGTACTGACCGTCGACTGGGGAAGTGGAGGTGAACCAAAAGTGTCCAAAAAAACCCATGACCTGTTAGTCGTCGATGGGATGGTGGGTATAGGTTCAACGGAAGATATAGGAGGTACAGGTGCAACTGGAATCAATAGTGGTCCCAACGGATTCGTGATCGGAGGATTATAAGGAGGAATGAAACCTTCAGTAAAGAAATCTTCTAGTAAAATAGAGTCATGGGATGTATAAACTAATTTAGTGTTAGATCTTGGAGACTGATTACCCGAAGATGGGTAATCCGGTTCACTAGGGCTCGACGGATCCTCCACAGTTAGTGGAGGAAGACCTTGTAGCTGTCTAGATTGACAATGAGGGTCGTATGTAGCTACGATGATCGATAAATTTTATCAATAGATTTTACAGTGATATTTATTAGTCTTGTGATAACAAATTGGCACCTAAAAATAAAAAATACTCTAAATAAGTCAATCAACAAGTAGAGGGTATTACCCTATCTGATAACCACCATTTGCTGGAGATGAAACCCAATACCACAATGGATAAAAGAGAGAGTTGGCCAAATGTATAGTTACGATTACTCTTGAGCTTTGCCTAAACCTCAGATTAAGGGGCCAAGTACTCTTGTGAAGACGAGCACCCTCCCAAAAACTAAAGAGAAAGCAAGCTCATCTATTTAGGTACCAGGGCAGCCCACCCCAGTCACCTTGTGTTCATTTCTAAAAAGTATGGCCACTATGGTTACCTCAAATCACAGACACTACCAAGGGGGACATGGTCGTAGACAGTATGCTATGTGGGCAAGATACCTGAGTCCCTCACTCAACTCTGATATCCCCGAAGGGATCCTTGATACACAGAATACCTAATGGAGATTTAAGCGAAGGAGGGTTACATTCGTTTACAGTTCGATGTTGTCTCGCATTTAGCTCTGCTTTTACTGGAGTGGTCCTGGAAAGTATGAGTGCAGAAGGATTTCCCTTATTAATGACACTAGTTTCGGTGTATGATCTTGGGCAGTTAACTCACAACTGCCTAGCCCAAGATCCTACCCTAAATTAATATGTGTTTACTCAAAAAAGAGTTGTTGATTGATTTTATTACGATGTAAATTTTAAATATACTTTCTTAATGTCTTTGGTGGGGGTGTTGACGTATGAAGTTATGTGGGACTATGACTCAAACCATGCAGAAACAATGCTTTAAATTTCACTTCAATGAATGAGTTCCTTCAACAAGGAAGGATTCATTTATACATCAATATATACCATTCATCCAGTATAGTAAAACATAAGCACGACCGACAGAAATACAATGCTATCTAACAACTTTTGAAACCAAATAAATGCAGAGCTAACCAACCAAGCATAAAAAACTGTAAAAATTTTGTATTTTCTTTTTTATGAAAAACTTAAGTAGTAAGGCTATTTTCCTAAAAAGAAAAAATTGTTCACAAAAAATATATCAATCAAACATGCATAGATGCAGATCTCTTATCAGTATACAAGCAATTTTACCAACCCATGAGTTCACATAACTGGCTACTTATCAAGAAGTGGCTAGCTAATGCACTGTAAGAGAGGACACAGAGAGTTAGTGGATACACTAACACTCTGTTTGTAAGGCCATAGTGCTTTATAAATCATTGTTTTCACTGGTAGGGTGTGCTAGTGAGGATCAAATCTAAGGCTGAGCACTGAGAGAAGGGTGTTGTATAGTCCTGAGTGGTTAGAAAGGTGATCAAGAAGTACAGGAAGGCCTAGAAGAAAGAGAGACCTGGAAACTTTCTGGAAGAAAACCGGGAACTAAGTGTAGTCCCCAGTAGAGTCACAAATTCTACTATAGGGATTAATGCACGGGTGTTTGATGGTGGTGAAACCCTCAAGGATCTTCCTAGGATCCTTGGCAGACAGTCAGATTAGCTGCACCCTGCCCAAAGATGCATGCACATATCTATATTAGTGAAATGATAATCAAAGTAAGAAGAAGGATTGTTACCTCAGATCTTAGTGTGGTGTTGCTGGAGAATGCAAAGTAGAAGAGTGGAAGACCCCTCATCTAGCTCCAAGATCAATACCTGCACATAAACAAGATGAGGTGTAATATCAGAGCATATAACTTTAACAATCAATATAATAATACATAGGGATATCTAACTCCATACATCTAATCTACACATAATCATTAGCATTGCATAAACATGTAAATAAATCACAATACCAATGCCATGGAGTGGAAAAAACCACTGCAGGTCTATATTAATGATAGGAAAGAGTGACTACAACCATCAGTTGCATCACCTTTGCCTTACTCCTCCAACGCCTCTCTCTCTCTCTCTTCTTAAACTATTGAAGAGCCAATGTCTAATACAAGCTTCGACAGTCAATAAGAAATCCTTTCAATACTTTCGACCTCTTTCACAATGGCCCTAGCCTCAAATATATAGCATGAGGGGATAAGCCTTGCCAAACCTTCATGAGTTATTTTGGGCAAAAGAAGAGATGTTTCCATGCTTTATCACTCTTTCCTTGTTTTTAGACTCCATTAGGAATATAAATTCCTCAAACAGGCCAAATCTGGATGTTTCCCTACTTTATGAGTTGACATAGGAGTGAATATAGGGATATTATTCAGTGAACTTTCTCCTTTGACCTCCAGAAACTCACTTAAGTTGATTAACGTGCCTCCCGAGGCAACAAACAAAGTTACCTTAGGGACTAATGCACCTGATGCATGGGTAGGAATCTTTATAAATCATCTTGCTAGTTCTTAGAGAGTGTTAGCTTGGCAAATAGGTCTGTGAACTTGGTCACTCTTTCAGTTATCTTGCCCTTCTCCTCTGAGCTGATGAGGAGGTCATTTTATTGTGTAATGGTAACACAGTTCAGAGGCATATAGCCATCACATCTCTTCTCGTAGATAAGCTACAATCGCCTGAGCTAGTCTTATTTCCATTATGTTTGTAAGCATATTTTAGTGTTTAATATTAATGAAATGAAGTATTATTTATTCTGCATCTCTATATTTATGGTTATATCTAAAATTTGTTGTGTTATTGTTTAAGTTCGGATCAGTGGTATCAGAGTGGTCTTCTCTTTCCTTCTCCCCAATAAGGTCGGGATATAAGGAGTTAGGGCTCAAAATGGTCGAACCTTTGCAAGACCAACCTTTCAAATCTTGATAGCATCCCATGGTAGAAGAGAAGAAGGACAAGGGGGCAGGAGATCCTTTCAAAATCTTGCTCCAAGAAGCCCTCAAGTGAAAAAGGAACGCGATGATGGAAAACCTTGCCCAGATCCTTTAGCAGCTACCCAAGGGTGACACATCTACCTCCAGAAGCTACTCGGGAAGTGCCACTCCCTTTCAGGTACAATTTAACTTTGGCATCCCCATATTTGAGGGTCAGATAGATGCAGACACTGTAGATAAATGGTTAAATCTTCTAGAAGAATATTTTTTCTATTCATGGTTTTTATACTATGAGAAGAAGGACGAAACTACACCATCACTACTTTCGGCCACACCCACTTGGAATTCGTTCCGGGACGCCATCAAGGAGTTGTACTACCCTATCGGGATCTATGAGGATAAATACATAAAGTGGACCATGCTATGGCAGGGAAGGGACCAAGACATGTCGAAGTTTACCAATATTTTTCATACCATTTACACAAAGTTGGGTATCAAGGATTCTAAGCGACATTTGGTACTGAAATATTGTGGTTGCCTATAGAGGTACATCTAGGACAAGATGGAGTTCCTAGACATCTCCTCACTAGGTACAACGTACTGATATGCTGTCAAGATCGAGCAAACGTTTAAACAAAAGAAGCAAGACTTTGGATTTGTGAATCCGAGGCAAGGGAAAGGTGCCCCCAAACCAGAGAAAAAGGGACAAAGCCAAGGCGGGGTGACCTAAGACAACTTGTAAAATCCACAAGAAAAGAACACCACGAAGTCAAACAAGGACATGGGAAAGTGATGTGAGTTCCATGAAAGCCCCTCTCACAGCACAAGTGAGTGTCATTCCAAGCAATCACTGGTGGCCGAGTTGAAGGCTTTAGAATCAAATGCATGTTCTGACTCTAAGTGAGAACCCAATAAGAGGAATTACAAAGGGAAGTAGATTATTGATGCAGAGCCCACCACCACTATTGCCACCACCAAGATCCAGAAGAATGAGCCTGAAGATCAAGAGGAGGGGGAGCGTCTCTTCCACTCACAGATGTGGGTGAAGGGTTTGCCACTGCAATTCATTATCGAAAGTGGGAGCCAAAAGAACCTCATTTCAATAGAGGTCGTGAAGTGATTGGGCCTACTAACCACACCACACCTGTAACCATACAACATCGGATGGCTTCACCAAGAACGAGATCTTCGAGTCACTTAGCAATGTTTCCTTCCCTACAACATCAAGCCCTTCACAGATGAGGTACTGTGTGATGTTGATCCTCTTGAAGTTTGTGATTTATTATTAGAACAACCATACTTGTGGAAGCAACATGCTATATATGAGTTGAGACCTCACTATGTTATGCTTTATTTGGGTAATACGTTATACAGGATACTAGAGGTAGCTCCGCCTCTTGCCATCTCTTTGATCTCTACTAAGCAATGCAGTAAGATCATCTCCGAGACTAGGAAATTTCTTTTCTTTATGATTCCCTCGCAAAGGGGAATAGTGTAGCCACATCCATGGCCCCCAGGAAGGGTTCATGTAGCAAAAGTAGGTGGATATGGTCATGGATGAATACAGGGGCATCTTCTCCTCATCCACAGGGGTACCTTTACACTTCTAGGTCAAGCATTCGTTCGATCTAACTCCCAGATCACCTCTACCCAATGGGATGCTATATCACTACTCCATTATGGAAAATTACAAGTACAAGAAGTGACATGATCAACATTGAGTGCCACAGAAGTTTCAGGTGGGCGAAAAAGTTTTGTTGCATTTGAAGAAAGAACGTCTTATTGGAGCTGATCAAAAGCTCAAGCCACTCTGATATAGTCCTTACACCATTACCAAGGTCGTGGGAGATAATGCTTTTGAACTCAGCATTTCCCCATTCCTTGGCCTACACCCAGTGTTCAATATGGACCACCTTCGACCATAATTCCGACCATTAATGGACACATCAAACATTGCAGAACAACTCACACTAACATAGTTAAACCCAGACTACATGGAATAGGGAACAACTGATCATATTATCGACACACAGGTCAAGAACACTCACCAATAGAAGATCGAACTATATCAGGTTGTCAAAGCTGGCCAACTCCTGCACAAAGGCAAGTGGCTCACCAAGGACCAAGTTCAGGAGAAGTTTCCCCATCTCATGGAGGCGCTCAATGCAATAGGCACCATTGCTTCCTAGGGGGGAGGACTGATCCAGATGGATGTTGGTGTCCACCCTCCTATTCCACTGGGACCCCCACCGCTGTCTCTTTTAGTTTTTTAGTTTCCTTAATTGTAGCATAGTTTACTATTTTTGGCATTTTTTAGGTCCTGAATTTCTAGAGCCATTTTGAGGCCCTAAATAACTTTTTTTGGGAAAACTGGGGCCAACATAATTCATTAACCAATGTTGGCTGGTCAAGATTTGCATTCCTCAGATACATATTTCTAACTAGGTATTGTGCATGTCAAACGAAGATCATTTTCCAAAGTTATGACCTAGGGAAATTGATGTACCAATTTACTCAAACGGGGTCCATGGTTTTGGTGCTTCATCTCCTATGGTTAGGGTTTTGGATGTTTAGGGTTTCCATCGTTTCTCAATAATAAATAGGCCATAGAGCCTCATTGTAACAGAGTTTAGAGGCATGTAGCTGTTGGGTGTGGAGCTTGATTATCTTCTTTATTCAGAGGTATCGCCATGTTGGACCCCTGTTCGTAACAAGGTGGCAATGTCACCCATCATTTAATCACCGTCAAGGGGGTCCAAGGGGGGGGGGTGTTATAGACATTTTTGGGCACTACGACCCCAAGCATAAATGTCCATAAACCAAGGGCTCCTAAGTCCCTAAAGGTGTTGTTCCAACCCCTAAAAGAACAAGGTCAACTGATTACAGCATCTCTCAGAAGTTCTCCATGAAAAACCACTTAGAACTGGTTAAAACTGGACCATTTCACCTGCTCCATAGGCAAAGTGCGTTGCATCCCACCTAAATACACACAGTAGGTGCGTTGCATGTCAAAAAGCCCTTCTATGGGGTGCGATGGGCGAGAAGGGACAAATGGTAGTGTCAATCCGCGAGGTGGAGAAGCATGGAATCTTCCAGAAACTTCTCCTGTGACACTTGCCTCTCTGTATTCGACCAGGGATGAGTAAGAGATCATCAATCTCCAAGTGGAATCAAGAACTATTAGAGGGGAGACACTAATCAAATCTCAAAAGCTGACTCACCTCCCTTGCAGACATCTATATATGGATCCCTCATCCCAGAGATCCAGAGGTTGGAATTTTGTATCTTGTAAGGAAGTGCTGCTGGTTTATTGGTGCAATATCATAGTGTTGGGTGATCTAAGCTTTTCATGAGGTGAAGAAGGGCTTCTTGTTGAGAGGATGATGCTGGGTCAGAACAATTGGTTGTAATTCTCTTGGCTCTTTCTTGA
Source organism: Pinus tabuliformis (assembly GCA_031772625.1). Lineage (NCBI taxonomy): Eukaryota > Viridiplantae > Streptophyta > Pinopsida > Pinales > Pinaceae > Pinus > Pinus tabuliformis. Next base: position 62,173,879 of record CM062819.1, on the reverse strand, counting down.
TTATCAATAAAGCTATTCAAGTTTTCCTCCATACACTTGTGTGATTGATGTTTTATGCATTTGTATGGTTAATATACATCTGATCCTATATTTCTTATGATAATAGATCTATGTTCTCGTATAGTGTTATGCTGCTTTGATTCTACAGGTACTCTGTGAAGCTGGGTACACAAGAAAGCAAGTAGCAAAGGACTATCAGAAGAGAGAGGAATCGAGCAAGGAACCAAGCACAAGATAGAGGTTGGTCTCCTTTATTCTTCTCTCATCTATCTCTCATAAAGGAAAACGAAAGTAGTTTTAAGTTTGTTTGTTTCTAAGGTAGCTACCAGCCTTAGTGGTATTAGCAGCTCTGCATAGACACTATTCCCGGTAATAGGAGGACAACAATTTTATGAGCCCCCCCCGGTGGGGGTTCGGGGGTAGTGCCCCCGAAGCTAAAAATAGATGTAAAATTGCCTTGTAAAATATTGTAATTTTGTAGTCAATCTAAATCGTTCATTAGGCAAATGATTTGATGGGAGAAGTTATGTTTAATTTAGGGTTTTTTTCCCTACAAGGAAACCCCTCACTATATATGAGGGAATTGTATTGCGGATGGAGATATGTGTATTCTGAGTGAGAAAGAGAGAGGACATTGTGTGAGAGCGAAAAAGAAATTATAGCAGATCGGCGGTAGGTTGTATCTCTTCATTTTGCTGGATAATATAAAGGAATGAATGATTGTTTCTCCATGGGTGTACCACAAATTGGGTGAACAACGTATATATTTGTATCTCTTGTTTTATGCATTTTATGTGTTTATATTTCTGCAATATTTTATGTAATTCATTTCCTTGCAATATATCATTTTCTAACAACTCGTATCAAAGCCGAAGCTCTATTTGGCTGATAAACTCATAGAGAGAAGGGTTCCTAGTTCGAGTGGGAGAAATTGTGGAAGATGGTAGGTTTAGGGTCAAAACATTTAACGACCAAAACTGCCAGTTGTGGAAGATGCAGATGGAATATTATTTGTATCAGAAAGATCTGTACCTACCATTGAGCGGAAAGACAAAGAAGATGACAAGTATGACAGACACAAAATGGGATATTCTCAACAGAAAGACACTTGGAATAATACGGTTCTGCCTAGCAGTGTCGGTAGCCTTTAATATTTCAAAGGAAACGACAACAGAGTGTTTAATGTCGACATTGGCCAAATTATATCAAAATCCCTCGACCTCAAATAAGGTATTTCTTGTGAAGCATTTATTTAATATGAAGATGTTAGAAGGTGGATCTGTTGATGATCATTTAAATGAATTTAATATGGTTACCAGTTAGTGAAGTTCTGTAGGGGTATGTTATAGACATTTTTGTGCCTTACAACATTGAGCATGAAATGTCCATAATCTAAGGGATCCAAAGTCCCTAAACATGTTGTTCCTACCCCTAGAGGAACAAGGCTAACAAACCACAGCAATTCACAGAAGTTCTCCACCTGAAACTGCTCAAAAACAAGTCAATTCAGGATCATTTCAGTGGCTACACTAGCTGTTTGCGCTGAATGTCAAAGCCAACACTGGCTACCTGCGTTGAATGTCAACTGGAACACTGGCTACCTGCGCTGAACGAGAGTGGACAAGTGGCAAGCTCATTTCTCAAGGTGTCAAAACCCAGGAAGCTTCCAAAATGACACTCGCCTCAGGGAATTCGACTGGTGATGAGTAAGAGGTTCCAAATCTCCAAGTGGAAGCAGGAACCTCCAAGTGGACTCAAGAATTGACAGAGGGAGAAGACACTAGTCAGATCTCAAGCTGACTCATCCTCTCTCCAAACATCTATATATGGATCTCTCCTCCATGAGATCTAGAGGCTGGAATTTTGTTATTGCAAAGAATTGCTGTTGGTTTGAGACTGGAATCATTGGGTGCTTAATGCTTTGAAAGGGGTGAAGATAGGAATTCCATTTGCTGGGAAGGAGATGCTGGATTGGAGCCCTCTGGGTTGTATCTCTTCCTGAACCTTGTTATTCATCAATAAAGCTATCTTGGTTTCTCCTATATGCTGATGTATTTTTGATGTATGAATGCATTAGTATGTTTAGTTTATTTCTAATCCTAAACTAGTTATGAATGTGAATATCTGTCTTTGTGTAGTGTTCTTCTCTTGTCGTAAGTAGCTGTTCTCTTGTCGCAAGTAGCTGTTCTCTTGTCGCAAGTAGCTGTTCTCTTGTGATCTTGCAGGAAGTTGAAACTGGATAAGCAAGAAGGCAAGTAGCTGTGAACACCCAAAGAGAAGAGAGACCAGATCGAGGGACAAACGGAAGACACCGGTAAGTCTATTGATCTCTCTTCTTTCACATTTCATAAAGGAAGAAACCAGAATAGCTGTCTCTGTTTGTTGCTAAGGCACTGTCACACCTTAGGTGGATAGGATCGTCCTGCATAGGCATTTTTCCCCACAACAAATTGGCGACTCCGCTAGGGAAAAATTGTTTAGTCATTTTATTTGTGTTTCTATCATTGTTTGCATCATAGACTTGACAGCAACAATCGAACTGCATCTTTTTCGGATGCAAAGTAGAAAGTTGCTGCTTTGATCCAATCACTGGACTTGTCTATGATCTGAAAAATGGATTCACAAATGATTTGATGATCCTTGTGATAGATCTTAGTACCCTTCAAAGCATCCCTTTGATTGTACCTTGCTTGTTGCTTTTATTTGGCCTGAAACAGTGAATTAAATAGCAATCTGTGACCCAGAACCTGTGGGAAACGAGAGTTTCTCCTTCAGCGTAGACCCAGTGAAGGGATTCTGCATTTCAACGCAGTTCCCGTGAAGGCTACCTGCGTTGAATGTCAAAACCCCTGTGTTGAGGTTGCGCTGAACCAGTTTGGCCTTGTGCAGCTGGGGTTCTCTGCTCTATTTTGCCCTGTTTTGATCTCTGATTTTTGCAGCCTGTAACCAGCATAGGTACCAGTCTGATAACTCCTTTTCTCTGCTTAGATTCCGCCTCCTTTTGTACAAAAATACTGTGAGTGTTTTTATGTGTTTGTGGCGTCATTTACAGTTTTCCTTTGCATGAGTGAAATAGTCATCCTGTAGCCCTTGATTCAGATCTGTTGATTGTGATCTTAGAAGAGAGTTCATTGGTTGTTTGCAGATTGATTATACATTTACTCTTGCTTATTGGTTTGAGTTTGTCTCTTTTAAGTGTCGAAACAAGTATTCATTTCGAAAATCATTAAGTGTGGTAATCTCTTCTATCTTCTATGATTTCGAAAAAGTAAACTTGTTTGTATTGATCATTTAAAAGCAAATTCAAAGTTGTACAAAAAGCTTTCTTTGTAGGCATCAATACTAAGAAAGCGGAAAACAAACACCTGCATTGTGCATTTGCATTTTGATAGTTTGCATGTTGGATTTAGGAAAAGTGCATTAGAGTGTGCTGATCGCTCTTTGAGAAAAGATGGTGTCTTTCTTTTCCCTTAGTAGCTAGGATTTTCAAAGTTGAAAAGATATAAAGCTTGCTTATCATCTTTAGACTGCATTTAGGAATTGTATCATACATCTCGTGGTGAACCTTGAAAGGCAAACTTTAAAAAGATCAACCTAAAATAAATTGAATGAACTTAACAACGCTTTGCAACATAACGCACAACATAGAGGTCTAGGCTAGAGACGTGCTCCGGCGTCGTTAAGCCTGGTGACTGTCGATCTCGTGGATGGTGGGTGATTCCTCCTGAGGGACGATAGCGCCAGTACGGATTGTGCTCCCACGTACCGTCGCGTATATATTGGGAGACCCCTATAGGCATAAAACCTTTATCCTTAGGAAGCCGTGTCGGCCGCCCTACTGATCGCAATGCACTGAACACAACATTCAGGAAGATCGACTGCCCGTACCCTAAAAAGTATTCTGCGGTTTTGCGAAAAGTTTGGCACACCCTCTGCCTAGAACTCCAGAGCAGTTCCTTTTGGCCTTTTTGAGACTCTATAACAGAAAAAGTCCATCCGAGCATTTGTCACTTCGGGCTCGTTAAAACATCGAAGGAGACTAGAGTCATCTTTAGCTTTTTCTCGACTCTTTAAAACTGAAAAAGCAAGTTGTGTCTAAAGTGTCGTTAAAAATTTATTTTAAACGGAACAATCACCCTTAATTCCTATGTTGATCTTTAGGTTGAAAAAATGGAGCACACCAACCAAGGAATTCCCCTTGGTGGAAATCCTAGTCCCTTCTCCTCTTGGGGAGATGTTGGTGTGCCCCACATGGCCACATTGTCGCTTCCAGGACTGACAATTGGCCTGCCAGTCTGGCTCTTTTCAACCAATGTCGTTCAGAACACCACCATTCCTGAACAGTCGAGTCAACAGTTAGACCAGACCAGAGTTGCCAACCAACCTTCTACCTCATCTAACTCTTCCTCTCCTCCTTCCTCTTCGCTTGACGGAACTGGTAAAACAAAAAATCAAGTTCCTAAGGAGAAGAAGGGAAAGAAGAAGAAAGAGAAGAAGAAGAAGGAGCCAAAAGCGACTGGGGGCAAACAAGTGTCGTCTGACAAAAATCCACACACAGCACTAACCAGGCCTAAATCGCCATGTGTCATATGCAAGGGAGACCATTTCCACAGAGATTGTCCCTGTATCCCTCGAATACTAAGGGACTGGTCTCCCCGTTTGCACAATTCGGTAGCATCGATAGCCATGTTGACTGCTCACCGTCGACTAGTGAAAGTGAAGTCCTAGGACAGAGAGGGAAATCTAGATTTCCTTGCAAACTGTGTGAAGGCGATCACGCCATCCACCGTTGTCCCTTCTTAGACGAAGCTAAAAGAGTTCTGGAAGATCGCCCGATTCTACGAGCGCAACTTCCTCCTGGATATCAAAAACTCATGCCAAGTCCTTCACTAGTTGAGAACCCGGCTGGCCTGCCCAGATGGTCAGCCGAAGCACCTATCATTGAAGATGAACCGTCTGGATCCATGCCTGACGAAAGTCAACAGGTTGATACGACAGTTGACCCGGTTTTGCCTTCAGAGGCTCTATCTTCGAATGATACCATCACAGAGGAGAATAAAGACGACACCGTCCAAATTCTCTTCATTAACACTGACTCTGATGAACAAGGGGGCAATGCCCCCATTCCTTTATCGCAGGAATGAAGTTCGTCATAGTGATATCCGGCCGTCTATTCGGTCCCACCACCAAGCAACCTGGTTGTGTCCTTTGACTGGAACCAACTAGGCAGACCCCGGTTGCCAGCAAGCATACCATTCAGAATTATCGTTCAAATATACAGAATGGTAATGGCTGGCACTATCATTGATGAGGGGGCATCTGTGAGTATCATTTCCTCTATTGCTTGGAAAGCGCTTGGTTCGCCAGCGCTTTTACCTGAAATGAGAAATCTATCAGCCTTTGATAAAGGAACCAGTCGACCTTTAGGGATCCTCCCCAATGTGCCTATAACATTGAAAGGGAAGACCGTTCAAATAAACGTGATGGTCGTTCAAGGACCCTTGGATTATAACCTACTCCTTGGACGAGACTATATATATTGCATGAGAGCTATAGTCTCCTCACTCTTTAGAGTAATGTGTTTTCCGCATGAAGGAAGAGTGGTCAAGCTCGTGGACCAACTTTCGTTTCCCGGATCACGCATCGCAAATAGTCAAGTACCATCCCTAAATGGTCTATTCACGCAAGAAGTGTCTCAACCCACGGTCCGTCCTCCTGATGAGCGCGAGTAATCCGGGAGGATATGACTGGAACCCAGGGGGCATGCGTCCTGGTCTGCTTCGGCAGGAAAACTTTGGGTATAGAGTAGGTTTCCGCGGGAGAATATGACTAGTCTGTACCCCGTCCGTCTAGGAAGAGGGGTTGTTCTAGAATAAGATTCTCTTGTCAAAGTTATGTGAGAGGGCGGGTCTCGTCACTCACCTTTGTTTATCTCGGTAGACATCGCCGAAGAAGTGTTTTGTTGAAAGAATAACAGAACAATCTTTGGGTAGCCTGAAAGAGGTAGGCCTCTCCCGGTAAAACAAATGTTTTATCTGCAAATTGAGGGGTAACCTTGAAATCGTACTTTATGCCTGGGGGCATGCAAACCTTTTGGAGTGCAAGCAAGGGGCGGCTATTTATTTTTTTTAAATTTTTAGGTCCTCGCTTTAAACCTATAGGTCTAACCCTTTAAACTCGTAGGATTAGTCGTTTCCGAACTTGCATAACGAAAGGATGCGGGGCATAGCTTTGTAAGATGAAGCTCCATAAAAAATAGAATCTTAATGAGACACTCTTATCATATGACTGGGTAATCGAGCAGTTTTAGCACACAGTTCATGCTCCTTAAAAAATAAACGCAAGATCCGAGCAGTTTTAGCGCATAGTTCATGCTCGTTAAAAAATAAACATAAGATCGAGCAAATGTTTCCACCCGCGTTTAAGCTCGTTAAAAAATGAACTATCCCGGTAAATAACCACTGTGAATGTAATATCATCAGCCATTAAAGCCTTGGTCGTGTTTGCACCGTCACCTCCACTTTTCTATTGGTCGATCGTCCACCACCATATGATTGTTTACCCATTTTGAGGAACAGCTGCGAAGAGTGATTGCACCTAGCCATCCTTGTGACACTGCCGTGATTGGAAAATTCCAACCTGTACCTGGAATCAGCTGCTAACCCTGTTTATCACTCGTTCCTCAAAAGACGAGTCTTCTTTAAGCTCTTTTCAACTGACTCGTAAAATATGAAAAGATTGCCGAGTCCTTGGCCTTCCAGCTCGTTAAAGGGACAGGAAGAGCTATCCCTCCTCTAGATTTTAATCTTTTTGGACCTGAGGGATTATTGCACAAAAAGATCGAGTGCTTGTTTTATTCGGCTCGTTAAAACTATCGAAAACTCATCCCTTCTGTATTGTTTTATACTTTTTCGGACTTAAGGGATTAGATGAGGAAAAAGGAATTTTGGAGTTAACTTTATGTACCTTTTCAGACTCCCTAAAAATGAAAAGGACCGAGTTATCCTTGTCGTTAGACTCGTTAAAATCATTAAATAGCGACAAACTTGTCTTTAGACGAGAACGAGTTTCACTATCGCTAGGCTCGTTAAAAAATAGCGATGGGCTTGCCCGAAGGGCAGGTTATAGAACAAGCATATGTTATCCTCCTCAAGCTTGAAAAAAATAAAGAGGTACTAGTCAGAAATGACTGGGGAAAAATTGGGAGAAACTAAAGAAAACTTTGATGGTAGCAAGTCGCTCTTGAACATGACACTTTTCCTCCGTATCACAATCGGGTTGGGTTGTTTCATTCACCGGTCACATCCATGGTCTCGCCATACCATCCATATTTGGGGTAATGCTACCGATCCATCGTATCAGTGTCGCCATATGTTCAAGAGAAGTCGTTCAGAAAAGTCAACCGTGTCCCATCCACTGCCATACATTATCCTTCATCCTTTCATGACCGCCACCCTGAATCATATGTCACAGATCATTTTCACCTCCATTAAAATCATTAGCTCCGTTCTGTGTCACTGATGTGGGATTCATTAAGGCCCTCCTTTGACGGATCGCTTCTTGTCGACATCAGCTCATTATCCAAGAAGTTGATCTAGGAACAACCCCTTCAGTACTTTGAAGCTTGCATGCCGCAATGCCAAGTTTCTCACTTCCGACGACAGGTATACATCAATGACCTTCGACCGAAAGATTTTGCGTGGTGTTCGACGCCAAGTCCTTTATTCACACCACGTGAATTGTACTGCAGTACCTTGAGGGTCATTATCATTATCGGTGATTCCTCTCACGCTTGTTAACGGTTTACATCATTGACCGGTAATCAAGCGATGTCTTTCCATGTTCGACTTCAGAACATTTCTCACATGGATCGACTTGTACTTAGAGTGAATATCGAACGAGTTTGAAGACCCCGGATCTAGTTTCATCCATCTGGGCTGCGATATATATTCAGGAAAGATAAAGACATTGACATGTACATCATTGCAGCAGATAATCATCCTACTCAAAGGATGATAATTTCATCAAAATTATCAGTCTACCATCAGACGATTGTCTGTTCTATGTACAGAAAAATGAATTTATAAAGCTGAGCATGGGAATGCCCGCCTCAGCTAGATCATGAAAGCAGTATGAAAAATAATGTATTGTATTGTATCTTATTACAGGTCTCCTCCCAGCATTGGATGAACTTCGGATCCCCCTGATAAAGCATTTCACCCGATAAACAGCCTCATACTTTAGGGGGCAACTGTTATAGACATTTTTGTGCCTTACAGCATTGAGCATGAAATGTCCATAATCTAAGGGATCCAAAGTCCCTAAACATGTTGTTCCTACCCCTAGAGGAACAAGGCTAACAAACCACGGCAATTCACAGAAGTTCTCCACCTGAAACTGCTAAAAAACAAGTCAATTCAGGATCATTTCAGTGGCTACACTAGCTGTTTGCGCTGAATGTCAAAGCCAACACTGGCTACCTGCGTTGAATGTCAACTGGAACACTGGCTACCTGCGCTGAACGAGAGTGGACAAGTGGCAAGCTCATTTCTCAAGGTGTCAAAACCCAGGAAGCTTCCAAAATGACACTCGCCTCAGGGAATTCGACTGGTGATGAGTAAGAGGTTCCAAATCTCCAAGTGGAAGCAGGAACCTCCAAGTGGACTCAAGAACTGACAGAGGGAGAGGACACTAGTCAGATCTCAAGCTGACTCATCCTCTCTCCAAACATCTATATATGGATCTCTCCTCCATGAGATCTAGAGGCTGGAATTTTGTTATTGCAAAGAATTGCTGTTGGTTTGAGACTGGAATCATTGGGTGCTTAATGCTTTGAAAGGGGTGAAGATAGGAATTCCATTTGCTGGGAAGGAGATGCTGGATTGGAGCCCTCTGGGTTGTATCTCTTCCTGAACCTTTTTATTCATCAATAAAGCTATCTTGGTTTCTTCTATATGCTGATGTATTTTTGATGTATGAATGCATTAGTATGTTTAGTTTATTTCTAATCCTGAACTAGTTATGAATGTGAATATCTGTCTTTGTGTAGTGTTCTTCTCTTGTCGTAAGTAGCTGTTCTCTTGTCACAAGTAGCTGTTCTCTTGTGATCTTGCAGGAAGTTGAAACTGGATAAGCAAGAAGGCAAGTAGCTGTGAACACCCAAAGAGAAGAGAGATCGGATCGAGGGACAAACGGAAGACACCGGTAAGTCTATTGATCTCTCTTCTTTCACATTTCATAAAGGAAGAAACCAGAATAGTTGTCTCTATTTGTTGCTAAGGCACTGTCACACCTTAGGTGGATAGGATTGTCCTGCATAGGCATTTTTCCCCACAACAGGGTAACTTTTGATGATCAAGTTAGGGATCTATTATTTCTATGTTCATTGCTAGAAAGTTGGAATGGTTTGGTTATGGCCATTAGTAACTCTGTCTCTAGATCTTGTACTTTAAAGTTTGATGATGTTGTTGGTGCATTCCTTAATGAGGAAATGCAATGGAAAAGCTCCGGTGAGACATCAAGTAATTCTTTGACTACAGAGACTAGGGGGAGAAAAATGGAAAGAAAAAGGAGCCAAGAATATTGCAGTAATTCAAGGAAAGGCATATCCAATTCCTGATCAGGGATAGTGTACTACAAATGCAGGAGGAAAGAACACCTGAAGAAAGACTATAAGTCTCTGAAGGGAAAAAAGGAGACGTGCAACAAGAAAAGAATCATGCTGCAAATGTGACAGGTGTTGTGTTGCAAGTTTCTTTGATTTTTTATTTAGAAAATATTATTGATGCCTGGGTAGTAGATTCAGGGGACTCATTCCATGCCACACTTGATAGGATACATTGGCATGATTATGTTCAAGGATATTTTGGATAGATTTGTTTGGGTGATGATAAACCCTGTAAAATCATTGGAATGGGTAAAGTTTTCATAAAATAGTAGAATGGAAACCAATGGCTATTGAAGGAGGTAAGGCATGTTCCAGATCTGAAGAAAAATCTAATTTCAACAGGGCAATTGGGAGTTGAAGGTTATGTAACTACTTTTACAGTTAAAACCTAGAATGTCACTAAAGGAGCCCTGGTAATGGAAAAATAAGAAAAGGTTCGTACATTGTATTTATGAAATGATATTTCTAACTTTGTTAATGCTTTAACTTCTACAAGAGCATATACAACATTGTGGCATCATAGGCTCGGGCACATGAGTGAGAAGGGCATGTACATTCTTCACTCAAGAAATTTGTTAATAGGTTTGAAGGACGTTTATTTAGAATTATGTGAGAATTGTGTTTATGGAAAACAAAAGAGAGTCAGATTCCTCAGAGTTGGGAAAGAAAAGAAGTGTGAAACATTAGAGATTTTGCATACAGGTGTATGGGGAACTGCTCAGGTATGATCTCTCGGTGGCTCTTGCTATTAAGTTACTTTCAACCAGAAAAACTTGGATATATTATATTTAAAATAAATTTGATGTATTTGATACTCTCAAGAAATGGAAAGCTTTGGTTGAGAATGAGACATGAAAAAGTTTGAAGTGTCGTAGATTAGACAATGGAGGAGAATATTGTAGGAAAGAGATTGATAAGTACTGTTCAGAGCATGGAATTCATAGAGAAAAGACAATTCTAGGAACACCACAAGAAAATGGTGTGTCAGAAAGGATGAATAAGACAATCATGGAGCGTGTAAGGTGCTTGAGATTGAATTCAGGACCGCCTTTACAATTTTGGGTAGATGTTGTAGATACTGTTGTTTATCTAATAAACAAAGGGCCTTCAAGTTCTTTGGATGGTAGTATTATATAGGAGGCATGAACAAGAAAAAAGGTAAACTAATCATTTTTAAAGACTTTTGGTTGTCAAGCCTTTGTCTACATTAATAAATAAAATAAAACAAAGCTTGAGGCAAAATCAAAGAAAAGTACATTTATTGGATATGGTGTTAATGATTTTGGTTATTGCTTTTATGATTATGAAAAAACAAAAAATAATTAGGAGTCGAGATGTCATATTCAATGAAAATGTTTTGTATAAGAATTAGATGTAGGAAAAAGAAAAAAGAGAATACACAGTGCTTGATAAGATCACAGAAAAAGTAAAGGTGCCTGAAAATCATAATGATCAACAGCTAGAACAACAACAACAACAACAACTACCACAACAGAAACAGGCACCTCAACCACCTGAAAGTGGTGTTAGAATATCTACCAGGATAAGTAGACCCCCTGAATGATACTCTTCTTCATTATATTATGTATTGTTGATTGATTCTGGTGAACCAGAATGTTATGAAGAAGTATTGTAGGTAGAAACCATGAAGAAGTGGGAGCTAGCCATGAAAGAAGATGGACACTTTGATACATAACCAGACTTAGGACTTGGTTAGGTTACCTGCAGGTAAAACAACATTGTAGAATAAAATAGTTTACAAGTTGAAGGAAGAAGATGGAGGTAGAAAAAGGTACAAAGATTGACTTCTGGTGAAGGGGTTTGCACAGAGAAAAGGTATAGACTTTGATAACATATTTTCTCCTGTTGTTAAAATGACTTCAATCGGAACTAATTTAAATATAGTAGCAGCAAAAGATTTGCATCTTGAGCAATTAGATGTAAATATGACCTTTCTCCATGGGAATTTGGAGGAAGAGATCTATATGAAGAAGCCACAAGGATGTGAGGTCAAAGGGAAGGAGAAATTGGTGTGCAAGTTGAAGAAGAGCTTGTATGGCTTAAAATAGGCTCCAAGGCCATGGTATCTAAAATTTGACAGGTTTATGTCTGAAAAAGGCTATACTAGATGTCACTTTGATCATTGTGTTTATCTCAAAAGAAAAGATGATGGAAGCTATATTATATTGTTAGTGTATTTAGATGACATGCTTGTTGCAGGTTCTAACATGTAGGAATTAAATGTGCTCAAAGGAAAATTGGCAAATTCATTTGAAATGAAGGATTTGGGTGCTGCAAAAAAATCCTTGGTATGATAATAACTAGAGATAGGGAAAATAAAAAATTAACATTGTCTCAGAGTGAGTACATACAAAAGGTGTTGAAAATATTTAACATTAGATATCATTTTTTGGGATTCAACTGTGTTAAGTAAGTCATTCATCTATGAACATTTCCACGAGAGGTAGTCGTAACTGAATAATTTCTCATGATTTTTGAATAGTCCACTTAGTACTCATTGCATTGGGTGATCCTCACAAGGGTGAAGAAGTGGGATTAAAACTAGTAAAATAAATCACATAGTGACAATCATCACTTCGGGGCTTGCACCCAGTAACCAGGACTTCCTTGGAGGTCACCCATGTTGTAGGGAAAAGTATCTGACTCGGATGACCCTATCCCACTCTAAGGGTGATAGTACCTCAGCAAAAACTGTAAAGAAAACTACTTAAGGTTTACTTCTTTATGAAAGCAAGAGAGAATGAAGAAATGCACTAACCGTTGCCTTGCGCTTAATGTCGAATCCAAACTCTTCTCTTTGCTTGCTTGCTCCCAGCTCCTTGCTCTTTTGCTGGCCCAGCTATAATGAGATCCTGCAAAATAACAAAGAAGGAAACTACAAGAAGCATGCAATCATAACTGATTCAAGGATTAGCATAAATCAAATATACAATTATCACAACACATCATTGAAACAAGTGCATATAGAAGAACCTCAATAGCTTTTATTAATGGAAGAAGTAAAGTTCTGAGAGTGTTACAACCATTGAAGGCCCCAATCCAGCAACACCTCCCAGCAGAAAGAATTTCTCCTCTTCACCTCCTTCAAGCAATCACCCAATAGTTCTATAGTGAAACCAACAGCATATCATTACTTTGCACAAAATTCCAGCCTCCTGAGCTCATAGGAGAGAGCTCAATATATAGATGAATTGAGAAAGGATGAGTCAGCTTGCAACTGATGTGTAGCTGCCTTGTGTCCTCTCTCTCTTCAGTTGATCTTCAGTTCTTGAGTCCACTTGGAGAACCTTGCTTCCACTTGGAGAAACAGAGCCTCTGACTCATCACAAGGCGAAATCCCTGATCCAAGTGTCATTTTTGGAAGATTGCAGAGCAATGACTCAGTGTGCCACTTGTCCCATCTCGCTCAGCGCAGGTGGCCTTTGTTCTACCTGCTTTGCAACGCAGGTACACCATGGAGGAGTTGAGTTTCAGCGCAGAAGCCTAGTGGAGCACCTGCTTTGATTTCAGGATTGCTTGTTTTTGAGTGTTTTCAGGTGGAGAACTGATCTGAGAGATGTTGGTTTGCTGACCTTGTTCCTCTAGGGGTAGGAACATCATGTTTAGGGACTTTGGATCCCTTGGATTATTGACAATTCATGCCTGATGCTGCAAGGCACAAAATTGTCTATAACAGATGCCCCCTAAAGTATGAGGTCGTTTATCGGGTGAAATGCTTTATTAGGAGGATCCGAAGTTCATTCAATCTGCTGAGAAGTGTCTTGTAATAAGATACAATACAATACATTATTTTTCATACTTTTTCATGATCTGGCTGAGGCGGGCATTCCCATGCTCAGCTTTATAAATTCATTTTGGTACATAGAACAGACGATCGTCTGATGGTAGACTGATAATTCTCTGCTGAAATTATCATCCTTTGAGAAGGATGATCATCTGCTGTAATGATGTACATATCAAATGTCTTTATATCCTGAATATATATCGCAGCCCGGATGGATGAAACTAGATCCGGGGTCTTCAATCTCTTCCGATCTTCACTCGATGTACAAGTCGATCCATGTGAGAATTTCTTGAAGTCGAACATGGAAAGACATCGCTTGATTACCAGTCAATGATGTAAACCGTTAACAAGCGCGAGAGGAATCACCGATAAGGATGATGACCCTCAAGGTACGGCAGTACAATTCACATGGTGGGAATAAAAGACTTGGCGTCGACCACCATGCAAAATCTTTTGGTCGAAGGTCATTGATGTATACCTGTCGCCGGAAGTGAGAAACTTGCCATTGAGGCATGCAAGCTTCAAAGTACCGAAGGGGTTGTTCCTAGATCAACTCCTTGGATAATGAGCTGATGTCGACAAGGAGCGATCCGTCAAAGGAGGGCCTTAATGAATCCCACATCATTGACACGGAACGGAGCTAGTGATTGTGATGAGGTGAAAACAAACTGTGATGTATGATTCAGGGTGGCGGTCATGAAATGGATGAAGGACAATGTATGGCAGTGGATGGGACACGGTTGACTCTTTGCAGAACGACATCTCTTGAACATATAACGACACTGATGCGATGGATCGGTAGCATTACCCCAACTATGGATGGTGTGGCGAGGACCATGGTGATGAGACCGGTGAATGAAACAACCCAACCCGATGTGATACGGAGGACAAAGTGTCATGTTCAAGAGCGACTTGCTACCATTAAAGCTGTGAGGTTCTCCCAATTTTTCCCCAGTCATTGCTGACCAGTACCTCTTTATTTTTATCAAGCTTGAGGAGGATAACATATGCTTGTTCTATAACCTGCCCTTCGGGCAAGCCCATCGCTATGTTTTAACGAGCCTAGCGATAGGGAAACTCGTTCTCGTCTAAAGACAAGTTTGTCGCTATTTAATGAATTTAACGAGTCTAACGACAAGGATAACTCGGTCCTTTTCATTTTTAGAGAGTCTGAAAAGGTACGTAAAGTCAACTCCAGAATTCCTTTTTCGTCATCTAATCCCTTAAGTCCGAAAAAGTATAAAACAATACAGAAGGGATGCGTTTCGGTAATTTTAACGAGCCGAACAAAACAAGCGCTCGATCTTTTTGTGCAATAATCCCTCAGGTCCAAAAAGATTAAAATCTAGAGGAGGGATAGCTCTTCCGGTCGTTTAACGAGCTGGAAGGCCAAAAACTCGGCAAACTTTTCATATTTTACGAGTCAGGAGAAAAGAGCTCAAAGGAGACTCGTCTTTTGAGGAACGAGTGATAAACAGGGATAGCAGCAGATTCCAGGTACAGGTTGGAATTTTCCAATCACGGCAGTGTCACAAGGATGGCTTAGTGAAATCACTCTTCGCAGCTGTTCCTCAAAATGGGTAAACAACATATGGAGATGAACGATTGGCCAAATGAACGGATGGAGGTGAGACTGCAAGAACACGACCAAGGGCTTTTAAATGGCTGTCAAAGGTTACATTTACCAAGGTTATTTACCGGGCTGGGTTCGTTTTTTAACGAGCTTGAACACTGCTCAACCTTATGTTTATTTTTTAACGAGCATGAACTATGTGTTAAAACTGCTCGGATCTTGCGTTTATTTTTTAACGAGCATGAACATTGCTAAAACTGCTCGATTATACCAGTCATAATACAAGAAACGCCTCAGGTGAGATAGCTATTTTTTAAGGAGCTTTATCTCACGAAGCTATGCTCCTATTTGGCAAGTTTTGACTTTTGCCCCACATCCTTTCTTTATGCAAGCTGGAAACGGCTAATCCTACTAGTTTAAAGGGTTAGACCTACAGGTTTAAAGGAGGACCTAAAAATTTAAAAAAATAAATAGTCGTCCCATGCTTGCACTCCAAAAGGTTTGCATGCCCCCAGGTATAAAGTATAATTTCGAGGCGCTGCCTCTTTCTTATTATCCGAAAAATGGTTTTATTTGCTGCCGCAAACTGAACTCTCTTTTCGGCAATGTCTATCATTAGGTTGCTAAGGATGGTGACTACTTGTTGCAGCAATTTCATCTCTTTCTTTGGAGGCTGCCCCTACTTATCCTTCAAAACATATGTTTTAATGGGTGAGGCTTGCCTTCAAAGATGGTGGCTACTTGCTGCCACAAATGGATCTCCTTCCTCAGGAGAGCCTACTTACCTAGACAAGGGGAGCGAGAAGCTGATTATCTCACTCACATAACTTTGACAAAAGAATCTTATTCTAGAACAACCCTCTCTTCCTTCTTTCGGACGGGGTACGGACTAGTCATATTCTTCTGCGGAAATCAACTTTATACCCAAGGTTTCCTTTGCCCAAGGCAGGCCAGGATGCATGCCCCCTGGGTCCCAGTTCTTTCTTCCGAATCACTCGCATTCATTGGGAAGCAGAACCGGGGGTGGAGGCATTCCTTGAGTGAATAAACCGTTAAGGGATGGTATTTGACTATTTGCGATGCGTGATCCTGGAAATGAAAGTTGGTCTACGAGCTTGACCATTCTTCCTTCGTGCGGAAAACACATAACTCTGAAGAGTGAGGACACTATTGCCTCCATGCAATATATATAGTCTCGTCCAAGGAGTAAGTTATAAACCAAGGGTCCCTGGACGACCATGACGTTCATATGAACTGTCTTCCCCTTCAATGTAATGGGAACATTGGGGAGAATCCCTAACGGGCGACTGGTTCCTTTATCAAAACCTGATAGATTTCTCATCTCAGGTAAAAGCGCCGGGGAACCCAGTGCTTTCCAAGCAATAGAGGAAAGGATACTCACAGAAGCCCCTTCATCAATGATGGTTCCAGCCATTACCATTCTATAGATTTGGACAATGATTCTGAATGGTATACTGGCTGGCAACCGGGGTCTGCCTAGTTGATTCCAATCAAAGGATACAACTAGGTTGCTTGGTGGTGGGACCGAATACACGGCCGGATACGACCCTGACGATGTTCCTTCCTGCGATAAAGGAATGGGCGCATTGCCCTGATGCTCATCAGAGTCTGTGTTGATGAAAAGAATCTGGATGGTGTCATCCTTATTCTCTTCAGTGAGGGTGTCATTTGAAGATGAATCTTCAACGACGGTGTCATTTGAGGATGAAACCTCTGAAGGAAGAACCGGGTCAACTACCGTTTCGACCTTTAGACTTTCGTCTGGTCTGGATTCAGCAGGTTCATTCTCAATGGCGGACACTTCAGCTGACCACTTGAGCGGGCCAGCTGGATTTTCAACTATCGAGGGATTAGGCACGAGTTTTTGGTATCCAGGAGGAAGTCGTAACGGTGATACCGGACGATCTTCCAAAACTCTCTTCGCCTCATCTAAGAATGGACATCGGTGGATGGCGTGATCGCCTTCACACAACATACAGGGTGATCTTGGTCTCCCTTTTCATCCTTCACTCTCGCTAGTTGATGGACTGCAATCAACATGACTACCAGAGGTTGATGCTACCGGATTGTGCAACCTGGGGGACCAGTCCCTTAGTATCCGGGGAATACAAGGACAATCACGATGGAAGTGGGTCCCTTTGCAAATGACACATGGCGATTTAGGCCCGGTCGGTGCAGTGTGTGGATTTTTGTCAGATGTCTTTTGCTTGCCCCCAGTCGCCTTCGCCATAGGCCCCTTCTGCTTCTTTTCTCTCTTCTTCTTTTCCTTCTTCTCCATGGGAGGCTGACTTTTTCCGGCTCTACCCTGCGAAGATTAAGGATCAGAGGAAGAATTGTAAGAGGTGGAAGGCTGGTGGGTAGCTCGAGACTGGTCTGACTGTTGATTCGACTGCTCAGGATTAGTGGCAATTTGAACTACATTAGTTGAAAATAGCCATACAGGTAGGCCAATTGTCAATCCTGGAAGTGACAATGTGGCCATATGAGGCGCACCAACATCTCCCCAAGAGGAGAAGGGATTGGGACTTCCACCAAGGTGACTTCCTTGGTTGGTGGGCTCCATACTTTTCAACTGAAAGATCAACGTGGGAATAACAGGTGATTATGTTCCGATTAAAATAAATTTTATTAATGATGCTTTAGACACAACTTTGCTTTTTCATGTTTTAAGAGTCGAGAAAAAGCTAAAGATGACTCTAGTCTCCTTCGATGTTTTAACGAGCCCGAAGTGACAAATGCTCGGATGGACTTTTTCAGTTATAGAGTTTGAAAAAGGCCAAAAGAAACTACTCTGGAGTTCTAGGCAGAGGGTGTGCCAAACTTTTCGCGAAACCACAGAATACGTTTTACGGTACGGGTGGTCGATCTTCGTGAATGCTGTGTTCACTGCATCGCGATCAGTAGGGCGGCCGACACGGCTTCCTATGGATAAAGGCTTTGTTCCTATAGGGGTCTCCCAATATATACGCGACGGTACGTGGGAGCACAAGTCCGTATTAGTGCCACCGACTCTCAGGAGGAATCACCCACCTTCGTAGAGATCGACAGTCACTACGTTTAACGACGCCGGAACACGTCTCTACCTAGACCTCTATGTGTTTGCGTTATGTTTCAAAGCGTTGTTATGTAAATTGAATTTATTTTAATGTTGATCTTGCTTAGCAGTTTGCCTTTAAGGATCACCACGAGATGTATATGACAAATTCCTGATGCAGTCTAAGATGAGAAGCAAACTTTTCAATCTTTCAACTTTGAAAATCTTAACTACTGAGGGAGAAGAAAGACAAATCTTTTCACACAGATCATAGAGCACACACTAATGCAAAATTTCCTAAATCGTCATGCAAGCAGTCAAATGCAAAATGCACAATGCATGTATTTTCTTTTCCCTTTCTTAATGTTGATGTATTACAAAAAGAAAGTTGTTATATCACTTTGATTTCGATTTAAAGCGAAAGTAAACAAGCTAGTCCAAAATCAAAAGACACCTTAAGATTTACTTGTTTAATCACTGGAAATACATGAAATCAAACCATAATGACGAAAATAAAAAGACTAATCAGCTATGGACAGCAAACAAGCTAACTCTTTAGACCAGCAAAATGCCTAACACAGGTTCAGATCTAAGAGGCCAAAGCAAGACTAGTTCACTTTCGTTATGGGAAATTGTAAATGATGTAAGAAATACAAAAGAACAAGTACAATTTCGTTATATAACAGAGGCGGAATGATGGAAAGTAAGGTTGGTTTCAGAACAGGTACAAGACTGGTAACTGGCTGCAAAATCTATAGTGAAAACAGGCAAGAAAAAGGGAGGAAACCCCAAATGCACAAGGCAAAATTGGGCCAACGCAGGTGCTGCACAGCCAGTCTGGCTCTCAGCGCAGGTAGCCCCTTCTGGACCTGCGTTGCAAAGCAGGTAGCCTGTGTACTACCTGCTTTGGAAAACGAAAGTTGCGTTTTCTCAGTTTCCGGGTCACAATTTTCTCAAAAATTCACAGTTTTTGGTCAAATTAGAAGCTATCAGTCAAGCACACACTAAGGGATGACAAGGAAGATGAAAAGCTATCACTAAGAGCTTACAAGGATCCTTGTAGATCAGCTCTTCAAATCATGAACATGCTCAGAAATGAGCTAGAGTAGCTGCCCTCTACTTCGCTTTTGATATAGTCAAAAGCTTTTCGATTTGGTACTCTTTTGTTCAGGAAATGAATAGCAAAATACTACAAACAATCAAACAGATACGATCCCTAGCGGAGTCGCCAGTTTGTTGTAGGGAAAAGTATCCGACTCGGATGACCCTATCCCACTCTAAGGGTGATAGTACCTCAGCAACAACTGTAAAGAAAACTACTTAAGGTTTACTTCTTTATGAAAGCAAGAGAGAATGAAGAAATGCACTAACCGTTGCCTTGCGCTTAATGTCGAATCCAAACTCTTCTCTTTGCTTGCTTGCTCCCAGCTCCTTGCTCTTTTGCTGGCCCAGCTACAATGAGATCCTGCAAAATAATAAAGAAGGAAACTACAAGAAGCATACAATCATAACTGATTCAAGGATTAGCATAAATCAAATATACAATTATCACAACACATCATTGAAACAAGTGCATATAGAAGAACCTCAATAGCTTTTATTAATGGAAGAAGTAAATTTCTGAGAGTGTTACAACCATTGAAGGCCCCAATCCAGCAACACCTCCCAGCAGAAAGAATTTCTCCTCTTCACCTCCTTCAAGCAATCACCCAATAGTTCTATAGTGAAACCAACAGCATATCATTACTTTGCACAAAATTCCAGCTTCCTGAGCTCATAGGAGAGAGCTCAATATATAGATGAATTGAGAAAGGATGAGTCAGCTTGCAACTGATGTGTAGCTGCCTTGTGTCCTCTCTCTCTTCAGTTGATCTTCAGTTCTTGAGTCCACTTGGAGAACCTTGCTTCCACTTGGAGAAACAGAGCCTCTGACTCATCACAAGGCGAAATCCCTGATCCAAGTGTCATTTTTGGAAGATTCCAGAGCAATGACTCAGTGTGCCACTTGTCCCATCTCGCTCAGCGCAGGTGGCCTTTGTTCTACCTGCTTTGCAACGCAGGTACACCATGGAGGAGTTGAGTTTCAGCGCAGAAGCCTAGTGGAGCACCTGCTTTGATTTCAGGATTGCTTGTTTTTGAGTGTTTTCAGGTGGAGAACTGATCTGAGAGCTGTTGGTTTGCTGACCTTGTTCCTCTAGGGGTAGGAACATCATGTTTAGGGACTTTGGATCCCTTGGATTATTGACAATTCATGCCTGATGCTGCAAGGCACAAAATTGTCTATAACAACCCATCCTAGATCGCCTCTGGCTCAAGCACGCTTAACTGTGGAGTTTTGCCCAGTTAAGTATTGTAGAGAAACTCCACAGCTAAGCGCGCTTGAGCCAAATGCAATCTGGGATGGGTGACCTCCCGGGAAGTCCTGGTTACTAGGTGCAAGCCCCGAAAGTGATGATTGACGCTATGTGATTTATTTCACTAGCTTCAATCCCACTTCTTCAACCCTGTGAGCATCACCCGATGCAATGAGTGCTAAGTGGACTATTCAAAAATCATGAGAAATTAGTCAGTTACAACTACATATCATGGAAATGGTCATAGATGAATGACTTACTTAACGCAGTTGAATCCCAAAAAATGATATCTAATATAATGCACTGCAAAAAACCCCAATACTTAATTGAAAAGAGTGAAGGGAACTCTACTTGAATGGCTCATGAGACACAATACTTGCTAAGGTTTTGCAAATGGGGTAGCAAGCCAAGTGGGTTTGATTGTGGGGAAACCTCCATAATTAAGCGCGCTTGAGCCAGAGGTGATTTGGGATGGTTGACCTCCTGGGAAGTCCTAGCTACCAAGTGCAAGCCTCAAAAGTGATGATTGACGCTATGTGATTTATTTCACTAGTTTCAATCCCACTTCTTCACCCCTGTGAGCATCACCCGATGCAATGAGTGCTAAGTGGACTATTCAAAAATCATGAGAAATTAGTCAGTTACAACTACCTCACATGGAAATGGTCATATATGAATGACTTACTTAACGCAGTTGAATCCCAAAAAATGATATCTAATATAATGCACTATGAAAACCCCCAATACTTGATTCAAAAGAGTGAAGGGAACTCTACTTGAGTGGTTCATGAGGCACAATACTTGCTAAGGTTTTGCAAATGGGGTAGCAAGCTAAGTGGGCTTGATTGTGGGGAAAACTCCACAGTAACTAAGCACGCTTGAGCCAGAGGCAATCTGGGATGGGTGACCTCCCGAGAATTCTTGGTTACTGGGTGCAAGCCTGGAAGTGATGATTGACGCTATGTGATTTATTTCACTTGTTTCAATCCCACTTCTTCACCCCTATGAGCATCACCCGATGCAATGAGTGCTAAGTGGACTATTCAAAAATCATGAGAAATTAGTCAATTACAACTACCTCTCATGGAAATGGTCATAGATGAATGACTTACTTAACGCAGTTGAATCCCAAAAAATGATATCTAATATAATGCACTACGAAAACCCCCAATACTTGATTCAAAAGAGTGAAGGGAACTCTACTTGAGTGGTTCGTGAGGCACTATACTTGCTAAGGTTTTGCAAATGGGGTAGCAAGCTAAGTGGGCTTGATTGTGGGGAAAACTTCACAATAACTAAGCGCGCTTGAGCCAGAGGCGATCTAGGATGGGTGACCTCTCGGGAAGTCCTAGTTACTGGGTGCAAGCCCTAGAAGTGATGATTGATGCTATGTGATTTATTTCACTAGTTTCAATCCCACTTCTTCACCCCTATGAGCATCACCTGATGCAATGAGTGCTAAGTGGACTATTCAAAATTCATGAGAAATTAGTCAATTACGACTACCTCTCATGGCAATGGTCATAGATGAATGACTTACTTAACACATTTGAATCCCAAAAAATGATATCTAATATAATGCACTGCGAAAACCCCCAATACTTGATTCAAAAGAGTGAAGGGAACTCTATTTGAGTGGTTCATTAGGCACAATACTTGCTAAGGTTTTGAAAATTAGGTAGCAAGCTAAGTGGGCTTTATTATGGGGAAAACTCCATAGTAACTAAGCGTGGTTGATCCAAAGGCGATATGGGATGGGTGAACTCCCAGGAAGTCTTGGTTACTGGGTGCAAGCCCTGGAAGTGATGATTGATGCTATGTGATTTATTTCACTAGTTTCAATCCCACTTCTTCACCCCTGTGAGCATCACCCGATGCAATGAGTGCTAAGTGGACTATTCAAAAGTCATGAGAAATTATTCAGTTGCAACTACCTCTCATGGAAATGGTCATAGATGATTGAATTACTTAACGCAGTTGAATCCCAAAAAATTATATCTAATATAGTGCACTACGAAAACCCCCAATACTTAATATTTAATATCTAGAATGAAAAACTAGTTACTACGCCTTTGGCTAGCCATTTCAAACTAAGTAAGGATATGTGTCCCAATACTCAAGAAGAGATGGCTTATATGTCTAAAGTTCCATATGCATCAACAGTTGGAAACTTAATGTATGCAATGGTCTGCACAAGGCCTGGTATTGCACATGAAGTGGGAGTTGTAAGTAGGTACACGAACAATCCATGAAAAGAACATTAGATGGAAGTGAAGTGGATTCTTAGGTATTTGAGAGGTACCACAAATCAAACATTATGCTTTGGCGGTTCAAACATTTCGCTACATGGATATGTTGATGCAGATATGGTGGACGATAGAGATAACAAGAGGAGCATCATAGTGTATGTGTTTGCTGTAGGTGGAGAAACTGTCAGTTGGGTTTCAAAATTGCAAAGTGTTGTTGCACTCTCAACGATGGAATCAAATTATGTTGCTACTACAGAGGCTAGTAAAGAAATTATTTCGTTACAAAGGTTTTTAGATGAATTGGGTAAGAAGCAGGAGTTGGGCAAGTTATACAGTGACAGAAAGACTTCCATTCATCTTGCAAATAACTCAACATTTCATTATAAGACTAAACATATACATCTCAAGTACCATTTTATATGGTTAGTGTTGGAAGATGGACAGTTGAAGCTGGAAAAGATACACACTAGCAAGAATGCAACAAATATGTCAACAAAATTTGTAACCAGGGAGAAACTGAAATTCTGCTAAGTTTCAATTGGTCTTCAAGTATGATGATGAAGATGAGAAATGACCAGGTCCAAAGTGGAGTCATTGTCCAACAGATAAAGCAGCGGTGGAGTTGCTATCATCAATCTTCAAGTGGGAGATTGTTGGGTGTGGAGCCTAATTATCTTCTTTATTCAGAGGTACTGTCATGTTGGACCCTAGTTCATAATAGGGCGGCAACGTCACCAGTAATTTAATCACCGTCGGGGGGTTGGTTGATGATTTTATGAGCCCCCCCGAAGCTAAAAATAGATTTAAAATTGCCTTGTAAAATATTGTAATTTCGTAGTCAATCCGAGCCGTTCATTAAGCAGATGATCTCACAGTAGAAGTTATGTTTAATTTTGTGTTTTTTTCCCTAGAAGGAAACCCCTCACTATATAT
Source organism: Pinus tabuliformis (assembly GCA_031772625.1). Taxonomy (NCBI): domain Eukaryota; kingdom Viridiplantae; phylum Streptophyta; class Pinopsida; order Pinales; family Pinaceae; genus Pinus; species Pinus tabuliformis. The sequence continues at coordinate 62,150,243 of CM062819.1, read as the reverse complement.
ATGATGGAATCGTATTGTGGCTGGAGATATGTGTATTCTGAGCAAGAAAGAGAGAGGAGATTGTGTGAGAGTGAAGAAGAAATTACAACGGATCGGTTGATTTCTTCGTGGATGTATCCCAAAGTGGGTGAACCACGTATATCTGTGTCTCTCTTGTTTTATGCGTTTTTTGTGTTTACATTTCTTCAATATTTTATGTGTTCCATTGCTCTATAATATTAAATTTCTAACATAGCCCTGCATGAACTCATCTAGATATTATCCAAGAAATCAAAACATAACATTAGATCAAGTTGTACCTTTCGAGATAGCTCTTCATCGTGACATCTTCCTATAGGCATCAACATCTTGCATACATGTTGACACATCTCCCAAAGATATCCATTTTCAAGGGTCTTCATCTTTTTCAGACTTTTATCAGAGTCTTCATATCTTTCCGAGAGATTTCCTAGTCAAATATTCTTGGTCCTTTGGATGTTGATTTCCTTCATTATGGTTGCATATCTCACGATATCTTCCTTCCTCACACATTCCACTCCCAGGAGATTTCAATCATAGTTTCTTAAGTGTAGTCAACCACCTCATACTTCATATGAGGACATATTATGTTGATTTCATCTTAGTGTGACTTTATGCCTTCCTACATCCTTTCAGAGGAAGAGATCTCTTTCCCTTGATCATGCTTCTCAAGATAGAAGTAATGATCCAGGTTCCCTGCAACCATATGAAATGACATTACAATATTAAACACAAGCATACATACCTCATTTTACCTTTAGGTCATCTATGCTTCTTCCAGCAACTTCCTTGATTGAAAAGATCTTCAATCCCTTGATCTGCTTCATGTTATCACACCATCAACCCATGAATTCCATAAGTTGGAGTTCCTGATGAAACACTTGCTTCCTCTCTATATTAGTGAATCCTCCGATAAGGATTCCATCAAATAATCTTAAGGATCTTGCATATCCCCATCTAGAATATGTTTCCTTTTTGTCTTGATGTATGATGAGCCTTGTTCTGGATGACATCTTCCTTTCCTTCAATGTCCAATGAGGTTCCCAAGAGCTATATCCTTCATGTTTGATTGCCATGGATTTTTTGCTTCATGATTCCCATGGTGATGTCACGAGCTCTTGTCTCTAATGCTTTCATGATGCCATGATGTATCTTATTATCATGGTCATATCTATAACTCAAGATTTAGGAGCTTATGATAGGACCCTTTTGTGAGGGACACCATCTCAATCATAGTAGAGATCTGTTACTTCCTCTTTCCTTTGTACATTTCTTCATATTCCTCCATCTTTCCGGTGATATGAGCTTTCTTTTCATAATCTTTGTATAAAACTATTATGTCTTGTTTGAGGACCCTTTCCTTTCCTTTCTGCACATCTTTGAGTCCTTTAACCTTCAACACTTTTTCCTTCTATTTAACATATATACCACAAGTTGTTGAATGAGGTAACCTTATTGTTCATGACATTTTTTACCTTTATTATCAGTTAGATTAATGATTATTATCTTCTTATCATCTTTCCCATATCTCCCAACTAAGATCTCATGAATATATTCCTTCATTCTTTGATACCTTCAATAAGGTCTAAGTGATATGTCTCCTTTCCTGCTATATGGGGATGAGAGGACCTTTGACTAATGTCATAAGAATCATATGTACCTTGATCCTATTTCATGCATTCAAACAATTCTTTATCTTCAGAGACTTTTCCATATACATCAATGAATTCTTTTTCGAGGACCATATCTATCCTCCTTTATCATGTAAGGAATTTCGATGACCCAACCAATTTATAGATCTTCTTGCAAACATGAAGTCACTTAACCAAACTTAATTATAAAATGAAATATACTTACTTGACAAGTGAAGATGAACTCTTCTACTTGATCACGTTGATGATGGTTGAAGAAGATGTATTAGGGCTTCTTCTTGGATGATCTTCTTTCAAATGAGAGATCCTTTCCTCAATAGAAAAGGTTGCTCCTTTTGATGAGGATGATTTGCTGCTTCTCTGGATGATCTTCTTCTAATGCAAGGAGGTGATTCTTTCTTGAATACGACCATGCGTTATTGCCTTCAATATGCTTTGCCTTCTTTTGTAATGTAGATCAAGATTGCTTCTATGGTTTCAACCTATTCCAAGGTGATGTGATCTTTGTTTTTGAGGTCCTTTGAGCTACATTTCTCTGTAGATAACTTGATGAGGGTCTTGGTGTCCTTTTTTATGATGTCTTTCGAGATACAAGCTCTTATTGTTGTAGACTGTCTCCTTGATTATGTAGACAAAAACCATTGCTCCTGTAGACTGTTTGTTGTAGACTAATCCTTTAATCTTGACAAAGCCCTTCAACTTTCTTTGATGACCTTTTTGACAAATGATATTGTATGTCTCTTTTTGTTGCACTTCCTTTGACTTAAATACCTTAGCTCTGATACCATGTTGAAGAATCTAGGGAAATGCGAGTTAATGAGATTCTTCTAGTCATGATAACTACTTGTGAGACATTTTAAAATTTTTATTATTAGCCTATTCTTCACTTATTATTATTAGAGAGAGTCTTCTTATATTCATCAAATAGCTACAAAAAACAAAGAGACAAGAACACAAGATGTTGGCTTTCTTCCAGGGCTAAAACCTCTCCCTATTTGAGAGGAAAACACAAACAAAATTATTCTTATAGAGATTCCAATTGACGAATACCAAGACCATGACCCTTGACCTATTATGCCACTGCAAGACTAAGACATTAATCCTCTTCTTTGTCACTATTGAGATCATCATTATGCTGCACCATTCACGCCATTACTACTGCTCAACTGAGATCTTCATTCTTGGTGCACCATGACTACTCCTTCATCAAGATCTTCAACATCACAACGAGATCTTCATATACATGAATGAGAGCTGTATTGAGATCACTGTTGCATCATTGCTACACCATTGATATCTTCATTAGAACACCACCGAGATAATGATTGCATCTATGATGGGATCATGACTGTATATGCTGAGACAAGATCATTCTTCTAACATGTATGTCGAGGCTATGACTGTATCTTCTTCTGCATTATGATCTTCACCAAGACTGCAACTATGTTCTCCTTGCACTGAGGTCTACTGCAAATATATCGAGATTGTATCACTGTGACCATTAACTAGGTCGAGACTGAAAAGATGTATACCAGGACTTTGCGATAATTATCACCGAGACTACACCTTACTGTACCATCCGAACTTATAGAGTATTCCGAGATTTTGTCCTATACTTTTGTGAAGTTCATCGAGGTATTTGTAGTAGTTTTCCTATATATTTGAGCTGACATGACAGTGTGAACCATTATGTCCTTTTATTCATTCGACATGACTGTTTTTTTAATTCATTTGTAGGCTGACATGACTGTGTTTTACATCATTTAGCTTGCTTCCTTCTTCAAAAGCATTGTGCTTGTCTTGGAGGGTTGATCTAGACACCAGGTTGACTCATATACATTACATATATTCTCAAAAAAAGCTCTTTAACATTTCATTTGACTCCTTGGATTTCCTATAGCACTTCAACATGTGTTGGACCTATGAAATGAGAAAGAAACTCATTTTATAATTTACAAAAATAATATTTCTTTTCTTTTACAAGTACAAAGATCAAAATTACATTTATGAAGATCGAACCTAGTTACACTTTCTTCAACAGATGGCACCCCGAGCTTGTCCTCTCCCTAAATTTTTTGAAATAAGGGATTATGCAAAAGAACATGCGTTGAAGTACATATTATGCCATTTTTGGTTTAGGCTTGGAGCACTGTGGTGACCTAGCAGTCACATGAGGTTTCCTGTTTTGGATCATTGTCCCCACTCTGACTAATTATTTCTCCTTTCCTCGTAAGTACCACCTACTATTTGTGATCCAAACTTGGCTGATGTGACATCTCCATGTTGCAAGAGTGCTTACCATCACTTTTAGTTTACTAGCCAAGGGTAGCCAACTTAAATGACCACCTCTAACTTATTTAAACATCCCCTCTCAACATTTACACATTTTCATTATTCACACATAGGGATGAGGTAAGATTTTTCCATACCTGTGCCTACCTCATGATCAAACTGTTATAGGGATTTGCATGATGAATCTAGACCATGTCATTGGAATCAAGGGAGTTGACTTGTTGGCTCATTTCCTATGTATTTCTTCATTTCTCCTCATGATACTTGATTGTTGTGTTTGATGTGTGTGCAGGTACCTTGTCAATGTTCAAGCTACTACTACTGGTGGAAAGTATTCCTGGGAGTGATATGATTGCTTCAGAGTGGTCTTATAAGTATCCATTACCCCCGCTACTGATGACAAGAAAAAAAGATCAATGCTTTCTGTGTTGTGTGCACACGCTGCAATAGGAGGAGGTTTTCTTCCCATATCAGTCCTTTCCTTCTACTCTAGGGTCTTAAATCTACATGGGGGTGATGGGAGAAGTTGTAAAAAGTCCTGAGGACAATGAGGGAGTAGTCTAGATTTGTAGAAAGTAAGATAGTGGTTTCTGTGTGTTTTTTAAATTTTCAACAAGGGTAAGACAGAGTAAGGGAATAGTGAGTGATTTTTTGTGAAATGGGATGGATGAGTGATAGATGGATGATGGACCATGATGGGGTAACCTTATTCATCATTTTCAAGGTAACAGGGTCCCTGTTGGGTTGTCCTTGTCCTTGGATCTCCATCATGTAGCATTTTAGAACCCTCTTATAGCACTACAAGATGTTCCTATAACAATTATAGGTCCTTCCTATAGCAACCTAGAGAGGGGGTGGAACTTGGATTTTTGGCTAATGGGATGGTGGATAGAGGTGATCACATGAGTGGATATGATGGGTAGGAAGTGTATGGATGGAAGAATGAAAGAAATCTTGAGAATTTTGGCCTTGTATCTATGGAATATGCTACTGTATATAATCTTGAAAAATGACAAAAAGGTCAGCAGACATGGTAAAAATCCTTTTCTTGTTTTTTTATTCTTGAGACACACAAGCTGCCTCAAAGGAGGTTTTCAACCTGTATTTCTGCCCTAGGTGCCTAAAGAGAGGTTTTCACCTAGGGATATTTATTATTTTTTCTCTTTTGTTTTTGCTCCTGGGCTACCTCAGAGAGGTTTTCAACCCATGATTTTGCCTCAGCTGTCTCATAAAGGTTTTAATCCAGGCCTTTTTTATTTTCTTTTTTACTTTTTTCTTTATTTTCAGCAAAAGTATCTAGGAGGGTTGTGGACTGGGAGCTATGACACTCCCAATCACATTGACTTCTTTGTGGATTGTACTAATGAATTCTTCCTTAGACATAGGTTTCATGTATAGCAGTTGGCTTAGGGGGTCCTTATCCAGGTTCAATGTTAAGTCAGCCAAACAAATCCCTACACCACTGGCCCTTTCGGCATCAATCCGCGGAGCGCGGACTTAATTCTCACCTGAAGCAGTATGGGGGGATGCTGGAACCAAGTTTCCGCACCTAGAGATTAGTGTAATGTCATTTTATGCCCTAACTGCCTTCATGCAGATTGATAAACCTTTTAGGGCTTATCGATACACTTCTCTTAATCACCCTCATACCTTTGCGAAGGTCTACGACTGTCTTTCATAGACCTTAAACAAGTGAATCAACTACTTACACGCTTCTGAGATTGCTTCTACTTCTGTATTTACCCATATCAGCTTAAGTATCTGATAAGTTTAACATGTATTAATATATTCTTTGCATAAACAAATATTATGACTTGCGTTTGTATAACAATGTAAAACATACCGATTTTCACATCAATACAAAATTAAATCATAAACCCATTATTCATAATCACATTCATTCATAATAGAAGTAAAAGGACAAAACACACGTATTTTCGAAACAATCTCTTTATTAATGATTAAGATCTTCTTACAGACTCAAACTACCCTGCGCACTCAGCTGCAGGAGTCTGCACACTCAGTTGCAGACTCTACTCTAGGCTTCTGCGCATACAACTGCAGAGCCTCTCTTCCACTCTAAGACTCTTCTCCCTTCACTTCTACTGACCCATTACATTCATTTATGAACTTCTCTTCACTACCTTAGAATCTCTAAGACTCTCCTTTTTATACAATCCCATGGTTCGTGGACCATGGGTAGGTCTATACAAGTCAACACAACTTACATAAAAGAAGGGAAAATCCCTTTATGACACTTTACATCTACGCGCTTTGTGACCACAACTTTTGGAGACTTTACAATTTACATACAAAAACTTGGGCTTTCAACCCCAAAACTTGGGCTTTTGCCCCGAAATTGACCTTAGGGGACCTTGTCCCAACAATAACTTCAACTTGTAATCATTGACAAGCAAGGGTATCCCTTCCTCATCAATGGTACTGATTTGAATAGCTCCATTTTCATGACATTTTTCTATTAGGTATGGGCCTAACCATATTTTCATCAGTTTTCCTTTAAAATATTTGAACCTAGAATCATATAATAATGCCCAATCCCGTTCTTGAAAAACATTTTCCTTGATATTATTATCATGCCATACCTTCCTTTGTAATTGTATAACTTCAATGTGGATAAGGGCCCGCATTCTGAACTCATCCAAGCCATTCAATTGGAGCAACCTCTCTTGCTGTGCTTTGGTGACATCCATGTCTAATTGGGCTACCATTCTCAAAGTATTACACTCAAACTCAATCGAAAGGAAAATTTTCTTCCCATAAACTAGGTCATATGGAGTGAACCCATTAGTTGTCGTCCAAGTGGTGTTATAAGCCCAAGTGGCCTCCACTAATCTGTTTTCCCAATATCTAATGCAGCATTGATCACAACCTTCTGAGGATGACCTCCAATGCCCTATTTGTAACCTCTACTTACCCATTTTCTTGAGGGTAATAGGTAGTAGATGTTTTGTGTTTGATATGATGCTTCCTTAAGAGATTCTCAATTAGATGTGATGTGAATTAATGAGCCCCTGATCGGTGACTATCTCCCTTGGGTACCCAAATTTGTAGAAAATATTTTCCCTTAAGAACTCAACCAATTTCTCCTTTGTTGTTGCTTTAACACCCTTTGTCTCGACCCACATTGTCAAGTAATCAATGAACACAATGATGTACTTTTTATGCCCTGATGTTGGATCAATTGTCCCAATGAAATGCATGCATTATATAGGAATTTCATCCCTGGGTGTGGGTTTCCCCATCCTCTAGCACTGATCACATCTACTGGTATACCTTCTTGCATCTTGGTGGAGAGTGGGCCAATATTAGCCAACTTATAAATATTTTAAAGTTGTTCTCTTGGAAGAAAAAACAACCCCACAAGACCCATCATGGTAGGCTGAGAGGATGCCAAACTAGTATTGCACCAAGAGTGTTGCGACTTCCAAGGGATCCTCAACTCTATTTAGCAACCTGGGGTTCGTACAAACTTTGAGGTGACAGTGCTATATGCACAGTAGATGGGATTCCTCATTCCACTCATGTCACCCTCAACTAAGACATTTGATCAATAGATCTCCAAGACCATTCCTCCTACTGAATTAGAATGAAAACTAGCTAATGAAGGTTCAATTTAGAATCTACCTCTAACTATGAAAAGGGACATGCTATTAAATTCAACTTGAAAATGTTATTGAATCAATTCATGAAAAGACAAGAGCTACACTACTTGCAGAATGAAAACTACATTATCTTGCAATCAACCATATAGGTAACAAATCTACTTATAGAAAAGAAGCTAACCTACCAACTCATAACTCAAGATTCTATGTATCATCTACCTAGCTCACACTTGCACATCAATCAATGTTCTATTTGTACCAAATCTGTGATAAGGGAACGAACGCTATTCTATTTTGTATTCAAGGAAAATGAGGGTTTGGAGTGGCCTAGGAGATGCCATTGATCATGGAGTCATAGATGGGGGTCGACATCCTTCTAATCTAAGTCCAAATTGCAGCAAAGGTGAAAATTGGTGAAGAAACAAGCTACTACAACTGTGCTATAGGAAGGCATGTAAAGCTACAAGAAGGCTTGTAATGCTATAGGAAGGATGCCAAGAAGGTTTAGGAGGTGGAAATGATGGGTTCATGGTATGGAAAGGTGGATGGAGGTCGAGGTAAATGAATGAAGGGTGGCCAAATCCCCTAGCCAAGCTCAGAGCCTTTTGAGGGCCTGTTTTTCACTAGGAGAGATGCTCACGGCGGTCTAGGAAAATGATCTCATGAACAAAAATTCTACAAAAAATTTGAGATTCATAATGGAAGGTGAGGAAGTCCAAGATGGAGGTTGTGAAGGTTCCCTTTTCTGCAGATCCAAACAACTCTGCAATCATCACATGCATATACCCATTTATCATTGACACAATGAAACAACTAATAGTGGAAAATATGAGTTGAATTTAGATGTTATCTAATCTATGCCAAATCTATGATCTAATTAATAAATAAACTCCTAAGCTACAAAAATCACATGCAAACAAGGTAACAACCATCAATCTTCTTCCAAGAAATCATAAACACAATATTTTTGGACTATGGTCATAAATCCTTCTATTCATACTCCCATGAGAGAGATGAGGTAGAGGTTGCAATCACATATTTCTGATGGATTATTCTCTAATGAAATGAGAGAAACTAATAAGTGCTCTAAACTAAAAAGAGATACAAATACACAAGAGGTTCCCTTACCTGTAGATCCAAACAACCCTGCAATCATCACACCATATACCCATTTATCATTGACAAAATGAAACAACTAATAGTGGAAAAGATGAGTTGAATTTATATACTATCTAATCTATGCCAAAACTCTAATCTAATCAATAAATCAACTCCTAAGCTACAACAAGCACATGCAAACAAGGTAACCAACATCAATCTTCTTCCAAGAAATCATAAACATGATATTTCTGGACTGTGGTTGTAAATCCTTTTATTCATGCTCCCATGAGAGAGAGATCAAGTAGAGGTTGCAATCACATATTTCTGATGGATTATTCTCTAATGAAATGCAAGAAACTAATAAGCACTCTGAACTAAAAAGAGATACAAATACACAAGAGGGACCTAAGACCCGTGGGTTGGGCCCAAATCCAAGAGCCTAAGCCCTCTGGAACTAACTTAGTGATGAACCAATAAGCAACTTCTCATTATCATTGCATCAATGTCTAATACATCACATAACAGTGCCAAGTACTTGAGCTCAATAACTACCTAGTTGAAAACAAAACTCAAATACTAATGATCTCTTTTACATGTTTATTTATACAAGAGGGTAGCTACTAGCAGCTCCCTAGAAAATAGGAATATTTGTCTCCCACAACTCAAGAATGGTGTATCTTGTTCCTCATTAACTGCACTTGCTTGGCTGCTAATAACCTCGAGTTGATGAGGAAGAGAGTGTTGTGATCTTGGGATGATTGAAGGAGTTAACAAGGTGGAAAACCCCCTAGAATCTCTCCCTATTGTCTACTCTAATCCCTTGCATAGAAATTATCTCAAAAATGCTCCATTTCATGCAATTAAACCATATTATGCCACATGACATAGCAAAACATATTTTACCCTTCTCACTAAGCATAATATAACAAAAATTGTAAATAAATGTGACAAAGAGATAGTTCCAAAGTTGGAAAATGAAATCATTACCCTTATAATGTACCTATTGATGAGCCTCATCACCCTTGTTCATTTTTTTCAATTAAAACATAAAAAAAAATGTGCCATGTTGCTTTTATTACCATTCGAACAATTTGGCTAAGAAAATATCATATCTGTCATCTAGTGCTCTTGTATCAGGGATATGCATTTCTAAAATTTTCTAGTATTATTGACTAAAATGTCTACTTAAGTATTTTGTAAATTGTTAAATATTTGTGTGATATGTTTTCTTACCAAGAAATATACTTTATGGATTTTTTTAAAGGATTCTTGCATTATGTTCAGTTATTAACTTCAATTGTCTTATACGTGTTTCAGAAAAACATGGAATTAGCGACTTTTCAATTTTGGGTTGGGGTTTGGTGTAGTGTTTTTGATGACTTCAAGAAAGAAAGAAAGAAATCGAGAAGAAAAAAAGAATTATTAAGGCCTTGTTCGGAGCAAAGTAATGATGAATTTTATTTATTCTACCATTTGGCAATTTACACAGACTAACTATTATGGTTTCAGGCTCGTGTACATATAAATGTGAAGTGGTCATTGCTTGACTCACTTAAAAAAATATAATTCTAAAAGTCTTATGATTCTCATTGTGATTCAATTCATAACTTTAAACAAATACAGGAGGTACCTCCAAGAGCAGATGAAATAGGGGAGGTGACACGGCCTCATGAAAGAAAGGATAAAGGCAAAAGAGTTGCCTTTCAAGAAGAAGATAGTGTGGAAGACTTGAAAAGGAGATTGGAATTGGCCAACTTTGAAATTGCTAGACTGAAGAAAGTTGCTAGGAAATTTGCAGTTAAGGAGGCTTATTTTAACCGAATGCAAGCTCGATGGGAGGACCAAACATTTCAAATTCCTGAGGTGGTTGATTTTAGTGTTCAATTCCGTAGCTGGATTGTTCCTGCAATAAAGGAAGCTCAATTTATTAGAAAGGTCAATACAAACCTCAGATCTGGGATCAAGGTCATGAAGAAACAAATTGAAGACTTAAAGATACAGTTAAGCCAGCTGAAAGAATCTCCTTAAAGAAATCTCACTTCAAGTAAGGCTATCTTTCAAATTTTGATGGTTTTGCTTGGTATAATCTTTCTTGGAGAATCATACATTTCCATTCAGTTTTGAAAGGCCTTGGAGCAGTGGAAAGAATGTTTAAATAGAAAAAGGCTCAAAATGGCAAAATTTTGTTTGAAACTGTGTTTTTTGGAATAACACAGCAGTTTCGTAGCGCGCTATGAAACTGCTGAAGATGATGACTAACACTCAGCAGTTTCGTAGCGCGCTACGAAACTGCTGAAGCTACACAATCTAATGTCAGTCAACCAATTTTGAAATACAAGCGGAAATTTTGAAAAGGGAATATCTTCAAGGGATCATCTAAAGCTATCAACTGTCAACAAGGTCAAGACAGCTGGAGGAAACATGTATTCGAATCCAACTCTAAATTTTTTGTCATAAAGTGAGCACATTTACTACAGTCCAAGATATGTCAGACAGCTTGGAAGAGCTTTTGCCTTCACACATGAAAGAGGTTGATAGCACATTAAAGACGTGGCAATCTGTTATATTTTGGATAATCAAAGATAAAGGGCATGGTTCTTTGGATTCGAACATTTTTGAGGCAAACCAAAGGCCGATAAACAGGGGTAGTTTCCTATGTTTCATGGGTAATGGAGAAGATGTGACATTGAAGACCAACATGGAGCTTTAAACATCCACCACAACCAAACTAAAAAAGGACCGCATGGCAAAGAACGAGAATGATTGTAATTAAGGCTATTATTAGCATAATATGGAGTTATATTCCTATTTGATTTAGATCTCTAGAAAGTCTAGTTGCAGTTTGTTACATTTAATAGGCAGTTAAAAGTTGAATAGGTGTCATTAGAAGTAGATTTCGAGTTCCCCTCATGCTTGAGGAGGAATCTCAATCAGGTAGAAGAGCTCTATATATAGGAGAAAGAAAAATGTAATAAGGGTTGGAAATTTATGTAAAAAGCTTTGTTATTTAGCTTATGTAAAGACTCTATTTCTTTTGGTAATACAGTACTGGCTTCTGATTCTCAAGAATCATATAGAGTTCAATGTATGAGTTCCTTTTGTTGTCTTTTCATGTTGTCTACAGTGTTATGAGTATTTGATTACTTAGAAATCACTTGTAGTGTTCTAATTTCCTTCATATACTTGTAGACTGTCCTTTTGTGTTTGGTGTACTCTACCTATATTGAAATCTTAATGCATTGACTTTATTGTAAAGCCAATTCTACTGTTAATGCTAAGTCACATATGACTCCATAAGCCCAATGGATGCTTGTTAAGTTTGATTCCACCATCTTCATTCCTATTTGTTTCACAAAGAGTTAGCCATCTTAATCATAATCAAAAACCTTCAATCCTTTGAGAGAGCCCTCTCAGGCTAAGGAGGCTAAGCCTTAGCTAAAATATTGGTTTGAAATAGTTACTTGAAGTCTTCTTGGTCTGCAGCCTTCTAGGGCGTGATTTTGAGATAACAGAGTGGACAAATGACAGGGTCAATCTACAAGGTGGAGGATCATGGAATCTTCCAGAAACTTCTCCTGTGACACTTTCCTCTCTGCATTCGCCCAGGGATGAGTAAGAGATCATCAATCTCCAAGTGGAATCAAGAACTATCAGAGAGAGGACAATAATCAAATCTCAAAAGCTGACTCACCCCCCTTGCAAACATCTATATATGGATCCCTCATCCCAGAGATCCAGAGGCTGGAATTTTGTATCTTGTAAGGAAGTGCTACTGGTTTCTTGGTGTAACATCATAGTGTTGGGTGATCTAAGCTTTTCATGAGGTGAAGAAGGGCTTTCTTGCTGAGAGGATGATGCTGGGTCAGAACAATTGGTTGTAATCCTCTTTGCTATTCTTGATTATTAATAAAGCTATTCAAGTTTTCCTCCACATTCTTGTATGATTGATGATATATGCATTTGTGTGGTCAATATATATCTGGTCCTATATTGTTTATGATAGTATATCTCTGTTCTTGGGTAGTGTTATGCTTCTTTGATTCTACAAGTGCTCCTTGAAGCTGGGTAGACGAGGAAGCAAGTGGCAAAGATCTATCAGAAGGGAGAGGAATCAAGCAAGGAACCAAGCGAAAGATAGAGGTTGGTCTCCTTTATTCCCCTCTTATCTACTTCTCATAAAGGAAAACGAAAGTGGTTTTAGTTTGTTTGTTTCTAAGGTAGCTACTAGCCTTAGTGGGACTAGCAGCTCTGCATAGACACTAGATTTTCCGATATCAAAATGGAGACTCCGCTGGGGAGCGAATAGATTGTTTGTTTGTCTATATTTTTTTGCTTTATAAACTTATAGACGAAGCCTGAAGTCAAGCCAGCTAGCCTTCGAACTGCATTTGCTATGCAAGTGCAAAGTAGATCAATGCTGCTTCAGTCTATCTCCAGGTTTTGTTTATGATTTGAACAATCGATTTACAAGCTCTCTAATTGCCCTTGTGGTGGCTCTAGTAACCTCCTTAGATCTACCCCTGTGATTTATTTACTAATTACCACTTGCTCGGCCTAAATCCCTGAACTGTGCTGCAAACTGTGATCAAGAACTAGATCAAAAGTCTCGCACTATACCATCGCACCCTCTCTTCAAGGATCTCAGTATGCATCGCACTTCCCATGTGCTGTAGGTGGGATGCATACTGGAACCCCTGTGTAACAGGTGCGCTGATCAGAAAGGGCTAATTTTACCTTCAGACTTTGGTTTTTTCACTCTTTTCAGCGCTATTTAGGAGTTTTGCTGTCTGTAGTCAGTATACCTCTGTTGGAAACCCCCTTCCTTGCCATTATTCCGCCTCTATTGTGCAAAGAACTATAAATGTTTTTATGTATTGTGATCCATTTTCAATTCTCTTTTACAAAGAAGTAGCGTAATTGAACTGTCTTTTCTTGATTTGGAAGTGTCCCAAGTGTCGTTTTCAGTCATAGAAGAGAATCCGATTGTTCTTGATAGTCGATTACACTGTACTCTTGTATTTGATTTGAATTAATAGTTTTTCAAGTGTCGAAAGCAAGTTTTCAATTCCAAATAACAAAGTGTCGTCATTGTCTTCATTTTGTCTTGAAAAGAAACTTGTTAGTAATGTCGCTTTGAAAAATAATTCAGATTTGCGCTTAGCTTTCTTTTTATCATTCACACATTAAGAAGGCTGAAAACAAATACATGCATGTGCATTTGCATTTAGACTGTTTGTTGGTTTGATTTAGGATAGTGCATATAGTGTGTGCTCTCTGCTCTATGTTGAAAGAATATCGTCTCTCTTTCCTTAGTAGCTAGGATTTTCATTGCAAAAAGAAGATTAAACGATTGTTTATCATCTTAGATTGCATTTTAGGAAATTGTATATCTACATCACGCGGTGAACCTGAAAGGCAAATTTCTTAAGCAAGATCAACTGTAAAATAAATTTAATGAATCTAAAAATGCTTTGGAACCTAACGCACAACATTTAGAAGTCTAGGCTAGAGACGTATTCCGGCGTCGTAAAGCCTGGTAACTGTTGTTTTCATTGCTGGTTGGGTGATTCCTCCACTTTGAGATGATAAGTGCCAGTATGGACTTGTGCTCCCATATACCCTCGAGTATATATTGGGAGACCACAATAGGCTTTATCCTTTATCCATAGGAAGCCATGTCTGCCGCCCCTATCGATCGCAATGCACTGAACACAGCATTCGAGAAGACTGACTGCCGTATCGTAAAAAGTATTCTGCAGTTTTGCGATTGGTTTGGTAATCCCTCTGTCTAGATTTCCAGAGTAGTCTCTTTCGTTCCTTTTCAGACTCCTTAAAGGAAAAGGTCCATCTGAGCACTTGTCACTTCAAGCTCATTAAAAATCGAAGGAGACTAGAGTCATCTTTTGTTTTTTCTCGACTCTTAAAAATTGAAAAAACAAGTTGTGTCAAAGCGTCTAAAATTTATTTTAATCGGAATAAACATCACCTTTCCTACGTTGGTCTTAGGTTGAGAAAAATGGAGTCCACCAACCTGTTAGACTCCGTCTCAACATGAGATAGATTCTTCTTCAAAACAGGGTTTTGAAGAAGAAATCATTTAATGTATTGATTTAAATTATGTAATTTATCTTCAGCTCTTCACAGCAGCAAACTTCAAACTTCTATCCCTGCACAAACAAAAGAAAGCAAAGCATACATCAAACTTCTATCCCTGCACAAACAAAAGAAAGCAAAGCATACATCAGACTCTACTGTTGATGAATTTGGTCAAGTTTTATCTTCATATGGTTTCAATTATCATGGTACAGAGGTTTTCTACAGTGGCACATCCAGTCATTCATTTCGAAGCTTTGCAGGCCCTTAGAGCAGCAATACACAATTATCCATCCATTATGTCTTTATGTTGGCATCTAAATTCTTCAACTGTATTGGGACTACTTGAGTCATCTTATTTTGACATTGGCGCACATGCAACATCGACAAAATTCTGCAAGGGAAACCTCCAGGAAAAATCTGAAGACCAGTTGATGACAAAACATTGCCGAGTGCTGTAAAGGAAGATTGGGATTCTCAAAGTGATAGTGTGCCAAATATCAGTCCTGTAGTATCAATGTTTCAGTTAAAACAGATAGTATCAGCTGACAGAGAACACAAAACACCTAATGGAAGGTCTGATATTAAGAGATGAAGTGAATCAGAAGATAAAGTTTCAATACTTCCGTGGACAAGGAAATCCAAAAAAGGTGACCATGCCACTGGGGCTTCAAGCGTTTATGATGAAGTAGGATCGAGGACATTACTTGGTTCTGGAGTGGCTTGTATAGATTCGGAATCAAGCTCATCTTCAGGACTCATCTTATCTGAGTTTGCAACAAGTAGAAAGCACAAGTCCCTTATTTCAGATTATCAAAGAGGAACAACTTGGCCACAGAATGGTCTACCCTCAAATCCATTTCTTTCCGCTTTAATGTCTGAAAGGATATGATATTCAAAAAGGGGCAGTCGTATTGAAATCTGGTGAGAGAATAGGTGCTGCAGAAATTGGATTGCTGGCCACAATTGGAGTTGTTATGGTCAAGGTTTATCCAATACCCACAATTGCAGTCCTTTCAACAGGGGATGAGTTAGTAGATCCAGCATCAGATTTCATAGGTCTTGGTAAGATTCGGGATTCAAATCGGGCTATGCTACTAGCAGCTGCTACACAGCAGCAATGTAAAGTATTGGATTTAGGTATTGCATGTGATGAAGAAGAAGAGTTGGAAGCCAAGCTGGATAAAGCTGTTTCTGCTGGGGTGGATATTCTCTTATCATCAGGTGGTGTTTCCATGGGAGACAAGGATTTTATAAAGCATTTATTGGAGAGACGTGGTACTATATATTTTAATAGGGTTTGTATGAAGCCTGGAAAGCCAATAACATTTGCAACCATCAATGTTGCATCAACAGAAACAAGGCCAGGAAAAAATATTCTTGCATTTGGTTTGCCGGGCAATCCTGTCAGTTGCTTAGTTTGTTTCTATTTTATGGCTATTCCTGCAATCCGACACTTAATTGGTTGGAGAGATCCCAGGTTTTGGAGAGTACAAGCTCGCATTTCAGAACCAAGAACATTAGACCCTTTAAGACCTGGATATCACCGTGCTATAATTCATTGGGAACAAGAAATGGATCTGGTTACCCTGGCTTTGTTGCTGTAAGCACAGGACATCAAGTTAGTAGCCGCTTTTTAAGCATGAAGTCTGCAAATGCATTATTAGAATTGCCCGCAGGAAATAAATACTTCCAGCAGGGACAATGGTGTGGGCACTGTTAATTTCTGATGTCAGCAGCATGCCTGTTCCCCAGACATCGGTATCCATGGACAATGTTTTAAGTGGTCAACTTTCAAGTGCGAAACATGAAAATATATTCAAGAATTCTCAAGAAGAACATAGTGATACAAGTGTAAAGGTAGCAGTCCTGACTGTGAGCGATACTGTACCCTCTGGTGCTGGGCCTGATCGAAGTGGTTCAAGGGCAGTTTCTGTGATAAATTCTTTGTCAGAAAAGCTGGATGGGCAGCGCAGGTTTCTTGCCACAACATATGAAGAACTGTGGAGAATGTCCTTTCTGGTCTCTGGGATTCAGAAGGGTATAAAAGCATGGACCATAAGTACTGCCATCATTGTGAAATCATTCATTCGCGGTTCTCCTTATCATCTATATTTTGACTTGGGATTTAATCGCACTCTAAACGTGGACGCAAATGGTGATCGGCTGCAAGATAATCTAAAGGGCGGAATTGTAGTAGTGACAGCAATGCCATAGCAAAACTTGGCACAGAACTCAAACACCTGTCTCTAAATCATGGTTACCTGCCAGGATTATCGGATACGTGTATAGATTTCTATCTGTGGTGATTTGTGCTATCCAAGCCACGAAATCGTCGATAGTTACTTGACCTATTTTCGTGCCGAATGGGATCCAAAGGATCCGTCCGAGCGCCTTGCAGTATTGGTTGTTAAGTGATAGTTTCAAAGGCATAGCTTGCATCCAATTAATTTCATCCATACAAGCGATGAACAGCTTGTAATGGGTCCAAATATAGCAACCGGTTTCTCACTAATGTCATCAGTCTGGATTATATGAGGATCTGCGCTCCAGCAGTTATATTTTTATTAGTCAATCAGAGGATTTTTAGGGACATGGTACTGTTTTAGAATAGAAGGCTGTTTTCTTTTTGAATTTTTTGTAATTTCAGTTTAAAACAGCGCCCCTGTTTTGGGCAGCATTTTTTATTTTTTGTATTTAAAAATAATCAAGAGAGTTTTGTTTTAGAGTGAGAGAGGGGAGAGAGTTTTTCTGAGCGCTGGGAGCTGCTGGAGAATCATAGAGCTTTGTAATGTACAGTTTTCTGCAGAGAATTTAATGGAATTTCACAGCTCTGTTTGCTGAGATTCATGTGGTATGTTGATTTAGCATAAGTTTTTCCCTTTGTCTCATATGTAATCAGTTATATTCCATTTCATTTCATGACCCTTTCAAGCTGAACAAATGAAGTGATTAGGTAGGAATTCATAGTATTATATGCTCCTCCTATAAGTTTGTTCGCATTCGATGTTTTCTTCTGTTTAAGGAGGATTCAGAGATTATTGTCTGCCCTCCTTAACTCCTCACCAGTCTTGCCATCCCGTTTGAAACCAGATTTGGTGTTAAATTGCATGCCTACCTTGCCTCAGTTGACAACCTGTGTAGTCATTATATTTTTCTGTTTGAAGCTGTGATTTTGCCCATGTAGCCCAGAAAAGCCCCGCCATTCCATTAAAAAACCCCAAAAATCATTAAATCCAAACCCCCTATCAATTTACTAGCCTAATATCTTTGATTCTAATTGGTCAGCCTAATTATATTATAAGATCTATCAAATCTGACCAGAGAGAGCCTTCTCATACCTCGTAGGGCTAGCTACGAGGTAAAATGGTTTGATGTAGCCTTGAAGGTTTACCTTTTCAGCCTGAGGTGAAATCTCAAGCGCTAACACAACCAAGGATTTCACCTTGGAGGAAATCCTAGTCCTTTCTCCTCTTGGGGAGATGTTGGTGCACCCCATATGGCCACATTGTCGCTTCCCAGATTGACAATCGGCTTGCCCGTATGGCTCTTCTTGACCTCTATCGTTCAGAACACCGTGATTCCTGAACAATCAAATCAGCAACGAAACGATACCAAAGTTACCCCCCAACCTTCTACTTCATCTAATTCTCCCTCTCCTCCTTCCTCTTCGCTTGATGAAGCTGGTAAAGCCAAAAATCAAATAACCGAGAAGAAGAAGGAGAAGAAGAAGAAAGAGAAGAAGAAGAAGGAGCCAAAGGCGAAAAGGGGCAACCAGGCATCGTCTAGCGAAAATCCACACACTGCACCGTCCAAGCCTAAATCGCCATGTGTCATTTGCAAAGGAGACCACTATCATCAAGATTGTCCTTGCATCCCTCGGATCTTAAGGGACTGGTCTCCTCGTTTGCACAATCCGGTGTCATCAACCTCTGACGATCATGTTGAAGATACACTGTCAACTAGTGAAAGTGAAGTCCCTGGAAAAAAAGGAAAAATTGAATTCCCTTGTAAACTGTGTGAAGGCGATCACGCCATCCACCGTTGTCCCTTCCTAGATGAGGCTAAAAGAGTTTTGGACAACCGTCCGGTTTCATCATTATGGGTTCCTCCTGGATATGAGAAACTCTTGCCAAGTCCATCACTAGTTGAAAATCCGACTAACACGCCCTTGTGTTCGGTCGAAGCATCTATCATTGAAGATAAACCATCTGAATCCACACCAGATGAAAGTCAAAAGTTCGAGGCGGCAGTTGACCCGGTCTTGCCTTCAGAAGGTCCATCTTCAGATGATACAGTCACCGGAGAGAACAAGAATGACACTGTTCAAATTCTCTTCGTAAGCACAAACTCCGATGAACATGAGGGCAGTCTACCCATTCCTTTACCGCAAGAAGGAAGTTCGTCAGAGTCATATCCAGCCGTCTATTCATTCCCACCTCTAAGCAACCTTGTTGTTTCCATCGATTGGAATCTACTAGGCAAACCCCATTTACTGGCTAGTGTACCATTTCGAATCATTGCTCAAATATACAGAATGGTCATGGCCGGTACCATCATAGATGAAGGGGCTTCTATGAGTATCCTTTCCTCAACTGCTTGGAAAGCGCTTGGTTCGCCATCACTTTTGCCTGAGATGAGAAATCTAACAGGCTTTGATAAAGGAACCAATCGACTGTTAGGGATCCTTCCCAATGTGTCGATAACATTGAGAAGGAAAACCATTCACATGAACGTAATGGTAGTCCAAGGACCCCTAGATTATAATCTACTCCTTGGACGCGACTATATTTATTGCATGGGAGCCATTGTCTCCTCACTCTTTAGAGTAATGTGTTTTCCGCATGAAGGAAGAGTGGTCAAGCTCGTAGACCAGCTTTCATTCCCCGGTTCAAACATAGCAAATAGTCAAATACCATCCCTGAATGGTATTTTTACGCAAGGAATGCCTCATCAATCCCCAGTCCGTCCACGTGATGAGCGCGAGTGATTTGGGAGGACATGACTGAAACCCAGGGGGCATGCACCCTGGTCTGTTTCAGCAGGAAAACCTTGGGTATAGGGTAGGTTTCTGCGGAGGATATATGACTGGTTTATGAGATTAGACTGGAATAAGATACCTCTATCAGAAGGTAGGCCTTTCTTGATAGAACAAATGTTTTGTCTGCAAATTGAGGGGCAACCTGTAAAAGGTAGGCCTTTCCCGATAAAACAAATGTTTTGTTTGCAAATTGAGGGGTAACCTGGGAACCTCTACTTCTCTATACCTGAGGGCATGCAAACCTTTTGGCGTACAAGCGAAGAGCGACCATTTATTTTTTAAATTTGTAGGTCCTCTAACCCTTTAAACTCGTAGGATTGGTCGTTTCCTAACTTGCATAAAGAAAGGATGTGGGGCAAAGCTTTGAAAAAATGCCATTATAAATGAGACATCCTTATTATACCACTGGATTGAGCAATTTTAATGCGGAATTCAAGCTCGTTAAAAAATAAACATAAGCAATGAGCAAATGTTCCCCCAGAGTTTAAGCTCATTAAAAAATGAACCAATTTCCGGTAAATAACCATCGTGAATGTATTATCATCAGCCTTTGAAGCCTTGGTCGTGTTCTCATCATCACCTCCACTCTATTTTGGCCGATCATTCACCTCCATTTGATTGTTTACCCTTTTTGAGGAACAACTGCGGAGAGTGATCCCGTTAGCCATCCTTGTGACACTGCCATGATTGGAAAATTCCAAACCTTACTTGGAATTAGTTGCTACCCAAATTTATCACTCGTTCCTCGAAAGACGAGTCTCCTTTAAGCTCTTTTCAACTAACTCATAAAATATGAAAATATTGCCGAGCGATTGGCCTCTCCAGCTCGTTAAAGTGACCGGAAGTGCTATCCCTCTTTTATATTTTAATATTTTTTGGACCTGAGGGATTATTACACAAAAAGATCGAGCGCTTGTTTTGTTCGGCTCGTTAAAATTACCGAAAATTCATCCCTTTTGTATCGTTTTATACTTTTTCGGACTCAAGGGATTATATGACGAAAAAGGATTATTGCAGTTTTCTTTACGTCTTTTTTCAAACTCTCTAAAATTGAAAAGGACCGAGTTATCTTTGTCGTTAAACTAATTAAAACCGAATAGCGACAAACTTGTCCATATAGACAAGAACGAGTTTCACTATCGCTAGGCTCGTTAAAACATAGTGATGGGTTTGCCCGAAGGGAAAATTATAGAACAAACATATGTTATCCTCCTCAAGCATGACAAAAATAAAGAGGTACTGTTCAGCAATGACTAGGGAAAAAATTGGGAAGAAAACTTGAAGAAACTTTATTGGTAGCAAATCACTCTTGAACATGACACTTTCACTCCGCATCCAATTCGGGTTGGGTTGTTCCATTCACTAGTCATGTCACCATTGGTCCGTCACACCATCCATATTTTGGGTTAACGCTACCAATCCATCATGTCAGTGTCGCCGATATGTTCAAGAGAAGTTGCTCAGAGAATTCACCTGTGTCTCATCCACTGCAATACATTTACGCTCCATTCTTTCATGACCGCCACCCTGAACCTTATGTCATCAAATCGTTTTCACCTCCATTAAAATCATTTGCTCCATTCCGTGTCATTATTGTGGGATTCACTAAGGCCCTCCTATGACGGATCACTTCTTGTCGACATCGGCTCATTATCCAAGAAGTCGATCTAGGAACAACCCTTTCAGTACTTTGAAGCTTGCATGCCTCAATGGCAAGTTTCTCACTTCCGGCGACAGGTTTACATCAATGGCCTTCGACCGAAAGATTTTGCGTGGTGTTCGATGCCAAGTCCCTTATTCACACCATGTGAATTGTACTGTAGTACCTTGAGGGTCATCATCATTATCGGTGATTCCTCTCGCGCCTGTTAATAGCTTACATCATTGGCTGGTAATCAGGCGATGTCTTTCCATGTTCAACTCCAGAACATCTCTCACATGGATCGACTTGTACTTTGAGTGAAGATCGAATGAGATTGAAGACCCCGGATCTAGTTTCATCCATCCGGGCTGCGACATATATTCAGGAAAATAAAGACATCAAATGTACATCATTTCTGCACAGATAATCATCCAATCCAAGGGATGATGGCTCTACCAGAATCATCAGTCTACACACAGACGATTGTCTGTCTTATGTACATGAAAATGAATTTATAAAGTTGAGCATGGGAATTCCCGCCTCAGCTAGATCATGAAAATGTTATGAAGATAATGTGTTTTATTGTATCTTATTACATACCACCTTCCAGCTCGAAAAAACTTCGGATCCTCATGATAAAGCATTTCACCCGACATCAAAAAAGATTAACGACCTCATGCTTTAGGGGGCAACTGTTATAGACATTTTTGGGCATTGCAACCCCAATCATAAATGTCCATAAACCAAGGGCTCTAAAGTCCCTAAAAGTGTTGTTCCAACCCCTAAAAGAACAAGGTCATCTGATTACATCATCTCCCAGAAGTTCTCCATGAAAAACTACTCAGAACTAGTCAAAATTGGACCATCTCACCTGCGCCATGGTCAAAGTGCGCTGCATCCCACCTAAATGCACACAGGAGGTGTGATGATGCATACTGAAAAGCCCTTCTATGGGGTGCGATGGGTGAGAGTGTGTTATCACTTAAGAATTCTAATGCCAAAATTTCTCATACTAGTTTGATGATAAAGGTCGGTGCTAGTCTAAGTTTGATTTTTGTTTTCCTTAGAGTCTGAGTCTTAGGGGTCTTGAGTCAAATATGCATTCTCATTCATCACTGGTCATTCTCATTCATCACTGGTCTCATAGCCATGTGTCAGTTTTGTTTAAAAGTTACTATGTGCCACAAAGCCCTTTAGGTGATTTCGTAGCGCATGTAACCATTTTGAAGTGTTTTCGCAGCGCATAAATCCTTTTTAGCAGTTTCGCAGCGCAACAGGTTTTAGGTGATTTTGTAGCGCATAATTCAAAATTTACATTGACTGCGCTACGAAATCGGAGATTCGTGCATTCCGCAGCGAATCTTTCCTAACTGTCAAATTTGTCAAGTTAAGTTATAGTTGCGTCATTCATTGTTAGTTTATGCACTCCACATATCATGTCCAACCACTTATCTCCATCATTACAGCCACTAGGTACATTGGTACACACAGATTGCAAGTTCCAAGAAAAGCCAGGTATTCACAGTCTTAATGATGATTGTATTCGTTGCATGAGGAACAAGCCTGCAAGTTTTCAATTTGAATACATTGTTATCAAGTGAGGCAGCCATTCAAGCAAGGCAGAGATTGAAGTTTGAGCAGCGACAGTGTTTCAAACCTTCATGGAGGGATCGGCAGAAAGAAAAGACCACAGATCAAGCAGATGTTTGAGAAATGAACCTGAAGGTTTAGACATAACCTTGAAGAACAGAGAAGTTGAGCATGCATTTAAACAAGCTGGATGTTGGAATTTTTGCAAGAAACTCCAGGGAGGTCATGCACAAGTCACCAAGGAATTTGCCTTGAATTTCACAGGACTAAACTCAAAGGTTGGTATGCTGGAATTGCAGGTCTCACCAGACATAATATCCACAGTTACGGAGATTCCAAGAGGGCAAGAAATTTGGTTCAAGAATTTCAAATTTGATATGACCCCATGCAAAGAATTTCTAAAGCAGGAGTTCATTAACTCAGATTTAAACAAGTCTATTCCTAGAAGTTATGTCAAAGAATCATATGCCCATTTGCTTACCTGTATACAGAAGTACCTTACCTGTGAAGGGAGATATAACAAGGTGTATTCATATCATTTTAAACTTCTGTTGCATTTCACAGGAAAGACATCTATTGATCTACCTTTTTACTTATTCCACAGCTTAAGCAAAATGTGTGACAAGGTGCAGCTAAGAAAAGAAGCCTGTGAAACTTCATTGTTCCAACATGGCTTGGTTAAGTTGATTGTTCTGCATGAACTTCAGAGGGTAGGTAGGGACTATCACACATTCATTTTCATGTTTGGTTTCAAGAACGAGACCGGTCTCAGCCCTCAAGCTGCAAAAGATCTTCCAACAACAACTAGTCATCAGGCAGAAACAAGATCCAAGAGGTTTTCAAAGTTAAAGGCAAGGAAACAAGTAAGAGAATCCACTAGGCCACTGACTATCCAGGATACACCCCAGCAGTCCTTTAAAGAGAAAATTCAGGTTAAAGAAAGTGCACATGAATCAAGCACAGGTGAAGGAGTTCAAAGAAGAAGGACTAGGAGCCAGGTAGCTAAAGAGAAAGGCAAATAAGTGATTATTGAAGAAAGCCCTGTTTCAAAGGGAGACTTAAATGACTTATTGCAAGCCATTGACATTGAAGAATCACCACTAGTTCAAGCAAATTTGATAGAGTCAGGAAAAGACAAGGCTAAGAGAGTTAAAGCCTCGAAGAAACTCAAGTTTGATGATCAAGTTGATCAATTTGTCTTTAAGCCCAGGAGACCCATAACGAGGAAGTTTAAACAAATACAGGAGGTACCGCCAAGAGTAGATGAAACAGGGGAGGTGATACGGCCTCATGGAAGAAAGGATAAAGGCAAAACAGTTGCCATTCAAGAAGAAGATAGTGTGGAAGACTTGAAAAGGAGATTGGAATTGGCCAACTTTGAAATTGCTAGACTGAAGAAAGCTGCCAGGAAATTTGCAGTTAAGGAGGCTTATTTTAACCAAATGCAAGCTCGGTGGGAGGACCAAACATTTCAAATTCCCGAGGTGGTTGATTTTAGTGTTCAATTCCGTAGCTGGACTATTCTTGCAATAAAGGAAGCTCAATTTATCAGAAAGGTCAATACAAACCTCAGATCTGGGATCAAGGTCATGAAGAAACAAATTGAAGACTTAAAGATACAGTTAAGCCAGCTGAAAGAATCTCCTTAAAGAAATCTCACTTCAAGTAAGGCTATGTTTCAAATTTTGATGGTTTTGCTTGGTATAATCTTTCTTGAAGAATCATACATTTCCATTCAGTTTTGAAAGGCCTTGGAGCAGTTGAAAGAATGTTTAAATAGAAAAAGGCTCAAAATGGCAAAATTTTGGTTGAAACTGTGTTTTTTGGAATAACACAGCAGTTTCGTAGCGCGCTACGAAACTGCTGAAGATGATGACTAACGCTCAGCAGTTTCGTAGCGCGCTACGAAACTGCTGAAGCTACACAATCTAATCTCAGTCAACCGATTTTGAAATACAAGCGGAAATTTTGAAAAGGGAATATCTTCAAGGGATCATCTAAAGCTATCAACTTTCAACAAGGTCAAGACAGCTAGAGGAAACATGTATTCGAATCCAACTCTAAACTTTTTGTCATAAAGTGAGCACATTTACTATAGTCCAAGATATGTCAGACAGCTTGGAAGAGCTTTTGCCTTCACACATGAAAGAGGTTGATAGCACATCAAAGACGTGGCAATCTGTTATATTTTGGATAATCAAAGATAAAGGGCATGGTTCTTTGGATTCGAACATTTTTGAGGCAAACCAAAGGCCGATAAATAGGGGTAGTTTCCTATGTTTCAGGGGCAATGGAGAAGATGTGACATTGAAGACCAGCATGGAGATTTAAACATCCACCACAGCCAAAATAGAAAAGGACCACATGGCAAAGAACGAGAATGATTGTAATTAAGGCTATTATTAACATAATATGGAGTTAGATTCCTATTTGATTTAGATCTCTAGAAAGTCTAGTTGCAGTTTGTTACATTTAATAGGCAGTTAAAAGTTGAATAGGTGTCATTAGAAGTAGATTTCGAGTTCCCCTCATGCTTGAGGAGGAATCTCAATCAAGTAGAAGAGCTCTATATATAGGAGAAAGAAAAATGTAATAAGGGTTGGAAATTTATGTAAAAAGCTCTGTTATTTAGCTTATGTAAAGACTCTGTTTCTTTTGGTAATACAGTACTGGCTTCTTCTTCTCAAGAATCATAGAGAGTTCAATGTATGAGTTCCTTTTGTTGTCTTTTCATGTTGTCTACAGTGTTATGAGTATTTGATTACTTAGAAATCACTTGCAGTGTTCTAATTTCCTTCATATACTCATAGACTGTCCTTTTGTGTTTGGTGTACTCTACCTATATTTAAATCTTAATGCCTTGAGTTTATTGCAAAGCCAATTCTACTGTTAATGCTAAGTCACATATGACTTCATAAGCCCAATGGATGCTTGTTAAGTTTGATTCCACCATCTTCATTCCTATTTGTTTCACAAAGAGTTAGCCATCTTAATCATAATAAAAAACCTTCAATCCTTTGAGAGAGACCTCTCAGGCTAAGGAGGCTAAGCCTTAGCTAAAATATTGGTTTGAAACAGTTACTTGAAGTCTTCTTGGTTTGCAGCCTTCCAGGGCGTGATTTTGAGATAACAGAGTGGACAAATGGCAGGGTCAATCTGCAAGGTGGAGGATCATGGAATCTTCCAGAAACTTCTCCTGTGACACTTGCCTCTCTGCATTCGCCCAGGGATGAGTAAGAGATCATCAATCTCCAAGTGGAATCAAGAACTATCAGAGAGAGGAAACTAATCAAATCTCAAAAGCTGACTCACCCCCCTTGCAAACATCTATATATGGATCCCTTATCCCAGAGATCCAGAGGCTGGAATTTTGTATCTTGTAAGGAAGTGTTGTTGGTTTCTTGGTGTAACATCATAGTGTTGGGTGATCTAAGCTTTTTATGAGGTGAAGAAGGGATTTCTCGCTGAGAGGATGACGTTGGGTCAGAACAGTTGGTTGTAATCCTCTTTGCTATTCTTGATTATTAATAAAGCTATTCAAGTTTTCCTCCACATTCTTGTATGATTGATGATATATGCATTTGTGTGGTCAATATATATCTGGTCCTATATTGTTTATGATAGTAGATCTTTGTTCTTGGATAGTGTTATGCTGCTTTGATTCTACAGGTGCTCCTTGAAGTTGGGTAGACGAGGAAGTGAGTGGCAAAGATCTATCAGAAGGGAGAGGAATCAAGAAAGAAACCAAGCGCAAGACAGAGGTTGGTCTCCTTTATTCCCCTCTTATCTACTTCTCATAAAGGAAAACGAAAGTGGTTTTAGTTTGTTTGTTTCTAAGGTAGCTACCAGCCTTAGTGGGACTAGCAGCTCTACATAGACACTATATTTCCCGATAACAACATGGTCAATAATGGTCCAACATCACATTGTCACAAATATTCTATCAATATGAAAATAAACTGTCATAAGCCATGGTCAACCATGTTTATTTAAGGGTTTATAATATTTATTTTAGGGTTTATATTATTCTCTTGGGTTTTTCACATTATTCCCATGGGTTTATAATCCCTTAGGTTTTTAGTATTAATCTCATTGGTTTAGTATTCCCTTCATTTTATAATATTGATCCCTTGAGTTTGTTAATTCAAGGGTTCATATTCCTAGGGTATAATATTATTCATAGGTTTTATAATATTAATCCTTGGGTTTAATGTAATTTTTTTGGGTTTATAATCATGCTCAACCATGGTCCAATGTCACATTGTGGCAAAACTTGTCTCAATATGACAATGAACCATAGAAAACCATTGTCAACCATGGTACAATGTCACATTGTGACAAATATTGTCTCAATAGGAAATAAATCATGGTCAACCATGGTCCAATGCCACATTTTGACAAAGATTGTGTCAATAGGAAAATCAACCATGGTTAACCATGGTCATTCATGGTCAATAACCATGGTCACATTGTGTGAAAGATTGTATTTATATGAAAATTAACCATGTAAAACCATTATCAACCATCATCAACCATGGTCCATGTCACATTATGACAAACATTGCCTCAATATGGAAATCACTCATGCTCAACTATGGTGCAACATCACATTTTAACAATATGAAAAATAATCATCGTCAACTATGGTCCAATGTTGCATTATAAAAAAGATTGTGTCAAATTGAAAATCATCCATGGTCAGCCTTGTTTATTTTAGGGTTTATAATATTTATCTTAGGGTTTATATACATTGGGTTTATAATATTAATCCCTTGGGTTTAATATTATTCCCTTGGGTTTATAATCCCTTGGGGTTTTAGTTTTAATCCCTTGGGTTTATAATATCAATTCCTTGGGTTTATGGTCAACCATGGTCCGATGTCGCATTGCAAGAAAGATTGTCTCGATATGTAAAAAGACCATGGTCAACCATGTTTACTTCAACCTATATAATATTTATCATAGAGTTTATATACCTTGGTTTATAATATTTATCTTAGGGTTTATCATAGGATTTTCTTGATATGAAAATCAATCATGTTCAACCATGGTCGAACATGAAATTGTGACAAAGATTGTTTCTATATGGAAATCAACCATGGTCAACCATGGTCTGATAAGCGTATATGCAGCACATACAACCACATGTGTAAATCAACCATGGTAAACTAGGTACGTTTATTAATCATGATCATTACATTGTCTGAATATGAGAATCAATCATTGTCAACCATGGTGAACCATGGTCCAACATCATATTGTGACAAAGATTGTCTCAATATGTAAATCAACCATGGTCAACCATGTTTATTTTAGTGTTTATAATATTTATCATTAGGTTTATATACCTTGGTTTATAATATTTATCTTAGTGTTTATTATAGGATTTTCTCGATATGAAAATCAATCCTGGTCAATCATGTTCAATCATGGTCGACCATGGTCCAACATCGCATTGTGACAAAGATTGTCTCAATATGAAAACCAACCGTGGTCCAATGTCGCATTGTGCAAATATTGTCTTGATATGGAAATCAATCATCATCAACCATGGTCAACCATGGTACAACGTCTCATTGTGGGAAGGATTGTCTCAATATGAAAATAAGTCATGGTCAACCATGTTTATTTTAGGGGTTATAATATTTATCGTAGGGTTTATATATCTTGGGTTTATAAGATTAATCCCCTGGGTTTAATATTGTTCCCTTCGGTTTATAATGCCTTGGGGTTTAGTATTAATCCCTTGGGTTTATAATAACAATCCCTTGGGTTTTTAATATCAATCCCTTGGGTTTATTAATGTAAGGGTTCATATTCCTAGGGTATAATATTATTCATGGGGTTTATAATATTAACCCTAGGGTTTAATATAAATCCCTTGGGTTTATAATCATGGTCAACTTTGGTCCAACATCACACCATGACAATGATTGTCTCAATATAAAAATCAACCATGGTAATGCATTGTCAATTATGGTCAACCATGGTCCAATGTAACATTGTGACAAAGATTGTCTCATTATGAAAATCAATCATGGTCAACCACGTCACATTGTGACAAAGATTGTCTCAATATGAAAATAAATCATGGTCAACAATGGTCCAATGTCTAATTGTGACAAAGTTTGTCTCAATATGAAAATAAGCCATGATCAACCACGGTCCAATGTCACATTGTGAGAAAGATTGTCTTAATATGAAAATAAACCATGGTCAAGCATGGTCCAATGTCGCATTGTGACAAATATTGTCTCAATATGAAAATTAATCATGGTTAATCATGGTCCAACATTGCATTGTGACAAAAAATGTCTCAATATGAAAATTAACCATGGTCAATACTGTTTATTTTACCATTTATAATATTTATCATAGGGTTTATGTACCTTGGGCTTATAATATTAATCCCTTGCATTTAAGATTATTCCCTTGGGTTTATAATCCCTTAGGTTTATTAGTCTCTTGGTTTTATAATATCAATCTCTTGGGTTTATATTCCTAGGGTATAATATTATTCATAAGGGTTTATAATATTAATCTTAGGGCTTAATATAAATCCCTTGGGTTTATAATAATCTCGTGTGTTTATAATAATCTGGTAGATTTATTAATAATATCAAGATTTATTATATTATTGATAATATCAATAATATTATCATATTATTATAATATAACAATAATTAATAACTATATTTATTAATTATTATTAATTATTAACGATTATAATTATTAATTATTAATATTTAATATTTATATTTATATTGTTTATTTATTGGTTAATTAACAAGTGTCTAATTGTGACAAGGATTGTTTCAATATGAAATTCAACCATGGTCTCATGTCACATTGTGAGAAGGATTGTCTCAATATGAAAATCAACCATGGTCAATCACTATCAATATTAGTCAAACATGGATGACCATGGTCAATTATTGTTAATAATGGTTAACCACGGTCAACAATGCTCCAACGTCACATTTTGACAAAGATTGTGTGAATATGGAAATCAACCATGGTCAACCATGGTCTAACATTACATTGTGACAAGGATTATCTCAATATGAAAATCAGCCATGGTTAACCATGCTCAACCATGGTCAATAATTATGGCCGCATTGTGACAAAGATTGTCTGTTGGTCCAACATCACATTGTGACAAAGATTATCTCAATATGAAAATCAGTCATGGTCAACCACGGTCAAGCATTGCATTGTGACAAAAATTATGTCAATATGAAAATCAAACATGGTCAACAATGTTTATTTTAGGGTTTATAATATTTATCTTAGTGTTTATATACCTTGAACTTATAATATTAATCCATTACATTTAAAATTATTCCCTTAGTTTTATAATATCAATCTCTTGGGTTTATTAATCTAAGGTTTTATATTCCTAGGGTATAATATTATTCATAAGATTTATAATATTAATCTTAGGGCTTAATATAAATCCCTTGGATTTATAATAATCCGTGAGTTTATTAATAATATCAAGATTGATTATATTAGTGATAATATCAATAATATTATCATATTATTATAATATAACAATAATTAATAACTATATTTATTAATTATTAACGATTATCATTATTAATTATTAATATTAAATATTATTAATTATTTAATATTAATATTTAATCATTTATAATTATTAACCATTATTACTAATTTTTATTATTAATAATTAATAATATTTATATTTATACGGTTTAATTAATAATATTAAATAATAATAATAATAATAAAATTATTATTAATAATAAAATTATTAATGTTAATATTTATAAATAAATAAATAAAAATATGATTGATATTTATTAACCACATTTATTTATTAATATAATATAATGATTGTGGTAATTTTATATTCACAGATCTCAAAGCAATTTCCTCAGACCAGGGCCTTTAATCTATTATCAACTCATAGAAAAACTCAATTATTTGAAAGTGATTTGAGCATTTAAAATGCTATTAAGAAAACGTTATGACAAAAATTGGTAAACATACATGTTTCTCAAATAAATATTAATATCGAATGGATTTCAAACACTTTCAATGATTAGTAAACGATATTTGCAAAGTATATACCATTGACATGATTACACGATTTATATTTATAATTAACGACAAATCACTTGAATTGATTTCCAATTAACTATAAAATAATTTAACCCATGATAGTGATAATAAGTGGGAGGACCATGAGTATAATATTTATAATAAAAATCATGTATATTCATTACGAGAGCTTTGGACACACATAAAATAAATCACTGCACATGGGATTTCTAAGCCATGAGATTATAAGTTTATTATCCAAACCATGCCATGTTCAAAGTCCACATGATCACATGTGATGACAATCCTTTTTGTTTGCACATACATATTATGTTAATAAATGAATATCGACATTGAAATAACTACAAAGGTAGCATCATGAAAGAGTATAAAATGGCTATGATTTCGTATTAAATAAGAATATTTCATTTTTGTATTCATGAAATAAGTTAACTCGTGCAACATATATTAATACCAAACTAAACAAATTGAAGTCAAATTAGACACTTTTCTATCTGTGTAGTCTAATTAGTCAAACTACATCATTACTTAATGCATTTTGTTTAATCAATAAATCATAGGCCTCTATGTAGAGTGATATGCATATATTACTAAGAACCATAATTTAATCCAAGGAAGCATATGTACATATTCATAATTCAGAAAAGCTCGAGTGCAAGTGCACAAATAGAATAAAATGAATATTAAACTAAAAATAGCTAAGGATTATAAAATGTGCAGTTAAAATAAAAAAAAAATTATTATTAATAGAGAATGTGTGTATAGAAATAAATTTAAATCATATAATATTTAATGAGTACAAAGTTATCTGGTTGTTTTTATATAAAAGAAAAATAGAAATGAAGTATATAGGAAGATGTATTAGAGATGACTGATATAAATTATGTGTGATGTTGGATAAGGTTGTCACTGATGTTAATATGATAACTTGCATTGTTGAAGCTAGCTCTAGGTTATTGATGAAACTCTAGAATTTCCTAAAAATGATCTTGATATTGTTGAAGATGATGAAGTCCTAGTTAAAGCTAGCCTTAATATATTGTAGATGAATAATGATGCCCTAAGTATATGCATGGATAAAACCCTTACCACTGCTAATTATATAGCTCTTAATTGTTGATGCAAGCCCTAGGTACATAACGTAATGCACTTTGCAAAAGGAGAATACATGATTGTGGAGGGTGAAAACATCAACAACATGGAAGTTGCATGCAAGATCGAAGATACAAGTGGCATCATTGCCACCTATCAAGAAATTCCATGTCATTAGTCACTATGTATCCAAGTCATCAATGTTAGTGGCTTGTCATGTTCTCAGCACAGGATGATGTGGAAATCATGATGTAATCATTCAATTATTATAAATACAAAGAAGTATAATTCCAAGAGTCATGTATGGACAAAAGAACCATGTGAAGAAGTCCAAAGGACATGTAATTCCAAAAGTCATTTAGAAGTCAAAGAGTTATATAAAAGTCCAAAGGTCATAGAAGTTGAAAATTCATATGAGGAACTCAAGAGTCATGGGGATGTGAAAGGTCATGTCTCAACTTATAAGAGTAGCCTCATTACTCAAGAAAAGTAATTTTCACCTTGGTTTCTCCCATATGGCATTAGAGAGATAGAGATAATAATTCTGGGGAGAAAGTAGTGGCTCTAATGCTCTAAAATTGGAGCTAGTGATGTTCATTGTACTCATGTCTCTTGTATCTTTTTCTTAGTACTTGAAGCCATTCAGCCAACACATTTTCATGCATGGATCATGGACGTTTTGAGACTATTATTCTAATGTTTGTGATTTATGTTTGCTCTCATATGTACTAAAGTAATTGAACTATTTCGGTGACTTTGGTGCTAAATTTGTTGGAAATGTGTTGTTATGACTTTAATAATCATAACATTGATGTGAACTATTTTGATTGATGTCTAACAATTCTTCGTTATTTATGTGTGTGTGTGTCTACTAGATTAGTACTATTAATTTTCACTTAGAGGATCACTTTTCCTTCCTTGTAGTCAATTAATCTTTATACATTTACAATCGAACATTCCAAAAGGTGCACTCTCTTTCTCATTTAAAAACACATGTGCACTACTCTCTCATGCCAATCGCTGAAGCCAAGGAAAATCTCTAAGTTAATGCTAGTCGGGCATATTTTCTGGATGAGACTCCTACACCAAATGGTGTGAGGTCTAATTGGACGTAATATTAGGGATATCCCTTGTATGTTGGTGGGTTCCAACACCATTAATAGTTTGTTACAACCTTTAGCCATTCGAAGTCAACGCTGGGAGTAGGTCTCAATGGATATTATCACAAGTTTACCCATGTTCAAAGGAAAGAATGTCATCATGGTGGTAATTGATATACTTTCCAAGTATGCACACTTTTTTGCACTATCTCATTCTTTCAAAGCCAATATAGTCGCCATTGGATTTATGGAAACAATTCAAAAGCTACATGGAAACCCAACGATTATTGTAAGTGACAAAGGTCCCATTTTTCACTAGGAATTTTTGGAAAGAACTATTTTTGTGTCTTGGTACTCGATCATCTTATAGCTCATCTTATCCTTCTCAATATGATGGGAAAATTGAGATAGTTAACAAATGTTTGGGAGGATATCTCCATTGCTTTGTATCTGATAAGAAAGCACAAATAGTTAGCAGAATGGTGGTATAATACTTCCTTCTGTACTGCAGAAAAAATGACCCTATTTATGGCACTTTATGGATATCATCCATCGTCCATCACATAATCTTTAATAGAAAATTTTAAGGTTCAAGCAGTGGAAGGTCACATCAAGCATCAAAACAAGTTTTCCAACTCTTAAAGGATAACCTGACTATGGTGTAGAATCAAATGAAACAACAAGAAAATTAACATCATAGTGAAAGAAGTTTTGACGTAGGTGAGTGGGTATTTTTATGGCTAGAAAAATACAAACAAATGTCCCTAAAGAAATCTAAGAAGGATAATAAATTATCACCCAAGTATTATGGTCCTTACAAAGTGTT
The DNA here is from genome assembly GCA_031772625.1 of Pinus tabuliformis. Taxonomy (NCBI): domain Eukaryota; kingdom Viridiplantae; phylum Streptophyta; class Pinopsida; order Pinales; family Pinaceae; genus Pinus; species Pinus tabuliformis. The sequence continues at coordinate 62,116,085 of CM062819.1, read as the reverse complement.
GCAAAATATTGGTACTATGGGATACAAATTGGAGCTTCATGCATCTTCTGAGTACTTCAATTTTCCATGTTTCATGTAGAAGGTTATAGGTGACAAGCTTCCATTTCAAATAATATTGTCAGAACTTGATGAGGAAAGAACAAACATATTGAAGCTTGAGGCAGTCACAAAAACAAGGAACCGACATCTACAAAATTGATCAATTTCAGAGTATCACATTAAGTGGAAGAACTTACCTACTAAATGTTCCACATGGGAGGATGAGTATTGTATATAGAAACATCCAAAATTACTCAAGCATTGGGGAAAGCACTTTCTTGAAGGACAGGGGCATGTTAGGTCATGATACTACAAGTGCAGGCCCCATATTATTTTTTTTGTTTTGGTAGGTAAGCACCCACGGGGGATTTGAACCAATGACCTATCACAAGGAGTGCCTTAACAGTGCACCCATTCACCATCAATCCAAAGCCCCATGGGCTCCCATATTGTTATTTTTGTTCCCTTACATTATTATTTTTATGTAGGCCCTAATTATATTATAACCCTTTAGACTGCTATATATACCAAGGAGGTCTTGTTTTTTATATTTTCCAAGAATTTTTCATTTATGTGATGTAAAAGGAGGTTGCCCCCTCAAAAAGCCTTATTTTCAAGTCATCGATCTATCTTTTATTATATTTTGTGATATGGTTTCATAACATATTATGATGTCCAACATGAGGAGGTTCAAAATTGATACAAATAGAATGAGGATGCATTATGCTAAGAATGCAAGGTTGGAAGAATCAAGTCAACCCATCCTATAAGTTTGAATTTTAGTCATGAGAGTTCATAGATCTTTTGAACGAAGTCCTAGTTCTAAAGAATGTGCATACCCATCACCAGGGCACATATTATGGTAGGCTAAAGATTTTCGTCATGTAAATCATGGGCTAATAAGAGCAAGGGAGGAAGAAAGTCCTCAACCTTATCACATTGTAAAAGCAACCATTCCAATGAAGACTATCATCAATGTAAGCATCATATTGTAACAAGAAGAAATACTCTTTTGAACATTTCAGTAATCAAATCAAACCCCTTATGGGTTACTCCAATTCCTTTATATTTTGCAATGTTAATTAGTTAATAGTGTAACAGTAATAATATAATTATGTATTTTCCTTGTGCATACAAACATCTTTTCAACTAGAAATGAAACATACAATCGTATTCTCCTTGTTCATAGCAACATCATTTCAATCAAAAATGCAACATAAAATCATTAACATGTAAAGAATACATAAGATTACTTATCTTATGAGCTTCCAGGGAAATGGAGTCAGGGACTATGACTCTCCACCCAACCATATATTGTTGCATCCAATCGTCACTTGTAGCTATCACTCCGAGCTGGATACCAGATATTTAGATGGATTGATCAAGGGATTGTGTACCAACTTATAGTTGAAACAAGGACTCCAGAGGCCCTCCTACCTCCACCCCCCAACCCAATAGTAGTTTACAATATCACTAGGAATCCAGAGGCCTGCAGCCTCCACCCTTTAGTCATTCCACAACTAGAAAACTCCATGGAATCCATAGGCTTCTCCTCCACCCTCCGAGGAATCCATAGGCTTCACCTCCACCCTCCAAGGAATTCAGAGGCTTCTTCTGCACCCTCCATGGAATCCATAGGGTTCACCTCCACCCTGAAACACGGTGGCCTCCACCCATTAATAGAATCTAGAACCCATTGTCAACTAGTCAAAAAAGTAGAAGAGACTCTAGAACTTCCTGTCGGGAATATGAGAGCCAAACCTCTACCAAGCTATCAAGGGATTCTAAAGAAAATCCATCTCCACCCTCCAACCCCCTGTGTGTCCTGGGGTTTACCCTCACCTGGAGAAGTTTCTCTCGTCCCTTGTTGCTCAACTAGAAAATAAAAATCTCCTTTCAAATCCCTTAATTTGACTAGAAGTGCCTCTTTGTTTGCGCTTCTCCATAGTGAACTCCTCTGTGCATTCTCATCCATAGTGATTCTCCCTATTCTCTCTTTTGTGATTGCTTTCCATAATCTATGACTTCCTAAATTCTAACAGATGACACTTTTAGTAGATATTTAAAACAAATGGCAAGTGAATATTTCACTCTTTTGCCTCCATTGGTTTATGTGGTTCATTTCCTACCATTAACTTGCTCCTTTCACCCATGCCCTGAATTGTATGGGTTCTCATTATTGTTGTCCCTTTGTTGGCTTGTTCCTTGCCCCAAGAAATATAGCATATGAATTATTTTTGTATACCATTACATTAGAGAACTAGTGCCATTAATAAGCATAATAGTCTACCTTCAATGGATGTCCCAAAAAGTCCAATTTCGCGTACACCAACTAAACTGAACATCTCAAGCAAGCAACCACCCAGTCTCTAGAATCTGTGTCCCTTTCTCACCCCATAATTCTTTTGTGAAAAATATTTACATTGCAAAAATGTGATTAAGCAATTGGGACTATCACAAACCCCTCCCCCTTGGGGGAACAACGTTTTTGGTGTTCTTTATGGATATGCAACAAAGACATGCTTAAGAAAACACATACTTCTGATGGAGCTTTATATGCACAACTCTATACAGTATTTACACATATATGCATTTGCTTCAACATGAAAACAAAAAAGGATATGCTTCCCTCATCAAGTTAGTCATTTCCCAAGTGGCTTCCTTGGGGCCAAAGTTCCTCCGTTGCACTTTGATTTGATCTATTTGCTCAATTCTAGAGCATGGCGCTCCTCTAATATAGAATGCATAGTGGCTTTGGCTGGAACTCTCCCTCTACTTCCACCTGTAGCACAGACTAATCAATCACATGACTAGAATCATGTACATATATTTTAAGAAAAGAAATATGAAAAACATCATGGACTTTTATTAATGGAGTTAAGGTTGTCTACAATAAATTAGTCCAATCCTTTCAAGTATCTCAAAGGGCCCACAATATTGTGGCTCTAACTTGGCACATGATTGTTGGGTGCTAAAAGGTGTCTTTTGAAACTCATAATTGCCTCACATTAACTATCAACCTGGGTAAGTCTATTTGTTTCAAGAGTGTACACAACATGTGCAAGCTATAAATCTAGAGAGTAATGTTTTTTAAGTTGAACTATAAAACTTGATACAAGAGTAAACGGATGCATTTATAAAATCAAGCTGCAACTATTAATGAAAATATTACATCCATGCATCAAGACTTAATCTTCAACTGAAATCATAATCAAATCTGAAGCAAGCAATTTAGTTGAAAATAGCATCAACCGAGAGCATAGTAGCATTAACCAATCTCTTTCAGATGATTCTATATGAATCACACTCTATCTCAATCAAGCAATTCAAATGGAAATGATGTCAACCGAGAGTTTAGTAGTATTAACCAATCTCTTTTAGTTAATTCTATACTAACCACACTCTTATCGTAATCAACCAAAAATCAATGTCTTAACTGATAATTAATTCAACCTGCAGTGAGCACAAATGAAATCAAATGGAAAAGTTGCGAAGTACATGAGATCAGAATAAAGGAAAGTAAACTAATTGCAATGTAAACTCACAGGAAATCAGAAGATATCAAACAGGGTAAACTTAGCAGAAAATGGAAAAACATCAAACCAATTAGACTCGCGTGAATTAGAAAGATATAACACAGAGGATAGCAGTTTGATCCACCAGAGGCCGGGCCCTAGCCACCAGCGAATACTGCTGAGCTACTTCAGAGAATATGAATGATTAGCAACGTAGATTATGTATTAACCATTGAATTCAATCCTCATTACAATATGGTCGTCCTTCAGAATAACATTTTGTATATTGAAATTACAATTGAGGTCCCAAGTGAAAAGCTAAATCTCTCCATTATCCCCTCTCCCCCTATACTATCATATCTTATCTCTAATAATCCTTCTTTGATCTATGTTTTCATTTAAATACACAGAGAGCAGAGAGAAGTTATAACAGAGATGATTACAAAATGATTCCCATAACAAAATTGGATTGTTCACAACAAATTGATCAGCAAGATCATATATGAAATATCTTTCCATCAGCATTTAACAGGAACAGGTCAAATTTGGTATTGCAACTGAGATAATTTAGAAACCGGCCGCAACAACGAAATTGAGAAAAATGTCTTCAGAGAACCTTCTGTTTCTCTTAATACGGACCAAATGTGGGAAAACTGCTTAATAAAAAACTAATTTGGTCTATTCTGAACAAAACCCATGTTTCGGATTTTCCAAATTCTTCTCCATTTGCCCAAAACATCCAATGCAAAACTGTCACAGCTTATTCCAGCGAATTTCTGAGTTGGAATATTTAATGATGAGTTAGAGATCAAATCTACAATTTGGAAAATATCTTGGAGGCTAAAATGGTGTGTGATGTTACAACAAATTTATTAATAAACCATCATTAGTAAAATCATGCATAATAATCATCAATTTATTAAAAATAAAAGAGAAGAAATAATATTTATCCATAAGAGCATAAATAATTATAAAATGGAATTATATGATAAATGACGTGATAAAGAAGGGTAGAAATGGATGAAATAGGTGTTAAAATGTGATAATAATAATGACATATTAGCGGCCAAACACACCCCCAAACTGAAGATATCGCATGCCCTCATGCAACCTGAAGCCTCTATATTAATCAAACTATATAAAAAAATGTTCATCCCAACTCATTAAATGGATGGAACAAACGAATTATTCCTCAAATAATGAATATTCAATTTTAGCAATGTTGATGAAGGTGTAACAATTTTTATATTGACATTCAACTATATGTATATGAAGTTGCAGCAAAATATGATATAAGTAACAACAAACTTCATTAACCATTTTCTCAAAAACTACAAACCAGATTTTGTTGAAATTCTGCAAGTAGATTTCCATTATATTAATGCTTTTATGATCCAAAAATCAGATCGTTTTGATGCACGGATCATGAGATATAAACAAAATGGTTGTAGGCGACAATGCATAATTTCAGAAATTTGATAAACTAACTTAAAATTGTCTGGGTTTGTGTATTTTAATGATACCTCTTTGTTTTCCAGAAATCACAAGAATTCAGTTCATAGTTTTAAAGATATATGCAAACCAATCTCTGCACTGTATAAAAATGAAACTGTATGCCTTAAATGAGAAAGAAAGTAAAAAACATCCACCATGTGTAGCAATTCCTCCCCCAAACTGGAGAGTTAGCATGCCCTCATGCAATGCTAGAAAACAAATTGAGGTGGTTGCTACAATCTGTTGAAATCTATGCTTGGTGTAAAACAACATGGAATAAGGGAGGTGTTGAGAATGAATAAGAAGAGTAATGGATGATAAAGAATAATAATAGTATGGTCATAATAAAGAAATAAATGAAAGGAACACTCCCCCAAATTGAAAGATTATATGTCTCTGAAAAATGGGAAGTGGTAAAGATGTGGAATGAATGATGATAAATAATGCTCAATGGATTTTCATGAAATTCTCATAAATTTTCAATAAATCAGAAACTTATTCTATTTAACCTCAAGTTTCACCTCTGAAAAAATGTGGAATGACATGTATGAACTGACATTTCTTGAAGCTGATGTATGCTGAGTTGATGCTGAAAGTGATGCAAAAGGTGGAATCCTGGCAAGCACATCATGTCTAAACAATTGTTCGCGTTTGCGAGTTTCTAAAGCCTCTTCTGTTAGTTGCAATAGTATGGCCTTGCTATGAATAGAGTTTCCCCCCATATTTGTTGTTCTCCTGTAAACAAGTCACTATTTTGCATGCAAATTTCTTGAATCCACAGTTTTAGTTTTGAACAACAACATATAAGCCACATGCAAAGATTTCAATAAGAAAAAACTTTTGAATAACCTTCCTCATCCAATTGGAAAAGGGCGTTCATGACCTTAAAGCATAAGAAAAGTGTTGTTCTGATGGCAAGGCAAGGGAATGAATAGTATGGCAGTAATTAAAGCAGAGTACACATATCAATGATAAGACGACAAGAGGTATGATTATAATGAGAGCAGAGTGTGTAAAGATAGTTATGAATAAGAGGTAAGATGCTTTGGATTGATAATAAGTTATGCAAAAAAGAAAAATGAAAGCAATATGCCAAAAATATGCTTTGCTGACGATATTCTAGCCGAGAAGGATGCAATTGATCGGAAAACAATTTCTATGCGTAAAAGTTCATAACAGGGAAAAATTAAGGAAATAACTTCTCCGATAAAAAGAGAGAATAAGAAAAGGGTATTATAGTAATAATTGATGATAAGATATAACTTCAATACCATAAGCAGAGCCTCTGCTACCAGCATTCATCCATAGCCTCGGCAGGGTTGCTTTTTAACCCATATGAGCCAGGATCCTCAATTTATAAATGGAAAGTTCTAGTGTTGTTCTACAGAAGAGATCAGTGTGTTGGCGTGGTAACCAGATAACCACACTGCCATTCACTGGGATGTAGCAAAAGTGATCAGGCTGGCTCGTGATGATACCTCCTGTTCCGAGGATATTTTGCCTATCCAATGGATCATAACTCTGGTGTGGTGGCCATAATGAGAATGTCACTTTGTTACAGCCTTTTGAACATGGTAGGCTGGCTCTTAATGAGACCCCCTATCCTCCATATGCAAAAAAAAATTGTTGTTATTACACATTTTTATGATAAATAAAGGGAGGCTCAGTACTCCTTAAGAGCAGGGATAGTGGAAGAAGTTGAAGATGTCAATAGAAAAAAATATACCCATAATCTCATTTATTACAGACAAAGAAGATTATAAACAAGAATGGTGGAACCAACATGGTATTAAGATGATCAATCAATATCATGTACAGCAGAAAACGATGCAGTAAAGTAGTATATAAATAACTGTCCCTTTTCTTAAAAATAATCTCTCATCCAGAAGCTGTCTTGTTAAAGATCATAATGTGAATGATATTAAATCGCTTCAATAGAATCCATAATTCTTGTCCTCATAAAAGTAGTGTACTTCATGCCATGAAAGGGAATCAGTAAAATGTGGTTGAGATGAACTAGGAATACTCCCACAAGAGGAAGGAGGTGATATTCACAACACATAAAACTTCACAAGAAGCAAAAACGCTATTTCGAAGAGGGAACAACAAAAACTCAAAAAGTGTTGTCCCCAAGAGGGAACAACAAAGAAACTCAAAAAGTGTTGTTCCTCAGAGGGAATAGCAAAAATAATGAAAAAGTGTTGTTCCCTGGAAGGAACAACAAAAAAATTTGAAAAGTGTTGTTCCCTAGAGGGAACATAAAAAAACACTCGAAAAAAAGTGTTGTTCCCTTTAGGGAACAACAGCTATTCCCTGGAGGGAACAACAAAAACAGTCGAAAAAGTGTTGTTCCCTTTAGGGAACAGTAGCTGTTCCCTATAGGGAATAGAAAAAAACACTTGGGAAAAGTGTTGTTCCCTAGAGGGAACAACAAAAACACTCGGAAAAATTGATGTTCCCTTTAGGGAATAGCTGCTACTCCTCGAAGGGAACAACAAAATCATACTAAAAAAAACGTGTTGTTCCCTGGAGGGAACATCAAAGAAAAACATATAGAAAAAGTGATGTTCCCTCTAGGGAACAACAAAAAATACTCACAGAAAGTGTTATTCCCTGTAGGGAATAGTAAAAACACAAGGGAAAAGTGTTGTTCCCTGTAGGGAACAGCAAAAAACACTCGGAAAAATTATTTTTCCCTTTAGGGAATAGCAGCAGTTCCCTCGAGGGAACAACAAAAACACTCGAACAACAGCTATTCCCTGGAGAGAACAGCAAAAACCACTCGGAAAAAGTATTGTTCCCTTTGGGGAACAGCAAAATCATACTCAATAAAAATGTGTTGTTCCCTGGAGGGAACAAAAAAATCGTACTAATAAAAAATGTGTTGTTTCCTTTAGGGAACAACAAAAAATACTCGTAGAAAGTGTTGTTCCCTAGAGGGAACAACAGTTGTTCCCTGTAGGGAACAACAAAAACTCACAGAAAAAGTGTTGTTCCCCGGAGGGAACAACAGCTGTTCCTTGTAGGGAACAACAAAGAACACTCGGAAAAAGTGTTGTTCCCTAGAGGGAATAACAAAAACACTCAAAAATGTGTTGTTCGGAGGAAATAGCAAAAACACTCGAAAAAGTGTTGATCCCTTTAGGGAACAATTGCTGTTCCCTGGAGGGAACAACAAAAAACACTCAGAAAAAGTGTTGTTCGCTTTAGGGAACAGTAGCTGTTTCTTGGAGGGAACGTTAAAATCATACTCAGAAAAAACATGTTGTTCCCTGGAGGGAACAAAAAAGGAAAACATACAGAAAAAGTGTTGTTCCCTTTAGGGAATAGAAAAAATACTCGCAGAAAGTGTTGTTCCCTGGAGAGAACAACAAAAACACACGGAAAAATTGATGTTCCCTTCAAGGAACAGTAGCTGTTCCCTATAGGGAACAGAAAATCAACACACGAATAAGTGTTGTTCCCCAGAGGGAACAATAGCTTTTCCCTGTAGGGAAAAACAAAAGAAAACAGGGAGAGAAAAAAAACACAAACAAGTAATCATCCCTACTGCTCTAAACAACAGAAGGGCAATCATAAAAAGAAAGAAAAGAAATAGAAAAAAACATGAAAAAGCAATTGTATTTACAGAAAAATAGAGAAAAGCAATCATATTTACAAAAAAAAAGAGAAAAGCAATCATATTTACAACAACAAACAAATAGAGAAAAACACATAAAACAATCATATTTACAGTTTAAAAAGAAATAACTTTTTACAGAAATGAAGTTGCCGAAGGATTGCCTTCTGCAACTAAAACTTGCATGGTGGGGTCCTCATTGTTCAATCGCCAATGGAGTGGAAACTACAATTTGAAGGAAGCAACACCTGAAACAAAAAAACATAAGAGAAATAAAAAAAGAAACAACACTTTATTTAAAAAACAATATATAAATAAATAAATTAAGTTACAACAACTATGATGTTATTTCCTAAGGGAATATCAATCTGTCAATGGAAAAAAATGATCTCTTGGAAAAATGTTTTGGCAACAGTGACATGAATCTTCAAATGGAAATCAATTCTTCATTTCTTCTGTTATGAATCCGTTAGGTAATGAATTGGATGAAATTCCCTTGTTTCATTAAAATTTCTTTCAAGAATCGCTTGTCCATAAATTGACCTTCTTTATTCTCCTAGGACCTGAAAAAATGAGTGTCTACCTGCAATAAAACATTAAATCACGAAGAAAGAGAGGTGACCGGGCTCCCCTAATCTAAGAATTATGCAAAAAAACTAACAAATATTTACTCTGTAAAACAAATCCATGGAAAAATAACAAAGTAAAATTAATTTATTACCTGCGGGAGAGTAGTGGCCAATCATGCTAACCTACAGTGTTTTAATCATAACTTCTTTGTTTTTCGTCCAATTTGAGTGATTCCAAAGCCAAATGAGAGCTACTTAGAAGATATATCATCAATAGAAACAAGTTTTAAAAATTCAATGATATGATATGTCAATTTTACCTAGAACAACCTACATAACAGAGTCATTTTCAATTTCCCCACTTAGAACAACAGTGGATATTTTAAGCATAGATTTTTTGTTTGATGACGGATTCGAATGATTCAAATTGGAAATGAAAGTATATTAATTTATGTATCTCCAATAGAAGCAGGTTTTGAAAACAAAAATAATTGATGGGTCAAATACTCTAATTAACAGCCGGAAAAACATAGTTTTAAGAGTGCTGATTTACGATAGACAGTCAGTAATTTGGTCATAACTTTCTCATATGATATCGAAAATGATTAATTAAAATTTATTTGTAAACTATATTCATATGGGAATATATCATAGGAACATGCTTTCAAAATATAGTCATTTAGGCCTCCAAAAACTGAGTGTCCCAACTCTGTTCCTGAGATGCCTACTATACACCGATTCAATGTTTTGGTTATAACTTTTTCGTTTCAAATCCAAATTGATTGATTCAAATTGGGTTGGAAAGTAGACATCAAGGGATCCGTAGGATAGAAACAATTTTTAAAAATATAGTCATTTAGGCCACCAAAAACTGACTGTCCCAACTCTGTTCCTGCTACCTACTTGACACCCTGTCAATGTTTTGGTTATAACGTTTTCATTTCAAATCCAAATTGCGTGATTCAAATTGGGTTGGAAAGTGGACACCAAGGGATACTTAGGATAGAAACAAGTTTTAAAAATATTCCTTTTGGTCCTTCAAAACATGACTGTCCCAACTGTGTTTTTAGAAATTTCATCAAGCCCACAAACCAAAAGAATATGATATTTAAGAATTTTTTTCCAAATTGGTGATAAAAATGAATATGAGTGTTTGTAGAACTGTTATTTCTATTATAATTCATCTACATACATAAATAAATTAAAATATTTATCACCGATGTTGATTTCCACAGCGTGTTGCAACAAAAACAACTATTTTTACATAAAAACAAAATGTATTTATTTATGTCCTTATTTATTTTATTTTTTACACTAACCTACTTTGATTTGAAAAACGAATATGATTACGTAAAAGAGTACTTCTAGTGGAGCCATTTTTGAAATAAGTTCTCAAGTGTGTATATACCCAAATTTGAAAAATGCATGTTAATGAATATTAGGGTATGAGAAGCCAACTTCCCTTAAAAAGATGGTGACAAAATTTGTTGAAGTATGGAATGATGCTACAAGAAAATGATGGAGTGAAACCAATCTTCAATATATCCTTTACTTTCTTGATTTCCCATAGTCGTCATATCATGAAGTTCTTGAGCTTTTAAAACGACTTGTTGATGCAGACTAGAAGAAACCTCATTTTCTTCCATAACTTCCACAATTTTTGGATTTGAAACATTCTGAATCTCAATATAAGTTTTCTCCAATGGCGCATGTGAGATAGAATGGGTGGGAAGGGTAGGTAAATTTTGTAGTTCAACACTGTAAGCATGTTGTACTAGTTTATTATGGTGAGGGTGTGGAATGAGCTGAGCAGGAAATTGTGTAGGGAATGGAGCATTTTGATGATGTAGTTGAATGGGTTGAGTGGATGATTTTGATAGGCAAGCAAGATGTTGTGGAAGAGCTGGTGAAGAATATGGAGGATGTGTTTGTGCTACAAGATGAGGGAGAGTAGTCATGCAATCATAAGATGAACCATGCACAACTTGTATACAAGATTAGTGGTGGTTATATTGAGATTGACATGAGTATTCCATAATGGATTATGCAAGTAAGAGAATGGAGAGGAAGTGTTTTGAACCATACATATAAGCCATGCTTCCCATGGTTTTGACCTTGTTGCAGCTTCCCCATCTCTTTGATATGCTACTTCCATACCAGATAAGGAAGGACAACTATCTATGGGATGCTCCTTTCGGTAATGAGGGAAAAACACTTCTTCAATTTTTTGATTTTTCTGAACCTACAAAACATCCAATTTTGAATTGAGAGAGCTAATAAAATCAATTTTAAAATGTTCAAATAAATCATTTATTTCAACTCTTATGTCTCCTGTTCTTGTAGTAGATTTGGAAAGACAGAAGAAAATTCTCTAGAATTCTTACTAGCCTTGGAGATTCCTCTTGAATACCTTATGCACAATTCACAAACATCATCATATGATAAATGAAAAACATCACCTTTTCCTATCAGATTTAAGAGTTCTAAAAATTCATCTTTGATTCCTTTAAGCAGGAGTGTTTTTAAAATCTCCTTTTCCAAATACTTATGCTTTGATTTTTGCAAGTTGTATCGAAATCGCTCCACATATTCCTCCAAGCTTTCATCTTCCCCTTGTATCATATCAAAAATATCCTCATTGGATTTGCAGTAGTCTTGGTACTTCTTAAAGAATATGTTCTTCATGTCCTCCCATGTTTGGCTATAGTTCCCACCTAGGCTCATGAACCATCGAAGAGCTACTCCTTTTAGAGTAAAAGGAAACACTTTCAACCTTTGATCATTAGTATAATAATCATATCCTCTACAAAGTATTTCAAACTCAAATAAGAATGTATCCAGATCTTCATTTTTCAAACCATGAAAAATTGTTAGAAAAGATGGGGGAATTATGTGCATTTGTGTCACTCCTCCTAGATCTTTGATAGGAAATTCAAAAATTGCAATGTGAGTCATTTCTTACCATAATAGAAGATGTTTTTCATGTTTTTCTTCGAGGCTCCTCCTTCAAATGTTCCTGTCAATTGGTTAGTGAAATGGGTGGTGCTTACATCACCACTTGAGTGGAATTATGAGATTTTTAAAAAAATTCTACCTCTAAATTTCCTACTTCAATTCCTATGAAATTCTGCTGAAAAGCGGGCAGAGGAGCAAGCACTTTACTTTCTCGTTACACAGGTTCTTACCTCCCATTTTTAATACCCAATTCTTTCACAGTAGACAAATATCAAACACCTACTTCAACTTCTATGAAATTGTGCTGAAAAGCAGGCGGAGGAGCAAGCACTTTACTTGCTCATTACGTAGGTTCTGTTAGGGCCTAAATCTACCTCCCAAACTAAGTTGCAGCAATCAAGACATTACAGATGGATGGGTTTTCTACAACAGTTTAATTTAGTCATCAAATATAAAAAGGGCATACATAACAAGGTTGCAGACATGTTATCTAGACCCATTATAAATGCATCTACCATACTTAAGAATAATTTTGTACTACATGAAAGCTACATTGAATAATATGCTCAAGATATGGACTTTAAAGATGTATATGCAACTTTGAGTCAAGGCAAAAGAGTAGAAGAATTGGACTATCATATGAAGGACCAACTCTTATACCATTGTGGGAAACTCTGCATTCCACAAATTGAGAGGATAAAGATAATTATTGAAGCACACTTTTCTCTAATATTAGGTCACTTTGGGGTAAGTAAAATAGTTGCATAGTTGCAAAGATTTTGTTATTGGCTGAAAATGAATGAGACAGTTTCTAGATATGTAAGAGGGTGTGCTATTGTGTGCTAAAACCAAGCCCAGTAATAGGAAACTAAGCTTGTACACTCCATTGCTAGTTCCTTCTCACCCTTGGGAAAGTGTTTCCATGGATTTTGTTGGAGAATTGCCTAAATCTAGGAAAGGTCATGATTATCTATATGTTGTTGTGGATAGGTTCAGCAAAATGTGTATTTTGATACCTTGTAATAAATGGATTACAGCTGAACAGACTGCAAAATTGTTCTTTGAACATGCATGGGCTCATTTTGGATTACCCACTTCTATTATATTTGATAGAGACACCCGATTTGTGGGAAGTTTTGGTCGAGTCTGTGGGAGCTGATGGACACCAAACTAAAGAAAAACACAACTTTTCATCCACAAATAGATGGCCAAACAGAAGCAGTAAACAAGACAGTGATCCAGTTACTGAGAGGTTATTGCATCAAACATCCTAAACTTTGGGATGAACACTTGTGTTATGTGCAACATGCTTACAACAGAGCAAAACATTCTTCTACACAGAGATCTCCTTTTGAGACCTGTTTTGGTTTCACACCAAGGTCTCCTTTGGATTTTGTCTTTGGTAAAGATACCATGGTTGATGGACATAGTGATGTGGACAGGGCAACCAGGTTCATTGAACAGATCCAGGAGATCCACCAGGCAGTATAGGAACAGCTGGAAAAGAGCCAAGCCAAGTACAAGGCTATGCATGATAAGAATTAGATGGAGCATAGTTTTCAAGTTGGTGACCAAGTTTGGCTGTATATCAGCAAGGACAGAATGCAAGGTGAAGGTAAAAAGCTAAAGCCTATCAGGTATGGACCCTTTAGGATACTTGAGAAGATTGGTGAAATTGCATTTCACCTTGATTTACCAGCTTACATGCACATCTACTTAGTCGTAAATGCAGATTTCTTGAGATTGTTTGAACCTTCAATGATTGAAGACCCTAAAGAGCAGAGTCAATTGCCTTCTATTGATGACCTTCTACCTGAATATCTTAATGAATTGCAGGAAGACATAGTGCTGGATAGGAAGGTGAGGACAACGCGCAGCAGAGACGTTGAGTACCTCAGAATTGGGCTCAAAGGTTCAAAGTCGAGCAGTGCAAAGTGGATTGAGATTGGACAAGTGAGAAAGCAATACCCTCACTTAGTCGATGCTTGAAAACCAACTTTTGGTGGTCCAAAATATTTTTTAGTTGGAAGGTCGTGATCCGAATTAGATCCATAAAGAACTGTCAAAGGAACCATGACTATATCAGGTTGGGACAAACATCAAAGAAATCCAAAACATCAATCAAAAACACCCCTAAACCAGTGGCAATGGTAGCCAGCATGGAATGACAAGGACCTCAGTCAAAGCATGCTGACTGAGGCCCATGGAGACTACGCAGGAGGCTGAATTAGCCCCTGGGAGCCACGGATTAGGAAACAGAGGAGGTTTTTGATGCGCAATTAGTGCCTAGTGCTAATCGCGCATTGCTGGGAGAAAAGGGCCAAAATGGAGTAGCCCCGAGCGTTTGGTCATGTGGAGAGCTGGAGAAACGCACGCAAAAGGCGAAAAGAGCTAAAGGACAAAGGCGGGATCCACTCCGGAAACTGGCAGTATTGATCGGGGCGCCCTCAAACGGTAAGTGATTTTGGAGAAATTGGAGCGATCCCACTCAACGATCGATGCGTGGCAAGCAGAGGAGAGAGAAAACCGCTGTTAATCTCGCACTGACAATCAAGCAAGTCAACCGCGCAAAATTTGTGTATGGCATTAGATCTAGAGGCCCCAGATCTAACAGTTGAGATTGCGCCCGATGGGGGAAGCAGAATCGATGAAGGATTAAGCTGCAGTTTGCAAAGATTTGAGGTCCATTTGACCACCACGGTGGAGGAAGACTCATTCCACGACGTAACCAAAGAAATCAACCGAAAAAGCAGGCTGGCGCGAGTTACAGGATGACATGTGGCCACTCCCTGTGAGCTGATGATGACGCCAAGCCAGAGAACTCCAAGTGCAGCTGCAGAAGGTGATTCGACGGAGGCGGAAGAGGAATCGAACAAACATGGGAATGAGTGGCTTCAAAGCCATGAATAGAGACAGAATACACAGTCAGTCGAACAGACAGAGAGGCACAGCGAACCCCGAGAGACAGAGGAACCAGAATCCCTATAGGAGGACGGAACACAGAGAATAGTGAAGCAAAAGCATAAGACGGAAGATAGAGGGCTGAGCTGACCAGAGGCAGCATCGAGCACCAGAGAAATTGAGAGATTCAAGCCATCCCAAAGAGGATCTGTCTGGACTGAGCACCACATTGGGCTCTCTCCATTATAGACCAGAAGGTCACAGAGCTGGTAGGCAAAAGAAGTTTGTGTACTCAAGTGGCTTGGGGAATCCAAGAACCACCCTGCCAAGCAAATTTCCATCTTAGGAGACTTATATTTAGTCCCTGCATTGTAATTTTCTGCTTAAGACACAATGAAACAAGGCCACCACTGAAAGCTGGACCGGAGATGTAGCCCTGGAGAATAGGGTGAACTCCTTATTAATTGCTTGTGTTCTTGTATTGCTTACTGTATTTCTCTGTTGTCTTTCCATTTTAAATCTCTGTGTATTGGCAATCTGATCGATCTGTTGCTTAAATAACATAGACACACACCAGCACATGAGTCTGTAATACGTTTATTCAATAAATCTTTAACTGATGTCACTCATAGGGTGATTATCAGATCACCAGCGCAAGGTTGCATCTTTAAGGGTGGATGGGAACAATTTCAACTTCTAGTCGTCAGAGGTATAATCATAAGTTCTGCATATGACATCAAATTCAAACAAAAAGGTATCTAGGTCCTCGAAGGTTAAGCCATGGAATTCAGGAAGGTTAGAGGGGCTTATGTTTTTCATCCTAGGATCTCCATTAGTTTCTTTGATGGGAAAAACATCCTCAGCTGTGTTTTCAGCTCCTTCTCTATTTTCAATCCCATTTCTATTTTCAGCCATGGTGTAGGTTGGTGGAATAGTCTCTTCTTATTCTTCCCCAATAGGATCTTCAAATATTTTTGGTTGTTCACCTAATGGGTCCTCTAACTCACACCACTGAAGAAGAGGGAATGTTGGTTGTTAGATGCAGTGGGGGTATTTGGCAAAAAAATTCCTAAGTTGTCTCTACTCCTACAAGGCAAGAAAGGACTTTTTTTTTTATTTTTTCAGGGTTTTTTTAGAATTACTTGCAGAATAGAAAGAAAGCAAGATTTTCAACTATATGTTGAATTGAATTACTTGCATAATGGAAAGAAAGAAAATATCGCAAGTACCTCTTGGATTCAAAACAAAAAGGAAAGAATAAATCACATCTACTTAGACATATCCCCGACAATGGCACCAAAAGGTGATGAGCTCCAATATTGCAGCAAGTATGCTACGACTCCTAGGGATACCAACTTTACTTCATCAACTCGGGGTTTGTACAAACTTGGAGGTGACAGTGTTGTATACACATTAGATGCAATGGTATACTCTTGTCACTTTTCAACTGGGGTGATATACCACTAGGTTTCTTCAAACCAGTCTTCTATTGACTAGAAGGAGTCTAGCTAACAAATAGCAAAGGGAAAATTGTTCTTAATGCAGAAAGGAAATGTTGCCTACTCTAGGCAATGAAATTGTTGAATTGGAAAGTGATATCTAGCTAAGAATTTGCACATATTGCTTGCAAAAGAGACCTAACTTAACCTTGCATCTAACATCTAGTTATCTTGATTAAATAAGCATGGAAATTATCCTAAAACTATTGTGACTGTTGCATGCATGTGCTACCTAGAAATTACTGAAAAGCCTTTTTGATTTTCAATTTTATGAATGCAAATGCTAATTGAACCAATTTGATCTTTGGCAGGGGGGGAAGGTATGGGGAAACAGGTATGGAATGGCGTTGAGGGTATGGAAGCCAAGTGGAGGCCCAAACTAATCTCATATGACCATTTCTTCTCAATTCAGGCTTAAAACAGGTTGCTACAGGGTTTCCTATAGTACTACAAGATTTCCTAGTTCTAATACAGGATGCCCTACTTTACTATAGGAAATGGGCCGAAATCTATAGAGACGTAGGAAAGGTAGAATGAAGTGTGGGAAAGGTGTATGATGGGGGAATAAGGCACAAAGGAGGTGTACAGTACCCAAGGCTCAGACCAAGTCTTCAAGATGGTTGGACTTACTCAAGGAAAATGTCCACTTTGCTACAAAACAGAAATTCGGATTAGGGTTTGGTGGACTTTGGCAGCGTAGGTGGAGAAGACTTGGATGAGGCTGGTGAGATGAGGTCTCCCTGCAAATCAGAAACTCCTGCAACAACATACATTATTTTCTTCATTTATGCCCAACTTCATTTATATATGGAAAAGATGAGTTGAATTTAGGAAAAACAGAGTTATTAATAGCTAATGGCTAAGTCTATGAATGGAAGTGCTTCTAAACCATAGAAAACTCAAGAAACCAAAATGAAAATTGCAGGTACTTCTAAGGAATTGAGAAACAATGATCTATGCAACAAGAAATCCTAAGTTATGCAGTGATCAAACAATAAATATAATTTTGGGCTGTGAGCATGGAACCCTCAAACCATGATCCCATAAGGGAGATGAGGCAAAGGCCACTACCACAAGCTTTTCTAAAGTATTTAATTTCACCATTATACCACTAATATATTTGTCCACAGATGGAAGCAAACTAAGAAATCATCTTGCAGATTAAACAAAACATAAGTCACTTTAGCAACAAACTATGAATGTAATTTAAGCATACATATACAAAAAAGAGGAACCTCTACTGCTAGGGTTGGGCCCTAACCCAAGAGCTTCAGCCGTCTGAGTCAACTCAGTGTTGGATCAAGGGAATAATTCTCATTCTCATCAAAAAGTCAAAAATACATAAGAGTAATTAGTCACAATGTCTTAACTCGAAAATGCCTCTTGGCTACAACAAAAAAAGTCGAATCCTAATCAGATCCTAGGCCTTCTTATTTATACAACTGAAGCTACCAACAACTTCCTCAAAATTATGGAGATTTGGCTCCCAAATTTGAGATTAACTTGTCTTCAACTATCACTAGCTTGGCTACCAATGACCTTGATGGGCTTGGCTGCTTGTAACTTCAAGTTGAAGGATCGGGTGGAGGAATCTTTGAGTGATTGAGAAGTTAAGGAGGGAAATCCAATCTCCTAAAATCCCTCTTGCTTGTCTACTTCAAGTTCCTGCACTTAAATTAACCAAAATTGCTCCAAATCCTTCAATTAATGCACATTAGGCCACATGACATAACATCTCATCTTTACCCTTCTCACTAAGCAAAATATAATAAAATATGTAAAGAAATGTGAGAAACATTGATTTTAATAAGCTAGAGAGTGGAATTAAAGTCCATATAATTTACCTATTGATGAGTCTCATCAATAGTCTCTTTATTCAGTTGTCGGTAGTCAATACAGAGTTGGAGTGTCCCGTCCTTTTTCTTCACAAATAATATTGGGGCTCCCCAAGGTGACATATTTGGTCATATGTAACCTTTATGAACCACGTATTTTAGTAGCGCCTTCAACTCAACTAGTTCGAGAGTTCTCATCATAAATGGTGTTTTGGATGCTAGTGCTTCCCTAGGCACCAAGTCAATCGAAAATTCTACCTCTTTGTAAGGAGATAATATAGGAATATCCTATGGAAACACATCCCTAAACTATTGCAGTACAAGATATTTTTGCATGTTTTCACTTTCTTCTCTTTCTACATGGCCATTAGCATTTCCTTCATTGGTATTTTGCACAACAACAATTGACAACCCTTCCAGTAGTTTCACTTGGATTACATGGCTATAACTTGCCTCATAATGGTGGGAATTCACCTTCCATGCAATACTTTTTTCCTTCCCATTTCATCTAGGAATTCCATTTCCTTCTCATAGAAATCAACCTTGGCACGGTGCCTATACAACCAATCCATACCCAGCAATATGTTGTATGCCCCCAAGGGCAACACGTTTAGGTGCACTATTGTTGGCATGCCTTGAAGTTCAATCTCACAAGACTTTATCCAATGGATCACTCTCCTCTTCATTGTTGTTTCCAATTGAACCAACCATGAATCTGCATGTGTCTCCTGGGACAAATTGTATTTGTCCACAATTTATGGGCTTACATAACTATAGTTAGAACTGGGATAAATAAAAATGGAGACAAATTGATTACACTACTTACCTTCCATCTCAATGATGGATGCTTGGTGATCCACCTAACGATTTTCCATTGTTGCATAAATTTTGGGCAAATTTTTAGCTACATCACCCACCGTGTGAGCTTCCTGGGTAATTTTCACTTCCCTTGATGCAAAGTCCCTTGATGCGGGCAATCCCTTTTTAAGTGGATTTCACCACACATCCAACACTTTAGTCTCTATTTAAATTCATATTTCCACTACCATGTTGTTGGCTACTACATTTGTCCTCTGGCATTTGGGCTAGTTTTTCTTCTGCAACTGATTCATGGTAGTTAGGTGCTTACTTCATTTTTTATCTGTGACTTTCTTGGTCGATTGCTTTTTATATCTAACGTTTTCCTTGGCCTTATAGTTTTTTTAATTTCTGGGCTATGCCTTTCCTACTCATAGCATTTTTTTAACTTCTTAATGGCATCGTTAAGTGTCTAAGGATCCAGAACCTCAATCCAATCCTTAATGCTAGAGGTAGGCCACTGGTAAATCGCTAGATTTTTACCTTCTCATCCTTGAGATGTGGCACATATCTCAACAATTATAGTTACTTCATGATGTATTCCTAATTTGACATCTTCCCCATCATGAGCTTATAAAATTCCTTTATCTTGTTGTCATAATAATACTCAGTTAAATTTTGATACTTGAAAAGCTTCTCAAATTCACTCCAAGCCAATTCTTCCTCAATGATGCTTCTGACATTATTCAGATCTTCCCACCATATGTTTTCCATTCCTTTCAAACTGTAGGTGGCATTCTTGGCTTTCATGTTTTCAGAATAATTATAAAATATTTAAAAAAAAATCATGCCCACAAACTAGGCTTCTACACCTTTAGATTTCTTCATAAATCCATCAAATGTGGGTTGTTTGGGTTTCTTAAATTCCTCTACCATATAATCCTTTTCTCTCCTTCCTTAATGGTGATGATGGTGACTTCTGGTAGTCGAGCTAGAAGATATGCTAGAAGGATGCACATAAGTGTGGGTCCTTCCTTTTTGGGTACTTAGTAGTGCATTCCCTTTCATAGTGTCTTCACTCTCTTGTTTATGACTCTTCCTAAACCCACCACCATTTGCCCCAATTGTTTTCTCTTATGATTCTTGAGCCATTCCCCTACCTTTGGACTAGTTCCCAGCTCATACTACTTCTTCCTCTACAAATTCAAGAGGAACTACAAGAGAATTGCACTAATTTCAGCTTGCATTTCCTGAGCTCTCACCAACCTTTCCTTGTCTGCCTTAAAACTTTTGACCTCAGCCCTTATGTTTCTCAAGATTTCTAACCAATTCAAAGAGTTTTCCCTCCCCCTTGTCCAAATGAGTTTTCTTCTTCATTTGACCTGGCCTCTTTGTTTCCATGTTATGATTGATCCAAGCTATGCTGCACCATTTTGGTCCTCATTTCTATGTATTTCACTATTTATTGTTTCTCATAATGTGTTGTGGAATCACACAAAACTATTAGGCACATAATAAATAATTTAATGAAAAACATCATGCCCCTAGTTATATATTTTGGAGGTTGTTATAGAAAACCATCTGCAGCAACAGTCCTTATCTGTACATCATTATCAGTAAATCAACAATTTATTAACACAATATACAAGAAGTCAACAATTAAACCAGCTTTTAACTCCTAAACATTTGCTTAGTTAGTTTCTAAAAATCATTATAAGGCCTTCTTGTAGAATCTTGTTGTCACTTACCCCAAGGTAGAGCTTATCCAGTCCAAGTGTTGAACCTATATGCTCTGACACCACTTGTAAAAACATCTCCCCACCCTAACCCTAGTGGAATATGTTCACTTGCTAATCCAATCTCACTAGTAACAATTAGAGACATGGCATAATAAATTTTTTCCCTTTTCTCTATTTCCTCAAAACTAGAACTAAGCATCACCATTGTGTTCATCTTGTCAAGGTGAATTTGGTGATATAAAACCTTTCCCAACTTAACCTCTAGATCAGAAGTTATGGTACTTTGATTTTCGGACAAACTAGAGGGTGCCACATCACCAACCCTACCATGTAGAGACACGTGGCCATGTCACGTATCCAACCTCCTAATGCTACCTGGACGTTCATTAGTGGTCGTCAACCCATTTATTGCAAACCGGATCGCGGTTTCACACAGAGGCAAGTAGAATAACTCTGTCAGCAGCAAGGGTGTGACTGATGCAGTGAGTCAAGGAATGTGTATGAGAGGTTCCAACACTTTGAAGGGGGAAGGAGGTGAAGGTGAGTTCCAGGTTAAAAGGGATGAGTCCCAACTTGGCTAGGAACACACAACACAAAGGACGTGTGTAGCTTCTGGTGAAGCAGTCCACTAGGATGTGGCAGTCACATCATACAAGGTAAGATAACATGTACAACACTCACGGATCAATCTGAGATGAGTGTGACAGTTTTTATAGCAAGTTTCAAGTGAAAGGTCTATTTGATGTCCGGCATAGAAGTTCACATGGAAGGTGACAACATTAACAACACAGGAAACACATTAACAACAAGATTCATATAGTTTCATGTGAATCATTTCATACACAAGTACGTAAGTTAAACAACACATATCATTAAATCAACTGGAGCAGTCCAACTACAATAACAACATATGCATGCAAATGTGCTAGCTCTTATTATATAAAGAAGTGTAAGTCACAATCATACACTAAATACCTGCTAGCCCCAACACTGGAATGTTATAGCCACATTTGCTTGCTCCTCCAAAGAGATGTACTAGCTCCATGCAGTGGAGAAGCCAAGACTCATTACAATACTATCCAAGCATTCTTCAAAATAGACTTAGTAGAAGCTTAGATGACCAAAATCCCATGAAATGAGTTATGAGGGACTATTTATAGCAAAGGGTGGGATGACCCTTGACATTCCCCCTTGTGACAATTCAACTACCCTCATGACTCTTCACCTACTCTATGACTGTTACATCCAACCATTGACACTCGAATTACAATTGACATGACTCAACATTACAATGCACATGTACTCATGTGAGACAAGATGGCTTGAGCAAGCCTTGCAAGACATCAGTAACACTCAGTCCGTTGTGGTGAGACCAACTCTTTGACATGCTTGTGATGGTGAAGCTGGTGAGCTGATGCCAAGCTTGGTTGTCTGTGATGGTGTGCATGTACCTCATGGTGACATCTTGCTGAAGCAAACTCTTGCCTCCATTGCAACCAGTTCATTTGTTCAACCCATTCATCCAACTAGTCTGCTAACATGTGAATGGTCTTCTTGGGTACGGTTGAACCAACAACACACTAATGCATAGCATCCATATTGATCTTCAAGTGTGTGTTGGAAGTCATGCACATCAACTTGCCAAAGTACATGTTCAGTTCCAGTTGGACTTGCTTCTTGTCTTCACCTTGGTGAGTGTGTTGAATGGGTTGGATTGCATGCTACTGGATTCCTTGCATGCGATCAACAACACTACTCACCATGTCTACTCTGTGTCAGCTGCTAAGATGGATCCTTAACTTGTACGGGTGCAGTTTCATCCATGAGTGCATGTTGTACCCACTGCTATTCATGTTCCTGTTGCAACTCATTCGCCTATCTGTGCAGATTCATGTTCTTCCTGAGTTGCTGCTTCAGCATATGCAACTCCTTTGTTCCATCTTCTGCCTTCACACAATCTTCATGTCGTGTCGTCACTTCATAGCCCGAGTCTCCAAAATTGATTTCATTATCAGTGGATCTGCTTGATCTTGCAACTTTGTTCCACCTCTATGTTTTCAACAACCATCCTCTTGCATTCGCTAGGTTCGTTTCATTTGGTATTTTGTTGTTCATGATGTTGCTCAATGTGATGTTGCTATTGTCATATCTTGACATCCTTGTCTACGAACAACTTGATGTCTTCGTGGGTAGGCAATTCCATAGACACTTGATCAACTTCATCCCCAAGTGTGCTATGAACGGTGTCTTTGCCTCTGGTCTCCTAGAAACCATTGTACCTACACTGCTGCTATAGGGATTAATGCATGGTGTATGGAGAATGAAGGAACCCTCAAGGGTCTTCCCGGGACCCTTGGCAGACTGTAATATTATATGCAACTTTCACAAAGATACATGCATGTCCATATTCAATAAATAACTATCAAAGCAAGATGGATTCATTACCTCGAGTCTCCGTGTAGAGTTACTAGAGAGCGCAATTCATCTAGGCGGAAGTCCCCTGAGCTAGCTCCAGATCAAGTCCTGCACATAGAAAGAGACAAGCGTAATCACAACATAAAACCTTGATAATCAATATATGAATATACAAAAGACATCTAGTTGCACATAACTAAGCTACTCATGCTAAAAGGCATTGAATAAACATATAAATGAATTATAGTACCAACACCACGGAGTAGACAATACAACTATAGTTCTATATTAATGTTGAAAGAGTGATTACAACTATCGGTTGCATCATCCTTCCCTTACCCCTCCAGCTCCTCTCTCTATCCCTTCTTACCAACTTCTTATGCTTAAGTCTGATACTCTGCTCAACACTCGAGTAAGCTATCCTTTCAAATGATCTAACCTCTATCACAATAGCCCTAGATATGCTTATGTAGCATCCAAAGTTAGGGTTGCGAAGTTTCTCCATGAATTTCCTTAGGTAAAAGCAATGATTTTTCCATTCTTTTGAGCTCTTTCCCATTTGCCTACTTCATTAGGATTAGAAATCCCCCAAATAGGTCAAACTTGGATGTTTCCTTGCTTTTCTAAGTTTATTTAGGAGAGAATATAGGGATATTTCTTAGTCAATCCACTCGTTTGACCTTTAGATCCTCATTAGGGTTCACTAACACTTCCCCCAAGGTAACAAGTAGAGTTACTTGGGTCACTAACGCTCCCTTAGGCTTGCAGAGAAGCTTTATAAAGCAGGTTGTCATTGTATAGGTAGCATTATTTTGGAAACAAGGTTTGTGAACTTGGTCATTGCTTCAGTCATCATGTATTTCCCCTTTGAGTTGATGAGGAGGTCATTTTACTGTATAACAAATTCCCCCTAAAGTGTGAGATCAGAGGTTGTGACGATGGCCGAAATACTTTACTTAACTATTCTATTCCTTCTTGACAAAAATAGAGAGAGGAACGGAGCTTCGAGTGGTACAGGAAACCTGATACAACACATATATAAAACAACTGAAATCATGTCCTGAGTCGAGCATTCCCATGCTTAGTAGCTATGTCAGAGTGATTTTCTCAATAAAGAGATATAACAAGTTTGGCCGCCGATAAGAACAATGTGGATCTGGGTCATAATAGGATCATTCTGATGAGCTGTCTCCAAAAAGCAATATACGCAACTTGAGAGAGGAAACAAGGTTGAGTGATGTAAACCTCTACCAAAGGTCTTGAATTCTGCTTCACCGAACAACATAGATCGATGCATGTGAATATATGTGCTGATGTTGAACATGCACGAAATCGTCTGATTACCAGTCAATAATGGAGACTGTTAACAGATGCGAGGAAGGCCACCAATAATGGTGATGGTCTCCAAGATGCACAGTACAATCTAGCGAGTGTGAAAAATGCTTTTGTCGTCAAACACTCGTAGAATCGCTTAACCAAGAGTCAATAATGAGAACCCCTAATCAAACACAAGGTGACCTGCCACTGATGTTTGCAAGTACCAAGGAACTGAATGTGTTTCTAGGTTGTCTTCCTAGATAGAGTGTTGAAGTCGATAGGAAGAGACCTGTCGAAAGGTAGGAAATAATGTGTCCTACATCAATCGACACGAAACAAGACAAAAATGATTTGTTTTTTGAGGAATCTTTGAGCATTGGGTGAAAACGACAGAGGGCATGAGGAAAGAATATGCTTGATGGGTTGATGGAGGAAACAAAAGGTTATCCCTTGAACAATAGAAGGCACGACAATGGTTTTAACCATGCAGCACTAGACTCATGAACACTAAAGTGTTAGGATACAAAGATGCAAGAACATCGGGGTATTTAGGCTAAACTCATAGGATGGTAAGATTCATATTGAGAGGCCATCACAAGGAAGGTTTATCTGAGGGAGTGCTATGTTCAAGGGAACAACTGCTGCCAAACCACACTTTCAAATACTTAACACATTTTTATTGTCCACTTTCCCCATTTGATTAGTTTAGTGAGTCTAGACAGGTAAACTCATAGATCTTTTCATATTTTGAGACTCTGAAAAGGACTACAAAAAGAGAGATTCTATGTCCTATCCGATTAGTTTAATGAGTCTAGACAGGCAAACTCGTCAATGTTTTCAGTTTAAGAGTCTGAAAAGGATCGTAAGAAGAGTGACTTTATACCTCGTCTGTGTAATTTAATGACTCCAGACGAGACAACTCGGTGGTCTTTTCATATTTAGAGAGTCTGAAAAGATCGTAAAGAACAACTCTAGGGTGGTCCCTTTGTCATAGTTTTTAACCGGGTGCGACAAAAGTTTACTAGTATACCCGGATTAGTTACTTTTTTGTGAGTTAATCTACTGAGTCCAGATAAAGAGAAACCTATGCTCAATATATGTTGACCTCATTTTGTTACGAGTACAAGGAGACATACTAAACTTGATATTCTTCGTGAATTTTTTAATGAGTCAGACAACGACAAACTCAGTACCTTCATCGAATTTTAACGAGTCAAATGAAGAAAACTAAAGGTATATTTTTCAGTTTAGTAAGCAAGTAAAAAGAGGTAAAAGAACTGTTCATTCCTTCTTCGTAGATTTAATGAGCCCAAAGAAGGGAAAAACTCGAGGATTTTTTTATTTAAGAGCAAGAAATGGTCCCAAAAAAGCAAGTGCTCTTTTTTTTGCCGTAGATTTTTAACGAACCCGGTGACAAAAACTCGGGCTTTTTCAGTTTAATGAGTGAGAAAAGTACCTAAAAGAATGTTGGGTTCGTCTTCATAATTTTTTAACGAGCCCAAAGAAAAAACTCGTGATTTTTTCAATTTTATGAGCGAGGAAAAAGCGCCTAAAAAGAATGCTAAAATCATCTTCTTCAGTTTAATGAGCTAGAAAAAGAGCGAAAAAGAGTTTCTTGGACTATCGTCGTATGTGTTTAATGAACCCAACGATGAAAAACTCAGGGATTTTTTGATATAAGAGCAAGAAAATATCCCATAAAAGAAAGTGCTCATTGAGAATTGCATGCAGCGATTGCTGCCATTAATTCCTAAAAGTACTTTCATCAAAAAGATAGAAAAAAGTAGCAATTCCTATCAATATGGGGTCATGCATGATAAAAGAACATGGGGAATGGATTACTTCCTCTTTAATGATTTCAATAAACCATGTCTCCAAAAATAAATATAAGAAAGTTATTGAGTTTTCACATTCACCATTTTCACTGTTTGAGAACTGTGAGAGCGTTTTGGAGCCAAAGAAAAGAAGATTTTCCATGGACGATTGTGGGAGATCCGGGAAACCATTCAACGTGTCGTCAGTCCCAAGTAGATTCCAAAACCTTGATCTTTTCTTTACTTAACCTTTCTTATCATCTTTTGGGGTGGATTTTTACAGATCTGTGGAGCCCTAAATCAGTATTTGCGCACTAACGCCCTCTAATAGGCCTGCAGGGAGCGTTAAACACCCTTTACTACCTGCTAGAGGGTGTTAATCCTCCCTGTGTACCATTGTGGGGAGAGTTAATCCTTAGAACACATTTTAAAACCCAATGCAGTGATTCCTGAAGCTTTTTTGCCCCATTTTGAATGACTTTCGGGTTGTTTTGCACAAGTTTCGGGCCATTATGGCTAGCCTATGCAGAGAATGGGCCCATGACAGCCAAGAATTATTGATGCAAAATGATCGAGCATGCATAATTGCATTGCATCGCTGCGGTTTGTTGAAGCATGCAAAGTTGGACTTGATGAAAGGGCAGGAGGACTTTTTGAGATGGAATATCCAATGCTAGGATGAACATGAGCAGGTGTTCAGGATTTTAGATCATGAGTTAGCCATTGACCGTGACGATATTTACTTTTAGATTGGTTTGTCATGCTGAGGAGCACAAGCAAACTTTACCAGGGGTATGCCTGATCTTCGATCCACCCTAGAGCTAGTTCAATCTTACTGTATCCCTGAGAGTGGACTCGTCAACAACAGAGTCCCCATAGAGAGGATTATTTCCAGATCTATGAGGGCCATTTTATGGTTGATTGTTCATTTGGTGGGGTCAAAGAGTCCCCACGTTGCAACAAAGGCCCAACTATTGCTTGCAGTTGACTGTGTCTAGCCTCATATATTCAACTAGTGTGAAGCAGTGCTTCGCCAGTTGAAGGTAAAATTGACCACATGCAAGACTTGAACCCATAGAGTTTTGGGTATGGCACTCTCATTGTCTCATTCATACTTGAGAGGGTACCTATTATGCACCCGAGGATGAGCTTAGGTCCCTTTGATCCGAGGGAGCCGAGACAGGGGTGATGGTCATCACTTGATCCTCACACGGGAGGAGGACCTATCTGACACTTCTTCAAGGAAGAGTTCTTTGAGTGGCTTCATGGCCAAATTGTGATCATTGACGACTATGCCTATGAGGGCATGGACTTCACCGGTGACCCTGACTTGATGCTGCCTCTCGAGACCAACTAGGGTCCTCAAGGTGAGAATGATTTTTTAGAGTAATTAAAGTATTTTTGAGCTTTGGAATATTTATGTTATGTTTTTTTTTATTTTATGGGTGAACAAGTACTAACATGAAGCTTTTTGCTTGACACAGACGTGGCGCCATTACGACCTGCAGGCGAACCTCGCCACATGAGGCGGGGAGAACAACTACCTGCTAGGGGGGTGATGCTGACAGTCTTCGCAAGGTTATGATGAACCTGGAGGACTTGAGCATGGGTGTTCCCCCCCTTCTTATGAGGGAGATCCCCGCTCATATGCAGTGGCACACAGTCAGTGTGCTTGAGTAGTTTCTAGTTCCTCTTCGGAGGATAGCTAGAGTAGTGTTATCATTTCAAGAGAAGTAGGCTCTATTTAGCAGGTGCTTTTGCATAGCCAATGGGTGTTTATAGCTAGGCTTAGTAGCCATTTTGTACTTAAAACATCCATTTTTTGGAATATTTTGATGTAAAATACTGGATTCGATCTATATATATCTACAGATATTTTGGTATTTTATGATGTAAATTTTTTTAAGTGTTTTTTGTAAATTTTTAACTCTGTAAATTTTTACTTTTCATACATGTATCTATAGTGAATGAGACAGATGCCAATCTAACACATAGTTTGCCAATGAATCAACAACTGTATTAAATTCTCTAGGAATGTGCTCATATGTGATAACTTCAAATTAACGTTCCAAGAGTCGTACCCTTAAATAATGATGTAACAAGGTTGGATTATGAATGTGATAATGATTTGTCAATTGCATAATGACAAGCAGAGATTCTAACCTGACCACCAGATTGGAGATGTCCCTTGATGACGCTTTAGTGAGAAGTGAAATTATGAACATGTACTTAGCAATATTGTTAGTGGTAGTACCAAGAAAGAATCCCCTGGAACAAAACAGTTCCGACTCAGGTGTGTAAATGATCCAAGCAGTTGATGCAATGTGTCGTGTGTGACTACTGGCACCATCTGCGTATCCTACATATGCTAAGAGTAATGAAGGCATCTACATTACGAGAAAGATGTATGAGACAAATACTCCAATAAATACCAAAAAAGTCCAATCACATCAAAAAAGAAGTAAAACTTATAAATACATAAAATTTCAAAGCACATGCCTAGTGCAATACTAGGCATAATACGTTTTCAAATAGAGCCCATTTCGAGACTCAGCGAACAAGACTCCTTCCCAGTCCTAAAGTTCATATGCCCCTTTCGAGAGGGCTTTTTTGATGACATATGGACCGAATCATAAGGGTTGAATAGTTCCTGCCCCCAAGAGGTCATGTTTTTTATCGTAGAGAAAAACAAGATCTCCCTCTTTGAAAGAACGAGGCTTGACTATTAGAAAATTATATATTATGGAGCAATGCAACACATAAAATATTGCAGAAATATAAACACAAAAAATGCATAAAACAAGAGAGACACAGATATATGTGGTTCACCCAGTTTTGGCTACGTCCATGGAGAAACAACCAGTCCTTCCTTTTATATTATCCAGCAAATTGAATTGATACAACCTACAGTAGATCCGCTGTAACACCCTCTTCGCTCTCAATCTCCTCTCTCTTTCTCACTCAGAATACAGATCTACATAGACACAATACAATTCCCTCATATATAGTGAGGGATTGCCTTCTAGGGAAAAAACCCTAAATTAAACATAACTTCTATCGTTAGATCTCCACCTAATGAACGGCTCAGATTGACTAGAAATTACTATAATTTTACAAGGAAATTTTACATCTATTATTAGCTTCGGAGGCGCTGCCCCCGAAACCCCCCACCAAGGGGGGTTCCCCAAAGGTCGCAGCCGCCCCCCCTGGACCCCCCCTACAACGAATATTTTTTGGGCGGTGTTGCTGCCCCATTTCGAACTGGGGTCCAATGTGGCGATACCTTTGAATACAGAATGTTATCACTGTAAAACTTCCTTAAAAAATTTGGACAACTTACATGGTTTCTCAATTCTTGTATCAGTCATGGTCAAGTCATGGTGAAGTCATTTTTATGTTTTAGAGTCTAAGTCATAGGGTTAGAGTCTCATGTCCATCTTCAAATAAAGTTTGATAGCCTCATTCCATGTCCTAGAAGCCTTACCATGTGTTTAGAAGACATATCTCACATAATTTCGGAGAAATTTTGAAACTAGCTACGAATCCACGTTTTCGTAGCGCAGACAGTGTAAAAATCCTGTTTTGCGCTACGAAATTAGTGTTTTCATAGCGCTACGAAACCCCTGTAGCAGCCTATTTCAGCAGAAAAAACTGTTTTACTAGTTAACTTCCAGAAGCTTTTCTGAGCAGCTGAAAACTCATCTCTGAAAATTGAAAGAGGTTTTATTCCTAAGATACTAAAGTACAAACACCTCTTCCACTTTCTTCAAATCCATTATTATCTGGGAGAAATGAAGGACCAAAGTTGCGCTACGAAACTGCTGTAGGTGCAGTTTTTCATCTCCTGTTTTACACCTGTTTTCAAAGACTCATTCTGGGAGGTAGAAAATATGTTTCAAAAAAAAAAAAGAGGTTTTTGTTAAGCACAGATTGGTTCACAAAAACCTCCTTCATTTTTTCCAAATACATTTTTTACGAGAAGTTATGACCTCTGTCCCAAGACCTATTTTTCAGCCAGAACAGAGCAAGGGACAGTTTCCTGTTTGACACGTGTTTTTCAAGGACAGTTTCTGGACAGCTGGAGAAATGTTTTAAAAAACCAGGAGAGGTTTTTGTTCTGGACAACATGGGATACAAAAACCTCCTTCATTTTCGTAAAATGTGTCATGGATGAAGAGATAAAGGCTCTGTCCCACGTGCCAGTTTTCAAGTATCTAATCCTAAAAACAGGGAAACATGTTCCCTAATTTCTAGGGTTTGTCTAGGGTTTGTCATCAGCAGTTGGGTGACCACGTGGGAGGCTTCATCAAATTCGACTTCATGGAGTGTTAGGTGTCAAATAATGTTTTAAATGTTTAGATAATTTTGTTGTAATCATAATAAGGAGTTACACTCCTAGTTGTATTAGGTCTTTAGGACTGCTAGTTAGGTGTCAAAAGCATTTAAAGTCTTGTTTTATGGTTAGAATAGGTGTCACTGATGGTAAATTCAAATTCCCCTCATGATGGAGGAAGGAATCCAAGCATGTAAAGAGCTCTATATATAGAAGAACATCTGATTTACAAAGGGTTGGAAATTTTTATGGAAAAACTTGTATTTGGCATATATAAGACTCATTTTCAATAATGCATGCTTGACTTTACTTCTCAGGATTCATGAAGGGTTTTTTATGTTCAGAATATGTGATGTTGTCCTTTTCTTAGTTTTTTTTACAGTGGTATGGATGTATAATCACTCAGAATTCACTGAATGTGCTCTAACTTCCTGTATACATGCATAAACTGTGTGGTCCCATATGAGTTATGTTCTGAATGTTTAAACGCTGAATGCCCTGACTTCCATGTAAGGTTGAGTTCATTGTTATATTGAGGTTTTGTTGACTCCATAAGTCCAATGGATAGTTTTGTTTAATGTGTTTCCACCATTCATATTTTTTATAGTTGTTCTATAAGAGTTAGCCATCTTATCTTTATCAAAATCATTAACCTTTGAGAGAGCCCTCTCAGGTTGAGGAGGCTAAGCCTTAGCCAAAAGTTGGTTTGAAATAGTTACATAAGGTCTTCCCGATCAGCAGCCTATCAGGGGCATGATTTTGTGATAACATTTTGGTGCGTCTGCCGAGAGCCTGAAGATTATTCATTCCCAAAATTATGAAGCTGAACTTCTGAAGGTAGCAGGAGCTCAGAAGGTTTTTGAGGCAGCAAAACTACCTTGACGACTCCACACATCGAATAAGAAATTGGAAGGTGACTCCACTGCTAGAAGATCAGTAGCTTGATGAAGTTTCAAGATGAATTCCACTGCAAGAATGAATGCCAGGTATGCTCCTATGAATCGGTCTCATATCCCTGGTTTTCCAAATCCTATGCCAAAGGTTGATTGGTTAGAGGATCTTCCGATATTCAAAGATGAAAAGAAAGACAATGTTGCTCTTCATTTGGTTAGGTTTCATATGCATGTACACAGTCTTAAGGTTCACTTTCCTGAGGATTGTCTCATGAAGATGTTTATGACCACTTTAGAAGGAAAAGCATGGTCTTGGTATAAAAGTTTGGAAAATGGTTCATTATATTCTCTCGCTGATTTCCATGATGTGTTCTATGACATGTATAAAGAATGTCATCCTTCCTTATTGTTGCTCAAAGATTGCTGTAGACATTCTTTAAGTCTTATTCAGTACTTGGAGGATTGTTATGATGATGATGAATTTATGGATGAAGAAATTTTAGAGGCTCTTCATAGCAATGCATTTCAGCACCAAGAAGAAAGTATAACATCTCATGAAGATCAGCAGGGGTTTATTTGTGAAAACCATGTTTCATCCTTTGATATGAATGAAAAGATGCAGCAGATTTGTCAATCTTTTGATCATAAAGAATATGAAATTGATTGCAAACACCAAGAAGAAATAATAGAAGAAATTTCTTATAATCCTCAGGCAGAAGAAAAGGTTGTTCAATTTTCTAATTCCTTGCAGCAGCTTACTTCAAAGAATGATAACAATAGTGAGGAAAATTACGTTGTTTATGAGAATCATGCAGAAAGGCAGTTGGATAGCACATCAAAGGAATTTTGTGTGGTTGAGAATTAGTTGTCTAAAGATGTAGAGTGTTCTTATGATCATCAAAATAACCATGTCTTCTTTGACCCTATAAGTGAATACATGGCAAAGCTTTGCACACCAGTATTTCATTTTCATTTGCATTATGAAGATCAGGTACATTATAAGTTGATTTGGTCATCTCACTATCATGGTTATTTTGAGGTTGAATGCAGTCAAGAGCCTCCCATATCAGAAAGGACAATTGATTGGCTTTATTGGAAATATCATGTTGCTTGAGCTACAAGTGGAGCTTGCAGGTGATAGGGTAGGTAGGAATGTGCAAATAAGCTCAGGGTAGGTTGACTGAGCATCTATTTCAGTAGGTACAGTTTGAATTCTTCTTAAAAAAAATCATTCAAGGCTTGAGGAGGAAATTGGGCAGAAGTTCAAAGTTTTCTTCTAGAGGATGGATAGCGGCACTGGAGCTACAGGTTCTTAATGTACCACAAGGGCACACTATCCCTAGTGGAGCCAATGTTATCACTGTAAAACTTCCTTAAAAAATTTGGACAACTTACATGGTTTCTCAATTCTTGTATCAGTCATGGTCAAGTCATGGTGAAGTCATTTTTATGTTTTAGAGTCTAAGTCATAGGGTTAGAGTCTCATGTCCATCTTCAAATAAAGTTTGATAGCCTCATTCCATGTCCTAGAAGCCTCACCATGTGTTTAGAAGACATATCTCACATAATTTCGGAGAAATTTTGAAACTAGCTATGAATCCACGTTTTTGTAGTTCAGACAGTGTAAAAATCCTGTTTTGCGCTACGAAATCAGTGTTTTCATAGCGCTACGAAACCCCTGTAGCAGCCTATTTCAGCAGAAAAAACTGTTTTAGTAGTTAACTTCCAGAAGCTTTTCTGAGTAGTTGAAAACTTATCTCTGAAAATTGAAAGAGGTTTTTATTCCTAAGATACTAAAGTACAAAAAAATCTTCCACTTTCTTCAAATCCATTATTATCTGGGAGAAATGAAGGACCAAAGTTGCGCTACGAAACTGCTGTAGGTGCAGTTTTTCATCTCCTATTTTACACCTGTTTTCAAAGACTCATTCTGGGCGGTAGAAAAGATCTTTCAAAAAACAAAGAGAGGTTTTTGTTCAGAACGGATTGGTTCACAAAAACCTCCTTCAGTTTTTCCAAATACATTTTGTACGAGAAGTTATGACCTCTTTCCCAAGACCTATTTTTCAGCCAGAACAGAGCAAGGGACAGTTTCCTGTTTGACACGTGTTTTTCAAGGACAGTTTCTGGACAGCTGGAGAAATTTTTAAAAAAACCAGGAGAGTTTTTTCTTTTGGACAACATGGGCTACAAAAACCTCCTTCAGTTTTGTAAAATGTGTCATGGATGAAGAGATAAAGGCTCTGTCCCACGTGCCAGTTTTCAAGTATCTAATCCTAAAAACAGGGAAACATGTTCCCTAATTTCTAGGGTTTGTCTAGGGTTTGTCATCAGCAGTTGGGTGACCACGTGGGAGGCTTCATCAAATTCGACTTCATGGAGTGTTAGGTGTCAAAGAATGTTTTAAATGTTTAGATAAGTTTGTTGTAATCATAATAAGGAGTTACACTCCTAGTTGTATTAGGTCTCTAGGACTGCTAGTTAGGTGTCAAATGCATTTAAAGTCTTGTTTTATGGTTAGAATAGGTGTCACTGATGGTAAATTCGAATTCCCCTCATGATGGAGGAAGGAATCCAAGCATGTAAAGAGCTCTATATATAGAAGAACATCTGATGTACAAAGGGTTGGAAATTTTTATGGAAAAACTTGTATTTGGCATATGTAAGACTCATTTTCAATAATGCATGCTTGACTTTACTTCTCAGGATTCATGAAGGGTTTTTTATGTTCAAAATATGTGATGTTGTCCTTTTCTTAGTTTTGTTTACAGTGGTATGGATGTATAATCACTCAGAATTCACTGAATGTGCTCTGACTTCCTGTATACATGCATAAACTGTGTGGTCCCATATGAGTTATGTTCTGAATGTTTAAACGCTGAATGCCCTGACTTCCATGTAAGGTTGAGTTCATTGTTATATTGAGGTGTTGTTGACTCCATAAGCCCAATGGATAGTTTTGTTTAATGTGTTTCCACCATTCATATTTTTTATAGTTGTTCTATAAGAGTTAGCCATCTTATCTTTATCAAAATCATTAACCTTTGAGAGAGCCCTCTCAGGTTGAGGAGGCTAAGCCTTAGCCAAAAGTTGGTTTGAAATAGTTACATAAGGTCTTCCTGATCAGCAGCCTATCAGGGGCATGATTTTGTGATAACACAGAAGATAATCAGGCTCCACACCCAACATTGACCTTTTTGTCATACTGGGTTTTCACCCGAAGCTTATGGGCCTCGAGTGCCAATTCAGCATCTTGACAGGTTGCATCTAGTTGATTTAGGTATAGCAGATGCTCTTCTTCGGCAGTAGTGTTGGGCAAGAGTTCGACAACAATTTGTAAGGAAGGAATCTCACACTCAATTGGTAAAATTGCTTCCAGGTCGTAAGCCAGTTGAAAAGGTGTGAAACCTGTAGCAGTCTTAATAGAAGTTCAATATGCCCATAGTGCCGAATATAACATTCAAAGCCAGTGAGTTTTATGATTACCTACTAACCTATGGATCATGGTTTTTAAGACACAAATGATGGCCTCTACTTGACCATTAGCTTGGGGGTAGTAGGAGGATGATCGATCCCGATGAAAACCTAGCAGCGATGTTAAGTCAGACATCATGTGATTCTGGAAATCAAACCCATGGTCTGTAACGATCGTACAGGGTACATTGAAGCGACAGATGACATGATTAAACAAGAATAGCTTCGCGGCTTTCCCATCGGCCTGGAAGGTGGGAAGGACTTCGACCCATTTTGTAAAATAATCGACAACTACAATAATATAGTTGTGTCCAGTAGAGGAAACAGGATTGCAAGTTACGAAGTCTATCCCCCATTTTGAAAAGGGGCTGACGGAGATAACCAGGTTCAGTAGGGCCGGAGGAGAGCGCATTTTCTTTGTAAACACTAGAAAAGGATGGCATTGCCAGATTGCCTTGAGACAATCTTTGAACAAGGTCAGCCAGTAGTAGCCTGCGCACAAAATTTTTTGTGCAGTAGATATGCCAGAAAGATGACTGCCACATGCCCCAGCATGGCAGTCATTTAAAATGTGTTCCACCTCTTCATGAGTGAGGTAACGTTGAAGAACTGTATCCGCACCATGACAATATAACATATTGTTAAGCACTAAATAGTGTCATGCTTGGTGGCAGATGCAACGACAGTCACCTGACAATAGCTCGAGACGGAACCGTTACGCTTGGAGGTAGATAAGAATGTCACCATACCAAGGGTCAGTAGTGTCGATAAGATAGACAGCTTCATCCAGAAGAGGATCGTGGGCTATCTCGTTAGGATTGACAATGGGAAGATCCGACAAAAGTTCGGCGAAGACTAAGGAATTTTTCGCCTTGGCAATAGTGAAAACCAAATCAAATTGTTGGAGGATCACGATCCATTTTGAATATTTCCCTCCAATTACTTGACAAGAAAAAATGTGTCTCATGGGACTCTCCAAGGCGATGACAATAGTCTGTCGTAGCAGTATGTAATGTCGGAACCAGTTGACAGCAAAGACGACTACCAATGACAGCTTTTCCACAAGTAAATATCTGAGTTCAGGCCCAGCTAGGCCTTTTGACAAATGATATATCACATGTTCACTTTGGTCATCATGAATTTGAACCAAGACCATTCCTAGAGAGGATGGTGAGGCTACTAGGTATAGAAGAAAGTGGCATCCATAATTGGGAGCACTAAGGAGTGGGGCTGATATAAGCACCTTCTTCAAGGCATCAAATGATCGTTGAGCTTGATCATCCCATAGATACGGTACTCCCTTCTTAAGTAGGCACATAAATCCTTTTGTAAAAAGTTTGCTTTCCCTTGCAAATGTTGGAGCTGCAATATGGATTATGGTTCGGGCAATTGAGTAATTGCCTTTACCTTATCAGGATCAACCCTAATCCTGTACTTGGAGACAACGAATCCAAGTAAGCATCCAGACTCGACAAATAAAATGCATTTATGTGAATTCAGACAAATGTTATAAAACCAGAACCTATGAAAGATGGCTCTTAAATGATCTAGGTGTTACATTTGCTGCTTGGAATGGGCTGGAAGGTCATCCAAGTAAGCTTGAATGATATGTCTGATATTGTGAAATGCATAGTCCATGGCCCTTTGAAATTTTGCTCTAGCATTCTTTAAACCGAATGGGAGTTTTCAATAGGCAAAGATTCCCCATGGGAAAATGAAGGTGGTTTTGTGTTGGTCTTTGGGTTTTATAGCAATCTGGTTGTAACCTAAGAATCCATCCATGAATGAAATGATTTACAACCAGTATAGTCATCGACTATTTGGTCGATGAATGTTATCAAATAATTATCCTTGGGACACGCGACATTCAAGTCTCAATAGTCGACACGTACGCGGATGGTTCCTTGTTTCTTATCGACGGGAACTAGATTGGAAACCCATTATGTTAAGGGAACATGATAGACAAAACTAGCACTTAAAAACTTTTCCACCTCAATTTTAATGGTTGCCGTTTTGCAGGGGTGGACTGGTCGAAGCCTTTGGTGAACAAGTTTAGTATTTTCGTATATCTTAATCTCATGCTCGACATTAAACGGATCTGTGCCAGCAATTTCCTCATAAGACCAAGTGAATACATCGTGGAATTCCTTAAAAAGGTAGGTGAAGCTTGCAATTTCCTCAGGATTTCAATCTGCTCCAATCTGGATGTTTTCCATGATTCCTGTCGTGACAGACATATTGATGAGCAATGTCTTTGAAATATTACCCATGTTTCCTTACACGTCCAAAGTTTGGATAGTCGTATATGGTGAGGAAACGATTTCAGGTGTGTCAAGTGATAGGATTTGAAGAGACATCATGTCCGAACCAGATATCAAAACATGATGGTGCAAGTCCTCCCAAGGTTGGTCTTCTAAACTCATGATTTCTCTAATAGCTTCGTCCGTAAGTAGGACTTGATTGAGGGAATAAGAAGAAGGAGTAGTTATGGGAGGGGCAGTGGTACCGTTGGCCATGACCAAAGTGACCGGAGATTCAGATGCAGATTGAATGGCTTGGTAGGCAAACTCAGCTTGTGACAGCAGCATTTGTTCTCCGTAAGTGCCAATGTCTGAAGGGGCTAGTAGGATCCAAGGACCAGTCAGTTCATGAGGAATGGATGAAACCATATTGACTGTTTGTGGAACCGCTGGTGGCAGAAGATGGAAACAACCCTTTAGGGAAGAGGCCTTCATGAGAATGGTAATGATACTAACATAAGAGTCTGGTACACCACCCACTAAGGGTATAGAGCCGGTTGGTAATGAGGAATAATCAGGGGTGCAAAAGGACAACTGGTCCACTGTGACCACCTTTCCTTCCAATGGAAATAGGATGATCTGAAAGATAGTAGACATAATGGTTGTCATGGCGTAAGTCCAACTGCGACCTAGCAAGATATTATAGTTGAGCTTTTTATCTACGACTTCAATGTCCACCCTTACCATTTTCCCATACAAGGTGATGGGGTAGATAGCTAGGTAACCTTTTGATATGAAAGTATGGCAGTCGAAAGCTTTAAGGGAATTCAACGGCGAGGATAGGGTTAGAGAAAGTGCGCCAACATGAAGCCGACATTACGGAGGTAGAAGCACCTTCGTCAATGACAGTTCTATGTATACCTTTACCTTTCAAAAATATTTGCACCTGAAATGCAAGCTAGTGAGAAAGGGAAGGTTTACACTTTTCTATGTTGAAAATTGCAAGCATGGAATCCTGTGGGTCGATACCACCAATGGTCTAAATCAAAGCTTTGTTTTGTGCCAGACATGTTTGTAATATTCGAGCACCGACATAGCCGACGGTGCTTGCGCCAAGTATTCTACAATGTTGTAGTTTTTGGCGGCACGTGCAGATGTATTATGTGTTGTGTGTCGAAGTGCCCCTTTAGGGGGGTGAATCACAAGGTCAGCAACCGGTCTTTCAATATGAAGGTCGTTAGGTGGCGGTGGGTTTTAACTTGAGGAGGGTTCCTTTGCATGAGCGACAAGAGCTCCAAAAGATTTGGCTCTAGTCTTTAGATCTACCATTTCAAAGGTGTAAACGGTAGAGGGTCCTTCACCAGCTGAAGGATGTTGTGAACCACCATTGCCCCCTTGCGGGGGTTGGGGTTGGTTTACAATAAGGTGTCGTTTCTGCTGAGTGGGGAAAGGATTATTTAGGGTAGCAAGGTTCCTACCAGTATCCTTTTTAGCAATGAAATCTGTGCATTCCTGAAGACACAGGCAATGACAGGTCATGTGGTCTTCGACACAGATTTTGCAAGGGAATCTGGAAGGTTTATCATTTCGATCATCAAGGGGCGCAGTAGCCTTCTACTTTGGGTTTTCCTGCTTTATTTACTGCTCTTCAGAAGGAGCGGTCTTTTTCTTATTCTTCTTGTTCTTACCACCGGGTTTTTACGTAGACTACACAGAGTTGATTGCGATGGTAGGAAGAGAAATTGATTTGGTACACTGACATCTGGGAAATGTGACCGCTGAGTTGTTTTACAACAACCCTAGAGGTTGGGCCGATAATCCCATCGGTGTGCGCTCCAAGATGCTGAGTAGCGGGAGCATTGGAGTTGCGAGGGGCATTGGGAATTAAGTCATATAGAGCGCCAAACTGTGAATATATCAGATCTAAGTGTTGGGCATGATGTATGGGTTGGTCTTCTATGA
Organism: Pinus tabuliformis; assembly: GCA_031772625.1. Classification (NCBI taxonomy): domain Eukaryota; kingdom Viridiplantae; phylum Streptophyta; class Pinopsida; order Pinales; family Pinaceae; genus Pinus; species Pinus tabuliformis. Next base: position 62,076,674 of record CM062819.1, on the reverse strand, counting down.
CCGCACCACCTAAGGCAACATCCTTTGTCGATTTGGGGGAGTAGAGACTTGCAGAACCAATCCGCTAAGAGATAGTCTGGGTGGGGAGCTTTGACTAACCTCCGCCTACGTCTCCATTCATGTATATGATCAGAGATGTGGGTGGTGGTATCCTGATGTAATGAAGTGAGTAGTTTTGTCCTAGTTTCATAGCGGATGGGTAGCTGGAAGTGATTTAAGAATTCCATCGCTAGATCATCAAAGGTATGGAATGACGCGCATGGTAACTCGATGTACCACTTGGCTGCGTTGCCAGTAATGGTGAAGGGAAAAATATGTAACCGGATACTATCATCCACCATGGAGTTAGAAACACACCATAGATGGTAGGTGGTGGTGTGTGTACCCAAATCCTCCCCTTGTTTCCCTTTGAACTTAGGGATGTTTGTGGGTATTTTATGTGGGATTTGCAACTAGAGTAAGTTATGATAAATGGGGTCATTTGTAAGTTTGTACAAGTTGGGCATATCAAGCATTACCAAGAAAGGCAGAGTGTGTGATGCCACCGAATCAGACAAAGGCGATGACATATGACACTAGGATCCTTGTGATCCTCCCATCATGTGGTTCCCAATATTATACATAGGTTACATGGTATAGTAGGTGCCTTGGGGTATGGTATTGTAATGTGGATTTCCATAGGGATTATTAAGCTAGGGGATAGAGTTGACCCCAGGATAAGCAGTGCCCCCTTGACTTATTTGAGGTTGTGAGTAGGGTGCCCCCATGGATAGATTAGGACCTCCTTGAGGATTCTCTCTCGCCACAAAACTAACCATAAGTCCTTGACTAGCATAAGGAGTGTTCATGTCAATCAGTGACTGACCATGCATGCCTTAAAACGGGAGGGGGGGAATTGTTATGTTCTTGGCCGGTATATGCATATTGGGAGTGCCCCCAGATACTTGAATATGGGGATTATAACTATACAATGGATGCCAACCATATTGTTGGTTCAAGGGACCCATGCTAACTGTGCTATATTGAGCGTTATAAGGAGCGTTGTATGTAGCACTTGTCGAAGGTACAGGGTTTGACACTAAAGGGGCAGAACCCAGAATAGACTGGGTTCCACTCGTGGAGGGTGTCATGTTAGGGGTTGAACCTGGGACAAATGGGATAGTAGGGTTCGCCATCAAAGGTGTGGTATTGACTATCGACTGGGGAAGTGGTGGGGGACCAAAAGTGTCCAAAAAGTCCCATGACCCGTTAGTCGTTGACGAGATGGGTGGAAGTGTTCCAACTGAAGACAAAGGAGGTATAGATGCAATGAGAACCAAGAGTGGGCCCAACGTATTCGTGATCAAAGGGTTGTATGGAGGAAGAAATCCTTCAGTAAAGAAATCCTCCAGTAAGCTTGAATCGTTGGATGTCCAAACTAATTCTGTGTGAGATCTCGGAGACTGATTTCCCGAAAACGGCGAATCTGGTTCATTGGAGCTCAGCGGATCCTCCACAGTGAGTGGGGGATGTCCTAACAATCGTCTAGATTGACAACGAGGGCCAGATGTAGCCACCAATAATTTTTATCAGTAAATTTTACAGTGATGCTTATTAAAGTCTCAATGATAACCCTCTGGCACCTAAAAAATAAAAAATACACTAAGTAAATCAATCAGCAATTAGAGGGAAATGACCATGTCTGATAAGAAACGATCACTGCAGATGAAACCCAGTATCACAATGAATAACAGAAAGAGCTTTCCAAATGTATAGTTACGATTACTCTAGAGCTTCACCTAAACCTCAGATTGAGGGGCCAAGTACTCTCGTGAAGACGAGCACCCTCCCAAAAACTAAAGACAGAGTAGGTCCATCTATGTTAGGTACCAAGGAAGCCCTCCCAATCACCTTGTGTTAGTCCCTAAAAGTATGACCACTAAGGATACCTCAGATCACAAACACTACCAGGGGGGACATAGTCGCAGACAGTACGCTATGTGGGCAGGATACCTAAGTCCCCAACTCAACTCCGATATCCCCAAAGGGATCCTTGATACACATAATACCCAAAGGAGATGTAAGAAAGTGTAGGTTACCTTCACTTACAGTCTTATGTTGTCTCGTATTTAGCTCCACTTTTACTGGAGTGGTCCCGGTAGTATGAGTGCAAAAGGATTTCTCTCTTTAATGACACTAGTTTTGGTGTAAGACCTTGGGCAGTTTACTTACACTGCCTATCCCAAGATCCTAGCCTAAACTATTATGTGTTTACTCTATAAAGAGTTACTGATTGATTTTATTAGGTAGATTTTAAGTGTACATTTTTAGAGCCTTTGGTAGGGGTGTTGACGTATGAGATTTGATGGGACTCTGACTAAATTCATGCAAAGACAATGCTTGTAAATTTTCAATTTCGATGAATAAGTTGTTTTTTTACAAAGGGAGAGTCATTCATACATCAATATCCATTACATGCATCCTATTCAATACAACACTAGCATAATCGACAAAACTTTTCAATGCTCACTAACAACTATTGAAACCAAATAATGCAGAACTTAACTAGTTAAGCAGAAAACAATAAAAAATTTTGATTTTTTCTTTTATGAAAATAAAAACTCTTAAGAAGAGAAGCTATTTTCCTAAAAAAAAATCTTTCAGAACATAGATCAGTCAAAGAAAACACAACTACATATCCCTTATCAGTCGAGAAGCAAGTTTCCCGACCCTTTGAGGTCAAAGACACAGCTGTATATCAAAAATGGGTGACTAACGCTCTATGCTAGAGGCCACGGAGAGTTACTGGAGGCACTAACACTCTGTTTGTGTAGCCACATAGCTTTATAAAGCTCTACTTACACTACTAACCTGCGTTAGTGAGGGAAAAAACTTCAAAAAAGGGTTGTGGGGATCAGATCCAGGGTTGAGCAATGAAAGAAGAGTGTTGTAAGGTTCTGAGTGGTTAGAAAAGGAATGAAGAAGTACAGGAAGGTCTGGAAAGAGGAGGAAACTAGGAACTTTCTGGGAAAACTAGCAACTAAAGTGTAGTCCCTAGCGGAGTCGCCAATTCTGCTATAGCGATTAATGCATGGTGTATGGAGAATGAAGGAACCCTCAAGGGTCTTCTTGGAACCCTTGGAAGACTGTAAGATTATCTACAACTGTCACAAAGATACGTGAATGTCCATATTCAATAACTAACTATCAAAGCAAGATGGATTCATTACCTCGAGTCTCTGTGTAGAGTTGTTGGAGAGCGTAATGCAGTTAGGCGGAAGTCCCCTGAGCTGGCTCCAGATCAAGTCCTACACATAGAATAGACAAGCATAATCACAACATAAAACCTTGATCATCAATGCATGAATATACAAAAGACATCTAGTTACACATAAATAAGCTACTCATGCTAAAAGGCATTGAATAAACAAATAAATGAATTATACTACCAACACCACGAAGTAGACAGTACAACTGCAGTTATATATTAATGTCGAAAGAGTGATTACAACCATCGGTTGCATCAACCTTCCCTTACCCCTCTAGCTCCTCTCTCTCTCTCCCTTCTTACCAACTTCTTATGCTTAAGTCTGAGACTCTGCTCGACATTCGAGTAAGCTATCCTTTCAAATGATCTGACCTCTATCACAATAGCCCTAGCTTTGCTTATGTAGCATGCGAAGTTAGGGTTGCCAAGTTTTTCCATGAGATTCCTTAGGTAAAAGCAATGATGTTACCATTCTTTTGAGCTCTTTCCCATTTTCCTACTTCATTAGGATTAGAAATCCCCCAAATAGGTCGAACTTGGATGTTTCCTTGCTTTTATGAGTTGATTTAGGAGAGAGTATAGGGATATTTCTTTGTCAATCCGCTCCTTTGACCTTTAGATCCTCATTAGGGTTCACTAACATTGTCCCTGAGGTAACAAGTAGAGTTACTTGGGTCACAAACACTCCCTTAGTCTTGCAGAGAAGCTTTATAAATTAGGTTGTCAGTGTATAGGGAACGTTAGCTTGGAAACAAGGCTTTTGAACTTTGTCATTTCTTCAGTCATCATTTATTTTCCCTCTAAGTTGATGATACTCATGGCAAGAAATCTGTCAATCGAAAACCAAAATGAACATGAGAACTGACTTGCAACATACTTGGCTGAATGATCATGAAGGTTGCGCAATTTCAGCTAGGAGGTTAGGAGACTGACTACCAAGAATACACAAGGCATAGTCTGGGTGCTGGGAGACTAACTGACTAGTGGAACTGCACAATGCATAGTCGCGTCTGGATGCTTAATGCTGGAATTGTGCAATGCATAATTCCAACTGGGAAGGATTGCTGGCCAAGGGACATATTTGCAGAATTTCTTGGGCCAAGCAGCCACTTTCCTTCATAAATGCGCAAAACAGTCCTAGAGGCCAGTTCTGGGCAGGAATGCACAAATCTGGAGAGGAAGGTGAGCCTTCCTCTCCCAGATTGTGCAATGCAGCCTTGGTGAAGGCAAAGCCTGGGCCAAGGTTGGCCCAACTCACCGATGGGAAACTGAAAGCAAGTAAGTCAGTAAATGCATGGCGACACTAAGCGATAATAGAAGAGATTGACAGTGCATGTGAAACATGAATGAAAGATTCAACAAACAGATCAACATGCATGTGGGTGAGGCGGTTCGCCAGTTGGGTGAACTTCTGTGCAAAATAGTTTCATGCATGTGACAGCAACGAAAATGAAAATAGAGCTAAGACAAGCTAGTACACATGTAAATAATAGCAAGCACTCAAAGAAATCAAGCAAACAATACTCCCACAAGCGAAAACACAAAAGGCAACAGAAATGCAGCACAAGGCATGGGAAGTGAGCTTACCCCATAACAGTTGAGCTGAGTGTGCCAACTACTCCTAGATGTGATGTGGGATGTCAGAGATATAAGGTTGATGTGAGGAATGAGCTCGGTATCATCCAGTTGATGAGTTTTGATAATACTGAAGTTGTGACACGCATGCCACGAATCTATGGGAAGCGACACTTGGTGGAAGGTTTCGGAATGGCTCCTTGCATGTAACCTTCAACTGCTAAGCATAGATCCCTGAAACAAGGGATGCTTTTGCATGTTTCCTTGGGAGAAACAACCCATGCATGCAAGTCTATTTTGCTCAGTCCTGGAGGGACCCCGTCAACTCAGTTGCACATGCAAAAGACTGCTTGACTGCTGGATAAAAATGCGCATTTCTAGTTGGGAGCTGGCTTGGCTGCCCAGGAGATTTGTACAATTTCTGGGAAGAGTAGCTAGCTACTGCCCAAATTTGTGCAAATCCTGGGTTGAACAGCCTGATGCTAGGAAAATTTGCGCAAATCTTAATGGGAGGGTTGGCTGGAAGGATTGCCCAATCCTGGAGCCCAGCAGGCTCTCAGAAAGGATTGCGCAATTCATGGAGGGAAGGCTGGTTGCCCTCCAGAAATGCATAATTTTTAAGGGGAAACTACTCAGTCTGCAGCTAGACCAAGTTCGGGTGAGCCACCTGTGAAGGGATGGATCAACTGTGATCGACAACCTTCCTTTGTGTGAGGAAAACACTGAAGCTTGAGAACTTGATGAAGCAAGGCAAGCTGCTATGAAAGGTTGGTAGGGAGGCTCCAAAACAAGCTAGGGAAAACTTTTGGAGGGTGGTTGTAGCCGCTACAACACTTGGCAACACTGGTAGAACTCTAGCTCTCTGCATTGACCTTGTTCATGAAAAGCAAGTCTAACACCTCTAGAAGTATTGTTCAGTTCTTAGCTCATCTTGGTTTCACACTAACTTGATTGTAATATGTAGCATCTGCCAAGCCCTTGGTCAATTGACACACATTCCAAGCTAAGGAAACATAGTTGTTTCGATAGGGGTTAAGGGGTATATATGTGCACAATCAGTATATCCGTCATAGTCTTAGTTTCATCTCTAGTGTTGCTCCACTGCCTGAAGGCCTGGTCAGTACCTCGTGGGGTCAAATAGGAACACAAGCATGGCTCTGCCGCCAGCGAGCCTGGTTAGTACCCTGAAAGAGTTACTTGCATCACCTCCCTACGCAGGAAGGCTTTTTCTTCTTTTGCGTTATTTATTTTTCATTTTGAATTCTTTGACATTTCATTTTTCATTTTCATCTTCATTGTACATATCACTTATTCGTTTCAGAGGTGGAAGAGGGATCCTGACTTATTGAGAGAAGAAATGGTTGTTCCAACAAAGAAGTAGTTTATTGTATCTTTGGCGTGCCTATTAAGGTTTTCCCCCTCACCTTACTCTACTTGACTGAGCGAACAAGGGTTAACCCAAAAGCAACTGACTAAAGAAGGTGACACTAGTTAGCATGCAAGTGTTGTGTTTACACCAAGGTTCACTTCGAATAGTACGTATTTTCCTTCGACATATCATGGACTAAAAGTAACAAGCTCATCATACAGAGGAAAGATGACAGATAACTAAGTAGTGATAGTTGTACAAGGCCTCTTGTATTTTACCCAGCTCACTTCAAGATTCATACATGGTTTCATGCAAAACTAACCTATGAATGAAACAAGTGAACAAACTAACAATCAACAAAGAAAAGCAAGAGTAGAAGAAAAAATGAAAGCGAAGCAAGTAAACAAACAAGAATCAAATAAAGCACATAAGAAAACAATAAGGCAAGCAAACCACTGAAAGCAAACACTACTCCTACTCCTACATTAGTGGTACATGGGCCTAATCACGTGAAGTGATACTTCTAATGCAGCCACTAGTGCATTGGTAGACCCATGTTGGTGCAGGCTTGGTTCGCGAGCAACCCAGTTGTGCGAACCAACAAGCAAGAAAGATATAACAATGAACACAACCACACTGCATGATTCAAAGTGCCCACGGAACATAAGTGAGTGCATGTGCATGACAGGTAGTCCACGGACTTATCATGGTGTTATCCGACACTACGTGCAACTTTGTAGCATAAGCACACTCTTGACTATGAAATGCAAGCAAACGAAATAAACAAAGATAACTTGGTGTTGCGCACGAGTGCTTGCAATGTAAGACTCCTCCAACGCATGAGAAATGGGATTGTGTAGTTAGAGTGGAGGAAGTTAGATCTAAGTGTTAGATTGATCTTGAGTGCATACAGATGAGCGATGATGAGCCTTAACTGTTTGAACAATTTCCTAATTGAAAGCGAAACCAACCTCAGGACAATGAGGACCTGACATAACCATCAGCTCGGGTTGAAGTGCCTGCACGGTCTGTGGGGTTTCGACTTCATTGATAGATGGATCTTCCTAGACTAGTGGCTTAGACGGATTAACAACGAGTGAATCAACATCATGATCAGATGATGAGGTGAAGAGATCATGACAACCAAGATTAGAAAATTCAAGATGTTGGTCAACATCCTCATGGTTTGATGAATCACAAAGAAGGGTAGATGAGGAGGAAGGATGTTCACCCTCTGCATTTCTGGAAAAAGCAGATGAAAGCTCAAGTGGATTTCCAATGAATGATTGGTCCTCTCTGTTGTTGGATGATGGGCTAACATACAACATGTCCTGTGAAAGATTAACAATCTGTGCATCTGTGGATGAAGACAGACATGTGAAATCATGGATAGCAGGTTTACCAATGATGTTAGGAAAGGAGGAAGGGGGCTTGGATGGAAGGGAGTCACCCTTCGCCAAGTGCTGATGCCCAAGCTCCCACTCAAACTCTTCATGAATGATAGTGCATGTTGGTTGTGCAACACCAACTCCGTCAGTGGGTTGTTCCTCATTCATAACAAGTGAAGAGTCTGGAATGGATGAACAAAAGACAACATCATCCAGAGAAACACCCGGGTGCAAAAACGAAGGTCATAGAAAAGAATGCATATGAGGACTCAAAGGACTAACAAAAAAATATACGCAAAAGTGGAGTGGAGTGATATTGGGAGAGTCTGAAGGATGAACAGGTGTGCAAACATGATCCTCAACATCACTTGGCGATGGTGGAACTATTGAATGAGAGGGAGGCAAACAGTCTGTTGAGACAATGGCTTATCCCACATGAGATTGCATAGTTCCATCAACGAAGACGGTTGAGCGAGGCTTGATCTCAAGCTTTCTCTTGGGATGGGCAGATTTCTTAAGATAGTACTCGAACCAGTCCCAGAGATAAGCAAACTTCATCTGCCTCCTCAAAGCCTGAAACTGTAAGTCACAGAAGCGCTGCCAAAAATCAATAACGGATTCATGCAAAGCCCTCCATTCATGTAACTCTTTTCGGTCAAGATGATCTGGATCAAAATGATAGAACATATCTTCAATAAGATCACAGAAGTGCTCACATGAGTGCAGGGTGTCAGCCGGTAGGCTGAGCACCCAACGAAATGGAGATTCACTAAGTCTATATGCAAGCAACAAACCAGCATGTTCATCAATAAACTCATCTTCCTCATAAATCATGGAAATAAAGTTATGTAAGTGTTCCGGCAAGGCTACTCTGCCTTCACCATCATACGTGTGAGTGGAAAAGAGATTGAAAACATTCCCCGAGATGGAGACATATGCACGATTCAAAAAACACCTCAGGGGAAGAAGAATGCAAGACTCCATGAAAGATATGCAAAGGTGAAAAATTGGATGAGAGGAAATTTCTTGTCATCAGGCCCTCCTTCTAGCGCCAGAAATGTTGACGGTGCTAGACCCACCAACATGTCAAGGGGATCTCCCTGGTAAGAAGTCACAATTAGACCTCAGAAGGTTTGGTGTAGTAGTCCTAGCAGTGGGTCATAAGGTAATGCCTTGATTGCGGTATCACACAAAGGCAAGTAGAATAAGGTGTGACTGATGCAGTGAGTCAAGGGAGGTGTAGGAGAGGTTCCAACACTTAGAAGGGGGAAAGAGGTGAAGGTGAGTTCCAAGTTCAAAGGGATCAATCCCAACTCAGCTAGGAACACACAACACAAAGGAAATGCACAGCTTCAGGTATGCTGCCTTCAGGTGATGTTCATGATGATTCTCATTGTGTTGTTGTTGTTGTCATATCTTGATGTCCTTGTTTAGTAACAACTGGATGTCTTCTTGGGTAAGAAAGTCCATAGACACTTGATCGACTACATCCCCAAGTGTGCTATGAACGGTGTCTTCGCCTCTTCTCTCCTGGAAACCATTGTACCTGTATTTCTAAGATGCAAATAGACACCTGCAATACCTAGAGACATGGCAACAGTCATGGAAAGCAATATGTCAATCGAAAACCAAAATGAACATCAGAACTGACTTGCAACATACCTGGGTTAATGATCATGAAGGTTGCACAATTTCGACCAGGAGGTCGGGAGACCAACTACCAAGACTGCACAAGGCACAGTCTGGGCTACTGGGAGACTGACTGACTATTGGAACTACACAATGCACAGTTTAGTTTGGCTGATGATTGTTGGGATTGTGCAATTCCAACTAGGTTGGACTGCTGGCCCAGGGACATATTTGCGCAATTTCTTGGGCCAAGCAGCCATTGTCCTCCAGAAATGCAAAAAACAGTTCTAGAGGCTAGAGTTGGGCAAGAATGCACAAATCTAAAGGAAGGTGAGCCTTCCTTTCCAAGATTACGCAATGCAAACCTGGTGAAGGCAGATCCCGGGCCAAGGTTGGCCCGACTCACCAATGGGAAACTGAAAGCAAGTAAGCCAGATAATGCATGACGAAACTAAGTGATAGCAGAAGTGATTGACAGTGCATGTGAAACATGAATGAAAGATTCAGCAAACAAATCAACATGCATGTGGGTGAGGCAGTTCGTCACTTGGGTGAATGTTCGTGCAAAACAGTCTCATGTTGCAATAGTAGTGAGATAGCAACGAAAACGGAAACAGAGCTAGGACAAGCTAGTATACATTTAAATGACAGAAAGCACTCAAAGAAATCAAGTAAACAATACTGCCACAAGTGAAAACAGAAAAAAAAAAAAAAAAATGACAGAAATGCAACACAAGGCATGGGAAGCGAGCTTAAGCCAAAACAGTTGAGTTGAGTGTGCCAACTACTCCTAGATTTGATGTGGGATGTCAAATCTACAAGGTTGGTGTGAGGAATGATCTTTGCATTGCCTGGTTGACAAGTTTTGATAACACCGAGGTTGTGAAGCGCATGCCATGAATCTAGGAGAAGTGACACTTGGTGGAAGGTTTTGGAATGGCTCCTTGCATGTAACCTCCAACTGTTAAACATAGATACCTAAAACAAGGGATGATTTTCCATGCTAACTTGGGAGAAACAACCCATGGATGCAGGTTTGTTTTGCTGAGTCTTGGAAGGAACCAGTCAACTCAGCTGCACATGTAAGAGATTGCTCAACTGCTGGAGAAAAATGCACATTTCTGACTGGGAGGTGCGCTGGGTGCCCCGGAGATTTCCACAATTTATGGGCAAAGCAGCTGATTGCTACCAAAATTTGTGCAAATCCTAGGCTGAATAGCCTACTGCTGGGAAAATTTGCGCAAATCCAGCTGGGAGGGTTGCCTGGCAGGATTGCGCAATCCTGGAACCCAGTAGGATGTTAGAGATGATTGTGCAATTCCTGGAGGGAAGGATGGTTTCCCTATAGAAATGTGCAATTTTCAAGGGGAAGCTACTGAACCTACAGCTGGACCAAGTCCGGGTGAGTAGCCTGTGAGGAGAATGTATCAACTGTGATCGACAGGCTGCCTTTATGTGAGGAAAACATTGAAGCTTGAGAAATTGACGAAGAAAGTTAAGATGCTGTGGAAGGTTAGTAGGGAGGCTCCAAAACAGGCTAAGGAAAAATTTTGGAGGGTGGTTGTAGCCACTACAACACTTGGTGACACTGGTATAACTCCAGCTCTCTACATAGGCCTTGTTCGCGAAAAGCAAGTCTAACACCTCCAGAAGTATTGTTCAGTTCTTAGCTCATCTTGGTTTCACACTAACTTGATTGTAATATGTAGCATCTACCAATCCATCGATTGATTGACACACATTCCAAGCCAAGGCAACACAATTGTTTTGGGTTGAGTGGTTTATAGGTGCACAAGTAGTATAGTTGTTAGAGTCTTAGTTTCATCTCTCGCGTTGCTCCACTACCAGCAGGCCTAATCAGTACCCCGGTGGAGTCACATAGGAACACAAGCATGGCTCCAATGCCAACAATCCTGGTCAGTACCCCAACAGAGTTACTTGCATCACCTCCCTACACAGGAAGGCTTTCTCTTCTTTCACCTTATTTATTTTTCATTTTTAATTTTTTGACTTTCCATTTGTTTTTTCATCTTCACTGTGCATAGCAATTATTCATTTCAGCGGTGGAAGAGGGATCTCGATTTATTGAGAGTGGGAGAGGTTGTTCCAGTAGAGAAGTATTTTATTTTATCTCTGATGTGTCTGTTAAGGTTTTCCCCCTCACCTTCCTCTACTTGACTGAGCAGACAAGAGTTAACCCAAAAACAACCGACTAGAGAAGGTATCACTGGTTAGCGCGGAAGTGTTGAGTTTACACCAAAGTTCACTTTAAATAGTACGTATTTTCCTTCGACATATCATGGACTAAAAGTAACAAGCTCATCATACAGAGGCAAGATGACAGATAACCAAGTAGTGATAGTTATACAAGCCCTCTTCTACTTTACCCATCTCGCTTCAAGAATCATACATGGTTTCATGCAAAACTAACATATGAACGAAACAAGCGAACGAACTAACAATCAACAAAGAAAAGCAAGAGCAGAAGCAAAAATGAAAGCGAAGCAAATAAACAAACAAGCAAGCATACAAAGCACGTAAGAAAACAAGCATGCAAGCAAACCACTGAAAGAAAACACTACTCCTACTCCTACACTAATGGTAAATGGGCCTGATCACGTAAAGTGATACATCCAATGCAGCCACGAGCACATTGGTAGACCCATGTTGGTGAAGGTTTGGTCCACGAGCAACCCAGTTGTGTGAACCAGCAAGCAAGAAAGATATAAAAATGAATACAACTACACTTCGTGATTCAAAGTGACCACGAAACATAAGTGAGTGCATGTTCATGACCAGTAGTCTGCGGACTTATCATGGTGTTGTGTGACACTACGTGCAACTTTGAAGCATAAGTACACTCTTGACTGTGACATGCAAGCAAATGAAAGAAACAAAGATAACGTGCATCGCGCACGAGTTCTTGCAATGTAAGACTCCTCCAATGCATGAGCAATGGGATCGTGTAATTCGAGTGGAGGAACTAAAATCTGAGTGTTAGATTGATCTTGAGTGCATACAGATGAGTGATGAGGAGCCTTAAGTGTTTGAACAATTTCCTTATCAGAATCAAAACCAACATCAGGATAGAAAGGGCCTGACATAACCATTAGCTCAGGCTGAACTGCCTCGATGGTATATGGGGTTTTGACTTCATTGACAGATGGATCTTCGTAGACCAGTGGCTTAGGCGAATTAACAATGAGTGAATCAACATTGTGATCGAATGATGAGGTGAAGAGATCATGACAACCAAGATCGGAAAATTCAGGATGTTGGTTGACATCCTCATGGTGTGATGAATCACATAGAGGGGTAGATGAGGAGGAAGGATGTTCACCCTCTGTGTTTCGCGAAAAAGCGGATGAAAGAGCAAGTGGATTTCCAATGAATGATTGGTCCTCTACGTTGTTGGATGATGCGCTAACATGCGGTGTGTCCTACGAAATATTAACAATGGGTGCATCCATGGACGAAGACACACATGTGAAATCATGGATGCAGATTGACCAATGATGTTAGGAAATAAAGGAGGGGGCTCAAACGGAATGGAGTCATCCTTCGCCGAGAGCTAATGCTCAAGCTCCCACTCATACTCTTCATGAATGACAGTGCATGTTGGTTGTGCAACACCAAATCCGTCAATGGGTTGTTCCTTGTTCATAACAAGTGAAGAGTTTGGAATGGATGAACACAAGACAGCATCATCTGAAGGAACACCCGAGTGCAAAGACGACGGTAGTAGAAAAGAATTCATATGAGGAATCAAAGGACTCACAACCAAATCTACACAAAAATGGAGTGGAGTGAAGTTTGGAGAGTGTGAAGGATGAACAGGTGTGCAAACATGATCCTCAGCATCACTAGGCGACGGTGCAACTATTGAATGAGAGCGAGGTAGACAGTCTGTTGAGACAATGCTTGCTCCCACATGAGATTTCACAGTTCCATCAAAAAAGAAGGTTGAGCGAGGCTTGATCTCAAGCTTTCTCTTAGGACGGGAAAATTTCTTAAGACTGTACTCGAACCGGTCCCAGAGATAAGCAAACTTCATCTAGCTCCTGAGAGCTTGAAAATGTAAGTCACGGAAGCGCTGCCAAAACTCAATAACGAATTCATGCAGAGCCCTCTTTTCCTGTATCTGTTTCTGGTCAAGATGATCTGGATCAAAATGATAGAATGTGTCTTCAATAAGATCATAGAAGTGCTCACATGAGTTTACGGTGTGAGCCGGTAGGCTGAGCACCTAACGAAATGGAGATTTGTGAAGTCTGTATGCAAGTAGCAAACCAGACTGTTCATCAGTAAACTCATCTTCCTCATAAATCATGGAAATAAAGTTATGTAAGTGTTCCGGCAAGGCCACTCTGCCTTCACCATCATACATGTGAGTTGGCAAGGGATTGAAAAGCTTCCCCGAGATGGAGACATGCACGATTCGAAAAATGCCTCGAGGGAAGAAGAATGCAAGACTCCATGAAAGATATGCAAAGGTTCAAAATTGGATGAGAGGACACATCTTGTCATTAGGCCCTCCTTCTAGCACCAGAAATCTTGATGGTGCTGGACCCACCAACATGTCAAGGGGATCTCCCTGGTAAGAAGTCCCAATTAGACCTCAAACTGTTTGGTGTAGGAGTCCCAATAGTGGGTCGTAAGGTAATTCCTTGACCGCAGTATCACACAGAGGCAAGTAGAATAACTCTATCAATAGGAAGGGTGTGACTGATGCAGTGAGTCAAGGAAGGTGTATGAGAGGTTCCAACACTTCGAAGGGGGAAGGAGATGAAGGTGAGTTCTAGTTTGAAAGGTATCAGTCCCAACTAAGCTAGGAACACACAACATAAAGGACATGCATAGCTTCCGAGGGAGAAGTCCACTCGGATGCGGAAGTCATACCATACAAGGTAAGATAACACGTACAACACTCATAGATCAGTCTGAGAAGAGTGTGACGATTGTTATAGAAAGGTTTAATTGAAATGTTTTTCTGATGTCTAGCAAAGTAGTTCACACGAACAGTGACAACATTAACAACATATGCAACACATTAACAACAAGATTCATATAATTGCATGTGAATCATTTCATACACAAGTACGTACGTTAAAAAACACATATCATTAAAGAAACCGGAGCAGTCCAACTACAATAACAACATATGCATGAAAACGTGTTGGCTCTTATTATATAAAGAAGTGTAAGTCACAATCATACAAGACATCCATGTAAACCTACTAGCCCCAACAATGAAATGTTACAACCATATCTGCCTACTCCTCTAAAGAGATGTACTAGCTCCGTGCAGTGGAGAAGCCAAGGCGTGTTACAATACTACCCAAGCCTTCCTCAAAATAGACTTAGTAGAAGCTTGGCTAACCAAAAGCCCATGCAATGAGTTATGAGGGACTATTTATAGCACACGGTGGGGTGACCCTTGACATTTCAGCTTTGTGAAAATTCAACTACCCTCATGACTCTTCACCAAATCTATGACGGTTACATCCAACTATTGACACTCGAATTACAATTGGCATGACTTAACATTACAATGCACATGTACACATGTGAGACAACATGGCTTGAGCAAGCCTTGCAAGACATCACTAACACTCGGTCCGCTATGGTGAGACCAACTCTTTGACATGCTTGTGATGGTGAAGCTGGTGAGCTGATGCCAATCTTGGTCATCAGTGATGGTGTGCATGTACCTCATGGTGACATCTTGCTGAAGAGAACTCTTGCCTCTGTTGCAACCGATGCATTGGTTCAGCCCCTTCATCCAACTCATTTGCTAACATGTGCATGGTCTTCTTAGGTACAGTTGAACTGGCAACACACTGATGCATAGTGTCTATGCTAGTCTTCAAGTGTGTGCTTGTGGTCATGCGCATCAACTTTCCGAAGTACATGTTTATCTCCAGTTGGACTTTTTTCTTGTCTTTGCCTAGGTGAGTGTGTTGAATGGGTTGGATTGCATGCGTGCGCACATTGACATGCATGTTGCTGAATCCATTGCATGTGCTCAACAACACTTCTCAACGTGTCTACTCTATGTCAGCTGCTGGGATGGATCCTTACCTTGTACGATCACAGTTTCATCTATGAGTGCATGTTGTGCCCACTATTGTTCCTGTTCCCGTTGCAACTCATTGGTCTGTCTATGCAGCTTCATGTTCTTCCTAAGTTGTTTCTTCATCACATGCAACTCCCTATTTGTTCCATCTTCTACCTTCACGCGATCTTCATGTCACGGCATCACTTCATAGCCTGAGTCTCCAAAGTTTCTTTCATTATCAGTGGATCTGCTTGATCTTGCAACCTTTTTCTGCCATTGTGTTGTCAACAACCTTCCTCTTTCATTCACTGCATTCGGTATGCTTCCTTCAGCTGTTGTCATTTCTTGATGTCTATGTCTATGAACAACTTAATGTCTTCATGGGTAGGCAAGTCCATAGACACCTGATCGATTGCATCCCCAAGTGTTCTCTGAATGGTGTCTTCACCTCTGCCCTCCTTGTTACAGGGAAAAGTGTCTATATAGAACTGCTCTATCCCACTAAGGTGTGACAGCTACCTTAGAAACAAACAGAGAAAAGCTATTTTCGTTTTTCCTTTATGAATTATAGATAGAGAGGAACAGAAAGACCAACCTCTGTCTTGCGCTATTCTCCTGATTTGATTCCCCTCTTCTTTGATAGTCTTTAGCCACTTGCTCCCTTGCACGCCCAGCTTCACAAAGTACCTGTAAGATCACAGAAGCATAGCACTATACAAAGACATGGATCTATAATCATAAACAATCTAGGATCAGATGTAAATTGAACATACAAATATAGCAAGCATCAATGATACAAGAGCATGGAGGAAAACTTGAATAGCTTTTATTGATAAAACAAGAAAGAGCCAAGAGGAGTTACAACCAGTTGTTCTGACCCAGCATCAACCTCCCAGCAAATAAGCCCCTCTTCACCTCAAACAAAGCTTAGATCACCCAACAATCTGATGTTTGTCTCAAGAAACCAATAGCAATTCTTTACAATATGCAAAATTCCAGCCTCCAGATCTCTGGGATGAGGGATCCATATATAGATATCTGTAAGGGGGATGAGTCAGCTTGTGATTTTATTAGTGTCTTCCCTCTGATAGTTCTTGCTTCCACTTGGAGATTGATGGTCTCTTACTCATCCTTGGTCGAATTCAGTGAGGCAAGTGTCACAGGAGAAGTTTCTGGAAGCTTCCATTGCCTCTCCACCTCGCGGAATGACACTGCCATTTGTCATTTCTCGCCCATCGCACCCCACAGAAGGGATTTTTGAAATGCAACGCACCCACACAGTGTATTTAGGTGAGATGGAACGCACTTAGCTAGTGGAGCAGCTGAAATGATCCTGTTTTGACCAATTCTGAGCAGTTTTTCATGGAGAACTTCTGGGAGAAGCTATAATCTGTTGACCTTGTTCCTTTAGGGGTTAGAACAACACTTTTAGGGACTTAGGAGCCCTTGGTTTATGGACATTTCATGCTTGGGGTTGTAGGGCCCAAAAATGTCTATAACAGTTGCCCCCTAAAGCATGAGGTCGTTAATCTTTTGATGTCGGGTGAAATGCTTTATTATGAGGATCCAAAGTTCTTTCAATGCTGGGAGGAGACCTGTAATAAGATACAATACAATACATTATCTTCATAATATTTTCATGATCTAGCTGAGGTGGGCATTCCCATGCTCAGCTTTATAAATTCATTTTCATGTACATAGGACAGACAATCGTTTGAGTGTAGACTGATGATTCTGATAGAGCCATCATCC
Organism: Pinus tabuliformis; assembly: GCA_031772625.1. Taxonomy (NCBI): domain Eukaryota; kingdom Viridiplantae; phylum Streptophyta; class Pinopsida; order Pinales; family Pinaceae; genus Pinus; species Pinus tabuliformis. The sequence continues at coordinate 62,059,656 of CM062819.1, read as the reverse complement.
TTTTGATTGGATGATTATCTGTGCAGCAATGATGTACATTTGATGTCTTTATTTCCCTGAATATATATCGTATCCCGGATGGATGAAACTAGATTCGGGGTCTTCAATCTCGTTCGATCTTCACTCGAAGTACAATTCGATCCATGTGAAAGTTGTTCTGGAGTCGAACATGGAAAGACATTGCCTGATTACCAGCCAATGATGTAAGATGTTAACAGGCGCGAGAGGAGTCACCGATAATGATAATGACCCTCAAGGTACTGCAGTACAATTCACGTGGTGTGAATGAAGGACTTGGCGTCGAACACCACACAAAATCTTTCGGTCGAAGGCCATTGATGTAAACCTGTTGCCGGAAGTGAGAAACTTGCCCTTGAGGCATGCAAGCTTCAAAGTACTGAATGGGGTGTTCCTAGATCAACTTCTTGGATAATGAGCTGATGTCGACAAGAAGTGATCCGTCATAGGAGGGCCTTAATGAATCCCACATCAATGAAACGGAACGGAGCAAATGATTTTAATGGAGGTGAAAACGATCTGGTGATATAAGGTTCAGGGTGGCGGTCATGAAAGAATGGAGTATAAATGTATGGTAGTGGGTGAGACACAGGTGAATTCTCTGAATGACTTCTCTTGAACATATCAGCGACACTGATGTGATGGATTGGTAGCATTAACCCCAAATGTGGATGGTATGATGGGACCATGGTGATGTGACCGGTTAATGAAACAACCCAACCCAAATCGGACATGGAGTGGAAGTGTCATGTTCAAGAGCGACTTGCTACCAACAAAGTTTCTTCAAGTTTTCTTCCCAATTTCCCCAGTCATTGCTGACCAGTACCTCTTTATTTTTGTCAAGCTTGAGGAGGATAACATATGCTTGTTCTATAATTTTCCCTTCGGGCAAACCCATCGCTATGTTTTAACGAGCCTAGCGATAGTGAAACTCGTTCTCATCTATAGACAAGTTTGTCGCTATTAATCTTTTTAACGAGTTTAACGACAAAGATAACTCGGTCCTTTTCAATTTTAGAGAGTCTGAAAATGAACGGAAAGGTAACTCCAAAATTCCTTTTTCGTCATTTAATCCCTTAAGTCTGAAAAAGTATAAAACAATACAGAAGGGATGAATTTTCGATACTTTTAACGAGCCGAACAAAACAAGCGCTCGATATTTTTGTGTAATAATCCCTCAGGTCCAAAAAGATTAAAATTTAGAGGAGGGATAGCACTTCCTGTCCCTTTAACGAGCTGGAGAGGCCAATGGCTCGGCAATCTTTTCATATTTTACGAGTCAGTTGAAAAGAGCTTAAAGGAGACTCGTCTTTTGAGGAACGAGTGATAAAATGGGTAGCAGCTGATTCCAGGTAAGGTTTGGAATTTTCCAATCATGGCAGTGTTACAAGGATGGCTAGTGAAATCACTCTTCGCAGTTGTTCCTCAAAATGGGTAAACAATCAAATGGGGGTGAATGATCGGCCAATGCAAAAGTGGAGGTGACGGTGCAAACACGACCAAGGCTTTAATGGCTGAAGTACTACATTCACGATGGTTATTTACCGGGGAATAGTTCATTTTTTAACGAGCTTAAACGTGGGGGGAAACATTTGCTCATGGCTTATGTTTATTTTTTAACGAGCTTGAACTATGTGCTAAAACTGCTCGATTAATCCAGTCATGTGATAAGAATGTCTCATATAAAAACGGCAACTTTTAGAGTTTTGCCCCACATCCTTTCTTTATGCAAGTTAGGAAATGACCAATCCTACGAGTTTAAAGGGTTAGAGGACCTACAAATTTAAAAAATAAATAGTCGCTCTTCGCTTGCACGCCAAAAGGTTTGCATGCCCCCAGGTATAAAACAGAGTTTCAAGGTCACCTTTTATTCGAGCTGACAAAACATTTGTTTTATCAGGAAAGGTATACCTCTTTCAGGCTACCCAAAGATTGTTCTATTCACAGCACAAACAAAACACTTCTTCGGCGATGTCTATCGAAATAGACAAAGGTGAGTGGAGGAGGCTACTCTACTCACGTAACTTTGACAAGAGAATCTTGTTCTAGAATAACCCCCTCTTCCAATCACGGACGGGAGTACAGACTAGTCATATTCTCTCGCGGAAACCTACCCTATACCCGAAGTTTTCCTGTCGAAGCAGACCAGGGTGCATGCCCCGTGGGTTTCAGTCATGTTCCCCAAATCACTCGCGCTCATCGGGTGGACGGACTGGAGATTGAGACATTTCTTGCGTGAAAAGACCATTCAGGGATGGTATATGACTATTTGCTATCCGTGATCTGGGAAATGAAAGCTGGTCTACGAGCTTGACCACTCTTCCTTCGTGCGGAAAACACATTACTCTAAAGAGTGATGAGACAATGGCTCTCATGCAATAAATATAGTCTCGTCCAAGGAGTAGATTGTAATCCAGGGGTCCTTGAACTACCATCACGTTCATGTGAACGGTTTTCCCTCTCAATGTTATGGGCACATTGGGAAGGATCCCTAATGGTTGACTGGTTCCTTTGTCAAAGCCTGTTAGATTTTTCATCTCAGGCAAAAGCGATGGCGAACCAAGCGCTTTCCAAGCAGTTGAGGAAAGGATACTCACAGAAGCCCCTTCATCTATGATGTTACCGGCCATAACCATTCTATATATTTGAACAATGATTCGGAATGGTATACTAGCCAGTAAACGGGGTCTGCCTAGTTGATTCCAGTCGAAGGAGACAACTAGGTTGCTTGGAGGTGGGACCGAATAGACGGCCGGGTATGACTCTGACGAACTTCGTTCTTGCGGTAAAGGAATGGGTAAATTTCCCCCATGTTCGTTGGAGTCTGTGCTTATGAAAAGAATTTGGATGGTGTCATCCTTGTTCTCTTCGGTGATTGTATCATCTGAAGATGGAACCTCTGAAGGCAAGACTGGGTCAACTGCCGCCTCGACCTTTTGACTTTCGTCTGGTATGGGTTCAAATGGTTTGTCTTCAATTATAGATGCTTCAGCTGACCACCTGAGCGGGCCAGCCGGATTTTCAACTAGTGACGGACTTGGCAAGAGTTTTTTATATCCAGGAGGAAGACGTAACGGTGAAACTGGACGATCGTCCAAAACTCTTTTAGCCTCATCTAAGAAGGGACAACGATGGACGGCATGATCGCCTTCGCACAATTTACAAGGAAATCTATATTTTCCTTTTTGTCCTGGGGCTTCACTTTCACTAGTTGACGGTGTGTTTTCAACATGATCATCAGAGGTTGACGACACCGGGTTGTGCAAACGAGGAGACCAGTCTCTTAAGATCCGAGGGATGCAAGGACAATCTCGGTGATAGTGGTCTCCTTTGCAAATGACACATGGCGATTTAGGCCTGGTCGGTGCAGTGTGTGGATTTTCGCTAGATGACGCTCGTTTGCCCCCATTCGATTTTGGCTCCTTCTTCTTCTTCTCTTTCTTCTTCTTTTCCTTCTTCTTCTCGGGTACTTGACTTTTGGCTTTACCAGCCTCATCAAATGAAGAGGAAGGAGGAGAGGAAGAATTAGAGGAAGTAGAAGGTTGGTGGGTAACTCTGGACTCATCTAGTTGTTGGTTCGATTGTTCAGGAATTGTGGTGTTCTGAACGACAGAGGTTGAGAAGAGCCATACAGGCAAACCAATTGTCAGTCCTGGAAGCGACAATGTGGCCATATGGGGTGCACCAACATCTCCCCAAGAGGAGAAGGGACTAGGATTTCCTCCAAGGGGAATTCCTTGGTTGGTGGATTCCATTTTCTCAACCCAAGATTAATGTAGGAAAGGGGTAATGAATATTCCGTTTAAAATAAATTTTAGACGCTTTGACACAACTTGTTTTTTCAATTTTAAAGAGTCGAGAAAAAACAAAAGATGACTCTAGTCTCCTTCGATTTTTAATGAGCCTGAAGTGACAAGTGCTCAGATGGACCTTTTCTGTTAAGGAGTCTAAAAAGGAACGAAAGGGACTACTCTGGAAATCTAGGTAGAGGGATTACCAAACCAATCGCAAAACTGCAGAATACTTTTTATGGTACGGTAGTCAATCTCCCCGAATGCTGTGTTCAATGCATTGCGATCGATAGGGCAGTAGACACGGCTTCCTATGGATAAAGGATTAAGCCTATTGGGGTCTCCCAAAATATACTCGACGGTACGTGGGAGCACAAGTCCGTACTGGCACTTATTGTCTCAAAGTGGAGGAATCACCCAACCATCAGTGAGAACAACAGTTACCAGGATTTACGACGCTGGAATACGTCTCTAGCCTAGACTTCTAAATGTTGTGCGTTAAGTTCCAAAGCGTTGTTAGATTCATTGAATTTATTTTAAGTTGATCTTGTTTATGAAGTTTGCCTTTCAGGTTCACCACGAGATGTAGATGTAATTCCTAAAATGCAATCTAAGATGATAAACAAACTTTTTATCTTCTTTGTGCAATGAAAATCCTAGCTACTAAGGAAAAGAAAGACAGAATCTTTTCACAAAGAGCAAAGAGCACACTCTAAATGCACTTTCCTAAATCAAGCCAATCAGACTGTCTATATGCAAATGCACATGCATGTATTTGTTTTCGACTTTCTTAGTATATGAATGCTAAAAAGAAAGTTGATGCACAAATCTGAATTTCTTTTGAAGCAACAAATATCAACAAGTTTCTTTTCGAAATCAAAAATGGAGACGATCACAACACCTTACGATTTTGAAATGAATACTTGTTCTTGACACTAGAAAATTACAAATTCAGACCAAAAGCAATAGTAACAGGATAATCGACCATCAATAGCAATCAAACTCTTTCCTACGATTGAAATCGACACTTGCAACGGTTTCAAATCAAAGGACGACAGTACGATTATGCTACTTTTGCAAAGGAGAACTGTAAATGACTCAACAAACACACAAAAACATCTACAGATCTTTTGTACAAAGGAGGCAGAATAATAGCAAGGAAAAGGGGTTTCAAACAGACATATATTGATCACAGGCAGCAAAATTCAGGAATAGAACTGGAAAGAATGAATCTCAGAAACCAAAACTGCATAGAGCTAGTCTGATCAGCGCACCTGTAACACAGAGAATTTGAAATGCAACGCAGCTTGTCCACTCGGGAAGTGCACTGTAGTTCAGATCCTCTGGACAGTACCTGTGCTGGGCCAGAAACGAGACTCTGTTTGGGTTCCGGGTCACAGTTTGCAGTTCAGTTCTTAGGTTTTGGCCGAGTAAAAAGCAATCAGTAATGCAACAATCAGGGGTAGATCTATGGAGGATCTAAGAGCTATCACAAGGGCAATCAGATAGTTTGTGAATCAGTTGTTTAAATCATAAATAGATCCAGTAGAGGGATTGAAGTAGCAGTTATCTACTTTGCATTTGTTATGGCAAATGCAGTTCGAATGCTACCTGTAAGTTTATGAAATAGACAACAAAGAATGATAAACAAACCAACTAATTATCTCCCCAGCGGAGTCGCCATTTTGTTACAAGGAAAAGTGTCTATATAGAACTGCTCTATCCCACTAAGGTGTGACAGCTACCTTAGAAACAAACAAAGAAAAGCTATTTTCGTTTTTCCTTTATGAATTATAGATAGAGAGGAACAGAAAGACCAACCTCTGTCTTGCGCTAATCTCCTGATTTGATTCCCCTCTTCTTTGATAGTCTTTAGCCACCTGCTCCTTTGCACGCCCAGCTTCACAAAGTACCTGTAAGATCACAGAAGCATAGCACTATACAAAGACATGGATCTATAATCATAAACAATCTAGGATCAGATGTAAATTGACCATACAAATATAGCAAGCATCAATGATACAAGAGCATGGAGGAAAACTTGAATAGCTTTTATTGATAAAACAAGAAAGAGCCAAGAGGAGTTACAACCAGTTGTTCTGACCCAACATCAACCTCCCAGCAAAGAAGCCCCTCTTCACCTCAAACAAAGCTTAGATCACCCAACAATCTGATGTTTGTCTCAAGAAACCAACAACAATTCCTTACAATATGCAAAATTCCAGCCTCCGGATCTCTGGGATGAGGGATCCATATATAGATATCTGTAAGGGGGATAAGTCAGCTTGTGATTTGATTAGTGTCTTCCCTCTGATAGTTCTTGCTTCCACTTGGAGATTGATGGTCTCTTACTCATCCTTAGTCGAATTCAGTGAGGCAAGTGTCACAGGAGAAGTTTCTGGAAGCTTCCATTGCCTCTCCACCTCGCGGAATGACACTGCCATTTGTCATTTCTCACCCATCACACCCCACAGAAGGGATTTTTGAAATGCAATGCACTCACACAGTGTATTTAGGTGAGATGCAACACACTTAGCTAGTGGAGCAGCTGAAATGATCCTATTTTGACCAATTCTGAGCAGTTTTTCATGGAGAACTTCTGGGAGAAGCTGTAATCTGTTGACCTTGTTCCTTTAGGGGTTAGAACAACACTTTTAGGGACTTAGGAGCCCTTGGTTTATGGACATTTCATGCTTGGGGTTGTAGGGCCCAAAAATGTCTATAACACTCCTGGAAACCATTGTACCTGTAATGTTGAGAGGTAGATGGACACCTACGATACCTAGCTCATGGAAATTAATTTTTCAATCGAAAACCAAAATGAACATGAGAACTGACTTGCAACATACCTGAGTAAATGATCATGAAAGTTGCGTAATTTCGGTCGGGAGGTCAGGAGACCAACTACGAAGACTGCACAAGGCACAGTATGGGCTGATGGGAGACTGATTGATTGCTTGAACTGCGTAATGCACAGTCTAATCTGGTTTCTGACTGTTGGGATTGTGCAATGGGCAATTCCAACTGGGAAGGACTACTGGCACAAGGACAGATTTGCGCAATTTCATGGGCCAAGCAGGAACTGTCCTCCAGAAATGCTCAAAACAATCCTAGAGGTCAGTGCTAGGAAGGAATGTGCAAATCTGGAGAGGAAGGTGAGACTTCCTTTCCCAAATTGCACAATTCAGCCTTGGTGAAGGCAGATCCTGGGCCAAGGTTAGCTTGACTTGCCAATGGGCAACTGAAATCAAGTAATTCAATAAATGCATGGAGACATTAAGTGATAGCAGAAGTGATTGATATTTCATGCGAAACATGAATGAAAGGTTCAACAAACAGATCAACATGCATGTGGGTGAGGTAGTTCATCAGTTGGGCGAATGTCCATGAAAAACAGTTTCATGGATGCGACAGCAGTCAGATATCAACGAAAATGGAAACAGAGATAGGACAAGGTAGTATACATGTAAATGACAGCAAGAGCTCAAATAAATCAAGCAAACAATACTCCCAAAAGCAAAAACACAAAAAGTGACAGAAATGTAGCACAAGGCATGAGAAGCGATCTTACCCAAAATAGCTGATCTAAGTGTGTCGACTGCTCCTAGATGTGGTGTGGGATGTCAGAGCTACAAGGTTGATGTGAGGAGTGAGCTCTGCAGCATCTGATTGATGAGTTTTGATAACACCAAGGTTGTGATGTGCATGTCACGAATCTAGGGGAAGAGACACTTGGTGGAAGGTTTCAAAATGGCTCCTTGCATGTAACCTCCAACTACCAAACATAGATCCCTAAAACAAGGGATGCCTTTGCATGCTACCTTAGGAGAAACAACCCATGCATGAAATTCTATTTTGCGCAGTCCCGGAGAGAACTAGTCAACTCAGCTACACATGCAAGATACTGCTTGATTGCAGGAGAAAAATGGGCATTTCTGGTTGGGAGTTGGGCTGGCTACCTAGGAGATTTGTGCAATTTCTGGGCAGAGCAGCTGACTACTGCCCAGATTTGCGCAAATCCTAGGCTGAACATCATGTTGCTGGGAAAATTTGTGCAAATCTTGCTGGGAGGGTTGGATGGCAGGATTGTGCAATCCTGGAGCCCAGTAGGCTATCAAAGAGGATTGTCCAACTCCTGGAGGGAAGGCTAGTTTCCCTCCAAAAATGTGCAATTTTCAAGGGGAATCTACTCAACTTGCAGCTGGACCAAGTCCGGGTGAGCAGCGTGTGAGGGGAATGGATCAACTGTGATTGACAGATTGTGTTTATGCAAGGAAAACATTGAAGCTTGAGAACTTGATGAAGCAAGGAAAGATGCTATGAAAGGTTGGTAGGGAGGATCCAAAACAGGCTAAGGAAAAATTTTGGAGGGTGGTTGTATCCGCTACAACAAATTGCCTTTAGGGTGAACCTTCTAGGGTCAACCTTTGTAATGCCTCCCTGGCTTCAATTCCTCAAAAATTACTCCCAGGCTACCTTGGTTGCTACTTTTGTTGCCTCTGCTAGGGTTTTCTCTGGGATAATATCACTCTGGTGTATGACATCATCCTATGCATCCTCTTGGTGATAGGCATAATTCCCCCTTTGATCCCTCCTCTTCCTCATTGAGAATTCTTGTCAGACCCTACATATAGCGATAACCTACAAGACTATAAGGTTAGATTGAAACCTGAGATCACATCCATGCCACTCATAGAAAAACTTTGCCAGGGCCTGAACTAATGAGGATCTACCAAATCATGAGAAACATCCTTGATCTTGATTCTAATGATTTATCTTAGGGGTTCTTCCCCTCTTAGTAGTATGCACCATTCATGAAAGAATCACATATTGATATGGACGCAATGCTTCTAAAAACATTTGTACTTTCTTTATTGTTCCACTATGGCCATTAGAGCTTTCTAAGGCACCCACTAGTGCTATATCTCCTAAGATTACCACTTGTTTCCCCTTCTAAGATTCATTGATTTCATAAGGTACCAAGAAGTCCACCAGGAGATCAACTCTCATCAAAGATCCACACAGCAAGGTGCACCCAAGGGCTTGCTACGACTTGGCCAATAATGTTGCAGTGCTTGTCAAGAATATCAAAGACATTTGGCTATTATAATGGACCAAAAGGTATTCCTTTGAATATAGTAACTGTCCCTAAATCACCATAGCTATCACTAGTCATTCAAGTAAGAAGCTACGACACCATCTCATCACTGAGATACAGCACAGACTATGGTGTGTAGCATGAGAAGGTTCAACATTAATGCAAATAGAACGAGGATGTATTATGTTAAGAATGAAAGGTTGTAAGAATCAAGTCAACCCATCCTACAAGGTCGAACCCTATTCATGAGATTTCATAGATTCTTTGAACTAAGTCTTGTTCATAGTGAATGTACATACCCATCACCAGGGCACACATCGCAGTAGGTTAAAGTTTCACTTCATGTAAATCATAGGCTAATAAGAGTAAGGGATGAAGAAATTCCTCAGCCTAATCACATTGTAACAACAACCATGCCATTGTATACTATCATCAATGTAAGCATTATATTGTTAAAAGAAGAAATCCTCTTCTGAACATTTTAGTAATAAAATAAATTCTCTTATGGGCTACTCCAATGCCTTTGTATTTTGCATTGTTCAATATTTAATTTTGTAACAATAACAATACAACCATGTATTTTCCTTGTCCATAGCCACACCATTTCAACTGAAAATGCAACATATAATCATGTATTCGCGTTTTGCATAGAAACACCATTTCAATTGGAAATTCAACATACAATCATTAACATGTAAAGAATACATAAGAGTAATTATCTTTAGTTTCAAGGCAACTGAGTCGGGCATTATGACTCTACACCCATCCATAGATAGCTACAGCTAGTCCTCAGTTGTAGCTATTAAGCCCGAACCATATTATGGAGACTGAGATGACTTGCTTAAAATTTTCTATACCAACTACTGTTGAAATAGGGACTCCATAGTCCTTCCTTCCACCATCCACCAACCCAATAGCATATTACAATTTCACACGGAATTTAGAAGCATGCTTCCTCCACCCTTTAGTTGCTCCACATATAGAAATATCCAAAGAATCCAGAGGCTTCACCTCCACCCTCCATGGCATATAGAGGTTTCACCTCCACCATCATGTTAATCCATAATATTCTCCTCCACCCTCTAGGGAACCCAAAGGCTTCACCTCCAACCTCCAGGTAATCTAAAGGCTTCTCCTCCACCCTCCAAGGAATCCAAATGCTTCACCTCCACCCTCAAGAGAATCCAAGGGCTTCACCTCCACCCTAAAACATAATGGCTCCACCCACTAAGGGAACCCATAACCCACTATCCTCCAAAAATTCTTTCCAAGAATCTAGGAGCTAAACCTCTACCTAGGTTGTTAAGGGATTCTAGAGAAAACACATATCCATCCTTCAGCCCCTTGGGTTTCCCAAGGTTTACCCTTACCTGGAGAATTTCCTCCAATCCCTTGTTGCTCAACTAGAAAATAAATAGCTCCTTTTATAGCCCTCAATTGTACAAGAAGTGTCTCTTTCCTTGAGCTTATCCATAGTGAAATCCTCTGCATGTTCTATTACATGGTGGTTCTCCTTGTTCTCTTTTCCGAGTTCTTTCTCAAATCCGCAACTGCATAACTTCTAACAGATGACACTATCAGCATATCTTTCCACCAATGGAAAGCAAGTCCTATACTCCTCTACCTCAGTTGGATTATGTGGTTCAACCACTCCCATTAACTTACTCCTCTCTATATGCCCTACATTGTATGGGTTCTCATTAATGGCGTCCCTTTTTTGCCTTGTTCGTTTCCCCATAAACATAGGCTATGTACTATTTTTGCAGGCCATTATGTTAGAGAACCAATGCCATTAATAGGCACAACAACTAGCCTTCAATGGATGCCCAAAATACTCCAATTTCTCTTCTAGTAAGTAAATTTAACATCTCAATCAAGTAGCCACCCAGTCTTTGGAATCCATGTACCTTACTTAGCCCATAATTCTTTTATGAAAAATATTTACATTGAAAATTCGATCTTACCCTAATTTGATGGATATACAACTTCCTCCCTTCACCTATAAATGCATTGCCTAATATTGGGACTAGGTAGTATTTTGGAGACTCTTATTTATGCCTTTATGTTATTGTTGTATGCTTAGAGGTCCTTAACCCATCCATATTCTTGAGGTATGGTGGAATCCTTGCTATTGTGCAAAGGAATCACAAGATATCTCTAGGAGATCTACAAGGTTAAGGCCTATATAAGGGTTTTACTCTTATCCTACTTTTTATTAATACAAAAGTGCCTTGTTTTCCTATGCATTGTGTCTCATTTATGCTCATGTATAAGAATGAATCCTTGGCTTCTTGTTTACATTAGTTTGTATATGTTATTTGTATGTTTGGGTTCTCTTGATTATTTTAGATGTGTTGCAGGTTCGAATTTTAGAATTCCAAGTTAGAGATAAGGCTTGCAAGTAGGGAGAAGGAAGACACTTGGATTGGAATCCAAGTAAGTATTCTTCCCATATTTCAAACTTCTCTAAGGAAAACATAACAATTTTGTTTCTATTTTTTCTAGATCTGTGAAACCATGAATTTTGGGTTCAATCCCCAGTGGAGTCTCCAAGTTGTTTTATGGATGATTTCCCTCTACAAATAAAGGTAAATTGCCTAGATCTAGTGGCTTGATGAAGAAACAATAGAGACAAAAATTTTATGTTTCCCTTAGAGAAGTTTGAAATATGGGAAGAGTACTTACCTAGATTCCAATGCAAGTGTCTTCCTTCTCCTTGCTTATAAGCCATTTTTTTTATGTCGTTTTGTCACATTCAACTAAAAGATATTGAAACTAGATCAATAATGATCCACTCACAACTTGCAATCATCCCCTACAAAGGCAAAAAAATCCCCCTTCCAGAAATTCCCAAAAGTCTACATTGTATTGGCTAAAAAACCCTAATTTATGTACCCATCCTTGGTGTCTTGCCTATATTAGTTTGTATATGTATTTTTATGTTTTAGTTCTCGTGCTTGTCTTAGATGTGTTGCAAGTTACACTTTTAGCATTTGGAGTTGGAGCTAAAGATTTCAAGCAAGGAGAAGGAAGACACTTGCTTTGGAATCCAAGTAAGTGCTCTTCCCATATTTCAAACTTCTCAAAGGAAAATATAACAATTTTGTCTCTATTATTTCTAGATCAAGCCACTAGATCTAGGGAGTTTACTTCTTTCCACAAAGGGAAATCATCCATAAAAAAACTTGGTGACTCCACTAGGGATTGAACCCAGAATCTTTGGTTTCAAAAATATAGAAAAAACATAGACAAAATTGTTATATTTTCATTAGAGAAGTTTGAAATATGGGAAGAGTGCTTACTTGGATTCCAATGCAAGTTTCTTCCTTCTCCCTGCTTGAAAGCTTTAGCTCCAAATCTAAATGCTAAAACTGGAACCTGTAACACATCTAAAACAAGCAAGAGAACCAAAACATACAAATAACATATACAAACTACTACTTCTTGATGGTCAAGGGTCATGTAGCTACTCAAGCTTGTTTTCTAAGCCTCCTGAAGTGTTTTGGTCTTCAAAGTTCTCAGACTAGTGTTATAGGTCATTTTGTCACACTCGCTTAAAAGGCCTGAAAACCATATCAATCAACATGCTTAAACACTTTGTTATTATCCCTTTGCAAATCCCTAATTACCATTTCTCCAAAAAATCTCAGTTTTTGGGTATATCTGCTAAAAAACTATGTTTTTAGCTCCATCATACCCTGAATGTCTTTCAGCCTAAAATTGTTTCAAGTTGCATAATTGAGAATCTCCGCTGATCAGCGCGGTTTCTCTACTCTCCAAGTGCGCTGATTCTAGAATTTTGGGGAAAAAATAAATCTTCTTCTTTCAGAATATTCTAAGGTGGTTTTAACCATTTATCATGGATAGAGATCTCAAATTCCTATATGATCCTACTCTAGTGGTATTATCTCTTATCCCTAGAGCTTATCTTCCCTCATATGTGGATCTCAAGCCTAGATTGGTAAATCCTAAACTACCACTTTCACCCTATAAATTTACTGCCTCCCATAGAGTCTGGGTTGGATTTTGGAGATTATTAGGTTAGCTTTTCGAGATTACTAGTGCCCTCATGTTGCTGCTTTGAGCTTAAGGAATCCATCCATTATGCATTAGGATTCAGTGCGAATATTTGTGTTGTAATAAGGAAGTACAAGACAATTGGGAAGACACCTACAAAGCCAGCTTCTATATATGGTTGTAACTCTCTCCTTCATTTATTAATACAAAAAGCACTTTGTTTTCATATACTTGTGTCATGTTGATGCTTATGTATTTCAATGCCTTGTTGACTCATTGATTAGAGATATTGGATTATGCTATGTGGATATTGTAGTTCTCTTTCTTATTTTAGTTATTGTTATAGGTTCCACTTATAGAGTGTGGAGCTAGAGTTGGAGCTTACAAGCAAGGAGAAGAGGAGGACTTACTACAGATTTTAGGTAGGTCTCTTTTTCGTATTCTAATCTCTCTAAGGAAAACATATATCCTTTTTCCCTCTATTGTTCTATATTAGACCATTAGATCTGGGAGTTCATTTTTGTTTTCATAAGTGCATTTTCCATATAACACTAGTGCTACAAATTTGAGCATGTAGGGAGTTTGCAAGCTGCTATAGGACTATGTGCCTTCCTATAGTAGAGACATAAGCTCCTCAGGTTCATAATTTTCTTTGAATGAGGCCTTAAAAAAAAATTATAATTCATGGTGAGATTGTTAGTGGTGGTTGGAGTCGGGCTTTTTTTTTCTTTATGGTGATGGGTGAAAAAGAAATTAAGGGTTGAGTTTTTGGCACATGATTAGTGAAACAGTGGTGATAAAGTGAAGGATAATGGAGTGGATAGGCTCTAAAGGGTTCCGTAGGCTTCCTCTCTTTTCCACCAGTGAAAACATTCAAGTCTCCCCCTTCTTTATATGCTTGGTAGCTTCCTATATTAGTTTAGGACACAAGTATAAATGAATGAGAGGGACTTCCTAATGATAGAAGAAGCTTGGAAAAGGTGACGAAATGATTTGAATGGATGTAAAGAGGCTTAACTAAAGGTCTTGAAGGTGGATGTTGAGGCCTTGAAGCTGATCTTCTTTGACTGCATGCTGGAATCCTTTTTCACCTACATCACTTTGGAGTTGTTTGATGGTGGCGCGGAGCTAGAGAATGCATTGTGGGTATTGTATGGAGGCTTTCTTCTTTATTTTTGACTAGATGGAGGTCTAATTCCTGTTTTTGGTTGCATTGAGATTTTGTTTTTTCAACGTTTCCCAACCTTCTTCTTCTCATTGTTAGTGTCATTTCATGATAAATTCGATGATGCAAAGGCCCTCCTAACCTCTATTATTCAATATGTGCCAATGAATGGTGGCTCTACTGGGCCCTTGAAGGCTGCTACAAGAGACAGGTTTCCTATTATACGACAAAGGCTTCATAAAATCACCATTTCTTGGAGATGTGACCACTGTGGATACTTCATGGGGATTAAGTAAGCGTGCTTTGCAGCGATACATGATCAAAAATGAAAAACAGAAAATTCAAATCATGGTTTTGGAAATGAGGCGAGAAACTATCCCATACAAAATGATAATTTTTTAAACTGTTGGGATTTTGTTTCTACTTGATTGGATTGATGAGGATGATAATTAGAGAGATGGTGGTGGATTTATTTTCATAAAAATGTGAAAAAAGGTCAAATCTGTTTTTTTTTTGTGAAACAAGCTTAAATGTATAGGACTTGTTGTGGCTATTTTAGGCCATTTTTTAAAGTGCTCAGATATCGGTTTTGATTTGGGGAATTGATGAGGTATTAAATTATAAGGATAATGACACATTCCTCTAGCCAACTAGGTGAGGAAAAGCTAAGGTTGTAGCTTTTTTCTAAAACGGGTCTATAAATAAGACCATAATGAGCTTGTAGAAGTTATACAAAGTGATGGGACCCACTTTGACACTTAGAGGTGGTGTATATTTTTCTTGAGACTATGGGTTCTTTCCTCCTGAGAACAAACCTTGGATTCAATTGTGGAAGTGATTTACGAAAATTTTTGGTGCTACAGTATTGCTACAGGATGCCCTATTTTGATGCAAGAAAGCATCCAAGAACAACCTTATGGGATCTAAGAGTGGTTTTGTTGGCAAGAAAATTTCCCTAAGGTAACGGTTGACAACCTCAACAGGGCATAACAAGATAATCAATAAAGAGCAGTCAAGAAAGCATGCCAAACATATGAATTACTAAATGTGGCTTCGGAAACATACCCGAAGGTCCTATGTTTGATGATGTTCCTGTAGGTTCCAAACCCTCTGCTTTATCCAAAACGAACAACCCTACAAGTTAATTCACAAAATCATATACATGAAAGATAATTCAATGTGCATACATAAAATATATGTTATATCATCATATATAAGCATATAAATTACTATTCATGAGACAACAACATATCAACAACAAGACATGAGCTTTTTTATTGATTAACATCAATAGGTACAGGAAAGGTACAATCTTATCCAAGCCAAAGCACCAATGAAACCTTCCTCCAAAACCATCCAGCTCGATCCATGAAGAAAACCTCTCTAACAATTGCAAGGATATGTTATAAATATGATGAACATCTCTGCAAAGGAAACCAAGGTTTCCATAGAGACTAGGAGTGCAAGAGGCACAAGAAAATCAGACTTGATCTGGATAAAAATGGGTATAATTTTGATAACCCTTCTCTTATGACTTTTAGGCCTACCCAAGGGGTGTATATATACCACCTGCAAACCTCTCTAACAATTGCAAGGAGATGCTATAAAGATGATGAACATCTCTGCAAAGGAAACCAAGTTTTCCATAGAGACTGGGAGTGCAAGAGGCACAAGAAAATCAAACTTGATCTGGATAAAAATGGGTATAATTTCGATAGCCCTTCTCTTATGTCTTTTAGGCCTACCCAAGGGGTGTATATATACCACCTGAAATTAGTTAATTCAATTGTGTTATGGGCTCTTTTAGGTGGGCTCTCGGTACAACCAATGAACCACGTTTGAAAAATAGCATTT
The DNA here is from genome assembly GCA_031772625.1 of Pinus tabuliformis. Classification (NCBI taxonomy): domain Eukaryota; kingdom Viridiplantae; phylum Streptophyta; class Pinopsida; order Pinales; family Pinaceae; genus Pinus; species Pinus tabuliformis. Next base: position 62,043,713 of record CM062819.1, on the reverse strand, counting down.
TATTTTATTTTTTCATATTTTAAAAGGTATACATGGGTATAGAGTTATAGGACCCGTGTATGTACATGATTTAGTGTGGGCAGAGTCACGTATGGAATTTAAAATATTGTTTTTTAATATAAGATCAATTTTGCATGGGAAAAGGCTTCCCAGGGCCATATAAGAGCATCAAGTCTACAAGAGTGCTAAATGATGCTATAATAGATGCCCCCTAATATATGAGGTCAGAAGGGGTACATGATGGCCAAAATATATTAAGTATAGAGAGAGGAGTCATCTGAAAACCCAGGAGGAGATCACCAAATTCTAGCTCATCGAATACCTATGGAAGGAGTCAGAAAGAAAACTCATGTCTGAGGTGGGCATACCCATGCTCAAAAGTAATAAAGCATGCTCATTGATCAAGTATAAAGAAGATCCAGAATACATAATGGATAATGAGATCATAGCCACAAAGGAACACAATGAAGCTATCCCTTAATATTACATATAGAATATTATTCTATTAATGATGCTAGAAGATTGTTTGACCAATGACGTTGCATAATTGATCCTCATAAAAGTACCAATTCATATAGGTGGAATAGTGGTATTGCATAAACTCAGGTGCCAACATATAAGATGTTGTTGTGAAGGATTGCAACATATAAAGGTGGAAGGTGTCATCGGCAGAAAACTGAAGGAGATGTCAAGTGAAACAACATGTTGACACAACTGGAGGTCTTCACTGACTACAGATGGTACATTTCTACATTATGGGAATAAATGAGATGAAGTCTACCATGTGAGAAATCGTTTGATTACCAGTCATTGATATATATCATTAAAAAACATGAGACAACTCACCAGTAATGATAATGAGTGTCAAGGTACCCCAATATAATATAACAAGTGCGAATAAATGTCTTCAAGTCCAACACTTGAAGGAATCTACCAATCAGGAGACATTGATTTATTCTCACTATCGATAGTGAAGAAGTCTGCCACTAATGACTACAAACCCTAAGGTACTAAAAAAAGGACTCTAGACCTTATTACCAGAGCAATAAGTTGGAGTCAATGGGAAAATATTTGTTGGAAGGAAGGCATTAAGGCATCCCACTTCAACCAGTGTGAGTGTAACCCGCATACCAATAATTTAGAAGAACTTGGATGAAAAGAGATCAAGTAACCATTATGAAGTACATTTCATTCATGCACAAGATGTGCCCAACACATGGTAGAAATCCTCTAAACTAACCAATAATGAAATATGAAACAGAGGTGAGGAATGCACCAATAGGGTCAAATGGAAACCAAGGTGCTTGATGAATCTCAATGTGTGATAATGTAAGCTGACGTCGAATACAAGGGAAACCAATTAGTTAAAGACCCATGATACTGATCGATATTGACCACAAGGTCACCTATCAATGATGTAAATAGGGTGTTGGCTTTGTGGGGCCTGACCCAGGTTCAGCGTTAGTTAGCCAAACAAATCCATACACTACTGGCCCTTTTGGCATCAGCCCACGCAGCGCAGACCGAAGTCTCACCCGAAGCAGTATGGAGGGATGCTGGAACTAAGTTTCTGCACCCTGAGATGGTCGTGATGTTGGTTTTCACCCTCAACCCCTACTTTTGTGCAGGTCGCTAAGCCTTAGGGCTCTATTAGTCTACCCCTTTATTCCACCCTTCAGTACCTCCACAAAGGTGTATGATTGACCTTCGCATAGCCTTAACCCATAATCCAGGTACTTATGCGTAGCTATGACAGCATATTGTATAGGTTCCCAGGTTATCTTAACTGTCAATCACAGTTAGCGCCGCATAAACCGATATTCTTACTTGCCTTAAATTAACTAATAGAATCACATATGTTCGCACATCACATAAACATTGTAAATTAAACCCAAAATGCAATATAAGCAGATGCATTAGCAAGAACTAGATACACAGAAATTGCGGAATACTTCTCTTTATTGATATCTTTAAGTTAATATAGACTCTATCCGCCTTGCGCACTCAGCTGCAGGGGTCCATGCACTCAGCTATGGACTTCCACCCTAGGCCTCTACGCACTCAGCTACAAATCCTTTACCTACGCTAAGACTTGAGAACACTTAGACTCCACTGCTTAACTCCTCACTTCATTCTCCGCTCTCCCCCCCCCCTAGAGCTTACTTAATTAGCTCCTTTTTATACAATCCCATGGTCAGCGGACCATGGGTGGATCTTTACAGCTGACTTTACACTTTACAAAATAAGGGTGGAAAACCCTTTATGAATCTTGACACCATCACACTCCGCGACCACAAAATGCAGAGACTTTACAACTTTATTACAAAATTCTCCCAAAACATGGGCTTTTAGCCCAAAAAATGTCCTTGGGGGAACCTGTTCCCAATAGGCCCCCAACACAAACATGGTAACTCACCCTCGAGTCACTCTATAGGCGTGAAGATCTTGGCACGAAGACCTCCCAGCTCGACCTGTATGACAGAAACCTTGGCAGTGCACTGTGCGGCCGCCTGCTTTACTTCTTCAACCAACTGCTCTGTCGTTGGTCTTGAACTATTAGCCTGAAGCTTCTACTGAGTTGCTTGCAGATTAGCAAGCTTCCCTTCCATAGAGGTTGTGACCGAATAAGCCTCATCCAACCAGGGTTTCAAGTGTGCCTTGATCACCACCTCTTTATGTTGTGTTGCGTCTACCTATTCTTTCAGTGCTTTGGCCTGCTGCAACTTTGCCAATCTCTACGTGAGAGTGATGGTGCGTGATGTACCTTTTACTTCGTCATAGCACTACTACAGTTCTCATGCCTCTGTCTTCAACCGTTGTACATTAGGCTCCTCTTGTAGGCTCTTCAGGACCTCGAACGACTGTTCAAACAACCTTGTGCGGTCTGCTACTACACTGTCTACCACCACTATCGCCTCTATGACAGTGGTTGCATTCTGCTCCTTTAATTATGGTGGAGTTGAAGGTTGGGCCTTCAACTGTAAATCTACAATCTATAGGTTTAGCTCCAGCTAAACCTTAGCCAACTCTGTGCGAGCATCGCACACCCCTGTAGCAACCTTGTAGACCTGTTCATCTGCCTCCGCCTCCTTAGGAATGGCCAATTCGGGGACCATTTGACAAGCTTCCCTCATGGCCTTAATCATGCACATATTTTTGTTAGTAAGTTCCACCATGGAAGTGAGGGTGGTGTCTCACTGCAGGGCCATATGTTCATTATTAATCTTCTGCTCACTGATCACCTGCAAATCACAGTATTCACGAGCCTTCAGCTCTGCGATCACTCCATCCTGCAGTAGGTGGAGCACCTTGCCAAGGAGCACTGCCAAGTTCAATCCCACTCCCTGAGGGCACTGACAGTGGGCCTATCATCTTCATTTTCTATGGTCAGTGCGCCATTTGGCAGCACTATCGCTCGGGAGATCTTCACACGCAGCATCGCGGCAGCTTATGAAGTATCGATAACGATGTTGGTGGACACCGTCATAGCCTATGATGCACAGGTCTGCAGCTCCTGCAGACACATCTTGATGGCCCCCAATAGTAGTTGTTGCTACTGCTCGAACTACTATAGCGCCTCCGCGATGACATCCCACACCATGTCTCCAATTTCATGCAAATCTCCCTCTGTGAGGGTGATTGGGTCCATTGACGCCTTACTAACCTTAGATTTCTTCCTTGACCCCACTTTTTCTTGTTCCCTTGGACACTTGATGTGGTCCGACGTCGTCTATGGGTCCGTGCCATGTTGTTTGTCCGTTTCCTCCTCTATTTCATGCGAAGGTGACCTCACGCCTTTGTCAGAGCCATGCTCTATTTCGCGTGTCTTCTTTTCCGTCTACTGGGCGGCATCATGCTCCACCTGGGCCTTGTTGGTGGCCTCCTTCTTCCTTTTCTCAGCCAGTTGTGCCATCTTGAGCTTGGCCTCCTCCTTTTTGCGTTGTGCGGTAGACTTGCTCGATCCCACCGCCAATTCTGAGGTAGTGTGCCACTCTCCCGACCAGCAATCAAGAACTACATCAATTGCATCATTTGTTACCAAGTATGGAAATTCATACCATTTCTACTTAGGGTCCTTCCATGCCCTAGTCGATACGCGGTGAAAGTGTGCCTTGAACTTCGTGTATTCCTACAGTTTGGAAAACATAGTAGGTGACAATCGTGGTTTGCAGTTGATAGCTATGCGGATGTTCATTTCCATCAATATCCAAAATATCTTGCTATCCTTCATGCACTGAGCATCCTTGGTTGCCCACAGCGAAGCGTAATTTGCTGCTTCTGGCAGGTCCGGCGTGACCGAGGGGAATTGACTTTCTTCTGGCATCTCCCAGGTTACCAGCACAATAGACAGCAAGAGCAACAAATAGTGGAAGGTCTTGCTGAGTTCCTATGCCTCGCAGCAGTTCATAAGGAACTCACCGTAGAGATAATGCGACCAATTAAACTGGACTCCTTCGGCGCATTGGGCTGCAAGAGTAATGACTGGTGTCGGCACTTCATCTGCGCGACACTTCCTCATAACCTTTCCTGCCAAAATATACATGGCCACCTTGACTGCAGGGTCACAGATACTCGAGATGGCATAGCCTTGCGGCTTCTTTACGAGCTTGAATTTCTCCTTCATGGCCTCCGTGAGGGCCTGCTCGCCACCTTTTCCGCCAAACATCATGGCCGGATTTTCCCTTATGTAGGGCAGCTGTGTGATCCTATGGATCAATCTATCGGTGATGGGTATTGGCTCCTCCAGCCACAGACACCCATCGTTCACCAAGCATAACATCTGCTTGATGACCAATACTTTAATGGGGGCGTGATTGTAGTGTGACACCCATAGCAGGTTGAGCAGACATGCCTTATCTACTCCCTTGATCCACTTCCGTGGTTCCAATGCGATCATCCTGGTGGTTGTGTCAACAATGCGGCACATTAGTTGCTCGATCGCCAAGTGCGGGAACTTCTCATGGTCAGCTAAGTCCCAATATTCCAGTTTCAATAGAGGAATCCACCCCAATCGCAGTCCTTCAAAGACAATTTCGTCTAGTAACAGAGGTGTGTGCAAGGCGACCTTGCTTTCGTCAATTTCCTTCGGCACTTTGGTCTTGCCCTTGCGCAGAGGGACGTATTTAGGCAACTTAGTGATAGGGTCAGAACCCTCGACTTCAACTTCCTCCATTTCCACGCCCAACTCCTCATCATCCATCAAGATGTCCTCAATTTCTTCCTCCTCCGGCTCCAAGTTAATGGCTTTGCCCTTTTCGTGTATAGTGGGCTTGTCCTTCGGTGGGTTTCTTCTTGGCAACACACGCATCGGTATCACAGCCTTCTTGCCCTCTTATCCTTCGCACTCTCCTTGGTTGGGGTCGGCTTTGGTCTAGGTGTCTGTGGTGATTTGGGAACTTTAGCTAATACCTCTACAACCTCTGTAGCAACTCCCTTTTCTTCCCTAACAACTTCCAACACAACCCTCTCAGTTGTCACTGCTTCGGTGTCCATAGCTTCAAATCCATGGATAAAATAACAGATGAATTTGCGGTTGGATTCTGGGAATTGATCAAACACTAGGAAGTCAAGCAATGCTTCGAGGAATGCGCGGGTAATGCACATATGAGAGCTCACCAATGCAATGTTCAAAATTCCAAGTGTTTTTCGTTGGGCCTCCACCTGTAATTTATAGGGCATTTTGAATTCAAATCCGACTGTTCCCCCTACATTCGGTTCATTAATGTTGGATTGGTGGTAGATTTCCAAGGATCTTATCCATAAAGTTTGTCATAAATGTCGGTCGCCCGCTCCTTTTGGCTGCATTCCTACCGTCAAATCATGAACAATGACTTTAATGGTCACTTTTTGGCTGACCTGCATGATTTCTCCCTGGGTAGCACAGGTCTCTTCGCGATGTTGTGAACACTGTGACATTTCCTCATCCTGCACAATCCTCCAATCACGTAGTTCCCCAACCTAGGCAGTGTAGTTTATAGTCCTACACCTCCTTTCAGCTACCTGGAGTGCTAAGACTATGCTACCCTCATATAGTCACCTGGCCAGATCACCGGTGTATGGCTTTAATCGGTTATCATTCACCTTTCCTGGGAGGGCATCTCCATTCAATTTAACCAACTGAATTGCTCCACCGTCGGTTATCTCCTTAATGAAATAGGGCCCTAGCTAGTGCATTCTGAACTTCCCTCGAAATTTATCAAAGTTACTTTCATATAACAAAACCATATCATTTACCTTAAAGTTTCACAGGTTAATGTGCCGATCATGCCATGCTTGTTTGTGCTATTTTTGGACCTGTTGGTGAAATCCAACAAGAAATATTTCTTCCTCAAGATCAGCAAGCTACATGAGCCTCTCTTCCAGGGCTCCACAATCCATCATACCCATGAGTGTTGCTATGCGTAGACTAGGCACAATATATTCCTTGGGCATCACTGCTTCAACACCATATACAAGCCTAAAGGGTGTCTGTCGAGTCAACTTTTTGCATGTCGTCTGATAGGTCCATAGTACTACGGGTAAGCATAGGTCCCAATCGCTTTGCTGATCATTGCAAACCCTGGTTAGTGCATTCTCTAGCACCTTATTGAATGCTTCCACCGTCCCATTAGCCTATGGGTGATAAGGCGTGGATTTTTCTGGTGATATACCTGAAATTCCTCCATCAGTGCGTTGATTGTTTCGTTCAAAAAGTGTGTACTAAAATCACTCATCAAAATATTTAGACACCCAAATCGTGTCAGTACATACTCAAAGAGGAACTTCATAGTAGTCATGCCTATGCATTCCTTCATAGGTTGTTCCTCCACCCATTGAGTCAAATACTCAGTCACGGTGATAATGTACCATACTCTCGTCTTCTTTCCTTGGGGCTAAATGGGTCCCATAAAATATATCACTCATTTCTCAAAAGGTTACAACATCATCTGTGGTTTCATAGGTAACTCATCTCTCCGTGATGGCCTACCAGTCCTTTGACACACATCACACACCTTGCAGTAAGCCTTTCAATCCTGATGGAGGGTTGACCACGACAACCATGCACGTAGAATCTTCTATGCAGTCGCCCTTCCTGCATAATGCCCTCTCACGACGCCCTCATCAGCGTCTACAAGGATACTGCTCCTTTCAAACTCTGTTACATATTGTCGTAATACTTCATCAGATCCCATTTTGTACAAATGTCCGGAAATGACAGAAAAGTCTGCCGCGTACACCAGTAACTCCTTCTTCTGTTGGATGGTATAGCCTTCTGGCACAGTTCCTGTCGTTAGGAAGTTTATGATGTCTTCAAAGTGACCATCCGCGATGCACACTGTAAATAGTTGCGTGTCAGGCAATCCCTCCTCCAAATTAGTGGGCTCTTCCCCCATTTCGATGCGCAACAGATGGTTTGGTCCCTTGTTCAATAGTTCAGGCTTCACAATAACCTCAAAATCATAATCCTAGAATAATAAAAACCACCTATAGATTCTCCCTTCCAAATCAGGCTTATTGACCAGGTATTTCAATGCAGAATGATCTGTATACATCTTAAAATGTCCACCCAACAAAGTGTCTAAACTTCTGGATCACATATACCATGGCTAACCCTTCGCAATCGGTGGTGGAATAGTTATTCCCAACATTGGATAACCTCCTGCTCGTGCATCCTATAGGATGGTCCAATTCTCCTTCGCCATCCTATGTTAGTACTACTCCCAGTTCCATACATGGTGCATTTAAATGTACATGAAACTCCTTCTTCCAATCCTGAGAAGACTAAAATCGACGTGGTGACCGTTTTTCCTTTCAATACATCCAAGCTTTTCTGACAATCCTCGTTCCAACAGAATGTGACATCCTTTTTCAACAACTTCTCCATATGCACGGTGATCTAGGCATAGCCCTTGATAAACTTCCTATAATACCCAGTATGTCCTAAGGTTGCACGCAGCTGTTTCACACTCCTCGATGCCTCCAAGTTAAGTATCACTGCGATCTTTGCGGGATCTACCATTAGTCCCTGTCTACAAACCATGTGACCCAACAAAGTCCCAAAAGGAACACAAAATAGGCATTTCTTCAGATTGAGCACAATCTGGTACCTTCGACAAGTATCTAACATTAGGCGAAAACTTGGCACATGGCATTTTACCAACCCAAACATAGTCCAGTCATCAAGGTACACCTCCAGAAACTTATCAATGAATTCTTTGAATGCAGCAATGACTATGCGCAAAACAATCGCAGGTGCATTCTTCAATCCGAAAGGCATTACAGTGTACTGAAAACATCCCCACTCAGTCGCAAAGGTCGTCTTGCTTCTATCCTCAGGCTCGATTTTGATCCGACGGTACCTAGAGAACCCATCAGTGAAGGAGTACACTTCCTAGCCACCTACATTATCCAATACCTCATCGGTGAATGGAGTCGGGAAGGGATCATGTGTGCAAGTGTCATTCAACTTCTTGAGATCTACGCATATCCTTATTTCATCCTTCTACTTCTTTTCCTATACCACCATTGGCCTTACCCAATCAAATTCTTCTATGGGCTCAATGATGCCTACCGTGAGCATCTTGTCTAGCTCTAAGCGGATCTTCTCCTTATCCTTCAGATTAAGATGGTAAGGTCTTTGCTTAACCGGCTTTGCTTTGGGTTTTAAGGTGATCTTGATAACACAAAACTCTCCTATTATCCCCTTTAGCACCGTGAATTTGGTATGGAACAAATCCTGGTATTCATGGAGCAATTCGGCGACCTTATCTACTGTCATGTCATCTCAGTAATCTCCAATCTTCATGAATTTGGGCTCTGCCTGCATACCAATATTTACCTGTTTCGTTTTCAGTGATACGGTTATATCAAGATTCTCAATCTTCGGTCCCTCAACCTTGCGATGACCCTCAGTTCCAGGGATATTAATCTTTTGTGGATCCTCATCTTCTTCTTCAGCAGCCACATTATAGCATTCTAGAGTGTGGCTCAGATGAGTAGTCAATCGAATTGAATCAGATCCAAAAGATCCTGCGGTATCCTAAAGATTGTTGCTTTTACTTCTTATAGCGCTTCGTCAATACAGTCAAACCCTTCTTTGAAGCTAAACGTCATTATGAATCCTTCGCACAGAATATCCCATTCACCTGTATCATGGTGAAGCTCTATTTCCAAGTACGAGTTCATCGGGATGACATCCAAGGTGTGACAAAACAAGTGCACCCATTGAGGTTGGGGCTTCATTCCATAAGCCTTAGCCCATTTGGCCAAGTGTGCACACAGATCATCCTTCCCGTCATATTTTTTTGTCACTCATACCTTCGGCTTCCCAAAGCATGTTTGCGTCATCCTCCTACACTCGCGCCAATCGTCAAAGCTACCCTTGTGTGTACCCCACCATCTTGTAGGCGTAGCGCGCAATGTCCAGTCCAAAGCCTGGAAGCGTTGCTTCTCTAGTACTTCCCTCTCAAAGGCACCCAAAAATACATCTACATTATTCAAGCCATCATAAGTGGGCAGGTTTCTTACCTCTAACGATACATAGTGTAGCGACCGGCTCATCATGTTACAACTCAGCGTGGTTACATCATGTAGCCGATTCTTCAGCGCTCTAACTCTTCATCAGAGTCTTAGGTGCAGGAACTCTCTCGATCCCATGTAATTTTTCCATCCATAGTTAGATTCAGCCAATCTTGGTCTTGCGCTGTTATTTTATATATGCAGTCCAAATCGTCATCGCTTTCGTAATCGCGTACTGGTTCAGTATAGCGAGATCCTTCAGCAGGATCTAGGGGTACTATTACATGAAGCGATTTCTTTTCAAATATCATTTTTCACTTCTTTAGGTTGATTACCCCATTCATGTCAATATCCCAATCAATGCTAAGGAGCACAGGGTAGGGGTTGCAATCATCCACAATTTCTATCACTTCAAAATCAACTAATGCACTTGCACCTTCAATATCTATAGTTACTCCTTGTAGCTGTCCCATGGGGATGATCTTCTACTAATTTTCCATCCTTAACTAAATCGGAGACCACTGCAATGCAGGTCTTCCCATCCGCTCCCAAGTCTGCTTTGGTAAAACGTTTGCGTCTGACCCCAGATCCAGAATAACCTGATCCATTTCATATTCTCTTATTTGCACTGTCAGTCTCATCTCTCATCCTATCCTTACTTTATGCTTACCAATCTTCCATACAACACGGAGTTCACCCAGATTGTTTCCGGTGCATCTATTCATAAACTCGGTAACCCCTTCACAACCTTGCTATCACGCAGCAGCTTCATGTAGGTCTCTAGAAAGGTCATAAGCATAGAAGGGTCCATTTATTGATCAGGCTTATCCCTGCTTCCTAAGGTAGAGGCCTGATCAAGCTCTTCTTTGCTTCCATAAACATTTCGCGTGCACGCTCCAAATCAAATTTAGCCTCCTTCATTGGAGCCTTGCGAACCCATGTGTTGTCTTCGAGGTGTTTCCCCTTATCATCACTTATTGAAATTCCACTTCGGAGCACTATATTCACATTCAGATCCTCCTCGTGAGGCTCATCCCTCATCATCTACAGGTTCTGAGTCAGCTGAGGTGGTAGCACCCCTTTATCGTGTATCCTCACTATCAGCGTAGGGCAATCCTCTGTCTCATGATCAAACTGAGTACAATATTTTCACGATGGACGCATTGGGTTAGTGCATTCACGGGCATAGTGTCCTGGTCCTCCACAATTGTAATAGATCAGTTGTCCTTGACCTCTGCCAGGTCCTCCTCCGCCTTGGCCTCGTACGTGCCCCTGAAATCCTATTCACGCCATTCCAATGCTTTGGTCAGGAGGCCCCATTTCTACCTGGACTCTATAGGCGGGTGTTCTGTCCATCATCAATTCATAACTTCGGTAGTTGCACTCATCATGACCTACCGACCTACAAAAGTTGCAGAACAGTTGTTGCAGTGTTTGTACAAACTTCTGTAGCAAATGATAGTTATTCGTCATATGTTTTCCTGCTACTTGACATATAGCACACCACAACACTGGCCCCGCACTCGGTCCTACTTGGGCTTCCGGCCTTAAAGGCAACAGTCCTCCTCTTACAATATAGTTCGCAAAGACCGGCCAGTGGTCTTTGTCATGCTCGTTGTTGGCTTGTATGGGCCTGACCCAGCTTCGGAAGAGTTATTTAGCTAAACAAATCCCGCAGCTACTGGCACTTTCGGCAACAGCCCACGGAGAACGGACTGAGGTCTCACCCGAGGTAGCAGGGGAGGGTGCTGGAACCAGGTTTTCGCACCTTAGGGATGTCTTGGTGTGGTCTGGAGGTTTTGCACACTGGTTTACAGCTTCGCGCTGCTCGGTATTCGCCCAGATCCAGATTGATTATATCTTTCTTATTACTGTGATATTCTATTGGAGGACGCAGTTACAAATCAATAGGGTCTTTAAGAAAACATTTAACCAAAACAACTAATTCGCACATTAAATTGAACCCAGATTTACATACATTCATACAATAAGCAGATTAATTTAAACAGATATTATGAAAGTCAGATTCGCGACAGCTCAGAAGGAACATAGAATTACTGAAGAAAATTATCATTATTTCCACTTATCCTCAATACATCCAGATCCACCCTGCACACTCAGCTACAGGGGTCCGCGCACACAGCTGTGGACTTTCCAAGACTCTGCGCACACAGCTGCAGAGCCTCTACCTACTACCCCAACCTTTGACTCGGACTTACAGACGCTTTCAGACTATCTTCTTCAAAAACCCATCACATTTCATATTCCAGATTAACTTTCAAAACTTGACTTCCTCTACCCATAGAGCCTCACTATATTTATACCTTTCCTTGGCCCGCGATCCCTACGCGGGCCAACTCTATTTACATTTCTTTACATTATTTTCGGGTGAACTACCCTTTGACTCGACCTATTATAATTCGCACTCTGCACTTTCAGTGGAGTCTTTACCCTATTTTTACCCAAAATGTCCGGCTTCGAGCCCCTTAACCATTGCTCGGGGCTTCCGCTACCCAACAACCATGACCTTTACATTTCAAGCACCATATTTCTTCGCACGCCTCTGGTCAAACTATTTTGTCCTGCTTCAGACTTTGAATTTCAAGGAAAAGATTTTGCAACTATGCTTGGATCTACTAAACCCCCATATTCGAATCTTGCATCGGCATTTCATACAGTCTTATGGAAATCTCCAAGGCCTCTGTCGGATTCGTAATCTTCTGCTATGATAGTGCAACCCTTAAATGAGGCAAGACCAAAGCCACGAACCATTTATGGTGTTTTCCATCTGTTAAGTTCATATTCGCTTCACGGATTTTACACTTCAATCTCTGATCCTATACCCAAGGTGTCTCACCTGGTTTCATCGCGATTTCCTTGAACCTCACAATCAACTATGCCTCAGATTTAGGCCTACTGAACTCTTTATTTAGTGTGGTATGGATCTCTGCCAACTTAGTGTTTGGGTTATTATTAGACTACTTGATTTACCAAGTTAGTGCGTGATCCTGCAAAGCACTAACCAACGTTTCCTTTTTCATGTGATCATCTGTGACACTCGGAGCTTCCCATACATCTTTCATGACGAACCAAAACTAGTCTGGGACCTCATTTCCCAATCCCTTAAACAAAGGCAGCTTCACTAAATTTTCCATGTTGAACTGCGGTGGAGGTGGCAGTCGCGAGAACCCCTATCTTATTAATTGAACTGCACTTCGCGGAGAAGCCTACGCTACTCCCTCTTCATCACCCAACGATGGTGAAATCATTGGGCTATGTTCAGAACCCTTTCTTCCTTCGTTTCTGTAAGTCTTTCCACTTCGCGTAGCTCCAAACATCAAGGTAGTTTCATAACTTGTTTTTCACACGATAACATCTTAATCTAGCTACTTAAAGACATCAAGTACTTACCTCACGGACCTTTGAAAAAGCGTCGCTCTGCCTCACTGTAACTAACTGAGGTATCGACTGTGAACTCAGCCACGAATCCTCTTATGATTTGATCAAGCCAATGATCGATAGCACGGACGATCTTATCCTTAGAGGTTTCCAGTCTCTGTACTAACTCCGAGGTCTAGACAATAGGACTGTCAAGTATCCACCTTCAGTGGCTATCCACTAGCTTCACGTTCCACTCGTAAAAGTCAACTGGAAAGGAACAAAAAAATATCTCATGGATTTCTGTATATAGGTACCTATCCAGCCACTGTTCCTTTATGATCTGTGGATTTTTGTTCTCCTACGCCGTGAATTCATGGATCTTCCTATCCAACCAGTCTTCAACCTCTTTCTTAGTTGGATTCCAGTGATACGACATCACACATCTCTTATGCAGATTCTGGTCCCGACAACGAAACCATTTGTTGGCTTTGTGAGGTCTGACCCATGTTCAGCATTAGTTAGCCAAACAAATCCCTACACTATTGGCCCTTTCGGCATCAGACCGTGGAGTGCGAACCAAATTCTCACCCAAAGCAGTATGGGGGGATGCTGGAACCAAGTTTCTGCACCCTGAGATGGTCGTGATGTCAATTTTTACCACAGCCCCTACTTTCGCGCAAGTCACTAAGCCTTAGGGATCTGTTAGTCTACCCCTTTATTCCACCCTTCACTACCTCCGCGAAGGTGAATGATTGACCTTCGCACAGACTTAACCCGTGATCTAGGTACTTCCGCGCAGCTATGACAGCATATTGTATAGGTTCCCAAGTTATCTTAAGTGTTCTACTTATCTTACTAATCAGTCACAATTAGCGCCACATAAACTGATATTCTTACTTGCGTTCAATTAACTAATAGAATCACATGTGTTCACACATTACATAAACATTGTAAATTAAACCCAAAATGCAATATAAGCAGATGCATTAACAAGAACTAGATACACAGTAATTGATGAATACTTCTCTTTATTGATATCTTTAAGTTAATACAGACTCTATCTGCCCTGCGCACTCAGCTGTAGGGGTCCGCGCACTTAGCTACAGGGGTCCACACACTCAGCTGTAGACTTCCACCGATCTGAAATGACCATATACTAAAAACTGATGTAGAATTGATTAACCATTAATGAGTTGAATGTTAACTGAAAGCACGGAAATTGAGGTAAACTGCTTGAACAAAACACTTTCTGGTAGCTGATAAACCATAATTAAAATGCAAAACAAAAGTAAAAATAGTTAAAACACAGTTATACCATACAGAAAGATTGATTACGGAGCTCATCCCTAATGGCCTACGTATCCGGGTCCGCTTTCAAGATGGGCGACCGTTTTTATTAGAAATGAGAAGAAGGTGTTGATTACACAATGAATTAGATAGACTGAACTTGCACACAAGAAATTCTGACCTCTGTCATGAGATAGCCCTCTGAACCATCTTTCCAACACCACTTATGGTTTCCAAATCCAACTCTGGATGCTCTCGAAACCCTGAAAACAAAACAACCTCTACCCCTCCAGAACCTGCATACAAAAGTTGAAAACCACCAATATCCGCTTAATTGAGAAAAATTGCCTTTTATAAGCTTGCAGATACATGGAAACCTCCTCTGACTGTATTTAGGGATGAATTTGGTTAATTGTTTAATCTTGGTCCTTTTGCCTTGAGCCACTTAGGCTAGTTCCATGGTTTTTGAATTAATGTTTTTCAACAAAATTCAAACAAAACCCATAAATAACTTTGTTATAGCCTGAAACCATTAGCAGTTAGCTAACCAGGCGAAAGAGGGTGACACATCATGTGAGCGTTGAACTTAATCCATGGTTTGAATGGCAGGGGTTCCGTTGATTGATGGTTATAGTGACGGTGGCGGTGGCGGTGTTGCATCACATCCCACGGTTTGCTCCGTAGTCTCCGTTGCGGTGAGAACTCCGCAGTTCTAAAAACACCGACGATCAACTCCAAACCTGACTGCTTCTTGTTCACATGCCAGCTTTTCGATGTGGTTACAGTCGGATTTACCCATGCAGTTAACTCCTGACTGTGGTTAACTAACATCTGCTCACATGTAACGAGGTTCTGACGCGGTTTGCCTCCATGGTTATGCTGTGTATTGTTATTGTAATGTTTTTTACATTGTTTTGATATGATTAGGCCGAGAGTGTTGATGTGGTGAGGTTTGTATGTGTAACACATAGGTTTAGGGTTTTATATGCCATAGTTTTGATGTGATAGGTTTAGGACTAATATATGGATTTTGATAGGTAATGGTGTTTTAGCATAGGTTTAAACTTTAGGATTAATGCATTAGGGTTTTAGGTCTTAGGTTTAGTCATTAGGACTTAAATGTAGGATTTAGGGTTTTAGGTCTAGAATCTTAAAACCCTTTTACAATATTTCGTCACAATGTGACGTAAAACCACATACAATGAAAAAACCCATGTACATCGTCGACTCCAGCTGTCTTTGCAATGACAACCTGGACGATGAACCTATGCCACAGACGACACCCTAACGACATACCAAACCTCTGCGATGGATGATACAACCATGTCAACACCAATCTTATTTGTCAAATGAAAAAGCACATGTTGTTGACCAAACCCTGGGGAACTATCCATGAACTCAAGTCGACAAATAGGTGCTAAACCATCTCTACTGAATGCCATGGAAACCTATGAACATTACCTAAACAACCTGATCATAACCAACACTGTCAAAATTGAACTGAAGCAATGACAACACTAAACGATACCCATGAACTCTGATGACGACACTTTGAACACCTATGCAATTGGATCGACGGATCCTCCTAGATAATTCCTCTCCACTTGAAAGCTTTTGGACCACAAAAGTTTGACTAAAAAAATAGTCGATGAGGGTAGAACTCCCTCTCTTTCCACCATGACCTGATGATGTACCAATACATTCAATCAATCACCTACATGTGATGACCCTGATGATGCTGACCATGATACCTTTCGAGTTGGTGACCTGTTTCTTCCATCCACAGTATGAACAACTTGCAACGATGGGAAAACAACCTATTATCAACATGGAAATTGAATTCTTTCCATGAAGAATCATGAGTTAGTTATTCAAAAACATCTTTGAAAACAATATTTGTATAACTTTGTTCAATATATATGATGGGTATTACCAATCTACTTTCCGGAATAACTGAAATATTCAAAGACTCCGTTGATTTTGACTTCATATTAATTACTTGACTTGATTTGCTTTCCTGTTGACTAATTACTAAGTGAACTTGCTGCACAGAACTCATCCAGCTATGATGTAAAGACTGCTACAACTTAGTTTGATTTTGAAAGTATCTAAGTAATTGTTGATTTACTTGAATCACTACTTCTTCTTATATTAAATGATATCTCCATTAACTAACAGTTTCACTTAATGCATTAGTTTTCAAATAATGATAAGGAAACTTTAGATATGCTTTCGAAAATGCTTTGTCATGAAAACTTAAATACTTCCTCTCCACTTGAAAAGAGGCTTCATTACTTTTTAAAGCAAGAAATGATGATGCAATACCAAAGAAATGTAACCCTGACTTTCCCCAACACTGACCTGCACCCCTGAAATTGAAAATAAACATACCATCTAAAACAAGTCTCTGATTAGACTCACATGTACCATTCCCTGAAATACACTGCTAATGATGATAGTTTCTAGAATTCAGTTGAATGAATGAGTTGAGATTAATTCTGTCTTTAAGAAGATGTTCATAGGAAATTAAATGTATCTCATGTTTCTTATCTTGTTTATGAATAATATTTCTTGGAAAATAATTAACCACCTTGACCAATTGATCTATAAAATGAATCTCGCATCTTGAACAATCATCCTTATGTTGTTCCTTAATAAACATGAGTACATATTTACTTGAACTTATTAACTTCTTAACTTGATTTGTAACCATTAAATCCAAGTTTGATTTGACTTTATGTGCCCTAAAAATAAATTCAACCCCTTCTTTCTTTAGGTGATATTTATGTTCTCTTCTGTAAAGCACTGCATCTCTATCATAAAGATAAGGACTTCCTAAGACAACTCCACATATGTCTACTAGGACCACATCTAACTCCACTTCATCAATGTACTTAGATGTAATTGAAAATTTTAATTGACACTGATTTGTGACATGTATCTGTGTTGATTTATTAATCCAACCTAATGGGTATGGTTTTGGATGATTCTGTGTCTGCAATCCCAATTGATTAACTATATGTTCGGATATTAAATTTGCTTGCGATCCACTATCAACCATTGTGTCAATCTTTGTATGCTTAGAAGTTATCCTTATGTGGAAGAGTTCAACTCTTTTATCCTCATGTGGAGGATTTATGTTTGAAGAAGATACATTAGCTTTTGAACTTGAACCAGTATCATAATTTTTACATGTTGTAACCATGGCGATTATCCTCCTTTCATCACCTGAATCTGAACCCAGATCTTGTTGGACTGCTACAATGGCCTTCTTTTCATCCTTCACCTTTAAGGAAATTTTTGGGCTTAAGTTCTGGATGAAGTTTCCAGCACTTTGATTCATCATGATCGATTCTCTAGCAATGAGAACAAATAGGTATTTCCTTATGATCTATCGCTGATTTCTTTCTCTTCAAAATGTTCTTCCCCTTACTATCACTAGAATCTCTGGTTTCCAACTCTTTGGATGACTGAGATGAAAACTTGAATGGTCTGCCACCTGATTCAATATCTATGGCCTGAACACACACCTCGTCAAAATCATCATGATTAAACATCAATAAAGTATTTTGTAAATATGAATGTAAATTTCCGATGTATTTTATCAAAGTTTCATGTGTATCGAATGAAATACCAAGCGCCAATTATTTCTTTCTGAACTCCCGAGTAAATTTCTGAACACTCTGCCCTTTACCTTGCCTCAGATGTTGCCAATCAATAACAACTTGTTGCATGTATCCTAAAGGATAGAATTGTTTCCTAAGAGATTTTAAAAACTTAGACCATGAAGAGATGACTTTTTCTTTACGTTTGACATCTAGCTGAGTTTTACTTTCCCGCCAAATTAAAGTTGTTTCCCCCATTCTAAGTGTAGCTAACTGAATTTTAGTTTTATCTTTAGAAATTTTCTAAATACGAGAATACACTTCTAACTGCTTTATCCAGTTATCTAGCTTTTCAAGATTCATTTTTCCATCATAAACAGGTAACTCAAATTTAACATCAAGTTTCAAAAGAGATGTTTTCTTAGGTTTCCTTTCTGTTTCAGATTCTGCACTGGAAGAAGAAGAAGAAGAAGAGGATGATGATGGAGATGATGGAGGTGAAGGAGGTTTATCAACCTTGCCTTTACCTGTGTCCTTCTTCGATGGCTTTGAATAAGAAGTTGCATCTCTCGCCTTCTTGTCTTCGTAAAATTCTCCCAACATCTGCTGCATAGTTAAGAATGCCTATTGAAACTGTTCGTCACTCATCTTTGTTTCAGTGTTTTCAGCTACATCAAGTCCTGACATGGTCGATTTATGAACAACTCATCGCTTTCCAATCTCTTGATCGATCTGCTCAAGGATTCCTTCTCCTCATTGTGACTTTGACCTGGTTAACATTCAATGGCACATTCTACAAATTCAATGTACTCCGATACCAAATTATATGATATGAAATGACCATATACTAAAAACTGATGTGGAATTGATTAGCCATTAATGAGTTGAATGTTAACTGAAAGCACGGAAATCGAGGTAAACTACTTGAATAGAAAACTTTACGATAGCTGATAAACCATAATTAAGATGCAAAACAAAAGTGAAAACAACGAAAACACAGTTATACCAGACAGAAAGATTGATTACGGAGTTCATCCCTGATGGACTACGTCTCCTGGTCCGCTTTCAAGATGGTCAACCATTTTTATTAGGAATGAGAAGAAGGTGTTGATTACACAGTGCATTAGACAGACTAAACTTTCACACAGGAAATTCTGACCTCTTTCATCAGATAGCCCTCTGAACCATCTTTCCAACACCGCTTATGATTTCCAAATCTAACTCCGGATGCTCCTGAGACCCTAAAAACAAAACAACCTCTATCCCTCCAGGACCTGCATACAAAAGTTGAAAACCACCAATAGCCTCTTAATTGAGAAAAACTTCCTTTTATAGGCTTGTAGATGCATGGAAACCTACTCTGACTCTATTTAGGGATGAATTTGGTTAGTTGTTTAATCTTGGTCCTGTTGCCTTGAGCCACTTAGGCTAGTTCCATGGTGGTCAAATTAATGTTTTTCAACAAAACTCAAACAAAACCCATAAATAACTTTGTTATAGCCCGAAACTGTTAGCAGTTAGCTAACCAGGCGGAGGAGGGTGACACCTCATGTTAGCGCTAAACTTAATCCACGGTTTGAATGGCGGTGGTTCCACTGACTGATGGTGGCGGTGTTGTGGTCACATGCCGCGGGTTGCTCCATAGTCTTTGTTGCAGTGAGAACTCCGCATTTCTGAAAACCCCGACAGTCAACTCCAAACCTGACTGCTTCCTGTTCACTTTTCAACTTTCTGATGCGGTTAAGGTCGGCCTTCCCTGCGTGGTTAACTCTTGACTGTGGTTAACTAACATCTGCTCACATGTAACGGGGTTTTGATGCAGTTTTCCTTTGTGGTTAGGCTGTGTATTATTATTGTAATGTTTTTACATTGTTTTGATATGATAAGGTCGAGAGTGTTGATGTGGTGAGGTTTGTATGTGTAACACATAGGGTTAGGGTTTTATATGCTATAGTTTTAATGCGATAGGTTTGTATGTGTAACACATAGGTTTAGGGTTTTATATGCCATAGTTTTGATGCGTTGACAAAGATTTTATGATGTGATTTTTTCCGAAAATATTTCTATAAACTCGTATTATTGATCACAGAATCTTAAATTCAAATAGGAACAGGAACCTTCACCGATTTACTATCCTGCATATTAGACCTCTGCAGTATTGTCTCAACATACTTCCTTTGGTTTAACCAGAGCTTCCTCTTTGCCCGATCTCTTTTAATTTCCATGCCCAAAAATATAGTTTGCAGCACCAAGATCTTTCATGTCGAATTTGGAGGACAATTGGGTCTTCAAATCCTGGATAATTTCTTTGTCATTTCCAACCAGCAACATATCATCCACACACAAGGCCAAATAAATAACACGGTCACCAATTAATTTAAAATAAACACAGTGATCTGCTTTGCTTCTAGTGAAGCCAAGTCCCTGTATAAATGTATGAAATTTCTGATACCACATCCTTGGTGACTATTTTAACCCATACAACGACTTCTTTAACTTAGATACCAGATATTTCTTACCCTTCACTGCAAAGCCTTAAGGTTGCTTCATGTAGATTTCCTCTTCTAGATCCCTGTGAAGAAATGTTGTCTTCACATCCATCTGTTCTACCTCAAAATCAAAGCAGCAGCAATAGATAAAAGTAGTCTAATATAAGTTACCTTGGCAATAGGAGAAAAAATATCACCAAAATCAATTCTCGGCACCTGGGAATAACCTTTTTCTACCAACCGAGCTTTGTATTTCTCCACCTTTCCTTATGCATTTGTCTTCTTCTTGAACACCCATTTGTTGCCAATGGGTTTCCTTCCAGCCGACAACTCCACCAGATCCCATGCCTCATTTTTGTGTAAAGATTCCATTTCACTAACCATGGCCCCTTTCCAAAGTTTTCCATCCTCTGAATCTACTGCTTCCTTCATAGTTTTGGGATCATCATCAATAATAGATAAAGCAAAATTTGAACAGAAATCAGATGGACTATACCTTTCTGGCTTCCTTATTTCTCAAACTGATCTTCTCACACCCGGAGTTTGTAGCCCTTCATCTTCTAATTCCTCCTTTGTTGTAGAGTCTGGATCTTCCTCCTTAAGCTCAAACTCTATCTTCTCAGGTTCCTTTGGTTGGACTTCGTGTTTAATAACATCTTTCACTTCTCTGAACACCACATCTCAGCTCTACACAACCTTCCTTGTTACTGGGTTCCAAAGCTTATAACCCTTTAAATCATCCTTATACCCAATAAAGATGAACTTTTCAGAATTACTATCCAACTTTGTTCTTTTCTCCTTTGGAACATGTACATATGCATCACATCCAAATACACTCAGATGTGAAACAGAGGGTTTCTTACCAGTCCATACCTCTTGTGGATTCTTATCCTCCAACGCTAATGAAGGTGATCTGTTGACTAGGTAACATGCAGTCTCCACCGCCTCTACTCAGAATTATTGTCCTAACCCGGCACCACTAAGCATGCTTCTTGCCCTTTCCATCAACATCTTGTTCATTCTTTCTAAAACTCCATTTTTTTGAGGTGTATATGGAGTAGTATTCTGTTGTGCTATACCACACTTCTTACAGAATTCTTCAAATTCCTTACTGCAAAACTCTCCAACGTTATCTGTCCTCAGTGCCTTTATCTTCTTCTTTGTCTGGTTTTCCACCAGAGCCTTAAATTCTTTAAACCTGTCAAAGACTTCAGATTTCTTCTTAAGGAAATATATCCATGTATTCCTTGAGAAGTCATCTATAAATGATACATAGTACACAGACTTACCTAGTGATGGAACCTTCACAGGTCCAAACACATCACTGTGCACAAGCTCTAATATATGTTTCACCCTCTTACCACCAGAGGGGAAACTCACCCTATTCTACTTCCCATATACACAATTCTCATAGAAATCAAAATCCAGAGAGCTATTACTCATACCTTCTACCATACCTTTACCATGAAGTATTCGAAGGCCCTTCTCTCTAATATGTCCAAGCCTTTGATGCCACAACATGGTCTTCTCTCCAGAGACCACTAGATTTTCTGCTCCACTTTCAGGAACCACGGAACTGTTGCACCCATCAACAACAGTGCTACCTTGTAGCTTGTACAGAGTTCCAATCCGAACTCCCCGCATCAATACCAGTGCTCCCCGAACCATCTTGAAGGTATCCTTCACGAACACTATTTTTACACCTGCATCATCTAGCTTGCTTACAGAAATCAAATTTGTGGCCAATGAATGAATATGCAGAACACCTGGAAGTGTTCTAACCCTTCCACCTTGCAACTTCAACTTTACTTTGCCACAACCAACGATTTTGGCCTTCCTATCATCCCCTAAGAAGACATCACCACCATCATATTTCTCATACTCGTAGAACCACTCTCTATGGGGAGTGAAGTGAAAGGATGCACCTGATTCAATCAACCATGCCTCATGATCTACATGTGTACTTGAAGAAGCCAAGTACACATCCCCACCTTCATCTGAGGTGGTTTTCGCCTTTGCAGAAGGAGCATCATCATATCCCTTTCCTTTGTCAGGAGCTTTAGATTTACAGTCCCTTTAGTACTGCCCTTCCTTTATGCATTTCCAGCACACCACCTTTACAGGTTTTCCTAGAGATTTAGATCTCCCTCTAGATTTAGATCTCCTACTCGATGACTTACTTTTGTTTATGTTCTGGGACCGTCCTCGTACAAACAAGGCATCACCATTCTGGCTCTCCATATTTTTTCATCTCATCTCCTCCGTCAGTAAGGATGAGACTATTTCATCAAACTACAAGGCAGTTGCATTGCTACCTATTGCCATAACCAGAATATCCCACGAATTTAGTAGAGAACACAACAAACTGATGCACTTCTCTTCATCTGAAATTTTAATATCAACAGACAATAACTGACTTACCACGGTATTAAATGCATTCAGATGCTCTGTCGCCGAGTCTCCATCTTTCATTCTCAGGTTATACAACTTTTTCTGTAGGAATATTTTATTCACCGTAGACTTAGATTGGTACAAATTCCCTAACTGGTCCCACAAAGCCTTCGTCATAGCTTCCCCTGATACATTCAGCAATACTGAATCTAAGACACACAATCGTATTGTGCTCTTTGCCTTCCAATCCAACCTCTTCCATTCTTCATCGAACACTCGCATTGGTTTAGTACCCGGATCTATCGTGATCCACTGATCTTTATCCACCAATAGATCCTCCATCTTGATTTTCCACAACTCAAAACTCTGACCATTAAATTTATCAATCTCTATCTTTCCACTACTCACCATCTTCTTTCATTACCAGAATCGATCTCGCAGATCTCCCACTGAACAGGGTCTACCACAGGCCCGAGTGAAACCCCTCAGCAATAAAGGCATCCACTTGAAGCCAAAAATAGCTCTAATACCAATGTAGGTTTTAACCCGTACAAAAATTACCTGCATACGAATTCTAAAACACAAAAAATAAACAATGCGAGAACATAACACATAAAACACATATACACAAAGATTTTCCCCTGGATCCCAAAACCAGGACTACCAGCTTGATTTTTCATTACATCCCTTTCAATGTTACAATACATATTTATACATGCCGAAGCATCCAATACCATGGACCGAAAACCATCGCGTCCAAAACCATGTGCGAAAAATCATGCACAAAACCATAGGTAGGTCAGCCCAACCTAATATAGGGTCCAAAAACAAAATTTTCTGGGGCGCTTTTCTGAACCCCATAGAGTGGGGTTACCTACACCCCTCAAACCCCATATGACCCCCCCCCACCCCCGCTACATAATCGCTACAACAAAGGGGGGGCTCCACCCCCCTTCTAACCCCTCGGTTAACTACGTCGACTAGTAGTGGAAAGAATATAACACAACCCAACATAGAAATGCACCATGGTGGTCGATGAAGACCTCAGGTTGCATCAACATTTTTTGGTTCACTTGTTAGTCCCTCTAGTTTCCTACTAGTGACATCATCCACCTTATATGTTGTTGTTCATCACAGTAGCATCCTATATGTTGGCTCCTGAGTTGCATGCAATACCATTATTCCACTTTTTGACTTGGTACTTTTGAGGATCAGTTATGTGACTTCAGTGATTAGATATCTACTTCAGCATCATTGATCAGTGTTCTATCTGTGATATTGTGACATGGCCTTGATATGTACTTTTGTGGCTATGATCAGATGATCCAATATGTATTTATCAATTTTCTTTGTACTTGTATACATATCGGATCCGCTCTACACTTTATATGCGGACATGCTTTACTATCTTTTAGCATGGGTATGCCCGCCTTAGACATGAGCTTTCTTTATGATCTCTTCCACTGGTTTGGTAGGCTAGAATCTAGTGATCCCCTCCCAAGTCCTCACATGATTCTTTTTATACACTTAATACATTTCGGCCATCATGTACCCCTTCTGACCTCATATATTAGGGGGCATCTGTTATAGAATCATTTATCACCCTTGTCTACTTGATGCTCTGAGTCATGGACTTGGGCAGCCCTTTCCCTTCAGACTTGTTCCTTTTACTAAAAAACATTATTTTGAATTCCACACGCGGGTTCATTTATATCCAACCCATGTACACACTTGGGTTCACCTATACCCAATCCAAATATATTATCTGAAATATTAAAAAAATATTATTTTAAATTCCATATGCGACTCTTCCCTTCAAAAAACGCATGCACATGCGGGTCCAACTATACCTAACCCATGTATATGATTTAAAATATAAAATAAAATGTTAGTCCCTATTTATGCGAGGCATTTACGGGTTACACCGGAAGGCTACCTACAGGAGCCCATGCCCTAACTGTATCCCAACTGAAAAAACTATTTTGAGGTGATATAAGTACACCTCATGGGTAAGGCCTAAGGGGAAGAGAAAGATAGGATATTGACATTATATCCAATTAGTCCCTAATCAAGTCTGATTTATCCCTGTGCCTCCTACACTCCTAGCTATAGGAAAATTTTGTTTCCTCATTGTGATGTCCATCTCCTTTATATGGCATCCATGTGTATGCATTTGAAAGAGGATTGTTGAGGCTTGGACTGGACGGATCTGGAAGAAGGTTTTGCTTGGATCCGTGGACGAATTAGGTTGTATTCTTCCACATTCTTTTGTAGTCATTAATAAAGAAACTTTGTATTGTTCCTGATGTTATGATCTTAATGATTTAATTCATGTTTTAATCTAACTTATGTATGATTTCATGTTTTATACTGATATGCTCATATGATCTAACATCTATACCATGAATATGCTTTGAACTACTACTAGTATATGTGCTTTTCTTGGATGATTTGCAAGTTTTGAAGCATTGAAGGAAGTAGAGCGTTTGGACCCTATGGGAATGACCTCAAATGTAGGAACTTCGGGTAATACTTCTTCTTCCTACTTTAGTAGTTTAAGTATCAAGACTGCTTGTCTATTTGATTCTTGTTGGTGTATGCCCTCTGCTCCATTGGGGTGCTCAACACATACCCTAGGGTGTATTATTCTCGTAACAACTGATGGGAGCAACAAGTCATGGTCATAGATGATTACCCCTATGCAGTTGTAGAATTCTGAGAGGACCCGAATCTAGCACTTCTAGCAGGAGCGGCATGGGGTGACATTGGTAAAAAAAATAATTTTAACTTATTCGACTTTTTTGTATTTTTTAATATAATCTCAAGAAATAGAAAATTTGTTTTCATGAAACAAAAATATTACAAGATTAAATAATCATGATACACATATTGGACCAATGAGACCTGAGGGTGTACTGAGGCATAGGCATCGCGACAAAGATGTGGAGAGAGCAGTAGCTAAGTCTGAGAGAGTTATTCATACTGTCCAAAGGAACTTGGAGAGTTTGACTCGGTAGGTTCCAATGGCAGCAGTAGAGGATCTCCCTGAGGCTATACAAAGACGAGTGGTTGGATTACCATGAGAGTGGGTGTGTCTCTTCCTACGAATGGAAAATGCCAACGTCTTCTTCCAAGATGCTCATCCAGGGCAGGGACCGCAGCTTTAGATTTTAGATGACTGATATTTTTTTTTATATATGGACATGATCAGGCTTAAGCCCTAATTTTGTAGGACATTTGTCCACATTTTGTAATATTTTTACATACTATATATATCTATATACAGATATTTCATGATGATTTGATCATATATACAAATAATTTTGTGATATTTTTGATTCAATGTGATGAATGACTAATATGACAATCCAATGCTTGGTTAGCTATAAAATCAGCAAATGTGTTATCTGATCATGGAATATCAATTTAAGTAATAAAAGTGAATGATCTTTGCAATAATCTCTCTCTCAGAAATTAGCGATGTAATAAAGTATCCCTCACACGATAAATGTTATTTAATTAAGACACAACCAGTTGTCAATCCAAATAAACCACTAATGATTCAATACCATAAGATATTGCATCAGATAGTAAATTGATAACGACAATTTATTCAGCCATATTATTAGAAGAAGGACCAATACATATGCCTATTGAGACTAACAACTGACCATATGGATAATATATTACCCAAGTAGGCGGAAGCTAAATTTCGAGTATGTCTACTAACATCATTTCTGAATCCTAAATACATTAAATCACCCATCAAAACCTCCCAAGTCAGATCAAAAATATCATCATCACCACGAGACCCATAGACAAAAGCAAAAAACTATGTATAATATTCACAAAACAAAGCAAATGCTAGGCAAGTTCCTAGGCATAATACTTCTTGAGATAGAGCCCACTTGAAGAAGAAACAACTCTAATACCAAATGTAGGTTTTAACCCTGTACAAAAATTACCTAGAGACAAATTCTAAAACAAAAAATAAATAATTACTAGAATATAAAACAAATAAACAGATATTTCCCCTGAATCCCAAAACCGGGACTACCACATTGATTTTTCATTATGTTTCTTTCAATGTTACAATACATATATATATACATGTCTAAGGATTCATAAACCCCAATCCATTAACCTTGGATTAGAACATAATCGTAGTTCCCTTGACTGGATCTACAAAATACCATGGGAAAAAAACCATCATGCCCAAAACCATGTCTGAAACGCATGCACAAAACCATAGGTAGGTCCGCCCATGTAATATAGGGTCCAAATTAAATTTCCAGGGCACTACCCCAAACCTTGTACAAGGGGGCTACCACCATCCTAAAACCCCCCGATAGTGGGGGTTGTGCCCCCCTACTATGTCAGGCACAACGAACAATGGGGGTTTAACCCCCCCCCCCCAGCGCGCGCGCGTGACTAGTCGTGGAAACAATATAACAAACACCCAACACTTGAGAATAACTATGAAGGTGATAATAAGGTGAAGAAAGAAAAGCTCCAAACCTATAGGATGAGTTTTGAGAGCTTGAAAATGAAGGAAGATGAAACTATTACAGAGTATTTCTGAAGAGTTGAAATGGTGACAAATCTGACCAAGAGCATAGTTGAAAAATTTGATGATGAAGTCATTCTTCAAAAAACCTTGAGCTCTTTACCAGCAAGATTTAATCCAAAAGTTTATGCTATCGAAGAAATGTTTGATTTGAGCACTCTTACTATGGAGTAATTGCTTGGAATTCTTACAACTTCTGAGATGTGTATTGTAGAAGAGAAATCTGAATCTAGTGAAGTTGCATTAAAGGCCTTCAAGAAAGTCAAGGCTATTACCAAAAAGCTCAAGAAAATTCCAAAGAAAATCAAGGAAGAGGAATAGTATTCTAGTAGTGAATCTAATGAATAATTTTCTCAGTTTGCCAATAAATTAAAGAGATTTTTTGGAAAGTATAAAGGTAAGCTTCCTTCCAAGTGTTTCTAATGTGGAGAAGTTAGACATTTTGCTACAAAATGTCCACACAAAAGAAATGAAAAGGAGGAAAAGAAGGAGATGAAGAGCAAGGATAAAGATCAAAAATTTCAAAAAGCTAAAGCTCAAAGGAGTAGGAGTTACTGCACCAAAGAAGAAAGTGATATTTCATATGAAAGCAATGAGTAATCTTCATCAGAAGAAGAAGAGAAAAATTAATGTGTTCTTATGTATTTTGAGTCCAAAGATGAATCAAAACTTGAGTATAGAGAGATAGATTATGAAGGTGAGCTCATTACTGCAATTGATGAGTTAAGCAAAGCTAGAAACAAATATAAGTTGCTAAAAGAGGAAATATGCAAACAAAAGGAGAATAAACTCCTTTGGTTGATACTTGTTTAAAGACCCAGTTGCATGAGCTTGATAAATTCAAGGAAAATTTACTCCAACAAATTGTGGTTCAGCAAAATAATTTCGCTGGGTTGGAGAGAGAAAACGAATCTTTGAAATAAAATATTGGTGGAGATTCTATTGCATACACCCATGAAGAAGACATCATCTTCTTAAAGAGAGAATTGGAAGAAGCAAAAAATGAAAGAAAATGTGCTCACCAATTAGCTAGAAGAATGGAAAGAAGATTGTCACAAACTAGAGGAAGAAATTGTTGCATTAAGGGCCATTCTATCAAAAGCAGAAACTAAAGCATGTCTAAGTCAGAAAATTTTAAAGGGATCTAAAACCTTGCAAAATATTCTCAACATGCAAAGGTCACCGGAGGACAAAATTGGTTTATGGTTCAAGCCTTGTCTACAAAATTTCAAAGATCAACCAAGTAATAGTTATGCATATGCTTTGATAAGAAAAGAAAATCAAGCAAATATTGTTCCAACTAACAAGAATGTGAAAAACAATGAAGCTGAAATCAAATTAGCATAAAATCAACAAGTTGGTTATCCTACATTATTTTATGGTTATTGTTTTGCATGTAATAATTTTGGACACAAAGCCATAAAGTATGGGTTGAAAATGTTTCCATAAGAAATTTTGATAGATCAGGAGTTGGTGAAGGACTAAATATTTTGAATGCTAATGGAAATAATTATTTTTCTCCACTAATGAATGAGATCGAGTGTTTTAGATGCAATAAATTTAGTCAAAAAGCTAGTGAATGCAAATCTAGATTTCCAAACTCCTTCATGCAGCACACTCAAGAGAAATCTAATCAGCAGAAAGTTGAGAAAAGATGGAAGAAAAGGCTAAAAATTATGAGCTTTCCTCGATATCTCATGATCAACATAAGCATTGGCTGATTGATAGTGGTTTCTCCAAGCACATGACAGTGATAAGAGAAAATTCTTGCAGCTAAAAGAGTATGAAAAAGGCAATGTCAGTTTTGGAAATGATGCAACAATTCCCATCAAAGGCAAAGAAACAATTAGATGGACAGGAAGACCAAAGCCCAAAATGTGCTTTATGTTTATGGATTGAAGCACAATATCCTTAGCGTGAGTCAGATGTGTGATAATGGGCATGAGGTAATTTTCAGATCTAAAGAGTATGGGATCATAAATGCTAAATCAGGAAACTTAGTGGCAAAGGGCATTAGAAGTGGTAGCAACATGTATATTTTTTATGACACTAGTCATAGTTGCTGCATGAGAAAAATAGAATATCTCGGCTATGGAATAGAAGATTGGGTCATGTTAATTTTGATAATCTAGTCAATATTAGCAATATTGGAGCAGTTAGAGGATTACCAAGGTTGGGTAAACTAGATAGCACAATATGCAAGTCATGCTAATTTTGGAAACAAACAAGAGTGCATTTCAAATCCAAGGAGTTCACTACAAGCATACCATTGGAGCTAGTGCATGCAGATGTATGTGGCCCTACAATGAAGAAAATTCCAAGAGGTCAGAGATATTTCATATTATTTTTTGATGACTTTAATAGAGCCACATGGATTATGCACATGAAAGAAAAATCAGAAGTTTTCAGCAAGTTAAAGTATTTTAAGGCACTTATTGAAAATGAAGTTGATTTGAAGATAAATTGTCTTAGATCTGATAGAGGAGGTGAGTTCATGTCCAAAGAATTTGATGATTTTTGTGAGGAACATGGGATCAAGGGCCAATAATCCATAGCTAGAACACCAAAACAAAATGGTGTAGTGGAGAGGAAAAAATAGTTGATCCAAGATATGGCACGAGCTATGTTGGATGAAGTTGGTGTGTTAGATAGTTTTTGGGGAGAAGCATCTCAGACAGCATTAGACTTAGCCAATAGAGTTATTCTTAGGCCTAACAATGACAAAACTCCATATGAGTTGTGAAAAGGAAGACTAGCAAAACTTGACCACTTCAAAATATTTGGGAGCAAGTGCTACATCACGGAAAACAAACTTGGAAAGTTTGAACCAAGACTTGATGAAGGCATATTCTTTGGCTATTCCTTCTAGAGAAAGGTATACAAATGCTACAACAAGAGAACCAAAAAGGTAATCAAAGATATTGATATTGTTTTTGATGAAGATTTTCCTAAATCTAATGATTCCAAATATGTTGCAGTTGATCATGATTTCATAGAATATGAGGACCAAGAAATTTCTGAAGAAGAGGAAGAAGAGAGAAATACCTCCACTACAAAGAAGGCTCCACCAAGCCATATCCAAAAGAAGCACCCAGAAAGTCAAATTCTTGGAAGCAAAGAGCTTGGAGTGAAAACAAGGAAGAAGTTGTTGGATAGCTTCAATCAAGCACATTTTTCATTATTGTCTCAAATATAGCCCAAAAGCTTCAATGAGGCTAGAGAAGATCAACTTTGGGTCAAAGAAATGAATGAAGAATTAGATTAGATTGAGAAGAACAATACATGGGAGCTTGTGCCAAGGCCAAAGGACAAAAACATCATTGGAACCAAGTGGATGTTCAAAAACAAGCTATATGAAGAAGGCAAAGTGGTAAGAAATAAAGAAACACTTGTGTATAAAGGGTACACTTAGGTAAAAGGTATTGATTTTGATGAAACTTTTGCACCTGTAGCTAGATTAGATGCTATAAGAATGTTTTTTCCTTTGCATGCTACAAGAAAATTAAAGTTTATCAAATGGATGTAAAATAATCTTTCTTGAATGGTGATCTAGAAGAGGAAGTTTATATAGAGTAGCCTGAAGGTTTCTTATTGGGAGATGATGAGAATCTAGTGTGTAGGTTGAAAATTGATCTGTATGGATTGAAACAAGTTCCAAGAGCATGATATGCAAATCTAGACAAACATCTATAATAGAAAGCCTTCAAAAAATGAACCATGGATAAAAATTTATATATCAAATTCGAAGGTGATCATTTTCTAATAATTGTTGTGTATGTAGATGATATTATTTTTGGGAGTGATTTGGAGAAGATGGGTCAAAATTTTTCACAAGAAATGGAAAAGGAATTTGAGATGTCAATGTTGGGTGCACTTACTTTCTTTCTTGGCTTGCAAGTTATTCAAGATGATAAAGGCATTTTCATTTCTCAATCAAAGTATCTTAAAGAGAAATTAAAAAAAAAAAAATTGGCATAGAAGATTGCAACCCATTATGCACTCCTATGGTAACTGGTTGTAAATTGAGAAAAGATGATGAATTACTAGAAGTAAATCAGTCCATGTATCATTCCATGATTGGTAGCTTATTGTATCTAACTGCTTCTAGACTCGATATTATGCAAGTTGTAGGATTGGTCTCAATATTTCAAGCTAATCCTAAGGAGACTCATCTTAATGTCGTAAAAAGGATCTTCAAGTACCTTCAAGGCACTCTTGACTATGGATTATGGTATCCCAAAAGTAATCATTTCAATTTGATTACTTTTACTAATTTTGATTGGGCTGGTCATATTAATGACAGGAAAATTACTTCAGGAGAATCTCACTTTTTGGGAGGTTGTTTGGTCTCTTGGGCAAGCAAGAAATAAAGTTATATCTCTTTGTCCACTGTCCAAGTTGAATATATAGCAGTAGCCACTTGTTGCACACACATATTATGGATGAAGCAAACTCTTCAAGACATGCATGGTGTGTATGAAGAGCCTCTTCCCATCATGGTAGACAACACAAGTGCAATAAGCATCAAATCCGGTTCTTCATTCCAAGACCAAGCACATACCAATCAAATATCATTTTCCAAGAGAACAAGTGGTCAACAAAGAGTTGGAATATATTGCTTCAAATGAAAAAATTGCAGATATCTTCACCAAGCCACTTCCAAGGGAGCAATTTGAATATCTTAGAGAGAAAATGGGTGTTGTGCCTTTTTGAAGGCATTGAGGAGTTTTTCATGGAGTTTGATGTTGTCATATGGCTGCCACCAAGAGCACTTTCAACTGCAAAATTTGGATAATGGGTGGTGATTGGTTGTTTGCCTATTTTTCAAGGCATTATGAACTGTTTGTTTGCTTCTTCTTGCTTCATTTCAATATGGATTGCTTCTTCATTTATATTACTTCTTCAAGATGGTGTGGTTTCATATATATTTAGGGGGAGAATGTTCAACAGCTCAAGGGGAGTATTCGTTGCACCTTTTCAAGGGGAGTACTTCATTTTTGGCCATGTATCACATTTTTGTTATGTATTTTCTCTTGCCATGTAAAACCCCTTGCCATTGATGTCAAAGGAGGAGAGAGAGTGAATTGTGTATGTGCTCAGCTTCAAATTGTTGTATGTAAATGCCATATTTATTTTTCAGAAGCTACAAGTTGACATGATTGACAAAGGGGGAGTTTGTTGGCATTTTTGTGTTGTCATTGATCTCACCAGTTGAAGTTATGTACTCATGAGTCTCAATGTATCATTTGGATTTTATTGTATACTTATTGAGGGTTGTCATGCTAATGTAAAATGTTGTCATAAGTCTTAGAAGGTATGTAGAAGAGATGTCATGAGGTAATAAGGCCTCATCTGAAGTTAAGCTACATGTGTGCTAGAGGTCTAGTTGATGATGTGTATAGAGTCTTCTTAAGTCATTTAGCTAGCTTACTAATGTCAAGTTAGGCTTAGAAGGATGGTTTATAAGTCTTATCAACCCCCTGAAGCTTTGTTGCATGTTTGAGGGCAAGAAATCGTGTTTTACCTTATGCTCTTCCCTAGTTGCATGGATAAGGGCTTATGGGAGCGACTAAACTTCCCAGTCATTGGTTGGCTATGTTGTGTGAATGATCGGTTGGATCTGCATAGTGTTGTCTATGCAACCAAAGAAAAACTCGAAAAAATCTTCGAATTTCATGCGTTCATTTGGAATTAAATTGATTTTGGTGAATTCTATTGTAAGAAATTTCCAGAAAACGATTGAGACAAGTCATGGGGTCTTTAGAAGGTGGTCAAAATTGAAATTATCAAAAGGCTAGTGGAATGAGTGGCTTGATTTTGGTTAAAATGTCTAGCTCAATGAAATCTAAAGCGTGTGAATAGGTTTTGGGTGAGATCCATCACCTAAAGAATTAATTGATCTCAAATATTACAAATATGTGGAGAAAGGTTGCTCATTTGGTTGGTTCTCTAGCAGTGTGAGTGAGTGATTGTGCATGAAGTGCAAGTGCACAACCAATGAGTTTTGTAATGAGTTCAGAGTTTTTTAGAATTGTAGTGTGCTTTAGATATTATTCTTCAGCAGTGTTTCAGATTTCTGAGCAAATATTCAAGATATGCTTAGAGTGTGTGTGTGTGGAGAGAATTGTTCTCTCATTTGGAGTGTGAAATTATGACTGCATGAGTGTGCTCATTTGTTTCTATTCTTGTTTATGCAGTTGTATTTTTCATTTTCTGAATCATATTTTCTTGTAGTGGAATTGTTTGTACTTGGAGTGGGGGCTTCAAGCTAAGTGCATATTGATTTTCTATTTAGGAGTGGGTGTTCCAAGTTGGTTGTGGTCAACATTTCTCATTTCAGTCAAGGGGTGGGTGCTCCATTACTAGTGGTGGCTAGTTGATGTAATGTAAATGAGAATATTTTGAAGCAATAGATAATAAGAAGAAGCAACAAATAATTTGGTGGTTTTTTTCCCTGGAATGGGGCTTTTCCACCTAAAATCCAAGTATCTATATGTGATGATTGTTTATGTTTTTCATGTGCATGATATTGTTATATTTGTTGAAGTGAATTTCTGAATAAGTTTTTAATTGCAGAAATTTTTATAATATTCTCGTAATATTGATTCACCCCCCCACCCCTCTCAGTATTACTTTTGTCTAACATGCAAGAGCGAAATTTAAAAGTGCGACAGATGAGAGACTTACCCGGAAGATAGGACACTTGCAAACATGAATGAGGGATGATCTTTGTGCTCCAAAAGTGTGCAAAGCAAAAGATAAATGTGGAATGAGATTTGGGTTGGGCTATTTATATAGGGAGAGCACATGTGTGTGAAAATTAAGTTTTGCAAGTGCACTTATCACATGTCACAAATTCAAGAGATAAGGATGTGATAACTGCCACAAAGGAGTGCGATAGCGCTATCTTTAGAAAGTGTGTTTTACCTGTCAACAAGAAGTGCACTCTGCATGTCAACAAGGAGTGTGCTCTAGCTGTCTTAAGAAAGTGTGCTCTAGTTGCCAACAAGAAGTACACTCTACCTATCATCAAGGAGCACACTAGGATTTCTTTTAATAAGTGCGCTAGGGCTATTTTTGCGAGTTATGCTAGGCCTAAAGAACAAAAATGCACCATAAAAGAATGTTGACCTAGCAAAGTGTTTCAATACTTAAGATTTTTCTAGAAGGAAAGTTGAACACTTAGGAAAACATGACTAAACAATAAATGACTTTGATGAGTTGAAACGGAGGATCACATTATTATTCCAAAATTTAAATGAAGGAAAATTTTTAAAGATATCATAGCAGCTACAACGTTACCCTAGTTATCTTTAATTTTATATCTGGTAAAAAATTCACTCTAAAAAATCACCAAAACTATGGCCTTGCTCTGTATTTAAAGCATTAAGATCATTGGTTAATAAATCTACATAGGAAATTTAAGATTCTTAACCTAGAACTAAGAGCAACTATAGTCAAGAAACTTCAATAATCCCATAAAATAAAAATTACAAAGTGTGGATGGAATTCACACAATCCATGCAGAGAATTTTACTTAAAACATGACCAGAGCTCCAAATTCCCGTATGCATACACCCCGGGGAGATTAAACGAAACCAACACCAGAAAAAGGAGGACCTGAAAGACACCCATCTGTTCTATGAGAGGTTTGTTACTCCAAGATATATAAACCCTACTTTATTTGTACAT
The DNA here is from genome assembly GCA_031772625.1 of Pinus tabuliformis. NCBI lineage: Eukaryota > Viridiplantae > Streptophyta > Pinopsida > Pinales > Pinaceae > Pinus > Pinus tabuliformis. The sequence goes on along the minus strand of CM062819.1, from coordinate 62,008,803 downwards.
CCAAGTGATGATACATCTGTAAATGTGTTAGAAAACCTGCACAGATGAATCTAGCTAGTAAAGGTTGAACACACTGCTTTGCAGAGAAAAAACACAAAAAAAAAAAAAAATCGAAAGAACAAAAAGAATGATTGATTAACAGAAAATAGGTTACAATCCTCATGATATACTATAGGAGAGTCAACTAATACACATCATTGGGTGAAGATCCCAAGGTAATGCGCCATAGTGGTGAACAATGAGAGGACTCGACACCTACAACAAGTTTTATAGAGAACTAGCTAGTTGCAGAGTGAAAGGAGGAGCAAATCACGGAGTAAAACATGCAAAAAGGATCTTGCATGTAATCCCATGCATGCATGGACAGTCAAAGGTGCCAATCTAGTGAAGATTCCAATGTTGAAGCCTTGCATGTCAGTGAATGCTCTAACTAAGTGTTTGCATGTGCCAGTGATGAAGGTCCTAGGTGTGTAGTACCTCCAACACCCCCCTTGAACACCACTATGGGGAAAAATAGAAAATGGGCCCTGGAAACTAAGGCCAAAGGTCACCCAAAATACAGTGCAACTTGTCCTAAAATTGAGGAAAGAGGGAAAACCTCATGGGAAAAACCCCCCCTCAAAATACAATGTAATCAAAAGAAAAGAGGAAGAAAAGACAGTTGCTAAGCAACTGTGTCCTTCACTCCAAGACTATTGCATAGAGAGTGAAACTTATGCTCAGTGAAGGTCATGGTGAAGATTTCTGCAGTCTATTCTGCTAAAGGACAGAACTGCAAATCAATGACCCGATCATGTACTAAATCTCTAATGTAGTACATATGGATCTCTATGTGCTTCGTCCTCTGTCGTTGTACTAGATCCCTGCAAAATTTGAGAGTGCTCTAGTTGTCACACCAGATGACAGTGGGCTGGTGGAACTGGATGCCCAACTCAGTGAGGAAGTATTGTAGCCACAGAGCCTGAATGGTGATGTTGACTACTCCTCTGTACTCGGCATCAACTAAAGAGAGAGCAATAGCAGCCTGCTTCTTACTCAACCAATAGATATGACCAAACCCTAGACTAAGTGAATATCCGGAGGTGGACTTGCAATCAATGTTGTCACCTACCTAATCAGAATCTGTGAAGCCAAGGAGATTCAATGCAGTGCCTGCTGCATAGTGAATCCCGAAGGTGATGGTGCCCTGCACATATCGGAGGATGCGCTTCGCAGTTTTCCAGTGCAGCTCATGCGGCTCCTGCATGTATCTAGAAACTACCCCTACTACATATGAGAGATTTGGTCTAGAGTGGGTGAGGTATAGTAAGCTCCTCACTAGCTGTCGGTAGAGAGTATTGTCAACTAATGGAGTGTCACCTCCATCCTCAAGGCGGACCCCAAACAAAAAAGGAGTCGGTGCTGGCTTGCAGTCAGTCATGTGAAATCTCTCGAGGAGATCCCATGCATACTTAGCTTGAGAGTGTTTGATGCCTGCGACATCCTGACTGATCTCAAGACCAAGAAAGAAGTGTAATGGACCCATGTCCATCATCAAGAACCTATCATGCAAGGTCCTCTTGACTGCAGAAATGGTTGAAGTCGATCTGCTGGTGATCAGGAGATCATCCACATACAAAACTAAGATAAGAAGAGAGTCATGTGTCCTGAGCATGTAAACATTCAGATCAGACTTACTTCTTTCAAAGTTTTGTGATAAGAGAAAAGAATCCATCTTCGCATACCAAGCTCTCGGGGCCTGCTTAGGGCCGTAGAGAGACTTCTTCAGTGTGTAGACCAAAGATGAATCCTGAATGAACCTTGTTGCTGCTCCATGTAGATCTCCTCAGATAGGTCTCCATGAAGAAAGGCATTCTTCACATCCATCTGATGTAATTCCCACCCCTGGGCAGCCGCAATGGAAAGTGCAAGGCATATGGAATCCATCTTTGCTACTGGAGCAAAGGTCTCATCATGATCAATGCCATGCACTTGCTGGAAGCCTTTGGCTACTAGCCTAGGTTTCTGTCTAGTGATTTGCCCATATGCAACACTCTTGGTCTTATAGACCCATTTGCATCAGACAAGTTTCCTTCCTGAAGGAAGGGGGACCAGATCCCAGGTCTGGTTCTCAAGGAGGGAGTTGTACTCCTCCTCCATGGCGGGCTCCCAAGAGGGATGCCAAGCAACCTCAGCATTAGACTGTGGATCAGAAGACTGAACCAAATGACAATGCCAAGATGGTGTTGGTTCAGTGGCAATGAGGGCAAGAGGAGGCTCAATAAACTCTGAGCTAGTCCTCCGCGAATCAGAATTATCCCCAACATGACCATTTCTAGCAACTGGGTGGTCTTGTGCATATATCTCACTTAAGCTCCTTGTTCTCTGATTTATGACAAGGGAAGTTGATTCACTATTGGAAGCCCGATCTAGGCTTGGATGTGGATCATCATATGCATGCACCTGATTTGTATCTGAAGACTTCGTCTCTGCATTTTCATGCTCTACCTGGGCATCTTCATCTGAGTGAACTGAGTCATCAGCTCGGTCATGAGGTAGATAAAAGGTGTCTGCATGCGGTAATTGAGGTGCATGCGAGAGACTTTCCTCAAATTGGACACTTTGCTAAATGATGAGCTTGTCTGTAGAGGAAATCAGGAGTCGATATCCCTTCACACCATCAGGGTATCCAACAAAGATGCACTCAATGCTCTGTGGATCAAGAGCTTTCCTCTTTTCAGAGGGGATCTTGGGCCATGCTCGGGAGCCGAAAACATAGAAGTGGGTGACCTCCGGTTTAGTGCCGCTCCAAGCATCAAAGGGGGTCTGATCCTTGACAAAGCTATGAGAAGATCTGTTCTTGTTGTAGTTAGCACAATTAAGTGCTTCAGCCCATAGCTTATGAGGTAGTGACTTAGCATGCAGTATGCAGGAAGCCATCTCTTTGAGAGATCGGTTCTTTCTCTCAGCAACTTCGTTCTGCTGCGGAGTGTATGGAATTGTGTGCTGCAACTGTATGCCGGACTCAAGGCAAAGATTTTGAAGTGTTGTCTTAACATATTCCCCCCCATTGTCTATACAGAGGGCTTTGATCTTTCTCTCTGACTGTGTCTCAACTAGTGCTTTGAAATCTTCAAAGTGTGCAAAAACTTCAAATTTGGCCCTGAGAAGATACACCCAAGTATACCGTGAGAAATCATCAATAAATGTAAGCACATACCTTGCTTTGTTGATGGAAGGATGAGGAAAAGGCCCCATGAGATCACTATGGATCAGATCTAGAGGACAGGATGCTCTGTGAGTCTTGTCGATGTCAAACTTTTCTCTAGGATGTTTGCCAAGGACACACCCTTCACAAACTCCTTTGGAGAAACTGACATTTGGCAAGCCTTCCACCATCTCATGCTTGCTTAGCTGCTGCATATACCTGTAATTTAAGTGATCAAACCTCTCATGCCAAAGCCTATTACTATCATCAGCATGTGTAAGCAATAAGGAGGATTCAGATTCAATGAATTCAGAAAATGTATACAGTCTAGCTCCATTGTTTACCTCACCGGTTGCAATTTTGGAGTTGCTATGTAGGTCATATGTTATGAAACCAGCTCAAGAAAAGATAGCAAAGATAGATCAACGCCTTAGAATTCAGCCTCTTCGAGGGGGAAACCTCCTTTACATTACATAAATGAACAATTCTTGGATGATACAAATGAAAAGACCTCCTTTCTATATATAGGAGTCTAAAGGGTCATAACATAATCAGAGCCGACATAACAATAATAATGTAAGGGCACAATAATAACAATAGTGGGCTTCTATGGGGCACAATAGTAACAATATGGGCACTACATGGGTACAACAATATAATAAGTGGGTTATACTAATAACAATAAGGGGTTACACTAGTAGTATAGGGGCCTAACATGCCCCTCTCCTTCAAAAAGCGTTGTCCTCAACATTTGAGTAGTTCTTGATGCTTCTGTATAAAATTCTTGTCTTCCCATGTGGAATCTTCAGTGGGTAAGTTCTTCCACTTGATGAGATACTCTAAAATTGATCGATTTCGTAGCTGTCGAGTTCTTGTTTCTATGATTGCTCCAGGTTCCAATATGATTTTTCCTTCCTCTTCAATTTCTGGCAATATTGTTTGAATTGGGATCTTTTGCAACTTTTGAATAAGTGGCCATACTTCTTCGTCCTTCTTCCATTCATCCCTTGCTTCGTTTATCCAATCTGGTTGGATAATATAAATAGCACAAAGCAATGCTTCCACATCCTCATCCTTGAAGAGTCTTCCCATTCGGTAAGGTCGCCATTTTTTAAGTGCATGTAGTATTGCCAACAGTTCCTTCTCATAAATAACTTGCTTGAGATGTAGCAGTAAAATACCCAATCACCTACATCAAAACATTTTTCACTACAATGTTTATCTACCTGTTGTTTCGTTTGCTTTTGCACCAAAGTGGCGTTATCCTTTAAAAGTTGGAGAACTTGTTGTTAATGCTCACTGTGATCTTTCACTACTTGAACCTTTTTCTTCTTGATATGTCCTTCTATCTCTAGAGTTTTAGGAGTGGTAATTTCTTCCAATCCTTTACAAGATATGGTCGGATTCATTTCTTGATGCTCGATGTGATCTTTCAGTTCTTGAACATTTTTCTTCTTGATATGTCCTTCTATCTTGATAGTTTGAGGAGTGGTAATTTCAAACAATGAATTACAAGATATGGTTGGATTCATTGCTTTTTTCTCGATGTGATCTTTCACTTCTTGCACATTTTTCTTCTTGATATGTCCTTCTATCTTGAGAGTTTGAGGAGTGGTAATTCTTGCCAATGCCTTACAAGATATGGTCCGATTCATTTCTTCTTTCTCTGGGGTGGGGTCCTGGCGTATATATTCTTCTTTTGATGTTTCTTGATCCTTTTCTTCCTCCTCTTCATATTCTATGTAAAATAATTTCTTCTCAGCACACTTATGACCTTTAGTGCATTTTCTATCACAATTGTAACAAAGCCCTTTTTCTTTTTTTTCTTCCAATTGTTGTGGTGTAACCCTTGTAGGTTGTGGAAGGCTAGGAGAAACAACACTTCCATCTTTATAGTTGTGAGGGGTACGCTTCTTGGTTTCCATAATTTTTCTTTCCACTATGTCACAAAGGCCTTTTACTCTTTCCAATTGTTGTGGTGTTGCTCTAAAGAAGGTGTTGCTCTTTGTATCCTCATAATGTGCTATCATTTCCTCCGTGAAAATTGACCACGTAACAAGTTGTTTACGAGAACAAAGCCCTTCGTACCATAAAAATTGATCTGGTTCTAGATATGAAGATGCAAGAAATACCTTTTGTAACAGTTGTACACCATGTAGATCAAAATATTGCTCCATCTGAAGTATCCAATTTACCGGATCCTTGCCATCAAACTTCCTCATCTTGCTTTTTCTTGATTTTAGGAGCTCAACCTTGAAACGACTATAACTCTGTACTTTCAAATCTTTAAGTTCTGAAATTGGAACCTGTAGTATTCCTCTGTGTCCTCTTTCCAATGCCACTAGTCTGATCCAAATTGGATTCTCTAAGAAAGAGTTATGCACAATCTCCCAAGATGACCTGATTATAGACCTTTCCAAAAGAGCAAACTTGTATGAAATGCCACATGTCACTGTTTTGACTTATGAATCTGAAAAATATATACAAAAAACTATAGTCCGTCCTCTTTCTGTACCTTCTTACGAAATTTCAGTTTGATCCCCAGAGAGAAAGTTATGATGATTTTCCCCAGGTCACCTGGTTTGAATGTAATTCAGGAGTCTGCAAAAAGACCAACTTCCTCAGATCATATCTCCGCAAATATCACACAAAAAGCTCTAAAATTCAGTCCCAAGGTTCAGCACGATTTCTTCTCAAATGGGTTTTTGTTTTTACTTCTGCAACATCACAGAAAACAAGTTATAGCGAAAATGCCACGATGACTTGTTTGGAGCAGCGAAACCCTAGAATCCAAAGCTCTGATACCAAATGTTATGAAACCAGCTCAAGAAAAGATAGCAAAGATAGATCAACGCCTTAGAATTCAGCCTCTTCGAGGGGGCAACCTCCTTTACATTACATAAATGAACAATTCTTGGATGATACAAATGAAAAGACCTCCTTTCTATATATAGGAGTTTAAGGGGTCATAACATAATCAGAGCCGACATAACAATAATAATGTAAGGGCACAATAATAACAATAGTGGGCTTCTATGGGGCACAATAGTAACAATATGGGCACTACATGGGTACAACAATATAATAAGTGGGTTATACTAATAACAATAAGGGGTTACACTAGTAGTATAGGGGCCTAACATCATATATGTTCACTGCATCTGGAGTGAATTCCACTCTCTTTCCGGTGCTGAAATGAGTGATTAGATAAACTGAAAGTAGGTTTACTGAAAGTTTTGGAACATGAAGCACATCTTCAAAGCTTCCGTGAAAAAGTTCCACTCTACCTTTTCCGGTGACCTCAATAGGTGAGTCATCTCCCATGAGGATGGAAGGTCCTTTGCAGCAACCATATGATGTGATGCACCAGAATCTATAATCCATGCATCAAGGGAAGAGTTAATTGCAACTAAAGCATGAAAATTGTTACCTTTCCCGTGTGGCAGATCCTCAGTTTTCTTCTTGGCGCCCTGAGGGATGTGGTCCCCAAGGTTGTGCTTCTGAAGGATTTCTACCATTTGGTCAATTTGTTTCTTCATGCAAGAGGATTCCGGATGGAATCCTCGGTGATAGTAGGTGCATTTTTCTCCTTTTTTCCCTTTCTCATTTCTGGAGCTGGAGGAGTCATTGAAGGGCTTGGTGTACCCTTCCTTCTTTGGATGGGAATTATGAATTTCAAAAATATTCCACACTTTAATATAAATAATACTGAATAATAATACTCACTCATTCATCAAATTTCAAAATATTTCCAAAATCTATACCCAAGATAAAATAACCCAAATGTTAATATGGAATAATCCAATCCAATTTTAAGTAGTTATGACATAATGGTAGAAAGGCATCTAGGTAACTGTGGCCATGTGATCTCTCTTTGTTTCATGAAGCCCGTCCTCCAAATCCATCGTCACTTCAGCCTTTCCAGACTTCCATTGAAACGGATATTCTATGATTTATAAGTTCGTTGCCAAAATATTCTCTCTAATGATGGGATCTTGGAGCTACGGATCTGGTGGGATCTTTGAACGATGCTGAGTTCAAGATAAAGATGGGAGAAAGCATCTAATCCAGATCACAATCTTTGAACGATGCTGAGTTCAGGATAAAGATGGGAGAAAGCATCTCATCCAGATCATCCAGATCAGTGATAGAATGATGAAAATTAATATTAGGATGAAAATTAATATTAGATGTGATGCTGCCTATTAATGAAGTTGCTCTAATCTTTCAGGATATAAATAAATGGGTTAATCTTGAATTGAAAGTACTAATTTGTAATAATTAATAATAAAAAAATTCGGTAGATAAATTATTATTGATAGTGAACAGCAATGTACTAAATCACTGTATCAAATTTTTAAAGGAAAATATGATATAGTTAATAGATTGGTTAATAGAAAGATATAAATTAACAAGGATTACATAGTAACTAGTACTTGTCACTTAGTTTAAATATAGCTTAATTAAATAAAAATAATAAACACAAAAATTTCATTACAAAAATAAAACAATTAATAAAATATTGTACTGTTAAATGTTATCACCAAAAATTAAGAAATATGATTAATTAATGTTGTGTGTGTTTTTATTAATATATATAATTTATAGTTAAATTTATTAAAATATATTTTTAATATAATAATAAGTCATTTTAAATTGAAAATATTGTGAAAAAATTATAATCCATGAAAATAGAAATAATAGAAAAATAAAAAATAAAAAAACTTAAATAAAAAGGAAATAAAACTAAAAACAAAAAATTAGTAACTAATAGAAATAGAAGTTACTAAACAACCCATAATAAGACCTCAACCAATCACCTTACAAATAAATATATTTAAATAATAACAAAAATTGAATTCCTAATGTTAAATTATCGATAAGTGCATAAATTTTTAGTCAAACACAAACTAATAGCCAGTGAAAGGCAAAATTGAATGGGTTATACCATGAGTGTTGCACGTATAATAATAAGGAAAGGAGGTTATAAAATTTATTGTTAAGGCTTAAATTTGGTTCAAGGAAAATGTGAAAGTGTGGGATGGATATATGAATTTCTTTGATATAAGGACTTGTCTAGTTATATAAATTAAATAGATAATAAATATAGATAGAATTAATTTATAATAAGTTTAATTCTTGATATATCTTATATTGTCAAAATTCTAAAAAATCATAATATTAATCCGTTTATTATTATTATTATTATTATTATTATTATTATTATTATTATTATTATTAGTTAAACACATATACGTTTAAAAAACATGTAACAGGAAAAACATAGTAAAGTAACAATAGCAATAAGAGTTCAATGGCATAAATAAAAATATGATGGAAATTTAATTTGATAATTGTGGACATAACATTTCTTTCTAATTAAATTGAAAAGTAAAAAAGACATAAATAACTGTGACAGAAATCTCAACCCTTTATTCCTCACAACTACTAAAAAAATCCATAGAAGTTAAATTCCTGTCACCCACCTAATAATGATTGATAAATAAATTAAAATTATAGAAGCTCTATTCCAAAATAAACAGATCTATAAAATTCCTTTGATACAAAGAAAATACATAGTTAGACTTATACACTAACTACTTCTAAGAAGATATTATAAGATGTCTCACCTAATTCAATAAGTTTTAGTAAAATAGGTGACAAAGCTTAGTTCTTATAAATATATAAAGTTAGCAACACGAAAGTATATGATAAATAGTTGCAAATAAACAAATAAATAACTCAAAGTATATGTTCTAGTCAAAGAAACCAATGTTGCCTTTATTTATAAAGACTTTATCCATGGTGCAAAATTTTAATTACCAAATCTTTCTCATTCTTTGTTTTGTATTTTTAAAATATTTTTAAACAATGAAAATTATAAAATGAAACAAGGGTTACATAGTAGCAATTACCTCCCCCTTAGATTAAATATAGCTTAATTAAACTAAAAAATAATAAAGACATAAATTGTTTATCACAAAAATAAAACAACTAATAAAATATTGTATTGTTAAATGCAATCACTAAAAATTAAGAAATGTGATTAACTAATATTGTTTATATATATAATTTTTATAATTAAATTTATTAAAATGTGTTTTTAATATAATAACAAAGGCTACATAGTAGCTAGTACCCGCAGCTTAGCTTAAATATAGCTTAATTAAACTAAAAAACAATAATAGACATAATTAATTTGCAAGTAGTACTACTCGTGTTTTTACAAAAATAAAAACTAATAACATCACCAAACACTAAAAAATCTGATTAATATTAATTATATTAATATATATACACTTTAATATATATATGTTTAATGTTATATGTTATATATATATATATATATATATATGTTTTTAATATAGTAGCAAATCATCTTAAATTGAAAATATGGATAAAAAATACATGGAAATGGAAATAATAGAAAAATGAGGAAAATCAAAATAAAATTAGATAAAAAGGGAATAAAACTAAAAACAAAAACAAAAAAATTAGTAACCAACAGAAATGGAAGTTGCCAAATAGCCCATAATAAGACCTCAACCAATCACCTTACAAATAAATAAATTTAACTAATAATAATAAATAACAAAAAATGAATTCATAGTGTTAAACTATAGATAAGCTGCAAAATTGTTTATCACAAAAATAAAACAACTAATAAAATATTGTATTTTTAAATGCAATCACCAAAAATTAAGAAATGTGATTAACTAATATTGTTTATATAAACACAAACACACACATATTAAATTAAATTTATTAAAATATGTTTTTAATATAATAATAAGTCATTTTAAATTGAAAATATGAGTAAAACACTATAATTGATGAAAAATAGAAATAATAGAAAAAAAAGAAAAATAAATAAAAAGGAAATAAAATAAAAAACAAAAAATAAGTAACTAATAGAAATGGAAGTTACTAAACATCTCTTAATAAGACTTCAACAAATCACCATACAAATAAATAAATTTAAATAGTAATAAAAAATAACAAAAATTAAATTCTCAACATTAAACTATAGATAAGTGACAGAATTTTTTGGTCAAAACAACTAATAGGCAGTAAAAGACAAACTAAATGTGTAATACTATATGTTGTGGGTATAACAAGGGCCGCATAGCTAGCGTTCCGTGCCCCTTAGTTTAATAAAATATTTTAATGTCATGATGTGTTGTATGTATTCCAAAGAATAATAAAATTGTAAAACGAGTTATATGAATATTTGTTTAATATTTTTTTATTAATTTTTTAAATATAATTAAACATTTTTTTGGTACATAAAGGTTATATATATATATATATATATATATATATATATATATATATATATCATTGACATAGAAGAGAATATATATATATATATATATCATTGACATAGAAGAGAATGATAACAAGTTAATAATTATTTATTTAATATTCAATGATGACAAGTTTTTTATACAATACTCATATTATAGTACACGTCATATCATTAGAATACAGATTGATATAATGAGAGTTGTACAAATTGTACACATGTTATTTTTACATATTTTTTTCAAATTTATATTTTTTATTTTTTTTTAAATTAAAAAATAAAACTCATGAAAATTGTCTATTCAATAAATAGAATTTTTGAATTTAATTACAAACATTTGTCTTTATGGTACATAGTAATTAATATAATGTTATTTTTCAAATTATTTATATTTATTGTACATAGTAATTAGTGATATAGTACATAGTAATTAATAATAGAGTACACAAAAGTCAATTCTTGTCATCATTACACAATAAGAGGGGAGACATTTCAACCAATCATATTTGAGATGAATAGAAATAAATTTTATTTAAAAATAATAAATTTAATTTCATAATGTTAACCTTTAGATAGATTTTAAATTTTTTTAGTCAAAAAACTAATAACAAGTTAATAATAAGTTATATAGATAGAAACAAATATAATAAATACTCACTAAATTTTTTTAAAAATTCTCGCATAAAATAAATTTTTTTAAAAATTCTCGCATAAAATAAGAAATAAATATTTGTTCAAAATATAATAAATACCAAGCGATGAAGAAATAAGTTCCCACATATGATGAGGAATATTTGGTCAAAATTTTCAACCTTATACCTCCCCGAGTTTACATATTTATAAAACTTTAGCATTCTACAACCCCGAGATATGGGAACACATATCTAATGGGAAAGTATAACAAAAAAAATACTACGAGAGAAAGGGAGTGTTCAAAATCATATATAACGTATGCTTAAGCATGTGTTCTAATTCATATATGATGTATGCTTAGTCATTTAAAAATGTATGCTTAATCATGTGTTCGAAATCATATATGATGTATGCTTGCTTAGTCATTTAAAAATCTATGCTTAATCATGTGTTCGAAATCATATAAATCATATATGATGTATGCTTAGTCATTTAAAGGTGCATTATTTTGGTTCACATGTTAAGCACCCAAATACACGTTGATGTAGTCCATCAACTAAGAAAACATGTGGAATGTGTACATATATTTCAAAATATAATCAAAATACTCTAAACAATACATAATCAAAGGGTGCAAAAAGAATTTAACTAAAAATGTACTATCTACATAATCAAGGGGAGCAAAGAGAATTTAACTAAAAATGCTATATCTAATGTTATATCTAGCTCAACACTTATGTGAATAAATATTTATCCTTGAAAATTTGATCAGGGTTATGTTGTTTGTGAGTAATATTTATTTTATTTATGTAATGTTATATGTAGCTCAACACTTATGTGAGTAAATATTTATTTTTGAAAATTTGATTTATGGTTATGTTGTTTGTGAGTAATATTTATTCTTGAAAATTTGATCTATTGTTATGCTATTTCTAGATGACTATGGTTATGTTGTTTCTTATTATTTGTGATTGATAACAAAACATTGAAACCAAAAATGTTTTTCAAACTTCTTTTTCTCTTTTTTTAATATTATAAAGACGATAAAATTATTTCATATGGTGAATATTTAAAATTTATCCAAAATTGACCTTGCTCTTTTTTATAGATCTCCCTTTAAGAGAGGCGCGATGGCGGTCTATGGTCTACGGTTTGTGGATGCGGTCGAGGTTTGTGGTCTATGGATGGAAGGATGAATAGGGCTCTAAATAACCGAACTCTGCGAGGGATTGTGACTGATTAGGGCACGATTAGGGTCTAGACCTCTGATAGATGCGAACAAAGGCAGCACGCGGTGGGGAAAGCAAAGTTTTGTCGGGGAAAGGCTAAGGATGGGGCATATTCGGGTTAGTGACTCTAATGGCAGGCGACAGCTCCATAGCATCGAAATTCTCTTGCGACCATTTGTGGAACCTCATTGCAATGGATGAGGAATTAGTTGACTACTCCACAGAATCAATGGATCACACATCAATCTGGTCCAAGGATCCACCTTAAAAACTCTTTGTGCATTCACTGGCGATCTCCCAGACACCAGCTTTCTAGGTCGAGCAATATATTATGGATATAGAATATGGAGTGACCTCCATTCATACCCTACGATTTTCTCACCCTACCACTTCAATCGGAGCGGGTATCGACCTTATACTTCCAGACTATCAGCCCCAGATGGCACTATCAATCATGTCACCATCATAGCTCAAGATATGGAAGTTGGAACAACTATCCAAACTGCCCTTCAGGCTAGGTGATACATCTCTTGCACCATTTGATTTTCCCATAACTAAAATGGGCACATTAGGTCTTAAGAGATTGGGACTCAATGTTATAGGGGATGAAAACCTTGGCAACCAAACTTCTCGGCTCTTGCACACCATAAAGACCTCGGGGTATTTTGAAGGCATCTCACAACAGCATCCAAAACAAGAAGCAGCTAGGGTTTCCGACTCAGATGAAGCCCACCTTGAGGAATTAGGGCAAGAAAACTCAGTCCACATCAAAAAATCAAGGGCAGGGGGAAATCTAAATGCACAAAAGCCAGGGAACGAGGTCGACTACTGGTATTTGGAGAAGCCATTAGCATGGCACAGGTAGCTGATGCAGAGAGCTCGGTGTTGGTCGAGAAGGTTAGAGGTCGAAATTACTCCACAACTAGACTTAAGAGATGGGTGATGGAAATCTGGGGCAGTACCCTTAATCAGTTGTCGGCAGTTCTCATAATGTCAAGAGGGTGATTTTCCCTCATTTTCGCTCGACCTAAACAAGTGAATTGGATACATTCCAAATTCTGGCATATAGATATGACCCCAATCCTCCTAAAGCGATGGACGTTGCTCTTTGACCCTAAAAAAGAAAAATTGGGGGCAGGTCCTATATGGGTTAGACTACCAGGTTTACCTCTCCATTTCTGGTCTGAGGATGTGTTAAAATGTATAGGAGTTGATCTGAGAATCTATTTGGACCACGACAAGTCCTTCATGGAAACGGGGAATGTCGCCATTGTTAGAATATTCATTCAACTAGACACCAGGGAAGGTTTGGTGGAGAGCCTCCGTCTTCGGTTCTGAGGACATATTAGAGGATAGATCCTGGACTATGAAGGGGTCCCCTTCCGATGCAAACGATGCCATGAGGTGGGTCATCTCTACAAGGACTGCCCGCTGAATAATATGATGAACAGGGAATCACCAAAAAGACATGAGACGACTGGAACACAAACTCTAGAGGAAGGAGATGAGGATGCTCAGACATTCACGACCACCAACCCACCGAGGAGGGATAAGAACACGAACAAGGATCCTCATCAACCAGCTGCTCAGAATCCATCAGCAAGGGTTACTCGATCACAATCGTTTGCATCTGGTCTACCTCCAGGTACGACCCTCTCTACCTCTACCCCTTTAACATATTTTGCATATATTTCTGAATGTCCCATTACATCTATTTCCTTATCCTGCTCTGTATTACCCTCTATTAACTTGAACTCAATCTCTTGTTCTATGGCCTCGGCTCCCCTTCGCATCTCTGCCCCTGTCCCTATTACACTGGAGGGGGTTTCCATGTCATAATCTCTTGTAGGATCTGACTCCTCTAACATTAGCTCTGGCCATAGATACAACCTATGATCCCATGTTCGCCCTAAAAATTCCCCCCCTTTTGGCATAGATGAACACTCTCCCCCAAAACCCCCGAGACCTTCCAGAGGCAGACACTCCAACATATCAAAAGCCATTCACCAGGCTGGAATTGAGGTGGCTTCTAGGAAACAAATCCCCATTGACTGGGTCCTTAGAGAAAAAGGTGACCCTGACCTAGTTACCTCATGAAGTGCCTATCTTTCAACTGTAGAGGACTAACCAACCCTAACAAAAAACTGGAACTTAGGAGGTTGTTTGAAGTTGAGAGATTGGATGTTGTATTTCTACAAGAGACCCTGGGAGATGGTGATTCTATCAACAACTTTCTTAAATCTATCTTACCTGGCTGGACCTTTCAATATCTGGATGTGAGAGGGAGGTTTGGAGGATGTGTTATTGGTTTTAATAATAGAACTACAAAATTGGATAATATTTGGGGGAGGGAAGGAGTCCTGGGAGAAGATATCATATCTGTAGATCTCAGTATACCCCTATGTTTGATAAATATATACGGGCCTTTCCATAATCGCAAGGCTTTTTGGGAAAACCTGATGTCCCCTTTCTTGATGAACACAGATCACATTATCATTGGCGGCAATCTGAATTTCTCCCTGGGTCATGTGGAATCCTGGGACAACCATGCACAGACTAACCCCCTCACGGAATTTTTTGAACATCTTCTGGATCATCACAATTTCTTGAATATAGACATGTCCAAGATTCAACCCACCTGGCGCAACAGGAGGATTGGGGAAGATTCTCTTGCCAGGAGACTGGATCGCTTTCTCATAAAGGCATAGCTAGTGGATCGTCTCGATAGAATTAGATAGTGGGTTGGCTCTGGGGGTATATCCGACCACTCCCCTATCTATTTAGAATTTTTTCCCTCATCTTGCAAGCCCAAATCTCCATTTAAATTCAATTTTACCTGGCTCAAAGAGGATGCCTTCCATAAAATTGTAAAGGAGACATGGATTCATTGCATTCAGGATAACCACTCTCCACCTACAGTTGTCATTGCAAATAAGCTATCTCGCCTTAAACACGGAACAAAGGAGTGGGCCAAGGACAAGAAGAAAAGGGATGAAGCCACATTATTGAGGATTGAAGTTGAACTCGCTGCAATATTGGAATCAGACAACTCTGGATTCCAATTTGTGGAACAAAAAGAACACTTAACAAGACTGGAAACGGAGAAGATCATAATAGTAAGACAAAGAGAGGAAGAGTGGAGACTTAAAAGCAGAGCCATTTGGCTTCAAGCAGGGGATAAAAATACACATTTTTTTCAGCAATGTGCAAGGGGGAGAAATATAACCAATACAATATGGAAATTAAGAGATCAATCAGGAAGGGAGACCTCATCCTTCATTCAACTCAAAGATATGGGTAACAGACATTTCAGTTATATTTTCAGAGCCCCTAGAGTAGCAACAATATCTGAGATTCTTAGCATTGCCAGAACAATGCCTCGATTTGTGGAAGATGAGGACTTGGAGAACTTGAACAATCCAACCACTATGGGAGAAATAGAAGCAGTGCTGAAATGGTTCAAAAAAGATAAAATCCCAAGCCCAGCTGGCTGACCCATCGAATTCTTTTTTAATTTCTTTGAGTTAATTGGCAAGGACCTTCTCCTGATGATTGAAGATTGCAGACTATCTGGAAAGATGTATGAAGGCTTTAACTCCACTTTTATTTCTCTTATTCCCAAATCAGACAACCCCCTGAATTTTGACGATTATTGACCTATCTCTCTTCACAACTGCATATACAAAATCATCTCTAAAATCATTGTTAATCACATAAAACCTATCTTATCCCATCATATCTCAAAAGAACAATTTTCTTTCCTCAACCATAGACAAATTCATGAAGCCATAGGTACTGCTCAAGAAGGCCTCCACTCCATCAAACTCAAAAACCTCAAAAGCATCATCCTCAAGATTGACCTCTCCAAAGCTTTTGACCTTACCAGCTGGACTTATCTACAACTTATTCTCACCCATATTGGTTTCCCCCACTCATTCATTAACTGGATCATGTGTTGTATCACATCTGCTTCCTACAACATTCTCACCAATGGAGTTGCTTCAAATTTCTTTCATGCTGAGAGGGATCTCGAACAAGGATGCCCTTTATCCCCCCTGCTTTTCCTTTTGATCATGGAAGGATTAAGTAAACTTATTTGCTCTGCTAGATCTGTCGGGGATATACATGGAGTAACATTGACATATGGTATCTACATATCACATATATTATTTTTTGATGATTTTTTTATTGTGTTTTCTTCTCGAATGTGTACGAAAATAAACTACTTTAGGTTGTGGATGACAAACAACCCTAACAATGAAAATGGTTGCTAAACATTGTAGATATGCAGCGAATGGTAGAAGAAAAACCTGACAAAGCCCTGATCTATGCCACAATCATAGTTAAACAACAAAATGGAATAGTAAAATAAGCACAAGTAACTCCAATAATAAAATGGAAACCCGATATATAAAGAATATATTTTATTAAAAAACACCTCTGAAGGGAACAAATGACATTACCAATCCCCCTCTATGGGATGGGTTCTTAGCTATCCTCAAATGTCTTCAGCTTTTGTAGATTATCTCTCCTCTATAATGTGTAAAACCCAGCAAACAAATTGTTTGAGCTCAATGAGAACTCAAATGGAAAAGAAGATGGTGTGCGACAGTGATAATAATCAAAGCTGCAACAGTGAGTGCAACAATGAAAATAATTGAAAGTGAAGAATGAATGGAAACCCCTTCTAGTTATAACAAAATATTAGGTTATCCTCAAATAATGAACAATAATAAAATATTATTAACCCCATTCTAGAATTAACCATTTGGAATATTTTATTATATTTTGTTAGAGGGAAAAAATATTTAAACTTTTATTTAGAAATAATAAATAAATAAATGATTTATTTATCATCTCAAGAAATATGGTTAAGGAATAATAAACAAATAATGATTTATTTAAGTATTCTTAGGGGATTTAGTCAAACTTGACAAGGAATAATAACTAATTAGTGATTAATTAATTTTTCCTAGAGAAAAATATGATATTTAATGATTTATCTATTTATTTTTCATAACTGGGTCAAATGTGACAAGGAATATTAATTAAACAACGGTTTAATTAATTATTCCTAGAAGATAATTAAATAGATAATGATTTATTTAATTAGTCTTCATGGGTTTAATTATAAATTACTTAACAAATGTGGTTTATTAAGTAATTTCTTACAGTGAAAGAAATTTTACTATAATAAAATTGGCCCTACATGGTGTACTTTGATCTAGTAAATTAGGGCTAGATGATCAATTTTTTGTGATAATAGATTGCCCTCCAACATACGAGTGTTAGGAGCAAAATGTATGACTGAAGTATATTGTAAGGACACAATCCCTAGACATCAAAGTTTAGTTAAAGAGAGAGAGAGAGAGAGAAAGACCAATGGAGTTGAAGCAAAAGAGGATAGTGACAGAGGGGGCAAGACCAATGCAAGTCTCCTTTTATGTTGTGGTGCCGGATCTCAGTGAGGCGGGTAAGGCATACCTCTACCCATCAAGATAACTTAGTACAAAAATAATGATGCGCCCAGAAACATGAAACTAGGCAATAAATTACATGTTGAATGGTACATGACATGTTGGAATAACTAAGCCAAAAAATAATACAACGTGTCCCATATACATAATGGGCCTAGAAAAAAGCATGAGCTAAGACTCAATACAATAACATCCGAGTACATGAGATATAATGGCCCTTCCCTCAAAAAATGGGTGGGAGGAGGGTAGAACAACCAAATAAGCCATGCGGAACAAGAGTGGGATCTGCAAAACTGACTGGATCATCTGAAGGAGATGTGCATGATATGAATGCTACAAGTGGCCAACACCGAACCCATCAAACCTGCACAAATTCATCTAAGGTTGTAGTATAATAGGAAGGCATCCGTGCATGTGGGGGGCTACCTGAAGGGCCACCCCCTCATGAGGTTTGAAACATCTCACACACACCCGGGAATCACTGGTACAATATGTTGTATCATTGGACCATCAAGTGTATGTATCATGAGCATGAAACAACCAAGTCAAATGGAAATTATGATTCCCTTTGCTTGATCTGAGGCATTGAACGAGAGTGGAAGCTGGAACCAAGATACAATGCCCTCTAGGCCATTCTTCTAGAATAGATGTGTTGATGTCGACAGAATAGGGCTCGCCATAGGTGAGGCAAAGAGGATCCTCAACTAAGGTGCGAGGGAAAATATTACTTTGACTAATGGAATGACACCAGGGACAATGGGGAAAATGGGACTAAGGGACAAACAAACAACTTCCCTTGTCAGAGCATAAAGTGCATGGTTGACTTAACAGTGACTGACTTGACTCCGGAGGGGATGGTGGACAGTATGACTGAAGGCAAAAATGGGAAACACGGGATGAATGGTACGCAAATATGGATGGAATATTGTTACATGATACAATGTCATGTGAAACAAACTCCATGGATGTAAGGGTGACTCATCGCGGATGCTATGAAGAAGGGTGACTCGATGACTCTACCACATAGAATAGGCCCGTGGGGACCATGAAGGCATGAGAAAATGATGGTTACTCATGACAAAAATCGACACGTGAGACAAAAAGCACTAAGGGGAGGTGGTCCTCAAGGTACAAGCATCATATTTGAATAAATTTTATTTTAAGAGGCAACGAAGTGACCCTTCTTGGAAAAACTGGCTTCTGGGTGAAGTGTCAAATCATCAAAAATGGAGAGGAACCCAATAGAGTACTCGGTGATATTTTCCAATGGTGTTGATGGTTCATCCAACAAAATTACTGTTTGGTCGCAACTTGCAATAGAAAAACTGTGGGTTTTCCTATAAAATTGCATTTTCCCTCTGATTTGAGAGGAGGAGAAGGCCCTAAATCTTATGGAGATCGTAGAGTACAAACCGACCATCAAAATCGTGGTCTGCAACTTTCAAGCAAGTGGCCTTACTTGTCTAAAGATGGCCTTAATGCTCCTTGGAATGATGGTTCCTAGTGAAAAATTAAGGGAAGAGGAAAACGAGAATGAACTACTAGGGGAGGTCTAGAATCATCCTTACCACTAAGTCAAACATGGGGACTATGTGGACATAGAGTAGAATATTTGAAGATATGTTATCAAACATCTACGCTATGCGATGTGAATATGGCTCATTGAAGAGGTCGGTAGGACAAACTATCCAAGGAATGGGAGGATAATCAACCATACCTAGATTCAGTGGGATCTAGGTCGAGACTTATGTTAATCAATTGAGAAGATGGCCAGGGGAAAACCATCATGCTCCCAAGAATGGGATACTACCCGCAAGGATATGTGATGGAGGGCATTGATTTGGTATGCAAATGTGGGAATGATTCCCCCTAGCATGAGGAGTTTGTGGAGCACCATTATGTTCTGAGTGCTTGAAAAAAGGGATTCAAGCATCTCGACCCAACTTCGCACGAGATCGTCCAAAGGATGATAAGGAGATGTAGGGGCCTATGCACCCCCCAGTATGATATGGGTGTACCAAATGTATTTAGAGTGGGGAGAAAAATTATGGGTTCCCAAATATGGCAAGAAGTATGCACGATGGTGCATATCATCCCAAGGGTAATCAGGGGTAGTCATGGCTTCCATGATGTCCTTATCAAAATGGAAGGTGGGTGGACAAAAGGAACACTGACTACATGATGCAGTGGCAGTACGTAGTGCATCATTTTGAGAAAGAAGGTTCATATACGCATCATCTGAAATGGAAGACGACGAGCTAATAGATGGAAAATCTACTGATGTTGAGACCAGGGCTTCCAACGAAGGAGGTTCGATAGAAGCGTGCGCAGAAACCTCAGAAAGGTTTTCCTACGAGGAACTCAAGGATGACGATAGGTAAAGGATATGGACCGTGGAGTCCATCATCTCGACATCGGGGGGAGGGATCACGATGGTGGGGCCAGAGTCCCCCTATTCTAGTGTACTAGTGGTACTAGAATCCACAGGTATAGGAGTAGGTGATCCACTATGGGTGGCCTCGTACTCGCAAATTGCTTGAAGGAAATCACGAAATTCATCAAGACGAGGGCAACGGTGGGAATAGTGACCATAATGATCACACAAGGTGCGTAATGTTTTGATTTTCCTAGTTGGTCCCGGTAAGGTAACTTGGACCTCAGGGATACTTGACTCAGGGAACATTTCATGAACCAAAGGTTTGAGACGTGGAAACTCAGGACGGTTATTGGTGGCATGCCCAACGACCTCACACAAAGTGCATGGGGGTGTCAACTTTGGGGCTTTGGGAGTGGAAGGTGCTTGGGGGTCCTTGTCCTTAGGTTCCTTTTTCTTGGCTTTTCCCCAATGTCCAAATGATTTCGCAAACGGAGTGGGTTCCTATTGAGGTGGTGGTTGAACCAGGGTCAAAGCATGATATGGTATTAGTTGACCAAGCGGAGTGTTAGCAGGGGGATCAATGTACCACATTGGGATCCCCAAATTCATATTAGGGAGGACCAACAAAGCCATGACAGGGACAAAAAAGATTCCCGGAGGAGGAAACAAGAAAGGTATTTGTTCTGCAAGGTAATGTCCCAGCGGAACAACTCCTGGATGGTTGAGACCTAAAGGAATAGTTCCTGGTGGGAACGAAGGGGAGGCACCCACAAAATCAGGAGGTCTTGGGGGGTGGATCCGAATGGCTTGTCTGAGATGGTAACCGCGGGGTGCTGAGGAGCTGGTTATAGATCATATGTACCAGACTACTTTTGAGCAACCAGTGACACTTGTAACATGCAAACACTCAAAAATCTAGGCTCAGAGATAGAAGGGGGAGGACCAGGGAAAGCACCTAATAATGAGGAATATTTGTAGACTTTGGGTGAAACATCGGTGAGAGGGGTAAAGGACTGCTTGTCAAACATCGATGAGATAATGGAATCAGGGGAGGTCAAGGATGTTGGCTCATAGTATGTCTATTGATTGATAGTGATGATATTCCCTTCATGGGGGAAGCACATCTTGCGGAAAACTGCAGATGTGATGGCTGACATGGCATAAGTGTAACTATGACTGAAGATAATGTTGTAATCTAGAGGGGCATCAATAACATCAATTTCGACATGGACAACCTTGCCCGCAAGAGTCAGTGGATAATTGTGATAGATGCCGAGAGGCTGGGAGGAGTGGTCGTCCCAAGCACGCAAAGTGATGGTGGATGGGAACAGTTCAGGTGACTTGAGTTGCTTCCATACAATAGTGGACATCAAGCAGGTGGATGTGCCTTCGTCAATAATGCATTGGGAGATGATGGCATTATAGACTCGGACTAGTATTTAGAAAGCAACGGATGGAGGCAATGGAGGATGTTCTGATGTATCAACGGGGAAGACAATCAAACGATCGTCTAAAGGATCTAGTAGAGCTTTCTTTTGAGATGGCATGACTAGAGGACTTCCAACATTGACATGGCAGCAGGTGATTGTGCAAAGTCGTCTAATATATTGCATGTATGGGCAACTCGGTTAGAAGTCGCATTACATGTAATGACCCCTTAGGGATCTTGGGAATTGACTCAACTTAGGTCGAGGGATCTATAGTGGACCATTTGGTGTTGTAAGAGGCTCAATAGATGCTTTCATTTTGGAATCAGTGGCAGACAAAGTCGATGGCTTTTTATATTGATGGGACCGAGTTTTCAAGTTGATATCATAGGTATTGACCTTGTCAGAATTCATCATAAGGATCTGGTAGTCACCAGGACCAGAAGGTTGGGGAAGTTGAGCTGCTTGACCTTGCTAAGGTTGAGTAATAACAAATCCTTGCTGAGGGAAAGTATTTATGAGCATGACCAGTTGAGATGGCATAGGAGTCTGAGGCGGTTGTTGCATGGGTGGTTGACCTCTAGAAGTTGTTTGGGCTTCCCACATTTGGCGCATCTAGGGTAAGAGGGGACACTCATGAGTATAATGGACATGTACACCACAACATGCACAAGGCTTGTTCGTACGAATATCCTTGTTCTGCTTGGGTTGGTCGCCTTGTTGGTGGTTGTTGGTGTTAGGCTAGTTCCCCTGGGGTTGATTAGGTTGATTACCTTGGTTACCCCAGTTACCTTCCCCCTTATTCCTTTTCTTCGAATTTTGGGGATTGATCATACTCTGTTGTGAAAACACTTTACCTTGAGGGGGCGGTGGTTGATGGGGATGAGAATGCATGGGAGGCTACAGCGCTAATGCCTGAGGGGCTGGAACACTCAGTGTAGGTTTTAACTCCGTACATAAATTACGTGCATGCAAATTCTAAAACACAAAAAATAAACAATGTGAGAGCATAACACATAAAACACATATACACAGAGATTTTCCCCTAGATCCCAAAACTGGGACTACCAGCTTGATTTTCCATTATGTTCCTTTTAATGTTACAATACATATTGATACATGCCGAAGCATCCAATACCATGGACCAAAAACCATCGCGTCCAAAACCATGGACTGAAAACCATCGCGTCTAAAACCATGTGCGAAAACCATGCACAAAACCATAGGTAGGTTCGCCCAACCTAATCTAGGGTCAAAAAAATATTTTCCCAGGGCGCTGCCCCGGACCCCGTAGAGGGGGGATACCCACCCCCCTCAAACCCCCCCTGCGCAATCGGCACAACGAAGGGGGGGCTCCACCCCCCAACTCCCCGGTTGACTACATAGGCTAGTCGTGGAAAGAATATAACACAACCCAACATTCTCCCACTTTTTGTTTTCTTTCCACAGGGGGCCACAGGAGAGCTTAGTCATTTATCCAACCCTGCAACACCCATTGTTTCTCTACACCAAGATAACTTCTCATAGGTCACAGATTTTGTCAATGCATCTGCAGTATTCTTCAAAGTGTCCACCTTTACCAGCAACACCTTTTTGTCTTCTATCATATCCCTCACAAAGTGATTCTGAACATCAATGTGCTTTGTCTTTGAATGGTAAGCAGGGTTCTTTGCCAAGAAAATTGCACTTTGGCTATCATAGTCTATCCTTATAGTTCCCTATACTAACCCCATACTTGAACACAATCTCTGCAACCAAACTGCTTCCTTGCTTGCATGAGTGGCTGCCATGTATTCTCCCTCTGTAGTTGATAGTGCCACTATAGATTGTTTCTTACTCATCCAATTGACTGAACCTCCAAATAGGTTAAACACATACCCACTTGTAGATCTTCTCTGATCCAGATCTCCAGCCCAATCCGCATCAGAAAATCCACAGATATCCAAAACTCTGTCCATCCTGGTCTTCCTTGATAGCACAAACCATAATCACTAGTGCCATGAAAATACCTAAAAACTCACTTCACTGTTGTCCAATGCTCCTTCCCTGGTTTTGACATAAACCTACTCAATACTCCCACTACATGTGCAATGTCTGATCTAGTACATACCATCACATACATCAGGCTACCGACTGCACTTGCATATGGAACACTGGACATGTCCTCTTCCTCTTTTTGTGTCTTAGGACACTGTTCAGTAGATAACTTTACACCTACAGGAATAGGAACCTTCACTGGTTTAATATCCTGTATATTAAACCTCTGCAATATTGTCTTGACATACTTCTTCTGGTTTAACCAGAGCTTCCTCTTTGCTCAATCTCTTTTAATTTCCATGCCCAAAATATAGTTTGCAACACCAAGATCTTTCATGTCGAATTTGGAGGACAATTGGGTCTTCAAATCCTCGATAATTTCTTTTTCATTTCCAACCAGCATCATATCATCCACATACAAGACCAGATAAATAACACGGTCACCAATTAATTTAAAATACACACACAATGATCTTCTTTGCTTCTGGTGAAGCCAAGTCCCCGTATAAATGTATCAAATTTATGATACCACATCCTTGGTGACTGTTTTAACCCATACAGAGACTTATTTAACTTGCATACCAATTCTTTCTTACCCTTCACCGCAAAACCTTCAGGTTGCTTCATGTAGATCTCTTCTTCCAGATCCCTGTGAAAAAATTTTGTCTTCACATCCATCTGTTCTACCTAAAAATCAAAAGTAGCAACAACAGATAAAAGTAATCTAATAGAAGCTACCTTGGCAATAGGAGAAAAAATATCACCAAAATCAATTCCTGACACCTAGGAACAGCCTTTTGCTACCAACCAAGCTTTGTATTTCTCCATCTTTCCTTTTGCATTTTTCTTCTTCTTGAACACCCATTCGCTACCAATGGATTTCCTTCTAGCTAGCAACTCCACCAGATCCCTAGCCTCATTTTTGTGCAAACATGTCATTTCATCAACCATGGCCTCTTTCTAGAGTTTGCCATCCTCTGAATCTACTGCTTCCTTCACAGTTTCGGGATCATCATCAGTAATAGATAAAGCAAAATTTGAACAGAAAGGATATGGGCTATACCTTTCTGGTTGCCTTCTTTCTTGAACTAATCTTCTCACACCCGGAGTTTGTGGTTCTTCATCTTCTCATTCCTCTTCTTATGTAGAGTCTGATTCTACCTCCTTAAGCTCAAACTATATCTTCTCAGGTTCCTTTGGTTGGACTTCATGTATAATAACATCTTTCACCTCTCTGAACACCACATCTCGGCTGTACACAACCTTCCTTGTTACTGGGTTCCAAAGCTTATAACCCTTTAAACCATCCTTATACCCAATAAAGATGCACTTTTCAGATTTACTATCCAACTTGGTTCTTTTCTCCTTTGGAACATGTACATATGCATCACATTCAAATACCCTCAGATGTGAAAGATAAGGTTTCTTACCAGTCCATACCTCTTGTGGAGTCTTATCCTCCGACACTGATGAAGGTGATCTGTTGACCACGTAACATGTTGTCTCCACCACCTCTGCCCAAAATTCCTGTCCTAACCCAGCACCACTGAGCATGCTTCTTTCCCTTTCCATCAATGTCTTGTTCATTCTTTCTGCAACTCCATTTTTCTCAGATGTGTATGGAGTAGTCTTCTGTCGTGCTATACCACACTTCTTACAAAATTCTTCAAATTCCTTACTGCAAAACTCTCCACCGTTATCTGTCCTCAACAACTTTATCTTCTTCTCTGTCTGGTTTTCCACCATAGCCTTAAATTCTTTAAGCCTGTCAAAGACTTCAGATTTCTTCTTAAGGAAATATATCCATGTATTCCTTGAGAAGTCATCTATAAATGATACATAGTACACAGACTTACCCAGTGATGGAACCTTCTCAGGTCCAAACACATCACTGTGCACAAGCTCTAATATTTGTTTCTCCCTCTTACCACCAGAGGGTAAACTCACTCGATTCTATTTTCCATATACAAAATTTTCACTGAAATAAAAATCCAGAGAGCTATTACTCATACCTTCTACCATACATTTACCATGAAGTATTCGAAGGCCCTTCTCTTCAATATGTCCAAGCCTTTGATGCCACAACATGGTCTTCTCTCTAGAGACCACTAGATTTTCTACTCCACTTTCAGGAAGCACAAAACTGTTGCACCCATCAACAACAGTTCTACCTTGTAGCTTGTATAGAGTTCCAATTTGAACTCCCCGCATCAATACCAGTGCTCCCCAAACCATCTTGCAGATATCCTTCTCGAACACTATTTTTACAATTGCATCATCTAGCTTGCTTACAGAAATCAGATTTCTGGCCAATGTAGGAATATGCGAAACACCCATAAGTGTCCTAATCCTTCCACCTTGTAACTTCAACTTTACTTTTCCATGACCAATGATTCTAGCCTTCCTATCATCCGCTAAGAATACATCACCACCATCGTATTTCTCATACTCGCAGAACCACTCTCTATGGGGAGTGAAGTGAAAGGATGCACCTGAGTCAATCAACCATGCCTCATGATCTACATGTGTACATGAAGAAGCCAAGTACACATCCCCACCTTCATCTGAGGTGGTTTTCACCTCTGCAGAAGGAGCATCATCAGATCCCTTTCCTTTGTCAGGAGCTTTAGATTTACAATCCCTTTTGTAGTTCCCTTCCTTCTGCATTTCCAGCAAACTACCTTTACAGGTTTTCCTAGAGATTTAGATCTCCCTCTAGATTTAGATCTCCCACTCGATGATTTATTTTTGTTTCTGTTCTGGGACCATCCTCGTACAGACAAGGCATCACCATTCTGGCTCTCCATATTTTTCTGTCTCATCTCCTCCATTAGCAAGGATGAGACTATTTCATCAAACTGCAAGGCAGTTTCATTACTACCTATTACAATAACCAAACTATCCCATGGATCTAGTAGAGAACATAACAAACTGATGAACTTATCTTCATCTGAAATTTTAATATCAACAGATAATAACTGACTTACCACAGTATTAAATGCGTTCAAATGCTCTGTCACCGAGTCTCCATCTTTCATCCTCAGGTTATACAGTTTTTTTCGTAGGAACAGTTTATTCACCAGAGACTTAGATTGGTACAAAGTCCCTAACTTGTCCCGCAACGCCTTAGCCATAGCTTCCCCTGATACATTCAGCAATACTAAATCTAAGACACACAATCGTATTGTGCTCTTTGCCTTCCGATCCAACTTCTTCCATTCTTCATCAAACACTCTCGTTGGTTTAGTACCCGGATCTACCACGATCCACTGCTATTTATCCACCAACAGATCCTCCATCTTGAGTTTCCACAACTCAAAACTCTGACCATTAAATTTCTCGATCGCTATCTTTCCACTGCTTGTCATCTTCTTTCACCACCAAAATCGATCCCGCAAATCTCCCACTGAACAGGGTCTACCACAGGCCCGAGCAAAACCCCTCAGCAGAAAAGGTGTCCCCTTGAAGCCAAATCTGATACCAAATGTAGGTTTTAACCCCGTACAAAAATTACATGCATACGAATTCTAAAACACATAAAATAAACAATGCAAGAGCATAACACCTAAAACACATATACACAGAGATTTTCTCCCGGATCCCAAAACCGGGACTACCAGCTTGATTTTTCATTATGTTCCTTTTAATGTTACAATATATAATTATACATGCCAAAGCATCCAATACCATGGATCGAAAACCATTGCATCCAAAACCATCGATCGAAAACCATCGCGTCCAAAACCATGTGTGAAAACCATGCACAAAACGATAGATAGGTCCACCCAACCTAATATAGGGTCCAAAAAAAAATTCCCGAGGCACTACCCCAAACCTCGTATAGGGGGCTACCTGTCCCCCTCAAACCCCCCTGTGACCCCCCCGCTGCGCAATCAGCGCAACGAAGGGGGAGCTCCGTCTCCCCTCTAACCCCCTGGTTAACTACATAGGCTAGTCGTGGAAAGAATATAACACAACCCAACACTCGACGGTGCATAGGTATACGATGGTGAAGGGGCAATGGTATGGCAAACAGGTTGAGCACTAGCTGGCCCTGACATCTACTAATGTGGTTGGGTAAATGCATAATATGTTCTTTGTCTTGAATACACGTTGCTCGTAGGAGGGCCATAAGTGTTAGACGAACTGGTGCTCCCCTGCGGATAGCCATAACTCTATGAAGTATATGGTGAAGGATGTGAAATGCCTCCAATGATACCGTTGGCGACATGAGATGCCCCCGATGCATTGGCACCACCAGGACAGGGGAGGTCTAGTATAACAGTATAAAGTCTAGACATAATCAGATTGAGCATAAATCAAGTTATATCTCAGAGCAGTATGGATAGCCTCTTCCTCTGTCTAAGGAAAATGAGACACAACATCTTTGGCAATAGGCGCTAAAATATTCTTAAGAAACCAATCAAGGTAGACACAATCTTTGAAGGGTAGAGCACGACACATGCTCCTCCTTCTACGCCATTCCTGGACATTATCAAAAAGACAAGTGGCAAAGGATTGACGGAATGCAATAAAGAGCTCCGTACCAATGTCATAATGAAGAGGTACCTGAAAATATGAGAGGAACGCTTTAACAACCGTCGTGAAAATGGAATGAGAGGCAGGGGGTTGGTCAACATACCACTTCGCATCGTCTCCAGTGAGCATGCATTGGAACAACCAAAGATGAATGGAATATGTTGGCTTGTTGGGGCCTGACCTAGGTTCGGAGTTAATTAGCCAAACAAATCCCTATACTACTAGCCCTTTCGAAAACATTCCGTGGAGCGTGGACTGAGGTCTCACCCGAAGTAGTATGGGAGGGTGCTAGAACCAGGTTTCCGCACCCTTGAGATGTCTGAGAGGTACGACTAGTTCTTTGTTTGTTCCTGCG
This sequence comes from Pinus tabuliformis, assembly GCA_031772625.1. Lineage (NCBI taxonomy): Eukaryota > Viridiplantae > Streptophyta > Pinopsida > Pinales > Pinaceae > Pinus > Pinus tabuliformis. The sequence goes on along the minus strand of CM062819.1, from coordinate 61,980,236 downwards.
CGCAGGTCACTTCGCACACTTCCTGTTCCTCGCAGCCTGATACACTGCCTTCGCGCAACCCTAACCAGGGGTTATGTCGCGCTCTGCACTATTACCCGAGATCTTACTTATCTTCCAGTGTTAATTAATTACCTTCGCCTACTTGAATGTCTTAAGTTATAATTAGCAATACAAAACATTCATACATGATCGGGTAGTAAATAAATAGTATACTTGCAATTATATCCAATCATGCATTAAACCAAGAAAATATACACAGAATTATAGAAAAGCTTCTCTTTATTGATTCTTCCAATGGACTTGACCTGCCCTGCGCACTCAGCTGCAGGGGCCCGCGCACTCAGTTGCAGGCCTTCTCCTACTCTACGACCCACAGACACACTTTACACTTCGACTTAATCACTTAGACTTCTCATGCTTCCCTTCTATTCATTCTTCGTCATTTTCTACACTTAGAGCCTCACTCTATTTATACAATCCCATGGTCCGCAGACCATGGGTAGGTCTATCCAGTCGACATTAAATTACAAAAACTAGGGTGGACAACCCTCTGACTCTATTATATTTTCTCACCCCGCGCCTACAATTCGCGGAGCTTTTACAAAAAGATTCGATCAAAACTTGGGATTTAAGCCCCAAAACATGCCTTGGGGGGATTCCATGCCCAAAAGGCCCCCAACATAAACATCGTGACTCGCCCTCGAGTCACTCTATTGGCGCAGAGATCTTTGCGCGTAGTCCCTCCAATTGCTCCCGAACTGCGACAAGGTCAGCAGCACATTGAGTTGTTGCTTGTTGGATCTGCTGCATACGTTGTTCTGAGACCTCCATGTCAGAAGTGCTTCTCTGCATCAGTGCATGCATCCCTTGCATGTGTGTGAGCTTGCCTTCAATTTCTGTTGTGATTGTGAAGGCCTCGTCGATCCAAGGCTGAACGTGCGCCTTTAGGACCGCTTCCCTGTGTCGTGCCGCATCCACCTATTCTTTCAGCGCTTTAGCCTATTGCATCTGTGCAAGCCTCTGAGTGAGGGCCACCATATGCGCAATTCCTCTGACGTTGTCATACTACTGTTGGAGTTCTCGTGCCTCTATCTCTAAGTGTTGGATGTTGGGGTCCTCCTACATATTTGTGAGGACCTCAAGTGATTCTTCCAACATGTTGGTGTAGTCTCGCACTCCACTGCCAATTTCGTCCAGTCCCGCTGTGATAGTGCTAACCTGCTATTCTCTGACTTCTGGAGGGGTGGACGGCTACGTCTTTAACTACAGCTCGGTCGGTATGTCTACTAGGATGGCCAACTCCAAGACGCTTTGGCAAGCTACATCTATTACCTTTACCAGTTTTTGATTCTGTGACACCACTTCATTGCACTGCAAGCTAAATTGTTCTATATTGATTTTCTACTCGCTGAGGACTTGCAGTGCGCGGCTCTCCCTAGCTCACAGCTCTGAAATTATTCCATCCTACAAAACATATAAGGTGTCTCATGAGAGTGCGGCAAGGTTGATGTCGAGACCCTTCAGCACGCTAATTGTAGGCCTGTCGGCCTCGTTTGCTATCACTAGTGCCCCTTCTAGCAGCACTACAGTATTCGTCACCCAAGCGCACATCATCTATTCTACTGCCATTATTCCGACTGCAAGGCTGGTTGAAAGCATACCATCTTAAGGAGTGCGCACCTGCAACTCCTGTAGCTGTGCTCTAAGGGCCCCAACACATTCTAGTTCTCCTGCATGAAATTTTGGAGGGCTTCAGAGGTGACATTGTTGTCTCGCAGATGTCATGCAGATCACCCTTGGTTAGGGTGATCGGGTCAATAGAAAACTTCGATGCCTTGACCTTCTTGCGTGATCTTGTCCGCTCGGTTGGGTGTTGGCACTTCAACTGTGTGGACGTGATTTGTGGGTCTGCGCCCCCCTCTTCTTCCTCTACTTCCTGCCCATGCGAAGGCGATGTTTAGCCCTCGCGTGCCTTCACAGCTACCTCCTGTGCTGCTGCTGCTACTGTTACGGCCTTTTTCGGCTCAATTGTTGTCTGTGCAATGTCCCACGTCGCTCGCACTTCTGCTACCGCTGCCTCCTTCCTTCTTTTTTTAGCCAACTATGTGATGCACAGCTTGGCCTCGTCTTTCTTCCTTTGTCTCACTGATTTCTCTATCTCCGTGATGTTTGGAGTGCGCCACTTCGGCGGCCATGTCTCCAGGATGATAAAGATGACATCGTCTATGGCTACAAATGGTAGCTTCCTCCATTGTTTGGTCGGGTCCTTGTGCGCTCTAATGTAAATGCTATGGATGTTCTCTTTAAATTCCGCAAAACTCTGAAGACTATTGTAGACAGTGGGCGACAACCGCAGCTTGCAGTTGATCCCCATTATAAGGTTCATCTCCATGAACACCCAGAATATTTTGTTGCCGCGGATCCTAGTGGTATCCTTTGTGGCCCAAAGTGAAGCATACTTCATGGCCTCTGGCAGATCTCTGTCAATCATGGGGAATTGACTATCCTCTAGTAATTCCCCTTCCACGAGAACTATGGATAGCAGAAGCCATGCATAGTGGAATGTTTTTTCCTATTCCTGAGCTTCGCGGCAATTCTCTAAAAACTCCTTGTAGAGGAACTCAAACCAGTTAAACTGGACCCCCTCTGCACACTGCTCAGCCAATGCTACCACTAACGCAGGTACCTCGTATGCCCGGCACTTGCACATAAACTTACCGACAAGTATTTGGGTTGCCACTTTCACTGCTTCTTCACTGATGCTAGATATGGCATAGCCCCTTTTCTTCTTCTAAACCTTGTATTTTTTCTTCATGGCCTCCACGATGGCCAAGTCACTACTCTTTCCCTCCAAGATGTCTATGGGGTCCTCTCCTTTGCATGGAAGCCGAGAAATGCGGTGAATCATGTCTATTGTGATGGGGATGGGCTCCTCCAACCACGAACACCCATCATGCACTAGGTAGAGTAGCTGCCTGATGACGAAAATGGTTATTGGGGCACGGTGGAAATGCAACACCCAGAGCAGGTTCAGTTTCCCAACCTTTTCCACTCCGCGCAACCACTTTCGCGACTCTAATTTTGTAACCCCCGCCGCGGTGTTCTACTTGGGCTTCATGAGGTACGAGGTCTCAAGGTGAGGGAACTTCTCGTGGTCAGCGAGGTCCCAATATTCGAATTTTAAGCTCGGCACCCGTCCTGGGTGTGTGCCATCAAAAATAATATTGTTTGGGAGGAGCGGGGTCTGGAGCGAGCTCTTGTTCTCATTAAGGTCCTTGGGCACTCTAACCTTCCCTTTCCGCGAGGGGACATAGGCGGGCAACTTTTTCGGGAGATTCGCAGGCTCAGTTTCCTCCTCCATGCCTTTGTCCTCATCTTCTGCGATGATTAGGTCCTCTAGGTCTTCCTCTTCTTCATCTGTCTCTATGGTGACGACTTTCCTGTTCTCCTCCATTGACAGCTTGGTGCACAACGGGTTCCGCGGGGACACATGTACGGGAACCATTGCTTGTTTGTCCTTCTTGGGTCTTGGCATCCGCAGTGACTTCGGGATTTCTGCCTCAATACCGGCACCTTCCGGAGCATCCCCCACAGTCAGGGCCTGCACAACATCATCGGCGGTCATTTCTGTTATCTCCATAACGTCCTCAGTTGTTTCCATTGTGTCTGTCTAGAAATCTAGCACTCGCAAACTTAGGGGCTCAATCAATGCTCGGCACATAACAATCGGGGCTCTCCTCAATATCTCAATTTGCAAATGACCAAGTGTTGTTTTTCGGGCAGCCCTTTGTAATTTATAGCGCTTTTTGATTTTGACTTCTACCATTCCCCCCAAATCCAGTTCATTAATTCCCCCTTGGTGGTAGATTTTTCCAAATCTTGCCCATAAATCGCGTCTTAAATTATTGTCGCCCACTCCATTTGGTCTCAGGTCAAGCATCCCATCATGAATAGTGACTTCAACAGTCACTTTTTGGCCAACCCGCGTGGCAGTGCAGCCCCCCATGTGCGGTCGCGGACCTTGTGACTCTTTGCTTCTGCGCACAGCTCCCACATCGCGTAGCTCCTGAGCAGAATAGTTTATAGTCCCGTGCTTCCTTTTAGCTGCCTGGAGCACTAAGACTGTGCTTCCTTCGACTAGTCAGGTGATCGCACCACCCGTGTAAAGCTTCATCCTATCATCTAGCGTGTTTTCTGGAATATATCCACCTTTTATTGTTACGGTCGGCATTGCGCACTTTACCATCTGTAACGCGCTACCCTGGTCAATACGCTTAGTAATGTGTGGTCCAAGCTAAGGCATCAAACTAATCAATTTGCAGTGATATGCCTTAAACTTGTCATCGCGATCATATGCATTTTACCTTATCACCCAGGTTTTTTTGCCAAGAAAATCTTCCTTTATCTCGTCCTCCAGCTTCTTGACTTCTGCGTCCACCAAAGCGATTTTCTTCCTTAATCGTACCCTTTCTTATTCAAGTTCTTGGAGTCTAAAATTTCCCTGTTGGATTTCTACTTCCAAGGTTCCACAAACTGTCATATCTACCGGTGTTATCATGCGCAGTCTAAGATTTCCAAGTACTATAGGGCTTAATGCGGTTGCTTCATACTCCAACCTTGGTGGTGCTTGCGCAATCAGGTTTTTTCACGTGGTCCTATAAGCCCAGAGAACCACTGGTATGCGTAAGTCCCAATCAATCTGCTTCACATTGTGGACCTTGTTCAGCGCTTCGCGTACTTTGCTAAAATCTTCTGCCTGGATATTCTACTACGCACTCGGTCTTTCCATACTTTGTGGTCCCAACCGGAGGGGTCGTTCGTGCCATTACCTTACCCGCACCTGCTTACTGATCATGTCTCCTACCGCGAGGATGGTGTGCATTTGTGCAGGTTTCACACCATATGCCTTTATCCACCTGGATAGGTGGGTGCGCGGGTCGGTTCTTTTGGCAATTTTTTCTGTTAATCACATCGGAGGCTTCCCAAACCGCATGCGCATCATCCTTCTGCATTCGCACCAGTCCTCAAAACCTCCTTGGTGCGTACCCCACCATCTTGCAAGCGTAGCTCGCCGTACCCATTTTAGAGCGTCGAACCGCTGTTGTTCCGATACTTCTCTTCCAAATTTTTTCAGGAAGTCATCCACCTCGCTTAACCCGTCATACGTAGGCAGGTCCCTTACCTCTATTGCTACGCAGAGGAGAAACCTTGTCATCATGTTACATTTGAGCGTGGTTCCTTCGTGTAACCGATTTTTCCATCATTCTATCTCCTCATCAGAATCGGATGTGCAAGAGCTTTCGTGCTCCCAAGAGATTCAACCATCCGCGGTTGGATTTACCCAGTCCTGCTCCCGCATGGTTATCTTGTAGATAAAATCCAAGTCATCGTCGATATCATAGTCGCACACCGGCTCCGTGTAGCACGATCCCTTTGCAGGGTCTAAAGGTACCACTACACGTAGAGAATTTTTCTCAAATATCGTCTTGCGCTTCTTTAGATTTATCACTCCATTCATGTCAGTGGCCCAATATATTCCCAATAGCACGGGGTAGGGATTGTTGTCATCAACAATCTCTATCACTTCGAAATTTGCTAGCACGCTTGCTCCTTCAATATCTACCGTGATTCCCTGTAATCTCCCCATGGGTAGGATCTTTTGTTGGATCGCCATTCGCAGTTGGATAGGAGACCATTTCAATGCAGACCTGCCCATGTGCTCCCATGTCTGCTTTGGCGGGACGTTTGCATCCAATCCTAGATCTAGAATCACTTGGTCCATCTCATATTCCCCGATCTGCGCGGTCAATCTCATTTCCCTTCCTATTCGCGTCGTGTGCTTTCCGAGCTTCCGGACTATGCGCGGTTCTCCTGGCCCAGTCCCAGCGCATCTAGTTATGAGTTCTTGTAGCCCCTTTACAGCCTTTCTGTCATGCAGTAGCTTCATGCATGTCTCCAAGAACGTAGTAAGCATTGATGGGTTCATTTCCGGCTCTAGTATGCCTTTACTTCCTAAAGTGGAGGCATCAGCGAAGCTCCTCTTAGCTTCCATGAAGGTCTCCTTAGCACGCTCCAAATCAAATTCTGGTCCCTTCGTTGGAGCCTTGCGAACCCAGGTACTTTCTTCAGGCTACTTGCCTTTGTCAGCCCCTGTTGTAATACCACTCCGAAGCACGATATTCACATTAGGGTCTTCCTCACTGTTATAGACATTTTTGTGCCTTACAGCTCTAAGCATGAAATGTCCATAAACCAAGGGCTCCTAAGTCCCTAAAAGTGTTGTTCTAACTCCTAAAGGAACAAGGTCAACAAATTACAACTTCTCCCAGAAGTTCTCCACCAGAAACTGCTCAGAATTAGTCAAATCAGGATCATTTCAGCTGCTCCACTAGCCAAGTGCATTGCATAGCACCTAAGTCCACTAGCTAGGTGCGTTGCAACGCACCTAAATGCACTACCAGGGTGCGTTGAGCGGGAAATGACAAGTGGCAGAGTCATTCCATGAGGTGGAGAGACAATGGAAGCTTCCAGAATCTTCTCCAATGACACTTGCCTCACTGAATTCGACCAAGGATGAGTAAGAGGCTCTCAGTCTCCAAGTGGAAGCAAGAACTGACAGAGAGAAGCCAATAATGAATTCATGAGCTGACTCATCCTCCTTGCATACATCTATATATGGATCCCTCATCCCAGAGATCCAGAGGCTGGAATTTTGCACATTGTAAGGAATTGCTATTGGTTTTGAGATACACATCAGAGAATTGGGTGATCTATGATTTGTTGGGGTTGAAGAAGGGATTTCTTTGCTGGGAGGTTGATGCTAGGTCAAGAATCATCAGTTGTAACTCCTCCTGGATCTTCTTGTATATCAATAAAACTATTTGAGTTTCTTCTCCATGCTTGTGTTTCATTGATGCTTGTTACATTTGTATGGTTAACTTAAATCTGATCCTAAGTTATTTATGAATATAAACCCATGTCTTTGTATAGTTTCCTTCTTCTGTGATCTTACAGGTACTTGGTGAAGCTGGGCAAGTGAGAGAGCAGGTAGCTGGAAGCTGTCAAAGAGGAGAGAGATTGGATCAAAGGACTAGCGCAAGACATAGGTTGGTTCATCCTATTCCTCTTTGTTTATAGTTCATAAAGAAGAATACAAAAGTAGTTTTCTCTGTTTGTTTCTAAGGTAGCTGTCACACCTTAGTGGGATAGAGTCATTCTAAATAGACACTTTTTCCAATAACACTCACGCAGCTCAGACCTCATCATTTTCAGGGTCTGAGTCGAGGGAGGTTGGAGTGCTCCTTTATCGCACAACCTCGCTATTAGTGTGGGACAATCCTCCGTCTCATGGTCAAACAACGTACAATACAAGCATGATGGTCACGTTGGATTCGTACAATCGCGGGCATAATGCCCTAGCCCTCTGCAATTGTAACATATCAGTTGTCTGTGACCCCTTCCTAGCCCCCCTCCACCTCGGTCTCATCCGCACCCCTGAAAGCCAGTGCGCATCATTCCTGCATTTTGATTGAGGGGCCGTGTTTTGGCCTGAACTCTGTAGGTAGGAGTTCAATCCATCATCAGCTCATAACTTCTACAGGTGCGCTCATCATGTCCTACTGACCTACAGAAATTACAGAATAACTGTTGTGAATTTTGCGTATACTTCTGTAATATATGGCAGTTATCTGTAGCATTCTTTCCTCCTATATCACAAATCGCACACCATAGTGCAGGCACTACCCTTGGTCTTGCTTATGCCTCCGGTCTTAGTGGCATTGGCCCTCCTCCCGCAAGGTAATTCACGAACACTGGGCAGTGATCCTTGTCATGCCCCTGGCCCTTGCATTTTACGCACCATACCTCATCGCACATCTTTGGGCGGTTTGTCCTGTATTATTTCAAACTCTGCATCTCCAGGAACAAGTTTGTCAACTACGCGTGAATCTGCTGAACTCCCAGGTTAGGATCTTGTATTTGAGTACCGTGCAATCTCATCGCGACCTCCAAAGCCTCAGCCTGAGTGGTTAGCATTTGTTGCGACAACGCATTCCGTAGATGCGGCGTTAACGATGCTACAAACCATTTGTGGTGTTTCCCATCTGTTAATGTCATGTTCGCTTCACGAATTGTGCACTTCAATATTTGATCCAACTCCCACGGGGTCTCACCTGGTAGCATTGTGATTTCCTTGAATCCAATGATCGACTGTGCTTCTGACTTTGGCCTGCTAAATTCTTTGTTTAGCGCAACTTGGATATCCGCGATCCCTACATTCAGTTTGTCATTAGAATGCTTATATACCAAGTCAGCGCACAATCTTGTAGAGTGTTGACCAACATTGCCTTCTTTATATTGTCATCTGTGACACCCTGTGCTTCCCATATAGCTTTTATCATGAACCAAACTGGCCCGGATCTTCATTCCCTACTCCCTTGAACACTGGTAGCTTTATCTTGCTTTCCATACTGCTTCACAGTGGTGGCGGAGGTGGTATGGGCGAAGATGGGGGTGAAGATGGTGAAACTGTTGGTGGTGTGGGTGGGGGTGGTATGTGCGGAATTCTCTGTCTTATCAGATTGATCGCACTTCTTGGCAAGACCTTCGTGATCTCTTCTTCGCCCCCTTGTAGAGGTGAAATCAAGGGGCTAGTTACTAGTTTTGTGCTACCTTCGTTTCTATAGATTCTCCTACTCCGCGTAGCCCCAAACATCAATTTATTCGCATAACCCGCTTTTCACACAGTAGAATTTTAATCTAAGTGTTCAAATATTTAACGTACTTACCTCGAAATCCCTTGAGGAAGCGTCGTTCTACCTCGCTATAGTATACTGAAGTATCTACCGTGAATTCGTTGATGAATCCTCCTATGATTCGATCGAGCCAGTGATCAACAGCACACGAGATCTTATCTTTCGATGCTTCTAGTATGCACACTAATTCTGGAGTCCACACAATAGGTTTGTCGAGTTTAAACCTTCCTTGGCTATCTGCTAGCTTCGTGATCCACTCATACAACCCAGTGGGGAAGGATGCAAAGAAAATTTCGTGGATCTCCGTATACAAGTAGCAATCTAACCACTCTTCCTTTGATAGTCGTGGATTCCTGTCTTCCTGCGTCATGAACTCGTGAATATTTTTGTCCAACCAATCTTCAATTCCTCTCTTTGTCGAATTCTAGTGATATGACATCATACTTCTCTATGCAGATCCCGGTCCCAACAACAGAACCATTTGTTGGCTTTTTGGGGCCTGACCCAGGTTCGGAGTTAATTAGCCAAACAAATCCCTGTACTATTAGCCCTTTCGGCAATAGTCTGTGGAGCGCGGACTAAGGTCTCACCCGAAGTAGTATGGGAGGGTGCTAGAACCAGGTTTCCACACCCTTGAGATGTCTGAGAGGTACGCCTAGTTCTCTGTTTGTTCCTACATGCAAGTCGTTACACGCACTTCCCGTTCCTCGCGGCCTGATACCCTACCTTCGTGTAGCCCCAACTAGGGGTTGTGTCGTGCTCTGTGCTATTACCCGAGATCTTACTTATCTTCCAGTGTTAATTAATTACCTTCACCTACTTGAATGTATTAAGTTATAATTAGCAATACAAAACATTCAAACACAATCGCGTAGTAAATAAATAGTATACTTGCAAATTATATCCAATCATGCATTAAACCAGGAAAATATACATAGAATTATAGCAAAACTTCTCTTTATTGATTCTTACAATGGTTATAGACTCGACCTGACCTGCGCACTTAGCTGCAGGTGTCCGCGCACTCAGTTGCGGACTACCACTATGCACTCAGCTACAAAGCCTTCTCCTACTCTACGACCCATAGACACACTTTACACTTCGACTTAATCACTTAGACTTCTCATGCTTCCCTTCTATTCCTTCTTCGTCATTTTCTACACTTAGAGCCTCACTCTATTTATACAATCCCATGGTCCGCGGACCATGGGTAGGTCTATCCAGCCAATGTTACATTACAAAAACTAGGGTGGACAACCCTATGACTCTATTTATTTTCGCACCCTGCGCCCACAATTCGCGGAGCTTTTACAAAATGATTCGGTCAAAACTTGGGCTTTAAGCCCCAAAACATTCTTTGGGGGGATTTCATGCCCAACAGAATCATCGGTGATGGAATTGGATGAACACCACATATGGAAGGAGTGGACTTGATTGGTGGGGTCCTCTCCCGAATTACCCTCAAACTTAGGAATGTTGGAGGGAAGCTTACTTGGCATAGCTAGCTAACTAGCATCATGGTGTATAGGGTCATTGATCAACGGGCTAAAATCTGGGAGGCTTAACCCAACCATGAAAAGTAGCATGGGAACTGTCGGAATGGTTCCTGAGACGGTTCTGCTAGATGTGACCAGCAGGGTATAACTAGAGCCAATACTAGGTTGGGTTCCTGCACCTACAGTGGGTCCTGACATGATGACGATATGTGGTAAAGGAGGCTTAGAATTAGATGAGGAATCAGATGAACCAGAAGAGGAGTTGGTATGGGGACTCAGAGAACTATGAACTCGAACCCTGTTGGGGGGAGTAATATGCCTAAGCGAAAAATAGGGATGAATGCCTAAGAGTCTCTGCAACAAATGCCTTGGTGGCGCAATGGTTGGAAGACACAAGTGACATGGAAATGGTGAAGGGAGATCAACAAGATGTTTATGTCTCTCAGTGGGGAGATAAATTAATTAAGTTAAGTCTTGTCGTGGCAGTTTAAACCAAGAACCTTTCGCTTAAGGTGTGCTTGTGCGTATAAGTGTGTTTATTAATTAAGCTCGGATTGTGTTGGAAAAAAAAGAAAAAGATTACTGAAATAAACTAAAATTAAAAACAGAAAATGAACAACAAATCAACTTTCTAAACCCCACCCAAACTGGGTTTGCGAACACGGTGCTTGTTGGTGGCGAATCAACTGAAAACACACAAAAAAATCCAGGATATCTAAGTGTCAGTGTGACTGGGATCAAACGACACTATGCTTCCTGAAAGTGGTGCAGTAACAACAAAAAACCAGGGGGAGAAATCGTTGCAAAAAGATAGGGATATGGGTGTTGTGTGAAACCTAGGGCAACCAATGGGACCCTAAGGCAAATTGAAATGACCAAACAAGGTTTGAGATGAAAATTTGGATGGAAACAACCTATCTTTGGAGATCTGAAATAGGAAGGTACAGATCTAGAAAATATGGTTGAAATCTCTACAAAAACTTAGACTTCTTACTCAGCTAAACTCCTTCTATAAAGGTGGAAGCGTACTAGAAGCCCCAAAGAGGCTAAATTCCACTTCGACGAGCAAAACAAAGCATATCAAGACCTAAGTGGGGTAAGACAATGGTTAACTAACCCAGCAGACAACGCTCGGAAAAACCCAGAAATAGATCATAAAAAATATCAGAAACCCTAAAAATCGCAGGTACTGACCCGATTCCTAGCATATCGCACTTTTTGGGCTAGAAAGTGCACTCTGGACCTCCAGATCGCACTTTTGGGGCTGAAAAGTGTGATTTCTGCTGCTTGATTCTTGGTTGACAAGTCTCGGAAAAAATTATCGTCTCTGTTGCGGCTGGTTCCTGTGACCTGCGGAAAATACCAAAAAACTTACGGAAGTTAGAAATTTGACTGATCTAGGGTTAGAAAGCTAGTAAACAACATTAAGAGACTAAAAAAGAAAAACCCTAAGATGAAAACTGAAGGTCACCCAGGTTTTCGGATCAGAATTAAAAACGCAGTGGAGTCGCCAAATTGTTATTGTGTTTTCTTCTCGAATGTGTACAAAAAGAAACCACTTTAGGCTGTGGATGACAAATAGCCCTAACAATGAAAATGGTTGCTAAACATTGTAGATATGCAGCAAATGATAGAAACAAAACCTGCCAAAGCCCTGATCTATGCCACAATCATAGTTAAACAGCAAAATGGAATAGTAAAATAAGCGCAAGTAACTCCAATAATCCAATGGAAACCAGATATATAAAGAATATATTTTATTAAACAACACCTGTGAAGGGAAGAAATAACGTTACCAATCCCCATCTATGGGATGGGTTCTTGGCTATCCTCAAATGTCTTCAGCTTTTGTAGAGTCTCTCTCCTCTATAATGTGTAAAACTCAGCAAACAAAATGTTTGAGCTCAATGAGAACTCAAATGGAAAAGAAGATGGTGTGTGATAGTGATAATAATCAGAACTGCAATAGTGAGTGCAACAATGAAAATATTCGAAAGTGATGAATGAATGGAAAACCCTTCTATTTATAACAAAATATTAGGTTATCCTCAAATAATGAGCAATAATAAATTATTATTAAACCCATCTAGAATTAACCATTTGGAATATTTTATTATATTTGGTTAGAGGGAAAAAGTATTTAACCTTTTAGTTAAAAATAATAAATAAATAAATGTTTTATTTATCATCTCAAGAAATATGATTAAGAAATAATAAACAAATAATGATTTATTTAAGTATTCCTAGGGGATTTAGTCAAACTTATAAGGAATAATAACTAATTAGCAATCAATTAATTATTCCTAGAGAAAAATTAGATAATTAATTATTTATCTATTTATTTATCATAATTGGGTCAAATGTGACAAGGAATATTAATTAAACAATGGTTTAATTAACTGTTCCTAGAATATAATTAAACAAATAGTGATTTATTTAACTATTCTTCATGGGTTTAATTATAAATTTCTTAACAAATGTGGTTTATTAAGTAATTTCTCACAGTTAAAGCAATTTTACTATAGTAAAATTAGCCCTGCATGGTGTACTTCGATCCATCTAGTAAATTATGGCTAGATGATCAATTTTTTGTGATAATAGATGTACTCATATTTCTTGATGGATCGATCAGATAAACCTCCAAATTCCTGCAAATACTAACTCTATTCTGTAAAGCCACCGGGATGACTGTGAATCAAAACAAATCCTCCATCATGACAGTCAATTGCTCCCTCAATGAAAGAAGATATGCTATACATCAATTACAATACAGACACTTGGACCTGGAGGATGGAATCAAGTATCTAGGATACCACTTGAAGCCGAATAACTATCGAATAACTTATTGGACTTGGCTCATAGCCAAAATTGAACGTTGAATCAATATATGGTAGCAGAGATGGCTATCTCGAGCAGGCAGATTAGTGCTCATAAAATATGTATTAGAAGCCATACCAGTTTACTGGATGGCACTAGCATGGATCCCTAAAGGTATCACCAACATAATTCAACAAATTTGTCGTAGATTCTTATGGAGAGGAAATTAGGATGGTAGGGCTTTTGCTTGGGTCAAATGGGACCGCATTGCAAAACTCAAAAAGTGGGGTGGTTGGGGTTTAAAGGACTTAAATTGTTTCTCAAAAGCACTTGCAGCTAAAATGGGTTGGAAAATACTCAACACCACCAGTTTATGGAAAGAGGTGGTATATCACAAGTACATCCATCCACAATCAACTCTTGAATGGATCTGAAGCCCGATCAGGAACAGACGAGGGGTCTCCACTATCTGGAGAGCAATCACACATTCCATATCTATCATTAAGAGTGGATTGGCTTGGCGCATCGGCTCTGGCGAACAAGTTTGTATTGGCCAACATGCTTATTCAGGTTGTGGGAATACCAACCTGCTACCGATCGAACTTAGGCAATTCCTAGAATCAGCAGACATAAAATATCTATCCCAGATTGTTGATGAAGAAAAAACAACTTGGCTTTCACAGGCTTGGAAATCGACACATGATCTCATGATCCCTAAAAATTGGAGAAATGATTGGAACCGACATATCAGAACTCTGGAAGAAACCCATGTCAGAATCTAAGATCGTGCGGATGAATGCATTTGGTTGCTTCTCCTCGCGGACGATACACCCCCAAGGAAGGATACTCTTTCATTGTATCTAAGCATGAACCAGAGTTGGTTGAGTGGTGGTGGTGACCCCTCTGGATGTTAAAGGCACAAACCAAAACACGACTATACATGTGGTGTCTTTTAACCAAGAAAGCACTTACGGATGATAATTTACACAACAGATCATTTCATGGCCCCTCTCGCTACTGCCTCTACAAGGAACAATCTAAATCAATCAATGACCTCTTCCTTTCATGCTCGATGACCCTGCAGGTATGGAATCAGTTGTATATATCCCTTGATATAAATAATAGATAGCAAGGGGAAAATATTATAGGCGCATGGAAATCGTGGTGGAGCTCCTCAGGGTCACCAAAAATCCGCAATCTTCCTCTTCTTGTCTATTGGAGCATATGGCTAACTAGGAATAAAATCATATTTCAGGACTCTATCATACATTGGAACAACATTCGCTCAAATATAGAGGCCTTGTACCAACTAATACCGGATGAGGAACCAAAATCCCGGACCCGGATCATTACACCTGAAAACATTGATCAATCCTTTCCATGGGCATACTTTGACGAATCGACACAAGAAATTGGTTGTGGGGGAGGAGCTATATTATACCTCTCAGACAACCATTATTTCAAACTTAAGATGGGATTTGGTCATGGCACCAACAACTATGCTGAACTAAATAGCCTCATATTACTCCTCATTTTTGCACTTGAGAAGAAATGCTCCTAGATACAGATCTTTGGAGACTCAAAAATTGTGATCGATTGGTTCAACACACATAAACAATGTCACGTGCACACACTCAGAGGCTTACTGGAAGAGATTATTTCTTTAAAATCACAATTTGATCTAATTGTTTGCTCCCACATCTACAAGGAAAGGAATCGGATTTCTGACGGTCTTTCCAAGGAAGTCGCGTAGCAGCCCAGCAACCAATGGTTAATCCTGGAACAAAGAGACCAGGACAACTACCAGTATTACGACAAGTCGTTCATTGAGCATACAGGGGTAGCAGCGCTAATTGATCAATCAATTTGATCATCAGCAAATAAATTTTTCATTGTGTATTTCATGCATCAAACATATCTATGCATTGCTCATATATGTATATATTTTTGTTTATTTTTGTAAATGATGGATGATTTTGAACTAATACACTAGAATAAATAACTCGATCCATCTCTAGTACATACATAATACTTTATGCAATTGATACAACACATAATTTTCAATATGAATATAATAAAAATTACAATTTAAAAAATAAATAAATAAATTATCCAAAATCAAATTTCATCATAAATTTTGTAAAATATCATTCCTAATTCAATAAATATTCTTAATATATTTCATTCCTAGTCAAATTACTTTGACGACAATGCTTTAGTCATGTATGGATGTACCTCAAGTTAGTGCATATTTTAGCTCCAAATTCTTTAAATATTAAGATAACCTATTAAAAGATGTAAATATTAAATTAAAGTTTCCTTAAATTCTTCGAGACAATATCTCTAATTTGAATACATTTCCTCAATTTCTCACAACCTAGCAATATAAAGCCTTAAAATTGAAACTACGTTGAACCAAAAAAACAAGAAACACATGATTACATCTTCCCTATGGAATTGATTTTTCTTTCTCCACGTTTGAGACAAAGTGGAATGGCCAACAAAGTTGGCAGCTTTTTCTGTGATTAGGTGGAAGTGTTATCGATGTCGCTTCTGCAATCTAACTCGTCGTTTCAGTGGGCTGTCAGCACGGAAAGATCTCCACCATTTCTCAAATACACACAACCGTTGCACACCATTTATGGTACTCCGAATGGTTCAATCCTTATAATTAATTTGAACAACTATTTTCTAACTTTATGGCACTCCTCATGTTTCAATCTCCATATTAAATTTGAATGACTATTTTCTAACAGGCAGCTGCATTACACATATCATTTAAACAAATGTAACTTTGACTTTGGCCAGGGACTGTCAGTGGTCAAACTTCACTACTGACAGAGAATCCAGGAAAATGGTTACTCATTGCAGAAAGATATACTAGATGCAGTGCACCTTGTTTTGTTTTTTTATTAAATCAGCAAGATGTTGTATTGCTTATTACAATGGTGGAGAAGCACCGAATTGTAGTTAAAGAGTCCAACAAACTCTCCAAAAAACACTTACAATGGTGGAGAAGCAAGGAATTGTAGTTAAAGAGTCCAACAAACTCTCGAAAAAAGGGTGATAGAGTGAGGGTTCCTCCGTTCTCAAGTTGCTTTATAAGATTCATCATTTTCACATGCATAAATTGTAAAGTTTAATATATAAAAATCTATAAATTTTGAAATTTATACAAAATAATTGGAAAATTAAGAAAAACATATATTTTAATATATAAAAATTAAAGTTTAATATAATAAATATAAATGTAATAGTTCAGATAAAATGGTAATAGGGTATTCTATTAAGGCACTTATGGTGTAATGGTTATTGGTTCGAAATTTTGTGGGAAAAAATCCAATCATGTTAAGGGTTGGTGTGGCTTATGTTAGGTGTGATCCCTGAGTAATTTTGATGGCTTAGATGCCTCAGGGTCGCAGCTACTTAAGACACTTAGTTGTGTCAGTCATCTCAAGACTCATAAACTAGCAAACTAAATATATGTGTGTGTAAGTGTGATTGTACCCTCTTTTCTCTCTCTATATATTGTGTTTTTAGTTTATATCTATTCTCAATACAACTATTAAAAAAATGATATAGTAGACATGGTAGTTGGTGAGAATTTTGAGTAAAACCTATATAATATTTTATATATTTTGCCCAAAATTTTCCCAATCCTTGCATCCCCACCCTCATAGATGAGGGTAGGGTTTGGAGGAAATTTTGGGCAAAACTTATATAATATATATGTTTTGACCAAAATTTCCATGGTGGAGAGACATGAGGGTAAAGGAGGAAGGAAATTTTGGGCAAAGCTTGTATAATATTATATATTTTTTGCCCAAATTTTCCATGTAGTGGGGAGTGAAGGAAGTTTTGGGCAAAACGTACATAATATATTTTCTATGAAGGTGAATGTGAAGAAGAATTTTGGAAAAATTATATATAATTTTTTATATGTTTTATCCAAAATTTCCCAAAGCCCCACCCCATTAAGTATCATGCTTTTAATATGATGCCTAACTTTACAATTATTTTTCAAATTGGAGGGAATTTTGGGTAAACCATATATAATATTATATATGTTTTACCCAAATTTTCCTCCACCTTCACCTCAAATATATTGTTTATGAGAGTGAGGATAAGAGAAGGATAAAATTTTGAACAAAACATATATAATATTATATGTGTTTCTACCTAAAAAAATTCTCCATCTCAAATATATTATTTTAGATACTCTTTTTAGGTTAACAAAGGTTTAGATTCAACCATGGAGTGTTTCAATGGTGTATTTTAATTTTAATGATTTTGCTATTTGAATTTTTTTGTTAAATTGTAATGTTTTATAGTATAAATTATATTTTGATTTTGATTTAGTGTTTTGGAAAATATCTTAAATATCCAAGAGTTAACTATTTAAAATTATAATTTAGGGGAAAACAAGAGTGGTAGGGGTCAGTTATCGCCCCGATGAAGAAATAGAGATAAATTTTTCTCGGGGTCTATGTAGAGAAACCAATAATTAAGCAAAAGTATTAGCTCTTTTGCAAGCGCTGAAGGTGGTCATTGCAAGACAGATTCGTCACTTGATAGTTTTTGGTGATTCCATGATAGTCATACAAAAAATCCATAAAGTTTAAGATCAACCAAAAAATGATCTGCCTCTGATGTATCTTATAATTTGTTTGCAATGTCAGAAATTTGAAAGTATTGAGTTTTACCATATTAAAAGGCATAATACCCAACATGTTGATGACTTAGCCAACAAAGCAACCTTAAAATAAGGGATGAGTATTCAAGACTAAGGAGACCCAAATATATTATATATTCCATGACCAAAAAATTAAATATTTATGGGACATCATATACCAATTAAATTACATATGGAGTATGATTAGATTGGAATCAAGGTTGATCGAGTCATCTAATGACCACTCTAATCACAATTATATGAAGATACTTGTTGGGCAACGCTCACATAAGCTTAATAGCATTGGTGGATCCACCAGTTGGGCATTCAAGGTAAGTGATCCCATGCATCTGGACAAATGGCGTACCACTTTAAGAGCATTAATATTATGCATTATGGAGGAGCATGCTCACGATTTGCAATTCTTGGAATTGTTAAATTCGCATGAGTTTGGTAGTGGGGATGAAGATATAGTGACAACGATTCTTGTTAGGTGCTTTCAGGGGCAAGACTATGAAAATGAATGTGACTAGGATGTCATTAGAGTGAGAAGAGTCTAAGTGAATGGTTATAAACGATGATTGTTGATTGTGGATTTTTTGTTAGAGTGCACCAGAATCAGAGTGCTATGCAATATGGAGAATTTAGCTGGATAGGACCGCGAAGAGGACATGAAGGTGCAATTGGCTTCAAGCATGGCTTATCTCTCATCTCTTATTGATAGTCAAGGAGAAAAGGCGGCAACAGAGGCTAGATCACACTTTGCTTTGATAAATTGTCAGTTGGAGGTGTTGCAAGAGAACATGGATTGCTTACAGGGGACAATGGACAATTTGACCCCTAAGGTGGACAACATAGCACTAACAGTGGAAATGACGACCTTGGGAATCCTCAAGGAAGTATTTGGGATTTATGATGATTCCTTTCAAGGAGCACAAGTAGGACAACAACACGAGGAGCCTCTGGAACATTTTATGGATGCGACCCCTCTTCAACAAGTGGAAACAATGGAGGCGAGACAAGCTAGAAGCTCCAAAGCTGATAAGGATGGTAGTGGTTAGTTATCAAATGTTTTTATATGTTTTGTAATTTTATGGAATATCATGGAGTCTTTTGGAGACTCTATAAGTTAAGTGTTGTAAGAACTCTAGTTGGAAAACTGCAGCGCAGAAATAGGCTTTTTTGTGCAATTTTGGAATTTTGAAGAAGAAGATTCAGCTCTAATTGTAAGGTGTTGGCTTGTATTCTAGCTTCGAATGTAAGGGTGTTGGCTTGTATTCCAGATGACTTAATATAAAAAATATGTGTTTCTTTAATAAAATAAAAAACAACTTAAAATTATAATTTTCCCATTTTTTAATAAAGTTTTAAATAAAATCAATAATAAAATTAAAAACCCAAAAAAAATTCATAACTAAAGTACTTAAATTAGTGATATGAACTTATGGCACTTATTATATATTGATAATATGGACTAAAGTACTAAAACACCGATAATATTAGTTAAAGTGTTAATATACCTTTCCATAATCCTCATCATCCCTAGTGTCCGGGCCTCAAGTTGGTGAGAGCTCAAGAGAGTCGAAAATCGACGATTGCGGTTAAAAGCGTGTGGGCGCGCCTGAGATGTGTGACAAGTGCCTGTGTTTAGTTAAAATCGACTCGGGTTTGAGCGTTCAATTAAAGGCAACTTGGAGGTGGCGTTCGGTTATGTGCGATGACGGGCGCACGGGCACATCATATTGGTTGGGCGCCCACACTTACGTCGTGCGATGGAGGTGTGATGGGAAAGTGTGTGATGGGCGAGCATGTCGGGCGACCCGAGTTAGGAGTTCGAGCGGGTGCATGCCTGGGTGAGGCACCCATGGGCGAGGCAACACAGATTGACATGACATGAGTGCACCCACGCCAAGTGCGGGCAACCCATGGGCAAGGTGGGTCAAGCAATAGGTTAGAGAACATGTGTTGAACCATCATACGGAGTCAGGCAGACGAGTGGTAAGGCCGACCCAAGAAGCAGTGACACGAAAGTGTTGGGAAATGACATGGTTATTTTGGAGTTGGGCAAACATATTATAATGTGCAGGCCGACACATGTAATGGACACTTAGGCCTCCCTTGAGTATCCAAAGGGCATGACGGTTGAGTATTCCATGGTCGAATAGCGGGCAGGTTACAACGAGTGAGTCGTAGTGCATTCATGCAAGTTTGGGCGATGGAAGGTAAGTCGCACTACGTGCAGGCCATGCCCTTGCAGTGATGGGCAAGGCGTTGAACTACTGTGGAAAGAGCGAGTTCGGGGGGACATGTTGTTGACTTGGGCGTGAGTGACATCGTTCAGAGTTTGGGTGCAGTGATGTGTCGTGCAAACCACGGATAAAGCAGTGCAGCATCACGACCACATGACACGACGAGAATAAAATGTGTAGGTTGTGTGCATGGGTTGGGCTGAGTTGAACGGCCTGCGAAGAACGTGTTATGTCGAGATAGAATTCGGGGTTCCAATTGTGTAGTGCAGGTAGGCCAACAACGTGTTGCACGACTGTGACACAAATTGGTAAATTGGTTAAGTGTGCAGGGCAAGTTGGTTGACTGCACGACTTAAGTGTAAATTATATATTTGTAAATATTGAAGTTATTATACTGTTGGGCAGACTTTGCGGGAGTTGCCCCTCCCAAGTATATGTGTATACTTTGTTAGGATATTCCGACACATAGGATATAGTTAAGTTCAACTTGGTCTAGTATAGAGTTAGGTTAGAGTTAGGTAAAGTGTGTTTCTTTACCGTTGTACATTTTGTAACTTACAATCCGACGGTCACGATATGTAGTGATCCGACGGTTCACTCTCACCTCGGTATTACCGACACTTGATCCGTGGCTTGACACCCGATTGGTCCATGAGTTCTATTTAAAGCGCATGGAGGGTCATTGTTCGGGTAATCCGTGCATGAGAGAAGCTTATGTAAATTTTCATTCTTTGATTAATAAATTGCCTGTAGTACCCACGTTGGGACAGGCCGTGGACTGTTTCCCTCCTTGCACTCTGAGGGTTTTAACCACGTCAAAAATACTGGTGTATTGATTTGAGATCTGGTTGTGAGCGGTGTCCTTTTGGTATTCTTTCTGTGGAACTTACCCTGTAAATTCCTACATGGTATCGGAGCTATTTGAGGGCCGCGTCCGTTGGTGATCCAAATCTGAAGCCGGTAGAACTGCATGCGGCTGTCGTTTCCTAGATCTGCTGTTTCTGACTGCTTTCGGGCCGAGAGGACTGCTCTGTTGCGTTCGGAGCATCTGTTCCAGTGAGGAACCCCTTTCGTTTCACGCGAAAAGGTTTCCGGTAGCCCTAGCTGCGTCATTTTTCAGATCGGGAGGTATACAGTGTTTTTTTTGCAGTTTACTGTTATTTTCTCTCTGCTTATTTCGGTCTCAGTTTATTTAGCCTTTTTTTTAACCGGATCTATACCTTTCATTTCTGCGTATGCTCTTTGCCCTGCGACTCTGTGCGATCTGGGCAAATCAGAAACAGAAAGGAAGGATTTTTCTCATGCGTATGCTCTTTTCCCTGCACCTTAGTGTGATCTCGGAAAATCAGAAACATTGAGAAAAATATTTAGTTTTTCGGCTAAAGCTAACTTTGAGATTTTTTTTAAATTTCTAGTTTTTTGGCTAAAGCTAACTTCGAGCCGCAAGGTTCGTTTTTCTTTGCATATTCGTGTTGGGTTTTGTGTTTTGTGTTTTGTAGGGAAAAAGAGCTTTCTCAAGGCAAGCACGCAAACCGAGCCCCCCCCCCTCTCTCTCTCTCTCTCTCTCAAATTTTTTGTATAGATCAATTGGTTCAAAGCTATTTAAGAGAGTAGAGGTCTTGGGTTCAAGTCTCCATTTTGTGGGGGCGGATTTTTTCATTCCCGCACATTCGCGCACTTTGCCGGCTACTTCAACAATTATTTTTCAAAAAGCCATAACTTCTTCATCCGGAAGCCTTTTTCAGAGCCGTTTTTTTTAAAACCGCCTATTTTTTCGAGATCTATCCATTGGAACACCTACTTTCAGCATCTTCAGCTTCAGTTTTTTTTAAAAATGGAAAGCCCATGCCAAGTCATTCTTGACAGCACTAACTACTTCCAATGGGTAGCCTACATCGAAGATTTACTTAGAAGTAAAGGTCTCTTCAGAATAGCCACAGACCAAGAGAAGAAACCAAAAGATGAAGACAAGGCGGCAAAATGGGAAAATAGACAAGATCAAGCACGTGGTTTGATAGGGATGTCTATTTCTCCTGATCTTAGATTCCACATTGCGGAACTTGAGACTCCTCATGAAGCATTAGAAAAACTTGCTAAAGTTTTTGGGATTAAAAATGAAATTAGAGCCCATCAACTTGAAAATGAGCTGCTTACTTTGGATCCTAATAATTTTTCTTGCATTGAAGATTTCTTGTCCAAATTCAAGAACCTTAGATATCTCTGGAAGGTGTTAAAGTTAAGAAAGACGATGGTAACCTTATTTATTCCATCCTTACTAAGTTGGGACCAGCCTACTCTGTATTTGTTTCCACTTTCCATTCTACAAGAGAAGCTTTCATTTGTCAAGGACAAGACTACAAGCCCCTTCCTTTGACTCCTTTTGTGATTCCTTAATAAGAGAACAAGAAAAACTCTTACACCTTGGTCTTCTTAATCTTGGAAACTCTTCCACGAAAGCGTTAGCCGCCCAGCAGCAACCAAATTCAAAGAATCCTAAGAAGTCATATCCTCAAAAGAATGGTCCTAAACCATTTCAGCCTCACAATGAAAGATCATTTCAGCAAAATGATAAGACCAATAAAAACAAATGGAAGAAGACTGATAGACATTGTAACTTTTGTAATCGAGATGGCCACTTAGAATCTAAATGCTTTAAGAAGATGGAAGCCTTGGAAGCCGCAATGAAGAAACATAACATCCATGTGGAGCCTACTTCAACTTCAACTTCCGGAATGGCACTTTCTGCATCTCATTGTCAATCATCTCAGTCTGGTTATGCATTAAATGTATCTTCTTCTTCTTCTCATTCTCATGAGTGGCTCATTGACTCTGGAGCCTCTTGTCACATGGCCAAAAACCAAGCCATGTTTTCTTCTTTAAATGATTGTAACACCAAAAATATATATATTGGTGATGATAGATCTCTTAATGTTGTAGGGACTGGAACTGTTCATCTAGACAATGGTCAGTTTAATGATGTATTATGTGTTCCAACCTTATCCTGCAACCTTCTATCTGTCTATCAGATAACTCATTCAGGTGAAAGTAAAATTGTTGAATTTTCACCTCATGATGTTGTAATCAAGGATCTAAAAGATCCTAAACAGATTCTAGCTACTGGTCTTGCTGATGATTCCAAAAGGTTGTATAAGTTTCACAACTTTGGGTCATCCAATCTTCCCTCAGTATTTGTTGCTCATAATGATGAAGTGAGCAAACTTTGGCATGAGCGATTTGGTCACTTAAACTATCGCTCCCTTCAGCATCTATGTAAAGAAAATATGGTGACAGGTCTTCCTATGGTATCTTGCAGAGATGGTGTTTGTTCCGGATGTGTACTCGGAAAACATCATCGGGACAGTTTTGACAAACGTGCCTCTTGGCACGCCTCAGCCCCTTTACAGCTTGTGCACAGTGATTTATGTGGTCCTCTTCCTGTTGCTTCATTCTCTGGCTGCAAGTACTTCTTAACTTTCATTGATGATTTCTCCAGATGCACTTGGGTATACTTCTTAAAACTCAAGAGCGAAGTATTTACCACTTTTTTGGCCTTCAAAGCATTTGTTGAAAAACAATCTGGACATCAAATTCTTAAGCTAAGAACTGATAATGGTGGAGAATATGTTAAAAACACATTCATCAACTTTTGCACCGAAAATGGAATTCAAATGCAACATACTGTTCCATACACTCCACAACAAAATGGTGTAGCTGAAAGGAAAAACCGCACCTTAAAGGAAATGGCTAATTGTATGCTGCAATCTAAAGGACTCAGTCTTAGTTTTTGGGCCGAAGCAATTAATTGTGCAAACTATATAATCAATCGCACTCCTACTAAGGTTCTAGAGAATATCACTCCAGAAGAAGCTTGGAGTTCCATTAAACCAGATGTAAGTCACTTTCGTGTGTTTGGAAGTGAAGCATGGGCCCATATTCCAGATGAAAAGCATAAAGCTTTAGAACCTAAAAGTGAGAAATGTACTTTTGTTGGATATTCTGAAGATGTAAAAGGTTATAGACTTATTCCATTTAAGTCCAAAAATGTTATCATTAGAAGAGATGTAAAATTTGATGAAAATAAATCGGCCTGCGAGCCTAGTCCGGCGGATGTGCCACCTCTTCCTATCTCTTCTATCTTTGAAAACATTTCTTCTTCAGATGATGAAAGTGAGGATGATAATCCTCCCCCACCTTCTCAGGATCCTCAACTTCCAAGATGGGTCCGTGCCACTTGGGATGCAGCAGGTGATCTTGCCGGTGATCCTACAGATCAGCGACGTACACGTTCTCAGTTTGAAAGAGCCTCTTCTTTACTGGCTCAAGCTCCAGTAAATCATGATCCTGACACTTTTGCAGAAGCTTCAGGCCATCCACATTGGGAAGCAGCTATGAATGAAGAATATCATTCATTGATGACAAATGATACATGGGATCTTGTTCCTCTACCAAAGGGACGCAAACTTGTTAGATGTAAATGGGTTTACAGAACCAAGTATGGACCAGATGGGAAAGTTGATAAACATAAAGCTCGTCTCGTTGCTAAGGGCTTTTCACAGGTTGAAGGCATTGACTACACTGAAACCTTTTCTCCTGTTGCCAAAATGAACTCCATCCGCCTTGTTCTTTCCCTTGCTGCCTCTTTAAAATGGGAAGTCCATCAGATGGATGTTAAATCTGCCTTCTTGCATGGGGACTTGCAGGAAGAAATCTATATGGAACAACCCATTGGCTTCATACAAATAGACTCCAGCCTTGTTTGTCGACTTAAGAAATCCCTTTATGGCCTCAAGCAAGCTCCTCGGGCTTGGTATGCCAAAATGGATAGCTTTCTTTTAGAATCTGGCTTTTCTAGGTGTCATTCTGACAATACTGTCTACACCAAGAAAGAGGGCAACTCTCTTATCATCCTTGTTCTTTATGTTGATGATCTTATTCTTACTGGTAGTGATCCCAACCTTATAAACCATGTGAAGTCCAGCCTTAAAAAGAAATTTGAAATGACAGACTTAGGACATTTACACTATTTTCTCGGTCTTCAAGTCTTGCAATCCCAAGAGGGTATTTTCCTTTCCCAGTCCAAGTATGCTTGTGATATTCTTCGTCATTTTCACATGGAAGACTGTAAGCCAGCCCCTTCTCCCTTTCAGTCTGGAGTCAAACTTTCAGTCTCTTGTACCTCTCCTGAAGTTGATGCTACCTTATACCGTCAACTTGTCGGAAAACTCCTGTATTTAACCCATACTCGTCCTGATCTTTCCTTTGCTGTTGGCCTTGTTGCGCGTTTTATGCAAAACCCCCGTGAAAGTCATTGGAAAGCAGCTAAAAGAATACTTCGTTATGTTCGAGGTACAGTACAGTTTGGGATTCATTACAGTGCCAAAGCAGCTCCTCTGTTAGTTGGTTTCACTGATTCTGATTGGGCTGGTGACCCTGATGATCGGAAGTCTACTGCCGGTTATGTCTTCACTCTTGGTTCAGGACCTATTACATGGGCTTGTAAGAAACAGGCTGCCATTTCTCTTTCGTCAGCAGAAGCAGAGTATCGTGGTGTCGTGGAAGCTAGTAAGGAAGCCTTGTGGCTTCGTCAGATCCTATCAGAGTTTGGCTTTAAGCAGCAGCATTCAACCACACTTTGGTGTGATAATCAAAGTGCCATTCAGCTATGCAAAGATCCAATCCAGCATCAGCGCAGCAAACACATTGAACTACACATGCACTTCATCAGAAAGCTCATTCATGACCATGTTCTTGAAGTGCAATATTGTCCAACAGATGATCAGGTTGCAGACATCTTCACAAAGGCTCTCACAGAGGCGAAGTTCACTAAACTTCGATATATGCTTGGAGTTCAGGAAGTTGTCACTAAGGGGGGATAGGCTCTAGTGCCTCCTTCCTTCTCCTATTGTGTCATATTTGTAAATCCTTCAATCCTATCCCAAGTTGTTCTTAAGGGGGGATGTTAGGATATTCCGACACATAGGATATAGTTAAGTTCAACTTGGTCTAGTATAGAGTTAGGTTAGAGTTAGGTAAAGTGTGTTTCTTTACCGTTGTACATTTTGTAACTTACAATCCGACGGTCACGATATGTAGTGATCCGACGGTTCACTCTCAACTCGGTATTACCGACACTTGATCCGTGGCTTGACACCCGATTGGTCCATGAGTTCTATTTAAAGCGCATGGAGGGTCATTGTTCGGGTAATCCGTGCATGAGAGAAGCTTATGTAAATTTTCATTCTTTGATTAATAAATTGCCTGTAGTACCCACGTTGGGACAGGCCGTGGACTGTTTCCCTCCTTGCACTCTGAGGGTTTTAACCACGTCAAAAATACTGGTGTATTGATTTGAGATCTGGTTGTGAGCGGTGTCCTTTTGGTATTCTTTCTGTGGAACTTACCCTGTAAATTCCTACTTACTTGTGTTATGATTTCCATTGCATATTGATGAAAGACTAATTGAAGAAGATAATATGAATGTTTATTTCGTTGCATTGTTAAGAACACTTATTGGAAAATTGACTACGTGTTATGTTAGGCGTAGCCCATATACTTAAGTATTGGTGAAAATAAAAAGTACGATGCCACACTTGCCTATGTGTGGTTGGAAGACTACCACCAAGATAGGGGCGTGACAGAATGTATCAGAGGAACCACTGCATTGTTAAGAACACTTATTGGAAAATTGACTAACTGCTATGTTAGGCATAGCCCGTATACTTAAGTATTGGTGAAAAGAAAAAGTATAGCGATGTTGCATCCGCCTATGTGTGGTTGGAAGACTACCACAAAGATAGGGACATGACAGATGGTATCAAAGGAACTTTCCATAGGGCTTTGGTTGAAAAGGAAGCAGGAATACGACGACAGGGTTGCAGTTAGTATTGCAGCTTGGATACATAGGATTTGATCACAGTAAGACATAGTTGAGCAAGTGCAAAGCAGGTAGCTTGGGCCAAGTTGGACGAAGGAACATGGTTGAAAGAGATTTTCAAAAGCTTGAAGATGTGACAAGTTATTGGAAGGACAAGAAGCAACAACACTATGAGGCTCTTATGCAAGAGTGGGAACTCTTGGGGCACATTGGAGATGGAATAATCGAGGTGCGAAAGGCCTTGGATAATATTCATGGGAGGTCTGCTGAACTTGATGAACTTGACGAGAAGATACAACAGGGTGACCAAAAATTCTAGGAACTCATGGATGAATGATATCGCTTAAGCAAGAGAAGTACCATGTTGTAGGATAAAGTCAAGGGGCTTGAAGATGAGATCAAGAGGGACTTTCTTGATCGTAATCCCGTTGTTATAGAAGAAGCTGAGCTTGATTACATTGAAATAATTGGAGCTTATTACTGGGCCATGCAAGATGATATGTGGATGGTTGGGTCACTTCAAGTGGAAGAGGTCAATGTGTACCAAATAAGTGCACTTGAGAAGAACTTGAAGAAGGAGAAGCTTGCTGGAACTCAAGCTAGACCAGGATCACATTGCTTGAATGAACCGAAAGGGGAAATCGCATACCTCAAGAGGATTGTCAGGGCGATGCATAGGTTGAAAGACACTTCTGAGGTCGAATTGTTGAAGAAGGTTGTTGAGGTAAGACACAAGACAAAGCCTACAAAGGATGGAGATGCCTTGAGGTTGAGTTTTGTGCAGGTGACCGTACATGGCAAGAAGTTTGTTGCATTGGTTGACACAGGAGCTACACATAGCTTCCTTAGCAAGAAGGTAATGACATTGTTTGGGAAGAAAGCTGAAGTGGAAAGAGATTTGAGTGATTTCAAAGCTATAAACTCTACCATGAAAGTTGTGGCAGGTGTTTTGAAGAACACACAAGTGAGAGTGGGTTCGTGGTTTGGAAAGTTGGATTTAAGGGTGATTGATATGGATGATCATGCTATGGTGTTGGGGCAATATTTCTTGATAGCTGCACAAGCCATACCGATGGTGGACCATGATATACTCTTGATTACAGCTAGAGGGCGGACCATGATCGTTCCGATCACAAGGAAGAGTCGCTTGGGATATAGACCAAGGATTGTTTCGATGACTTGTATCCAAAGGACCCAAATGTGAAGAATGACTATGTGGAACAAAAGGAACTTTGATGTGTGACTCAAGCAATGAAGGAGGAGCAAATGATTGACTTTGTTGCAAGAGATAGAAAGAAGGATGGAGGCCATGCAAAGGCAGTTCCACTCATCTTGGGGAAAATGACAGGTGCATCTTCTACTGAGAGACTTACCATGGAGATGGTGATGAGAGGGGGAATCCAAGTACTTCTTCTAAAGGCAGTGGTTGGGGAAGGTTATGCTGGTAGAGATCCAGTTGGCATTGTGGAATTTTGCAGGTATGCTATGGGCATATATGACTTTTAGTTAACGAAGGACAAGCTTGGGAAGCTTGGATGTACACATGAGGAGGGTGTTGTTGCATGAGTACTTGAGGACACATCATCAATTTGATACATGGGTGGATGAGAGCCAGGGAGGCAACTTCCTTGCCCTTCTTACACGATAGACCTTTGGAGGTGGGTGTGTGCAGTGCCTTGATGATGATAAGGACTACACCACCCTAACAAAGTGGCCTTTCAGGGAAGGGCCTCTCACACAAATATGATGATGATGCTTGGATGGATGTGGTTGTTGGGACATCGTCGTGAGCAACACATGGACATTAGCATTGATGAAAACATGTTGCAGATGAGATGGGGATTACTTCATGGACCTGGACATGGCTTATTTTACACTTGAGATGGATTCTTGATCAAGTTGATATTGTGGCAAGATGCTAGAGAAACAACCGATGGAAGCATGAGGATGGACATTCTCATGATTTGAGCATGATAGTTGCACTGATCACTCGACTAGTTTGAGTCATGAGGGCATGCAATTTGCAGAGTTATGTTGAAGATATGTCTTGGTTATAACCAAGCTATATTGAGGGAAACCGAGATATGTTGTGTTGGGATGGAGTATCAAGACAAAGATTTCACATGATGACGGTAGATGATGAGTCGACATGATATATGTTGTAGTGGTAGCATGTAGCTTGAATTGAGAGGGATCAACCTTCCACAGTGGGCAGCATGTGGAGTTGTGACATATGTGGTTGATGATCATGGATTGAGGAGGCTTCCCCATTTTTGAGACATGAGCCTCGATGGAGGTTTATGTGATGATGAGAAGAATTGGGCAACATGGACAATGGATGTTGGAGCTAGCGACACTTTGCGATGTCTTGATGATGATAGTGTTGTCGAGGACGACAACATTTCTAGGGTGGTGGAGGATGTCAGGGCTTCGAGTTGCTGAGTGCCCAAGAGAGTCGAAAAATCGACGATCGCAACTAAAGGCATGCTGGCGCACTCGAAATGTGTGATGGGCGCCCATGTTCAATTAAAGGCGACTTAGGCAAGAGTGTTCTGTTAAAGGCAACTTGGAGGTGGCATTTTGTTATGTGTGATGATGGGCGCACGAGCATGATGTATTGGGCGAGCGCCCACCCTTAGGATGAGTCGTGCAATGGAGGTGCGATGGGAAAGCATACAATGACCGAGCGCGTCGGGTGACACAAGTTGGGCATTCTAGCAGGGGCGCTCCCGGGCGAGGCAACACAGATTGAAACTGCATGAACACGCCCACACCAAGTGCGAGCGACCTGTGGGCAAGGTGGGTCGAGCGACCGTTGGACAACATGCGTGGAACCATCATACGAAGTCGGGCAGACGAGTGGTAACGCTGACCCGAGAGGCAGCGACACAGAAGTGATGGGCAATGACATGGTTATTTTAGAGTTGGGCCGACATATTATAATGTGCAGGCCGACACATGTAATGGGCACTTGGGCCGACCTTTGAGTATCCAAAGGACGTGATGGTTGAGTATGCCATGGTCGAATGAGGTGTATAAATGAAAGAGGAGAGTCGAGCGAGGAGGAAAGCGAAGGAGACCATAGGTAAAGCACTGCATTGACAGGCATGTTACAGCAGGCGGGTCGTAGCGCATTCAGGGAAGTCCAGGTGCCGATTGGTAGGCCGCACTGTGTGCAGGCCATGCACCCACAGTGACGGGTAATGTGTTGAACGATTGCAGAAAGAGCGAGATCAGGTGAACATGTTGTAGACTTGGGTGCGAGTGACATAAGTCGGAGTTCGAGTGCAATGATGTGTCGTGCAAACCACGAATAAAGCTATGTGGCATCACGACCACACAACACAACAGGCAAACAACATGTAGGCTGCCTGCACAGGTTGGGGCGAGTTGAATGATCCGAGCAGAACGTGTTACACCTAGACAGGTTTCAGGTTTTCCAATTGTGTAGTGCGAGCAGCAGCAACGTGCTGCATGACTGTGGCATGAATTGGTAAATTGGTTAAGTGTGCAATCCAAGTTCGCTGACTGCACGACTTAAGTGTAAATTGTATATTTGTAAAATATTGAAGATATTATACTATTGGGCAAACTTTACGGGAGTTGCCCCTCCCAAGTATATGTGTATGCCTATGTTATGATTTCCGCTGCATATTGATAAAAGACTAACTGATGAAGATAATATGAATGTTTATTCCACTGCATTGTTAAGAACACTTATTGGAAAATTGACTAAATGTTGTGTTAGACATAGCCCATATACTTAAGTATTGGTGAAAAGAAAAAGTATAGCGGTGTCGCACCCGCCTATGTGGTTGGAAGACTACCACTGGGATAGGGGCGTGACACCTAGGGTTGCTCATCCTCAAAGTAAGAATTGGATTTTCAAATCTGAACTTTGACAATTTTTACAACTTTAGTATCTATTTTGATCATTTTAACCAAAAATATGGATGAGTAAGGAAAAAAATGATTGTATTTGACAAGCACACTAGCAATTTGGGCAATTTCCATCTCGCAAGTCATCCCAATAGAGGTTTCCAATCCAGGCCACACTCTACCTAAAAATAAAGTGTTGTCTAACGAGGCCACAAATTGACTTGCAAATTTCTTGCTGAAATCTGGTAAAAAGCATTTCAAATCCTGAAATTTACTAACTGTAACCCAGATTTTCAAGAAATCTGCTCTCAGAATCTTAACAAAATTTCCATTATCTTCTAAACTAATTTATGAGCTCTTTAAACTACGATTAAAAATAATAATAGGACACTGTCCTACAACATGTCCGCCGTAGGGCACTGTTTTTTATTGTACCGTTTGCGGGCCCATTGGGTTTCGTTAGATTGCGTAAGGTACACAGTACTGATGGCACAGAATCCAGTAATGTTACGTGAAAATAACCCAGTCGAATATTTGTAGAAACACAGTACTGGTGGCTCAGAAACCAGTAACGTTACGTGAAAATAACCCAAGCTGAACCGACTACCTGTAAAAGCTATATATTTCTTTAATGATGTGTTTGGCCTCCTCAAGACATGGAAGGGTCGTTGTTTTCATCATAGTTTGAACTCCTCTATTTCTTAATTATCAGAGGGAACAATTTCTTTTTTCTTGGTTGAGGATTTCGAGCTGCAAATTTTCATTGAAATCCATATGAGCCAGGGAATTTTATTAAGTTTCGAATTTATTTTATCTTTTGAATTGAAATGAGGATTTGTGGGGAATAGATTTGAAAGATAGAATATTACTATTATACTAAATAAAATTATTTCATAGTATTATAAATGGGTAATTATTTTGTCAAAAAATAAAAGGGATAATTATTATATTCAAGTAAAGGGTCAAAAAATAATTGATTATATATCAAGTATTACAAAAAATAATTGAAAGGGATAATTATTATATTCAAAACATGTAAAATAAAATTTAATAATATGAATAATAAAACTCAAAACTGAATTTTAATGTAAAAAATCAAATATTAGATATTAAAAATAAGTTTCAAGTGATCTTTACATATTAAAAAAAATTAATATAAAAAATGAAATATTAAATATTAAAAATAAGCTTCAAGTGATCTGGACATACTAAAAAAATTATGTCTCAATCATTAGATGGATCAATGTAAACTTTGAAAATATAAAAGCATCCTGGTTTCTAAAAAAGAAAAGCATGCATTAGTTAAAAATTTCAAGTGGTTCTGTGTTTAATAAGTAAAGGCTGAATTATTTACAAATGCATCAAGATTCAAATACACTGAAGCATTAGATTATTAAATTCAAAGTTTAGATAACTGTAAAAAAAAGTTTGTTAGGGAACTAATTAATTTTTTTAATAAATTTAAAACTTCACTGGCTCATCGCTATTGAATTCAAATTTATTTTTTTAACAGATCTAAAACTTCAATAGATCATCCCTATTAAATCCAAATTTATTCAACAATAACCAGGACTAATGTGAACCAACTATGCTTTTTATAATGGTGAATGGCAGGAAAGGGACCCTCTATTTGAATTCCAAAATTGTGATGGTGACTTTGCACTGGATTACAACCCTAATCATTGCTATTGTCCAACCTCTATAGTCCAAAAGAATTTTGGGATGAGGGAAATGTGTTTTAGATTTTTTACAAACCTTTAAATATAAAATTATTTTAGTTTCAAAAATTTTAATATAGAATTTTTGGTTTTTTTCAAAACTAAAAAGTATTAATATATTATATGAGAGATATAAGAGTTCCATAATAATTACATTTGAGATGATCTTAAAAAAACCTTTGGTCAAATACATTTGCTCATAAAAGGATCTGCATGTGGGTATATCTATCTAATGCTGATCAGCAACTAATCAAACTAGCTCTGATAGCTCTACAAAATATCATGATTCACATAATATAGAGAGGCTATATGCATAATCACAAAATACATATGCAGAAAGACATGAAGACCAGCAGAGACTAGAAATCCGGGAGAGCAAATTCGTGGATCTGAAAGGTATCTCCCTCAGAGAAAATCTGTAAATACCATAAACCTGGAGAAGATAGGAGGCCCAATTTAGAAAGAGCATCAGCTTTCATATTTTTGTCCCTACAGATGTGACCAATAGAACTTCCGACCATGCAGCCCCAGAAATAGTTGATCCTATCCATCCAGCCAGTCAGGTGAGGCACTAAAATGTGATTTTTCCTTGATACGAAATCGACCATAACTTTCGAATCTCCAAATACTGATACCTGTTGAATATCAAGGAAAAGACAAAATTTTGTTGTTATTACCAATTTTGTAAATATAACATTTGTGATAAATCAAAATCTTATTGTATTTCATCAAAACACCAAATAAATTGAATAAATTAATATTTCAATTCTTTGAGCCAATCCCCAAAATTTTGGTAATTACAACCTGCCCTATGTCTCCAAATACTTAAACCTATACGAAAAAATTATTAACCAAATCACTCAAAATAACATACTTTCTAAAACTAACTTCAAAATTTTAATTACAAAATTCTCACTGACAATCAAACCCGGAACCGTTAAAAAAACTCCCAAAGATTTGTATAACTTTACCCCAACTCAGTGAACATAGATACTCTCAACTGTTACGCTGACAAACCCAGGAGAAACTACATACAAACAGGAAACGCAGTGAACAACACGTAACAGCAGAGCAGAGCAGAGAGCAGACGTGAGAGGGCAACAGATGCATGCATTGGGAACGGATCCCATCCTGCTTTTTTTTACTTACTTTCTTTGTTTTCTGTTGAGTTGCATTGGAAACAGATCCTGCCTTTGCTTTCTGCAGAGTTGCAGGGAGGGAATGAGATATTAATCCTGCAATTACTCATCGCCCACCGTTTCAGTTTTCAGAGGGACACAAGCAGAATTTAATGAATTCAAATCCCAATGCTGCCGTTATGATTATTTGTGGTAAACCACATAAAAATGTTTGACAATTTGCAGTCCTTTTCTGCATTGGCTTTTAAGTCGCAAGTTGGTCACATGGATAGCGCCTCACATGGATGATGTTCCTTTGTAATGATCACAATAAAGAAACGCTAGCTTCTTCAATCGAAGTTACCGGTGGAATTTACTTTCTGGGTCGGAGATAGATATAGTATATTTTATTCTAGGATTTTTTTTTTAGGGTTAGGGCAAAATTGGTTAAATGTCAGTGCCAATATGTGGGAGTGGAACGAAATCATATATCTCCAAAGGATCAAATTAATCCTAAACATTAGTGAAACAAAGTACAAGATCTTGTGAGGGTGTTATGATGCTAGCTTAGTGGAGGGAGTGTGATATTTTTTGGTGTTGCTACTTTGGTGTTATATTTCCTATATGTGTGTTTTACTCTTTTGACATAGAGGTAGGGACGCATTAGGTGCATAAAAATTATGAATATTATATTTATTTATTGTAATTTTTATTAAAGTAGTGATGTTTTTGGTGTGTATAGTTTGAGTAGGTTTTATGGTTAAGAGTATATGCTTTCTTTTAAAAGGCTATAAGTTCAAATCCAAAAGGGTATGTATAGTTTGAGTAGGTCTAATGGTTAAGAGTATATGCTTTCTCTTAAGAGGCTATAAGTTCAAATCCAAAGGGGTAGAGTATGTACATAGGAAAATTGTTGCATGTAGATAGGTCTCTTGTACCACAAAGGGGTCTCATACACCAATTTGGCATTTGATCGGGTCTCATGCACCAAAGACCCACACTATCCCTTGTCCTGCAAAGGGTCTCATACACCAATTTGGCATTTGGTTGGGTCTCATACACCAAAGACCCACACCAATTTAACATTTGGCTTGGTCGAGACAAGGGTTAAGTAATTCTTAGGCCTATGAAAATTTTAGATGAGGTTGATTACATAATGGAGCCACTCTACTTAAGTCTTGTCTTCAAGTCACATTAGGAGGGGGTAGACTTGTGGAGACATTATCAATAGTTAAGGATCTAACAAATGTCTGATAGCATGTTCCAATGCTTAGATTTCCAATTGTTAGTATTTCATGAGAAGATTTTTGATAGAATGGGGCTAGATATTTAAGGTCCTTGGGAGGTGAACAATTCACGTGTAATGATGGTAATTATATTGTTTTTCTTATTGAAGGTTTTCACTTGGTTGATTTTCAAGAAATTTCCATGTGTAGTTATCTTATTTATCTTGTTGAAGGTGTTTTGTGGTTGGGGTTCCAAATTTTGATCATGATTTTAGAGGCCTAGATTTGGGTAGTTGAAGTCTCTTTTTCCAATATGGAGGCATGAGACAAGGAGATCAAAGATTATAAGGATGTTAAATCATCTTAGGTTTCAAAAAGGGCACATATTTCTAAGGTGAAAGTCTATGAAGATGTAATTGTAGCTCTATCAAATCACAAGAAACAAATAAGAAAGTGCAATAGGTTTAAGGCAAAGAAGGTGAAGATGGTAGTAGGCCTAAATGTTGGCATGGAGGGGGTTTAATGATTAATGATGAGAGCATTAGTTGGTCATTTTATGGGAAAAATGGTGAGTGGGGCATCTTTTCTCAACTAGTTAATGAAGCCATGGAAATTCGTCCTTAGTTATACACCTATCTTCAATGTGTTGTTCTAGGGTTAGATTCGTTTTATGGTTAGAACTAGGGAGAATCTGGAAATCATGTATTCAACTACTTCCTTCTTCATTCCTGACCAATAATACAATGTCTTCATCATCATTATCATTTTTTGATAACTAGGATGACTTGAATAAGGTCTTTGGTGAAACTCCTCCATTATGAGCTCCTTCAAGTTGATCACTCTAGGTACATACCATCTATATTTGAACAACAACATACCATCAATAGTTAGCTTGTAGTTCTTGCTCATTGTCCCTTATGGCTCCTCTTGCAAGCATTCCTTCACATAGTGAAAATGCTCATTGTGTTGCAATGACTCTTTGGTCCTTTCTTTGGTGTCAATTTCACAAGTGCTGATGGTTTCCAAGTGAGCTACTTGTAGACTTTTGCTAAGTGCATTTGCTACTGTGTTTTCTTTGCCCTTAATATGCTTGATCTCAAAATCAAACTTGTTAATAAGGGCTAGTCATATGGCTTGTCTTGAATTTAATTTAGGTTGATCAAGAAAGTATCTCAACCTTCCATGATCTGACATTAATACAAATTTTCTCCCAAGCAAATAATGCCTCCACATGTTTAGTGCATGCACGACTGCTGCTAGTTCCAAGTCATGAGTGACATAGTTCTTTTCTTACTCCTTTGAATTTCTTGATTCATAATAAATCACATTCCCTTCTTGCATTAGGACATTACCTAGTTCATCCTTGGAGGCATTTGTGCAAACTAGAAATTCTTCTTCATATCAACTATTTTCAAGATAGGTGCATGTGTTAACAACTCCTTGAGTTGCTCAAGGTCAGATGCACACCTTGTTGTCCTTGAGTTTTATCCCTTTCTTTCGTAAATCTATGATTAGATGCCCAATCTTTGAGAAATCTCCAATGAAGTGTCGGTAATATCCGGCTAATCTCATGAAGGATCTAACCTTTGTAACATTTCACAGAGTAGGCCACTCCATTATGGCCTTGATCTTTTTGGGATCCACGACAACACCTTCCTTTGAGATAATATGCCTCAAATATTTAACTTGTGACTTAAAGAATTTGCATTTACTGAGTTTAACAGACAATTTGTGTTCCCTTAGCAACTAGAGCACTGCTTTCAAGTTCTCCTAATGTTCTTCTCTAGTTTTTTACTAAACTAAGGTATCATCCACAAACAACATCACAAATTTAGGGAAAATTTTAGGGGCAAAAATTCGCAAATGGGTTATTTTTTAAACATTTTCTGAAAATAAATATTCGCCAATTTGGTTAAAAATTCGCCTATTTTTTACATATATATGATTAAATGGATAATATTCGCCAAAAAAATACCAATTTTAATAGTAAATTGCATGTTTTCTATTAAATATTTTCCCACATTCTATACATATGAATTTTCAAACTAGAATAGTTGTCTACAATACTATATATAGGAAAATATTTAAATCCTTAAAAAAAGCTGGTTGAGGACATTATCCATCAAGCACATAATTGTGGCTGGAGAATTTGTAAGTCCAAGTGGTACCACCACAAATTTTTAGTGCCTGTATAATGCTTTATATTTGTCTTGTGAATATCTTCATCTTTAATTCTAACTTGATGATAGCTAGGTCTTAAATCTATTTTAAAAAATAATGTAGCTCCTCTTAGTTGGTCATGATAGAAACTTTGAGCACTACTAGGGGGGGGGGGGGGGTGGTGAATTAGTAGTGTGACTTGTGAACAATTTTTACCCTTTATTAAACTTTAATTGAATCACACACTTAATTTGCAACATATCATAATATATTAGCATATAATATCATATGAATAACAACAATCATGCGAGCAACAAAACTAATAAGCATATAACCATGAGATCACCAATGCATGAACCATAAACCATCATAACACATATCAACAACACATCAATAATCACACATGAGACACAAGATGTAAGGTGGAAACCACAAGGGTAAAAACCATCATCGGTGGATAGTCTTTGTCGTCGTCTCTTCTATATATATATATATATATATATATATATATATTTACATAAGCACTGACCACCACTAGTGTGTAAGCATCTAATCGCCAAGAGATGTGAGCCAACACTCACCCGGAAGACACCACTCCCATAAACTATGCAGACCACCACCTGCTGAGGGCCACAACCCTCACTAGTTTTCTAGCCACCACTGGAAGGAACCCTCTACTCCCCGAGTAAGCTCTTCAGTCACCACTAGAAGGAAGCCACTACTCCCTTGGCAAGCCACCACTCACCTGCAAGCCTCTTCCTACAACACTGAAGGCCCCATCCTTCAAACCTTCATGGACCACATTTCAAAATATTTCATACTATGCCCATATACTTGGCATACAAACAACCGTGAACCTCTTTTCATCAATTTTCAAACTGGATTCACAATATAAATAAGCACATCTAACACACTCTCTACCCAAATAAATCTACACATAACTCACACAACAATATAATAAATATGGCCCATACACACACTCTCAACAAAACAACAACATACCATCACTCTCAAATCAACTCTCAACAATAATCAACAACAACATATAAGCTATGGCTCTCACATACTCAACCATAATAGCAAACCAAGCTCACACATGTACAATTATGATCATAATGCAACCAAAAACAATACAAAAAACTTGTAACATCTTCACACATCAAATATCCTGCATGCACACTCTCAAAATCATCTCCATTAGCAACATAACATATCTTAATACATAACATATACTCTATCTCAAAGAACTACAATAAATCTTTACAACTCTCTCACATAGAAGCTACAACAAAAAATAAATTGATAACCATACAACAACAACTACTGAATAATTTGTGACCCCTGCAATCACTAACAAGTTAGAAAACTCCATAGAAATCCCATCACTTTAACTCTGCATACAATTAATCTTCAACCATGAGTTTTGCAAACAACATAGTCTCTCTCTTTACTACAGATCCATGCACACTCTACTACCACATTATCAATATATGCCACCTCAATCATTCTCCTCTCACAATTGGCTCTAAATGCATGATAGTAACTCTCTCACACCAAAAGAATCAACCTCTCTAACAAAAAAATTCCTCCTATAAATAAAATATTTGAAGTGATTAAACAATAATAGCACTCAAATATGGAGAGCCAAATACTCTTGTTCATACTCAGACATTTTTGCTACTTGACTAGATATATCCATGATCCGAAATTAAACAGGAATAAAAAACTTATAGATATAATCATAAACACAGAGATGTAGCAGAAAAACACTTCATTTCATTAATAGAAAAATATTGAACTATGCTTACAAATAGAATGGAACTAAGATAGCTCGCGCGATGGTAGCTTATCTCTAAGAGATGTGGTGGCTACATGCCTTTGAACTGCGTTACAATGAGGCTCAAGGGCCTATTTATTATTGGAAAACATGAGAGAACCCTAAACAACCAAAATCCTAACCCCAGGAGATGTAACACCAAGAATTTCTGGGCCCCGTTGGGGTTATTTGGGTCACCAACTTCTCGGGGTCGTAACTTGGCCATATTATCTCCGTTTGGCGCGTATGATACCTTGTTGGAAAGGTCTCGTTGAGTACTATAGGTTTCACCACAAGCCCTTGTATGTGGCTATGGGCCTACTGCGGGCCCCCAAAAAATGCTATTTAGGGGGTCAAAACTACTCCGGAAGTTTAGGACCTGAAAAACTGCTAAAAATAGTAAATGCTAAAATGAACAAGGAAACATATGAAACTAACTAGGGGGTCTAGGTGGAATAGATGGGTGGCCACCAATATCCACCTGGATCAAGCCACTAACTTCACTTAATGAGAATGAATCCTCACTTTAACCACTTTTAGAAGTTAGTTAACTTTTTTCCAACCTTTTAATAAAAAAACCAAACAAAACCATTGGAAAAACTCATAAAAATACTTGAAATGTGCGTATATTTCACAGAAAATCACCTATAGACATAGCCGCTAGGAATACTACTAGCTCCCAAAGACTGTAGATGCTCTCTTTCCATTGGCCTCCCAACGGCTGCGAGCCTACAACTACTCTATGTAGGTCTAACTCCCAGAGACTGTAACTTAAGTTAGGTAAAAGTTTCTCCTCTCAGTCCATAACTTTGACAAACACTTACTCATCCTCTACATCACTTGTGCAATCTCCTGCAACTCCTCCAAACCTTGTTAAACCTCCAACAACACTTCTAGATCATCAGGACATCATTATAAGGACCAAAAACCTCTACCTCAAGTAAAGATCTTGAAGACCTAGTTAACCAAACACCTCCGCGTGGATCAACATCTCCACATCAAATTAGGATCTCTGCATAAAACCAATGATCAATAATAAAAAATCATGAGAGCTACCATCATCAAGTTGACATCAATGATATGACAAATAATAATAAGTTCCTATTGACATCAATGCCAACACTATAATGCCAACAACTCAAATAAATCGTCAATTCTTGGAAATAGGAGGTGTTTTACAATGTAGCTTTATTCAATTGTTGTTAATCAATACATAGTCACAATGTGCCACACTTATTCTTTAAAAACATCGTTGATGCTCCCTAGGGCGACACATTGGGTCTAATATACTCTATCTAGCATCTCTTTCACTTGTAGCTTTAATTCTACCAACTTTGGCATGCTCATGTGATATGGGGCCTAAGAAAATGGCACCGAATCAAGAATCAATTCAATGGAGAAGTTGATTTATGTACTGGGTGGAAATCTCGATATTTCTTTCAAAAATACATCACTGAACTATTTTAAGGTAGGATTATCTTTGATTTTCAGTTCACTAATTTATTTTATACCGATTACTTGGATCATAAACATGGCACACCCCTTCTAGCTACATTTCTTCACTTGAAGTGCTAAGATGGGTGGTTGAGACTGACTTTCTCTTCCCTTCCAATATATTTTCTTCACCTTCATTGTTGATGCACTATAATCATTTATTATTGTAACAATCCACCTTGGTTTTGTGGGTTGCCAACTAGTCCATTCCAATTAAAACAACATACGAACTCAACAATAGTATATTGAGGTTTGTTGTTGTGGGCATGCTATCCAATTTTAGATGGCACGATTCCACCCAATTAGCCACTTCCGTTATTATTCTTGTAGCTAGTTGGAACAACCATGACTTCACATGGGGCTTGCTTTTCAAGTTGCATATTTCTACAACCTTTGGACTGGCATAAGTGAAATTATAACCTGGATCAATTAAAATTGAAATGAGTTGGTTGGAAACCATACCTTCCATTTCAATCACAAAGGCTTGATTATCTACTTGCTTATTGTCTAACATCGTGTAAATCTGAGGTATGTTTAGCACCACATCATTCACCATTGTTGCCTCTTGGACATGGTACAACTTCTTGTTGTTTTTCTTTTGATGAGTAAAATCTTCATCACATGGTTTTCTTCACATCCCCAACACCGTAAAGGCCTTTTCCTAGGCTCCTCGACCTCTACTCTTGCTTCTTTCATAACTTAATTTCTATTAGCTGTAGGAAATTTTTTTTGGAACTCATCCTTAGTAGGTGTGGTGAACTTGACATTTTTCCTCATTTGCTTATGTCTTAGGTATTTTGGCCCTTTCTCCCTAAAGTTGGTTTTGTCCTTTTTCTTCCAATCTATTTGAATTCATCCCTAGGTTTAGACTGATCATAGTAGTACTTGGCCTTCCAAATGGTGTCGTTTAATGTCCTTTGTTCATCAAATTCAATCTTATCTTGGTAGGACTGTGGTAAACCATTGAGGTACATCTGAATATTTCCTTTCTTGTATTTAATATATGGTACATACCTCAGTAACTCCAAAAAACTATTAGTGTTGGTGTTATGCGAAATTTACAATTGCGGACAAAAGTAATTCCCTAGACCTAGTGGACTGGTCTTGAACAACAAAAGGAAAAGAATATAGAGTTTTCCTCAGAGAAATTGAAGAATGGGAAAGAAGGCTACTTGGATTCCGTCACAAGATTTACTTTCCTCCTTGCTTGTAAACTCCAATCGTAGGTCTGAGTGCTATAATTAGAACCTGCACATACAACTAAAACAAGCCAAGGATCTACAACATCTATGTAGCATAATTCAATTACTCTATGAAATGAATCAACAAGGCATTGAAATACATGAATGTAAATGTAACACAACACGTAGGAAAACAAGATACTCTTTGTATTAATAAAAATGTGAGAGAGTTTACAACCAAGAATCGTAGCTAATCCTGTAGAGATCTCCCCACGTTGACTTGTCCTTCCTTATCACACATCGCACTTCAATATCAGCCGCATGCATGAAGATGATGACTCCTTTATATTCAAGGGAGCAACATGAGGGCATGATTAGTCTCCAAAAGCCAACCCTAATGATATGTATGGAAGTAAATTTATAGGAGGAGGATGGTAGGTTAGAATTTAGCATAATGAGCTTGAGATCCTATTGGGCAGCAGATCCCCCACGTAACAGTTTTGGGGCTCAAAGCCTGCAAATTTTGGGTAAAAGTATGGTAAAGGTTCCGTGAAGTGCACGGAGCTCGAATTGTAATGGGTCAAGTCCAAGGGTAGTCTGTCCTAAATATTATAGGTTAATCTAGAATGTGTCAGATGAACATGGTTCGTGGACCATGGAAATGTATAAATAGAGTAAGGATCTAGGTTTAGAAGGCAGTTTTTGATGATAGCTTTGATAGAGATCTAAAGTGTATGGGTT
Organism: Pinus tabuliformis; assembly: GCA_031772625.1. Lineage (NCBI taxonomy): Eukaryota > Viridiplantae > Streptophyta > Pinopsida > Pinales > Pinaceae > Pinus > Pinus tabuliformis. The sequence continues at coordinate 61,938,042 of CM062819.1, read as the reverse complement.
TGTAAAAGCGAGAGTGCTTTGATTCTGTAAGTCTGAGTTGTGGGAGGTAGTGGTTAGAGTAGGCTCTGCAACTGTGTGCACAGAGGCCTGGTAGAGTCTACAGCTGTGTGCACGGACCGCTACAGCTGTGTGCGCAGGGTGGAATTGGATTGTATTGAATAGAAGATTAATAAAGATAAGTGTTTCTGAATTATTGTGTATCTAATCGCAGATCTATATGTTTATGCTTATGTTCTGGTTTTATGAGTATATTTAAGATTTATGATTGCGCGCACTGGGTTTAACTGTTTAATGCTCGATTAAATACCTTAAAGAATGGATCAGATCTATAATAACTGCAATAATACTAAGACGCTAATAAACACCCCATCGCGGATCTTCGCGAAGGCCAGACAGCTGCACAGATAAGCGCGAGTGCGTAGATCGGGTTGCGACCCCTCCAGACCTCATGTAGACATCCCTAAGGTGCGGAAACCTGGTTCCATCACCCTCCCATACTACCTTGGGTGAGACTTCCGTACGCACTCCGCAAATTGTTGCAAAAAGGGTCGGTAGTGCGGGATTTGTTTGGCTATAAACTCTTTTGAACCTGGGTCAGGGCCCAATAAGCCAACAAATGGTTCCGTTGTCGGGACCCGGGATCTACCTAAGGGATGTCCAATGTCGGAACACTGGAACCCTACAAAGAAAGAGATTGAAGATTGGTTGGATCAGAAGCTTCACGAGTTCGAGGTGAAGGAAAACAAAACCCCACAGATATTTGAAAAGAGGTGGCTGGATCGCTACATATACATAGAAATCCATGAGATCTTCTTTGCGTCCTTCTCATTAGAACTGTATGAATGGATCGCGAGGCTAGCAGATAGCACAAGATGGTGTAATCTTGATCAACCAATAGTGTGGACTCTGGAGTTAGTGCGTAGACTAGAGGCATCTGAAGATAAGATTGCGTGGGCCATAGATCATTGGCTGGATCAGATAATAGGAGGGTTTTTCACTGAATTTGTGATAGACACAACTATCAGCTACAACGAAGCTGAAAGACATTTTCTCAAAGGACCGCGAGGTAAATACATCAAATCATTGAATACCTGGATTAAAATGCTGTTATGTGAAAAATGGGTTATGCGAATCCATTGATGTTTGGGGTAATGCGGAGCAGAAGAGGCTACCAAGGGATTGAAGGATTAGAAAACAGTTCCCTGATTTCACTTTCGAGGGAAAATAAGGAGGAGATTGCTGGGTTTTCTTCGAGAAGTGTGGTCTGGTTGATAAAGCAGCGCATTCCACAGTTACCACCCCCATCCACACCATCACCTTCTTCACCTACATCCACCCCATCTTCACCTACCCCACCTCCACCACCTCCAAGGGTTGGAATGGCGAGTGCGATCAAGTTGACGATGTTTAGAAGCGTAGGAAATGAGGAACCAGACCAGTTCTGGTTTGTGGTAAAGGCGGTATGGGAAGCCCAAGGCGTTACAGATGATAACATTAAAAGGTTACTTTGGTGAGCGCGCTGCAGGATCACACGTTGATGTGGTATATTAAGCACTCGAGCGATCATCCGAATGCCGGAATAGCAGATATCTAGGATGCATTGAACAAAGAGTTTAGTCGACCAAAATCAGAAACTCAATCAATCATTGGATTTAAGGAAGTTTCAATGCTTCCAGGTGAGACTCCATGGGATCTGGATCAATGGCTGAAAAGTATGATCCATGAGGCTAATATTATGCTTTCAGATGCGCAACACCATGCTTGGTTTGTGGCATCCCTAACACCGCACCTAAGGATGACGCTGTCACAACAGAAGATCTCGACCCAGGACGAAGCATTAGAGATAGCGATGAGGTTGCATGAAACTCCAATACAAGATCCTGGGTTGGGAGTCCAACAAATCCACACGCAATTACAAAACCTATGCTTAGAGATGCAGAGTTTGAAGAAGGATAGGGCGCCCCAGTCAGAAGCACGCGAAGAAGTGTGGTGTATAAAATGTAAGGGCCAGGGTCAGGTCCAAGTGCGTTTGCTACTCTCTGGTGCACAATTTGTCAGGTAGGGGGGAAGCACGCAACAAACAACTGTCACCTGTTGCAGAAATATACCCAGACTCCACAACAACTGTACTGTAATTTTTGTAGATCAGTGGGTCATGATGAGCGGACATGTTGAAGCTATGAACTAATGATGGATAGAACTCCAGCCTATCGAATGTAGATGGAAACGCGAGGCCCCGACCCAGTTGCAGCAATAGCGCGGGGTGGCTTCCAAGGGCGAGGTCGAGGACGAGGAGGGATGGGACTAGGATGAGGGCGCAGACAGTTAATCTGCTACAACTGTGGAGGACCTGGGCACTACACGCGTGACTATATGAATCCGACTAGAATAAGTTTCCCATACTGCTATCAATTTGATCATGAAGCGGTATATTGTCCGACGTTGATTGCATAGATGCATGAGAAGGGGGTACTACAACCTACTCCAACTCAAAATATCCAAATGATGAGGTCAGAACCACGTGAAAGAGACCCCAATGTGAACATGGTGCTTAGAAGTGGCACGAATACAAGGGAGGATAAGGAAAATCAACCTGGGGACGATGTATGGGTCTGTAAGACCCCTACAAAGGCGTTTGAACTTGACTCAAGATGCGCAAAGGAAATAGATATGGAAGCTATGAAGAGCTTCGCGGAGGTCTCTACCTCATGTAGTAAGAAGCAATCAGAACCTGTAATGGATCCATATATGCTTACTACCTTTTTAGAGACTTGCATGAAGCTGCTACAAGACAATGAGGCAGTTCAAGGACTCCAAGAGTTGATCACTAGGTGCGTAGGACTAGGGGAACCACGCGTAGTCTGACAGAAAACATACTTTGCGTATTGGGGGGGAAATGCGGCTGACAACACAAATTGGTGAATATGAGATGGATCAAGTAGTTCTTGACCTGGTGTTACACAAAAATATCGTCATCATGATTATTTGCAGTCAGTATGGGTCTATCATTACTTGTACTGTCCTCCTAAGCAAGTCTCAGACCTCAGCTCTTCAAATCAAGCTTTGGAAATGAGAGAAAGACATTAAAAATCAATGTAACTCTGGTTCCGCACTTTCTCTCATGGTCACCTGCGGTCCCGCACCTTCTGTGTATAAAAGTTGCGTACCTACCCGCTCTGTCCCTAACGGTGTAGGTGCGGACCCCTATGAAAGTCAAAAGGCGCAAGTTTTATCTTAAAAAACTCACTTTGGGTTAATTCTAGAGGTTTCTAGAAGGAATTTTGACGTGGATTGTTCGCTTTGAGGTGGTTCATGCATCCCAAAAGAGAAGGAGCTAATCCCTTGATGAGAGGAGCTATCCCTTTGAAGGAGGGCTTTATCCCTTTGAAGGAGGACCTAGTAACCTCCCTCCATTGCACTATAAATACAGGCATTGGGCTGGTTGCTAAGGAGGTTAGAAGCTGAACATTTTTGAGGGTAAATGCTGGTGAAATCAAGACTTCCTAGTTAAGCCTAAAGAGGAGAGATCACATACCTTTTTGGTTTCATTGGGGAGTGAGTGAAACTTGTCAAAGTAGAGGAGACTTCTTGCTGGACCCTAGGAGGAGCTTGTACAGCGTCAAGGCAAAGGTTGTAAGGTTCTTCTTCTTCTGAATTAATACAATCAAACTCATTTTTCTCAACAAGTATCTTATGTTATTTGTTTCATGGACTCCTTCACTTTCATGTTAAATATGTTTTATGCAATTGGCTTTTCAGGTGCTATTTAATTTGTTTGCCTTGTTTGTGTTTGCAGATCCGCGAAAAGGAGCTCATTTGGATCGAAGGAGCGAGGGCATCCACAAGCTAGCGTTGGACCTAAGGTAGGCCCTAAAAACACTTGTTTGCTATTGTTTATTAAAGCATATTTAGAGAAAGATAGTGTCTGGTTGGTTTGCTTGTCATTAGGTCTTCTTTAGATTCTAGGAAGGTCTATATTGTCCGCAAGATTGACTTATTCCGTGTGACAAAATGGCGACTCCACTGGGGACTTGATTGTTTTCCTTGTTTATACTTTGACCTGAGAAACTGTATTTTTGTTTCTGTTTTTGGCTTGATGATTGTGGGATTGGGTGATTTTAGTTAATCTTGAGTTAGTTTTTATTTTTCATAGTTTTGGGAGAAGTACGCACCCTCTGAGTTAAGCACAGTGCGTACCTGTACGCGCTTTTGCTTTGTGCACAGAGCGTGAACGCACCTGTGTAAACAGGTTGCCTGCGTACCCTGTCAAAGTTTTGAGAAATTTTAAATTTTTCTCTTTTTTATCAGTTTAGAATTTGTTTATAGGTTTTAGCCATTGCCCAGACCTGCGTGTACCCTGTCAAAAACTTTCCTTGGATTGATTTCGTTAGTGTTAGGGTTTTAGGTGAAATTCCTAGGAGTTTTGCTTGTTGGGTTTGTTTTTCGTTTTGGTTGTGTAGTGGCTCTGAGCTTAGAGGCTGTAGGGACTTCAGATCACCTTAGTGTCTACCAGCCTTCTCATGAGTCTGACCATGTATGAAATCTCCCCTTGTTGAGGAATCCGCTTTGTATTTTCTCATTTCAAAACTTCGAAAATCTTGTGTTTGAGAGTTTGGATTTTCATTTTCAAAAAGAAAAGGAAATTGGTTGTTCTTGACTGATTTGTGATTCTGCATGAATTAGTCCTTAGCTTGCATCTAGCTGAGTAAAACATCCTTAAAAATAATTTTAGTAGGCTTTGACTTCAAATAGATTTTTATAGTTTGTAGCTCTCAAAGTTAGTCATTTTCATTAGTTTTGAGTGTGTTGCAAAAAATATATAAAAAATCTCTTTTGGAAAAAGTTTGTTTTTTGTAGTGATTGAATGCTTTGAAACGAAAAAGGGAAATTTTTGTGAAATAACTAGTTGTCTCGTTTTGAGTGCTTTGGAAAGGAAAAGCTCTTCTTTTAATTTGTTTAATTGAGAAAGATTTGTGTTTACAAAGTATTTGCATTCTCAAACTCTTTCTTAGTTTAGAAGTTCATCGAAGAGAAAAAGATTGTTTAGATCATCTTAGGTGCATTTTTAGTGATTTTGAGTCGATTCTTCATACCACGAGTTTCATCTCCACACCTTTGGACTTAAACAAAAACCCACTAAAATTAACGCTTAAAGTAAAATTCACCTAGTAACATTTTTATTTCTAGGGCTCTGATACACCAACTTAGCTTAGGCTAGTGTCTTGGAGTAGGAGAGTAATTAACTCTCCAAGACAGTAAAAACAAACAAGTAGCTGTATCTTGTGGTAGGGAAGAAATCCAATTGTTGCATTTATGCTCTGGGAAAGCTCCTCTTAAAGGAGAAGCACGAGATTGTGTCCGAACCAGTGTGGGAATCAATCCTTCCTCATTGGGAACGACGCCAGATATTCACATATTAAAAACGGTAAACCTCGGATTAACCATTGTCGAGGAGCCTGGGGTCACTTGTTGGTAAACCTTGGATTATGTCAAGGAGCCTTCAAGGGGATTGAGCTTGCTACTCTGCCCTTGCGTGCGTATCGGATCGTAGACTGTTCCCCCAGGTGTATTTGTCTCAGTTGGTAACCTTAGTGGCCATATTCTTTAGGAATCTTCCTGAGGTGACAGTGGTGGGAAGATCCCACTGTACCTGGAGCAGACGTCGGCTAGACTCACTTGGATTTTCTGGGGGGTTCACTTCACTCGAGACGGTTAAGTGGAGGAACTTGTGCCAGTCTATTCATTAAGCAGGTTGCCGGGGTAACTGTTCCAACCGCCATTCTGTACTAAACTCTACGACGTTGGATTTCATCACCAACTAGTGTTTTCGGTCCGGAAAGTTACTGTTTGTGTGTGTTTGACCTCCTAGATTCTTTAGGCGTGTGATTCAAATTTGTTTGGTTGTTTAGAGACTTTAGGTGCTTTTCATTGAGATTTTACTTTGTTTGCGTGTGAAGTAGTTAAAAGTCTTTAACTGTGGCTGAATTACCAAGACAGTCCCGTAGACTTCAGGGCCAGTCTCCTGAGATTATAAACGTGGCTGAGTTACTGAGGAAGTCCCGTAGACTTCGGGGCCAACCTCCTGAGGAAGTACCAAGCCAACTTGAAGGCTTAAAAGTCCTCGTAACTCCTAGAGACAGTAGAGTTGGGTCACCGGAAGAAGGAGAATCTTCTTTGATAGTACATCCTGATTTTCAAACGCCAGTAGCAGAATATAATCCACAGTCAGTGTCTGTCTTCGAAATCGCTGGTAGCTTTTCATCTACTAGTGATATAGGTGAAGAACCTGAAATATCCGAGCCTGAAAGTGAATTTGCTGCTACTCCGACATCGGGGTTTGTTTCTCCAACTTTTAGTGGTCCTGGTTCACCTAGGGTAGAAAGAGTAATCACTCAAGATCTTCCTTCTGGACTTATTTCTATTGAAGAACTTGCTCCGGAAGAAGAAGAAGTAGGCATCCCTATCCCTGAAAATTAACCTGTCATTGAACTAAGGGAGCGTGAATCAATTTTTTACAGTCCACCTAGGAGTAGTTCTTGGTATCTTTCTTTGACTAATTATTTAGAAAACTCAGGGTTACGTTTTTCACCACCTCGTGCTCCTTATCACTCAACACCTAGAGGTTTTTATACTCCTGTAAATATGTTAGGACAGTCGTCCATGTTTACTCAATCGCCTGAATATTTTTTGTACGGCGGTCCATCTGTTCCCTCTGGGTATCAGTCTCTTTCTGGTACTTTTCTGGGAGCATCTCCTCAACCCATTGAGCAAGGGTTATTAACTGGAAGCAATGGTAATAAACCGTTGAGCGTAGAAGACATTCTTATGATGTCAGGTTCTATTCCCAATCCTCAACCTCAAGGTGGCCAGTTACCGCCTGGGGGGCAGCCTCAATTAACGCCTGGGGGGCAACCTCAAGGTACACAATTTGCATCTGGGGGGCAACCTCAAGGACAGTACATACCTACGGGACAGTACGTTCCTCAAGGTCAACCCCAGACTCAATATGTACCCCAAGGTCAACCCCAGTATCAATTTATACCTCAAGGTCAACCCCAGTATCAGTATGTGCCTCAAGGGTATCAACCCCAAGGTCAATACTCGAACCAAGGTTTCCAACCACCCCAAGGTCAAACATTTGTTCAAGGAACGGGAAATGTACCTTTCAATTATCAATCCTACCCTCAACTCGGTTATGGTCCTCAATATTCTCAACCAGTTATGGGTCAGTACCCCGGAATGAATATAGTGTGGGATCCATCGCAAACCCAACAAGTGTTGCAGCCAAGTGTACAGTTGTCATCTCAAACTGGACAACCCTTAGTTTCTGGTACATCCCAGCAACCGGTCCAGTCTAACATTCAAACTTCTGTACCTTCGGTAGTTTCGCAGCCTGGGCCTAGTACACCTCGTACTCCGCCTCAAACGATGCTACAACTGCCGCTACATCTGTTCAATCTACCCCACCTACTTCTGGAGTATCGACAGCTCCGGTTTCTACTATTCCTGTATCTACTCCTCAGACATCTTTACCACCGTCTGGATCTATGATTCAAACTTCGGTTCAGATGCCTGTAGGACAACCTGGAATAAGTACGGTTGTCAAAAGTCAACCACAATTCACCTATCAACCGTACTAGGGACAGTACCAATTCGGTCCTGCTGTCCAGCAGCCAGTTTATCAGTATCAACCGTATCCTGGGTACACTTATCAACAACCTCAACAACCCCAGTACGGTCCGGTTAATGCTGGTTTTCCGGGAGGATACAATATCCCGAACACGATTCCTATTCCTAGTTATCCTGGATATCCTCCTCCTGGGGCTGGTCTCATGACCCAGAGTTTTAGGGATCCTAATCGGCAGTTACCATTTATCGCAACTGTGGACTTACCTGACTTGTCGCGCCTAACGAATGATCCCATTAATTATCTTCCGTTTTGGCCGCCAATGCCGAATAAGTTGCCCAGTGACATTCCCAAGTTCGAAGGTAAATCAGGAGAGGACCCGTCAAACCATGTGATGACTTACCACCTCTGGTGTGCGTCTAACTCCATCACAGATGATTCAATCCGTCTTAGACTTTTCCAGCGCACTCTAATTGGTCTCGCGGCCAAGTGGTACATTGAGTTACCGCGAGGCACTTTTTATAATTTTAGTCAGTTAGCTACCTCGTTTTTAACTCATTTCCAGTTGCCAGTCCGATATGACAATGGCACGGAATTGTTAACTTCGCTAAAACAATCGACATCCACGTACATTTCAGATCATATTCATGAGTGGAGACGTCGACGTCGTTTAGTGAAGGTATTTATTCCGGATCAGATCTTGGCTGAGTGGTTTGTAAAATCTTTGTTGCCAAAGATCACTGAAGATGTTGCTAAAGCCGGAGTGGTTACTGAGGAGCAAGTCATTGCTCAAGCACAGTACCTTGACTTGGTCTATACTCAGTCAGGTACGTTACACGAAAAAATCCCCGATCTTCCGAAGTCAAATCAAATCGCTGCAGCTCCTTTGGGATCTCATGCCGCTGACGGTATGATTGGTACGGTTAACACTAAAAGTAAGAAGAAGTCTTCCAAGAATTCTTCTCATATCATAACCTTGCCTGATTCCCCAACAGGAGATTCTTCTGCAGAGATTTCCGCCGATATTCACGTTGTAGAGTCATCTACAGCCAAATCAAAATCCGGTGGGAAGAAGAAAGGAAAGAAGAAGAATAAAACAGACAAAAATTCAAAGGAGAAACCTGAAAAGGCGGAATCCAATGACGAAAAACGCAAACCTCGTTATCCTTGTATCATTTGTGATGATGAACATTTTACAAGAGACTGCCCTCATCGTGCAGAGGTTGCAAAAATTGTCAAGGGTTCCCAAACTCCTGCTGTTTTGAAGGATCCTTTTCTGGCTCAAGACAGCAAGATGATAGGTTCATCCTTGAGTGCCAATGAAGAACCCATACTGATGATGTCCCATGTTAGGATTGCGACTCAATCGCAAGATTATGGTAGTAAGAGTCCTGTTGATGGTAAAGAAGCAAAATCTTCTCATTCTAATCCATCAACCTCAGCGCCCGGTTCCGATCCACTACAGATCGAGAAACCTAATCCAGACTTGGTAATCAAACCACCCGCCAAGGGTATACTTCGAAAGTCAGCTTTCAATCCACATGCGAGAGCGGCTCAGAATTATAACATTGTTGAGGATTTAGCTATTTCACCCTCAGCAATGTCGGCTTTGGAAGTGCTGCAATCATGCCCAGCACAACGTAAATTACTTTTGTCAGCTATAGGAGCTGTTGATGTTCAGGACCCGAACCTAATAATTTTCGATCTAGAAAATAGTACACCACGTTTGCCTCATCAAATGGCTTTCCAGATTCCAGTGATAGTCAAAAACAGGCCTATTCATCGGACTGTAATTGATGAGGGAGCCTCAACGTGTATTATGTCGATACAGTGTTGGAGATCACTTGGTTCTCCTTCACTAAATCAATCCCCGACGATTCTAAAGGCCTTCGATGGCCGTGGGTTTCATCCTTTTGGCATTCTACAGGATTTGCCTATAGGGGTTGAAGGAAAAACCGTTAGTTTAGATGTGGAGGTGGTTGATGCCCCTCTAGACTACAACCTTCTCTTGGGTCGAAGTTGGTCTTACGCTATGACAGCGGTCGTTTCATCGATCTTTCGAGTAATAAAGTTTCCACATAATGGAAAGATCATAACAATAGACCAGCTGGCTTACTTTTCATCCGACCCAGCCTCTTCGGAGAGTATTCAGCATGTTGGTAAAACGACTATCCCATATAAGGATGTTGGAGTAGGATTAGTTAAAGATGCCGGTTTACTGGGAACTTTTCCTTTTCCTCCAATCAACGCATCATCTTCATTTGAAACCATTCATATGATTACATCAGACACAATTATTTATGATGATCCTTGGATCGTCCCTTCTGAATCTGAGATAGACTCATTTGGTAATTCCATGCCTTTGAGTCCATATGAAATTGCCTATGAAGCTGTGCAGTCGTTTGCTGACTCGTTTTCAACCAAAAATGACTTAATGAATGTGGTCCATGAGGAATCACTTTTACACATCAACCTCGGATTTAACTACGTTTTCATAACTTGTTCACTCTGATGAGCGAATTCGTGAAATCGTATGTGTAGATGATTTACCATGGGAAGATCTCCATCACAGATCTTCGTTTTTACCTGAGGGTGATCGTTTTGAAAATGATTTCTCATCAATTTTTACAACTGAATATGTCAAGGAACCTCAGAATCCAATGAAACATCCCGATTCAGAGTTAAATTTGGGAAACATCTCTCGAACTATTCCTATTGACATTTCGGTTAAGCCCGGAATTGTTGAGAACATTCATATAGGTGCCTCGTGTTCAGATAACGAAATTCAATTATATAAGGCCCTATTTCAAGAATTCCGCGACGTGTTTGCCTGGTCCTATGAGGAAATGCCAGGAATTGATCCCGCGATTGTTGTTCATGAGATCAAGACTTACCCAGACGCTAAACCCGTCCGGCAACGTTTGCGTCAGATTCACCCACGAAAAGCTGCTGCAATTAAATCAGAAGTTGAAAAACTGTTGAAAGCAGGTTTCATTTATCCGATCCCGTTAACGGATTGGGTATCGAATATTGTTCCAGTTAATAAAAAGCAGGGAACAATAAGAATATGCATCGACTATAGGGACATTAATCAAGCCTGTCCAAAGGACAATTACCCAACTCCCTATATCGATCAAATCATTGATGATTGTGCCAGCAGTGAAATATTTTCCTTTATGGACGGTTTTTCCGGATACAATCAAATCAACATTCTACCTACCGATCAACCAAAAACGGCTTTCATTTGTCCATGGGGGACATTTTCTTATTGCAAATTACCTTTTGGGCTTAAGAATGCCGGAGCAACTTTTCAAAGGGCGATGTCTTATGCGTTTCATGACATCAAGCACATTGTGCAACCGTATCTCGATGATTTTCCTGCTCATTCATTACATCGAGCTGATCACCTTGTCCATTTACGAGTAATCTTTATGAGGTGTAGGCATTATCGTATTCGGTTGAACCCACACAAATGTGTCTTCTGTATAGAAATGGGTCGATTGCTGGGATTTGTAGTTTCAAAAGCCAGCATTCGCGTTGATCCCTCGAAGGTCGAAGCTATCATCAAATTGCCTCCTCCTTCGAGTCTTCGCCAACTCCAAAGTTTGCAGGGGAAAACAAACTTTTTACGACGATTCATTCCTAACTACGTCGAGGTTACAAAGGGTTTTACCCGGTTGTTGAAGCAAAACACTCAATTCCATTGGGATGAGATAGCTCAGAAATCTTTTGATGCACTCAAACACGCGTTGACCCATGCACCGTTGTTGCATCCTCCCAACTACAACCAGGATTACTTCTTGTATCTCGCCGCTTCTCATTCCACCATTGGAATGGTCTTAGTTCAGGAAGACGAATTCGGAACGGAACATGTGATATATTACCTTAGTCGAACGTTAAATCCAACTGAGCTAAAATACTCACATGTGGAGAAATTGGCATTGGCAGCCGTTCAAGCTGTCCAACGTTTTTGTCACTACATTCTACTACGTAAAACTACAGTCATTTCGGATTGAAACCCTATGATCTACATTTTGACCAAGCAATTGCTAGGGGCAAGTACTCTAAATGGATCGTTATCCTGCAAGAGTTCGACTTGGAATTTGAGAAATCTAAGTCTAAGAAATCTTTAGTTTTTGCGGAGTTAATGTGTGACTTCCCGCGTGCTGACACGGAAACTGTGGCAGAGGAGCCCATTGCGGACGAATCCTTGTTTCTAATCAGCACTTTAGATCCGTGGTATGGGGATATCATCATTTATCTCCAGACCCAATCCTTTCGGCCGGAAATTTCAAAGCCAGAACGTCGGAAAATTCGATTCCAGTCCCAACAATTCAGAATTATTGGAGATACTCTTTATCGCCGTGGGGCAGACTCTGTTTTTCGACGTTGCTTAACTCATGAGGAAGCTGAAAGGGTTCTAAATGACTGCCACTCTGGAGCGTGTGGCGGTCATATGTCTGGGTATGCCACAACCCAAAAGATATTGCGCACTGGCTACTTCTGGCCGTCCTTATTTAAAGATTGTATTACGGCGGTCCGAAAATGCCACAACTGCCAGATTTTTGATCGTAAGATGCGCGCTCCACCTGCTCCTCTCCACCCTATAATTGTCGTTGGTCCTTTTGCCAAATGGGGTATCGATTTTATTACATGTAACCCTCACTCGGCCGGGGGGCATGCGTATATCATCCTTGCGGTAGATTATTTTACTAAGTGGGCCGAGGCGATGCCTACATTCGAGGCAGACGGAAAAACAACTGCAATTTTCGTGTTCAATCATATAATTGCTAGGTTTGGTGTCCCGCAAGCGATAATCACTGATCATGGGCGTCATTTCGAAACATTATGATGACCGAACTTACAGGCCAGCTTGGTTTACGTCACGATAGTTCAACCCCTTATTATCCACAAGCGAATGGTCTGGTTGAGTCCATCAACAAAGTTTTAGTTATCATGATCCGAGGAATCATTGGGATTCATCAGTCGAATTGGCACAACATGCTATTTTCAGCGCTTTGGGTGTACCAAACTTCAGTAAAAACATCAACAGGGTTCACTCCTTTCCAACTAGTCTATGGTTTGGAAGCCGTGTTACCCATTGAATGCGAAATCCCGTCACTGCAAATGGCCATCGAGTTACTTCTAGCCACTTCCGAAGAGGAAAAGCGTTTGTTATAATTGGCTCAATTAGATGAGAATTGACGTGATGCTGCATTGGCGATCGAGACTCACGCAAAACGGATAAAAGTTCAGTATGATCGAAATGTGACCCCTCGAAATTTTTCGGAAGGAGATCTAGTCTTAGTTTATGATCAAGCTAATGATAAATTAGGCGCTGGAAAATTCGTTCCTATGTGGCATGGTCCCTATGTTGTCAAGCGAAAGCTAGCCAAAGGGGATTATGAACTGGTAGACTTTGATGGGGACTCTTTGGGTAAACCCAGAAATGGCCTTTACTTTAAGAGGTATTATGCTTAAAAGAATGGGTATGGAGATTTTTTAGTTAGGATAGTTTTTTCTTTCTAGCTGGTGTGTTTTAGTTTAAACAGTGTGCTTAGCTTAGAGAGTGTTTTTCGTCATTATTCCTGCTTATCTTGGTTTTACTCTTGATATTGCAGATGTCGATGCCTCTCCAAACATACATTGGTTTCACTGATGGTGCTTGTCGTAATACACGGAACATCTCTTCCGCAGCTTGGGTTATCTATTCGCCCTCTGACGAGTTGGTATCTATGCATGGGGTAAGCCTCGGTCAAACAACGAACAACATTGCCGAGTACAGTGTAGTGATTGAGTTATTGTCTGAATCTATTTCATTTGGGATTCGGCGTTTGATAGTGAGGTTAGATTCTGAACTCGTTGTATTACAGCTTAATAGAGTGTATGCCATTAGAAATCCAGTGTTATTAAGATTATTTTTGAGAGTGCGTCTCTTGGAACATGAATTTGATTATATTGAATATCAGCATATTCTAAGGTCTTTAAATACATTAGCAGATGCAATTTCTTCTCGAATGTTAAATAGACATTTGCAATAATCATACATGTGAATTTAAAATCATTCCATAACATGATTTACAGGATAAGCCGGTAATAGTGATATATATATATATATATATATATATATATATATATATATATATATATAGAGTGTGTCAAAAAATACATCGTCCTCGATCATAGGTTGAAAAACACCTTATGATCGGCAAAAATGATAAGTACAAAAAACAAAAATGTCACATGTGCCCACAATAGGCGATCATCCTATCACTGGTGATGATCTCTATAAGAAACCACTGCACGGGCCACCTTGCAAAGGAACCTCCTAAAAGGTCCCGGGACTCCAATCACATAGCGCTGAAGTCGACGAGGAATGTTGTCTATAGTGGTCTCAGGAATATCTCCTGTCAAGCGCTCGAGATGACCCTCCAACTCGGCCAAAACCTCTGCTGATTCGTCCTGTGGGGCTGGCGCGGGTGCAACTGGTCGCCTCCTCTCAAAAGGCCGGAGAGCGGCTGGTCGCTGTGGACCCACATCTGCATTTGAAATTTTTACTATCAGTTTTGAGACGATGGAAAAATAACAAAAAAAATTAAAATAGGAAAAAGTTGAAAAGGATTTTACCTGACTCGTCCCACTGCTCTCCTAGTGGAAGATCCATGTCTGGGTCACCACGAAAATCTATCCCAGCGTAAGGGAAGTCCTGAATGGAAAAGACCTGGTTTTCCAACCATTGGAAATACTCAGGTTTGAACCGAGCAACCTCTGTCCTCTCGTCCGGGTGACGGGCCATGACTGCGACCCATCGCATCAGTTTGGGCTCTCGAGGAAGCCCAGCTCCAACAGTAAGGTGCTGTGGGATCAACATAGGAACCCTCTCCAGGCCAAAACTCACGACCAAAGCCCCATAACCAAAGGTCTTTAGTCGTCCGTTCTTGGCCCTGGTCAGTTGGCCTTTCACATTGGCCAACACGGCATCGCACCAGTTGAAGATGGTGCCTCGAAAGCAATCAACTGCCATACGCATCTGGGATCCGGTGGCAATATGTAATGCGGCAGCTCCGCAAAGTCTGGTGACAGTAAACGCAATCACCATGAGTTCAGGACGGGATATGGTCTTTATGTCTATCCCTTTGTCTCTAGCCTGGCTGTTGCAGTACTCTAGCCGGAGGCTATCGACAGACTGGCCACCTGGTCTAGTCCCGTGCAGAGTCAAGTCTTCGCCTCTCTTAGGCAAACCAATCAAGAAATATATGTTTGCCGGCTCGATTTCGAGTTGGTGGCAACCAATGAAGAAGCACTGGTCCTGTATGCTCCATCTGTCAACCAGCCACTGTAAGAAATCCACTTGAGCCCTCATGCCAGTAATGGCCCAGAATTTGTATAGTCCGCACGCCCTCAAAGCATCAAGTGAAGGCTGATGATTCCATGCGGCAGCATCCACGTCCTCATGCTCTCGTTCACGCCAATCTAGCATGATGTACTCTCTGCATCAAGTATAAATTGCTAGAAAATATTTTGATTGGTCCGTTTTTGAGAATATTTGGGTTCAAAACCCTTGCGGCGGGGTACGCACCCTCCGGGTTAGACACAGTGCGTGGGACCGCACTTTCTCTACACGGAAGGTGCGGACCCCGAGCTTTTTCCCAATGGAGAAAAAGTCGGGGTCCGCGGGTCCGCAATGGTAAACCTCCAGGCCCCCACGCGCGGGTTTTGCGCCTAAAAACCCTCCCAAAAAATAAATTAAAGGACTAAAACAAAAAATTATACAGTTAAAAATGAAGAGTAGGATGATGTGGATTACCTGGAGAAGACAGCGCTCGATTCCGACGGTTGGATTTTACGCAATCTTCACGGGAAGTTTTCTAAGCAAAAGCACTATTTTCTCACCCAAACTCAAACGGTAAAAATGAATCGACAAAGGCCCTTTTTATAAGTTTTTTGAGTAAATAAATCACAAATTTGTTTATGTTTCACTTTGAAAAGGTATTTTGCGACGTTTTTATCCATTTCAAACAGGTATGAGTAATGTTTGTGTTTTTGTGCAGAATAAAGGATTATTCAGGCGAAATCTACCATTTTCGAAAGAAAAACATGTAGAGTCATCTTTAAGCTCTTTTCTGACTCCTAAAACATGAAAAGATTGCCGAGTGTTTCTTTTAAACTCCTTAAAATGGAATTAAAAGACGGTCCACTTACAACTCTTTTCCGACCGTAAAAACATGAAAAGATTGCGGGTTTTTTGTCGTTTTAAATTCGATATTGGTTATAAAACGACGTGTCATTGATCGCTTTTTTACTTTTTCGGGTCAAAGGCACTAATGACGAAAAGTACTCCTTGGTTGTAAAAGATCAAGCGGTTCTCTCAAGTATTATTTTATACTTTTTCGGGCTTGAGAGACACAAATTTACGAAAAAGGTCAACCCTGGAGTCTTCTTAAGTTTTTTCAGACTCTCTAAAATTGAAAAAACGCCGAGTTTCTCCTATACTGGACTCGTTAAAATTTCACAGTAAAGGACCTGTTCAATTACAAACAGGAACGAACCACTCCTTCTTAGGGTTCGAATTTAAACTAAGTTGGACTCATCCGAAGGATGAGCTTATAATCAAGCAAATGTTATCCTCCTCAAGCTTGTCAAAAATAAAGAGGTACTTGCCAGAAATGGTGGGGGAAAAGAGAGAAAAATGAGCCTGTTTGTTATACTTTGTAACCACTCTTGAACACGACACTTTTATTCACCTGGGTTGGGAAATCCTTTGCCTAACAGTTGATCAAACCACATTGAAATTCTTCAGCCGGTTTCTGGGTATTAACTTTGGGTCAATTGTCACCAAACCATCTGTTGTGTCGTTATGTGTTCAAGAGGTCACTGCCAATAAGCCATTCATCTGAAAAATATTTGTCATCCATCTTGACCATCCCTGAGTCAGTTCTTGCAACTAAATTTCTTCAACTTGATCTATGATTTTGTGTTGTGGGCTTGCCTACGACGGATCGCTTTCTATCGACATCAACTCATTATCTAGAAAGGTGATCTAGGAATCGTCAGTACCTTGAGATCTGCATGCATCAATGGCAGGTTTCTCGCCTTTGATGACAGTTTACATCATTGAATTTCGATCAAAAGATTCCGTGACATGCTCGACATCAGCACATTTATTTGCATCTCATGGATTGTACTGGGTACTTTGAGAGCCATTGACATCACTGGTGGTTTCTCTCACACTTGTTAACAGTTTACATCATTGACTGGTAATCAAGTGGTTTCTACCATGTTCGACATCAACACATTCATTCGCATGGATAGAATCGTACTGTTTCGGGAAGTATAAATGAAGACCCTTGATCTAGTTTCCACAATCCAGGCTGCGAGGAATTTTGTATTCATTATATAATGGACTATTCATAAACAGATGGCTTTATCCATACTGTTTCCACATGAGTCTATACTTGTGATGTTTTACAAGATCATTCCTGTATCAGAGCAGTATTTAGTTTTTTTCTAGTCAGTTTTGATCTGAACATGGGAATGCCTACCTCAGCGATAATATGATCTCATATATATATTTTGCATTGAATGTTTTTACAGGTTCCAACCGGGTTCTCCACAAGATGATTCTCGAAATGATAAAGTACTTCACTCTTCCTAAATGATAAGAAATCCTCATCTACTACAGACTTCGCACTTTAGGCGGCAATCTGTTACACAAAAATATCGTCATCATGATTATTTGCAGTCAGTATGGGTCTATCATTACTTGTACTGTCCTCCTAAGCAAGTCTCAGACCTCAGATCTTCAAATCAAGCTTTGGAAATGAGAGAAAGACATTAAAAATCAATGTAACTCTGGTTCCGCACTTTCTCTCATGGTCACCTGCGGTCCCGCACCTTCTGTGTATAAAAGTTGCGTACCTACCCGCTCTGTCCCTAACGGTGTAGGTGCGGACCCCTGTGAAAGTCAAAAGGTGCAAGTTTTATCTTAAAAAACTCACTTTGGGTTAATTCTAGAGGTTTCTAGAAGGAATTTTGACGTGGATTGTTCGCTCTGAGGTGGTTCATGCATCCCAAAAGAGAAGGAGCTAATCCCTTGATGAGAGGAGCTATCCCTTTGAAGGAGGACCTAGTAACCTCCCTCCATTGCACTATAAATACAAGCATTGGGCTGGTTGCTAAGGAGGTTAGAAGCTGAACATTTTTGAGGGTAAATGCTGGTGAAATCAAGACTTCCTAGTTAAGCCTAAAGAGGAGAGGTCACATACCTTTTTGGTTTCATTGGGGAGTGAGTGAAACTTGTCAAAGTAGAGGAGACTTCTTGCTGGACCCTGGGAGGAGCTTGTACAACGTCAAGGCAAAGGTTGTAAGGTTCTTCTTCTTCTGAATTAATACAATCAAACTCATTTTTCTCAAAAAGTATCTTATGTTATTTGTTTCATGGACTCCTTGACTTTCATGTTAAATATGTTTTATGCAATTGGCTTTTCAGGTGCTATTTAATTTGTTTGCCTTGTTTGTGTTTGCAGATCCGCGAAAAGGAGCTCATTTGGATCGAAGGAGTGAGGGCATCCACAAGCTAGCGTTGGACCTAAGGTAGGCCCTAAAAACACTTGTTTGCTATTGTTTATTAAAGCATATTTAGAGAAAGATAGTGTCTGGTTGGTTTGCTTGTCATTAGGTATTCTTTAGATTCTAGGAAGGTATATCTTGTCCGCAAGATCGACTTATTCTGTGTGACACCTGGGTTCATACGCGAATGTGTTACCGAAACAGACTTGGGAGTGGATGGGTTGACCCATGTTACAATAGTCTCCTATTTAATTAAGGATGACAAATTAGCAAAAGATCATGCCCATGTGAAGACTACAAGGGGTAACTGTGGATATTGATGGCGCGAGTACACAAACAGATTTCGAGGTAATAGATATTGTGGATGACGGTAACCCTTACCCCGCATTATTAGGGATAGATTGGGCTACGGACATGAATGGAGTCATCAACCTGAAGAAGTGAAAAATGATTTTCGAGAAAAAGTTGCTACACGTAATTGTTCTCCTAGATCCAGCCGAAGGAGTGCGCTACACTAAACCTGTGTGCGATGAGGACAGTGATGATGAACTAGACTGCATTTACCAGATAACGATGCAAGACCAGGATCGGGTGAATCCAATGGTGGATGGGAGAATTTCATGGGAATGCGACAGTTCCTGCACATCAGATTCAGATGAAGAGATAGAGCGACGACAGAACCGATTGCATGAAGTAACAACGCTAAATTGTAATATGATGATTACATTGTTGAGGCGAGTGATAACCAAAGTAAGGACACTGCCAGCAAAGGACGACGCCACAAATGGGGAGGAATTCATAGACCTCTGGGGAACTACATTTATGGAGCAGAAGGGACATGGTGCGCAAGAAGGGGTGTTGCGCACAACAACTACACAAGGATGGAGAGCACCTAGGAAGATTAGGTGGAACGGTCATGAATGTAAAAGGCAGCTGCGTGTATGGGTTGGAGGCCCTCAGCGTCGAATGCGGTCTGGGTAGGCAGGATGGAGTGGTTTGGGCACCTACCTACCATGAGGGATGTAGCTGTATGTTGTGCAACCACCACCCCAACTAAATCTGTGCATACCAAGGGTTCGGTGGGCCTATAGGATCATAAGCAAAATGAGGTGTGCAAATATGACCCTATCCATGCTCAAACCGGATGAAACTAGGAAGGCGGAGATAATTTCCCCAATCACTCTCCTGCAGTTTGGACTAACCTGGGCAAAGGAATTCGATGATTGTAGGAAGTTATTTGGCACAACAGCTTGATACTTCGCGAACTTGATAAAGAATGGGCAAGGCTGAGGAGGAAAAGCGTGAGGTTGGATGAAGAAATTAGCAAAATAAAAATAGAAGCCGCATAAGTGGGCCACGCGAATCCGAAAATAAGGGGACCAGACCTAGCCGACCCTATTGCGACCTTGCTATCATGGTTGCGACCACACCCTACTGAACGAGGGAACACAGAACATGATGCGCTACTAGATACAATGGTACTCGAAGGGTGCCTGCATCCCGGGCTAGCAGGGAAGCGGAAGTGTTGCACGTGGGGTGCGACCACCTAACTATCTATGGAAAGCACAACCTCAGCACTCCAACCAGTTGAAAGAAGGCGGGGGACTATAAACAAGTCTGCACGAGAGCTGCGTGGAAAGGACATTCCGCGCAGGACCAGTTGGTCATTCGGATCGCAGTCGCGAATAAGGGGCTGTGCTGCCACGTGGAATGGTTGGGAGGTGACCGTTGACAACACTATTCACGACAAGAAGTTTGATTTACGACTGATAGGAGCGGGCGGCAGGCCATTAACACAAGCATTCGAAGTTAGATATGAAAAGATCCGCCGCCAAGAAGATGTTAATGACTCAGAAGTGGAGGGAAGGGTCGAATTCGAATTCACACGTTCTTATAAAAACCCTTGGGGTAGCAAGCACCACGCTAACTGGACACCCATGCATATGTACCTGAGTGAATCCAGGATAGAAATCATGTCTAGAACCAGAGCAAGGTTCGCGAAAGAACCCTGTCTAACCCAGGAAGAGCCAGGAGAGGTGACCGCTGCCCCAGAGATTCCAAAGTCCCCATGTAGGCCGCGACCCTGGAAAGATAAACAAGCTATGGGGCCAGTCTGAGCATCACCGTGATTCAATAAATTGTCAATGGCAGAAAAGGGCAAGGAAATCACCATAAAATCGAGGAGGACGAGGAATATTTACAAGCTCTGATTGCTCAAATTGAAGCACAGGACGAGGAAGAGGAAAATGTTTCCCAAGTACCTTCGGAAATAATGCTACCACCATATATCTCTCCATGGAAAGGGACAACCAAGATTCCAAAGGACCTGGAGGCTGCGAAGAGTATGCTCCAGACCCTGTTTCTTCCAGATGAACTAAGGTTTAATGGTTTACTGCTGGGTCAGATACCGAATATCAAGTTTGAAGATTGGGACCTCACGGACAGTGAGAAGTTTCCCCAGTTTGCCGAGGAGAAATTATTGCAGTAGAAGTGGTTACGGGGTGTAGCGAAGCTAGCCCACATGTAGGCAGCATACGAACTCATAGAAGCAAGTGAAGCTGATAATGATGTGTCAGAGGCTCGTCACAACAAGTACAACAGATGGTAGAAGAATGTGTTGCAGGGGTAAGCGAAGCGCAAAATTTGCTGAATAACCTTCGTGCAAAGATCACTGCACCAACCGAGTGACTCGGGACGAGTCACGATTATTGTGTTGAGGGCCTGTTGGGCAGCGGATCCCTTGCATAATGGTTTTAGGGCTCAAAGCCCACAAATTTTGGGTAAAAGTATGGCAAAGGTTCCGCGAAGTGCGAAGAGCGTGAATTGTAATGTGTCAAGTCCAAGGGTAGTCCTCCCTAAAATATTATAGGTTAATCTAGAATGTGTCGGCTTGACCATGGTCCGCGGACCAGGGAAATGTATAAATAGAGCAAGGGTCTAGTTTTAGAAGGCAGTTTTTGATGATAGCTTTGATAGATATCTAAAGTGTATGGGTTTGTAAAAGTGAGAGTGCTCTAAGTCTGTAAGTCCGAGTCGTGGGAGGTAGTGGTTAGAGTAGGCTCTGTAGCTGTGTGCGCAGAGGTCTGGTAGTGCGCAGGGTGGAATTGGATTGTACTAAACGGAAGATTAATAAAGATAAGTGTTTCTGAATTATTGTGTATTTGATCGCAGATCTATATGTTTATGCTTATGTTCTAGTTTAATGAGTATATTTAAGATTTATGATTGTGCGCACTGGGTTTAATTGTTAAATGCTCAATTAAAGACCTTAAAGAATAGATCAGATCTATAATAACTGCAATAATACTGAGACTCTAATAAACACCCCATCGCGGATCTTCGCGAAGGACAAACAGCTGCGCGGAATAGCGCGAGTGCGTAGATTGGGTTGCGACCCCTCCAGACCTCATCTAGACATCCCTAGGGTGCGGAAACCTGGTTCCAGCACCCTCGCATACTACCTTGGGTGATTCTTCAGTCCTCGCTCCGTGGATTATTGCTGAAAGTGCCGATAATGCAGGATTTGTTTGGCTATAAACTCTTTCGAACCAGGGTCAGGGCCCAATAAGCCAACATATCCACATATGATGGGAGGATGAGCTCAAGGGATAAGAGGTGAAGTCTCCAAGTTAGGATCAGATAGGAATCACACTTATTATCCATGGTAAATGGTTAAAACAACCCCAAAAGCTTATGGAAGAGGAAGCTTCAGAAATATTTTTATTTTTCCTGAATATCTAGAATTAACTCACCTGGAAAAGGGAGCAACCAACTCTGATCAATGCTGGTATAGAAAGGAGAAACTAGCATTGAACATAGGTGGCTAAAGGGATAGGGTGCATTGGGGTTAAAAACATTGATTTTGAGTAGTTAATCCCAGAAACTCATACTTTTTCAAAAGGTCGTGCTTAGGGATTTATGTAGGGATGATGACAACATGTTCACGGATTTGGATTGATCCGGTTTGTAGGGTGATTGACCAGATGTGACAAAATGTCCTATAACAGATTAGCCCCTAAAGCGCAAAGTTAGAAATGGTAGTTGATGACTAAAGTGATTTACCTTGTGACAAGTTTATATCAATAACAATTGGTTGAGACCATCATATATTACAATACATTTTCATCATGATATATTTGTTGAGGGAGGCATAACCATGCTCAACAGATAATCTAACCTTACATGTGCAATGATCAAAAAGTATTTTCCACTAATGATAGAGAGTAGACCGATGATTGGATGACTAACTATATGATCATAGCCATCATGCTTCGTAATCTTGCATTAATCCTGAAAGCGTAACCCGGATGGATGGAACTAGATTTGAGGTCTTCTATCTCATTCACTGGATCATGCAATGTACGAGTCTGAAGAACAGACCCATCTTGAAGAGGTTCCTTTATTAGGTAACGATGAGACCCAAACCTTGATGCATAAAATTGAAGAATTAGAAAAAGAAAATAAATAATTAAGGCAGCAATTAGAGGATAGTAAAGTAGAAACAAGGGTCCCAGGTCTGAATACTTTGGTGGAGGCTGTTGATAATATGAGGAAAAAAACTACACTAGGTTTTGTATGTACAGCATGTGCTAATATTTTAGCAACAACAGGGTATAGAGTTCGTGCTGCAAGTACCATCTTGATAGAAACCAAAACTGAACCCTGGGGAGCTGATACACAAGAACCCGTTAACGATGTTGATGTTACACAAGAACCAACAGCTGAAATGGAGCATCCCATAGTGATTGCCCTCGAAGCGAAACATAAAGACCTGCTGACGATACCGCTATTACACAAGAACCAGTAGTTGAGGCAGAGGTCCCTCAGGAAGAAGAAGTAAGAGTTGATCCACAAGAACCTACTGATGAAGCTGTTATTACACAAGAACCAGCAGCCAGAGCAGAATAGCTTGAATATTGAGATGTTGTTACTCCCCATATTGATGTTGCATGTGAGAGAACACGAGATCCTGAAGCAAGATGGTGTTTAGAAAAACTTTTGTTGGTATCGTAATTACAAAAATGGAAGCAGCTAGCACTCTCTTTGCAAAAGCGAGTGATCTTGTTGGAGGAGCATCAAAAAGTTGTAAATACTCTCAAAGAACAGTGGGCTAAGAGGAAGTTGACGGAAGAGTGGACAAGATGGGAAAGGAAGAAAACTAAGAAGAAAAAGGAGGAACAAGGGAAGCAGTTACAACAGGAAATTCAAAACTTAATAGATGATAAAAATAAGTTGTATGGACTCACCCTGAACCTGTTGGGGTGTAGAAGGCCTTCCCCATCCTATCCAATCTTTCTTTGGGAAAGATTTTATTTGTTTTAGTTAAAATCTGTCTATGAGAATAGACCTTATCTAGGTAATTCTACCTGGACTTTTTTAGATGTTTTTTGTGCATGTGATTTTGATGAGCAAAGCTTACTTTGTGAGCTTTTTCTACATAATATGATTTTTGAATACGCTAGCCTGCATATGATTGTATGAATTTTCTCCTACATGGGGGACTTGCAGTTGTGTGCCTTCATCTCTTTCATGAGAAATCAAGTAGAATGGCATTTGGCCATGAAGTCATCTGACACCAATGAAGAGAAGGAAACCTTGTGGATAAGAGCAGAACCAGGCATGGCTACTGAATTGAGGCATGAATTTAGGAAGTTTCTGAGTACCCCTGATATAAGGGAACAATCAACCATCTACAGGAGGAGGATTGTCGGGTTTTTCCTCAACCTCTTTACACAGCTAAAGAGTCGAGCATTGATTGGATGCCTTAAACGTATAGAGGCTAGTAGTGTAAGACTACAAGAGTGTGACCCTTTTGGGTTTCCTAATTTTATGGTTGTTGTTACACGGGTTCCAAAATATGCCAGGATTTTGAATTCAATGGGAGCCTTCTGGATAGGGCTTAGATTTAAGTATCCCTTGATTTGGCTTTCGGTTGAAGAATACCAGCCCCATTACCGATTGTGTGATTATGAAGAGGAATCATGGCCGCATCAGCTAATGGCTAATCATGGCTACAAACCAGTTGATGAAGATACTGCTAGTGCTTATAACTTGGCATATTTATAGCAACAATACAATAACAACATGGGGACATGTAGTTGCTTCAGTTGGGGGCAGATGTTGGGTGCAATTTTTAAGCATATCTTAGACACATATTTCCCCATTTTTTATCATTCTCTCTCTATAAACCTATAAACTTTGTGTCCCAATTACCATTTTCCCTGGTTATAAGAGTAATCCTTTCTCAACATATTATTTTGCCATCTTTCATTAAATATCGAATGAAGTGATGTATTTTTGAGATGGCTAACCAAGGTAATTGTGGAAGAAGTTTTATGGTTATTTTTCTTTCAGGTGTTGCCTACAACTAAGGACTAAGGACAAACAATTGTTGCTATTACTTGTTGTTACACTTCGAGGATTTGTTGTTACAGTTCGAAGTTTTGTTGTTACACCTCGAGTTGATGTTACATCTCGAGTTGTTGTTACACCTCGAGTTGTTGTTACACCTCGAGTTGTTGTTACACTACAACTGCCAAAGACTGTGGTTACTGTCTTCAAAGGCAATTGTTAGGAATCATGAATTATCTATGGACAGTCAAAGGATCTTAGCGGTTATGATTGGGGATATGGTGTAACTTGAATTGGTCTTTTATTGGAAAACTGTTTGTAATTATTTCTATTTTTCTCTTAATATTGATCAACATGAGAATTGTGAGATTCTCATGACTAATTTGTTCCCTAATTTTTGGGGCTTGTAAAATTTATAAAAAGGTTTGGTTCCATGAAAAGGGAATGACAACAAAAGAACAACATCAACATTTTGATCTTGTAATTCCAGTCATTTTTAATGCAGAACACTTCTAGTGATGTTCATACATATTTCATGTTGAGTTTTTAACTAGTTTCTATTTCATACCTATGCCCTGCTAGGGAGAAAGGGCCCTCCAATTTAGTAGGGATTGTAGTAGTAGTAGATTAGCTATTTGGTTTATCTTTCTTTTAAGTGTGAATTTATTAATGATGTTGTATGAATTATAGTACTGATGCACTTCTATTTTCAGATTCATTATATGTTGTTACACAATATTGGTTAGAACTATATTATTTAATCAGCTGATACAACTTTACTAATGATGTATGGCACACCTATTCTTTGAGAAAAACATGAAGTTTGATGAGTAAATTTCATTCCTGTAGAATGTCTTTTTAATTTATGCATGAGTTCTTTATGTTCTACAATTGTATTCGACGACATTTTCTTTCATTTCTTTTCCTATTTGTTATGTATCGACATAGATAGTGCAAACATGTTTGAAATAAACAAACCTACCTTGGTTGACAATTAAATGTTTGCGGTTCAGTCAAATTAAAAAGTGATTAAATTGACACAACAATACTAACCTCATATATCTGTTAGGGCTACTCTTCCCACTTGATTCCTCATAAAACCATGAACATCTTCATGCCATTCACCTACATAAGCAATCATTCCTCCACAAGAATGATTCCGGATGACCCAGTGAGACAAAAACATACATGCATACATATATAGATATAAATATTAGCATAAAACAATCATGATCCCTGATGACCCTATCAGATAATGGTATACATACATATATATAAATGTAATCATCAACATAATCATGATCACAATATAATTACCATATATCATAAGGTTAAGGTTAAGGTTAAGAGAACTCCTCTTATCCATGCACAACATGCACAACATGGATAAAAATAGTTCCTAGCTTAGCGAAGGCATTTGACGCCTCAAATCGATTTACTTTACTTGTCTTATTACCTTTCTCATGACTATCGTCCCACCATCCATTTAACCCAATAGACCCCACAAATCCAACTAGTTGTCATACTCTTGCCTTCAAATGCCCTTTACTCATGCATTAGGCTTCATCCAAGTCTTACATTACCTGTTGGGTTTCTTTCATCTCTTCTCGAGCTCCATTAAACTTCCTCTTTCCCAAACTAAAGCTAAGGCCCTCAAAACATGAATGGAAAGAAAGGGAAACAAATAAGAAGAAACCATGAAAGATCAATAGTGATGTGACAACACAAACAAAGTGGCATGGCCATGCACCAGACATAAACAAAACTTCAAATTGGGCAAAAAAATTGCAAAGCACTGAAAGCACAAAACTAGAAACAAACACCAAGACTCAATCCCCATGGGCTCTCAACGCTTCCAATGGAAAGCTCAACCTGAGACTTCTTCAATATTTCATGGCGATCTCTTTTGTCATGCAATTCCTTGCATCATATTGCCATAAACATATAATTGTCAATGCATAAATAATTATAACAACATACTACTTACCTTACCTTTCTATGCCAAGCACATTTCCTTGTAACTGAAAACATCCATGCCATCTCTCAAGGGACTCCAATTCCCTTGAGAGATCTAGCTATAACTAGAAACTAGCTAATATACATGTCAAATACATGTTCATGAATATAGTACATATCCACATAATGTCAACCAAAGTCAAGGTTAAGAAGACTTCATGTATGCAAAGCACTCATTCGATTGGAATTGTAGTTTCCAAGCATATCCAAAGGAATTCTCACCCAATTCCTTTATTTCAACTTTTACCTTGTTGAAATTGAGTCTTACTATGTATGACATATCACCCAATTGTTAGTTATATAAACAAATAAACTATTATCTTGTCTTGCTAATTCCAAATATGTTTCCCCACAACTATTAACACATGTCAATCACACTTTCAAATATCAAGACATCATGTCTATTAATTTGAAATCAACCTTTACCAAGACTAACAACCATGTCATAATCAACTCACAGTCATTAATCATAATACTACACCTAGCACCCACTAGTATTAAATCACATGTCAACTGTCTCAGCACATATCGTGTTAGTATAACCATCTTAAAGCAAGATCATTCCTTCATGCAATCTTATAGACACACATACTCACATCATGCAATTAATAAAGCATTCAAACAATCTATAAACATACCATGTTAGATAAACCAAATAGACGTCATAACCAAACTCATACCTCAATGTATCTCAAGGGAGGCTATCACATTTGCACAAGGTAGTCCAAATTAGTATGACACAATATAAAAAAATATATCGACTCATACCTGAATATCATAACCATAACCATCTGCACAATCCAATCTAGATTAGCACGATACATATAACATTAAGATCTTAAAGTAATTACCATAACCATCATGCATATGGCACAACCCATATAACAATAAATTAACTACCGTGCATGACTATTCGACGAACATGCATATTAGCACACTAATTCACTAGCATCTATCATGCATGTAACCACAATAACAATAGAATGGAAAACATGTATATAAACCTAATTCATATAGCAATCATTAACCCACATACCTACATGCCCAACATACAAACATATATGATGATATTCTCTTACCTTGAGGTCCAGTTCTGCAACCTCGCTCTAATAATCTTCTTCTCCTGCTCTATCTCAGCCAACATATCAACATCATAACATACCAACAACATCATGATGACACAAAATACATAATTACCACCACGATGCATGCCTGACCTACCATGCAGGCATAACTATAGCCATGGCAATGCATGCATAACAAAATATAGACATTAACATGCATAACAAATTCATATACAACCAACATGCATTCATGACAAACACATCCCAACATCAACATCATCAACTTCTACATGAAAACACAACTACAACAATGACCATCACCATGTATACATAAAAAGCACATATAAAACCTACATGCATGCATGAAAAAAACATTATGCCCATCTAGACCAAGTGTTTAGCCTGGGAGCTCTAATACCACCCTGTAACACCCTCCTCCCACACTTACCCAAGCTTACTAGTCCACTGGAGTAAATATGTGACGAAAAGTTACTATGGTTGATTCAACCTCCTAGATCATCTTAAGGAAGTGGAATCAACAAAACCAAAACCTTACTAACCTCCCTCAGGTGCTATAGAACCCCAAGGGATAAACCACCCTTCCAAGTGCCCAAACCCTCAGTCAAACCTTTGTTTGTATGTCTTGGACTCCCCAGATGTTGGCACGACACTACTGGAATTTGACGGTAACCTTGCATTCGCATGCACAAGAATGAAAGGGAGCGATTGCAGACTTTTTCACTCAACTTTGTGCCTGCAATCATGAGATCTTATGAACTCTTTTAGGGATAGTCTCCAGACCAATGCCCAAAACTTAATGAAACTCTCAGGAATGATAAATGACACATGGACAAGGCCTTCCATACAAAACTTAGCAAATAACCTAACCTAACAAGGCCTATCCATGATAGTCATTTCGTCAAACAAATCATGAACATGTAATGTACAGGTCATAGATACACATTTGAACATAGGGAGCTCATACTTATCTGAGAATCATCAAGAAGGTCTGATTCCCTCTCATAATAGCTACATTATCATCTATTAGGTCATGCATTCATTAACATTTCATTTACTAACCAAAACATGATGAGAGTCATAACTCAAGTCTGTCATAAACCATGCTTATAACCAACATATAACCACAGAAACATAGATGATAGAATAACCATTAAAGCCACACAATAACAAGTACATTTACTGATAAAATATAAGAGGAAAAGAGCTCTTATTAACATATGAAAAATCCAACCAAGTTAGGGACTTCCACATGCCACTCGACCATAGATTGGGCTGAACCAAATATTTCTTTCAACCAATCACCCCTACTCCATATTCCAAGCATGAATGTGGCATCTCATGGAATAAACCAAGAAAACCAAACCAGGGCTTCGAAAGGCCATACCACATCAATCCTCAACCAATGAATCCACGTGGCAATCAGAAATCACTAACCATCACCAGATTGGTCTCTGTCTAAGTTGTACAGGGCTCTAGAGCATTTGTTCCAACCCGGCTTCCAGGACTAGTAACTCAACCCACAACCACCGCCAGGCTCCAGAGATTTTTTCCAACCAAGGCTTCTAGGACTAGTAACTCAACCCACCAAGGGCTCCAAAGTGTTTTTCCAACCAAGGCTTCTAGGACTAGTAACAACCCAAGCTATTACAGGGCTTCCAACGGTTTGTCCAACCAAGGATCCAGGAACTAATAACTCAACCCACATCCATAAGGAAAATGAGCACCAATCAGAAACAAAAGTGAAAAACCCATAACACCATGGTATCCAAGAAATGAAAGTCTAGGAAAAACCACTGTCAATCTAGGAAATCCTCCATGCCAATGACCAATAATAACCAAATAACCACATGCATGTACCATTCATACCAAAACTAGCAAGGAAATCGTACATGAAATTCGATACCTGCAAAGTAATCCAGCTATAGTTGCATATCTGGTTGTCCCCTTGCGCTTTCCTACTTTCCTTTTCCTTCTTTCTCCAAATATAATGAAACTAGAGTGCTCCAAGTATGATCCAACAATGCTTCAAGATTTCTCTAAGTGTGCAAGAGTATGAGAGAAAGAGCTCCAAGCTAAAACTGATAAAAGTCCTTGAACTAATCCACATAAGCCTTTTTATCATTGAGGCCTTTAATTTCTTCATTTTCCTTCATATATCCTTTAATTTCCCTCTCATGTAAATTTGTGACCTTTCACCTTCCTTTTCTCTTATTTTCCTTTATTTCATAAATAAAATGCCAATAAATGCCTTCTGCCTTTTTTAATGCCTTTGCCTTTTCCTTTTCCAATTTCCTTAGCCATAAATAAACCAAATGAACACCCACTAGGATGTTTTTCCAACCATTCAGCTTGGAATACGTGTCCCATGACCTTGGTCTTATTTTGTCTTTATTAACTTTATTACATGAACTTTTAACCCGGGGTTGTTACATTGTGGTTCCCTCCTTGCTTGGTGAGCAAGGTATTTAACCTATAACAATACAATCAAGAGAAATAGGTCCTCAATATCCTGATGACATTTCAATAACATAACCTTACTTGTGAGGATGCATGGATGGATTGACCTCAAATACTTTATCTATAATAAAATAGTGCTTAAACGTCGTAGACAAGATATTCCAAATAGTGGTTAAATATGACAAAATCAAGATTAAAAATAACAGTTAACCTTTAGGATGGTCCACATCTAACTACCCTCTCATCATACATTTTGTGTGCATTCATGGGGGCTAGAAAAAATGAAAATTGGCTATTTCAAGGGGTATCATAGCTTTTGTGGGTAATATATAGACTTCCCACATGCACTTTTTGTAGGTAATATTCGTGTCAGCAAAGTTATCTCAATTTTAGTGTTTGGCTAAGTTCTTTCTAATGAATTGAGATCATATGATGATGGAAAGGGTTTGGAAATAAAGCTTATGCATACCAAGAATGAAACATTTATATATGACCACTAGAAATGTCACAATTGAGAAATTTTGATGTGATAACACCTTATTTGGTTTTTGGTAGGTTACATGATCCAGGTGGATATTGGTGGCCACCTGCCAAGTCCACCTGGACCCCCACCATTGTCTTTCTCAGCATTTTCAGTTTCCTTAATTGTAGCACAACTTACTATTTTTAGCAGTTTTTTGGGTCCTGAACTTCCGGAGCCGTTTTGAGGCCCTAAACGACGTTTTTTGGGAAATCTACCGCCAGCGATTTTTCTGATAAAAATCGTCTCTTCCGTCGTAGTCCTCGGAGAGATCTTTCCAACGAGCTATCATGCACGTCAAACGGAGATAGTATGACCAATTCGCGACCCCGGGAAGTTGATGTACCAACTTTCCCAAAAACGGGGCCCACAATTTGGCGTTTCATCTTCTAGGGTTAGGTTTTGGAATGTGAAGGGTTTTCTATTGTTTCTCAACAATAAATAGGCCTTCGAGCCTCATTGTAATACAGTTCGGAACAGTTCAGAGGCATGTAGCCGCACATCTCTTCTCAGAGATAAGCTACCATCGCCCTAGCTGGTTTATTTCCATTTCTGGTTGTAAGCATATTTCAGTATTTTCCATTAATGAAATGAAGCATTATTTCCGCTGTATCTCTGTGTTTATGGTTATTGCATCTCTATATTTATGGTTATCTCTGTAATCTATTGCGTTCCTGTCTAAATCCGGATCAGTGGTATCAGAGCGGTCTGCTTTTTCTCTGTTTTTCTTTGCATGTCCCCAACGAGGTCGGGATATAAGGAGTTAGGGCTTGAACTAGTCGAACCTTTGCAAGACCAGCCTCGCAAATCCCGACGGCCTCCCATGGCGGATGAGAAGAAAGACGAGGGGGCAGGAGATCCTATCAAAATCTTGCTCGAAGAAGCGCTCGAGCGGCAAAGGAATGCGATGATGGATAGCTTTGCGCAGATCCTTCAGCGGCTATCCAGAGGCGACGCATCGGCTTCCAACAGCGACTCTGGAAATGCCACACCCTTCAAGGTACAAGTTAATTTTGAAATCCCCATATTCGAGGGTCAAATAGATGGGTATTTTTCTGTTCACGAATTTTCGAGTCGGGAAAAGATTATTTTCGCTCTTCTCAAAGCAGCCCCCCACGTCAAGGACTGGTGGGAAACCTACTGCGAGCAGAAGGATGAAAGTACCGGCTCACTATTTTCAGCCGCACCCACTTGGAATGACTTCCGGGATGCCATCAAGGAGCAGTACTACCCTGTCGGAAACTATGAGGACAAATACATCAAATGGACCACACTGCGGCAGGGACGAGACCAAGATGTGCCAGAGTTCACAAACATTTTTCATACCCTTCGCACACAGTTGGGTATCAAAGATTCTGAGCTGCATCTGGTACTCAAGTACCGTGGCTGCCTGCACAGATACATCCAGGAAGAGATGGTGTTCTTGAACATCTCCTCACTCGGCACAGCATACCGATACGCTGTCAAAATCGAGCAAAAGTTCAAACAGAAGAAGCGAGACTTTGGATCTGCAAATCCGAAGCCCAAAGGACAAAGCCAAGGCGGGGCAGCCCAAGACAACCCGCCAAAGCTACAAGAAAAGAACAATACCACGAAGCCGAAGAAGGACACAGGAAAGTGGTGTGAGTTCCACAAGAGTCCCACTCATAACACAAGTGAGTGTCGGACCAAGCAGTCACTGGTGGCTGAGTTGAAGGCTTCTGAATCAGATGCATGTTCCGACCCTGAGCCAGAACCCGACAAGGGGAATAGCAAAGGGAAGCAGATCATTGATGCGGATCCCAGCGCCACTGTTGCCACCGCCAAGATCCAGAAAGATGAGCCCGAAAATCCAGAGGAAGGGGAGCGTCTTTTCCACTCACAGATGTGGGTGAAGGGTTCGCCGCTAAAATTCATTGTCGACAGTGGCAGCCAAAAGAACCTCGTTTCAGCAGAGGTCGTGAAGCGGTTGGGCCTACCGACTACACCGCACCCACAACCATACAGTATCGGGTGGCTTCATGAAGGACGAGATCTGAAAGTTCGCCAGCAGTGCTGCCTTCCCTACAGCATCAAGCCCTTCACAGACGAGGTATTGTGTGATGTTACACCTCTGGATGTTTGTGATGTACTATTAGGCCAGCCATACTTATGGAGGCGACATGCTGTGTATGAGTCAAGGCCTCGTGCTGTCATTATTTCTTTGAATAATTCATTATACAGGATACCAGAGGTAGCCCCACCTACTGCCACATCCTTGATCACTACCAAGAAAGGCAGCAAGCTCATATCACAGACCAGGAAATTCATCTGTCTGGTTCACTCCCAAAATAAGGGGAAGATCGTTGCTACATCCATGACCCCTGCAAAGGGTTCCTCCACGCAGCAGCAGCAGCAAAGGGATACGGTCATGACAAAACACAGGAACAACTTCTCCTCACCCACAAGGGTACCACACAAGTTTCAGGTGGGCAACAAAGTCTGGTTGCATATGCAGAAAGAACGTCTTACCAGAACCCATCAGAAGCTCAGATCACTCCAACATGGTCCTTACAGCAGTACCAAGGCTATGGGGAACAATGCTTTGGAGCACATCATTCCTCCATTCCTTCGCCTGCACCAAATGTTCAATGTGGACCATCGTCGACCATGCTTCCCACCATCACTTGACACATCAGAGATTGCAGGACAAGTTCAGCAGATGGAGGAACTCAACGCAATGGGGACCATTGCTTCCTAAGGGGGGAGGAATGATCCAGGTGGATATTGGTGGCCACCTGCCAAGTCCACCTGGACCCCCACCATTGTCTTTCTCAGCATTTTCAGTTTCCTTAATTGTAGCACAACTTACTATTTTTAGCAGTTTTTCGGGTCCTGAACTTCCGGAGCCGTTTTGAGGCCCTAAACGACGTTTTTTGGGAAATCTACCGCTAGCGATTTTTCTGATAAAAATCGTCTCTTCCGTCGTAGTCCTCGGAGAGATCTTTCCAACGGGCTATCATGCACGTCAAACGGAGATAGTATGACCAATTCGCGACCCCGGGAAGTTGATGTACCAACTTTCCCAAAAACGGGGCCCACAATTTGGCGTTTCATCTTCTAGGGTTAGGTTTTGGAATGTGAAGGGTTTTCTATTGTTTCTCAACAATAAATAGGCCTTCGAGCCTCATTGTAATACAGTTCGGAACAGTTCAGAGGCATGTAGCCGCACATCTCTTCTCAGAGATAAGCTACCATCGCCCTAGCTGGTTTATTTCCATTTCTGGTTGTAAGCATATTTCAGTATTTTCCATTAATGAAATGAAGCATTATTTCCGCTGTATCTCTGTGTTTATGGTTATTGCATCTCTATATTTATGGTTATCTCTGTAATCTATTGCGTTCCTGTCTAAATCCGGATCATTACATCTTATGTTCAATGTGTCAATGATGTGTTATTTTATTAGCTTATTTCCTTTTAGTTTCAATTTATTTCAATATTTTGTACATGAAGATAATGATATTAAATCTAAAATATAAGTGAAATATTGAATAATAAGGGATTTTAGAGTATTGTAAAATATGTTGCAATGAAGTGTTCCATTGAATATCCACAACAATTCACAAATCAATGCACTACAAAATTTCAATTAAAGATAGCCAATGGTGGTACGACAAAATATGGTAGAAAGTGTGAGAATGTGAAACTTCAAATGGGGTACTATTAGCTCAAATTCCACATGTTCACTATTGAAATGAGTAGTTATGATGTAGTACTTGAAGCATAATGGTTGCAAACATTAGGTCTAGTTATCATAGATTTCAAGGAGTTAGACATAGGCTTCACTAAGGAGGTCTATAAACATACTCTCAAGGGGATCAAGTATAGCTCGCTAGAAATTATCATCTCTCATTGTTTTCAAATTCTTTGAAAAAATCCTTTTTGCAATTATCATGGGAAATTCAAATGAATTTTCATTTGGTGCCAACTAAGAATCAATAGGTATTTGAAACACCATATGGATTTGACAACTTGACATGGTAAGTATGAGCATGATATCCCACTAATTATTTGCAATTAACCACCCAATATGCATTCTTATAAGTACCATTTTGCACAAAAGAATGAAGATGAAAAAAATATTTAGAAACTTTTGGAGTTTAATGTCATCCATCCTAGTACTAGTTCTTAATATTCTCTACTTGTCATGGTAATGAAGAAAGAAGGAAATTGGCATGTGTCTTGTCTTTTGTTCTCTCAATAAGTTGAGCATCAAAGATAAATTTATTGTCCTAGTTTGTAGTTATCTCTTTGATGAACTTCATGGTGCCAAGTTCTTCCCTAAAATGGACCTTTGTTTAAGATACCACCAAGTTAAGATGGAGACATTGGACATTTGTAAGTTGACTTTCCACATAGATGAAGCAGATTATGAGTTTTTGGTGATGACTTTTGGAATTTTAAATGCCACATTCACCTTTCAAAGCCTTACGAATAAGATTGTTTGGCTCTTCTTATGCAATTTTTTTCTTGTATTCTTTAATGATATATTGATTTAAAAAAAAAACCTAGGAAGCTCACATGGATCATGTTGATAAAGCCCCCTAGCTACAATGGGAAAAATAGATGTCCCTAAAAAATTAAAAAAGCA
This sequence comes from Pinus tabuliformis, assembly GCA_031772625.1. Classification (NCBI taxonomy): domain Eukaryota; kingdom Viridiplantae; phylum Streptophyta; class Pinopsida; order Pinales; family Pinaceae; genus Pinus; species Pinus tabuliformis. The sequence goes on along the minus strand of CM062819.1, from coordinate 61,902,807 downwards.
TTTGTGGCACTTCTAAAGTGAAATACTAGGGTCACATCATTTGGGGTATGAGAAGCAGGGAAAAATTTTGGGGGCTAATATTCATAGTTGGACTAATTTCCATGTTTAAAAAAAAAAAAAGATTCGCCAATTTCCATTTTTTCGAAAAATGATTTGCCCAAATTGTTGAAAATGTAGCAAGAAATTCCTAATTTAATTTCGCCTTGATTAAATTAGGATAAACTCGAATTTCAATTTCAATAGAATACTTGGAGGTAGTTAACTGAGGTGAAATGGATCTTGTGACTCAGTTAACTCAGTAAATTCGAGTTGGAGACACTTGAGTTCAGTTCTACATGATTGATTGCTAATTTGCAGCAATCTATTTCAGTTAATTTGAATTATTGTCAGTGTAACTAGTTTTCACCGTTAGTAGAACTAGTGGAGGTTCAGTCAAGCGTGTGTAAATTTTTTCACACTAAGTGAAAAGGGTGTGTAACTTTTTTCACATTGAGTGACAAGGGTGTGTAACTTATTTCACACCGAGTAATCATCCAGTTAACTGATCAATCAACCTAAATTAACTTGTGCATGAAAAGAATTTGATTTACCAAGTCGAGATTGGAGTTCAAGGGGAGTGTGCTATCAGTTGTAAACTAGTCAAAGTTGTATAGGTCATGCATGAAGTTATAGATGGAACTATAGGAATTTCACAATCCAGATTGAGTAATTTCCTAATTAATAGGGGCCTAATTCCCAATGGAACAACGCAAGGAAATATGAGCTTGGAGGCTTGGAAAATTGGCTAAGTATTGGCCAAGGTCAGTTAGCCAAGTAGAGGATAGAAGATACAAGAGCATATTGAGCTCAAGCTTGAGCAAAGCATACTCTATTCATCCATATTATTTGATTAATGCAATATAGATAGTAGGGGGTTTTGAACAATTTCTTTCCTCTAGATAAATTCCTATGTATGTGTATTAAATATTGATGCATGTTAATGATTTGTGTTCTTGATCGTGAATTTGCTTCCGCAGATGAGTAGAGTAGCTTCTAGTATGGTGATTTAGTAAATTTCATGAGAATTTTAGAATCTACACATTAATTTTTACATGGTATCAGAGCTATATTCAGAGTAGAGAAGAGAATTTGAAGTTGTCATTGCAAGAGGTTCGAATTCGAAGATCAATGCTATAGGTTTTATCCACGACTGAGAAGATGGATTTCAATGGACTCAGGTTCAAGTATGCTTTGGAAGGAACCACAAATTTTGTGGCATGGAACATCCAAATGGAGGAAGTATTGGATTATAATGGGATGCTTTAATAAATTAAGATAGATGTAGCCAAACCCACAACATTTGATGCCCAGGATCTTGCTCAGTGGAAGAAGGATGTGGCTAAATTAAGGAGGATCATATTGGAGGGAGTTTAAGATCATATTGTCTCTAATCTTCATGGGAAAGAGACTTCGTTCATGATGTGTAAATCACAGACCAAGTTGTTTGAGAAAAATATTGACCATAGGAAGCTGACACTCACAACAAGCTTTGAAGTATTAAGATGCAAAATAATGAAACAATTTTGTAGTCCCTAAGAAGGCTTAAACAATTTCATGATGAACTTGGTGAGGCCAGTGTTACTATTCTTGTAGAAGATCTGGTAGCTCTAGCCCTCTTGGGCCTTCCCAAGAGTTGAAATAGTTATCAAGATTCGGTAAATGGTAGAGAGAAACTACCAAGCTCTGAGCGGTTATGATCTGATCTATTGCGGGAAGAAATAAGGCAGAGAAATAGAGACGAGACTTCATCCAAGGTCGATGATGAGGAGAAATGTGCCTTGGTTGGAAAGGAAAATAAAGGGAAAGGGAAGAAATCCAATCCAAAGCAGAATCTAGTTAAGGGGGAAAGAACAAAGACTTGTCCACAATCAAGTCCTTTCACTGTCATGAACCGAGACACTATGCCACGAAATGTCCATACAAGAAAGAAAGCAAGAAGATTGCAGGAGGAGTATCAGTTGAAGCCCTAGATTCACAATTCAAACTTGATTTTACCCTCATTGCATGCATGGAAAGCACAATGATGGGTAGTGTGTGGTATCTCAACAGTGGTGCCTCATTCCACAAGACATGCAATAAAGAAGTTTTTAGTGACTTGGAGGAGAAGGATCTCCAAATGCACATTGAGATGGGAGATGATGGAAGGTATAACGCGATCAACATTGGTACTATCACTTTGAAGAGGAAGTCTCGCTCCCCTATTAGGCTCAAGGATGTGATGTATGTATAGGGTCTGAAGAAGAATCTAATTTTCATTGCAGTGTTGAAAGATCATGGGTACGATGTGATATTCAACAAAAGGAAGGCTTTATTGAGACACATCGCCATAGGACAAGTGAAGAATATTAGGGTTTGAGTGAAGAACCTCTACAAATTAGATGTGGCAGATTGTGCAACATTGAGCAAAAAAAGAAGAGAAGGTGCAGGGCCATGATAATGACAAATTATGGCATAGAAGACTTGGTCATTTGCATCATGGCATCTTAAAGATCATGAAGCATATTTCTACAGGACTTACCAATGGAGCACTAGAGTAGCATGATACATGCAAAGGGTGTACCTTGGGGAAGTACACAAAATCCACCTTCAATGATCAAGATGGTAGGGCATATGTAGTCCTTGAAAGGATCCACTCTGATGTATGTGGACCTTTCTCGACAACCTCCACTCCTAAGAATAGGTATTATGTTATATTTGTGGATGATTTCTCACAGAAGTATTGGATCTACTTTGTAAAAAAGAAGGACCATACATTCTCCAAATTTATTTCTTTTAAAGCACTTGTTGAGAAAGATACTAGAAGGAAAGTGAAGGCTCTCAAGAGCGATAACGGTGGTGAGTATGTGCCGAATGAGTTTAAAAAATTATGTGCAACAGAATGCATTCATTGGGAGTTGATAGCGCCTCATAACCCACAATAGAATGGGGTAGATGAGAGGAAGAACATAAGTATTGTGGGAGAAACACAGGTGATGTTGCATGACCAAAGCCCACCTCTACAATTATGGGCTGAAGCATGCAACACATCGATGTATTTGCAGAATAGGAGTACTCATAGTATTCTTGGCATGAGTACACTAGAGGAAGATTTTTCAAGGAAGAAACCAGATCTGTCACACTTCAGGGTATTTAGATCATTAGTTTACTGTCATGTTTCCAAGGAAGCAAGGAAAAAGCTAGAGTTGACAGTAGGATTGGGCATATTTTTGGGGTACACTGACACACCTCACAAATATCGAGTGTACTTGCCATCCCTAAGGATGAAAGTGGTCATACGGGATGTGAAGTTTTATGTGGAGAATGAAATGAGGTGTTCTCTTGAGAGGGAACTTTAGTTTCAGTTTGATCAGGAGATTTTGGCTCCAAATGAAGAACCTAAAGAAGTTGTCGAGCAACCATAAGTAGAGGAGGCGATAGTGGAGACATCCACTCAAGCAGAGACTCTAGAGAAGGAAGGAAGTGGACCAAGGAAGCTGACAGATTATTGCAGGATGCTAGAGAGAATGTGGGAGCACCCACATCATAGTGCAGGCAAAGGAGGTCATTGAATTGGTATAATGGGTACATGGTTCTCATGAGTGAGCTAGTTGAGACAGAACCATCCTCATTTGAAGAAGCAGTGTGGAAACTAGTGTGGGTTGATGCTATGGTAGAGGAATATGATTCCATTGTTAGAAAAAATGTTTTGGAAGTGGTCCCAAGGCCAATAGAAAAATCAATGGTTGGTTCCAGATGGATTTACAAGGTAAATCACGCACTAGACGGGAGCATAGAGAAGCACAAGGCCATATTTGTGGCCAAAGGGTACTCTTTGGTGGATGGAATTGACTATGAGGAGACCTTTGCTCTAGTAGCAAGGTACTCATCCCTCAGGTCAATTCTAGCACTCTCAATACATATGGGGTGTAAGATCCAAAAGATGGATGTGAAGACATCATTCCTCAATGGAGTTATTGAGGAAGAGGTGTATATTGAGCAGTCAGAGGGGTTTAAGACTTTTGATGGAGATTCGCATGTGTGCAGACTCAAGAAATCACCCCATGCTTGGTATACTAGGATTGATAGTTATGTCACCTATTTAGACTTCACCAAAAGTGAAGCAGATGCAAACCTTTATCACATTGTGGTAGAAGGTAAATTATTGGTTATTGGTTTATATGTCGATGAATTGATCCTTACAAGTGATGAGCAACTAATCAGATCTTGCAAGGAGGACCTTGCAAGAGAGTTCTAGATGGACATTGGACTCATGAATTATTTCCTCGGTTTGAAAGTAGAAAGTATGGCAAGGAGATGGGAAGCTATTTGTCTCTAAGGGTAAGTATTCCAATGAGATACTGAAGAAGTTCTACATGGAGAGTAACAAACCCATGGAGACTCCTCTAGCATGTAACTAGAGGAAAGAGGATGCCACTTCAGGTGAGGAAGTGGAGGCTACCATCTACAGGAAGCTTATGGGTTCACTCATGTATTTGGTGAAAATATGCTCATACATGTGTTATGTAGTTAACTAGCTTAGTCAAGCCATGGTTAATCCAACCAAATAGTATTGGAAGGTGACAAATCATGTGTTGAGATACCTTAGAGGCACTACTTGGTTTGGTCTTTGGTATAGACGGACAAAGGGAGTGAAGCTACAAGGATTCACAGATGCAGATTGGGTGGGGAATCCATCAGACAGGATGTTATAGACATTTTTGTGCCTTACAGCATGAAGCATGAAATGTCAATAATCTGAGGGATCCAAAGTCCCTAAACATGTTGTTCCTACCCCTAGAGGAACAAGGTCAGCAAACCACAGCACTAAATATCAGTTCTCCACCTGAAAACACTCAAAAACAAGCTAATTCTGGATCATGTCAACTGCTCCACTGAGCATCTGCGCTGAATGTCAACTGCTCCACTCTGTACCCGCGCTGAATGTCAACTTTAATGAAGGCTACCTGCGCTGGGCGAGATTGGCCAAGTGGCACAGTCATTCCTCAAGGTGTCAAATGCCCAGGAAGCTTCCAAAATGACACTTGGATCAGGGAATTCGCCTTGTGATGAGTAAGAGGATCTAGATCTCCAAGTGGAAGCAAGAACCTCCAAGTGGACTCAAGAACTGAAGAATAACTGAAGTGGGAGAGGACACTAGTCAGCTTCATGCCAGCCTCAAGCTGACTCATCCTTTCTCCAAAACTCCTATATATAGAGCTCTCTCATGAGGTCTAAGGAGGCTGGAATCTTGTGAATGTAAGGAAGTGCTGTTGGTTTGAGTATAGAACTGTTGGGTGATTTGCTTGAAGGAGGTGAAGAGGAGATTTCTTTCTGCTGGGAGGTGTTGCTGGATTGGGCCTCTTATGGTTGTAACACTCTCAGAACTTTACTTCTTCCATTAATAAAGTATTTGAGGTTTTTCTATATGCATGTGTCTCAATGGCGTATTGATACTTGTATATTTGATTTATTCTAATCCTTGAATCAATTATGAATGTATGCTTCTTGTAGTTTCCCTCTCTTGTCATTTTGCAGGATCTTGGTGTAGCTGGGCCAGTGAAAGAGCAAGCAGCTGGGAGAAAGCAGCAAAGAGAGAAGATTGGATCAATCGTTAGCGGAAGACAACGGTTAGTGGATCTCTTTCGCCCCTCTCTTACATCTCATAAAGAAGTAATCTCGAATAGCTTTGCTTTGATTGTTGCTGAGGTACTATCACCCTTAGAGTGGGATAGGGTCATTCCGTATTGGATACTTTTCCCAACAACAAATTGGCAACTCCGCTGGGGATCGTATCTTGTTGGTGGTTTGTGTTTTTGCTATTCATTTCATAAACAAAGGGAGTACCGAATCGAACTGCATTTGGATCTTTCAAATGCAAAGTAGAGGGCAGCTACTCTAGCTCAGTTTCTGGGCAAGTTTATGATTTGAAGAGCTGATCCACAAGGACTCTAAATAGCTCTTAGTGATAGCTTTTCATCCTCCTTTTCATCCCTTAGTGTGTACTTGACTGATAGCTTCTGATTTGGCCAAAAACTGTGAATTTTTGAGCAATCTGTGACCCGGAAACCAAGAGAAACGAAAGTTTCGTTCTTCAGTGCAGGCTGTGTGAAGGCTGTCTGCATTTCAGCGCAGTTCCCGAAGGGGCTACCTGCACTGAATGTCAAAGTGACAGTGTACTACCTGCGCTGAACCAGTCTTGCCTTGTGCTACTGGGGTTTCCTGCTGTTTCTTGCCCTGTTTTCACCTCTTGTTTTGCAGCCTGTTACCAGTCAATGTACCTATCTGAGAACAACTTTCCTTGCCACTATTCCGCCTCGGTTGTATAAAGAAACTGTGTTTGTTCTTTGTGTATTTCTTATATCATTTACAGTTTCCCATAACGAAAGTGAACTAGTCTTGCTGTGACCTCTTAGATCTAGACCTGTGATAAGTGTCGTTTTGATCTTAAGAGTTAGTTTGTTTGCTGTTCATAGCTGATTGAGCTTTTGCTTTCGTCATATGGTTTGAATTTATATATTTCTAGTGTCGAAACAAGTAAATCTTAAGGTGTCTTTTGATTTTGGACAAGCTTGTTTGCTTTCACTCGAAATTGAATTCAAAGTTATACAACAGCTTTCTTTTTGTATCGCACAAACATTAAGAAAGAGAAAAGAAATACCTGCATTGTGCATGTGCATTATGACAGTTTGCATGTTGATTTAGGAAAAAGTGCATTAGTGTGTGCTCTATGATCTGTGTGAAAAGATGTTGTCTTTCTTTTCCCTCAGTAGTTAAGATTTTCAAAGTTGAAAGATTGAAAAGCTTGCTTATCATCTTAGACTGCATTTAGGAGTGTTACTATACATCTCGTGGTGATCCATAAAGGCAAACTGCTAAACAAGATCAACATTAAAATAAATTGAATTTACATAACAACGCATTGAAACATAACGCAAACACATAGAGGTCTAAGCTAGAGACGTGTTCCGGCGTCGTTAAACGTGATATCTTAGCGTTGAGTGGTTGGGTGATTCCTCCACGGTGAAGTGATAAGTATCAATACGGACTTGTGCTCCCACGTACCGTCGCGTATATATTGGGAGACCCCTATAGGAACAAAGCCTTTATCCATAGGAAACCGTGTCGGCCGCCCTACTGATCGCAATGCAGTGAACACAGCATTCACGAAGATCGACCACTCGTACCGTAAAACGTATTCTGTGGTTTTGCGAAAAGTTTGGCACACCCTCTGCCTAGAACTCCAGAGCAGTTTCTTTTGGCCTTTTTCAAACTCTATAACTGAAAAAGTCCATCCGAGCATTTGTCACTTCGGGCTCGTTAAAACGTCGAAGGAGACTAGAGTCATCTTTAGCTTTTTCTCGACTCTTAAAAAGTGAAAAAGCAAGTTGTGTCTAAAGCATCGTTATAAAATTTATTTTAAACGGAACATAATCACCTCCTATTCCTACGTTGATCTTTAGGTTGAGAACATGGAACGCCCCAACCAAGGAATTCCACAGGATGGAAATCCTAGTCCTTTCTCCTCTTGGGGAGAAGTTGGTGCGCCCCACATGGCCACATTGTCGCTTCCAGGACTGACAATTGGCCTGCCTATTTGGCTATTCTCAACCAATGTAGTTCAGAACACCACGGTTCCTGAACAGTCGAGTCAACTGTTAGATCAGTCTAGAACTGCCCACCAGCCTTCTACTTCCTATAACTCTTCCTCCAATCCTCCATCTTCGCAAGGTAGAGCCGGCAAAAGCCAAGCTCCCATGGAGAAGAAGGAGAGGAAGAAGAGAGAGAAGAAAAAGAAGGAGCCTAAGGCGACTGGGGGCAAGCAAAAGACATCTGACAAAAATCCACACACAGCACAGACCGGGCCTAAATCGCCATGTGTCATATGTAGAGGAGACCACTTCCATAGAGATTGTCCCTGTATTCCCCGGATACTAAGGGACTGGTCACCTCGTTTGCACAATTCGGGAGCATCAACCTCTGATAGCCATGTTGAATGCTTACTGTCAACCAGCGAAAGTGAAGGTTCAAGACAAAGAAGGGGAGCAAGATCCCCTTGCAGACTGTGTGAAGGCGATCACGTCATCCACCGTTGTCCCTTCTTAGACGAAGCGAAGAGAGTTTTGGAAGATCGCCCGGTTTCACCATTGAGACTTCCTCCTGGATACAAAAAACTCGTGCCAAGTCCTTCGTTGGTTGAAAATACAGCTGGCCCGCTCAAGTGGTCAGCTGAAGCGTCAGTCATTGAAAATGAACCTACTGAATCCAGACCAGACGAAAGTCTAAAGGTCGATACGGCAGTTGACCCGGTTCCGCCTTCAGAGGTTTCATCTTCAAATGACACCGTCACTGAAGATTCATCTTCAAATGACACCCTCACCGAAGAGAATAAGGATGACACCATCCAGATTCTTTTCATCAACACAGATTCTGATGAGCATCAGGGCAATGCGCCCATTCCTTTATCGCAGGAAGGAACATCGTCAGGGTCATATCCGGCCGTGTATTCGGTCCCACCACCAAGCAACCTGGTTGTGTCCTTTGATTGGAACCAACTAGGCAGACCCCGGTTGCCAACCAGTATACCATTCAGAATCATAGTCCAAATTTACAGAATGGTAATGGCTGGAACTATCATTGATGAAGGGGCATCTGTGAGTATCCTTTCCTCTATTGCTTGGAAAGCACTGGGTTCCCCGGAGCTTTTGCCTGAGATAAGAAATCTCTTGGGTTTTGATAAAGGAACCAGTCGACCATTAGGGATCCTCCCCAATGTGCCTGTTACATTGAAAGGGAAGACCGTTCAAATGAACGTGATGGTCGTTCAAAGACCCTTGGATTATAACCTACTCCTTGGACGAGACTATATATATTGCATGGGAGCTATAGTCTCCTCACTCTTTAGAGTAATGTGTTTTCCACACGAAGGAAGAATGGTCAAGCTCGTAGACCAACTTTCATTTCCGGGATCACGCATCGCAAATAGTCACATACCAACCCTGAATGGTCTATTCAATCAAGAAATGTCTCCACCCCCAGTCCTCCTTCCCGATGAGTGCGAGTGATTCGGAAAGATGGGACTGGAACCCAGGGGGCATGCATCCTGGTCTGCTTCGGGCAGAGGAAACCTTGGGTATAAGGTAGAATTTCCGCGGGAGAATATGACTAGTCCGTACCCCGTCCGAAAGAAGGAAGAGGGGTTGTTCTGGAACAGGATTCTTTTGTTAAGGTTACTTGTTTGACAAAGGTCATTCACCATTGTCTACTTCGGTAGACAGTGCCGAGGAGATGTTTTCGTTTGATGGTGTTAACAAAACAATCTTTGGGTAACCAGAAAGAGGCAAGCCTCCCTCAATAACACCAATGTTTTATCTTTGAGTAGTGTTCTTCTCTTGTCGCAAGTAGCTGCTCTCTTGTCGCAAGTAGCTGTTCTCTTGCGATCTTGCAAAAGAGCTGTCAAAAGTTGGGTCGACGGGAAGACAAGTACCGCATAAGACCTATTAAAAATAACAAGAAGACAAGTATCGTTAACATTAGACTGGCAAGACGTCAAGTAGCTGTGAACACCCAAAGAAAAGCAGAAGTGGGGGAGAGGAGGGGCAGCCTTGAAATTGTATTTTATGCCTGGGGGCATGCAAACCTTTTGGAGTGCAAGCCAAGAGCGGTTATTTATCTGTTTTTTAGATTAGTCGTTTCCTAACTTGCATAAAGAAAGGATGTGAGGCAAAGGTAAAAATTTGCCAAATGAGGAGCATAGCTTCGTGAGATAAAGCTCCATAAAAAATAGCTATCTCACAGGAGACATTTCTTATCTTATGACTGGTATATCGAGCAGTTTTACCGCGGAATTTATGCTCGTTAAAAATAGAAAAGCGAGATCCGAGAAGTTTTAGCACATAGTTCATGCTCGTTAAAAAATAAACATAAGATTGAGCAGTGTTTTGGCGCATTCAAGCTCTTTAAAAAATGAACCCAGTACCGGTAAATAACCATTGTGATCGTAAAATTATTAGCCTTAAAAAGCCTTGGTCGTGTTTTGCACCCGCCACCTCCATTCCATTTGGCCAATCATTCACCTCCATATGATTGTTTACCTATTTTGAGGAATAGCTGCGAAGAGTGATTTCACCTAGGCATCCTTGTAACACTGCCGTGATTGGAAAATTCCAACCTGTACCTGGAATCTGCTGCTATCCCTGTTTATCACTCGTTCCTCAAAAGACGAGTCTTCTTTGAGCTCTTTTCTCCTGACTCGTAAAATATGAAAAGTTTGCCGAGTTTTGGCCTTCCAGCTCGTTAAAGTGACCGGAAGAGCTATCCCTCCTCTAGATTTTAATCTTTTTGGACCTGAGGGATTATTACACAAAAAGGTCAAGCGCTTGTTTTATTCGGCTCGTTAAAGTTATCGAAAACTCATCCCTTCTGTATTGTTTTATACTTTTTCGGACTTAAGGGATTAGATGACGAAAAAGGAATTTTGGAGTTGACTTTCTGTACCTTTTCAAACTCTCTAAAAATGAAAAGCACCGAGTTTTCCTTGTCGTTAGACTCGTTAAAATGATTAAATAGCGACAAACTTGTCTTTAGACGAGAACGAGTTTCCCTATCGCTAGGCTCGTTAAAACATAGCGATGGGCTTGCCCGAAGGGCAGGTTATAGAACAAGCATATGTTATCCTCCTCAAGCTTGACAAAAATAAAGAGGTACTGGTCAGAAGTGACTGGGGAAAAATTGGGAGAACCTCAAAGCTTTAATGGTAGCAAGTCGCTCTTGAACATGACACTTTGTCCTCCGTATCACATCGGGTTGGGTTGTTTCATTCACCGGTCTCATCACCATGGTCTTCGCCAAACCATCCACATTTGGGGTAATGATACCAATCCATCACATCAGTGTCGTTATATGTTCAAGAGATGTTGTTCAGAAAGAGTCAACCGTGTCCCATCCACTGCCATACATTATCCTTCATCCACCCATGATCGCCACCCTGAATCATATTTCACAGATTGTTTTCACCCCCACTAAAATCATTAGCTCCGTTCCGTGTCACTGATGTGGGATTCATTAAGGCCCTCCTTTGACGGATCGCTTCTTGTCGACTTCAGCTCATTATCCAAGAAGTTGATCTAGGGACAAACCCCCCAGTACTTTGAAGCTTGCATGCCTCAATGGCAAGTTTCTCACTTCCGGCGACAGGTATACACTAATGACCTTCGACCAGAAGATTTTGCGTGGTGTTCGACGCCGAGTCCTTTATTCACACCACGTGAATTGTACTGCAGTACCTTGAGGGTCATTATCATTATCGGTGATTCCTCTCGCGCTTGTTAACGGTTTACATCATTGACCGGTAATCAAGCGATGTCTTTCCATGTTCGACTTCAGCGCAATTCTCACATGGATCGACTTGTACTTAGAGTGAAGATCGAACGAGTTTGAAGACCCCGGATCTAGTTTCATCCATCCGGGCTGCGATATATATTCAGGAAATATAAAGACATTTGATATGTACATCATTGCAGCAGATGATCATCCTACTCAAAGGATGATAATTTCAGCGGAGAATTATCAGTCTACCATCAGACGATCGTCTGTTCTATGTACCAAAATGAATTTATAAAGCTGAGCATGGGAATGCCCGCCTCAGCTAGATCATGAAAGCAGAATGAAAAATAATGTATTGTATTGTATTTTATTACAGGTCACCTCTCAGCGATTGAATGAACTTCGGATCCTCCTAATAAAGCATTTCACCCGATAAACGACCTCATACTTTAGGGGGCAACTGTTATAGACATTTTTGTGCCTTACAGCATGAAGCATGAAATGTCAATAATCTGAGGGATCCAAAGTCCCTAAACATGTTGTTCCTACCCCTAGAGGAACAAGGTCAGCAAACCACAGCACTAAATATCAGTTCTCCACCTGAAAACACTCAAAAACAAGCTAATTCTGGATCATGTCAACTGCTCCACTGAGCATCTGCGCTGAATGTCAACTGCTCCACTCTGTACCTGCGCTGAATGTCAACTTTAATGAAGGCTACCTGCGCTGGGCGAGATTGGCCAAGTGGCACAGTCATTCCTCAAGGTGTCAAATGCCCAGGAAGCTTCCAAAATGACACTTGGATCAGGGAATTCGCCTTGTGATGAGTAAGAGGATCTAGATCTCCAAGTGGAAGCAAGAACCTCCAAGTGGACTCAAGAACTGAAGAATAACTGAAGTGGGAGAGGACACTAGTCAGCTTCATGCCAGCCTCAAGCTGACTCATCCTTTCTCCAAAACTCCTATATATAGAGCTCTCTCATGAGGTCTAAGGAGGCTGGAATCTTGTGAATGTAAGGAAGTGCTGTTGGTTTGAGTATAGAACTGTTGGGTGATTTGCTTGAAGGAGGTGAAGAGGAGATTTCTTTCTGCTGGGAGGTGTTGCTGGATTGGGCCTCTTATGGTTGTAACACTCTCAGAACTTTACTTCTTCCATTAATAAAGTATTTGAGGTTTTTCTATATGCATGTGTCTCAATGGCGTATTGATACTTGTATATTTGATTTATTCTAATCCTTGAATCAATTATGAATGTATGCTTCTTGTAGTTTCCCTCTCTTGTCATTTTGCAGGATCTTGGTGTAGCTGGGCCAGTGAAAGAGCAAGCAGCTGGGAGAAAGCAGCAAAGAGAGAAGATTGGATCAATCGTTAGCGGAAGACAACGGTTAGTGGATCTCTTTCGCCCCTCTCTTACATCTCATAAAGAAGTAATCTCGAATAGCTTTGCTTTGATTGTTGCTGAGGTACTATCACCCTTAGAGTGGGATAGGGTCATTCCGTATTGGATACTTTTCCCAACAACACAGGAAGAGAACACCAAGAGGAATTTTCAGTGTTGGGTCAACAACAGTTTCTTTGTACAGAAAGAAGCAAAGATTTGTCGCACTCAGATCAGCAGAAGCAGAGTACATGGCTGCAAGTTAAGCAACATGTGAGGCTATTTGGATGAGAAAGATTTGTGTTGGGTTATTTGGTTAGAAGATGGATCCTACAGTGATTTACTATGAAAATAAAACTTGTATCAAACTCTCTATGAATCCAGTATTTCATGCTTGATTCAAACATATTGATATTCAGTACCACCATCTATGAGATTGTGTGCAAAGGTAGATTATGTTGTTACAATACATTCCAATAGAGGAACAAGATGAAAATATTTTTCCAAAGTCTTTGTCAAGAGGAAAATCCAAGTTCCATAGAAGCAGGATTGGGGTATCTGATAATCCCTTTCTTGTTGAGATGGAGTGTTGAAAATGTAGCAAGAAATTCCTAAGTTAATTTTTCCTTGACTAATTAGGAGAAATTTTAATTTCAATTTCAGCAGAATACTTGGAGGTATTTAACTAAGGTGACATGGTTTTTGTCACTTAGTTAACTTAGTAAATTCAAGTTGGAGACACTTGAGTTCATTTTTACATGATTATTGATATTTTATAGTAATCTATTTCAATTAATTCGAGTTATTGTCAGTGTAACTAGTTCTCACTGTTAGTAGAACTAGTGGAGGTTCAGTAAGGGGTGTGTAAATTTTTTCACACTGAGTGACAAGGGTGTGTAACTTTTTTCACACTGATTAATCATCTAATTAGTTGATCAATAAACCTAAATTAACTCATGCATGCAAAGAATTCAAATTACCCAGTTGAGATGGGAGTTCAAGGGCAGCGTACTATCAGTTGTAAACTAGTCAAAGTTGTACAGGTCATGCATGCAATCAGAGAAGCACCCATAGTAATTGTGCAATCCAACTTGAGAAATTTCCTAATTAATAGGGGCCTAATTCACAAGGGAACGACACAAGCAAATAGTAGCTTGGAGGCTTGGAAAATTGGCTAAGTATTGGCCAAGGTTAGTCAACCAGGTAGAGGATAGAATATATAGGTGTAGGTTGAGATCAAACTTGAGTAGAGCATACTGTATTCAACCATATTCTTTGATTAATGCAATACAAATAGTAAAGGGTTTTGAGCAGTTTCTTTCCCCTATATAAATCTCTGTGTATGTATGTTAAATCTTGATGCATGATAATGATTTGTGTTCTCGGTCGTGAATTTTTTTCTGCAGATGAGTAGAGTAGCTTCTAGTCTTGTGATTTAGTAAATTTATTGGGGAGTTTAGAATCTACACATTAAGTTATACGTAAATTTATAGTATAAAATTGTTTTACCTTGAAATTCGCCAAAATTTTGTAAATACTATGTGAAATATAAAAAATTTGAATATTTTTACAAGAATATAACCAATCATTTTATAGTTTGTATGTTTGACACTAGTAAGGCTCTCCATGATTTCTAAAATTTTAGATAAATTTCTATCCTTAAAATTTTCACTAGTGAGAAGATCCCAAGAAAATTGAAACTCTGTAGGATTGGATGCCCCCGATCTTTGAAAAGATTACATGGATTTTTAGGACTTATAGGCTACTCAAGAAGGTTTGTGAATAATTATATGTGAATTGCATCCCGCTTAATTTCCATACTAAAAATGCAATTCATTTGCATGGAATGATGCTACAAAGGAGTTTTCAACTTTAAAGGAAGGCATGTGTCCTACACATGTCTTAGTAGTGCCTGACTTTTGAAAGAATTTTGTCATAGAATCTGATGCCTTCTAGAAAATGTCTTGGAGCAGTGTTGATATAAGAGGGAAACCAACTAGGATTCACTATTAAACAACTATGTGACAAAAATTTTGGAAATTATTCCTATGAGAGAGAAACAATGGTCATCCTTCATGTAGTTAATACTTGGTGCTCATATCTCATTGGGAGGCTCTTCCAAATCAATGCAAACCCTATTCATTTAGAGTGTTTTTTTGGAACAAAGGTTTTCATCCTCAAAGAAGCACAAGTGGGCGACAAAGATGTTAGGGTATGATTATGAGATCATCTATAAGAATACAAAAGAGAATGTGTTGGTCAATTATTTATCTAGAAAATATGATGAGGAAGGATCTCTCTTTACTTTATCCTTATCTATATTACATTGGCTATGAGAAGCTCAACAAGAATGGTTGAAAAATGACATAGTGATTTCACTCATCCAAGACAATAGGATGAACCTAATGCCCCTATAGGATATACTTAGTAACATTATAACAATTTATATATAAAAGACTTAGTAAGATTGATGCAGGATTACCCCCGCTTAACTCCCACAGTATGCATGTAAAATGCATAAGCACATTAGTCCCAGGAATTTTAACTCTCTAAGGAGTCAAATCTTCATTTACTAAGGTTTTAGGCCCCCTTTAATAGTCTCATGTGGAATGATTTATAGAATAACAAAGTATAATCATTAATCCAACTTTTCCTTTGTATCAGAACTCAATCGCCCCGCTTGAACCTTCTATCAGTGCTTAACTCATTATAAACCCTTTATCCTTTGATAATGGTGGACTTATATATGAAACTTCATATACCTGCCCTTAATCCTTTATAATTCATTTACAAAGGAAATATACGCAAAACATACCTCTTCCGCCTTAGTACGACCTTTACACAGATATCAATGCTACACCTTTATCGCAATCGCAATATCGGTCCTCTGCGGTCACACTACACACTCTACCTTCCGCCTCGGGTCTGTTCCACCAATCCTTCCTGCAGTGCTCTCTGAACTGCAATCTGTTCGATCTCCGATCTCCGATTCATCGCTATCTGACCTTCTGAAATATGATTAGCAATCCCATCGGGACCTTCGATCTTGTTAGTATCAGTATTTGCAATCTTCCACCAGTGATCAAATATGCTCTTATAAAGTGGTCTTGCGGTGTCAAAATCAAAATTTTGTCATTTCAGTGAGTCTTCAAGTAAAATTTGGTCACTAGGTATTAGGTCTAGGATTGTTTTCACTCCTTCTAGAGTTTTCCAAGTACTGGTCCATGTCACCATTCGGCTGAGTGTGCCATCATTCAAAGAGTTGTCATCATTATTTTAGGTTCCAATGGGTCATTTTACACCTTGTTTGTGCTTCAGTTGTGCTTAGGTAAGGCTCATTTCCCTCTCCTAGGGTTTTGAAGGTAATTTTTCTTGGATGGTCAAATCATCAACAAAACTTGTATCCTGATGTTCATACACCTTCCCCTATCCTTAATATGCCTTCTTAAACACTTCCCATCACTTATATCCCTCACATTCAATATTTTCCGACAAACCCTAGCCTATTGCTGCAATTTAACACTTTTTTAGGTTAGGCCTGTGTTTTTCCCTTTTAGACCCCTTCCCCTCACTCAATCTTTGAAATTCCACTTTCCCCTACTTCCTAACATCCTTCCCTACTTCCCAAAATTTTCTCAAGAAATTAGAAGCCCCTCATCCCCTTCATTTCCCTTCATTTCTACAAATCCCCTATTCCACACATCGAGGTAGGTTTTATTCAAATGATGTTTCTGAGCAAGAAAAGATGAATTTGACAAAAGTGAGAGAGGTTTTTGTCCTTCATAGACACAAGAAGAAAACCCTCCTTTTTTTACACAAGTCTCATGGTTTGGGAGAAATTGTTATCAAAATGGATTCGTTGGCTGGAAGGTATGCTCCCATGAGCCAAGATCACATTCTAGGTTTCCCAAATGAAATTCCTAAGGTAGATTGGCAAAGGAATTTGCCTATGTTTAAAGATGATGATAGGAATGATGTTGCTTTACATCTGGTTAGATTTCACATGCATACTCGCAAGTTGAAGGTTGGTTTTCCTGAAGACTGCTTGATGAAGATATTTATGGCCACTTTGGAAGGTGAAGCTCAATCTTGGTAAGAAAGTTTGCCGCTTGCTTGTATTTACTGTTTAAAGGATTTTCATACCACATTCTTTGAAAGGTATAAAGAATCTTGTCCATCCTTAATATTAGTTCAGAACTATTGTAAACATGTTTATAGTTTTATTGAAAATCTTGAGAAAGTTTATGAAGATGATGACTTCATGGATGATGAGATCATGGAAGCCCTGTATGAAAATCCATTTCAACCGCATAAAGAGAGCTTAGAGGATACTTATCAAGATGCTCAGGAAAATTTGCAGCAGGTTCAAGATCTTAGTACAATGGAAAATGATGGAAGACAATGTCTTATTTCAGATCTGCTCATAGCAAAAGACAGTATGCAGGAAAATCAAATTCCAATTTCAGATTGTGATAAAGTCAAGTTGGCTATTTCAGATCTAGATTCAGATTGTGATGATGAAGAAATCATTGAAGCCTTCTTTGATTTTTCCCTTCAACAACAGTCTCAAAAATCTAGTCACTTCGTTACACAAGATCATAGTCAGCATACAGTAGCTTCTTCCTTGCTTGAATATGAAGGAATTTTTCATCTTGATAGTCAACGAGAATCACATGAAATGAATCAGCAGTCTAAGGACAATTTATATACTTCTTTGCTTGAAATTAATGAAATATTCAACATCCTTGTCAGACTTTAGGAAGGAAAGAAGACACTTATTGTTTTGGCAAAAGAAAACAAAAAGTATTGTCTCCTCTATTTGAAGATGACATAGATCAACTCTTGAAAGGTCATGTTACAACCCAAGCTAATGAGGTTTGCAGTGTTCACATTGTCAAGAAGGTGTTAGTGAAGCTTCTTCCACTTTTGAAAATGAGAACATTCTTGAAATTAGATTTGTAGATCAGCGAACCTATATTGTTTTCTTTCATGAAAATGATAGGGCTGTCATGTTTGACAATCTTGAAGACTATTTTCTGTTTAGGATTGAATTAGACTATGAAATTAAGGGGTATGAGCCTGAGAGAGACAGTATGCCAGAAATCAAGTCAGAATTTCTCATGCCCAAGGAATTTAAAAATAACACTCAGATAGCAGAATCTTATACCTTTCTATGCCTTCCTATCAATCAGCAACCAACTGTTCTTTCAGATCAAAATGAAGGAAGTACTTGTATTTTTGTTGCTGGATCTCAAGACAAGTTAGTGCTTCAAGATTTTCAAGATCCCTTCGCCATTCTTTTGCAAGCATTGGAGAAGATGAATGTTGTCTGGTTTGTTAGCATAAGCCTTGGTTTTAGTTTTTATTATGAGTTTCCTACATGTACATTGTTCTACCTGCTCGGGGAAAGTGAGAGCAGAATTTCAGTGAGTAGCCATCTGTTGGATTGGTTACATTGGAAGGTTCACTTCACATGATTGTACATATTTCTTCAGTAGGCAGGTGGTTGTCATCAGTATTTGAAGCCCTCAAATCTCGATGGTCTGTTGCCATTAATAAGTTTTGTAAGTACTTGTTTCAATTAAGTAAGTCTTGAGTCATTTTTTTAGTCAATTTCAAGTCAATTTCAGAGTCAGTTTGTGTCGTCAAGTCATTAGTTTTTAGTCATGCATTTCAGTTTGTGTTTTTGACCATATTGGCCCACATGGTTAGGCACTTGGTCTATGGTGTTCTTGACACCTCCAAGGAGCTGCCATCCCCAATAAGGCCAATGTTAGTGTCAGTCTTTGCAGTCTTCCACCAGTGATCAAATATGCTCTTATAAAGTGGTCTTGCGGTGTCGAAATCAAATTTTTGTCATTTCAGTGAGTCTTCAAGTAAAATTTGGTCACTAGGTATTAGGTCTAGGATTGTTTTCACTCCTTCCAAAGTTTTCCAAGTACTGGTCCATGTCACCATTCGGCTGAGTGTGCCATCATTCAAAGAGTTGTCATCATTATTTCAAGTTATAATGGGTCATTTTACACCTTGTTTGTGCTTCAGTTGTGCTTAGGTAAGGCTCATTTCCCTCTCCTAAGGTTTTGAAGGTAATTTTTTCTTGGATGGTCAAATCATCAGCAAAAATTGTATCCTGATGTTCATACACCTTCCCCTATCCTTAATATACCTTCTTAAACACTTCCCATCACTTATATCCCTCAAATTCATCATTTTCCCACAAACCCTAGCCTATTGCTACAATTTAACACTTTTTTAGGTTAGGCCTATGTTTTGCCCCTTTAGACTCCTTCCCCTAACTCAATCTTTGAAATTCCACTTTCCCCTGCTTCCTAACATCCCTCCCTACTTCCCAAATTTTTCTCAAGAAACTAGAAGCTCCTCATCCCCTTCATTTCCCTTCATTTCTACAATTCCCCTGTTCCAGACATCAGGATAGGTTTTATTCAAATGATGTTTATGAGCAAGAAAATATGAATTTGACAAAAGTGAGAGAGGTTTTTGTCCATCATAGACACAATAAGAGAAACCTCCTTAATGTTTTACACATGTATCATGGTTTGGTAGAAATTTCCAAAACATTATTTGCCTTAGGAGAGTTGCTGCACTTCTAGAGTGACTTTGGGAAAATAAAGATTTCTCTTAGCTAGAGTGACCAAATGACTTGCTTGATGAGTCAAATGATAACTAGACACAAAAATATTTCCAACTAGCTATCATGAGCTCAATTTGGAGTTGAGGAAGACCTTTAAAAGTTGACTGCAACATCAGTCTGCATTTTGGCGGCCACATTTTGTGCGTTTGAGCAGTCTTGGGAGATTGCAATTTTGGAGGGTCAAATCAAGCTCAAATTGGAAACTAAAGGCAGTTTGGGAAACTAGACAACACAATATTTCCAATGAACTATCATGAGACAGATTTGGAGGTTAGGAAGGTAGTCAAAAATCAGCTAGAAGTAGGCGCTGCACACTCCCTTCAGGCGCTGCGCGTTTGACACTAGCACTGTGCACTTGACAGATTGCCTGCTTTTTCACTGTTTCTTCTAGAATTTACTTTTTACCTATGGGATTTTGATCTTTTCACTAATGAAATGTAAAATCATGATGTAATTAATGTATATTTCGGTTACCTAGGGTAGATACATCAGATAAATGGCCTAGGTGGCATGTAATGAATCAGTTTGCATCATCTTAGGGATGAGTTAGTTTGACCTCTGTAGTCTTTAGATTTCAGTTCAATTTGTTTTGCAACTGCTCCTCCTCTCATGCATTCGACCCCTGAGGCTATGATGAGTTGTTTTGATGCCTATATTATGTATTTTCTTAGACATTTGTTGAGGTTGGACTCACTTGGATGCTCAGAGCTTGATTGTACATCATTGTAAGCAGTTTGGCAAGGATATTAATAGGATTTGCAGCTATTTTTATGGGATCCCTGTGGTATAGAGTTTTAGCACAGAATGTTCTTTTGTAATCATTTGTTTACATGTTTTATGTATGCCATCATTCATTTCATTGCTTCTGATTGAATTTTATCAAGTTTGATAGGTAGAATCCATTGTAACAGTGCTTTGCCTTGGGAAATCATTCAATATTTCATGTTTTCGACTGTTTGAGAAGGATCCATGATTGTCACATGCCCTCCCTAGCTCCTCATCAGGATTAAACACCTCACACCATTAAGCCTGAAGTGCTAAAGCCTATGCCTACTGTGATGCAGGAAAGTGTTCCTTCTGCGGACAGAGGCAACCCCTCTAGCCCTAGAGTGGGTCTAGTCACAAACAAGGACAGATCAACAATAGGTTTCCTTAAACAGTCATAGTTGGAGGCCTAACTCAACCGGTGGTCGATGGAGTTCCGTTGCGCTGCTCTAGCTTCAGCTTCCTAATGAGTGATCAACCTGAAACAATGCAAAGGAAATACAACAAAGCACGTAACCAGAAAACAACAATGATCTATTTACTCACAAAGTCAAGAAGTCATGAGCTATCAAGTAAATTACATACAAGACATAGGAAAACGTCATTGATTGTATTAATAATGAGATAAGAGAAAGCTGACAACCAAAGTCTTGACGTCGCAAGCCTTCTTAGAGGAATATAGCCAGCATGTTCTTCAAGCATTCACTCTTTGAAGATGGATCTCCCAACATACAAAGTTCTCTCTCACTCATAAATTTTGCACAAAGTTAAGGGCACTTCACAACCTTCCACAAGTTATCAACAATCCCACACTTGTCACACTCACACCAGCTATCTAGCAAACCCACAAACACTAACGACACTGCTCAATCCAAGAATTTACCAATTAGCCAACTATCCAACTATCCAAACTAGCAGTGCATAGCAATGGTGAGAGTTTAAATAGGAGAAGGAGTCTCCATGAAAGGTGCAAGAGTGAGCTTATCTCCAAGGAAGGTAGCACAAATGATGGAACTGCCACACCAGAGGAGGAAAGGCGACACAAACTATGCCAACAACCAGGTCTGGAGTCATCTAGAAGGCCGATTGTTGGAACAAATTCGCCCAATCTAGATCATTGCGGGTGCATAACTGAGCTTTAGCGCTGACATCGCTAGTGAGCAATGTAGCTAGTCAGATCATTGCTAAAGATAATAAGTAACCTCGTGCTGGAGCATGAAATCGGACCATCGTGGGAATCATATGTACTTATGCACTGGCAGCGCGACTGGACTGTTTATGAGCGCCCTTCAGCACGTATATTAAGTCCATAGTCGCGATGAGGTAGATAACTTAGGAAAAGTGGGTCATTCGGCAACATCAGAGAGAATTTGTTCAGTATGAGCATGTTGACTTGGACACATGACACAGTAGAAGGACTGGGGTGAAGGCAGTGACAAATTACTATGTAACAGATGCCCCCTAAAGTATGAAGCTCGAGAAAGTGGGAGGGGTGAAATGCTTTACGAAATTGACTGAGCTGGAACACCATTTAGAGGAACCTGCACGCAAGTACAACTGATATCTCTTATAATGAAATACATGTAGTCTAGGCATGGGCACAGCCATCCAAAAGACATATGAACTAGGTCTGTGGTATGGATGTAGCCATCCAAATAATAAGACCATGATAATAATAAAGGTATGGTCGTAGCCGTTCATGAAGACTCAGGTATGGTCGCAACCATCGATCAATGAGCCATGTAATCACGAACCAATCCATGTAGCCCGAACATGTGTAATCTAAATTCGGGGTCTTGAACCCAACCGATCATAGTACAAACTCTAACATGCGAATATATGTGCTGAGGTCGAGCATGATAGAAAATCACTTGATTACTGGTTCTCAAGGTACTATCTAGCACAACCCACGAAGTGCGAAGAAGGAGCTGAAGTCAAAAAATCATGGAATCACCCAATCGACGACCAATGATGAAAGTCGACCGTCAGGTGTGAAGAACTTGCCATTGAGGCATGCAAACTCTAAGGTACCAAAGGGGATCTCTAGATCAATCTCTTGGATAATGAGTTGATGTTGACAGGAGATGATCCGTCGCAGGAGGGCCATCATGTTCCCCCATCAACGACACGAGATAAGGAACAAACAATAGATGGTGAAACAGAGTATCAGAGGAGGATGCAAGGATGTAAACTACAGAAGGATTATACTCTTGAACATGTTGACGACACAACTTCGGAGAGTGGCAACATTCAGGTACCAAGGGATCAGAGGCTTGATGGAGATGACATGAATTGGATGGAATGAGGCTAAATGGCAACCCAAACCCACGGAACGCCAAATGATGATGTATGGATGTCCCAACCCAACAAGAAGCAAAAGTGTCGATGTTCAAGAGTGACTAGCTGCCATTGATGATTTCCAAATTTTCCCCCACCATTATTGGCGAGTACCCCAATTATTTTTGAAAACAAGCTTGAAGGGGATGGCATATGCTTGTAATATAAGTTCAATCGTTGGTTGAATCCAACCTAGTAATAGTTTAACGAGCCCTAGGGAGGAGAAGCTCGAGTCTCGTCATGGTGACGAGTCCAATGTCGTCAGGGTTTAACGAGTCCGACATAGGTAAAACTCAGAGTCTTTTTCATGTTTAGAGAGTTTGAAAAAGACACGGAAAAGAAAACTCCAGGGGGTCCTTTTTCGTAGATTTGTGTCTCTCGAGCTCGAAAAAGTATAAAACGATACTCGAAAGAACCGCTTGACCATTACGATCAAGGAGTACTTTTTGTGATTAGTGACCTCGACCCGAAAAAGTAGAAAAGCGATCGAAACCACATTGTTTCGTAACCAGTAACAAACCTGAAATGACAAAAGCCCGACAATCTTTTCGCGTTTACATAGTCGGAAAAGAGCTTAAAGTAGACCACCTCTTTAATTCCATTTAATGAGTCAAAAAGGAAAAACTCGACAATCTTTTCATATTTTACAAGTCAGGAAAGAGCTTAAAGGTGACTCGTCCTAGAGGAACGAGTGGTATAAAGGGTAGCAACTGGTTCCGGCAATGGTTGAACTGTTCAAAACATGTAATGGTCAAGAGGCTGGCTAATAAAACCACTCATCGCTGCGGTTCCTCAGGAAAGGATAAACAATCAAGTGAAAGCATATGATCAGCCAAAGAGATGGTGGTGATGGAATGAAACAACCAAGGCTCATCTAGCAACATTTAGCAGATAAAAATGACAATCACAAGGTGTAAATCAGGTATGGGTTCATTTTTACACAAGCTTGAACCATGGAGAACTCTGCTTGGATTCGGTTTCATGTTTACACAAGCTTGAAACGAAAAACTATGCTTGTTATAAGTTTGCATGCCCCCAGCATAATGACGCAAATCGAGGTACATGCCCCCCAAGCTTCATTGCATTCAACGATGTGGATGGAATGAAGGTTCAAATTCGAGAGCTTGGAAAGAATCGACTTAGATTTTACAAGATCTTAATCAAAGACTCGATTTGGAAAGGGGAGTTGTTTCACTTTTTAATGAGGTTTACATAGTGAAAAAGAAATATCCTCATAACCCTTGTTTCATTTTTTAACAAGGTTGAAATAAGATCAAGGACTTTCCTCAAGACTCCTTGTTTCATTTTTTAACGAGCTTGACACAAGACAAGGAACTGTGCTCCATGATCCTTGTTTCATTTTTTAACGAGATTGACACAGGAACAAAATATCCTCTTGACTCCTGGTTTCATTTTTTAATGAGGTTGACACAGGAAATGAACCATCCTAGAGACACCTGCTCATGGGCCATACGAGAACATGGCTCCCAAGAGGTCTTCACGGGATGGAAGAAATGCACTCTAGGAGGAATACATGTCATGAGACACTAATGACAGATCAGGTTCCAAAGCCCCCAGTACATGATGTATGAGAACATCTGCATGATCATCAGCAGAGGCAGTGACATAACGGGTAGCCACATAATTGACCTGTGGCAAGGAAGGCACTGCTTGCGAGCAAGAACTGAGAGGGGATGACAGTGGCACAGGAGGCACTGGGGGACGAAAAACTGATAATTGATCTATGGTCACCATTCTTCCGTCGTGTGGAAAACAAACCACACGGAAAAGTGAAGAGACGAGGGCCCCCATGGCATAAACATAGTCACGACCAAGGAGAAGACTGAAATCTAAGGCCCCTTGGACAGCCATGATGTCTATATAGACGGTTTTGCCCCCCAAAGTAACAGGGAACTTCGGAAGGATCCCTAATGGTTGACTGGTTCCTCCATGAAACGCTAACAGATTTTGCGTGACTGGCACAAGCTGTGGGGAGCCCAAAGCTTGCCAAGTAGTGGAAGGCATAAGACTAACAGACGCACCCTCATCCAAGATAGTGCTAGGTACTGCCTGATAATAGGCATGTACTGTAATCTGGAAAGGCACATAGGATGGAAGGTGGAATGCAGTTAAATGACTCCAGTTGAAGGAAATGACCGAACTACTTGGTGGGGGAATCGTATGATTTCCCCCTGCTCTACAGGAACCGAAGAAGGACTCTCGTGATCAGCGGGGATAGGAGGGTCGTTTTCAGACTCTGGAGAATTTAATGAGATGAAGAGAACATGAGCATGATGCTCTTCCGAAATAGAGTGATCAACAGGTGGTGAACCCAAGTCGACACTCTCTCGACCAATGGTTGGTCTGGAACAGGCTTACCACAGCGAGGCTCAGAAAGATGAGGATGGAGAAGAGAAGAATCTAATTCAATCTCTTTTCCAACAGGGAGAGGGTCTGAAGAGAGCCTCTGATAACCAACGGGAAGTTGGGGGAAATAAGCTGTAAGACTTTCCAAAATGGCGGAAGCTTTATCCTTGAGCAGACAAAGGTGAAGGGGATGGTGGCCTTCACATAGCCTACAGGGGAATTGAATCTTCCCTTTCTTCTTACCACTGCCAGTTGATAGGGTAGCATCGTCATGAGCTTCAGAGGACGATGAGGGATGAGCCGGATCGCGAGACCATACGTCTAAGATCCTAGGAATACTAGGACAATCACGAAGAAGATGGTCACCCTTGCACAATTTACAAGGAAACTTAACCTTCCGTGAAGGAGCAAAAGGTGGTCCAATCTGAGATGTACTCGGAGCAATAGCTGCATAGGTGGCCTCACATTTATCGGACTTCTTCTTCTTCTTCATCATCATCTTCTTCTTCTTAGTCTCCTGGTTACTAGATGTGAAACTTTCACCAGGCGAAGGAGGAGATGAAGGTGAAGAAACAGGGGAAGAAGGGGTAGGCTCAACCTTGGAATCAACATGTCATGGTTCAGACAAAGGAGACGGTGTAATAGGAGTCATGACACTTAGACTGAGGTTGAAAACAACCATACGGGAAAACCGATGGTTAACCCAGGCAAAGACAATGCTGCCATATACGGAGCACCGACATTTCCAAAATAAGGAAATGGACTAGGATTCCCATCTGGGGAAAGACCTTGGCTGGTAGACTCGAGGAATATTGCCTTCGGGAACGAGCCTGAAAAGAAATCGAACTGTAAAGAAGAATTCTAATTATTACTAGGAATATTTCATGGGTAGTAAATTTTATGACACAGGAACAAAACTTGACCTTTTCATGTTTCAAGAGTCGAGAAAAGGACGAAAAGGTGACTCTATCTCTTTCGAGGTTTAATGAGCCTGAAAGGACAAGTGCTCAGATGGAACTTTTCTTTTAAGGAGTTTGAAAAGGAATGAAAGTGACTATTGTGGAGAAACTAGGCAAAAGGTTTACCAAACAACCTGTAAAACTGCATATACACCTTGGTGATCATATGAAAACCAAGGATTTTCCGTACAGCAGTCAATCTTCCCGAATGTTGTGTTCGGTGCGTTATGGTTTGCAAGGTGGCAGACACAGCTTCCTAAAGATATAGGATGATAACCTAGTGGGGTCTCCCAACATATACTCGATGGTACATGGGAGCACAATTCCGTACTAGACCGCTATTGAGTCACAGAAGGAGGAATCACCCAACCTTGAGTGAAAACAATAGTGACTAGGTTTAACGACGCCGGAGCACGTCTCTAGCCTAGACCTCTAAATAGTGTGTGTTATGTTCCAATGCATTGTTAGGTTTATTTAGTTCATTTTAGAGTTGATCTTGAAATATGTTTCAGTTTTCAGGCCTTACCGTATGTATACAACAAATCCTAGGATGCAGCTAGAATGAGTAAAGCATCTTTTTACTTCAATAAACACCTAGCTACAGAAGGGTAGAGAGATCATTCCCAAACCAAGAAAACCAAGACAAACAAAGATAGTCACTCAATGCATACAGACATCAATTCCTAAAGTGTACGGATACTACTAATGAGAGATTTAATCATTCGCTTTCCAATATGCAAACTTGAAATGCAAATTCACTTTCACTTTCGTATGCTAAATGAATGTAACCTTTTTGATTTTGATGTCTTTAAATCTAGCAGAAACAAATAAGCAACAAGCAAGTGTGGAAAAAACTGGTTGATCCAAACAATTGTGATCTATGTTCGGTAGCGAAAAGAAATCGAATCAATACTAGGGATTGGTTCAATAACAGTCACTAAACAATCAACCAAAAACAAGCAATGGGGAAGGCTCAATCAAACCAACAAGAAAGATGCAAACAAACCTTGAGCGAACCAGCAACCAAGCCAACTAATTCAAGAAACTTGAAATAATGAACTAGGTCACACATGCAAAAAAAGAGAGATTCATTCAACAAAGCTGACCAAAGAGTGCCTTAACCATAAACAGTGAAAAACAAGCTACTGAGCAAGTGAGAAAAGCAAGCGACCAGCAGGACTGATGGACTCAGGAGGCAGAATTGAAAAAATCAATTCTACAGCAATCAGCGCGGGTAATACACAAGCAACTAGCGCTGATAAGGAACTAACCCTAGTAACAGAGCGATGTCAGTGCGTAAGTACATGAATTTCCTGCGATGGCCGGATTTTCAGAACCGTTGCAACTGTGTGGTGTTATTACATGACACACATGATCTTACAAAAGGGTGAGTGTGATGACAGCGTGACTGTCAAATTTTAATCCACGATGATGTTCAAAACAATGACAGGTGAACAAAAAACTCCCAAACCAAAAATAATCAATCCTTCAATCAAATAGAGGTATTTCCCAGATCAACCCAGGAAACTCAAAAGACTGATAGTTAATCCTGAAACTTCAAGAGAGACCAAATCAAAAGTTAAAACAAAAGCAAACAAGAGAAAAACAAAGGCCAAACTCCCCAGTGGAGTCGCCAATTTGGGATGCAGGAAAGTGTTCCTTCTGCGGGCAGAGGCAACCCCTCTAGCCCTAGAGTGGGTCTAGTCACAAACAAGGACAGATCAACAATAGCTTTCCTTAAATAGTCATAGTTGGAGGCCTACCTCAACCGGTGGTTGATGGAGTTCCGTTATCCTGCTCCAGCTTCCGCTTCCTAATGAGTGATCAACCTGAAACAATGTAAAGGAAATACAACAAAGCACGTAACCGGAAAACAACAATGATCTATTTACTCACAAAGTCAAGAAGTCATGAGCTATCAAGTAAATTACATACAAGACATAGGAAAACATCATTGATTGTATTAATAATGAAATAAGAGCAAGCTTACAACCAAAGTCTTGACGTCGCAAGCCTTCTCAGAGGAATCCAGCTAGCATGTTCTTCAAGCATTCACTCTTTGAAGATGGATCTCCCAACATACAAAGTTCTCTCTCACTCATAAGTTTTACACAAAGTTAAGGGCACTTCACAACCTTCCACAAGCTATCAACAATCCCACACTTGTCACACTCACACCAGCTATCTAGAAAACCCACAAACACTAACATCACTTCTCAATCCAAGAATTTACCAACTAGCCAACTATCCAACTATCCAAACTAGCAGTGCATAGAAATGGTGAGAGTTTAAATAGGAGAAGGAGTCTCCATGAAAGGTGGAAGAGTGAGCTTATCTCCAAGGAAGGTAGCACAAATGACGGAACTGCCACACCAGAGGAGGAAAGGCGACACAAACTATGCCAACAACTAGGTCTGGAGTCATCCAGAAGGCCGACTGTTGGAACAAATTCGCCCAATCTGGATCATCGCGGGTGCATAACTGAGCTTTAGCGCTGACATCACTAGTGAGAAATGTAGCTAGTCAGATCATCGCTAAAGATAATAAGTAACCTCATGTTGGAGCATGAAATCAGACCATCACGGGAATCAAATGTACTTTTGTGCTGGCAGCTTGGCTGGACTGTTTATGAGCGCCCTTCAGCACATATATTAAGTCCATAGTCGCGATGAGGCAGATAACTTAGGAAAAGTGGGTCATTCGGTAACATCATAGAGCATTTGTTCAGTATGAGCATGTTTGACTTGGACACATGACACAATAGAAGGATTGGGGTGAAGGCAGTGACAAATTACTGTGTAACACCTACCTTGCCCCATAGAACACCCTGCATTTCTGACCTAATTTCCCAGACCTAAACTACCCATCTCCATCTGATCTAGAAAAACACCAATAATTTCAATCAAAACCTTTCGAGCTACTATACCTAGCCTAAAATCCTTTACCTGATCTAGTCATCTTGACTGATATCCTTATGGAGAGAGCCCTCTCCCAACCTAGTAGGGCTGGCTACTAGGCTATGATTGGTTTGTTGTTACCCTGGAATTGCCTCCCTTCAGCCCGAGGTCAATCTAGGTGATAACAGATCTGAATTCTAATTCGACGGTTGCGATTAAATCGCTATCACTATCGCTATATTTAAAAGGGACATTCCAATCTCGTTCCAATGGTTTCTAATTAAATCTTGACCGTTGATCTGGCGCTCGATCCAACGGTCGAGATCCTTCCCCATTCCAAAAGTCGCTTGACAGTCCTCCACCGTTGATCTACACTTAGTAGATCCAACGGTCCACGATGATTTCGGATAGACAACAGGCACAAAGAATAACCGCTCGAAAAAGTGGTCTTCTCTCTCTCCTCCACTGATATGTGTCACTCGGCTAGTGGGATTGGGCAGACTCCTCTAAATACCGCTTATGGTTTCTACCTCGCCCGAAATACCACTTTTGTGTATAAACCCACCTTTCTTTGTTAAGGTTCGCCAATACGATGTTTCACTTTGATCCATGCGACATGATCTGAACCATTTATTTATGAGATCCAACGGTTGCTGTGAATAACTTCTGTACTTCTCCGCTCTTCTCTTTGCTTATGTTTCATGCTATTTTCAGCGTTTTCTCTATGGTTTGGGTTTCTTCAAAGGTTCTCATCCTTCCACCATTCTACTGCGCACTCTCTCCTGAGCTTGCTTTTTGTGAATTCGCACATCGCAGTCTCTTCATAGCTTCACTCTGATCATTCTATTGGATTCAAAGACCCACTATGATTCCTCTGAATCATTCTCCTCCTCTGTGTATTTCTTCAGAACTCTGCCTGCAGCCTCTGTTACAGAACCTACAAATTCACACATAAATCAATCATTAACTACTCGATTCACACACTTACATAGTTTCGGGATAAACCACTATAGAAACAAGTATAAACAACTGATTACATATTGAGACCATCTGTCTCACAGGCCTAATCTTCAATATCAGTGGCCTCTTCCCCCTTTCCACTCTGCCCGTAGGCTTACATTTAAACCAGAAAGGTTTTGTTGAACTAATTCTATTTAAAACCCTTAATCTACTGAATTGACTCCTAAATGTCCTCTAAGTCCACTTCTAACTCCAGTTAATCCCTAAGAACTCTCTCTAGTTCCTGGAATCATGAAACTTCCTTAAGAGTTATAATTGACTTATAACTCTCTTGTCATTATTAACCACTCATGTTCTCCTTAATTTGAGAGCATTTACAACATCCTCACAACATCTAATTAATTCACATCCTACTCACTCAAAAGCCTAAATATTACATTAATTCATCACTTAGGAATCCAACTTCCTTAAAACACATGACCCCCTATGTCTACTAAAATACAATGATTTTCTCTTGGGTTGAATGCTCCTACATTAGACTCCCAAAGTAGACAATATTCATGATCTCCTAATCATGTGTTTTCATATGTTGGTAAAAACCTCCAGGGTCCCAAACTTTAGTTTGTAGCTGCCAAAGTGTCTTGCACCTTTGCTGCTACTATATTTCTGCTGTCTTCTGTTTCATCTTCCTCTCTTTGTCAATCAAGTTCAAGTTCTGATTGATTGTCCTTCCTACTGCTATAATTTTCCTCCATATGGACTACTTCATCATTAACTACCATAACTCTTCGCTGTCCATCTCTAGCATATCTTTGGGCTGGTCCATATTCTGCCATTCACTGTTACCTCTTTCTCTCTGCTTTAGGTTGTTGCTACTATCCACTAACTCTTCAAATTGCTGTTGGTTATTTTCACTTTGTAGTTGCTAGTTTACTTTTTCTTCTACTTTTGCTCTTGCTCCAACTTTTTCTGCCCTAGATATTGCCGCAGTTACTGCTCTAGGTATCACTGTATACATTTCTTCCACCCAAACTTCTTGAATATCTTTAAGGATATCTCCCTTTGCAACATCTAATTTCTGCATTGAATTCTAACTTTCTAGCATTCTCTCCAGCAATTGAGCATTTCTGTTCCATGGATTAAATTCTTCCACAGAATCCTCTTCTTTCATTTTTATTTGGCTGCTCATCTGTGCCAAATTTCCTCCAGCATCTGCAACTAAACCTGCATTCACAAAACATTTGTTAAAATTAAAAACATAAGGCTTCAATGCCTTATTTTCCTTTGGCAACAATTCAGTTTGCTGCTTTGTTTCTTTCTCCTCTGTCAGCACATCAGTATGTTGTTTTGAATTCTCAAAAGAATTCATGAGACTGTCAATTAGCTTCTCCTCCACGTCATCTGTTTCAATGATGCCTCATTTCTTTTGTTCACAGTAGTGAACTTCTTCTTCCTTAGCTTGCTGCTAGTTAACTCTTCTTTGAAATTGTTTGATTCTTACTCCCTCCCTTTCATCCTTACCCTCTTGTTCCTTAAGAACCTCAATATCATCTTCAAACAATCTCTGTCCTTCCCTAATGACATTCATTGGATCATTTCTTTGGGACAACATTTCTTCAATATTCATTGGAATAAGACTGACATCTTCCTCCTCTATGACAACTCTAACATTCTGCTACCTACTCCCAGGTGAATCTTCTATCTCCTTCTGGTTCTGAGATCTTGCCATCTCAGTCTTGATCTAAATAGATTTCAAATTCTTCTCCTTCTCTCTGACAAACTCTAAAGTTTGTTCATCCTCTTGTGATGTACCTGCAATCATCCACAAATTATTAATTTTAAAATCATAAGACCTGGTGGTATTACTCGACTCTTCAGTCATCACATTTCCTTGTTGATCTGAGTCTTCTATGTGATTCAGCTCCTCAGGCTCAACTTCATCTACTTCATTCACAAGGAATGGGTCTTGTCTTGTAAGAGCTCCAATTATTAATTTGTCAATGAGTTCTTTATGCTATAACAACTCAATACTTTCCTCCCTTGAGAAGTCTTCTTCATCATACTCTGCTGCTCTAGAGTACCTTTTATCCCCTAAAACACATTGCTCCTCATACTTCAGTTCAAGAGCTCTATTCACCTTCACTTCAGAGTATTCATCTTCTATAAGATACTCCTCCATGCTTTCGATAGCTTCACAAAACTGTCTATCCTCTCTTATGCATCCTACAAGCACACCAAAACTATTAGGTTCAAAAACACAAGGCTTGATGGCCTTATACATCAGCTCTTCATCTTCAGTCATCATCTCCTCATGCTATTTTGAACTATCCAAATAGTCCATGAGATCTTCACTTGATCTCCATTTTTTAGCTTCAGTGTAGTCTTCACTTTCTCCCAGAATTTCTCCCTGTTCTGGTTCACAAATGGACTCTTCCATTCCCAACTCAACTTCCTTGAGTTGTTCCCTCAGCCACTTTACTTGCTTTTGTTGTAGCCTTCTTTGCATCTCATGCCACTCCACTCGCTTCTTCCTTAATACACAACCTTGTCTCTAGTTTCCTTCTAGCCACATTGTTAACACATCAAGTTATTTTATTATCTCAGCCAACTCCTTGCCAATCTCCTCTTGACTCAGTCTCTTGCCATCTGCTTTGGCATTCTTCTTCTCATATCTTTTGTTGTGGCTTCTCTCTGAACCTCTGCTATGACTATTAGTAGTCATCTTCTTCTCCTCTTTCTTCACGAGCTCCTCACTCATTTGCCACAAGCTTCTGCAATAGCTAGTCTTCCTCGCTACAATCTTACCTCACTAAGCTCTCCTCACTCAATCTTTTGGTAAGCACGGGTCGTCTGTCTGTAACCTTGTCTTGAGCAACACCTTTTCTCCTTCTAGGCTTCTGCAATCTTTCACTCTCTCTTGAGAACACTTCAATTTTCCTCTCTCTATCCAATCTCTTGTTGGATTCTTCAGGTTCATTGCCACTTCTCCTTCAGAGTGTTTTCCTTACTCTGCCTTCAAGAACACATCTGGTTCTCCTCTCACAACTTCTCTTGCTATCCTTTGCTGAGATGCTTCATTTGCAACCACAATCTTCAATTTCAATTTGAAACAAAACACACTATCTTACCTCCAAGATCTATGTATGATCTTATTCTCCCATTCTTCTGCACTTTGAATGGATTGTCCTCTGTTTGGTCTCCAAGTCCTCTTTCCTTCAGAACTTGTACTAAGCAATCTTGCTCTCACTTTTCTTCAAGGAATCCTCTATTCCTGTCTACTCCAAGCCTCTGCTAGAACTGCTACAATCTCCTAGGAACTTCAAAATTTCCCCTTACAATCTTCTGTTGTAGTCTCTACCATTCATTCACTTAACTTATGCACATTACCTTCTTCTGTGTGAAAACTCCTTTTCATAGGAGATATTTCCCCACTCTGATTATGATTCTGCTCTGATACCACTAATGATGCATGGTTACCCCTGTTTACTCCCACAATATGCATGTAAAATGCATAAGCACATTAGTCCCAGGAATTTTGACTCTCTAAGGAGTCAAATCTTCATTTACTAAGGTTTTAGGCCCCCTTTAATAGTCTCATGCGGAATGATTTATAGAATAACAAAGTCTAATCATTAATCCAACTTTTCCTTTATATCGGAACTCAATCGCCCCGCTTGAACCTTCTATCGGTGCTTAACTCATTATAAACCCTTTATCCTTTGATAATGGTGGACTTATATATGAAACTTCATATACCTACGCTTAATCCTTTAATTCATTTACAAAGGAAATATACGCAAAACATAACTTTTCCGCCTTGGTATGACCTTTGCATAGATATCGATGCTAAACCTTTATCGCAATCGCAATATCGGTCCTCCATGGTCACACTACACACTCTACCTTCTGCCTCCGATATGCGAACATATTCTGGATCTCAAATTATTATACACCACCACTATAACTCCATTGGGTCCGTTCCACCAATCCTTCCCGCAGTACTCTCCGAACTCCAATCTCTCTGATCTTCGATCAACGATTCATCACTATCGACATGTCGGCCCTTGGCGTATTGCATTCCATTGCCACCAACCATTTGACCTTCCGAAATATGATTAGCGATCCCATCGAGATCGTCGATTTGACTTCTGATCCAACGGTTGCGATTAAATCGCTATCGCTATTGCTATATTTAAAAGGGCCATTCCAATCTCGTTCCAATGGTTTCCGATTAAATCTTGACCATTGATCTGGCACTCGATCTAACGGTTGAGATCCTTCCTCATTCCAAAAGTCGCTAGACGGTCCTTTGCCATTGATCTAGACTTAGTAGATCCAATTTTCCACGATGATTTCGGATAGACAACAGGCATAGAGAATAACCGCCTGAGAAAGCGGTTTTCTCTCTCTCCTCCACTGCTATGTGGCACTCGGCTAGTGGGATCGGGCGTACTTCTCTAAATACTGCTTATGGTTTCTACCTCACCCAAAATACCACTTTTGTGTATAAACCCACCTTTCTTTGTTAAGGTTCACCAATACGATGTTTCACTTTGCTCCATGCGACATGATCTGGACCGTTGATCTATGAGATCCAACGGTTGTTGTGCATCACCTCTGTAATTCTCCACTCTTCTCTTTGCTTATGTTTCACGCTATTTTCAGCGTTTTCTCTATGGTTCAGGTTTCTTCAAAGGTTCTCGTCCTTCCACCATTCTACTGCGCACTCTCTCCTGAGCTTGCCTTTTGCGAATTCTCACATCGCAGTCTCTTCAGAGATTCACTCTAATCATTCTATTGGATTCAAAGACCCACTATGATTCCTTTGAATCATTCTCCTCCTCTGTGTTTAGAACTCTGCCTGCAACCTCTGTTACATAACCTATGAATTCACACATAAATCAATCATTAACTACTCGATTAACTACTTCTATATAAACAAGTACAAACAACTGATTACATATTGAGACCCTCTATCTCATAGGCCTGATCTTCAATATCAGTGGCCTCTTCCTCCTTTCCACTCTGCTTGTAGGCTTACATTTATACCAGAAAGGTTCTGTTGAACTAATTCTGGTTCAAACCCTTAACCTACTGAACTGACTCCTAAATGTCCTCTAAGTCCACTTCTAACTCCAGTGAATCCCTAAGAACTCTCTCTAGTTCCTCAAATCATGAAACTGCCTTAAGAGTTATAATTGACTTCTAACTCTCTTGTCATTATTGACCACTCATGTTCTCCTTAATTTGAGAGCATTTACAACATCCTCACAACATCTAATTAATTCTCATCCTACTCACTCAAAATCCTAAATATTACATTAATTCATCACTTAGGAATCCAACTTCCTTAAAACACATGACCCCTTATGTCTACTAAAATGCAATGATTTTCTCTTGGGTTGAATGCTCCTGCATTAAACATCATAACAATTTATATATAAAAAACTTATTTCTCGAGCACAAAATTCTACTTTAATGTGAAGAAAAGAGTGTTAGAGGAGTTGCATTCATTTCTTATAGTAGTTCACTTTGGATTTTAGAGAATCTATGAATTAATTAAGTGCTATATATTTTGGGAAGGCATGAAAAATAGCATCCATAATTTTATTTGAATATAACTCTTGTCAAAGGAACAACGGTGAAGAAATGAAGAATTTATGGGCATTATGACCACAATTGATCTCAACAATTATTCTAGGATTTCCATGGATTTTATAATGGGCCTCCTAAACGTAGGAAACAAATTGGTCATGAGGGTGGTAGTTTGATACAAATTTATGAAGGGAAGAAAATGATATACAGATTTATCAACAAAACAAAGAGATACAATGAAACATGACTTCTATTAATAAATGGAAAATGTTGAAACTATATAATGCAGAATGAAAACAAGGTAGCTCGAACAATGGTATCTTATCTCTTAGAAGAGTTGTGATGGCTACACCCTTTGTCGAATTATCTTACAATGAGGCTTAAATGAATTTTTATCATAAAGAAGTAGTGATAAACCCTAAACATCCAAAAATCTAACCCTAGGAGATGAAGCACCAAAGGCTTGTTGACCCCAATGGGGTAACTTGGAACATTAACTTCTTGGGTTTGAAATTTTGGCATATGATATTTGTTTGGTGTGCATGATAGCCCATTGGAAAGTTCTATCTCAGAAGAAAAAATTTTAGTGTTGAAACAATCTATGGACGTGTTGGCATATTTCCTAAAAAAATTTGTTTAGGGCCTTAAAATGGCTCTGAAAGTTCAAGACCTAAAAGTTGTAAAAAAGAAACTGCCAAAATAGGAACTTGTGTTGTGAGCCAATGTAATAGGTTTGTGGCCACTGATATCCAACTGGATTAGTCCTCCCCCCTTAGGAAGCAATTGTCACCATTGCATTGAGTGCCTCCATGAGATGGGGACACTTCTGTTGAACTTGGCCCCTAGTGAGCCACTTGCCTTGGTGCAGGATTTGGCCTACTTTGACAACCTGATATAGTTGGATCATCTATTGGTAAGTGCTCTTAATCTATGTTTCCATGATCTAATAAATTGTGGCTTATTCAATGTAATCATGGTTGAGCATTATTTATGTTATTTGCTCCATGATTTTTGATGTGTCTAGTAATAGTGGAAAGTATGGCCAAAGGTGGTCCACATTGAACATTGGATGTAGGCCAAGGACGGTGGGGATACGTAGCTCAAAATAATTTTCACCCACAAGCTTGGTGATGGTGTAAGGTTCATATCATAGTGGTCAAATATTTCAATAGACCCTTGTAAGGTCTTGCTTCTGCAAATGCAATCAAACCTTGTTTCCCACTTGAAAGTTGTGTGATACCTAGTGTTTATCATGGAATTGTTTATAATTAGTATTTCATTTTTGCAGGATATCATAAACATTCTATCGGATGTGATAAATTTGTTCAATAAACTTGTTAGCTTTGTCAGCTTCATATTGACATGTACATATTTTTCCTGTGTATTTGCAAGGGGCAATGTGACATCAATTGAACCCAATGGTTGAAATCCTAAGCCCACCTAAAAGGGGTTATGGCTAGTTAAGTTATGGAGAGCTCTCTTGTAGCTATGTTAAACATAGGGGAGACTCTCATCCCATGTTCATGGCTACTTAGATTTGTACTTGTGAAAAATGTTCTTGATAACCCTGTTGATAACCTATGTTTGGCCATTAGTCCGGTGGTGGAAGGAAGTTGATTTGATGAGCATGGTGTCCAACAATGACCAGAGGTTTGACCAGAATGTGCTTAGGAACTTGTTATCCTAATATGGTATGATGGTATTCGAGATCCCAAAATTTACCCACACTCATTCAAAGAAGAGCTTGCAATGGCTTCTACTGTGATACTCTTCTTGCATGCATCTAGAATGGCCATCTTAGAAAATATATCAATGACCGTAAACACAGTCATTACCATGCTTGGTAGAAGTAAGGGCAAACATATAGTCCATCGATATGGGTTACCAAGTTTGATTAGGAGTAGGTATAGGGGTGTACAGGCCTTGTTTCGAGCAATGGTACAAGCGATGTAGGACTTGATATACTTGACAACATCTATTAAAATTTAATCCAATAAAAATAATTTTGTAGTAATGCCACTATTTTCCCCACACTAAAGTTCCTTGATACCCAACTATAATGTGCCTCTCAAATTAGCTTGGCATGCTCACTTGAAGGAAAAACAATGTGTCCTCGGTAGCACAATAGTGCATCCTCAAGGTATAAGTCTGAAAATTGCTTGCCTACCATCAATATATGGTATGTGGTAGGGAATTATGAGCCACTTTTGTATAATTGTGGCCATCGAGAGGTCTTGTGCCCACAAGAGTTGAGAATTGTGGTCAAGGCCACAATTGAGGTCAGTCTGAGGTAGTTTGTGAGATGATTGGTGTTGCCCTTATTGTATTTGATGTTCAAATGGAGTATGTGGACCATTTTTTATGCTGGTAATTTTGTGACTTCCCTTGTGTCAGCATAATTTGAAGAGGCCTATGATCCATGTGGATAATTTTCTCCTTCCTCAGAATATAATGTTTCGACTATTGGTAGACCTACATAATGGAATACATCTCCTTATCATAGGTGGGTTATCTTTGGACATTGACTCCAAGAGTGTTTCACTATGATATCCCACCAAATTTCCTTTCTAAATGAGGGTTGCGCCAATAACATATTCAAAGGCATCTATCTTAATCTCAAATGGTTGTTACCAGTCTAGCAGGGTCAGTACCAGTGCATAGCAAAGGCAGTTTTTTAGTTCATCGAACTGCCCTTGGTCACTTGACTTAAGGGACAAGATACATAAGAAAGATGTTGGGCCCTAGACATGTTATTGTATTGGATATCCAAACCTTTCATTTACAAGCCATATTCATACTTTTATAACATATTTCGTAACTATCATATTACCAATTTTCCCTAAATGCATTCATTTTACCTTGTGGTTAATTATTAATGATTCATTTTATTTTAATGATTAAATGAGTTTTTAACATGGTTTTCCAATGATGGTTTACTAATATGTTTATGTGCCCAACCAACAAGTTCTTGTACTGGAATTTGACATTTCGGTACTTATATCAGTTTCGGTACTAAGTAAAGGTTCACACATTGGCACTTCTCGAGATGACATGGGTTGCAACTATATGTTTATGGATGGATTCATATTCACACCTAGCTCACATGTGAAGCTCAAGACGTCATTTAAACCATAATTCCACCTACAAAAATGTAGTACTTAATTCAGTGCCAATTTGGCATTTTCCAGAAATTCGATACTCAATTTAGTACTTACTTCGGTACTTGATTCTATACCTGCGCATCAATAATTATGGGTAACCACATCTAGAATTGCAGTTACATCCAAACTTGGAAATACGTTAAGCTAGTTCCAAGTGGCATTGTTTCCACATCCATCGAATGATTTAACATGATCTTGAATGTTGGCATTATGACATAGGTTTTGGCCTTATGACATAGGTGTTGTCCTTGATGGCAACTCACTCAGATGACAAATCATAGTTTAGGCTCACAGAATGAAGGAAAAAGAGGTATATGCAGGTTTACCTTGAAAAAGCCGCGTATACATGCGGGTTTGCCGACCAAAAGATGCATATGCGTATACATACACTTTCACACAAGGAAAAGCACGTACATGTTGGAGAATTTGGTTTTGGTCCATGGTATTTGGACCATGGTATTTTGACCCATGGTATTGGTCCAAGGTATCTTTTCTGAAGTGTTGACCCCAGGTATTTGGTCCAAAGTATTGCTTCTAAGTGGTTTTGGACCATGGTATTGAGTAAGGCCTAAGACTATAAAAGGAGAAGGAGATCATTAGGCAAAGGCACTCAAGTATTGAATATCTAATGAAGAGCAAGATCTAGAATACTAGTCATTGGGTTATGGTGAATAGATGGATCTGAATCAAGGAGGAACCTGAGTGCTTGAAGAAGGATAAGTTCTATTGATGGGTCAAGATCTTAAGGCTTGAAGAGAAGTATCTTTATGTGGTTTTGATCTTTTATCTGAATAGTTGACACATGTCGTAATCTGTAAATCTGATGATTTGGGTATAAATGATGTCCGAATAGTTGTAAAGGTTAAATCATCTTTTACAGATTTGTACACAGGTTCATTACAGCAAGGGCGCGTATACATGCTGGTTCAACATTTCAAAACAGCGTATATGCAGGTTTGTCTTGAGCAAAGTGCGTATGCATGCAGGTTCGACACATTGAAGTAGCAGATACCTCATAAAATATGTTTTAGCTACTTCTATCTGCTGTTGTAGTGTTCTAGGTTTTGGCTTGGGTTTTGGTTACTATTACTATGTTCTGGTTACAACTTTCAGAAAAGTGATGGTTTGATTCAGTTTTGGTTGGTACAAAGGAGATTGGCTGATGCAGATATATTTGATGTTTGATTGATGTTATTTATGGATCCAGTTTGAAAATTTATGAAACGTGGTCCCTGGAAGAAAAGAGAAGGTTGTAGCCTTCTGTAGGTCAGCACCTACGTACTAGTACATCAGCTAGTACAAGAGCTAAGGGGGTTGTAGCTCCCTTCCAGGAGAAGCTAGAGAACGAGAGAAGGTTGTAGTCTTCTACAGGTAGAAGCCTGCGTATTGGTATAAGACTACACCAGTACAGAAATATTGTAAAAAGAAGTTTCTTATTAAAAGAAGATAGAGACGAATTGCAGCAGGTGGTTTTCACCCACATTAGGTTTCCACCTTATATCGTGTGTTCTTTTGTGTGATTGTCTGCTTTGTTTTTACTGTACCTGGTTACTGCTATATGGCTCTAATACATAGATTAAAGATCAACATCTGATGAATTAACTAAATTATAAGTCCAGGATATACGCTAGTTTTTTTAACAACAGTTGCGTATATACGCAAGTTTCATTAACTGAAGTAGCGTATACAAATCTGATTGTGAAAAGAAATATTATTGACTTGCTAATACTGATTCACCCCCCCCACTCTCAGTATTATTTCCAACAATTGGTATTAGAGCAGGTCCTTCAGAAGAAGCTTGATCGTTTGAAGGAAAATCTATTATCATGAGCAACTACGAAAGAGAGGCATCCATCAGGCCACCAATCTTTGATGGGAGCAACTTCGTCTATTGGAAGGTAAGAAACATAGCCTATATTCAATCTCTTGGAACAGATGTTTGGGAAATTGTGGAAGGAGGATACACATTTCCATCAGCAATTCCTACAGATATGGTAAGTAAAAAGCAGTATGAAACAAATGCAAAGGCTATTAATACTCTATTGGGGAGTCTGTCACAATTAGAATTTGTCAAGGTTATGTAGCTCAAGACCGCCAAAGAAATATGGGACAAGATCATTCTAAGCTATGAAGGAGACGACCAGGTAAAACGTGAAAAACTACAATCTCTCATAATTCAATATGAAACTCTTAGAATGCACAATGATGAAAGTATAGCTAATTATTTCTTACGTATAGATGAGATTGTCAATCACATGAAAAACTTGGGTGAAGAGATAAGAGAAGTTACTTTAGTTTAAAAGGTTCTAAGATCCCTGTCTTCTAAATTTGAATCAAAAGTTTTTGCCATAGAAGAAAAGCAGGATCTTTAGAGTATTACTATGTCACAGCTCCATGGAATCCTAACTACTTTCGAAATGAGAAAAGGGGGTCCATCAAATATGAGAGGAACCACATTCAAAGCTTCAAGAAAAGGAGAACTCAATGAGTCAGGACATACATCAAAAGGAGAGGAAGAATCAAACTTTGTCAAGAACCTTCAATGGGGTTCTGGAAGATTCAGAGGTAAACTACCTTTCAAATGTTTTGCTTGTGGAAGAGTAGGTCATTATGCTGCCAAATGTCCTCACGAAGATAAGCTTGATAAAGGTAAGGAATCAGCAAAATGGAATAGAAAACAAAGTGTAAATCAAAAGAGCTACTATACGCATGAAGATAGTGATGGTTTATCAAATAGTGATGAAGATGAAAATAGTAGTGATTATAGGCTTCTGATGGCTTTTGAAGATGGTGATTTCTTGGATGCTTTAGATGAATATGGTCTCTATGAAGAAATTTCTAAACTTAAAATATGTTTAGAAGAAAAGATTATGATTATAGATACTCTTACATTCCAACTTGCTGAAAGGGAAAACACAATGAAAAGTTAGAATGTGAAATTGTGGGTCTAAGAAAAGAAATTGAGAAAACAAAAGCTCTCAATCTTAAGTTTGCTAAAGGATCAGAAACTTTAGATGAAATTATCAAAGTGAAGCATTCTCCTCTGATAAAGACAGGTCTTGGATATACTGAAGAACCATCTCAAGCACAGAAGCCATCAACCTCCAAAAGCTATCTTGATGCAGCAAGGAGAAATGAACAGGTTGACAATCATCAACAGAGGCTTAAGGTAGATCACCAGGTAAATCAAGTTCAATCTAC
Organism: Pinus tabuliformis; assembly: GCA_031772625.1. Taxonomy (NCBI): domain Eukaryota; kingdom Viridiplantae; phylum Streptophyta; class Pinopsida; order Pinales; family Pinaceae; genus Pinus; species Pinus tabuliformis. The sequence goes on along the minus strand of CM062819.1, from coordinate 61,861,195 downwards.
TTCAAGGATGAACAGAAGATATAACCAACCACTGGTGAATCATTCTCAATTTGCTTCAAGAATGAATGTCAATGGAAACTACAATCATCAGGTCAGTAGATTTGATAATCGCAGGAATTTCTTTAACAACCAATGTTTTTCATGTCATAACTTTGGACACAAAGCTACTCAATGTGTTGCTTACAAGACCATCATGACTATAGAAGCACGAAATCAAAGGAATGTGATTGGGATCATGAAAAGGACCTACAATAACTTTTCTGCTCTTGAAAATGAAATAGAATGCTCTATCTGTAACAACTTTGGTCATGAAGACTTTGAATGTAGGAGTAAATTTCAGCAAACATCTCAGAAGGAGAAAGCTTCATTGGGTCCCAAAACATGGAAAAAGGAAGAACCGCAAACCGAAAGATGTGGTATAGCCTTATATGCAGAAGGACAAGAAAATCAATGGTACATCGACAGTGGATGCTTGAAACACATGACAGGTGATAAAGAAAAGCTTCAGTCATATAGTGCCTTAGAAAAGGAAAGGAAGGTCTCATTTGGAAATGACGCCCCTGCAGTCATAAAAGGTAAAGGCTTTGTTCTCTTAAAAGAAAAGGTCAAAGCTGGGAATGTTATGTATGTTAATGGTTTAAATCATAATCTATTGAGTGTTAGTCAAATGTGTGATCAAGGAAATGATGTAGTATTTCGATCAAAGGATGTGTTGTTCGTGAGCTTGATACAAGAGAAACAATGATTAAAGGCATAAGAACTCCAAATAATTTATACATACTCAAGGGAGGACAACAACAATGCTATCTAAGAAAAAATGATGAACACTAGCTATGGCACAAAAGATTGGGGCATCTAAGCTTCCCTCAGATAAGGAAAGCATGCAAATTCCAGGCTGTACGCGATCTTCCTGATATCGTAATTCCAGAAAATACAATATGCAAATCATGTCAATTTGGTAAGCAAGCAAAAACACATTTCCCTGAGAAGGAAGGATCAGCTAGTAAGCCACTTGAACTTGTCCATACTGACTTATGTGGTCCATCAAGGAAAAAGTCACCTCGTGGAGAAGAATACTTTATATTGTTCATGGATGACTTTCCCAGAATGTGTTGGATAGGACTTCTAAAGAATAAATACAAAGCATTTGAAAAGTTCAAAGCATTCAAAGCTTTGGCTGAAAATGAATCAGATCGCAAAATCAAATGCCTCAGGTCTGATCGAGGAGGGGAATTTACCTCGAATGAATTCTTCAACTTCTGTGAAGAACATGGAATAAGAAGGGAATTCTCTACTGCAAGGACTCCTTAGCACAAATGGAGTGCTAGAAAGGATGAATAGAACTATTCAACAAATGGCTCGTGCTAAGCTAGATGAGTCTGGAACTCCTCCAACCTTTTGGGGTGAAGCTACATTTGTTGCCGTCACTATTATCAACAAAACGAATGTTCGGGTAAATAGCACTCAAACTCCTCATGAACTTTGGTATGGTAAGACTCCTACTGTAAAATACTTCAAAGTTCTTGGAAGAAAATGTTACATCAAAAGGACTGATGAAAAAATTGGCAAGTTTGAACCTAGAGCAGATGAAGGTATTCTCCTTGGTTACTCTTCCTGCAGTAAAGTATACAAATGTTATAATAAAAGACTTGGGAAAATTGTTGAAAGTATTGATGTTGTGGTTGATGAAGCAGGCGAAAATCCAAAGCAGGTAAAAACTGAAGAGTGGGAAGAAGATGAGGATTATCCTTCCACATCAAATCAAACTAATGCTGAAGAAGAAGAAACCAATGAAGCACCAGAAGAGCAGATAACGACAGAAGAAAATATTTTATCCAGATATGTTCAGAAAAATCATCCAGAGACTCAAATTTTGGGACAAAAAGAGGCAGGTGTGCAGACAAGAAGAACTATTATAGAAGCTTCAAGCTATCTAGCATTTCTTTCCTCCATTGAACCGCAAAATGTACATGAAGCATGCAAAGATGAATGTTGGGTCAAGGCTATGAATGAAGAGCTTGAGAAAATTAAAAAGAATAATACTTGGGAATTAGTTCCTAGACCTCATGATAAGAATGTCACAAGAACCAAATGGATATTCAAAAACAAGCTGAATGAAAATGGAGAAGTTATTAGAAACAAGGCCAGACTTGTTTGTAAAGGTTATGCTCAACAAGAAGGTATAGACTTTGAAGAAACTTTTGCACCTGTTTCTAGACTTGAAGCCATAAGAATGTTCCTTGCTCTTTCTATCTTTTAGAAGTTCAAAGTATATCAAATGGATGTGAAATCTGCCTTTCTTAATGGAGACCTAGAAGAAGAAGTTTATATTGAGCAACCAGACGGATTCATCCTTGGAAATGAACCAAAACTTGTATGCAGACCCAGAAAGGCTCTCTATGGTCTAAAACAAGCACCAAGGGACTGGTATTATCGTCTTGACAAATATCTTCATCAACAAGGTTTTTCAAAAGGATCAGCGGATAGCAATCTATATATAAAAATTGACAATGATAAATTGCTAATACTTGTTGTGTATGTTTATGATATCATTTTTGGTAGCAATGAAGAAGCCATGAGTCAAAACTTTGCTTTGGTAATGCAAAAAGAATTTGAAATGTCCCTGCTTGGTGAGCTCACATATTTTCTTGATTTGCAAGTTCAACAAAGTAAAGATGGTATTTTTCTATCACAAACCAAGTACCTCAAGCAGATCTTGAAGAAATATGGTATGGAAGATTCTAAACCAGTATGTACCCCTATGGTAACAGGATGCAGCCTCAGTGCAGATGATGAATCAGCAGCAGTACATCAACCAACCTACAGATCCATGATTGGTAGTCTGCTCTATCTAAAAAGTACCCGACCAGACATCATGCATGCAGTGAGAATAACTGGAAGATTCCAAGCAAATCCAAAGGAAGCACACCTTCAGGCAGTCAAAAGGATTTTCAAATATCTTCAAGGAACACAAAACTTTGGTTTATGGTATCCTAGAGATACATATCTTATACTTCATGCATATACAGATGTAGATTGGGTAGGAAGCGTGGATGATAGAAAAAGCACTAGTGGTGGTGCATTCTTTATGGGTTCTAGATTAGTGTCTTGGTTCAACATGAAACAAAGTTCAATTGCATTATCTAAAACTGAAGTAGAATATGTGGCTACTGTATCTTGCTGCACACAACTCCTTTGGATGATGCAAACATTACAAGACATTCAGATCACATGTACTCCACCCATCTCCATTTTATGTGATAATACAAGTGCATTCAGTGTTTCAAAGAATCCCGTCATGCATTCCAAAACCAAGCACATACCTATCAAATATCATTTTCTCCATGAATAAGTGCTTGAACAAAAGGTCAAATTGGAGTATGTTCCCTCCAAAGAACAGGTTGCTGATATATTCACCAAATCTCTACCCAAAGAGACATTTGAATATCTCAGACAGAATCTGGGAGTAGTTGATGCTTCATCTTGCTGTTGAAACCTATCTGGTTCAGAGAACAGGGCTTGTACGTGAGTTTCATGAAGTGTATCCGCATACATACACCGATTTATGTGGATACAGCCGCGTATATGTTGGTTTGAAGAATATCAATGGGCCAGACTCAGGATGAAAAGAGTCTGATATGGGTCTGACAGTGATCATCTGGAACAGGTTTAGGGGGAGCATATACTTCTAATAGTGCATTGTTGGCATTATCTTAGAATATCTTGGTACAATTTAACAGTTGTTTCTGATTCAGGTGGAATAGGTGCAGAGGGAGATCATGGTTGCTGGTCTGGATGGTGATTGACAGATAGCTGCTGATGACTATCATAGTCTTGTTTTAGATATTTTGTCTCTATGTTATGCATATCTTTCATTATCAAGGTCATGTAATGACCTATTTTGTTTCCCCACTATGCCTGGGATGGATGATGTAAGGTTCTTGTTTGATCATGTATAAAATTTTGGTGTATCCCCACTTGGTTGGGTGGATGAGTCAATCTTGGTATATCCCCACTTGGTTGGGAGATGGATGTATGTATGAGTCTTTGGTGATAGGAAGGTCATTTATGATCTATAGAGTCATGTTCTTCTTGTAGAACATCTTTTTGCAGACCTTTCTTACAGTTAGGGGGAGCATGAACAGTACACTTCAGCATATCAGAAAAGTTTAGCATGTACTTAGGGGGAGCATAACCCTTTGCCCTTGATGACAAAGGGGGAGAATGACTTGGAGTGACTTGGGGTTGCCATCAAGTCCAAAGGGGGAGATTGTTGGCATTATGACACAGGTTTTGGCCTTATGACACAGGTGTTGTCCTTGATGGCAACTCACTCAGATGACAAATCACAGTTCAGGCTCACAGAATGAAGGAAAAAGAGGTTTACACAGGTTTACCTTGAAAAAGCTGCGTATACACATGGGTTTTCCGACCAAAAGATGCGTATGCGTATACACGCACTTTCACGCAAGGAAAATCATGTACATGTTGGAGAATTTGGTTTTGGTCTGTGGTATTTGGACCATGGTATTTTGACCCATGGTATTGGTCCAAGGTATCTTGTCCGAAGTGTTGACCCCAGGTATTTGGTCCAAGGTATTGTTTCTAAGTGGTTTTGGACCATGGTATTGAGTAAGGCCTAAGACTATAAAAGGAGGAGGAGATCATTAGGCAAAGGCACTCAAGTATTGAATATGTAATGAAGAGAAAGATCTAGAATACTAGTCATTGGGTTATGGTGAATAGCTGGATCAGAATCAAGGAGGAACCTGAGCGCTTGAAGAAGGATAAGTTCTATTAATGGGTCAAGATCTTAAGGCTTGAAGAGAAGTATCTTTATGTAGTTTTGATCTTTTATCTGAATAGTTGGCACATGTCATAATTTGTAAATCTGATGATCTGGGTACCACTGATGTCCGAATAGTTGTAAAGGTTAAATCATCTTTTACAGATCTGTACGCAGGTTCATTACAACAAGGGCACGTATACACACTGGTTCAAAATTTCAAAATAGTGTATATGCAAGTTTGCCTTGAGCAAAGTGCGTATGCACGCATGTTTGACAGATTAAAGTAGCGGACACCTCATAAAATATGTTTTAGCTACTTCTGTCTGCTGTTGTAGTGTTCTGGGTTCTGGCTTGGGTTCTGGTTACAACTTTCAGAAAAGTGATTGTTTGATTCAATTTTTCTTGGTACAAAGGAGATTGGTTGATGCAGATATATTTGATGTTATTGATGGATCCAGTTTGAAAATTTATGAAATGTGGTCCTTGGAAGAAAAGAGAAGGTTGTAGCATTTTGTAGGTCAGCACCTACGTACTAGTACATTAGCTAGTACAATAGCTAAGGGGGTTGTAGCTCCCTTCCAGGAGAAGCTGGAGAATGAGAGAAGGTTGTAGCCTTCTGTAGGTAGAAGCCCGCGTACTGGTATAAGACTGCACTAATACAGAAATATTGTAAAAAGAAGTTTCTTATTAAAAGAAGATAGAGACGAATTGCAGCAGGTGGTTTTCACCCACATTGGGTTTCCACCTTATATCTTGTGTTCTTTTGTGTGATAGTTTGCTCTGTTTTTACTATACCTTGTTACTGTTACATGGTTTTGATACACAGGATTAAAGATCAACATCTGATGAATTAACTAAATTATAATTATGCAGGATATACGCTAGTTTTCTTAACAACAGTTGCGTATATACAAAAGTTTCATTAATTGAAGTAGCATATACAAATCTGATTGTGAAAAGAAATATTATTGACTTGCTAATACTGATTCACCCCCCCCGCCCAGTATTATTTCCAACACTTGAATCATAACAAAATTGTTTTAAACAATATTTGTTATTTAATCATAGTAAGGAGCGAGGGTTTTCTGGGAGTCGATGTTTTCTTTTAACCATCGCTTCCTCTTTTAATCATAGTAAGGAGCGAGGGTTTTTTGGGAGTCGATGTTTTCTTTTAACCATCGCTTCCTCTGCCTTACGATGATATAAGAATAGATCTACTCAGCATGAGATTAGAGATGAGAGAGGACACAATGAGGAATTATGGGATCACATTTTTAAGTTGGTTTTTATAACCAACATTGAATTTTTATTTGTGAATAGAGCTGAAGTTCTTTTTGTTGTAATGAAGATTCAACCATTGAGATTATGAGCATATTTATGATCTGATTTAGTCTCTAGGAACATTTCCAGGTCAAGAAGGGCCCCTCGACTCAGGTAGCATCCCATATTTCATTCATAGAGTAGAATATTAGTTAGATTCAGTTTCTTTTCATGAAAATGTATTGATTTTCTTTAGATTTTGTTCAATATTTCATTCATCAATCTCGATTTAGATTAGACTTACATTTCAGATATGTTAGTATAGTGATTTCAATATGCTGTGATAAAATTCAAATTTATTTTTCCCATGCTTAAGAATTAAACAAACTTGAATTGGTTTGTTAACATGGTTTCATACCCAGAATTTTAATTTATAGAATTCTATACTTAATTCGGTACTTATTCATAATTTCAATTTACAAAATTCCGTTCTTAATTCGGTTGTTGTTGTTGTTGTGTTTTTTTTTTTTTAGATTTCAAATTCATCCTTTCTCTGTACTTAATTCGGTACTAGATTCTGTACTAGAACATGGTACTAAAAAAATATGTAATTTGCAGTTTAGGATTCTTTAATTGATTGGAACTTTGTAGCTACTTGGTAAAAGATTCCTACAACAAATAAGAACCTACAATATATCTCTAAGCCTGCTTAGAATTTATTTTGGATAGTTTGAGCATATCATCCAGATATACAACCATGAAAGAGTTGGTGAAAGGCCGCAAGATATTATCCGTCAACCTCATGAAAGTTGTTAGGGAATTTGTCAAACCAGAGGGTATGACCAACCATTCAAAAATACCCTCCTTTGACCTTAAAGTTATCTTCCACACATCAGATGGTTCTATTAGGATGCGGTGGTAGCCAAAGTTTAGACCAATCTTACTAAAGTACTTGGTCCCCTTTAGTTGGTCAAGAAGGTTGTCAATCTAGGGAATTGGGTATCGGTTCCTTACTATGATTTTCTCTGGAGCCCGATAATTAATGCAGAGTCACCAAGTCCCATATTTCTTCTACACAAGTACAAATTAGGCCTCCATAGGGTGAGGAAATTTGTTGGTGTGCCAGTTCTGGATTAGCTCTTGGATCTATCTCTTGATTTCCTAATTTCTCATAAGAGAGCAGTGGTATATTGACCCATTGGGTAGAGGTGCGTTGGGGGTTAGATCGATTGAATGCTTGACCTAAAAATGCAAAGGTACCCCGGTGGGTGAGGAGAAGATGTCTTTATATTATTCCATGACCTTATCCACTTTCCTCTACTACATGGAGGAGCTTTGTGTGAAGGCCATAGATGTGACCACAATATTCTCCTTACTTTGAGAGAAAATTAGGGTGGAATTAAGAAGACGACAAATTTCCCAGTTTAGGAGATGACCTTACTACATTACTTAGCAGAGATCAAATAAATGGTATTAGGTGGGACTAACTCTGGTATCCTATATATTTATCTTCCCAAAGTAATAATAACACTACGAGGTCTAGAATCATGCACAACATGATGCTTCCACAAGTATGGTTGGACTAGCATAACATCACACAATACCTTGTCCTTGAAAGGCTTGATGTTATAGGGTAGGTGGCATAATTGGTTGATGTGATTATTTTGACTCCTGTAATCAACAGTGAAACATAGTGGAGCACACTTCACTTGCATTTATGAGTGAAAGAAGTGCTCACCTTCTTCCAAATCTTCAGGCTCACTTTGTTGGACCTTAGTGGTGGAAACAATGGCATTGGGTTCTACATCAATGATTTGTTTCCATTTTCTAGGTCAAAGCCTACATCTAACTTGGATGCTTTTAGCTTAGCCACCAATGACCACCTTACATGATATTCATTGGTGTTATGAGAGAGGTTCCTATTGAAATCACACTACTTTCTCGTGTCTTTCTTCATATTTCCATTACCATTTTTATTTGTGGGTTAGATGGGATTCCTCAGGTGGTCCACCCTAGCTCTCTCCTTTGTTCTAAAATTTGGGGATTCCCTTTCCCTACTTATGCTATAAAGGATGAAAGTATCACTTCTTTTGTTTGAATTTTTTCTTGATTTTGATGGCATATCAATATGTTGCACCAGGTGAGCAGATGTCCAGGAACTCCATTTCTATCTGGATGTATATGTGCATACAACCACAGTACTTAAGCACTAGATTTTTCTCAAACTCTTTGATACCCATCTTAGTGCGCAAGGTATGAAATATATTTTTGAACACTAGCACAACTTGATCCCCTTATTTTTGTACTATGGTCCATCTCATGTACTAGTCCTCGTAACTTCCAAGAGGGTAATATTGTTCCTTAGCAACATTCCTAAAAGTGTCCCAAGTGGGTGCAATTGAAAATGGTGTCGATTCCTTTGTGGCCCTTTTATTAGGGTAAGTTTCCCACCAATACTTGACATGGAGGGTGGCCTTAAGGACTGAGAAGCTAATATTTTCTCTATCGAAAAAATTGTGGACTGAAATATACCCTTAAAACAAATTTAACCATTCTTTTAGACAATATGCATATATATGGCCTTCAAATATAGGAATATTAAAATTAATGTGCACCTTAGAGGGGGTAGTGCCTACAAAGTGGCCACCAGATGAATATGTGTTTCCTATTAGCATCTGTAAAAGGATCTAGGAAAAATTATCCATCATATCATTCCTTTATCTCTCGAGGGATTCTTCAAACAATGTTTAATAAGATCTCCTACTTCCTCTTCTTTATTTTCTTCTACTATGGGAGGCTATCAAGTTTGGGGAGGACGGTCGTGCAAGGGCTCAAGTAGTTCAAGTCCCAATTCCTTCTACCCCAACCTCATAGGGCCATGCATGGAAAAAAAAAGAAGAGAGCAGTTTTCTTTGATACCACTAATTTGAATTTATTAATGGAACAAAAGGATATACAATTTTATAACCAAAACATAGAGATACAATGAAAATTGAATTATGTTAATAAATGGAAAATGTTGAATGTATATACATGTATAATAAAAAAAACTAGCTCAAATGATTGTAGCTTATCTCTAAGAAGAGATGTGATGGATACATCTTTCATTGAACTATATTACAATGAGGCTTAGAGGCCTTTTTACCATAAAGAAACTATAGTGCAAAACCGTAAACATCCAAAAAAGTAACCCTAGGAATTGAAACACCAAAGGCATGTGGGCTCCGATGGGGTAAGTTGGAACTTCAACTTCCCAAGGTCATAACTTTGGGATACGATCTCCATTAGGTGTGCATAATAGACTATTGGAAAGGTCTGTCCAAAAAGTACATTTTTTTCTGACTCCCCAACAAACATTTTTTAGGGCCTCAAAATGGCATCAGAATTTCAGGACCTAAACATTGTAGAAAAAAACTACCAAAATAAGAAATTGTGATGTGATCCAATGGAATAGGTGAGTCACAATCGATATCCTCCTAGATCATAGCTGACCACCTTTTCAATATGCTAAATGCTGTGCCTTATATCACCCATTCTTTCCCTCCAAATTGGCCCAGATCTTTATGAATCATATTTTTAAGTTACATGTCATGCCCACTTCCATTATGTCAGATCATGAACCAACATTTAACAAAAAATCATGGAGAAAGAATTTAAAGTACAAGTTACATAATTGTACACGAGCACAACTTATCATCCCTAAATAGGTTGTGAAATTGAGATGGTCAATAAATGGTTGGAAACCTACATATAATGTTTTAGAATAGACTAACAATTTCATTTGTCAAATGTTTATCCTTCGTTGAATGTTGTTACAACACTACTTAGCATAGTGCCACCAAAATTTTACCATATGAGCTATGAATGGAAAAAAACATCCTTCAGTAGTGTCATATTTACTAAGGGCATCTAAGGTTCATGAAGTGGATTGCACATTTGCTATTGGAGCAAACATTATCTACATAATTAAGGACAATATAGAATTTTACTAAAGTCAAATGAAGTAACACATTAATAAGCATCACTTTGAGCATTCTTTGAAAAATGAGGATCAAGTTGTCCTTCATCTATAGCCCTACGAGTAGACCTCTCTCAAAGACAAGGGCTCCTAGAAGCTATCACCAAAATTACGTAGGCCCTATTAGATACTCCAATGCATTCAACAAGTTTCTCATTGATTACTTCATCCAATTCAGTCCAAGATTTACATAGTATTTCATGTGTCATGTTTGAAGAAGGTCATAGAGCTACAATGCCAAGTTCAACTAGTCTTATGAAACTTGATGAAGAGGGCTCCATTTGGTTATGACTAGAGGTTATATTGGCCACATGCTAATGAAAATTGAACTAATGCACAATTTTATAAGGCCTAATAGAGTGCAAGGATATATAGATGTATGATTCCACCTAGGAACCAAAAATGATTTTATAGTAATTTCCACACCTTCAAACTTGAGTACAAAATTTGTCCTAATAGGTGAGAGCATGTTAAGGTGCTGACCTAATCTCTTAATTTGAGGTACTTAGAATTTAGTTAACTAATATATGAGACCATCATCTTTGAATAAGGCCTATCAAGTAGTTGGTGGGTAGTTAATAATGTAAAAGGGTGATGTTTATTAAATAAAGCCTACTAAGTGGTTAGTACTCTTTAGTGGCGGGAATACATGTAGTTAGGGTTTTTTATAGAGAAATAATATAGAGCTAGCAAGCTATGCAATGTTTTTTTAATAGAAATTATCATACTAAAGTTCTATTCAAAGATGGCTTCCCCATCAAACATGCATATGAACATGAATCTCCCCTTTCGCAATTGAATAATACAAGGGTTCTATTTTGCAAGTTTTATATCATTGTTTCTCTCTTTCTTTTGGTAATTTATATTTATTGAATAATTGATAAAAAATAAAATCTTATGTTGTTTATATACATTTATTGTAAAATAAAAATAGTCAATTAGATTTGCCCAGATAATTACGAGAAATGTTATTAACCTCCACACCAAATTTAATTTTTGCATGTGACATATTGAATTCCTAATAAATAGTTTTTGTAATAATTTCAAACCTCGTTATCTAAACAATCTCTAGAAAACCAATATATATATGTGAAATATATAAATATTTCTCATACAAAAAAATAAAAATTTAAAGTTCCTACTTTCTTAAGTTAAAAAAACTCTAATTTTAATAAATATCTAAATTTTAGATTCACCATAAGATATTATAACAAAGTATTAACATTTTGAACTAACAACTTTTGAAAAGTTTTAATTACGAATTTTGAGAATGTGTAAAAAGAAACCATGAAAACTACCTCCCACAAAATCAGGATAATGTGTAAATGATACCTTTGTAACAAAAATAATCATATTGTTTTTTTTGGACTAAAGATGGTTTTTAGATTTTTAAGTTTTTCGTAGTGATAAGTATTTGGCCCCTTCGTAGTGATAAGTATTTGGCCCCCACTTGGACCAGGAAATGTTATCATAATCTTTGAGAGATTAACACTATAAATATACTATTTTTTATTCTATGTAAAGGGTATAAAGGGGTTTTTGCCTCGTGTAGAGTGAGTCTGATGGTACAATAATTTTGATTATTTTCAACTTTGAAAATTACGGGGATGTTTATTACTTAAAAATATGTGGTTAGCCAAGGAGATCCCAATCCTTTCTTGGGGTATCCAAGGGGAACATGCACTTCCATATGAAGACTTCGATTATTCCATGGTGATAGGGGGCATTGATTACTCAATGTTTATACGGTGTGAATCACTTTTGAGATCTTGTTGGCTCATTATTTAAGGGGAATCACTTTAATTGGATACCAAGAAATAGAGTAAAGTTCGTTCAATTCGAGATTGAATATTATCTCGCATTTAAACCTAAGTGATTGATTGTGACTTTACATGAAATATTTAAATGATAAAAAGGAGCAAATTCATGGTCAATAAAAAGCTACGAGTGCAATCCTCTACCCAAGCCATATTGCCGTATTTAGTCTATAGACTATGCCATAAAAAGGAATGTGGTAATACTAATATATTAAGGATGCTATGACATAAGAATCTTGGGAAGCTCATGCCACATGCTTATGACTGACCGCTCTTTATTGTGATGAGTTGTGATGTAAGCATAGCTCATGTGATTTGAGCAAGGGTGTTGGTACTAAGTTAAAGATGCTTTTTTACCCTACTTTTATAACGCAATACAACATTTTGATTAATCCAAGTAAGAAAATAATGGATGTCAGTTAAATATGGTTGATCCTTCACCTTGGCCTAGTGTATAGGGACCTCGTTTTGGACATAAAGTCTTCTTTCTTAAGATGAGTTTAATTACATCACTTTCTTAACCTAACTATACACCATTTCACATTCAAAAATGAGTTGTGATTTAAGTATACCTCTTATGATTTAATCAAAGGAGTTAGCATTTAGTCTGGATTTATGATGTTCTAGAGTTGATAGATATTTTATCGTAATTTTGATCATAAATAAACTAAAACATATCAATAAACCTAAGTAAGGGAATGACCGATGTGAGTTCCTTAACTCGTGATTATCAAGGCATTGGTGATTAGCAAAATTAGAGTTTCCTCCTTAGCATAAAGACTTCTCTCTTACGATAGATTTGGTTTCATCAATTTCCTAACCCAATATTTCATTCTATTTAACTAGCTTGTTTATTTATGTTTATTACTTCTTACCTTAGCCATTACAACTCCTTATATCTATTTATTTTGAATTCCTTACTAGATAACCTTTAATTGGTTGGACATTTACCTTGCACTTTTAATTTGCGATAATTATTTTCCCAAAAATATATTCTCCTTGTTTTTATAATAATAAAATTAAGAAATTCAACCTCCTAGCCTCCCTCTTAGCCTTAAGGCAAGAGAGAGGTTGTTGGTACTAGGCCAGCCCTCAATATAGACTCACTTAAGAGTGCGACATAGTTACTCTATTCCAGAACATAAACATGTCAACTTACGAGACTTGAACTTGGCTGGGGAGGATAAAAACTATTCATCCCAACCAGCCAATCTAAACTCAATTGACTATATGATGTATGTATGTATGTATGTATTTTCTTAAAGGAATTGGTAACTGGGTCGGTTTCTTGCTTACATGACATGGGGTCAATTCCAGTCATTATCACTTAAAGTTCTAGGTAGAACTACTTCCCTCTAAAGATAGCAACACAACTTTGTTATGGTGTTAAGACCTATATAAGCCCCATGTAAATCTGAAACCCTTATTAAGCCCTAGATATTGAGTGATTACATTTATGTTTTTATATTTATGTAGGATAGAAACCATGATGGTCTCATTTTATTATAATTGTATCCTTTATCTCCTACATATATACTAAGGATACCTAGTCTTACATCATCAAATATTGTATTGTACATTATATTCATTGTAAAAGGAGGATTCCCTGTTGAAAAGGAATGCAATTATTGGTTTTTTATCATTTCTAAGGCGCAAGGTTCATAATATTTGGTATTAGAGCTCATGATCCTAAGGTTTTGCTGCGACAAATAGTTCATCATGACATTTTCACTGTAAATTTTTTCTGGAACGTTTCAGATGGTGATACTTGGAAAATATTGAGGATATGTCTCAATTAAAATCTACTTCAAAATTAAGATCTTGGTTCACTATGTTTTTCAAATATCTACTCCAAGAAAGTTAGGGTTCATGAATACCCTTGAAATCAGATCAGTTTGCAATTTTCACTCTAACTTTTTTTATAAGGTTTTAGACCATGAAACTTAAACCACATTGATGTGAAATATTTTTGTACATTACTTTAAAATTTTATATCTTGTTTCACTATAATTTTAGACATATGCTCTAAGGAATTTTAGGTTCCTAAGTGCTCTTGAAATCAATTTCAAATGGATCAATTTGAAAATTTTTAATAATTTTTAATTGTGAGGTTTCAGATAATGAAACTTGGATCATATCAAGGAAAAATGTTGGGGAATGGTTGGTTCAATAATCATAATTTGGTTTCTTATACTTTTGAAGATATATACCATGGAATTTACGGTTTGTGAGTAGTCCTAAAATAAATTTTAAACAAGTTAACATAGTATTTCTACTATATCTTCATTTCTAGGATTTTTTAGATTGTGAAACCTTAAGGAATTTTAGGAAACATAAAAAATCACCTCACCTAGAATTATAATTGAAGAATTGGACATGTGGCACAGTATACAATTTTTTCTCATGGGAAAAGACCAAAAATCTGTTGGCATTATGATACAAGTATTGCTCTTGATGACAACTCACTCAGATGAAAGATCAAAGTATAGCAGGTAAACATCAAAGAATTACAGACCAGTCTTCATAAAATGAAGAAAGAGAGGTATACACAAGTTCACCGTTGACCAAGCTACTTATACACACAGGTTCACAGCATACAAGTCGCGTATACGTACACACGCACTTTCACAGAAGGAAAAGCACGTATACCTTGGAAAACTAAGTTTTTGGTCCCAAGTATTTGGTCCATGGTATTTTGATCCATGGTATTGGTCCAAGGTATCTGGTCTGAAGTATTGATCCTAGGTATTTGGTCCAAGGTATTGGTACTAAGTGGTTTTGGTCCATGGTATTGAGAAAGGCATAAAACTATAAAAGGAGGAGAAGATCATTAGGCCAATGTGTGCAAGTATCAAATATATGAGGAAGTGTGAGATCTAGTATGCAGGTTATTGGGTTATGGTGCATTGCTGGATCTAAACCAAGGATGAACCTTAGCGCATGATGAGGGATCAGATCTAATGATGGATCAAGATCTTAAGGCTTAAAATGAACTATCATTATGTGCTTTTGCTCATGTATATTCTAGATCTGAATACTGACGCATATATTATTTTGTAAATGATATGATCTGGGTATAACTAAAGTCTGGAATTGTTGCAGAACTCTGAATTTATATTTGCAGATGTATACACTGGTTGGCTTTGAGAATAGCGCGTGTACACGCATGTTCGACACATGGAAGTAGTGTATACCTTATAAAATATGTTTTCGTTGCTCATGTTTGCTGTTTCAGAGTTTTGGGTTCTGGCTTGGGTTTTGGTTACTATATTCTGGTGATAGTATTCTTAATGATCAGATTGATGGGTTGTCAAAGTGATTGATTGATTTAGTTGTGGTTGGTTCAAAAGGTGATTGGTTGATGCAGAAGTATTTGATGATTGAATGATGTTGTTGATGGATCCAGTCTGAAAATTTATGAAACATGGTCCTTGGAAGAAGAGAGAAGGTCATAGCCTTATGTAGGTCGGCGCCTACATACTAGCAAACATATTGGCTAGTACAAGAGTTTGGGGGTTGTAGCTCCCTTCCAGGAGAAGCTGGAGAACGAGATAATGTTGTAACATTCTGCATGTAGAAGCCTGCGTGTTGGTATAATTCTGCACTAGTACAAAAATTGTAAACAGATTTTCTTATTATTAAAAGAAGACAGAGACAACAACAGCAGGTAGTTTTCACCTACATTTGGTTTCCACCTTATATCTTGGTGTTCATGTGTGTTGCTTATGTGTGATGCTTTATTCTTCTTTTATTGCACAGTCTAATGAATTCTTGATATATTGGTTAAAGTTCAATGCATGATAAATTGGGTAAATCAAAAGTTCTCTGCATATACGCTGGTTGCCTTAAGTACAGTCCCGTATACACGCTAGTTCACTTAGATGAAGTAGCGTATACAAATCTGTTTTGAAAATTAAATTATTGATTTGATAATACTGATTCATCCCCCCCCTCTCAGTGTTATTTCCAACAATTGGTATCAGAGCAGGTCCTTCAGAAGAAGCTTGATCGCTTAAAGGAAGATCCATCATCATGAGTAATCAAGAAAGCGGGGGATCCATCAAACCACCAATCTTTGATGGGAGAAGCTTTGTTTATTGGAAGATAAGAACCACAACCTATGTTCAATCACTTGGAACAGATGTATGGGAAATCGTGGAAGGAGGATATACATTTCCATTAGCAATTCTTATAGATACGACAGGTAAAAAGCAATATGAAACCAATGCCAAGGTTTTCAATACATTATTGGGAAGTCTATCACAATTAAAGTTTGTCAAAGTTATGCAGCTCAAATTAGCCAAAGAAATATGGGACAAAATTGTTCTAAGCTACGAAGGAGACTCTTAGGTAAAACGTGCTAAACTGCAAACTCTCAGAATTCAATATGAAACTCTTAAGATGCAAAATGATGAAAGTATAGCTAGTTACTTCTTACGTATAGATGAGGTTGTTAATTGCATGAATAATTTGGGTGAAGAGATAAAGGAAGTTACCTTAGTTGAGAAAGTTTTAAGATCCTTGTCTGCTAAATTTGAATCAAAAGTATCTTCCATAGAAGAAAAATAGGATCTATAGTCTGTTACTATGACACAACTTCACGGAATCTTAAATTCCTTTGAGATGAGAAAAGGAGGCTCGTCAGATATGAGAGAAGCTGCATTTAAAGCTTCAGCAGAAGGAAAAGAAGAACTCAATGAATCAGGACATATTTCAGAAGAAGAAGATGAAGTAAACTTTGTCAAGAAGCTTCAACGAGGTTCTGAAAGATTCATAGGTAAACTACCTTTCAAATGTTTTGCTTGTGGTAGAGTCGGTCATTATGCTGCCAAATGTCCTCATAAAGATAAATATGATAAAGGGAAGGAATCTGCAAAATGGAATAGAAAACAAGTTGTAAGTAAAAAGAGCTACTATACTCATGAAGATAGCGATGGTTTATCAAATAGTGATGAATATGAAAATAGTAATGACTATAGACTATTGATGGCTTATGAAGATGATAACTTTTGGGATACTTTAGATGAAGATGACCTTTATGAAGAAATATCTAAACTCAAAATCTGTTTAGAAGAAAAGAATATGATTATAGATACCTTGACATACCAACTTGCTAAAAGATAAAAACACAATGAAAAACGAGAATGTGAAATTGTGGGTCTAAGAAAGAATCTTGAGAAAACAAAAGCTCTCAATCTTAGATTTGCTAAAGAATTAGAAACCTTAAATGAAATTATCAAAGTGCAGCGTTCTCCTCTGATAAAGACAGGTCTTGGATATACTGAAGAAGCATCTCAATCACAGAAGCTGTCAACCTCGACTAAAAGCTATCTTGATGCAGCAAAGAACAATGAACAATATGAAAATCGTCAGCAAAGGCATAAAGCAGATCACCAGGTAAATCTGGCTCAATTTACTTCAAGGATAAATAGAAGCCACAACCAACCTTAGGTAAATCATACTCAATTTGCTTCAAAGATGAATATCAATAGAAACTACAATCACCAGGTCAATAGATTCGATAATCGCAGGAACTTCTTTAATGGCCAATGTTTTTCATGTCATAACTTTGGACACAAAGCTACTCAATGTGTTGCTTACAAGACCATCATGACTAGTGAATCAAAAAATCAAAGGAATGTGACAGGGATCAAGAAAAGTTCCTACAATAACTTTTCTCTTCTTGAAAATGAAATAAAATGCTCAATCTGTAACAACTTCGGCCACGAAGAATCTAAATGCAAGAGTAAATTTTGGCAAATATCTCAAAAGGAGAAAACTCCATTAAATCCCAAAATATGGAGAAAGAAAGAACCGCAAACAAAAAGATGTGGTATAGCCTTGTATGAAAAAGGACAAGAAAATCAGTGGTACATCGACAATGGATGCTCAAAACACATGATAGGTGACAAAGAAAAACTTCACTCATATAACGCCTTAGAAAAGGAAAAGAATGTCTCATTTGGAAATGACACTCCTGCTGTCATAAAAGGTAAAGGCTCTGTTTTCTTGAAAGAAAAGGTTAAAGCTAGGAATGTTATGTATGTTGATGATCTAGAGCATAACTGTTTGAGTATCAGTCAAATGTGTGATCAAGGAAAAGAAGTGGTATTTTGATCAAATGGATGTGTTGTTCGTGAGCTTGATACAGGAGAAACCATGATCAAAGGTACAAGAACTCCAAACAACTTATACATATTCAAGGGAGGACAATAGTAGTGCTATCTAAGAAAAATGATGAAAAATGGCTATGGCACAGAAGATTGGGGCATCTAAGTTTTTCTCAAATAAAAAAAGCATGTAGATGCCAGGCTGTTCATAATCTTACTGATACCAACATTCCTAAAAATACAATATGAAAATCATGTCAATTCGGTAAGCAAACCAGATCTCACTTCATAAAAAAGGAAGGGTTAGCTAGTAAGCCTCTTGAACTTGTTCATACTGATTTATGTGGACCAGCAAGGAAAAAGTCACCTCATGGAGAAGAATACTTTATATTGTTCATTGATGATTTTTCCAGAATGTGTTGGATAGGTCTTCTAAAGCATAAAGATGAAGCATTTGAAAATTTCAAAGCCTTCAAAGGTTAAAAATGAATCAGATCACTAAATCAAATGCCTTAGATCTGATCGAGGAGGGGAATTTACCTCGGATGAATTATTTGACTTTTGTGAACAACATGGAATAAAAAGGCAGTTCTCCACCGCAAGTAATCCTCATCAAAACGGAGTGGTAGAAAGGATGAACATAACTGTTCAACAAATGGCTCGAGCTATGCTATATGAATTTGGAACTCCTGCAACCTTTTGGGGTGAAGCTGCATTTGCCGCTGTCACTATTCTCAACCAAGCAAATGTTCGGGTAAACAACACTCAAACTCCACATGAACTTTGGTATGGTAAGACTCCTACTGTAAAATACAAAGTTTTTGGAAGCAAATGTTACATCAAAAGGGTTGATGAAAAACTTGGTAAGTTTGAACCCAGAGAAGATTAAGGTATTCTTCTTGGCTACTCTTCCCGAAGTAAAGGATATAAATGGTATAATAAAAGACTTGGGAAAATTATTGAAAGTATTGATATTGTAGTTGATGAAGCATGCAAAAATCCAAAACAGATAAAAACCAAAGATTATGACAATGAAGAAGATGAGGATCATTTTCCCACATCAAATCATACTGATTCTGAAGAAGAAACCAATGAAGCACCAGAAGAAGAGATAACGATAGAAGAAAAGACTCTGTCCAGGTATGTTTAGAAAAATCATCCAGAAACTCAAATTTTAGGGGAAAAAGGGGCAGGTGTGTAGACAAGAAGAACTATTATAGAAGCCTCAAGCTATCTAACATTACTATCTTCCACCGAACCTCAAAATGTAAATGAGGCATGCAAAGATGAATGCAGGGTCAAGGCCATGAATGAAGAACTTGAGAAAATTGAAAAGAATAATACTTGGGAATTAGTTCCGAGACCTCATGATAAGAATATCATAGGAACTAAATGGATTTTCAAAAACAAGCTGAACGAAAATGGAGAAGTTATTAGAAACAAGGCCAGATTTGTTTGTAAAGGATATGCTCAACAAGAAGGTATAGATTTTGAAGAAACTTTTTCACCTGTTGCTAGACTTGAAGCCATAAGGATGTTTCTTGCTCTTTCTAGTTTTCAGAAATTCAAAGTATACCAAATGGATGTAAAATCTGCCTTTCTTAATGGAGACTTAGAAGAAGTCTATTTTGAAAAATCAGAAGGATTCATTCTTGGAAATGATGCAAAACTTGTATGCAGACTCAGAAAGGTTCTCTATGGTCTAAAACGGTCTCCAAGGCCCTGGTATTACCATCTTGACAAATATCTCCACCAATAGGGTTTTTCAAAGGGGTCAATAGATAGCAATCTGTATACAAAGATTGACACTGATAAATTGCTAATAATTGTTGTTTATGTTGATGATATCATTTTTGGTGGCAACGAAGAATCAATGAGTCATAATTTTGCTTTAGTAGTGCATAAAGAATTTGAAATGTCCTTGCTTGGTGAGCTTACCTATTTTCTTGGTCTACAAGTTCAACAAAATAAAGATGGTATTTTTCTCTCACAAACCAAATATCTCAAACAGATCCTAAAAAAGTATGGCATGGAATATTCTAAACCAGTATGTAGCCCAATGGTAACAGGATACAATCTCAACTCAAATGATGAATCAACAACAGTACATCAACCAACTTACAGATCCATGATTGGCAGTCTGCTTTATCTAATAGGTACCCAACCTGACATCATGCATGCAGTAGGAATAGTTGGAAGGTTCCAAGCAAATCCAAAGGAATCACACCTTTAGGCAATCAAATCGATTTTCAAATATCTTCAAGGAACACAGAACTTTGGTGTATGGTATCCTAGAGACAAAGATTTTACACTTCATGCATATACAAATGCAGATTGGGCAGGAAGTGTTGATGACATAAAAAGCACTAGTGGTGGTGCATTCTATATGGGTTCTAGGTTAGTGTCTTGGCTCAACAAGAAACAAAGTTCAATTGCATTATCTACAGCTGAAGCAGAATACGTGGCTGCTGCATCTTGCTGCACACAACTATTTTGGATGATGCAAACCTTGCAAGACATTCATATCACATGTACTCCACCCATCTCCATTCCATGTGATAATACAAGTGCCATCAGTATTTCAAAGAATCTAGTCATGCACTCCAAGACCAAGCATATACCCATCAAATATCATTTTCTACGTGAACAAGTGCTTGAACAAAAGGTAAAATTGGAGTATGTTCCCTCCAAAGAACAGGTTGCTGATATATTCACTAAACCACTACCCATAGAGACATTTGAATATCTCAGACAAAAGTTGGGAGTAGTTGCTGCATCATCCTGCTGTTAAATCCTATTTTCTTTAGAGAAAGATGGTTATACGCGAGTTTCATGAAGCATAGTCGCATACGTACGCTGGTTTTTGTGGGCACAGTTGCGTATATGTTGGTTTGAAGAAAAGCAATGGGCTAGACTCAGGAAAAAGGGGTCTGCTATGGTTCTATCAATTATCTACTCTGTTTGACGATGGTTTCAATATGCTGATAACATGTGGAAATATATTGGTCCTCATAAAGTTGTTGATAACTTGATGTATTTCTGATTGATGATGATGCTTTGATATCTCTTACTGACATATGCAATGATCAAATCTGAAAATGAACAGGTGGAACAGGTTTAGGGGGAGAACATGGTTGATACTCACATATGTTGATTATAATGGTTGATGATATGGGATGTTCCCTAGTGATGATATAATGAAGGTTCTTGTGGAAACATCATGCAGTTCTTGATAAAGATGTCTATGGTGTTTTCACATACATATGATATGATTTTGTGCTACCACTTGGAGATATGACATATTCTTAGTTGATTCATGGAAGGTTATGATAAGGGAACGAATCAAGTTGATCTTGATGAGATCAAGAGGGTGAGTTGATATATGCCGACATACTTTGACACAAGTTGATGATATCTTGGGAACTAATGATGGACATATACAGGTTGTTGGTCTGGATGCTATTTGTTATAGACATTTTTGTGCATTACAACTCCAAGCATGAAATGTCCATAAACCAAGGGCTCCTAAGTCCCTAAAAATGTTGTTCTAACCCCTAAAAGAACAAGGTCAACAGATTATAGCTTCTCCCAGAAGTTCTCCACCAGAAACTGCTCAGAATAAGTCAAAACAGAATCATTTCAGCTGTTCCACTGGCTAGGTGTGTTGCATTGCACCTAAATACACTGTGAGGGTGCGTTGCATTTCAAAAGTCCCTTCTGCGGGGTGCAATGGGTGAGAAATGACAAATGGCAGTGTCATTCCGCGAGGTGGAGAGACAATGGAAGCTTCCAGAATCTTCTCCTGTGACACTTGCCTCACTGAATTCGACCAAGGATGAGTAAGAGGCCTTCAGTCTCAAAGTGGAAGCAAGAAATGACAGAGAGAAGACACTAATCAGATCACAAGTTGACTCATCCTCCTTACACATATCTATATATGGATCCCTCATCTCAGAGATCCAGAGGTTGGAATTTTGCATATCTTAAGGAATTGCTGTTGGTTTTTTGAGACAAACATCAGAGTATTGGGTGATCTATGCTTTGTTTGAGGTGAAGAGGGGCTTCTTTGCTGGGAGGTTGATGCTGGGTCAGGAACCACCGGTTGTAACTCCTCCTGGATCTTTTCTTGTTTATAAATAAAAACTATTTGAGTTTTTTCTCCATGCTTGTGTATCATTGATGCTTGTTACGTTTGTATGGTTAACTTAAATTTGATCCTAAGTTGTTTATGAATATAGATCCATGTATTTGTATAGTGTTCTTCTTCTATGATCTTACAGGTACTTTGTGAAGCTGGGCAAGTAAGGGAGCAGGTAGCTGGAGATTGTCAAAGAAGAGAGGGATTGGATCAAAGGATTAGCGCAAGACACAGGTTGGTTCTTTCTATTCCTCTCTATCTATAGTTCATAAACGAAATACAAAAGTAGTTTTTCTTTGTTTGTTTCTAAGGCAGCTGTCACACCTTAGTGGGATAGAGCAGTTCTAAATAGACACTTTTCCCTGTAACAAAATGGTGACTCCACTGGGGAGTTTCTAATTAGTTTGTTTGTGTATCATTCTTTGTTGTTTGTTTCATAAACTTATAAGTGGCATTCGAACAACATTTTCCATAACAAATGCAAAGTAGATAACTGCTGCTTCAATCCATTCACTGGATCTGTTTATGATTTAAATAGCTGATTCACAAACTATCTGATTGCCCTTGTGGTAGCTCTTAGATCCTCCTTAGATCTACCCCTGATTGTTGAATTACTGATTGCTTTTACCCGGCCAAAAACCAAAGACTGAACTGCAAACTGTGACCCGGAACCCGGACAGGTTCTCGTTTTTGGCCCAGCATAGGTACTGTTAAGAGATCCTGAATTTCAGCGCACTTCCTGAAAGGGCAACCTGCGCTGCATTTCAGATTATCTGTGTTACAGGTGCGCTGATCAGACTAGCCCTGTGCAGCTGTGGTTCTTGTGCTTCATTCTTTCCAGTTCTATCTCTGAATTTTGCTGCCTGTGATCAGTATATGTCTGTTTGAAACCCCTTTTCCTTGCTGTTATTTCGCCTCCTTTGTACAAAAGAACTGTAGATGTTTTTTGTGTGTTTGTTGAGTCATTTACAGTTTTCCATTGCAAAAGTAGAATAGTCGCACTGTCGTCCTTTGATTTGAATCTGTCGCAAGTGTTGATTTCGATCATAGGAGAAAGTTTAATTGCTGTAGATGGTCGATTATATTATTACTATTGCCTTTGGTCTGAATTTGTGATTTTCTAGTGTTAAGAAAAAGTGTTCATTTCAAAATCGTAAGGTGTCGTAATCATCTCTATTTTTGATTTCGAAAAAGAGCTTGTTTATATTTGTCGCTTGAAAAGAAATTCAGATTTGTACATCAACTTTCTTTTTAGCATCAATACTAAGAAAGTCGAAAACAAATACATGCATGTGCATTTTCATATAGACAGTCTGTTTGGCTTGATTTAGGAAAGTGCATTTACAGTGTGCTCTTTGCTCTTTGTGAAAAGATTGTGTCTTTCTTTTCCTCTAGTAGCTAGGATTTTCATTGCACAAAAGAGATAAAAGTTTGTTTATCATCTTTAGATTGCATTTTAGGAATTACATCTACATCTCGTGGTGAACCCAAAAGGAAAACTTCATAAGCAAGATCAACTTAAAATAAATTCAATGAATCTAACAACGCTTTGGAACTTAACGCACAACATTTAGAGGTCTAGGCTAGAGACGTATTCCGGCGTCGTAAAGCTTGGTAACTGTTGTCCTCACTGATGGTTGGGTGATTCCTCCACTTTGAGATGATAAGTGCCAGTATGGACTTGTGCTCCCACGTACCGTCGAGTATATTTTGGGAGACCCCTATAGGCTTAAATCCTTTATCCTTAGGAAGCCGTGTCTGCCGCCCTATCGATCGCAATGCACTGAACACAACATTCGGGAAGATTGACTGCCGTACCGTAAAAAGTATTCTGCAGTTTTGCGATTGGTTTGGTAATCCCTCTACCTAGATCTCCAGAGTAGTCCCTTTCGTTCCTTTTTAGACTCCTTAACGGAAAAGGTCCATTTGAGCACTTGTCACTTCAGGCTCATTAAAATCGAAGGAGACTAGAGTCATCTTTTGTTTTTTCTCGACTCTTAAAAACTGAAAAAACAAGTTGTGTCAAAGCGTTTAAAATTAATTTAATTCGGAAACATACTTCCCCTTTATTTTAGTTGATCGAGTAATCTGCAATTGTGGAAGAAATTCAATTGAAACCCCGTCGTTCGCGGAGGCTTACGAGTCAACCGTCTTTGTCTCCGGAATCGAAACCAGTACGGACAAAGCGAACTCGTTTAACCGGTTCCAAATCTCCTATCAAAGTTAGAACAAGTGTTCCAACGACATCAGAGACTCCGGTTACTCCAAACATTTCTGGAATCCCTGCCTCTACAGAAGAAGTTCAACAGCCATAGAAGGACAGTGATACTGATCCTAGTTTGAGAATAAACACTTGTGTTACCGAACCAGTTCCATCTACAACCGGTTTGGAGAGTCTTACTCTTCAAACATCTGTCGCTGCCGATTTCACACCTTCTTCGCCACCAGAAATATTTTACGGACCTGACGGTCTTCCCCTTCCACTTGGTCTGATTGCAATAGAAGAAATTGTAGAAGATCCTCAAACTAGTACTCCAACGCACTTTGGAGTCGGAATCACTCTATATCCTTCTTCATCAGAAGTTAGTCTACCACCAGCGGAAGCTCCTGTAGAATCACTAGGTAATCTTTTGGATAGACTACAAATGTCTGAACAACCGTCAACATCTAGGACTGTGTCATCTGACACAGCGACGACAGAACTCCCTGCTATCACTCCGACAATGTTCGCCGGTATACCATCTGTCCCGACTAGCCCTCAACCACTAGAAGGAGCCCACTCAGGGGCTATTTCGACAGTATGGTCCGTTCCTGTTTGTTTATCCGGAATAATATCTGGAAACTCTTATGTTGAGTCTCAACAAATTGATCCATTTGGAGGTCAATTTGGGCAGTCCGGTCCTCAAGGGCAAACAATTCCCTTGAGTTCTGGATTACCACCGTATGGGGGGTAGTATACCCTTTCATTATCCCCTCCGGGAGGATATCCATACGGGAGTTCACAACAACATTCAGGTTATACTGGAATTACCTCAAGTGGTTGGATACCTATACTACCTCAACAACCAAGAGTTGTGTACTCAATGCAACAATGCGTACCTATGTCGAATATTCTGACTATGCCAGCTATTGTGACGGTGTCGCAAGTTCAAGCGCTGCCTGTTGTATGCCAACCTCAGGTTTCTCAGGTTGTAATGCAACAACCCCTTGACCCTGCGACTCAACCACAATCGCCAACTG
This sequence comes from Pinus tabuliformis, assembly GCA_031772625.1. Classification (NCBI taxonomy): domain Eukaryota; kingdom Viridiplantae; phylum Streptophyta; class Pinopsida; order Pinales; family Pinaceae; genus Pinus; species Pinus tabuliformis. Next base: position 61,835,823 of record CM062819.1, on the reverse strand, counting down.
GTGGAGCGACACAGGTTCAGACGGGTACAATTACCCCTCATCTTGGTCAAACTGTTAGTATCGGACAACAGCACATGGATTCACAACCATGGCTGGTGCAATACCAACAACCGCAATTCCAACAAGTATACCAAGGTTCTGAGCAGCAAATCTTTGCTAACAGTGGACAGCCATACATTCAAAACGGTCAAAATCAACCATTTTACAATGGTCATGTCCACCAACCTTACGAAACATACCAGCAACATATGCATTATGCCGGTATGCAAAGACCAACTGCTTAGGCAATCCCATCTTACCCTGGGTATGCTTCACCTAACCTGAACCAACAATTACCCTTTGTGGCAACTTTAGAGTTACCTGATTTAAATCGATTAACAAATGATCCAATTGCTTACGCCCCTTGGTGGCCAGCGATTCCGCATAAAGTTCCATCAGATATTCCTAAATTTAATGGAAATCCGGGTGAAGATCCATCGAATCACGTGATGACCTTTCATCTATGGTGTTCATCAAACACCCTAAATGATGATTCGATAAGACTTTGCCTCTTTCAGAGGACGTTAACGGGTCCGGCGGCAAAATGGTACATTGAATTGCCTAGAGCTTCGTTCGACAACTTCAGCAACATACCAGCAACATATGCATTATGCCGGTATGCAAAGACCAACTGCTTAGGCAATCCCATCTTACCCTGGGTATGCTTCACCTAACCTGAACCAACAGTTACCCTTTGTGGCAACTTTAGAGTTACCTGATTTAAATCGATTAACAAATGATCCAATTGCTTACGCCCCTTGGTGGCTAGCGATTCCGCATAAAGTTCCATCAGATATTCCTAAATTTAATGGAAATCCGGGTGAAGATCCATCGAATCACGTGATGACCTTTCATCTATGGTGTTCATCAAACACCCTAAATGATGATTCGATAAGACTTCGCCTCTTTCAGAGGACGTTAACGGGTCCGGCGGCAAAATGGTACATTGAATTGCCTAGAGCTTCGTTCGACAACTTCAGTACCTTAGCCACAACCTTTTTAACCCATTTTCAGTTACCAATAAGGTACGAAACAGGAACAGAACTTCTTACCAACTTCAAACAGACAACGGCCACTCACATATCTGATCATATACATGAGTGGCGACGTCGTCGTAGGATGGTAAAAACGTACGTCCCCGATCAGACCATTATGGTTTATCAAGTCATTACTGCCTTCCATCACGGAAGATGTGGCAAAGGGGGGAGTCATAACAGAAGAGCAAGTTATCGCTCGTGCGCAATATTTGGACTTGATTTACACTCAGTCCAGAACGCTCTACGACAAAATACCTGACGCCCCTAGACTGGAATTCTCAATTCCTCCTCCTCCTAAATCAAACAATGACTCTCATGCCGGCGATGGCGTGATTGGCACGACAGACGCGAAATCGACAAAGGCTACATCCAAAAAGGCCCGTAATATTTCAGGTCAAAATGAAAAAGACAAACTTCTTGCTTCGGAAGTAAATGCCGTATCGACAGACAAAGGCAAAGAAACCAAACAACCAGGGAGCAAGAAAAAAGGTGAAGGGAAGAAGAAGAAACAGGAGGAATCATCACCTGAAAAATCTTCTTCAAACCCTCCTGGAAATAGGAAACCAAAAAATCCATGCTTTATATGCGATGAGGATCATTGGACCGCAGATTGTCCACACAGGGCTGAGCTTAAGAAATTCTTCAAGAATTCGAAAACCTCCGCAGTGTTAACTGATCCATTTCCAAATCCAGGAACAAATCTGGTTGAGAGTGGAAATGCTTCCCCGTCTCAAGTGCTAATGTTGTCGGTTTCAAAACAACAAAATGATGCTTTGATATCGACAAGGAACAAGGATTATGGGAATCCACAGCTATCGAACAACAAGGATAAAGATCAACCAAGTAGTTCGACAATGTCTTCGACAGAAGTTGTACCACCCACCATTCCTGAATTGACGATAAAACCGCCAAAGGGAGTAGTACACAAGTCGACATTTAATCCCCGCGCTAGAGTGGCACAGCATTATAACATAGTGGAAGATTTGGCCCAATCGCCATCCGCTATGTCGACTCTTGAAGTACTACAAGATTTCCCATCCCAAAGGCAGGCTTTATTATCGGCCATTGGTGGGATTGACCCAAAGGATTCTAATCTTGTATCCTTCGATCATAAAGGATACGATCCTCAATTACCAGCTCAACTAGCTTTGCTTGTTCAAGTGAAAACCCTCAACAAAACTGTTCATCGAACGATTATTGATGAGGGGGCATCTACATGCATTATGTCGATGAGTTGTTGGAAAACTTTAGGATCTCCAACCTTGTCGCGATCTTCGACGACATTAAAATCATTCGACGAAAGGACATATACCCCATATGGTATCCTAAGTAACTTGAAAGTTGAACTAGGAGGGAAAACGATAGAAATAGATGTTGAAGTCATCGATGGGAATCTTGATTGCAACATCCTACTAGGAAGATCATGGATATATGCCATGGTAGCTGTTGTGTCGACCTATTTTAGAAAGATTGCATTTCCCTTTCAAGGAGGGATTACAATCGTCGATCAACAAAACTTCCTCCCCAATGGTTCTCAAATTACTGGAAGCATTCCCATGATCCATGGAAGCCCCCATTCGCTTCAGAATATCGGAGTAGGCCTACTAAAAGATCCTATACTAATGGGAACTTTCGCTCTTCCACCTCCAATCAATCTGGCGGAAGTAGCGTCGATTGGAACCTGCAACATGATATCTTCTAAAAAGATCTCAGAAAACGATATCGACATGGATCATGCAGTGGTTTTGCCCCCAAGCCCAACAGAAATATTATAGCAATCAATATTCCTAGCATGGGAGGCAAACACAAATCAGGTTGCGCAATCTTCCTTTGATGCTTTAAAAGATTCCCTAATGAAAGCATCATTAATGTACGCCCCTGATTATCAAAGAGATTTTAACCTGTATCTGGCTGCAACCGATACGACTATCGCAATGGTTTTAGTTCAAGAAGTCGATGGAATTGAGCATCCTATATACTATTTAAGTAAAACTTAAATGATACAGAAAGAAAATATTCTTACGTTGAAAAGCTAGCACTCGCAGCCGTTCAAGCAATATAGAGATTTCGACACTATGTCCTCTTTCGGAAAACTACCATTCTGTCAGATTGCAACCCCATGACTTATATATTGTCGCGACAGTTTCTGGGGGGCAAATATCCAAAATGGATAGAAATCCTACAAGAGTTTGATCTGGAATTTGTAAAATCCAAGTCAAAGAAAGCTCTAGTTTTCGCAGAATTATTGTGCGATCTCCCATCATTGTCCAACGATGAAACATCTGAAGAATCAATCGTGTAATAAGTTTGTTTCTGATATCTGCAAGCAATGAATGGTATGGGGATATAATCATTTATCTCCAAACCCAAAAATACAGGCCAAACACCTCCCATTCCGAACAAAAGCGTATTCGATACCAAGCAAAAGACTACATGATCGTCTGTGATACACTTTACCGTCGTGGTATCGATACAGTTCTGAGAAGGTACCTCACCCATGAGGAGGCCGAAAAAGTCCTGAATGATTGTCATTCAGGCGTGTGTGGGGGGCATCAATCTGGATATGCTACAACACAAAATTTTTTACGAGCAGGATACTTCTGGCCAACAATGTTCAAAGATTGCATAACCGCAGTCAGAAGTTGCCATGCTTGTCAAATTTTCGATAGCAAAACCAGAAGACCACCCGCACCTTTATAGCCAATAGTTGCTATTGGGCCATTCGCCAAATGGGGCATCAATTTCATGACATGTAACCCAACCTCGACCGGGGGGCATGGGTATATCATAGTTGCAGTTGACTATTTTACCAAATGGGCCGAGGCGATGCCTACATTAGATAATACTAGTGAAACAACTACCCTCTTCTTTTTCAATCATGTAGTCGCCAGATTCGGCATACCACAGGCTATAGTCACAGACCATGGACAGCTGCCAAACTAGGGTTGTCTCAGGACAGCTCTACTCCATATTATCCGCAAGCCAACGGACAAGTTGAAGCAATCAACAAGGTCCTGAAACGCATGCTGCAAAGGATGATCAGAGTTCACAAAAGAAGATGGAACCTAATCCTGTACTCAGCTTTGTGGGCTTACCGAACATCGGTAAGGAATGCAACTGGGTTCACACCCTTTCAACTGGTATATGGCCTGGAAGCAGTCTTACCAATCCAGTGTGAAATCTCGTCTCTCAAACTCGCAATTGGTCTCCTCCCCGGAACTTTAGAAGAAGAGGCTCATTTCTTGGAATTAATCCAATTGGATGAAACTCGTCGTGACGCCGCTTTGGCTAATGAAGCCCATAAGAAACAAGTCAAGGCGCAGTTCGAAAAAAATGTCAAACCCCGTGTCTTCTCAAAGGTGACTTGGTCTTGCTTTACGATCAAGAATCCGATAAATTGGGAGCAGGTAAATTTAAGTCTTTATGGATGGGCCCCTATATTGTTAAACGAGTGTTAGCAAAAGGAGCCTACGAGTTAATGGATTATGACGGAATTCCACTGGCGCAACCTCGTAATGGGTTGTACCTAAAGCGTTACTATGCGTAATGGTAACCAGTATGCTTTTGTTATATTTTTGTTTTCGCTAAAGTTTTTATTTTGGTCAAGTAATCCACTTTTTACATTTATTGCAGATGTCAAACCTATTGGAGTCATGTGTTGGATATGCCGATGGAGTGAGTCGTAGTTCGCGGAGCCTGTCCTCTGCAGCATGGGCCATTTTTGATCCAAGCGGCGAGCTAGTAAGTTTCAGAGGTGTATGTATTGGTCGATCAACGAATAACATCGCTGAATATAGCGCGTTGATAGAACTTCTCTCTGATGCCATCACACATGGTATACGCCAACTAATTGTCAGGCTAGACTCACAACTCGCAATACTACAACTCAATGGTATCTATTCTGTTCGAAATCCAGCTATTTATCGCATGTTCCTAAGAGTTAAGATTTTGGAAAGACAATTTGATTCTATCCAATATCAACATATTTCCAGAAACTTAAACACATTAACTGACTCATTAGCAAATTATGTGTTAGATAGACATTTGCAACATTTATAAAAAGAAACATTCCATTAATGCTTGTATTTGGATCATGTAACTTAACCAAAATAAAACTCCGAAAATCAAAAATATATATAACTGTTTATGGTTTACACATAATGTTCTGTAACCAAGACAAAATCGGTCAAACGACCCAAAAACTCAAAATGCTAGGGGGCACCCTAGTCTAATGATGCTTGTGATAGCAAGTCACAGCCTGTGCGATCATCGTAAGAGACAAGTCCATCGTCTGGGCACACCAGTAGTATGCCGCTGTAAACTCAAAGGTAGCTCGTCGGTCCTCACATCTGGAATACTGAGAGTGAGGCCCTGTTGTGCTCTACAACAACCCCCCATTTCATATCATTTTTACTTATAAACATTAACGTATGAAATGGGTCCCTTTAAAATTTGATTTGGTATCAATGCTATTATAATCCAAACAAGTCCAAAAAAACTGAATAAATGCACTTTATAAAACTTTCTGGGCAAACCCTTAAAAGAAATCATGTAATGATTTGTCATTGCGATAAAGCGATCGCAAGATCGCATATCGCAATGACACATGAATTATAATTAAGCACCCCAAAGTTTTCTGCCGATGCGCATTCGGCGCATTCGGCGATCGGCGATCGACGATATTCCATGTACATGTTATAATGCTCCATGCCAATAGTCCCGACCCGATACACGTTCGGCGAATTCGGCGATCGGCGACACGCTACCACAGTTGTAATGTTCCCAAAGACTTGTCCCGATGCGATGCGCAATCGGGAATCGGGTATCGCGGCAATCTCACCCAAGTCTTATCGCACTCAAAGTTTTTCGCCGATGCGATATCGCATTCGGCGATCGGTGATATCCAATACGCACCATTAAAGCACACTAATTATATCCCCAATTGCGATCCGATAAAGCGCGGTTTTCAACGAAGAGCCGTTAAGTGATGGGATGGCACAATTCAATTGTAATAAAGGCTTGATCTCTCACGCAATCCTTCATCTACGCTCAACCGCCAAAACGTCCATTGCATGCTTAAGTGAATCGTTCACCCGAATAACGATATAATGGGCATTTAAGAAATGACGGATTGAAAACGGCTAATTAATAAGATCATGTCCTAAAATCTTTTCACGGATTGTATACGCGCCCATTTTAAAAGCTAAATCCTTCAGATACGCATCTATTCATATGTGCTGTATCACTTAAGAGTTTTTATCGCTATCTCTGTGTATTACGCCCAATTGCCTCTTTTTGCAGAATTCATTCACGGAAGCTAGGCCTGAGAAGATGGGGAAGAAGTCCAAGAAGATTGCAGGTTCTTCCGCAACACCAACTGCAGGACAAGCGGCCGCAAACAAGAAGAAGGGACTAATATCCGAGACCACATGCACGGGACTCACCCGAGTGACTTGGCAGGGCACTTATAACCTAATTGAAGCTGAGCAATCACAAAGGATAGTGACAGAAGCTAGTGTGGACTTACTCAAGAAGTCTGATGCGACTCTCAAAGATTTGGCCGACTCTTTCCTTCACAGGATAGCGGCCAGAGATCAAATTCTTCCTTATACTGACGTTGTGCGATGGAGAAATCCCCATTTTGGACAGAACTTTTAATACAAGAGATGGGAGGATTTTCGGGTCATTCAAGCCAGAAGACCTAAGGAAAATGTATCATTTGCCTGAACCAGAGAAAATATATAACAAAGACTTCTTGGAGAAGTTCGCAAGCGAGAATGAGATCGAATCTGAACCTATCAAGGATTGGAGGCAAAATCCCAACAAGCACAAGCACGAATCCTCCGGTAGGTACTCGGTTGACTCTTTGGCTTCTCCTTATTGTTATGCGGGGATTATGATGTGTAGGCTGTGGGGATTGCATGATTCTGCCAATTTTACCATTGAAATGGTTCCTTTAATGGAGGCAGCAGTAAATAGTTGGATTATGGATTGGGCTACTATCCTTTCGAATCAATTAGCAGTAGCTGTTCGTGATTTTAGGTCTCAGTCTGTTGTTTCAGAAAGGAAAATGCCCCCGTTCTACTATAGTGCATATATCCTAGACACTCTTTGTTTCAATTCCGAATTTCCTGTTCTCGGGTGGAGGTGGACTGCACAGGACCCTTCACCCATTCATATATATCATCAAAAATTGTGGAAGTCTTCTTATAAAGACCACCTGTATCAAATCTGTAATGGTTTCATGGTGCCCATTTACTATTCCATTTTTGATAAACCCATTTCAAAAATTTCCTATCAAGCTTCCTTTGATTTACCAGCAGTAGCAAGTTGGTTTGGAGAAGAAAATTTCACCTATATTAGAGTTTTCGGCAGCAAAGTCGACCCACATGTTCTTCCTCTTTATGTTCCAGATAAGCTGCTAGCAAGGGAGATTGCATATCAGATCATGGCTGAGAGTACTACACAGACTCTCAAAATAGAAAAGAAGAGAGGATGGCCATATTTTCCCTTCAGATGTGGCGTTTATACTCTGCATGATCTTAAACATGCAGAAAAGGAAGCCACGAAGCTCCAGTCTTTAACGCTAGCCACGATCCCAAACAGACCATACGACCCAAAAAAGACTGCTTACAATGCATTAGAGCAGGCCAAGTTAACAAGGTTTGAGCATCAGAAGGATATGTTTGATGACTTGTTCATTGCCGCTGAGACAATTGGTCATGTTAAAGAACTCGCTAGGATGCGATATAATGATGTGGGATTAACTGAGTTCAATAAACTCAGAGAACAGAGGTTGCAAACTCTGCCTCTGCATTTACTGGCAACATCCCCAGCAACATCATCAAGCCGACCTGTTCAAGAACAGGAGGAGCAGCAGAAGAAGCAACAGGAGGAGCAGCAGAGAAAAGAACAGGCAGAAAGGCTAGAGAAAGAACAAGCCGAGAAACAGCATAGAACACAATTGGAACAAGAAAAAAGAAGGAACAGGAAGAAAAACAGAGGAGAGAAAAAGAAGAGCAGCAGAGGAAAGAGCAGGAGAAAGAGCAGCAGAAGCAAACCACCAATATAGACACTACTATAGACCCCAATTTATTACAAGAATGGCAGCAATTTCACTCCATCATCAGTGGATTGGAATGTTCGAAAGATGGGGATAATTCTAAGACAAACGATACGCAGGATGTTACCTCTCCTTAGGTTCTAAGTGGAACCAGCGGCCCACCAAGTTCAAAAGAAGTTGAAGTTATTCCAAAAGACCCCTCTGACCAGGTTATTCTACAGATAGAAGATATTCCGCCATTGGATGTTTTCTACAGCCCAAAACACAGGGCAGTTGTAAAGCGGTCAAGGAAGAGACGAAGGATTGATCAACCTTCTATCTTCCCCGAACAAACGGTCACGGGTAATGTAGTATGGAAGGAGGAATTGGATCCCTCCGATGACTTAACAAAGCTATCACAGTATGCAGGCGCTTACTCGGTGGCAACAATTGACAAAGCATCGGAGGTGAGCCTTCTATTGAAGAATAAGGACCAAGAAATCCTTGCGTTACAGGCAAAATTGGTTGAAACGAGGCAAAAAAGCAGCACAAGCCGAAGAACAGTTGCTGGCGCAACAGAAAGAGAACAATCAGCTGACTCAGCAATTGCAAGCAGAAAGGCAAAGGATCGATCAGGATGCAATCCAGAAACAAAAGGAATTGTCGGAGGCGTTGGAGAATTTGAAAGTGGTGAATGAGCAAATGATAAAGACCAAAGATGAGCAGATTGCTCAAATGTCATCGCAGCTGGAAAAGATGAAGGGTGCATCGCAGGTAAAAGAGTTTAAAACAGAGGCATTATTGATAAACAATGCGTTGATAGCTCAGGTCAGACTCTTATGTCAACAGATGGATCAAGCTGAGTCCCTATGTGAGCTAACTACAACGATAAATCAACAGGTAGAAAAGGCCAGGACTGAACTAGATCAAGCGGACGAAGCCATTACTTCATATCTTGACTGGCAAGATACTGATTTGGGAAAAGCAGCGAAATTGCCCAGAATTAATGAAACACAGAAAGATATTCTTTTCACAGAATGGCACACTCAAGTGATGAAGGCAGAAAGGGCGGCTTCAAGATGTAGAACAACCGCCAACAATCTAGTGGATCTAGTCAATAACACTCTTTACCTGGCCAATATGATTTCTCAATGTACACCGGGAAAGATAACAACTCCAAATGCATTAGAGCTAACATGCTACCCTGAATTAGAAGAAAAAGGAAGATTAATCGCTGGAGTTAAAACCTTATCCTTAGATGCATATTGGCTCTTTTTGATCAAGCCACATACACAGAGATCTGCCCTAAAGTGCCTTACAGACGCAATCGGGTGTATAATTCCCGATATCCAAGATGCCACCTACGCTGCACAGCTCAGTTCGCGCCTCAACAAACCTCCGGAAGTTGAGCCAATGCTTGCAATTAATCAACTCAGATTCAAAGGAAAGCAGCCGACTTAATGAGTCACCCTCCCGCTTGCCAGATCGCCAGCCAAAACAGGATCAAGAGTTATTGATACCAGTTTAGTAGGATTTCTGTTTAAGTAGATATTTAAATTAGATTAGTATTTATAGACCCTTTCATTGTTTTGGAAAGGGTCGTAAAATTTTGTAACAGACTTAATAGGCTGAAGTTTGCACTACTGTGCTTCAGTCGCTATTCTTTTATGAAATTGGACCAGTTGTTCTGAATTCGACATTAAATTTTTTATGCAATTGCGCACTATTGCCTTTGTTGAAGACGATTTCTGTGTTGAAGGAAGAACTGCTAATAGCGATTGATATTTGGGAATGTGCTGCAGCTCATATGGTACTTTTATCTACGTTTGAAGTCATTCTTTTTATATGAATTGTTATGCTATATATTCTTGCTAGTATTGAATACATGCATGTGCTATAACCGCAAATCTCTATCTCAGCCCACTATTGGATGTTTTGTGAATTGCATTTCTTTTAAACATGTATGTAGCAATGGTATAAACGATAAAGTGTAGTAATTTCGCTGTTATCGCTTTGTGTAACTATTTATGCACTGCAATCTTGAACAATTTAATATCTATGTTTGGAGACAGAGTCATCTATATGCCTGCCTAAAAGCTCAGATCATCAAACGCTACACTTTAGAGATCGATAAACCCCCGGGGTAGATTATAGTTATTATATTCCTGCAGATAGTTGTAGTTATTTGCTTATCACTAGCATAATCTATAAGTCGCTCATCTATCCCATTTTATCCATTTTTGGGAAACTGGTCCCATTATCCCCAGTCGGAGCCACTATTCCAAACGGAAAAGGAGCTGTACTAAGGTCCGGACCGGGTGGTTTCCCCTATGTTGTTGCAGCGATTTTCGAGGCCTCAACATAATTGGTGCTAGAAGGAGGGCCTCAACTGTGAATGGCACATAAGTCCAAACCTATAAGCCATTCCAAGAGTAATTCCCCCTCCGAATCCCCTCGACCTTCCCATTTGCATACTGGTTCGCCGGTATCCAAACAAGGAGAAGGGGAATCAACTACCACTGCTCAAACCCATCATACCACAGAACAATTAAGTCTTGAATCACCTGAAGTCCAGTCTCTAATCCATAAACTTCAGAGTTTCTCGATTTCACCACAGAAATTTGAGGTATCAGAAAGCAGTGTGACTTCGCAGTTCAATCTCACTCACCCTCTCACCAGACTTCAGAGCGAAAAACTCGGTATTGAACCCACTGAGTTTCCTTTACCTAAAAGGAAAAGGGCGAAGAAAATTACTGAAGGATCTGATAGTGAAGAGCTCTCATCCCCGTCCTCCATTGCATTTTCCCCTCTGCGAGGTCAACCATCCACTCCCCCATTACAAATTGTCGTTCACCAGGGATCAAAAGCCTCAATATCCCAACCTATTCACTCCTCATCTTTGATCCCTTCCCATACATCTGGAATCTCAACGGTAGTGTCAACCACTGTCGCTATCATAATGGCAGACCCATGGACTAGGCCAGGTGCAGTCAACATGCCTGCACCATTGCATGATCTACCAGATGCTCCCGAAAAATGGCTGCCTAAATTTAATCCAGATGATGGAACCCAGGCTGAAGAACACATTAACAATTTTATGTTAGCAGTTAACTTAAAAGGAGTGACAGAACAAGATGTTGTTGTAAGACTCTTCCCCTACACCTTACAAGGATCAGCAGGATCCTGGTATTTTTCCTTACCCTCTGGTTCCATTACCAGTTGGAACACATGCCAAGAGCAATTTCTTACCAAATATGGAGATGATAGGTCCTTAGCTACTTTAATAAACGACCTCTCCAATCTGAGAATAGAGCACAGGGAACCAATAAAGGAGTTTAATGCCAGATTTAATAAACTCCTGAATAAAATCCCTACAGCTTCTAAACCAAGTGAACAAATCCGAAGCGAATGGTATATTACTGCCCTACCTGCCAACATAGCTATTTTTGTAGACAGGGCTGGGAAACCTACTTTAGCTGAAAACATGAGAGAAGCACTTGCTGTTGAAAAGCGCATCAATGCTCTGGAAAAGAAAGCTGCTTTGGAAGATAGAAAAGCTAAAAAAGTCTCATTTAAAGAGGATTCCAAGAAGAAAACCCCAAAGGACCCGTACGACATGGAAGGCTTACAAAAGGTCCTTAAAACGTTGTCTAATGAAATGGTCAAAATAAAGAAGCAGGTGGCCGAAACCTCAAACAAAAGACCATTTAGGACTTTTAAGAAAACTGAAACAAAGCCGCCCAATGTTATATCTAACGCAGATTCAGAGCAAGAAGAAGAGGAAGAGGAAACAACCTCACAAACCGATGATGAAGAACAAGTAGCTGAATGCCACGGAATGTGGGATTTTATACTCCCAAATTCTGATACCGAGAATGAAGAAGAAGCCTTTCCGGTTACTACAAGAAGTAAAAGTACTTCTGAACCTGCCCAGGCAACTTCAAAGAAGAGGAGCGCAGGTGCTGCCACAACAAAGGAAAAGGTTCCTCCAAAGAAGTCGCCTGTAGTAGTTCCCCAAAACCAGCCTTCAACTTCTATTTCTCCTTCAACATCCAAGACATTAGTGATATCTGATTCAATGGAATATAACATTGTTGATGACATGAAGAAAACTAAGGCAAATATAACCATGTTTGAGCTTAGTAAATTAAAGCATCAACAAAAATTACTTCTTAAAGAATTGAATGCGGTTCCCTCTACTCCCCTTCCCAGTGCAAGAGCTGCCAACGATTCAGGCCAGCCTCCTGCAGGTATGGTTGAAGCTACCGATTCAGTTCTAATTGGAGATAGATCGAATTCTCACACTCCACCCTTCCTGCTGACCTATGAGATTTATAATAGAAACCTGCACAACTGTTTAATTGATTCAGGGGCATCATCTAATATAATGCTAGCTTCAGTTTGCTCTAAACTGAATATTGAACCCCAGAAGTCTGCTATTCATATTGTACAGTTGGACAGGACCAAAGTGCAGGTTGTGGGAGAAATTAATTCCGTAACCATCAGGTTGTCTGCCGATCCAAGGATTGTACAACGGATTGACATCTTAATTGCCAACATACCTGAATTCTATGGTTTAATTTTGAGCAGAGATTGGTCCGAAAAACTGCATGGGTATATTTCCACAGATTGGTCACATATGTGGCTTCCCTAAAAGGGAAAGCCAAATCAAATAAGGATCGATCGAGAGAAACATATGACCCACACAGTTACTGAATTTGAGCAAGAAAACCAACCTGTGGCATTCAACAACAACATTTTGGGGAACTATTCGTCAGAATCATTCTTTGGCAACTTTGTTGCCCAACCATCTCCTTTTTCAGTCAATCATTTTACATCTCAGATTGAAATTTTTTCACAAACTGACAAGTCCAGATGTTTTAATGATGCTGAGAAAAATGTAAATATTTTTGTTAATACTCCTTTATTTTGGTCTTTATATTTTGATGGCTCTAAGTCCAGCGAGGGCTCAGGAGCAGGTTGCATTTTGGTTAGTCCGCAAGGAGAAAAGACAATGCTGTCTTGTAGGTTAGAATTTGAGTGCACTAATAACACAGCCGAATATGAAGCTTTAGTCCAAGGATTATATAAAGCAATCGGCCTCGAAGTGCAATATCTAAAAGTATTCGGCGATTCGGAAATCATTGTCAAACAGGTGAGGAATGCAATTCATTGTCTTTCAAGTCACCTCAAGCATTATCAATCGCTAGTACAGGATCTTACCTCACACTTTTCAGCATTTAACATTTCTTCCATTCCTAGGTCACAAAATTCGGCAGCCGACCTACTAGCCAATGTAGCTTCTAAGCTTCTACCTTCTGAAGACTACAGCCTTGATAGATTTTCTGTAGAATTACTTTTTAGGCCTTCAATTCCTGACAATGTCACTAATTGGAGAGTATTTAACCATGACGAAGATATCTTGCAGTTTCTAACTTCCGAAAAATCCTATGACAATCAAGTTATTGAGGAAGATGATCATGATCTACAGATGAAAGAAACGCCTCAAGAAAATTCAATTCCTAAACCAGTAGTGAAGCTTGAAGACCTTTATGATATCAAAGACAGGTTTAAACCTGTAATTAATGCAAAGCTTCAAAGTTCTACCCTTAGGTTTGAATTGATAAATCTAGGCACTGACGATGCTCCTCAAAACATCAACTTAGGATTAGGACTTTCCCAGGAAGAAAAGGAAGCATTTATTAAATTATTAAGAAAAAACAAACAGGTCTTTGCTTGGAAGTATGATGACTTGAAGACATATAATACATCTATTATCCAGCATACCATTCCTATGCTTCCTGATTAGAAACCTATTCAGCAAAAGTTAAGGAAAATACATCCAAATTTGGAGAGCCAGATAAAGTCGGAGCTTAACAAGCTTTTGAAAGCCAAGATTATTTTTCCAGTCCGACATTCAAACTGGGTCTCTAATATGGTGCCAGTCAGAAAGAAAAATGGCGACATTCGAATCTGTATTGATTTCAGGAACCTAAATAAAGCAAGCTTGAAAGATAACTTCCCATTACCTACTATGGAGCAAATCCTCCAATCAGTAGCAGGCTCTGAATTGATGTCTTTTCTTGATGGATTCTCAGGATATAACCAAGTTCTGGTTCATCCTGATGACCAACTTAAAACCACATTCAGAACAAAATGGGCAACATATGCATATCAGAAAATGCCTTTTGGACTCATAAATGCAGGAGCGACATTCCAGAGAGCCATGGATATAGCCTTTAAAGGGTTGATTAATCGATCAGTAGTCATCTATCTAGACGATATTACTGTATATTCTAAGAAGAGATATAATCATTTGCATGACTTAAATCAAATCTTTCAGCGATGCAAAAGATATGGTATTTCTCTGAACCCAAAGAAGTCTTTCTTTGCTCTTGATCAAGGAAAACTCTTAGGCTTTATAGTATCCAAAGATGGCATTTATATTGATCCTGATCGGATCAAGGAAATTTCTGAAATTCCTTTCCCACACAATAAAAAGTCGATGCAGTCATTTTTGGGTCAGATCAATTTTGTTAAACGATTTGTTCCAGATTTTTCTCAAATTGTATTACCACTTCAAACAATGATCAAGAAGAATTCAGTCTTCAAGTGGGGATCAGAAGAAAAACAAGCTTTTGATGTTATCAAGCAATCAATAATCAATGCCCCAGCCTTGAATACTCCAAATTTTTCTAATCATTTTACATTGTATACCGTTGCGTCCGATGTATCTTATGCTGCAGTTCTCACGCAGCCAAATGCTCACAATTTAGAGGCACCAATATCATTCTTCAGTTCAAATCTTCAGGGTGCCGAATTAAATTATTCCGATGTAGAAAAACAAGCCTTTGCTGTATTTAAAGCGGTCAAACACTATAGACCCTTTCTTTTAAAAACCCATACAAAAATAATAGTTCCTTTCCCGGCAGTTAGGCAACTATTAATCCAGAAAGAGCTGGGTGAAAAAAGGGCAAATTGGGTCACAGCGCTTCAAGAATATGACCTAGATATTAAGCCAACAAAGACTGTTAGGGGCCAAGGTTTTTGCAGGATATTGGCTGGAGCATCCAACATTCCAGAATCAAGCGATGCAGATCAAACTCAAGAAATTAATCAGATAAGTGTTATTGATTCTGGATCTCAATATGCCGATTTAATCTTTTTTCTAAAGAATGGTTATGCGCCTCCGAATTTGTCTTACAAAAACAAAAGGGCCATTAGATTAAAAGCAAAGAATTTTAAAATCATTGATGACGTGCTTTTTAGACAGAATTACGATTCTATCTTGTTAAGATGCCTTGAAAAACCTGAAGCCCAAAAGGTTTTGCAGGAGCTACATGACGGACCAGCAGGAGGACATTTCGGAGCTGACACAACAGCTCACAAAATTATTCGTGCTGGTTACTATTGGCCTACTTTGTTTAAAGATGCTCACGAGTACGTAAGGAAATGTCTAAATTGTCAAACTGCTAGCGGAAGACAACGTAAATCAGCTTTCCCCTTGCAACCAATCAACATTGAACAACCATTTGAGCAATGGGGATTGGATATTATTGGGGAGATTACTCCAGCATCTTCCAAACAGCATAAGTATATCCTTACTGCTACCGATTACTTCACAAAGTGGGTTGAGGCAATCCCTTTAAAGACAACAAACTCTGAAGCAATCATTGAATTCATAGATCAATTCATCATTACCAGGTTTGGTGTCCCAAATGCTCTTGTTTTTGATAATGCATCTTACTTTTCAGGCAATGCTATGTTTGATTTCGCTATTAAAAGAGGATTTAAGTTAAAATATTTTGCTAATTATTATCCCCAAGGAAATGGTTTAGCAGAATCTACTAATAAGAATCTGATTAAAATTATTAAGCGAACTATCGAACAAAATCAGAGGAATTGGCACAAATCCTTAGTGTTCGCATTATGGGCTGATAGGATAACACATAAAGCTTCTATTGGAACTTCTCCATTTAATCTTGTTTATGGAAAAGAAGCAATCTTACCCACAAATCTTATTCTTCCTTCTTTAGCCCTAGTGCAGTTCATTGAGGAAACTCCTTCCTCTTCTATTCAGTTTAGACATGACCAGATCCTAAAATTAGAAGAGGAAAGAGAAAAAGCCAAGGTTACTCATGCCAAACACCAGCAAGTCATCAAAGCAACTTTTGATTCAGCCTCATCCGGTTCAAAGCAGTTCCAAGTCGACGATTTAGTTCTGAAATGGGACAAATCCCATGAGGACAAGGGTAAGCACTCTAAGTTCCAGAAGTTGTGGCTTGGACCATTTCAGATCTGTGAGAAGATAGGCCATTCAACCTTTCTATTGCAAGATTTAGCAGGTTCGAGAGATTCTCTCCCTGTTAATGGCCTTGTCTTGAAGAAATTCTTTCACTGAGGAGGTAACCCATTCTCCTTTCATTTCAGTAGGATTTTAATAGTTTGTAGGATTTTAAGAAATAAAGGTTGTGAGATGTCTTCCATTGACCTTTTGCTGTATTTAAAAAGTTGTCCCACAGAATGAATATGAACATTTGCTTTTAAAAATGATAGAATTTTTAACCAAAAAGGATAATTTCTAAAAAATTAGATATCTTTGTATTCTGAAATCACAATTCAAATTTGTCAACTCCTCTCAAATCACAGAAATATTGTAAATCATTTTCTGTTTTTCAAATTGGTCTCTAAAGGTTATCCATACTAAGATAGGAATCAATCCAATCTAAGCATCTTCAACTCTTACTCTGTCATCCATTACTCTTAAGAAGAAGATTGTTCACCCCATTCACTAAAGTTTATGATTTTTCAGAGTGTAATTCTAAAATATAAGATATTTAAGATATGAGGTCTTATTACAAGCCTGCTTACCACGTTCATAGAGAAACAGTTTATCTGACATTACCAATACTGCAAACCAAAACAGGGTAATGGCTTGAAATTTCAAGACAAGGGGTCTCATCACGAGCCAGCTTGTTCAGTTAAACTACTATCAGTGAGTGGCATTGTCAAACAGCTGGCCACCAAACCAGGACAATGGCTTTTTATCTTATCATTGACAGAAAAGAAAAAGGAAATGAAATACAAAATATGTAAAAAATATTTTGAATTCATTCTGTTAATCACACTCTTAATTGGATGGGACAGTGGACAATCACATGGTTAAAAGGTATCCCTGTCGAAACTATAGATGTTTGCTGGCAGCAGAGGCTCTACCTGTGACAGATGAGTTTACTATAAAAGGCTGATTTGGAAAGGTATTCTATTTTATCATTACAAACCAATAAAGACCGATTTCAAAGCTTAGAATGTTTTTACTTTCATACGAAAGAGGGAGTCAACAAAATAGTTTCATTTTTCTCAAAATATATTGAAATCTAGTTATATTAGAAATTTCCCCATTGATTGAAACTCTATTCTTTGAAAAAGCTTAAGTGTTTCTATTTTTGAAAGAGATAACTGGTTCTTCCAGCGAATCGCCAATTGTTGTGCTCTACAACAACCCCCCATTTCATATCATTTTTACTTATAAACATTAACGTATGAAATGGGTCCCTTTAAAATTTGATTTGGTATCAATGCTATTATAATCCAAACAAGTCCAAAAAAACTGAATAAATGCACTTTATAAAACTTTCTGGGCAAACCCTTAAAAGAAATCATGTAATGATTTGTCATTGCGATAAAGCGATCGCAAGATCGCATATCGCAATGACACATGAATTATAATTAAGCACCCCAAAGTTTTCCGCCGATGCGCATTCGGCGCATTCGGCGATCGGCGATCGGCGATATTCCATGTACATGTTATAATGCTCCATGCCAATAGTCCCGACCCGATACACGTTCAGCGAATTCGGCGATCGGCGACACGCTACCACAGTTGTAATGTTCCCAAAGACTTATCCCGATGCGATGCGCAATCGGGAATCGGGTATCGCGGCAATCTCACCCAAGTCTTATCGCACTCGAAGTTTTTCGCCGATGCGATATCGCATTCGGCAATCGGTGATATCCAATACGCACCATTAAAGCACACTAATTATATCCCCGATTGCGATCCGATAAAGCGCGGTTTTCAACGAAGAGCCGTTAAGTGATGGGATGGCACAATTCAATTGTAATAAAGGCTTGATCTCTCACGCAATCCTTCATCTACGCTCAACCACCAAAACGTCCATTGCATGCTTAAGTGAATCGTTCACCCGAATAACGATATAATGGGCATTTAAGAAATGACGGATTGAAAATGGCTAATTAATAAGATCATGTCCTAAAATCTTTTCACGGATTGTATACGCGCCCATTTTAAAAGCTAAATCCTTCAGATACGCATCTATTCATATGTGCTGTATCACTTAAGAGTTTTTATCGCTATCTCTGTGTATTACGCCCAATTGCCTCTTTGTGCAGAATTCATTCACGGAAGCTAGGCCTGAGAAGATGGGGAAGAAGTCCAAGAAGACTGCAGGTTCTTCCGCAACACCAACTGCGGGACAAGCGGCCGCAAACAAGAAGAAGGGACTAATATCCGATACCACATGCACGGGACTCACCCGAGTGACTTGGCAGGGCACTTATAACCTAATTGAAGCTGAGCAATCACAAAGGATAGTGACAGAAGCTAGTGTGGACTTACTCAAGAAGTCTGATGCAACTCTCAATGATTTGGCCGACTCTTTCCTTCACAGGATAGTGGCCAGAGATCAAATTCTTCCTTATACTGACGTTGTGCGATGGAGAAATCCCCATTTTGGACATAACTTTTAATACAAGAGATGGGAGGATTTTCGGGTCATTCAAGCCAGAAGACCTAAGGCAAATGTATCATTTGCCTGAACCAGAGAAAATATATAACAAAGACTTCTTGGAGAAGTTCGCAAGCGAGAATGAGATCAAATCTGAACCTATCAAGGATTGGAGGCAAAATCCCAACAAGCACAAGCACGAATCCTCCGGTAGGTACTCGGTTGACTCTTTGGCTTCTCCTTATTGTTATGCGGGGATTATGATGTGTAGGCTGTGGGAATTGCATGATTCTGCCAATTTTACCATTGAAATGGTTCCTTTAATGGAGGCAGCAGTAAATAGTTGGATTATGGATTGGGCTACTATCCTTTCGGATAAATTAGCAGTAGCTGTTCGTGATTTTAGGTCTCAGTGTGTTGTTTCAGAAAGGAAAATGCCCCCGTTCTACTATAGTGCATATATCCTAGACACTCTTTGTTTCAATTTCGAATTTCCTGTTCTCGGGTGGAGGTGGACTGCACAGGACCCTTCACCCATTCATATATATCATCAAAAATTGTGGAAGTCTTCTTATAAAGACCACCTGTATCAAATCTATAATGGTTTCATGGTGCCCATTTACTATTCCATTTTTGATAAACCCATTTCAAAAATTTCCTATCAACCTTCCTTTGATTTACCAGCAGTAGCAAGTTGGTTTGGAGAAGAAAATTTCACCTATATCAGAGTTTTTGGCAGCAAAGCCGACCCACATGTTCTTCCTCTTTATGTTCCAGATAAGCTGCTAGCAAGGGAGATTGCATATCAGATCATGGCTGAGATTACTACACAGACTCTCAAAATAGAAAAGAAGAGAGGATGGCCATCTTTTCCCTTCAGATGTGGCGTTTATACTCTGCATGATCTTAAACATGCAGAAAAGGAAGCCACGAAGCTCCAGTCTTTAACGCTAGCCACGATCCCAAACAGACCATACGACCCAAAAAAGACTGCTTACAATGCATTAGAGCAGGCCAAGTTAACAAGGTTTGAGCATCAGAAGGATATGTTTGATGACTTGTTCATTGCCGCTGAGACAATTGGTCATGTTAAAGAACTCGCTAGGATGCGATATAATGATGTGGGATTAACTGAGTTCAATAAACTCAGAGAACAGAGGTTGCAAACTCTGCCTCTGCATTTACTGGCAACATCCCCAGCAACATCATCAAGCCGACCTATTCAAGAACAAGAGGAGCAGAAGAAGAAGCAACAGGAGGAGCAGCAGAGAAAAGAACAGGCAGAAAGGCTAGAGAAAGAACAAGCCGAGAAACAGAATAGAACACAATTGGAACAAGAAAAAAGAAGGAACAGGAAGAAAAACAGAGGAGAGAAAAAGAGGAGCAGCAGAGGAAAGAGCAGGAGAAAGAGCAGCAGAAGCAAACCACCAATATAGACACTACTATAGACCCCAATTTATTACAAGAATGGCAGCAATTTCACTCCATCATCAGTGGATTGGAATGTTCGAAAGATGGGGATAATTCTAAGACAAACGATACGCAGGATGTTACCTCTCCTCAGGTTCTAAGTGGAACCAGCGGCCCACCAAGTTCAAAAGAAGTTGAAGTTATTCCAGAAGACCCCTCTGACCAGGTTATTCTACAGATAGAAGATATTCCGCCATTGGATGTTTTCTACAGCCCAAAACACAGGGCAGTTGTAAAGCGGTCAAGGAAGAGACGAAGGATTGATCAACCTTCTATCTTCCCCGAACAAACGGTCACGGGTAATGTAGTATGGAAGGAGGAATTGGATCCCTCCGATGACTTAACAAAGCTATCACAATATGCAGGCGCTTACTCGGCGGCAACAATTGACAAAGCATCGGAGGTGAGCCTTCTATTGAAGAATAAGGACCAAGAAATCCTTGTGTTACAGGCAGAATTGGTTGAAACGAGGCAAAAAAGCAGCACAAGCCGAAGAACAGTTGCTGGCGCAACAACAAGAGAACAATCAGTTGACTCAGCAATTGCAAGTAGAAAGGCAAAGGATCGATCAGGATGCAATCCAGAAACAAAAGGAATTGTCGGAGGCGTTGGAGAATTTGAAAGTGGTGAATGAGCAAATGATAAAGACCAAAGACGAGCAGATTGCTCAAATGTCATCGCAGCTGGAAAAGATGAAGGGTGCATCACAGGTAAAAGAGTTTAAAACAGAGGCATTATTGATAAACAATGCGTTGATAGCTCAGGTCAGACTCTTATGTCAACAGATGGATCAAGCTGAGTCCCTATGTGAGCTAACTACAGCGATAAATCAACAGGTAGAAAAGGCCAGGACTGAACTAGATCAAGCGGACGAAGCCATTACTTCATATCTTGACTGGCAAGATACTGATTTGGGAAAAGCAGCGAAATTGCCCAGAATTAATGAAACACAGAAAGATATTCTTTTCACAGAATGGCACACTCAAGTGATGAAGGCAGAAAGGGCGGATTCAAGATGTAGAACAACCGCCAGCAATCTAGTGGATCTAGTCAATAACACTCTTTACCTGGCCAATATGATTTCTCAATGTACACCGGGAAAGATAACAACTCCAAATGCATTAGAGCTAACATGCTACCCTGAATTAGAAGAAAAAGGAAGATTAATCGCTGGAGTTAAAACCTTATCCTTAGATGCATATTGGCTCTTTTTGATCAAGCCACATACACAGAGATCTGCCCTAAAGTGCCTTACAGACGCAATCGGGTGTATAATTCCCGATATCCAAGATGCCACCTACGCTGCACAGCTCAGTTCGCGCCTCAACAAACCTCCAAAAGTTGAGCCAATGCTTGCAATTAATCAACTCAGATTCAAAGGAAAGCAGCCGACTTAATGAGTCACCCTCCCGCTTGCCAGATCGCCAGCCAAAACAGGATCAAGAGTTATTGATACCAGTTTAGTAGGATTTCTGTTTAAGTAGATATTTAAATTAGATTAGTATTTATAGACCCTTTCATTGTTTTGGAAAGGGTCGTAAAATTTTGTAACAGACTTAATAGGCTGAAGTTTGCACTACTGTGCTTCAGTCGCTATTCTTTTATGAAATTGGACCAGTTGTTCTGAATTCGACATTAAATTTTTTATGCAATTGCGCACTATTGCCTTTGTTGAAGACGATTTCTGTGTTGAAGGAAGAACTGCTAATAGCGATTGATATTTGGGAATGCGCTGCAACTCATATGGTACTTTTATCTACGTCTGAAGTCATTCTTTTTATATGAATTGTTATGCTATATATTCTTGCTATTATTGAATACATGCATGTGCTATAACCGCAAATCTCTATCTCAGCCCACTATTGGATGTTTTGTGAATTTCATTTCTTTTAAACATGTATGTAGCAATGGTATAAACGATAAAGTGTAGTAATTTCGCTGTTATCGCTTTGTGTAACTATTTATGCACTGCAATCTTGAACAATTTAATATCTATGTTTGGAGACAGAGTCATCTATATGCCTGCCTAAAAGCTCAGATCATCAAACGCTACACTTTAGAGATCGATAAAACCCCCGGGGTAGATTATAGTTATTATATTCCTACAAATAGTTGTAGTTATTCGCTTATCACTAGCATAATCTATAAGTCGTTCATCCATCCCATTTTATCCATTTTTGGGAAACTGGTCCCATTATCCCCAGTCGGAGCCACTATTCCAAACGGAAAAGGAGCTGTACTAAGGTCCGGACCGGGTGGTTTCCCCTATGTTGTTGCAGCGATTTTCGAGGCCTCAACAGGCCCTCAACCTGCTCCTGCAATGCTGTGAGAGTCTCGGCCACATCGAGGTCACGAAGAATAGCCCTTCCGACGACCTCTCCTGCTGGGGCAGCAGCTGGTACTCTCAGGCGAACTACTGGACGAACGGGACCAACATCTGCATGTACACATGTGTTTGATTAAAGTCTTGATAGAATAAAGCACAAGGACATTATAAACACAAAACGATAAACAGGAATATGGTCAAAATTTTTACCAATGGCGCCCCACTGCTCGCCATCCGGCAGTACTAAATCTGGATCACCCCGGAAGTCCATGCCAGCGTATGGATGCTCAGAATAAACCATCTCCTGAAGATCAAACCACCTGAAGAAGGTATCAGAAAATGAAATCTGAGACTGGCCAACATGCCTAGACATATGGTCAACCCATCTCTGCATACGTGGTTCAGTAGGAGAAGGTAAATTGAGTGCAATGTACTGCGGCTGCATCAGTGGTATCTTCTCCAAGGCAAAGGCGGTCAAAATAGAACCATACCCAAAGTTCTTCAACCTTCCGCTCTTTATCTTGGTCAATTGTTCTTTCATCACGAGAAGTACTGCGTCACACCAGTTGAACACCTTCAGTTGGAGGCATTCCAGGGCATGCTGCATGTAAGATCGGTTGGCTACATGAAGAGCCGCACCACCGGCCATCCTACCAAAAGTAAACAGAATAGTCCTGAGGGACCTGTCAGTGACATCACGGATGATGATCTTGTCGTCTTTACTCAGCTGAGATCCTTCTCTGCAGTACCGGTGGACATAATCTCTCACAGAATCGCCTCCTCGAGCCAAACCTGACAAAGAGATGGGGGCACCCCGCCTCGACAAGCCAGTCAAGAAATAGATGTCTACTACAGTCAAAGGGATAGATTTTCCCCTGATCTGGAAAACTTGATTGGTAGGATCCCAAGCATCGAGAAAATACTGCAGTAAGTTGATCCGCTGTCTCATGCTAGAAATGCGGAAGAACTTCAGCTTGCCACAGTTCCGCAGCGCGTTCACTGTAACTGGATCATGTAGGGCAAGCATGTCCTCTTCTTCATGCTCACATTCTCGCCATGTAATGGTCATCTTACTCCAAAGATCTCTGAAAAACAAACAAGAGAGGAGTTAGGTCCTAATTTTGGTGAGAAACAGGTAAAAAATTCCATCAAAAATTGTGCATCAAATTCCCTTTTTGCGCCCAACGCACCTGCAGCAATGTTCTAGGTGCGTTGAATGTCAGATTGCCTTTAGACAGGCCAACATTCAACGCAGTTTTCGATACACTGAGGGTGCGCTGATGGCAGAACGCGTTCTTGAAACCCCAAGAACTTAGAAAAGCTAGGAATCAAACTCAAAATGCAAAATGGAAACCATGAAATGAAAGAGCTCAAGTTTAGCTCCTACCCGGTCCAGACGGTGCCGAGAATCGTCCACAGAATCTCCCGAAATCAGCTGATGAAAATCGAGGGGGAAAAACACCTCCAAAGCTCCAACAAACCAAGTTCAAATGAAATGGTAAAATGAGAGGTAAAAAACACTTTTTCATTACTTTTACGTAGTTCAAAGTAAAATATTAGTGTTCTAACTCGTTTTCAAGCAAATATTGTTCATTTCTGGCTAGTTTGATGAAGCAGTTGAAAATACAGTACGATCTTTGAAAGGACAAAGCTATTTATGGTAAAATCAAAACAAGACCATCTAATCGAGTAGTTTTAGTACATAGTTCAAGCTCGTTAAAAAATAAACATAAGACATGAGCAAATGTTTCCACCTGCGTTTAAGCTCGTTAAAAAATGAACTATTCCCTGGTAAATAACCGCCATGAATGTAGTACTTTAGCCATTAAAGCCTTGGTCGTGTTTGCACCGTCACCTCCACTTTTTCATTGGCCGATCATTCACCTCCATTTGATTGTTTACCCATTTTGAGGAACATCTGCGAAGAGTGATTTCACTAGCCATCCTTGTGACACTGCCGTGATTGGAAAATTCCAAACCTTACCTGGAATCAGCTGCTACCCGTTTTATCACTCGTTCCTCAAAATACGAGTCTCCTTTAAGTTCTTTTCAACGGACTCGTAAAATATGAAAAGATTGCCGAGTCCTTGGCCTTCCAGCTCATTAAAGGGACAGGAAGTGCTATCCCTCATCTAGATTTTAATCTTTTTGGACCTGAGGGATTATTGCACAAAAAGATCGAGCGCTTGTTTTGTTCGGCTCGTTAAAACTATCGAAAATTCATCCCTTCTGTATTGTTTTATACTTTTTCGGACTTAAGGGATTAGATGAAAAAAAAGGAATTTTGGAGTTACCTTTACGTTCCTTTTCAGACTCTCTAAAATTGAAAAGGACCAAGTTATCTTTGTCGTTAAACTCGTTAAAAAGATTAATAGCGACAAACTTGTCTTTAGACGAGAACGAGTTTCACTATCGCTAGGCTCGTTAAAACATAGCGATGGGTTTGCCCGAAGGGAAAATTATAGAACAAGCATATGTTATCCTCCTCAAGCTTGACAAAAATAAAGAGGTAGTGGTCAGCAATGACTGGGGAAAATTGGGAAGAAAACTCAAAGAATCTTTATTGGTAGCAAGTCGCTCTTGAACATGACACTTCCACTCCGTGTCCGAGTCGGGTTGGGTTGTTTCATTCACCGGTCACATCGCCATGGTCACGCCATACCATCCACATTTTGGGTTAATGCTACCAATCCATCACATCAGTGTCGCCGACATGTTCAAGAGAAGTCATCCAGAGAAGTCACCTGTGTCTCACCCACTACCATACATTATACTCCATTCTTTCATGACCGCCACCCTGAACATTATATCATCAGATATTTTTCACCTCCATCAAAATCATTTGCTTTGTTCTGTGTCATTGATGTGGGATTCATTAAGGCCCTCCTGTGACGGATCACTTCTTGTCGACATCAGCTCATTATCCAAGAAGTTGATCTAGGAACACCCCATTCAGTACTTTGAAGCTTGCATGCCTCAATGGCAAGTTTCTCACTTCTGGCGACAGGTTTACATCAATGACCTTCGACCGAAAGAATTTGCGTGGTGTTCGACACCAAGTCCTTTATTCACACCACGTGGATTGTACTGCAGTACCTTGAGGATCATTATCATTATCAGTGATTCCTCTCGCACTTGTTAACAGTTTACATCATTGACTGGTAATCAAGCGATGTCTTTCCATGTTCGACTTCAAAACATTTCTCACATGGATCGACTTGTACTTCGAGTAAAGATCGGACGAGATTGAAGACCCCAGATCTAGTTTCATCCATCTGGGTTGCGATATATATTCAAGGAAATAAAGACATCAAATGTACATCATTGCGGCACAGATAATCATCCTACCAAAAGGATGATGGCTCTATCAGAATCATCAGTCTACGCTCAGACGATTGTCTGTCCTATGTACATGAAAATGAATTTATAAAGCTGAGCATGGGAATGCCCGCCTCAGCTAGATCATGAAAATAGTATGAAGATAATGTATTGTATTGTATCTTATTACAGGTCTCCTCCCAACATTGAAAGAACTTCGGATCCTCATAATAAAGCATTTCACCCGACACCAAAAGGTTAACGGCCTCATACTTTAGGGGGCAACTGTTATAGACATTTTTGTGCCTTACAACTCCAAGCATGAAATGTCCATAAACCAAGGGCTCCTAAGTCCCTAAAAGTGTTGTTCTAACCCCTAAAAGAACAAGGTCAACAGATTACAGCTTCTCCCAGAAGTTCTCCACCAGAAACTGCTCAGAATAAGTCAAAACAGAATCATTTCAGCGGCTCCACTGGCTAGGTGCGTTGCATTGCACCTAAATACAAAGTGAGGGTGCGTTGCATTTCAAAAGTCCCTTTTGTGGGGTGCGATGGGCGAGAAATGACAAATGGCAGTGTCATTCCGCGAGGTGGAGAGACAATGGAAGCTTCCAGAATCTTCTCCTGTGACACTTGCCTCACTGAATTCGACCAAGGATGAGTAAGAGGCCTTCAGTCTCAAAGTGGAAGCAAGAAATGACAGAGAGAAGACACTAATTAGATCACAAGCTGACTCATCCTCCTTACTCATATCTATATATGGATCCCTCATCTCAGAGATCCAGAGGCTGGAATTTTGCATATTGTAAGGAATTGCTGTTGGTTTTTTGAGACAAACATCCGAGTATTGGGTGATCTATGCTTTGTTTGAGGTGAAGAGGGGCTTCTTTGCTGGGAGGTTGATGCTGGGTCAGGAACCACCGGTTGTAACTCCTCCTGGATCTTTTCTTGTTTATCAATAAAAACTATTTGAGTTTTTTCTCCATGCTTGTGTATCATTGATGCTTGTTACGTTTGTATGGTTAACTTAAATCTGATCCTAAGTTGTTTATGAATATAGATCCATGTCTTTGTATAGTGTTCTTCTTCTGTGATCTTACAGGTACTTTGTGAAGCTGGGCAAGTAAGGGAGCAGGTAGCTGGAGACTGTCAAAGAAGAGAGGGATTGGATCAAAGGATTAGCGCAAGACACAGGTTGGTTCTTTCTATTCCTCTCTATCTATAGTTCATAAAGGAAATACAAAAGTAGTTTTTCTCTGTTTGTTTCTAAGGCAGCTATCACACCTTAGTGGGATAGAGCAGTTCTAAATAGACACTTTTCCCTGTAACACTATTGACAAATGCTATTGATGGTGCAGATCATATAGTAGTTGATGATGACTATCATGGTCTTGTTTAAGATATTTGGTCTCTGTTATATATGTCATGTATATCATTTAATGTAAAGGTCATGAAAATACCTAATTTGTAACCCAACTATGCATGGGATGGATGATGTAATGTACTTGTTTTTGTCATGTATAAACAATTGGTATATCCCCACTTGGTTGGGTGGATGAGCCAAATTTGGTATATCCCCACTTGGTTGGGTGGATGAGCCAAATTTGGTATATCCCCACTTGGTTGGGAGATGGATGTATGTATGAGTCATTGGTGATAGGAAGGTCATTGGTGATGTATGTATAGAGTCATGTTATTCTTTTAGAACATCTTTTTGCAGACTTTGCTTGTGCTCAGGGGGAGCATGGATTCGATCATGGGAGCTCAAACAACACACTTTAGCATATCAGAGAATTCAACATGTACTTAGGGGGAGCATGACCCTTTTCCCTTGATGAAAAGGGGGAGAGTGACTTGGTGTGGTTGTTGCCATCAAGTCGAAAGGGGGAGATTGTTGGAATTATGATACAGGTACTATCCGTGATGGAAACTCACTCAGATGAAAGATCAAAGTATAGTAGGTAAACAACAAAGAATTACATATCAGTCTTCATAGAATGAGGAAAGAGAGGTATATGCAGGTTCAACATTGACCAAGCTGTGTATACATGCAGGTTCATTGTATACAAGTCACGTATACGTACACACACACTTTCACAGAAGGAAAAGTGCGTATACCTTGGAAAAATAAGTTTTCATTCTGAAGTATTTGGTCCATGGTATTGGTCCAAGGTATCTTGTTCGAGGTATTGACCCTAGGTATTTGGTCCAAGGTATTGATCCTAAGTGGTTTTGGTCCATGGTATTGAGAAAGGCATAAAACTATAAAAGGAGGAGAAGATCATTAGGCCAATGTGTGCAAGTATCGAATATCTGATGAAGTGTGAGATGTAGTATGCAAGTTATTGGGTTATGGTGCATTGCTAGATCTGAACCAAGGATGAACCTTAGCGGATGATGAGGGATCAAATCTAATCATGGATCGGGATCTTAAGGCGTAAAATGAACTATCATTATGTGTTTTTGCTCATGTATATTCTAGATCTGAATACTGACGCATATATTATTCTGTAAATGATATGATCTAGGTATAACTAAAGTATGGAATAACTGCATAACTCTGAATTTATATTTGCAGATGTATACGCTAGTTGGCTTTGAGAATAGTGCGTGTACACATAGGTTAGACACATGGAAGTGGTGTATACCTTATAAAATATTTTTTAGTTGCTCCTATTTGCTATTGCAGAGTTCTGGGTTCTGGCTTGAGTTCTGGTTACTGTATTTTGGTGACAGTATTCTGAATGATTAGATTAATGGGTTGTCAAAGTGATTGATTGATTCGGTTGTGGTTGGTTCAAAAGGTGATTGGTTGATGCAGAAGTATTTGATGATTGAATGATGTTGTTGATGGATCCAATTTGAAAATTTATGAAACGTGGTCCCTAGAGGAAGAGAGAAGGTCATAGCCTTATGTAGGTCTGTGCCTACGTACTAGCAAACATATTGGCTAGTACAAGAGCTAGGGGGTTGTAGCTCCCTTCCAGGAGAAGCTGGAGAACGAGAGAAGGTTTAACCTTCTGTACGTAGAAGCCTGCGTGCTGGTATAAGTTTGCGCCAGTACAAAAATTGTAAACATGTTTTTCTTATTATTAAAAGAAGACAGAGATGATAGCAGCAGGTGGTTTTCACCCACATTGGGATTCCACCTTATATCTTGGTGTTCATGTGTGTTGCTTATGTGTGATGCTTTATTATGCTTTTATTGCACTATCTAATGAATTCCTGATATACTGGTTAAAGTTCAATGAATGATAAATTGGGTAAATCAAAAGTTCTCTGAATATACGTTGGTTACCTTAAGTATAGTCGTGTATACATGCTAGTTCACTTAGCTGAAGTAGCATATACAAATCTGTTTTGAAAATTAAATTATTGATTTGATAATACTGATTCACCCCCTTGCCCCTCTCAGTATTATTTCTAACAAAATCAACAAGTTTGGTGAAATTACCATAACTTTCACTTGGCACATCAAATTATATTCACACATATGAAATTGTAGAAAATAGATATTGAAGTATTACAGACCAAAGTTGAAATCTAGAAGGTTTTGATGTGGTGATCAACACCCTCCAAAATTTTACCTACACTTGAATTTTGGAGCCTACCAAGGATATTATGATATGTCGCCTTATGGTCACTTCATGGTCGATTGATGTTTGCTAAGGGTTTAAGTCTTCTTTTAAGATTCTAAGTGTCAAAGTCACTTTCTCTCACATGCTTGGCCCTTGATTAAAAAATGAGTGCATATTTCTCATGCAAGCCTAGACATCGAAATTCAGTGCACCATACCACTTGACAATACCTCTCACTTTGGTTGCAATTGTACTCTTATTCCAGTGAGTTTTCACAACTATCAATTTTGTGCACTTTTTCTTTCACAAGTGTCACTTTCACTTTCACGACTGCCAGTTTTTCTTGCTTTCACTTTAACAAGTGTCATTTTCATGTTATCTTTGCTTAGACATGTGTCATTTTCACTTTCTTCATCTTTTGCAAGTGTAGTTTTCACCTTTTCTTACGGTCGTAAGTGTTTCTCTTAACTATTTCACTCTTGCATGTGTCACACCTTTTCACACCACTAGAGGTAGGTCTAGGACACTCTTCTACACTAGACGGTCCTACATATCATTAGAATATGCACTAGACACATTTCTATTACTTAGCACACTTTCTGGTCAAAGTTGATACTTTTGTCGCAACATGTGTTCTAAGTGTCGTAATGTGTCATTTTAACTGTCGCACTTAGAAACGTGTCACTTTGTTTTCATTTCAAGGTGTTATTGGTGTTCATGAGTCATGTGCATTCCCCTAGATTTTATTGATGGAATTTATGTGTGTGATCCATGTTGAGCCTTGTTTGGATGTTTTTGCCTCTCTTACTCTATTGATCCCACACTTAGCCATTTTGGAGCTCCTCTTGGTTCTACTACCTAGTGAAAGCTATGAAGGATTCAACCCTTCACCAGGTGATGAGCACTTTCTATTCGTGAAACTTATTGATGAGATTAAATGGCTAGATGACCATACCTGGATTACTATATTTATAGGACCATAAAACATAGTAAAAATATTATAGCAAAAATGCCACTGTTGGGAGAATGTCCCGTCGGGGTCAATTTTGGTGTTACAAACCCATGTTTTGGGGCAGAAGGCCCGAATTTTGTATAAAGAATGTAAAGTCTCTACATTTTGTGGTCGTGGAGCGTGAAGATATCTAAAGTCAAAAAGGTTTTTCCACCCTTAGTCTAGATAGGTTGTGTCAGTTTTGGAGATCTGCCCTTGGTCTGCGAACGATGGGCTTGTATAAAAAGGAGGTTCTGAAAGACGAAAGGAGAAGTACATTGATAATCCCTAAGGGCTTATTGATCTCCACGAAGAAAGGAGTGAGGGTATAAAATCGACATCATGACTATCTCAGGGTGCAGAAACTTGGTTCCTGCATCCCCCCATACTGCTTTGGGTGAGACTTCAGTCTACGATCCACAGATTGATGTCAAAAGGGCCAGTAGTGTAGGGATTTGCTTGGCTACTTAACGCTGAACCTGGGTCAGGGCCCATCAAGCCAACAAATGGTTTCATTGTCGGGACCAGGATTTGCATAACGAGATGTGTGATGTCGTATCATTGGAATCCAACTAAGAAAGAGATAAAAAACTGGTTGGATAGAAAGATCCACGAATTTGCGGTGCAAGAAAACAAGAATCCATAATTGACGAAAGAATAGTGGTTGGATAGATATTTGTACATGGAAATACATGAAATCTTCTTTTGTTCCTTCCCAGTTGAGTTATACGAGTGGATCGCAAAGTTGGCAGACAGCCAAGGAAGGTGGAGGTTTGACAATCTGATTGTTTGGACACTGGAGTTAGTAAGGAGATTGGAAGCTTCTGAAGATAAGATCACATGCACTGTTGAACATTGGATCAAATGCATCATAGGAGGATTTGTGACAGAGCCCACGGTCGATACCTCCGTCAGTTACAACGAAGCAGAGAGCCTCTTCTTTAAGGGATTGCGAGGTAAGTATTTGAAGTCACTAAATACTTGGACTAAGATTCTCTTGTGTGAACAATGGGTCATGCAACTACCTTGATGTTTGGAGCTATGCGAAGCGAAAAGTCTTTCAGGGACGAAGGAAGAAAAGGCCTTGAGTATAACCCAGTGATCGGGCCTCCTTTATGTGACGATGAAGGAGAAGCACAGTCTTCTCCACTGAGCATTGTTCAGTTGATAAGACAAGGGTTCCCGCGAATACCTACACCATCTCCATCCTCATCCCATCCATCCACACCGCCTCCATCCTCACCCACACCTCTCACCCCATCGCCCACACCACCCCCACCTCCACTGTTGTTCAACATGGTGAACTCTACAAAGCTACCTGTATTCAAGGGTGTAGGAAATGAAGATTTGACCAGTTTTGGTTCGTTGTGAAGGCAGTATGGAAGCTCAGGGTATCACAAATGACCAGATGAAGAAAGCCATGCTGGTTATTGCTTTTCAGGATCACACACTAACGTGGTACATTAAGTACATTACTAATAACCCAACGTCCGCATTGGCAGATATCCAGGCCGCACTGAATAGAGAATTCAGTAGACCTAAGTCTCAAGCACAGTCGATTGTGGGATTCAAGGAGATCATGTTGAAGCTGGGGGAGTTGCCCTAGGCTTTGGATCAAAGATTGAAGTGTATGATCCATGAAGCCAACATGAACCTAACTTATGGGCAACGCCGTGAATGGTTCGTGGCCTCACTCTTGCCCCACCTAAGGGTTGCGCTATCACAACAGAAGATTGGGATCCAGGCAAAAGCTCTGGAGATCGCGATGAGGTTGCATGAGACACCAATGCAGGATGCTAATATGGGGATTCAACAGATTCATGCACATTTGCAAAACCTCTGCCTCGAAATGCAAAGTCTGATGAAGGATAGAACAGCTCGGCCAGAGGTGCACGTAGAAGTTTGGTGCCTAAAATGAAAAGGCTAGGGGAATGACAAGGATCACTACCCAGTCTTTGCGAACTATGTTGCAGCAATGGGACCAATGCCTCTACGACTAGAGGCTATGGAAAGGCCAAGTACAGGGCCTGTGCTATGGTGTGCTATATGCTAGGTAGCTGGGAAACATGTGACTGACAATTTCCATTTGCTACAGAAATTCCTACAAACACCACAACAACTCTTTTGCCATTTCTGTCAATCAGTAGGTCATGATGAGTGCAATTGTCGTAGTTATGAATTAATGATGGATAGGACACATGCATATAGAGTGCAGGTAGAAACGCTGCCTCTGGACCAAAGCGTTGGGGAACACGAGGTGAGTATCAGGGGTGCGACCGAGGCCAAGGTGGAGGAGGGCTAGTTAGAGGCCGAGGACTACTGATTTTTTACAATTATGGAGGTCCAAGACAGTACACGAGGGACTTTCCAAATCCAACGTGATTTTCATGCCGTTACTATACTCAGTTTGACCATGCGACTGAAGATTACCCAATATTGTTAGCTAATATTCGTGAGAAGGGGGTGCAGCTGACGCAGAACCTCTAGATGATGAGGGTTGAGCCTCGCGAGGAAGACCCTAAAGTAAACATTATGCTATGAAGCAGAACTACAACTGGGGAGGATAAAGGCAAGCAACCTTCAGAAGGTGAATGGTCATAAAATCACAAGGAAAAGAGACTAGATTTGATTTGGAGTGCGCAAAAGAAACATTTATGGAAGCAAAGAAAAGCTTCGCTAAGGCCTCTACCTCAGGAAGTTAGGAGAAACCAGTTGAAGAAATGGACCCATCCATGATTACCACCTTCTTGGAGACTTGCATGAAACTACTCTGCGATAGTAAGGCTGTGAAGGGTCTTGAGGAATTGATCAATCGGTGCGCTGGTAAGGATGATGCTATTGGTGAACTGCGCATAGTCAGGAAGCTTGGCAAGCACAAGGCAAGGACCGGGTGTGAGATGACACTCACTGCGCAGATAGGGGAATACGAAATGGACCAGGTTATCCTGGATCTAGGGTCCATCGTGAATGTTTTTCCAAAGTAGACATGGGAAAGAATGGGGAGACCTACACTCCAGTGGTCTCCAATCCAGTTAAGGATGGTGAATCAACTGAAAAGTTTCCCTATGGGAAGGCTGTAGGGGTAACAGTTGACAGCGAGGGTGCGAGCGCACTGGCAGAATTTGAAGTAATAGAGATTGTGGATGATAGCAATCCCTACCCCATGCTCCTTGGAATCGATTGGACCACTGACATGAATGGGGTAATCAACCTGAAGAAGTGAAAGATGATATTTGAAAAGAAGTCCCTCAGCGTAGTGATGCTGCTACATCCTGTGGAAGGACCGCACTATACAGAACCAGTCCGAGATTATGAAAGTGATGATGATTTGGACCAGATTTACAAGATAATGGCGCGAGACAAGGATTGGGTAAATCTGACAGTGGATGGATGTATTGCATGGGACCATGAGAGCTCCTGCACATCGGATTCAGACAAAGAATTAGATCACTGGCAGAACTGACTGCATGAACTATCTATGCTGCATTGTAATATGATGACCAAGTCATTGCACTGCATGTCATCAGAAGTTAGGGATCTGCCTCACTATGGTGGGCTAACTAATGTTGATCGCTTTTTGGAAGCATTTGAGAGGGAAGTGGCGGAGAAACATCACTTCCAGGCCTTGGACAAGGTACTGCGTGCTATGCCCACAAGATGGTGGGGTGCGCACAAGGATAATTTCGATGATTGGCGCGACTATATGAGGATGATGAGAATAAGTTTTGGGCAACCAAAAGTGTGAATGGAAGACAAGTATGATGGAAGGGATGATCCACATGATCTCCTGGACAAATGGACTAAGGCTTATGGAGTGGAGCCCTAGCCTGAATGGGTGCATCTGTTTTGTCATACCCTAGATGTCATACCAATGAATTGGTACTTGGAAATAGAGCTCCACCATGGCACTGAAGAATGGGACATCTTGCACCAGGGGTTTATAATGATGTTCAACTTTGAGGATGGGTTTGACTGTATTGACGTGGTGTTACAGGAGCTTAAAGCAGTGATCTTTAGGATACCACAAGATCCTTTGGACTTAGTTCAACTTGATTGGACTACCTAGCTGAGTCACACGTTGGAATGCTATAATGAGACCGTTGAAGAAGAAGACGAGGATCCCAGAAAGATTAATATTCCAGAAACTGAGGGTCACCGCGAGGTTGAAGGTCCACAAATAGAGGATCTAGACATAACTGCGCTGTTGAAAATAGGCAGGTCAACATTGGCGACAGAGGTGAAACCAAAATTTTTAAAGATTGGGTACTATTGGGATGATGCGACAGTAGACAAGGTTGTTGAGCTCCTCCATGGATATTAGGATTTGTTCCCCATGAAGTTTTCTAATTTAAAAGGGATAATAGGAGACTTGGGTTTTATGAAGATCACCATGAAACCAGACGTGAAACCTGTGAAACAAAGACCTTACCGCCTTAATTTGAAGTATAAGGAAAGGGTTTGCACTGAGTTAGATAATATGCTTGCGGTAGGAATTATTGAACCAGTGGAAGAATCTGATTGGGTAAGTCCGATAGTGGTTCAGGAAAAGAAATAGAAAGAAGAAATAAGAATATGCATGGATCTCCACAAACTGAATGACACTTGCGTGCATGATCCCTTCCCAACCTTGTTCACTGACGAGGTTCTAGATAATGTAGGCAGTGAAGAAGAATACTCTTTCACTGATGGGTTCTCTGGGTACCATTAGATCAATATCACACTTGAGGATAGGAGCAAGATGACCTTCGTGACTGAATGTGGATGTTTTCAGTACACCATAATGCCTTTTGGGCCGAAGAATGCGCCAACAATATTTTTATGCGTAGTCATTGTGACATTCAAATACTTCATTCATAAGTTTCTAGAGGTATACTTTGACGATTGGAAAGGGTTTATATTGGTCAAGTGCCATGTGGCAAGTCTGCACTTGATGCTAGATACATGTCAGACATACCAGATCACCCTCAATCTGAAGAAGTTCTATTTTTTGTCCCTTTCGGGATCCTACTGGGTCATGTGGTATGCAGACAAGGATTTATGGTAGACCCCACGAAGATTGTGGTGAGAATCAACTTAGAGGTGCCAAGGAATGTGAAACGGCTGCATGAAACTCTAAGGCATACTGGATACTATAGGAAATTCATCACGAGCTATGCCTAGATCACTGCGCCCATGGAGAAATTGTTGAAAAAGGATGCTACATTCTACTAGAATGATGGATGCTAGAAGAGCTTGGACGTGATAAAAGAGAAAATGGTCACTGCGTCAATCCTAGTCTTCCTGGACTGGAAGAAGGAATTTCATGTGCATGTGGATGCCTCATGTATTGTGCTAAGGGCCGTGCTGACACAGGCTGGTGAGGGGGACTTGGACCATCGTATAGAATTCGCGAACAGGAAGTTGTCCAAGGTTGAGAAGAACTATTCCACCACAGAGCGCGAAGGACTAGCCATGTTGTACGTGCTCCAAAAGTTTAGGCACTATTTTCTGGGTGGACATTTTAAGATATATACAGATCATTATGCATTGAAATACCTAGTCAATAAGCCTATGTTGGGGGGGAAGATTTGCAGATGGTTGTTGTTGTTCCATGAGTACAACTTTGAAGTTATTTTAAAGCCAGGACGATTGAACGTGGGACTTGATCATCTGTCACACATTGAAATGGGAGAGGAGCCTACTAATTTGGAGGAGGGCCTACCTGACATGCAACTATTTTCCATGCACATCGCGGACAATCACTTTGAAGATATCATACATTTGCTAACGACAGGAACTGGTCCAGAAGGGTATACAAGCTAGCAGAAGAAGGAGTTAGTGGTGACCATGACAGACTTCTCTGTCATTGCAGGGCACTTGTACAAAATGGGGTCAGATGAAATATTGCGACGTTATGTACCTAACTTTCAATGGAGCAACACTCTCGCGAAGGCTCATGGAGGAGCTGCAGGAGGTCATTATGTTGGGAAAGCAACAACGCAAAAGGTTCTATGTGCTGGGTTATGGTGGCCAACCCTGCATAAGGATGCAAAAGCATATTGTAGTGCATGTGACGCATGTCAAAGGACTAGTAGGCCATTTTGAAGTGATAAACTACCTTTTATGCCACAGGTGACATTACAACCATTCGAGAAATGGTTGATTGACTTTGTGGGTCCAATTCAGCCTCAATGAAAGAAGATAGGTGTGCGATATATCATCATCATGACTGAGTACTTGACCAGGTGGGTAGAGATGCAACCTGTCAAGGACTATATAGGTGTGACAACAACAAAGTTTATTTTTGAATATGTGTTGACAAGATTTTGTTGTCCAAAGAGCTTGATGAGCGATCGTGGTATGCACTTTATTATAAAACAATCAACACGTTGACAGAAGAATTTCAGGTGTATTAGCAGAAAAGTATGCCTTATCATCTGCAGGCCAATGGCATGGTGGAAGCATTCAATAAGGTACTAAAGAGCGCACTAACAAAGGTCTGCAATGCTCAGAGAAATGACTAGGATGTGCACGTACTCGTAGTACTATGGGCCTACAGAACAACTTGCAAGACGCTGACCAGGCAAACACCTTTCAGACTCGTGTATTGTGTAGAAGCTGTGATGCCAATGGAATATATTTTACCTAGTCTACACATAGTGGATTCACAGGAATTTCAGATCACGAAGCCCTAGAATAGAGGCTTTTGCAGTTAGTGGAGCTTGAGGAGGACATCAAGAAGTTCAAGAAGTTCAAAAGGAGCGTGGAAAGGCATGGCACGATCAGCACATCAAATTGCACACCTTCAAGGTAAATGATACAATCTTGTTATATGACAATAAATTTGAAAAATTTCCAGGGAAATTTCAGATCCACTAGCTAGGGCATATGTCATCAAGGAGATTACCAATGGTGGAGTAGTTTATCTAGTTAAGTTGAATGGAGAACCCTTCCCAGGGAAGGTGAATGGCAGCCAATTGAAGCTATACACTGTTGATCCAGCTAGGTGACCATATGAGGGAAGCACAGTCTTAGCACTCCAAGAAGTTGAAAGGAGGCATGAGACTACAAAATACACTGCCCAGGTTGGAGAGCTGTGCAAGGAGAGAACTATGTGGAACAAGGGAATGTCACATAGTCCACAACAACGTGCAGAGGGCTATGCTACCAGGGGAGCAACTGCGTAGAGCAGCCAGAAAGTGACCATTAAAGTCACTGTTCATGATTTGATGATGAAAAAACGACCAAAGGGATTGGGGGGGGGGGCACATTTAAGTCGAAATTTATGGGCAAGATCTTTGAAAATCTGTTGCCAATCTAGCATTAATGAACTGATTTTGGGGGGAACGGTTAGATTTGAATTCAAAATGGCTTATAAATTACATATGGTAGCCTAGCGGAAAACACTTTTCATATTGAGAAATTGTGAGTTGTGTTGTGTGTTGTGCATGAACTGTGCATTTTTCGAAGAGCTACGTGATTTCCCAGTGTTCGATCGATTTCCGGAAATTGTCCACAAAATCATTTGTGATATTATTATAAGAACAACGACCATGGACATTGAAGCAATGACAACTGAGGGAGTTGTTCTGGAGGTCGCTATGGCAGCAAAAGGATCTGTCTCGGAGGTTGCGCCTGCAGAGATCCCAACTAAAATACCAAAGTCGCCAAAGTCGCCTAGACTAAGGCCTACCCTGACCAAGGAGGGTCCCAAGAACACGAAGGGTAAGCAGGTCGCAACACTGCAGTTAATGTGCGCATCCTCCAGAAAAAACCCACATAAGGATAAGCCTACCGCATTGGAAAACGGAAAGACAATTAATATGGAGCTGGAAGAAGAAGAGATTGAGGAATTCTAATGGATGATGAGGATGTTGGGGTGGAAATAGAGGATGTTGAAATTTTAGGGGTCTGATCCCATCACTGAGCTTCCTGAGTATGTTCCTCCACGCAGGGGCAAGACTAAGGTGCCCAAAGACATTGATGAAAGTAAGGTCACCCTACACACACCCCTCTTTCCGAAACAAATTATGTTCAAAGGACTACGGTTGGGGTGTGTCCCCCTTATGAAATTAGAAGACTGGGATTTAGCAGACACAAAGTAGTTTCCTCATCTAACAATGGACCAACTCATGCACTGTATGTTCCACAAAACCACTGGAGTAACCACGTTGGAGCCGTGGAATTGGTTCAGAGGTGTGGATAAGGCAAGATTACTCAACCTGCTATGTGTACCACATTAGAATTGCGCGCCCATCACAATGGTGGTAATCAAGCAGTTGCTGTGCTTGGTACACGATGGGTGTTTGTGGCTAGAGGAGCCAATACCCATCACTAATATGCTGATCCATAGGATCACGCGGCTGCCGTACCCAGGGGAAAATCAGGAAATGGCGTTTGGTGGGAAGGCTAGCGAGCATGCCCTCATGGAGGCCATGAAGGAAAAGTTTAATTTGGTAAAGAATCTGTGTAGTTATGCCACTTCGAGCATCTGTGATCCTGCGGTCAAAGTGGCAATGCAACTCTTAGCAGGGAAGGTCATGTAGAAGTGTTGCATAGTGTTGTGTGTGGAGCATGATTGTTCAGAGGTCTTTTGTTTCAGCCGGATGTATACCCCAGGAAGTTTGTACACCCTCCACGCGGGGGGGACTTGTCCCCCGAGCGGGGGTCTGGGGGCCAGCGCCCCTGAAGCCAAAAATAGATGTAAATTTGCCTTGTAAAAGTATAGTAATTTATAGTCAATCTGGGCCGTTCATTAGGCGGATGATCTGACGGTAGAACTTATGTTTAGTTTAGGGTTTTTTCCCTAGAAGGAAAACCCTCTCTTTGTATGAGGGCATTGCATTTGAGGCAGTGATATAGATGTGTATTCACTGTGCGATAAACAGAGAGGTGAGACTGTGAGAGAAAACAGAGGATATTACAGTGGATTTGCTGTAGGTTGTGTCTCTTCATTTTGCTTGATAATAGAAAGGAAGGACTGGCTGTTCGGGGTGGACGTAGCCCAAACTGGGTGAACCACGTATATCTGTGTCTCTCTTGTTTTATGCGTTTTCTGTGTTTATATTTCTACAATATTTTATGTGTTCCATTGCTCCGTAATATGTAATTTTCTAACAACTGGTATCAAAGTCGAAGGTCTATTTGGCTGATAAACTCGCAGGAAAGAAGGGTTCCTCGTTCGAGTGGGAGCAATGGTGGAAGATGGTAAGTTTAAGGTCGAGAAATTTAACGGCCAAAACTTCTCGCTATGGAAGATGTAGATGGAAGATTATCTGTATCAGAAAGATTTGTACCTACCATTGAGCGGAAAAAAAAGAAGCCGACGACTATGATAGATGAAGAATGGAACCTTCTCGATAGAAAGGCACTTAGAACAATACGGTTGTGCCTCGCTGCGTCAGTCTCCTTCAATATTTCAAAGGAAACAACAACAAAGGGTTTGATTCAGGTGTTGTCAAAACTATATGAAAAACCCTCGGCCTCAAACAAGGTATTTCTTATGAAACAATTATTTAATATGAAGATGTCAGAAGGTGGATCTGTTGCAGATCATTTAAATGATTTTAATATAGTTACAAGTCAGTTAAGTTCTATAGGGGTAAACTTTGAAGATGAAGTTAGAGCTCTGTTATTCTTGTGCTCATTTCCAGAAAGTTGGAATGGTTTAGTAATGGCCATTAGTAACTCTGTCTTTGGATCTAGTACTTTAAAGTTTGATGATGTTGTCGGTGCTATCCTTAGCGAGGAAATGCGATGGAAAAGCTCCGGTGAGACATTGGGTAATGCTTTGAGTGCAGAGTCTAGGGGAAGAACAATGGAAAGGGGAAAGAGCTCAGGATATTGCAGTAAATCAAGGAAAGGCAGATCCAAGTCCAGATCGGGGATAGTGTGCTGTAAATGCGGAAAGAAAGGACACCTAAACAAAGATTGTAGATCTCGGAAGGGAAAAGAAGGAGATGCACAACAAGAAAACAATCATGAAGCAAATGTGACAGGTGAGGTGTTACAAGATGCATTGATTCTTTCTTTCGAAAATATTACTGATTCCTGGGTGGTA
Organism: Pinus tabuliformis; assembly: GCA_031772625.1. NCBI lineage: Eukaryota > Viridiplantae > Streptophyta > Pinopsida > Pinales > Pinaceae > Pinus > Pinus tabuliformis. Next base: position 61,795,235 of record CM062819.1, on the reverse strand, counting down.
GATTCAGGGGCCTCATTCCATGCCACACCTGATAAGAAATACTTTCATGACTATGTTCAAGGAGATTTTGGATAAGTTCGTTTGGGTGACGATAAAACCTGTAAAATTGTTGGAATGGGTAACGTTCTTGTAAAATAGCAGAATGGAAACCAATGGCTACTAAAGGAGGTAAGGCATGTTCTAGATCTAAAGAAAAATCTGATTTCAACAGGGCAGTTAGGCGGTGAAGGTTGTGTGACAACTTTCACATATAAAGCTTAGAAGGTCACCAAAGGAGCCCTGGTAATAGCAAAAGGCGAAAAGGTTGGTACATTGTATTTATGCAATGGTATTTCTAACTCTGTTAATGCTTTAACTTCCAAAGGAGCAGATGCAACATTATGGCATCATAGGCTCGGACACATGAGTGAAAAGGGGATGAAAATTCTTCACTCAAGGAATTTGTTGTCGAGTTTGAAGAATGTTGATTTGGACTTTTGTGAGAATTGCATTTATGGAAAACAAAAGAGAGTCAGATTTCTCAAAGTTGGGAAAGAAAAGAAGAGCGAAAAATTAGAGCTTCTGCATACAAATGTATGGGGACCTGCTCAGGTATCATCTCTCGGTGGCTCTCGTTATTATGTTACTTTTATTGATGATGCAACTAGAAAAACTTGGATTTATTATATTAAGAATAAATCTGATGTATTTGATACTTTCAATAAATGGAAAGCTTTGGTTGAGATTGAGATAGGAAATAAATTGAAGTCTCTTAGATTAGACAATGGAGGTGAATATTGCAGCAAAGAGTTTGATAGGTACTGTTTAGAGCATGGAATTCGCAGAGAGAAGACAGTTCCAAGAACACCACAAGGAAATGGTGTGTCAAAAAGGATGAACAGAACAATCATGGAGCATGCAAGGTGCATGAGATTGCATGTAGGATTGCCTTTACAATTTTGGGCAGATGCTGTAGATACTGCTGTTTATCTAATAAACAAAGGGCCTTCAAGTTCCTTGGATGGTGGTGTTCCAGAGGAAGCATGGACAGGTAAAAAGGTAAACTACTCTTTTTAAAGCCTTTTGGTTGTGAGGCCTTTGTCCATATTGATAAAGAAAATAGAACAAAGCTTGAGGCAAAGTCAAAGAAATATACCTTTATTGGATATGGTGTTAATGATTTTGGTTATCGCTTATATGATTACGAAAATCACAAAATCATTAGGAGTAGAGATGTAATATTCAATGAAAAGGTCTTGTATAAGAATCAGTTGTAGGAAAAGAAGAAAGAAAAAGAAAACAAGGAATATGCAGTTCTTGACGAAATCACTGAAAAAGTAAAGGTGCCTAAAAATAATAATAATCAACAAACACAACAACAGCAACCACCACAACAGCAACAGGCACCCCAAACACCTGAAAGTGGTGTTAGAAGATCTACCAGGATAAGTAGACCTCTTGAACGATACTCTCCTTCATTATATTATTTATTGTTGACTGATTCTAGTGAACCCGAATGTTATGAAGAAGCAATGCAGGTTGAAAGCAAGAAGAAGTGGGAGGTAGCCATGGAAGAAGAGATGGACTCCTTAATGCATAACCAGACTTGGGACTTAGTTAGGTTGCCTATAGGAAAAACTACATTGAAGAATACATGGGTTTACAGGCTGAAGGAAGAAGATGGAGGAAAACAGAGGTACAAAGCTAGACTTGTGGTGAAGGGGTTTGCACAGAAGAAAGGTATTGGTTTTGATGAAATATTTTCTCATGTTGTTAAAATGACTTGAATAAGAAATATTTTAAGTCTAGTAGCAGCTGAAGATTTGCATCTTGAGCAGTTAGATGTAAAGACAACCTTTCTCCATGGGGATTTAGAGGAAGAGATATATATGCAACAACCACAAGGATATGAGGTGAAAGGGAAGGAGTAACTAGTGTGCAGGTTGAAGAAGAGCTTGTATGGCTTAAAATAGGCTCCAAGGCAGTGGTATCTAAAATTTGACAAGTTTATGTTTGAACAAGGTTATACTAGATGTGACTCTGATCATTGTGTTTATCTGAAAAAGCAAAATGATGGCAGCTATATTATATTGTTATTATATGTAGATGACATGCTTGTTGCAGGGTCTAACATGCAAGAAATAAATGTGCTCAAAATAAAATTGGCAAATTCATTTGCAATGAAGGATTTGGGAGCTGCAAAACAAATCCTTGGTATGAGAATCACTAGAGACAGGAAAAATCGTAAATTAACATTGTCTCAGAATGAGTACATACAAAAGGTGTTGAAAAGATTTAATATGCACGATGCAAAACTAGTTAGTACACCTTTTGCTAGCCATTTCAAACTTAGTAAGGAAATGTACCCAAAAAACCAAGAAGACATGGATTATATGTCTAAAGTTCCATATGCATCAGCAGTTGGAAGCTTAATGTATGCAATGGTTTGCACAAGGCCTGATATTACACATGTAGTGGGAGTTGTAAGCAGGTACATGAACAATCCAAGAAAGGAACATTGGATGGCAGTGAAATGGATTCTCAGATATTTGAAAGTTACCACAAATCAAGAATTATTCTTTGGTGGTTCAAACATTTCTCTACAGGGATATGTTGATGCAGATATGGTAGGTGACAAAGATAACAGGAGGAACACTACAGGATATGTATTTATTATTGGTGGAACATCAGTTAGTTGGGTTTCAAAAATCCAAAGTGTTGTTGCGCTTTCAACAACAGAAGCAGAGTATGTCGCTGCTACAGAGGCTAGTAAATAAATGATTTGGTGGCCACTAGTTTGGCCACCAAACCAGTGTGGTGGCCACTAGTTTGGCCTTTGGCACCTCAGAAGCCGCAGGGATGCTGTGCGCATGGGAACCCCGAGCCATGTTGCTGCTAGATGGAGCATTATGACGATGACGAAGCTGATAGGCCCACTGTTAGTGCCCTCAAGGGAGTGGGACTTAACTTTGTCGTGCTTCCTAGTGAGGTGATTCACCTTCTGCAGGATGGAGTAATTGCGGAACGTTGGGCCCGAAAACAACGTGCTTTACAGGTGATCAATGAGCAAAAGGTCAACAATGATTAGTTGGTTGCGAAAAGAGACTCTGTTGTTTAGCTTGTGACAGAACTAACAGACAAGAAGCAATGCATAATCAAGGTTGTGGATGAGGCATGGAGAATTTTCCTAGAGCTATCCATTCCTGAGGCTGAGCCAATAGGTGTGCTGGTGCAAAAAATCACTGTGGGAGTGTGAGACGCACACATAGAGTTAGAAAAGGTTCAGTTGGAGCTGAACCTCAAAGTTGTTGAGTTATAGTTGAAGGCCCAGCCTTCAACTCCGCCAAAAGTCAGGGAGCCATGCGTGACTGTTGTGACAGATGTGATCACAACAGTAGCGAGTGCAGTGATGGACTGCACAACCCTTTTTAAGCTGTCGCTTGAGCTACTCACCAGCTTGCAAGAAGTCCCCAATGTGCAGAGGCTAGAGACAGAAGCGCAGGAACTACAATAATGCTAAGACGAGGTTAAAGCAACAATGTGCATTGTCGCCATCACATAGAGACTAGTGAAGTTGTAGGAGGCCAAGGCATTGAAAGAATAGGTAGATGCAGCTCAACACAAGGAAGCCACGCTAAAGGCTTGCTTGAAGCCCTGGTTGAATGATGCCTACGCGATCACGACCACCATTAAGGCAAGTTGGCTAGTATGCAGGAGACTCAATAGAAGCTACAGGTTGATAGCGCAGGGCTAGCAACAGAGCAGTTGGTCAAAGAGATGAAGTAGGTGGCAATGTGGTGCATCGCCGAGGTAGCAGTTGTCCAAGTCGAGCTGGGAGGTCTTCGCAACAAGATCTCCACGCCAGCCGAGTGACTCGAGGGTGAGTCACCATGTTTGTGTTGGGGGGCTATTGGGAGCAGGTCCCCTAGGGGTCAATTTTGGGGTTACAAACCCAAGTTTTGGGGTAGAAGGCCCGAATTTTGTATAAAGAATGTAAAGTCTCCACATTTTGTGGTCATGGAGCACGAAGATATCTAAAGTCAAAAAGGGTTTTCTGCCCTTAGTCTAGATAGGTTGTGTCGGTTTTGGAGATCCGCCCTTGGTCTGCGGACCATGGGATTGTATAAAAAGGAGAGTCTTAGAGAGTCTAAGGGAGTTTAGTAGTCATGAGTCATTGATGTCATAGGTCTGTGAGAGCTAAGAGCAATAGTCTTAGTGGAGGAAGAGGCAAAGCAGCTGAGTGCGCAAAGGCCTAGGGTAGAAGTCCACAGCTGAGTGTGTAGACCCCTGCAGTTGTGTGCGTAGGGCAGTTAGAGTCTGTATTGAAAATCTGAATCATCAATAAAGAGAAGTGTTCTGAACTTACTGTGTACTTCCCATCTATTTAGCACTATTTTAGTACTATTATAAATGTTGCGATTATGCTATGTTGAATGCTAAGTTTTAGATATCATGTTAAGTTTATGCGCGAAAATATATGTTTCCATCTATTGCATGAATGGAAGTAATAATATATGTTTACATGAGGATAATCTTAACTGTATGGTAAAGTTGGCTAATACCTAAGACAATTTGGGAACCAAGTCAGTAACCTAGTTATAGAGGCACGTAAGTGCCTGAACAATCATCTAGGGTTGTGTGAAGGGAAATCAGGTACCTTCGTGGAGGTACATAAATAAACCCTAAGGTCTTATCGATCTATGCGAAGACAAGAGTGAGGGTATAAAATCGACAACACGACTATGTCAGCGTGTGGAAACTTGGTTCATGCATCCCCCTATACTGCTTTAGGTGAGACTTCAGTCCATGCTCCACAGATTGATGCCGAAAGGGCTAGTAGTGTAGGGATTTTCTTGGCTTCTTAACACTGAACCTGGGTCAGGGTCCATCAAGCCAACAACCATGATGACCTTTTTAAAGCAGCGAAACCATATAATCCAGAGCTCTGATACCAAATGTTATGCAACCAACTCACAAAAAGATAGATCAACAACTTAAAAAGTATCCTTATCGGGGGGGAAACCTCCTTTACACTACATAAATGAAAAATTCTTGGAGATGCAAATGAGAAGACCTACTTTGTATATATAAGAGTCTAAAGGGTCACAATACAATTATAGCCTACATAATAATAATAATGTAAGGGCACAACAATAGCAATAGTGGGCTTCTATGAGGCACAACAATAAAAATATGGGGGCTACATGGGCACAAAAATAACAATAAGGGGGCTACACTAACAATAACATTAAGGGGGTTAAACTAGTATTTTAGGGACCTAACATTGGCATGCATCATTTTCACTTTCTTTAGCTTTTGCAAGTGTTGCTTTCACCTTTTCTTACAATTACAAGTCTCTCTGTTAGTTGTTTCAGTCTTGCATGTGTTCTGACTTCACACACCACTAGAGGTAGTTATAGTGCACACTTCTACAATATATTATCCTACACATCATTATAATATGTGCTAGACACATTCCTATAGCTTAGCGCACTTTCTAGTCATAGTTTATACTTTTGTCACAATGTGTGTTCTAAGTGTCGCAATGTGACATCTTAATTGTCACATTTATAAATACGTGTCACTTTGTTGTCATTTCAAGGTGTGATTTTTGTCATGATTCCTATCTATTCCCTTGTCATGTATTGATTTCATTTATGTGTGTGATCCATGTTTGATCCTTGTTCGGATGATTTTCCCACTCTTACTCTATTGATCCCACACTTAGTCATTTTGGAACTCTTCTTGGTCCTACAACCCAGTGCAATTTATGAAAGCTTCAATCTTTCACCAAGTGATGAGCATTGTATGTTCATGAGCCTTATTGATGAGATCTCTTCCTCCTAGACTTATGCACTAAATTTTCCCTAAGGTCATCTCCTATTGTTGCACATTCAGGACTTTCAAGGCATGGTCACCTAACCCTTCTGGCTTGCATCGACCCACTGCACTAAGTTTAGATCACCTCTACCTTGCATAGTGCACTTTGGGAGAACATGGTGCACTTCGGCATAACAAAGCACACTTCAATAAAACAAGGCACACTTTGAAAAAAAGGGTCCTCTCTTGCTTTAAAAGAACAAGGTGCACTCTCAGCAATAGTCAGGCATCCTTGTCCAATATTACTGCAACATGCGCCCTCACTGGCCCTTCCAAATTGCATATGACATCCTTAAGCAACAATCATGCATCCTTGTTCACTAAGCATATTTGGCACATAACACACTATCAAGCAATAGTGGTTACTCCTTGTCTCTTGTGACTACACCCAAGAAGTCTCTCTCTCTCTCTCTCTCTCTCTCTCTCTCTCCCTCCCTAAGCACATGGCACACTTTTAGTAAATAGTGGGGTCATCCATTCCTAATTGTCTAGCTAAAATTCACTTTCATTGTCTACGACTCCTTTGACCATAGTGCATGGCACAATTTTAGTCAACAAGCTCATCACACTGTGCCTGACAGTTTCCCACTGTGTTGGACCCTTAAAATCCCCTTCTCATAGTTCATGGCACAATTCTAATGAACAATGTTCCTTTCCATAGCCATTATTGAACTCAACTGTGCCCTCCTCATCAATACCTTCCCTCTCAGTCCTTTCAGAAGCTTATCATAAAAAGCTTCTTCCATGAGCTAGGTAGAGATTGTTAGGTCCCTATACTACTATTTTAACCCCTTATTGTTGTTAGTGAAACCCCCTTATTGTATTATTGTGCCCATATAGTCCCCATGTTGTTATTATTATGCCCCATAGAAGCCTACTATTGTTATTATTGTTCCCCTACAATATTATTGTTATGTAGGCTTTGATTGTATTGGGACCCCTTAAACTCCTATATATAGAAAGGAGGTTTTCTCATTTGTATTATCCAAGAATTGTTCATTTGTGTAATGTAAAGGAGGTTTCCCCCTTGAAGAGGTTGATTTTTAAGTCATTGATCTATCTTTTCTATATTTTTGTGAGCTTGTTTCATAACATTTGGTATCAGAGCCTTGGATTCTAGGGTTTCGCTACTCCAGACAGGTCATTGTGGAAATTTCGATATAATTTTCTCTCTACAAAGTTTTAGAAGAAAAAAAAAACAATTTGAACTGAAATTGTTCTGAACCTCGGGTTCGAATTTCAGATCTTGTCTCGCTATATTTTCGGAGATATGATCTGAGGAAGCTAGGGTTTTTGCAAGCTCCTGAATTCCATCACAAGTAGGTAATCGTGAAATTTTCCCTATAATTTGTTTTCTATGAAGATTCAGACTCTGAAATTAACACCCATTTGAGTCGAAATCTTGATGAAGCTCGGTCCCAAATTTCAGATTGTGTTTCGCTATAGTTTCAGAGATATGGTTCAAGACATTTAGGGTTTTTGGAGGCTCCCGAATTACATCCCAAATAGGTGACCCGGGGAAAATCATCATAAATTTCTCCTTAAGCATCAGATTGAAATTTTGTAAAAACTTATAGAAAGAAGATGGCCGATAGTTTTCTGTATATCGGTTTCAGGTCCCCAGGTCGAAATAGTCAAACTTTGCACTTTGTACAAGTTCACTCTACTGAACCAATCTCTAATCAGGTCATTGTGGGAGATTTAGCATAACTATTCCTTGGAGAATCCAATATTGATCAGAATTTTGGGGTTGGAAAGAGGACTTAGAGGGACACCGCAGTACGCAATTGAATACCTTAGAGATCTGAAATTACAGAGATACAATATATTCAATATCGAGCTCCTACAAAGTGAAAAAAGATGTGTAGTTTTTTTGAAGTTTTGCATAAGTTTGGTTGAAAAATTAGTTGGAAGGAATTCAAAGGGCATGGAAGCTAAGATGGATGGTATAGAAGAAAAAATTAAAGAAAAAATGGAATATTTGAAGACATACTTGACAAAGTTGCTACAAGAAATTCTTACTAATGATGAAAGGGTAGTAAAGGAAATTCATGATGAGAACAAAAGAAATGTTAATCATGATTTCATAGAATCTAACATTGGATTGAAGACCCATCATGTTCCAAATATCGATATGAGGAATTTTGATTGCAAGGATCTCGTAACATGGATACTATAGATGGAGCAATATTTCGATCTCCATAATGTGAAAAACACACAAAAGCTATGCATTGCAGCTTTATATTTGGAACCAAATCAGTTTGTATGGTATGGATGGCTTTTCTCTCGTAAACAATTTGTCACTTGGGAAATTTTTATGGAAGAAAAGATAGAAAATTATGAGGATAAAAAAAGAAACACCTTTTTTAGCCAATTGATAAATCTCAAACAAAAGGGTTCAATGATGGAGCACATTGAGGACTTCCAAAATTTGAATATAAGGGTAAAAGATATTCCAGACGAGCATATGATTGATGTGTTCATAGGGAATCTAAAGGATAATATCCAACATGAGGTTCACCTATGGGAACCTGATTCATTGGAGAAGGCATTCAGGTTGGAAAGAAAGATGGGAAGCAAAATTATGGCAACAAGGAAACCTACGACTCACAACAATAAAGATGGAAGTGTTGTTTCTCCTAGCCTTTTAGCACCTACAAGGTTGACACCACAACAATTGGAAGAAAAAAGAGCAAAAGGGATTTGTTACAAGTGTGATATAATATACACTAAAAGTCATAAGTGTGCTGAGAATAAATTAATTTACATAGATTGGGAAGAGGAGCAAGAAAAGGAACAAGAAACATCAAAAGAAGAGGATATACACCAGGAACCAATCCCAGAGAAAGAAGAAATGAATTTGACCATATCTTGTAATGCATTGACAAGAGTTACCACTCCTCAAACTCTCAAGATAGAAGGGCATATAAAGAAGAAAAAGGTAATAATGTTGATTGATTTGAGTAGTATCCATAATTTTATTCATTGTAAGATAGCCAAGGAATTGAATTTCTTCCTATATCGAGCACTAGAGTGTCAAGTAATTGTTGAAAATGGAGGAACCATAAATTTCTTCGAAAAGTGCCATAATATCAAGCTATCCATGGGAGAATATGTCTTGATTAGTCCAATGCTTTCCATTCCAATGGGTGGTGCAACTGTTGTAATAGGAGTCCAATGGTTACAATATTTGGGTATGATAGCTTTTAATTTTCAAAAACGTTTCTTGAATTTTTTGTTGGGATGGAAAGGAAGTTGAATTAAGGGGTATCAAAGGGAAACTGGGAAATATAATAAACTCTAATAGCATGACAAATCTTCTAAAGAAAGAACAACGGGGTGTAATTTCACAATTATGTTCACTAGAGGTTCCCACATTGAAATCATCTATTTCTCCAGATCTCCAAAACATTTTGGACAATCATTCCAAGTTTTTTGGGACTCCCAATGACCTCCCACCTATTCGTGATCATGATCATGCTATTCATTTGATTCCAGGAAGTGTTCCCCCAAACATCAGGCCTTACAGATATCCATATGCCCAAAAGAGTGAAATTAAACATATGGTTGCAGAAATGCTAGAGGTTGGTATAATTCAGCCTAGTCAAAGTTCTTTCTCTGCTCCAGTGGTATTGGTACATAAGAAGGATGGATCATTGTGCATGTTTCTAGATTATAGGGAGCTCAACAAGCTTACTATTAAAGATAAATTTTCCATTCCTGTCATTGATGAATTATTGGATGAATTACATGGAGAAATTTACTTCACCAAGTTGGATCTTCGTTTAGGATATCATCAAATCAGAATAAAGACTAAAGACATTCCAAAAACAACATTTAGAACTCATGAGGGTCATCATGAATTTTTTTTCATGCCTTTTGGCCTTACCAATTCAGCTTCTACATTTCAAGGTTTGATGAATTCCATTTTCAAACCCTTCCTTAGAAAATTTGTGTTAGTATTTTTTGATGATATACTAATCTACAACAAGTCTTGGAAGGATCATGTTCAACATGTTGACAGGGTGATCAAACTATTGTAGGAGAAACAATCATGTGCAAAAAACTCCAAATGCTTCTTTGGAGTACAAGAGGTGAATATTTGGGTACTCAGTTAGCTCACATCTCATCTTATCATCCTCAATTTAATGGGAAAATTGAGAGAGTGAACAAATGTTTGGAAGGATATATTCGCTGCTTTCTATCTGATAAACAGACATAATGGGTCAAGTGGTTTCCTTTGGTTGAATGGTGGTATAACACTTCCTTTCATACTGCATCAAAAATGACCCCATTTATTGCACTTTATGGATATTATCCACCGTCCATCACATCATCTTTAAAATAAAATTCTAAGGTTAAAGTAGTGGAAGATCACATCAAGTATCAACAAAAAGTTCTCAAACCCTTAAAGGGTAACCTCACTTTGGCACAGAATAGAATGAAAAACGCAGATCAACATGCAACAAAATAAGTTTTGATGTAGGTGACTGGGTATTTCTACGACTACAACGATACAAACAAATGTCCCTCAAGAAAGCTAGGAAGTATATTAAATTATCACCAAAGTATTATGGTCCATATAAGGTGTTACAAAACATTCGTACTATGGAATATAAATTGGATCTTCCTGCATCTTCCTGAGTGCACCGAGTTTTCCATGTTTCATGCTTAAAAAAGGTTATACGTGAGAAGATCCCAATTTAAACAATATTGCTAGAACTTGACGAGGAAGGAAAAATCATATTGGAACCAGAAGCTGTCACAATAAAAAGAAATTGATAGCTACGGAATGGATCAATTTTAGAGTATCTCATCAAGTGGAAGATCTTACCCGCCGAAGATTCCACATGGGAGGGTGAGAATTTTATACATAAGCATCCAGAACTACTAAAGTGTTGAGGACAACACTTTTTGAAGGAGAGGGGCATGTTAGGTCCCTATACTACTAGTGTAACCCCTTATTGTTATTAGTGCAACCCCCTTATTGTATTATTGTGCCCATATAGTCCCCATGTTGTTGTTATTATGCCCCATAGAAGCCCACTATTGTTATTGTTGTGCCCCTACAATATTATTGTTATGTAGGCTCTAATTGTATTGGGACCCCTTAGACTCCTATATATAGAAAGGAGGTCTTGTCATTTGTATCATCCAAGAATTGTTCATTTGTGTAATGTAAAGGAGGTTTCCCCCTCGAAGAGGTTGATTTTTAAGTTGTTGATCTATCTTTTCTATATTTTTGTGAGTTGGTTTCATACCACAGATAGGATAGATGATTTTAAGACTGGTTTTTCCTTTTCATGAGAGATCTTCATTGGCAGGTGGACCTCCTAAATACCGTAAGGTTATGCTCAAGAAAGGTGTCAAGGAGAAGAAGTAAAGAAGCACTTGCAGAGAAGAAGCACAAAGAAGAACAATCATGAAGACATGAAGCAAATATTGGACCATGACAGAATAAAGACATTACATGATGACTCAGAGGATTCCAATGTTGATCAATGACCCTTTTGAGGGTGAATATGAAGCATAGATCATATCTACGATCAAGAATGCAAGACAAACTAGCAAGAGAGAATATTGGCATTTCCACAACATCATGAGGCTCCATGTCATCATTGTCCATTCATGGCTTGTAAAAGTGTCATCACACTTTATTATGTGCCCATGTGTATTTCCACGTCATTTAGGGATGTAATGATGTAATTATAAAAAGGAAAATGACACAATGTAATATATGGAAGTCCAAGAGTCACGTGTAGAATATGTAAAGCCACATGTGGACCAAATAGTCTTATGGAACTTCAAAGGTCACATTGGAAGTCCAAGAGTCATGAGGGTAGTTTAAGAGTCATGGGGATATGAAAGGTCATTCCTCTTTTTATAAAATAAACCTCATAACTCAAGAAAAAAGGTTTTTGGAGTCATATACTTTCGAGAGATAGCCTTGGATTCTCCTACTTGGCATAGGAGAAAAAAATCATTCTTGGGAGAAGTAAGAAGTGACTTAATGTTCCACTATTGGAACTAGTGCATCACCATTGAATTGTGTACTCGAATATTTCACTCATTGATCCAACACACTTTCATGCACGTATCATGAATGTTTTGATACTTTTCTTTGGTTGTTAGTGATATATGTTTGTGTTCTTATGTACTAAAGAAATTGAAATATTTCACTGGATTTGATTCTTATCTTATTGAATGTGTGTTGTATTTTATTTCATGAATCGTTGTTATCTTGTGAACTAATTTATAGTTTAATTAACGAATATTTCCTTTCTCTTATGTTCCTCTCCTAGGATAGTACTATTAATTTCCTTCTAGATACTAACTTTTGTCTCCCTCTCATGATAGCCTCCTTTTACACATTGCAATTTGTGCTTCACAATGTCAACTCACTGCTTATTCGAAGGTTAAGTTTGTAATCTCTTATGTTATCCATTGAAACCAATGCAAACCTTAAGTTATGGTGGTCACGTTGATACTCTGGATGGGGATCCTATTTTGAATGGTGTGAGGTCTAATTGGGACTTCACATCGAGGAGACCCCCTGTATGTTGGCGATATCCAACATCGTCAACAAAAAGACTCAAATCATACATTATAATATTCTCAAAATTAAGGTACATAACTTACTAGTGACTTAAGTATTGATTAGAATATCCCTTTATTTTGGTGATAGACATTTTTGATATTGAGGAGTACTAATATTATTTTCCAACGTTCCTCTAAACAAAGTTACTACACCAATTATATCTATTGATGGCTCATCCTTGACTCATGAAGAGCATAGAATTTAGGTTATCTTCGCTAGAGAAGAAAGTCAATTAAATATATGGTAGTAAGTTGAAATAGGTGGATTTATCAGGTTCTCAATAATAATTTAAAAGATAAATGGAAAAGAAGATGAATGAATATAAGAAATAGAAGAAAAAAATATGAGTGAAAATAAGGAATAAGTAGAAAAGAAGATGAATGAAAATAAGGAATAAATAAAAAATGTCAAGGAAGATATACAAAAATCCATCTGGGAAGAAAAAGAATTACAAAATATTCTATTAAAATATCTCCCTAAAAGGGATGTAGAGTAAAAAATACAAGATCCACATTGTCTAGGCTTTAGGTCGGCACCAAGGAAATACTATAGTATGAAGATTGATATGAATAATTTTGATGGTATTGATCTTGTAACATGGATATCTCAGATGAAGCAATACTTTGATCTACACCAAGTGGCATCCTTTCAAAAGGTATATAGTGCATCCCTATTTTTAGAACAAGACTGACATGCCTAGTATTAATGGCTTTGTGAAAGGAAAATAGATTCTATTATATGTCGATCCATTTTTACATAGGAATTGATAGCACTTTATGTGGATATTAAGAGAAATACATTCTTTAGTTAACTAGTAAATATTCAACAAAAAATTCTCGTTACAAGGCACATTAAACAATTCCAAAAGTTGAGTATCAAAATAAAGAATATCTCAAAGGATAATTTGTTAGATCTATTCATAGGAATTTTAAAGGAAAACATCCAACATGAGGTGCATCTCTTTGAACCTAAATCTCTATAGTAGGCTTTCAATCTAGTAAGGAAAGTTGGAAGTAAAAATATGGCCACTAAAAAATCAGTCACTAATAACTATAGCGAAGATCATGATCCTTCTCCTATACCAACAAGGATGAATCCTAAACAAATGGATGAAAGAAAAACAAAGGGATTATGCTTCAACTATGATAACAAGTATATTAAGGGGCATAAATGTAGTGAGAATAAATTATTCCGCATAGACTCTAAAGAGGAAGAAGATCACAAATTGGAATAGTCACAAGGTCTAGAGCTAAAAGAGACTACTACAAAAATATATTGTCATGCATTGTGTGGCATCAATAATCCAAAAAACCTCAAGATAGAAGGATATATCAAAATGAAAATGGTAATTGTGTTGATTGATTTGGGCAGTACCCATAACTTCATCAATGACAAATTAGTTGAACTTCTCAATTTTTTCAAATATCTAGCACCAGAGTTTCAAGTAATGAGTGGAGATGGAGGCACCATAAATTGTTCAAGAAAGTGCCATAATACTAATATAAATGTGGGGGAGTACTTGTTGGATAGTTCCATGATTGTAATACAAATGGGTAGTGTAGATTTTGTACTAGGGGTCAAATGGTTACAACCGTTGGGAATAATGACCTTTAATTTTCAATCTCTTTATAAAATTTACCTCAAAAGGAAAGAAAATTGAGCAAGTTAAGGGTATCGAAGGGAAACCCTCTAATATGAAAATATCTAGTATAATGGACAAATAACTCAAAAAGGGGCACCAAAGTGTAATAGAAAAATTATGTTCACAAAGTCATTAAACATCAATATCATCTATGTCAATGGATCTACATAAAGCTGTCAACAATTATCCCAAGGTATTTGGATTAATTCCTAAGGGTCTTCCACCTAATTGAGATTAGGACCATGTTATTCATTTATGGGAAGCATACCATAGATAAATGAAGAAGATAAAATCATACTAGAAGTAGAAACAATCCTTGAAACAAGGATTAATCGACTATGTAACCCAACAATTTTGGAGTACATCATAGAAAAGAAGAACCTACCAGTGGAATAGATGACATGAGAAGATGGCTAAGTCTTGCAGAATCACTAACAGTTAGCCAAGTGTTGAGGAAAATGCATGTTTGAAGTGGAGAGGCATGTTAAGCCTTATATAAGACCCATTTTAACCTGAAACCCCTTATTAAGCCCATGATATTAAGTTACTAAATTCATATTCTTATATAGGCTAGAATCCCTCATGGTATCATTTTATTATTGTTTTTTATGAGAAAATAAATCAGCCTCCCTCTCAGCACGAGGGCTAGAGTGAGGTTGTTAGTACTAGGCTAGCCCACAACTATACTCACTTAAGGGTTCATAAGGCTCAAAGCTAATACAACAATATTCATAGGCACAAATCCATTGCAATAATATTTATCAAGGCATTATAGTTCATCATGTCACTATCATGTCACTTGTATGAATTTGAACTTGAGTGAGGAAGATAACAACAATTCCTCCCAACCACTTGATATAACCCCAATTGAAATCTATTTTATTATAATTGTACCCCTTTTCTCCTGTAGATATACTAAGGATTCCTAGTCTTACATCATCAAATATTGTATTGTACATTGTATTTAGGTAAAATGAGGCTGCCCCTTGAAGAAGATTGTAATTATTGGTCTGTTATCATTTTTAAGGCACAAGGTTCATAACATATGGAGGATTGAGAATGGGACCTTCATCACTCACATAACTTTACATATCATGAGTTTTCCAGAAGAGCTACTGCAAGGGACTAAGATGATGATAATATTATTATTAAAATTATGATAACTAATTTTTTGTTATTCAAAATGCTTCTATTAATTCATCCAAATATTACACCATAGTTGTTCAGTTCTCCTACTAGATTTGTTGGCCAGAAGAGAAACACAAAATCTAATTACAAAATGTTAAAGACGGCCAAGAACCCATAAATGAAAAGATCAGAAAGCCTAAAATACTTCTAGGATGAAGATACAACCCACAAACATCATGGATCTTGAGGATTTACTAGATTGGGATCATTTGGTCCATTACCAGGTGAAGCTAGATGTTTGAAATCACCATGAAAACGAAATTACATAAGAGACAAAATCCCCTTCATATGCTCTTTTTGCTCGTACATTATCCTCTAGCTTGTCATAACGAAGCCAACCAATCTTGGATGTGCCATTGGTTATGTTATAGGTCATTCATAAAACCAATGACCACATTTCTATCATCATGTTGGACTTGTCCCAACTGCTCCAGAAGAAGAGTGGCATGCCACAACTAATTTTTTGAAGCGTCAAACAGTGGGGGAAGATCTACCAAGCCAAGAGAGAGAGAGATTATGGGCCACATCCTTTCCCAACTCTGCATCATCCCTTCTAACCTCCTCCATCTCTGCATCATCCATTCTATGCCTGCCCTTGGCACCCTTGGTACAATGCCTCTCCTTACCCTACCACGTTGCCTATGCACCTCCAAACATTCGCAGACCTGGTGAGGCCACCACCCCAACTACAATAGAAAGAGGGAATCTTGAAATTCTAGCATAACCTAAACCCTAGTGACATATCTCCTACAAGTCTAAATCATATCCCCTTCCAAGCTTGGACAATACAAGTCACCCCCATGGCCAGAGCGACCCCTGCCTAGAATTCTACCCCATGGCTATAGTACTATCACCACAATGTAGCAATATCCTCCACCCTCATCTGTCACATATCCTTCCATAGTTGAAAAAATCACCTTCAATGGCACAAGTAACTCCCAAACGCCTGAACAAAAAATTCTCACCCAAATCTCAAAGCAAGGGTCAAAATGAAAAATTCACCTAGGGTTAAGAGTAAATCTACCTACAACCGCAATAGGCTGAGAGTTCAAACTTAAAATAGGTACACAAGGACAATAATACAAAAAATTAAAAACCATGGACTCCCCACACCCACCATATCACCAACCTCTAACCACACCTATGGTTTGGACATCCCAAGTGTTTAGACAAACAACAAAAAACCCAACTTCAAGCCACATAATGCATGCACAAGATTTAGACCCACAATTATGACCTTATTTAAACCTACAACCTTTAAATATAAGGCTACCAACAATAGAAAATAAAGGCAACAAGACATAAAAAGACTTGTAAACACAACTTCCATCCTTGAAAAAGGAAAGGCACATGATATCCCACTTAAAGGATCGAGGAATCTTACGAAGGTGCTAGCTACAAAACTCCAACTCAGAATCTCCCCATCATCATTCGCATCCAATATTCATCAACCCGACACTGATCTCTCCCAGTAGCATAGCTAGCCCTGATTATTTATCACTCCAAGGTCTCAAACTTGGTACTTTTTTACTCCAACAACACCATGATAAAGTCCTTGCCTGAATTTAGAGTTTGTAGCCCCCAAAAGCTATACCCTGAGGAGTAGGCATGGGTTGACGGCCTACAAATATAAATCATGCCCTTCACCACCTTTTCTAATGCCCATAACCAAGATTGCAACTACCAAGATCAGTTATGTGCATCCAACTCACATCCTTCACCACCTTGGGTAATCCCCATAACCAAGATTGAAAACATTGAGACCAGCTCTGCCAACCTACACATAAATCTAACACTCGTGTTGGAAACTAGATCACTACTGAGAGGGGGGGTGAATAAGTAGTGATGGAACTTATAAAAAATTTCTCAAAATAATTAATCTTTAACCATGCATCAACTAAAACACAAACCAATAGGTCAGAGCACCAAAAATAAACATGCAACCATAATGGATATAAGGATGTCTGATGGAAAACCCTCTCAAGGGGAAAAAACTACCCACTACCGATGCGCTGCTCAAATATTCTATTATGTTAAGCAAACTCATTACATAGAGATATACATGGCTATTATCAAATGGAGACTGCTTCCCATGCGGATCTACGAACTACCATCTGCTGAAGGTCACCACGATCAATGATCCTCTCCTAGTTACTCCTGAACTATCAATTGAGTCTACATACTACAATCTGTTGGAAGCCACCATGACCAATGAGCCTCTCCCAGTTTATGTCGAACTAACCAACCACCATGGCATTAAGAAAACTGCTCACTAATATTGTTTTTTCCTAAGTCACCCAACTCCTCTTGTTTATGTGGTTCTGTTTTCATAAATTTCCATACTTGAACCAACAACTTCTCAACATGAGCACTGTAGCAACATAGCATCAAGGCACACAATGAAATAGAAAATCTGCAGCACTAGCTGCAATCAAACTCTCCACACAAAATGAAAAACAACTCCTCAAACACTACTTCAATCCACACTTCATATTCTCACTCACTTCACAAATCTGATGGCTGAAACATACTTCAGCTTAATGTAGCTACAACTGCAAAATACTTTAGAAATTCTGCAATAGACAACACATGCAGCTTGCGCACAATCCTCCTCACTCACTCAACACACACAATACTCAACCATACTAGCATTGAGCTTCCTCTAATATGTATATGAGCTCATGTTGGGCATGGGATCCCCCGCAGTAGGTTTTGGGGCTCAAAGCGCAAGTTTTGGTCAAAGATGGTGTAGAACTCCGCAAAGTGCGGGCGCGGAGCGCAAAGTGTACAATCGAGTCATAGGGTTGTCCGCCCTAAGCATTGTATTGTAATTTAATGTAAATTTGTGCCGGCCTGCCCATGGTCCGATTGTATAAATAGAGCGAGGCTCTAAGTGTAAAGATAGCTAAGGAGAGTTAGAATAGTGAAGGCATGGTTAGAGCATAGAGTGGAATTTGAAGTGTACTGGGTCATAGTAGTAGGTAGGGGCTCTATAGTTGAGTGCGCAGAGGCCTAGTAGAGTCCACATCTTAGTGCACGGTGTTATAGAAATTTTTGTGCCTTACAGCTATAAGCATGAAATGTCCATAATCCAAGGGATCCAAAGTCCCTAAAGATGTTGTTACAGCTCCTAAAGGAACAAGGTCAACCAATGATAGCTTCTCCCAGAAGTTCTCCACCAAAAACCACTCAGAACTAGTCAAATCAGGATCAATTCAGAAGCTCCACTAGCTGCCTGCGTTGCAAAGCACCCAAATACACTGGCTAGGTGCGTTGCAACGCACTTGAATGCACTACCCAGGTGCGTTGAGCGGGAAATGACAAGTGGCAGAGTCATTCAACGAGGTGGAAAGACCATGGAAGCTTCCAGAATCTTCTCCAATGACACTTGCCTCACTGAATTCGACCAAGTGATGAGTAAGAGGCTCTCAGTCTCCAGGTGGAAGCAAGAACTGACAGAGAGAAGCCACAAGTCAAAACATAAGCTGACTCATCCTCTCTGCTTACATCTATATATGGATCCATCATCCCAGAGATCCAGAGGCTGGAATTTTGTACTTTGCAGAGAATTGCTGTTGGTTTGAGATTGAGATTAGTACATTGGGTGATTTATGCTTTGTTGGAGGAGAGGAAGGGATTCCTTTGCTGGGAGGTAGATGCTGGATCGGGACTCACTTGGTTGTATCTCCTCTTAGACTTTCTCATCATATCAATAAAATTATTTGAGTTTCTCCTACATGCTGTGTATCAATGATGTTTTGTTATATTTGCATGTTTAGCTTAATCTGATCCTGAGCTTTTTATGAATGTATATCTATTTCTTCGTGTAGTTTCTCTCTCTTGTGATCTTGCAGGAATTCGGTGAAGCTGGGCCGGTAAGGGAGCAGGGAGCTGGGAGCTATTGAAGAGAGGAACGATTGGATCAACAAACTAGCGAAAGACACAGGTTAGTTACATCCTTTCTCCTCATTTACATTTCATAAAGAAGAATACTCAAGTAGTTTTCCTTGTTTGTTGCTAAGGCACTATCACACCTTAGAGTGGGATGGGGGCGTTCTGAATAGATACTTTTCCCAACAACAAATTGGCGACTCCACTGGGGATCGTATCTAGTTAGTTTATTTGTGTTTCTATTGTTGTTCTTCTCATAAACTCAGGAGTGCTGAATCGAACTGCATTTGCCATTTACAAATGCAAAGTAGAGATCTGCTACTCTAGTCCATTCACTGGGCCTGTTTATGATCTGAACAGCTGATCCAAAAATGCTCTAACTGCCATTTGTGATAGCTCTTAGTCCTCTTTTAAATCATCCTCCTAATTGTACCCTATTGATAGCTTTTATCCGGCCAAAAACCTTAGATCAAACTGCAAACCGTGACCCAGAACCCGGAGACAATTCTCGTTTCTGCTTCAGCGCAGGCTCTATGAAGAGGTTTTTCATTTCAACGCAGGTCCCGAGAGGGCTACCTGCGCTGCAATTCAGTTTCTCTGTGCAACAGGTGCGCTGATCAGCCTTTGCCTGTGCAGCTGTGGTTCTTTGCATCCTTGTGTTCAGTTTTATCTCTGTTTTTTGCAGCCTGTTATCAGTGTGTGTACCTATCTGAAAACCCCTTTTCTCTGCCTTAATTCCGCCTCAGTTGTATAAAAGAAACTGTATTTGTTTTTGTGTATTTGTTACATCATTTGCAGTTTCCCATTGCAAAAGTAAACTAGTCATACTGTCGCCCTTAGATCTAGACCTGTCATAAGTGTCGTTTTGATCTTAGGAGTAAATTTGTTTGCTGTTGACAGTTGATTGCGCTTTTACTTTTGTCTTTTGGTTTGAATTTGTGAATTTCTAGTGTCGAAACAAGTGTTTACTTCAAAATCATAAAGTGTCGTAATCGTCTTTTTGATTTCAAAAAGAAACTTGTTTGTGTTTTCACTTGAAATTGAATTCAAATTTGTACAACAGCTTTCTTTTTAGGCATCAATATTAAGAAAGTGAAAACAAATACATGCATTTGTGCATTTGCATATTGATAGTTTGTATGGTTTGATTTAGGAAAAGTGCATTTACAGTGTGCTCTATGCTCTTTGAGAAAAGATTGTGTCTTTATTTTCCCCTTGTAGCTAGGATTTTCATTGTTTAAAAGAGATAAATGCTTGCTTATCATCTTTAGACTGCATTTAGGAATTGTATCTACATCTCATGGTGATCCGAAAAGGCAAACTTCTAAGAAAGATCAACCTAAAATAAATTGAATGAACTTAACAACGCATTGGAACTTAACGCACAACATAGAGGTCTAGGCTAGAGACGTGTTCCGGCGTCGTAAAACCTGGTTACTGTCGGCCTCACTGATGGTTGGGTGATTCCTCCTGAGAGACGATAAGCGCCAGTACGGATTGTGGTCCCACGTACCGTCGAGTATATATTGGGAGACCCCTATAGGCATAAAACCTTTATCCATAGGAAGCCGTGTCGGCCGCCCTACTGATCGCAATGCACTGAACACAGCATTCAGGAAGATTGACCGCCCATACCCTAAAAAGTATTCTGCGGTTTTGCGATTGGTTTGGCACACCCTCTACCTAGAACTCCAGAGCAGTCCCTTTCGTTTCTTTTCAGACTCTTTAACGGAAAAGGTCCATCTGAGCACTTGTCACTTCAGGTTCATTAAAAATCGAAGGAGACTAGAGTCATCTTTTGCTTTTTCTCGACTCTTTAAAATTGAAAAAGCAAGTTGTGTCCAAGCGTCGCTAAAATTTATTTTAAACGGAATATTCATACCCTTTTTCCTGCGTTGATCTTTAGGTTGAGAAAATGGAGCCTACCAACCAAGGAATTCCCCTTGGTGGAAATCCTAGTCCCTTCTCCTCTTGGGGAGATGTTGGTGCACCCCATATGGCCACATTGTCGCTTCCAGGACTGACAATTGGCTTGCCGGTCTGGCTCTTCTCAACCAATGTCGTTCAGAACACCACTATTCCTGAACAGTCGAATCAGCAATTAGACCAGTCCAGAGTTACCCACCAGCCTTCTACTTCCTCTAATTCTTCCTCTCCTCCTTCCTCTTCGCTTGATGGGACTGGCAAAAGTCAAAAGTCAAGTTCCTAAGGAGAATAAGGAAAAGAAGAAGAAAGAGAAGAAGGAGAAGGAGCCAAAAGCGACTGGGGGCAAACAAGTGTCGTCTAACAAAAATCCACACACTGCACTGACCAGGCCTAAATCACCATGTGTCATTTGCAAGGGAGACCGCTTTCACAGAGATTGTCCCTGCATCCCTCAGATACTAAGGGACTGGTCTCCCCGTTTGCACAATCCGGTGGCGTCAACCTCTGATAGCCATGTTGAATGCACACCGTCAACTAGCGAAAGTGAAGTCCCAGGACAAAAAGGGAGAGCTAGATCTCCTTGTAGACTGTGCGAAGGCAACCACGCCATCCACCGTTGTCCCTTCTTAGACGAAGCGAAAAGAGTTTTGGATGATCGTCCAGTTTCACCGTTACGACTTCCTCCTGGATATAAAAAACTCTTGCCGAGTCCTTCGTTAGTTGAAAATCCAGCTGGCCCGCTCAAGTGGTCAGCTGAAGCGCCGGTCATTGAAGATGAACCAACTAAATCCATACCCGATGAAAGTCAAAAGGTCGAGGCGGCAGTTGACCCGGTCTTGCCTTCAGAGGTTTTATCTTCGAATGATACAGTCACTGAGGATAATAAGGATGACACCGTCCAAATTCTCTTCATCAGCACAGACTCCGACAAACACGGGGGCAATCCACCCATTCCTTTATCGCAGGAAGGAAGTTCGTCAGAGCGATACCCGGCCGTTTACTCGGTCCCACAACCAAGCAACCTAGTTGTATCCTTCGACTGGAACCAACTAAGCAGACCCCGTTTGCCAGCAAGCATACCATTCCGAATTATCGTCCAAATATACAGAATGGTCATGGCTGACACCATCATTGATGAGGGGGCATCTGTGAGTATCCTTTCCTCTACTGCTTGGAAAGCACTTGGTTCGCCATCGCTTTTGCCTGAAATGAGAAATCTGACAGGCTTTGATAAAGGAACTAGTCGACCTTTAGGGATCCTCCCCAATGTGCCCATAACATTGAAAGGGAAGACCGTTCAAATGAACGTGATGGTCGTTCAAGGACCCTTGGATTATAACCTAATCCTTGGACGAGATTATATTTATTGCATGGGATCCATCGTCTCCTCACTCTTTAGAGTAATGTGTTTTCCGCACGAAGGAAGAGTGGTCAAGCTCATGGACCAGCTTTCATTTCCCGGATCACGCATCGCAAATAGTCATATACCATCCCTAAATGGTCTCTTCATGCAAGAAATGTCTCAACCCACGGTCCGTCCTCCCGATGAGCGCGAGTAATTCGGAGGGATATGACTGGAACCCATGGGGCATGCGTCCTGGTCTGCTTCGGCAGGGAAACTTTGGGTATAAGGTAGGTTTCCGTGGGAGAATATGACTAGTCCGTACCCCGTCCGTGATTGGAAGAGGGGTTGTTCTAGAATAAGATTCTTTTGTCAAAGTTATGTGAGTTGGCGGGCTTCGTCGCTCACCTTTGTTTATCTCGGTAGACATCGCCGAAGAAGTGTTTTGTTTGAAATATTAACAGAACAATCTTTGGGTGACCTAAAAGAGGTAGGCCTCTCTCGGTAAAACAATTCTTTTGGCGGAAATGAAGTAGAGGTAACCTTGAAACTCTGTTTTATACCTGGGGGCATGCAAACCTTTTGGAGTGCAAGCAAGGGGCAACTATTTATTTTTTTAAATTTTTAGGTCCTCCCTTTAAACCCATAGGTCTAACCCTTTAAACTCGTAGGATTAGTCGTTTCCGAACTTGCATAACGAAAGGATGCGGGGCATAGCTTTGTAAGGCGCAAGCTCCATAAAAAATGGCATCTTACATGAGACGTTCTTATCATATGACTGGATTATCGAGCAGTTTTAGCGCATAGTTCATGCTCGTTAAAAAATAAACATAAGATCGAGCAAGTGTTTCAACCCGCGTTTAAGCTCGTTAAAAAATGAACTATCTTCCGGTAAATAACCACCGTGAATGTAACATTATCAGCCATTAAAGCCTTGGTCGCGTTTGCACCGTCACCTCCACTTTTCCATTGGCCGATCATTCACCTCCATTTGATTGTTTACCCATTTTGAGGAACAACTGCGAAGAGTGATTTCACTAGCCATCCTTGTGACACTGCCGTGCTTGGAAAATTCCAACCCTTACCTGGAATCAGCTGCTACCCATTTTATCACTCGTTCCTCAAAAGACGAGTCTTCTTTAAGCTCTTTTCATCTGACTCGTAAAATATGAAAAGATTGCCGAGTTTTGGCCTTCCAGCTCGTTAAAGTGACTGGAAGTGTTATCCCTCCTCTATATTTTAATCTTTTTGGACCTGAGGGATTATTGCACAAAAAGATCGAGCGCTTGTTTTGTTCGGCTCGTTAAAACTATCGAAAATTCATCCCTTCTGTATTGTTTTATACTTTTTCGGACTTAAGGGATTAGATGACGAAAAAGGAATTTCGGAGTTAACTTTACGTACCTTTTCAGACTCTCTAAAAATGAAAGGGACCGAGTTATCTTTGTCGTTAGACTCGTTAAAAACATTAATAGCGACAAACTTGTCTTTAGACGAGAACGAGTTTCACTATCGCTAGGCTCGTTAAAACATAGCGATGGGTTTGCCCGAAGGGCAAATTATAGAACAAGCATATGTTATCCTCCTCAAGCTTGACAAAAATAAAGAGGTACTGGTCAGCAATGACTGGGGAAAAATTGGGAAGAAACTCAAAGAGCCTTTATTGGTAGCAAGTCTCTCTTGAACATGACACTTCCACTCCATGCCTGAGTCGGGTTGGGTTGTTTCATTCACCGGTCACATCGCCATGGTCTCACCATACCATCCACCTTTGGGGTAAATGCTACCAATCCATCATATAAGTGTCGCCGATATGTTCAAGAGAAGTCATCCAGAGAAGTCAACCGTGTCCCATCCACTACCATACATTATACTTCATTCTTTCATGACCGCCACCCTGAACCATATATCATCAGATCGTTTTCACCTCCATCAAAATCATTTGCTCCGTTCCATGTCACTGATGTGGGATACATCAAGGCCCTCCTTTGACGGATCG
Source organism: Pinus tabuliformis (assembly GCA_031772625.1). Taxonomy (NCBI): domain Eukaryota; kingdom Viridiplantae; phylum Streptophyta; class Pinopsida; order Pinales; family Pinaceae; genus Pinus; species Pinus tabuliformis. Next base: position 61,770,790 of record CM062819.1, on the reverse strand, counting down.
CTTCTTGTCGACATCAGCTCGTTATCCAAGAAGTTGATCTAGGAACACCCCCTTCAGTACTTTGAAGCTTGCATGCCTCAATGGCAAGTTTCTCACTTCCGGCGACAGGTATACATCAATGACCTTCGACCGAAAGATTTTGCGTGGTGTTCGACGCCAAGTCCTTTATTCACACCACGTAAATTGTACTGCAGTACCTTGAGGGTCATTATCATTATCGGTGATTCCTCTCGCGCTTGTTAACAGTTTACATCATTGACTGGTAATCAAGCGATGTCTTTCCATGTTTGACTTCAAAACATTTCTCACATGGATCGACTTGTACTTTGAGTGAAGATCAGACGAGATTGAAGACCCCGGATCTAGTTTCATCCATCCGGGCTGCGATATATATTCAGGAAAAATAAAGACATTGACATGTACAGCACTGCAGAACAGATAATCATCCTACCAAAAGGATGATGATTTCATCAGAATCATCAGTCTACCATCAGACGACTATCTGTCCTATGTACATAAAAATGAATTTATAAAGCTGAGCATGGGAATGCCCGCCTCAGCTAGATCATGAAAACAGTATGAAGGATAATGTATTGTATTGTATCTTATTACAGGTCTCCTCCCAGCATTGAAAGAACTTCGGACCCTCCTAATAAAGCATTTCACCCGATAAACGGCCTCATACTTTAGGGGGCAACTGTTATAGACATTTTTGTGCCTTACAGCTATAAGCATGAAATGTCCATAATCCAAGGGATCCAAAGTCCCTAAAGATGTTGTTACAGCTCCTAAAGGAACAAGGTCAACCAATGACAGCTTCTCCCAGAAGTTCTCCACCAAAAACCACTCAGAACTAGTCAAATCAGGATCAATTCAGAAGCTCCACTAGCTGCTTGCGTTGCAAAGCACCCAAATACACTGGCTAGGTGCATTGCAATGCACTTGAATGCACTACCCAGGTGCGTTGAGCGGGAAATGACAAGTGGCAGAGTCATTCAACGAGGTGGAAAGACCATGGAAGCTTCCAGAATCTTCTCCAATGACACCTGCCTCACTGAATTCGACCAAGTGATGAGTAAGAGGCTCTCAGTCTCCAAGTGGAAGCAAGAACTGACAGAGAGAAGCCACAATTCAAAACATAAGCTGACTCATCCTCTCTGCTTACATCTATATATGGATCCCTCATCCCAGAGATCCAGAGGTTGGAATTTTGTACTTTGCAGAGAATTGCTGTTGGTTTGAGATTGAGATTAGTACATTGGGTGATTTATGCTTTGTTGGAGGAGAGGAAGGGATTCCTTTGCTGGGAGGTAGATGCTGGATCGGGACTCACTTGGTTGTATCTCCTCTTGGACTTTCTCATCATATCAATAAAATTATTTGAGTTTCTCCTACATGCTGTGTATCAATGATGTTTTGTTATATTTGCATGTTTAGCTTAATCTGATCCTGAGCTTTTTATGAATGTATATCTATATCTTCGTGTAGTTTCTCTCTCTTGTGATCTTGCAGGAATTCGGTGAAGCTGGGCCGGTAAGGGAGCAGGGAGCTGGGAGCTATTGAAGAGAGGAACGATTGGATCAACAAACTAGCGAAAGACACAGGTTAGTTACATCCTTTCTCCTCATTTACATTTCATAAAGAAGAATACTCAAGTAGTTTTCCTTGTTTGTTGCTAAGGCACTATCACACCTTAGAGTGGGATAGGGGTGTTCTGAATAGATACTTTTCCCAACAACACACGGACCCATACAGCTAAGTGCATAGGGCGAAATCAAATCTGTACTTGGGATTGAAAGTTAATAAAGAGAAGTTTATTTTGTGCATCTGTTCTTGAATCCTTATTTTGATGTTATACATTACTTTTAATCTATTTATTTATTGCGCACACTTGACGAATACTCGTATGAATGCTTATATATGAAAATAATCTAAGTAATTAGCTAACAAAACCTAATTAAGGAAGACTTGGGTAAATAACACGGGTTGCGCTGCGGCTAGACCTGCGCGAAGACAACATCGTAGGGCACGGGGTGCCCGCAGGTGTATACAGAAATCCACAAGATTTCCTTTGCATCCTTTCCTTTTGAGCTATATGAGTGGATCACGAAGCTAGCCGACAACTAGGGAAGGTGTAGGCTCGACAAACCAATAGTGTGGACTCTGGAATTAGTGCGCAGACTAGAAGCATCAAAAGATAAGATCGCGTGAGTTGTGGACCATTGGCTCGATCGAATAATAAGGGGATTTATCACTGAGTTTGCGGTAGACATGACCATGAGCTACAGCAAGGCAGAGCGACACTTTCTCCACGGACCGTGAGGTAAGTATATTAAATCTTTGAATACTTGGATTAAGATGCTATTGTGTGAAAAAAGGGTCATGCGAATACATTAATGTTTGGGAATAAGCGAAGCGGAAAGATCTACAAAAGTAGCGAGGAATTAGAAAACAATCTTTTAAATTCACCCTCACGAAAGAGTACGCAAGAGTTCACGAAGGTCTCTCCGAGAAGCACGGTCAGTTTAATAAGGCAGCACATTGCATGGTTACCACCTCCACCCACACTGCCACCCACTTCACCTCCCTCACCTCCATATCCACCCACTCCACCTCCACAGTTCAGTATGGTGAGTGCGATCAAACTACCAGTATTCAGAGGAGTGGGAAATGAAGATCTAGACCAATTCTGGTTCATGGTAAGAGCAATATGGGAAGCACAAGGTGTCACAGATGACAACATTAAGAAGGCTACATTAGTGAGCGCGCTGTAGGATCACGCATTAACATGGTATATCAAGCACTCTAATGACCACCCAAACTCTGGGATAGTAGAAATCCAGAACACGCTGAATAGGGAATTTAGTAGGTCAAAGTCAGAAACACAATCAATCATCGGGTTTAAAGAAGTTGCGATGCTCCTGGGTGAGACTCCCTGGGATCTGGATCAACGGCTGAAGAGTACAATCCATGAAGCCAATATGACATTGACAAATGGACAACATCACGAATGGTTTGTAGCATCTCTGGCACCACACTTGAGGATGGCGCTGTCACAATAGAAACTTTCCACCCCTGCCGAAGCATTTGAAATGGCAATGAGATTACATGAGACCTCGGTACAAGACTTTGGGTTGGGAGTTCAACAAATACATGCGCAACTATAGAATCTATGTTGGGAAATGAAAAGTTTGAAGTAGGATAAGGCACCGTGGCTAGAGGCACGTGCAGAAGTATGGTGCATAAAATACAAAGGGCAGGGCCATGACAAGGATCATTGTCCAGTGTTCGTGAACTACTTGGTAGGAGGAGGGCCAATGCCATTGAGACTGGAGGCACAGGCAGGGCAGAGTGTGGCACCTTGCTTTATGGTGTGCGATTTGTCAGATAAGAGGGAAACACACGACAGAAAATTGTCATTTGCTGCAGAAGTATATACAGACACCCCAATAATTTTTTTGTAATTTCTACAGGTCGATAGGCCACGATGAGCGCACTTGCCGCAATTAATAGCCAATGATGGATCGGACCCTAGCCTATAGGATGCAGACCAAAACATCAGCCCTCAACCTAGATGCGGGGATGGTGCGTGCTAGATTTCAGGGGCTAGGTCGAGGACGAGGTGGAATGGGACCAGGAAGGGGCCGCGGACAATTAATTTGTTACACTTGTAGAGGAACAGGGTAGTATTCCCATGATTCTACCAACCCGACAAGGATATCCTATACGTATTGTCCTCAGTTTGATCAAGAAACAATATACTGTCCTACGTTGATCACAAAGATGAGCGAAAAAGGGGTATTCCAACCTCCCCCGACTCAGAATATACAAATGATAAGGTCTGAGCCGTGTGAAGAGGACCAAAATGTAAACATGATTCTCAGAAGTGGTACGACCATGGGAGAGGATACGGGGGAGCAACTACAAGAAAGTACGTGGGTTCACAAGACTCCTACAAAGGAACCTGAGTTTGACTTAGAATGCGCAAAGGAGACATTCATGGAAGCTAAGAAGGGCTTCACGGAGACCTCCACTTTAGGTAGTAAGGACCAACCAGAGCCAGGAATGGATCCTTCAATTCTCACTACCTTTCTAGAGACATGCATGAAACTGTTGCGCAACAGCAAGGCGGTTAAAGGACTACAGGGACTGACCACCAGGTGTGCGGGGTCAAGAGAACCGCGCGTAGTCTGGAAATTGAGGAAACATGCATTGTGCACTGTAAGGGAAATGAGTTTGACTGCACAGATTGGTAAGGATGAAATGGATCAGGTAATCCTAGATTTGGGTTCGGATGTGAATGTATTACCGAAGCAAACATGGAAACGTATGGACAGGCCCGTGTTTCAATGGTCCCCTATTCAACTATGAATGACAAAACAATAGAAGATTTTTCCCATGGGAAGGTTACAAGGGGTAACAGTTGATATTGAAGGTGCGAGCGCGTAGGCGGATTTTGAAGTAATAAAGATTGTCGATGACAACAATCCCTATCCCACGTTGTTAGGAATAGACTGGGCCACTGATATGAATGGAGTCATCAACCTGAAGAAGAGCAAAATGATCTTCGAGAAAAATTCACTATGCGTAGTACTCCCACTTGACCCAGTTGAAGGAGCGCGCTACACTGAACCAATGCGCGACGACGATAGTGACGATGATCTTGATTGTATTTATAAGATAACTGCGCGAGACCGGGATTGGGTGAATCCGACTGTAGATGGGAGGATCTTGTGGGAGTACGAAAGCTCTTGCACTTCGGATTCAGACGAAGAAGTAGAGTGGTGGCAGAATCGGTTGCACGAAGTGATGACGCTGAATTGCAACATGATGATTAGATCACTACGTTGCGTGACAACAGAGTCAAGAGAGCTGCTGACATATGATGGATTAATGATGGTGGATGAATTCCTGAGCAAATTTGAAAGCGCAGTACTAGAACAGCAGTGGCTCAATGCGTTGAAGTGGGCACTGCATGCAACACCTGCACGATGGTGGGGTACACATCAAGGGAATTTTGAGGACTGGCACGGATGTAGAATGATGATGTGCATATGATTTGGGAAACTGCAACTATAGCTAGAAGACTAATACAATGGACGAGATGACCCATGCATGCACCTCGCAAAATGGACCAAGGTCTATGGCGCAGAACCATAGCTCGAATGGGTACACCTATTCTACCATACCTTGGATGTAATACCCATGAACTGGTATACTGAGACAAAATTTTGACATGGGACAGGCGAATGGGATGGCTTGTGCGAGGGATTTTTGTTAACATTCACATTTGAAGACTAGTGGTTGGATACTATTGATGATGCGCAGCAAGCAGTAAAAGCTGCCATCTTCAAAATACCACAAGAGCCATTGGAAATGTTGCAACCAGTATGGGCAACCCAGTTAAGCAGTGCCCTAGAATGTTATAACGTGTAGGTGGAGGAGGATGATGATGACCCCCGAAATATTGATATTCTAGAAACCAAAGGTTTTCGCGAGGTTCGAGGACCATCAATTGAGGATCCTGACATCACTGCACCGCTAAAAACAAAGTAGGTAAACATTGGCACAAAAGTGGAGATGAAGTATGCGATGCTTTGGGACTATTGGGATGATGCTACGGTAGACAAGGTCACTGAGTTACTCCATGCCAAGACTTGTTCCCGACCAAAATCATGAACTTAAAAGGGATCATTGGTGACTTAGGGATGATGAAGATCACTCTGAAACCAGATGTGAAGCTAGTTAAGCAGTGGCCTTACCGCTTGAACCCAAAGTATAAAGAAAAGGTCCACAATGAATTAGATAAAATTATCGTAGCTAGAATTATCGAACCAGTGGAAGAATTCAATTGGGTGAGTCCTATGGTAGTGTAGGAGAAAAAACAGAAAGGTGAAATAAGAATATGCATGGACCTTAGGAAGCTCAATGACGCCTGTGTTAATGATCCATTCCCGACACCATTCACAAATGAAGTATTGGAGAATGTTGGCAGTCAGGAAGCTTACTCATTTATGGATGGCTCCTCAAGGTACCATCGATCAAGATCGTTCCAAAAGATAAGAGCAAAACAACCTTTGCAACATAATGGGGCTGCTTTCAGTACACCATTATACCGTTTGGACTGAAGAATGTGCTAGCAATATTTTCATGCATAGTGGTGGCAGTGTTCAAAGAATACATCCACACGTTCTTGGAGGTCTATCTGGATGATTGGACTGTCTTTGGATTAGTTAAGCACCATGTAGCGAGCCTACGTTTGACGCTGGATACTTGCTACTGACACCAGATTGCATTGAACCTTAAAAAGTGCACCTTCCTCGTCCCCTTTGGCAACCTGCTAGGCCATGTGGTCTGCAAACAAGGCCTGATGGTGGACCCGACGAAGATTGTTGTTATTCTGAATCTGGAAGCACTACGCAATATCAAACAATTACGCGCTACTTTGGGGTACATTGGCTACTATAGGAAGTTTATCAAGAGTTATGCCCAAGTAACCACGCAGATGGAAAATCTATTGAAAAAAGATGTGACATATTGCTGGAATAATGATTGCATGAAGAGTTTGGATGTCCTAAAGGGGGAACTGGTGTCCGTGCCAATTTTGGTCTTCCCAAAATGGGACGTGGAAAATTCATGTACATCTTGATGTGTCGTGTATTACGTTGGGAGCTGTATTCACATAGGAGGGCACAGAGGGTGTGGATCACCTGATCGCATTTTCAAGTTGAAGATTGTCCAAAGCAGAAAAGAACTACTCTACCACCGAACGCGAGGGATTGGCAATGGTGTATGTGCTCCAGAAATACCGACATTATTTACTTGGAGGACATTTCAAGATGTATACCGACAATTCCACATTGAAATACTTGGTGAACAAGCCTGTGCTGGGGGGGGCACGTATGCAGATGGCTCTTACTATTTCAAGAATATGATTTTGAGGTCATAGTCAAGCTAGGATGCTTAAATGTAGGACCAGACCACTTGTCACGAATTGAGACAGGCGAGGAACCAACAAATTTGGAGTAGGGACTACCTGATGCACAACCCTTTGTAGTACGTGTCACGGATGGACACTTTGAAGATATAATCCATTTTCTAACAACAAGGACTACGCTGAAGGAGTACTCAATCCAATAGAAGAAGGAATTGGTGGTGTGCCTAGCAGGCTTTTTTATCATCGCGGGGCACCTCTACAAGAGGGCAATGATGAGATATTGCGAAGATATATACCTGAATTTGAATGAGGTTAGATCCTCGTGGAAGCACATGGGGTTGCTGCAAGAGGACACTACATAGGATGCACGACCACACAAAAGATTCTTCACATGGGGTTATGGTGGTTGACCCTGCACCAGGATTCGAAAGCGCATTGTAAGGCGTGCGATATATGTCAAAGGATGGGAAAACCATCATGAAGGGACGAGATGCCACTAAACCCCCAAATGACACTGCGACCATTTGAGAAATGGGCAATCAATTTTGTGGGCCAAATCAAACCTCAGGGAAATACGGGTGCGCACTACATCATCATCGTGACGGAGTACCTGACACGATGGGCGGAAGCACAACCAGTCAAGGACTGCACGGCTGCCACGACTACAAAGTTTTTGTTCGAAAACATGTTGACACGATTTGGCTGCCCGAAAATCTTAATGAGCGATCATGGAACACATTTCTTGAATGAAACCATCAGTGCGCTCATAGAAGAGTTCCAGGTTTATCACCAGAAAAGTACACCATACCACCCACAGGCTAATGGAACAGTAGAAGCATTCAATAAAATACTGGAGACTGCATTGACCAAAATATGTAACGCGCAGCAGGACGACTGGGACCTGCGCGTACCCACTGTGTTATGGGCGTACAGGACAACGTGCAAGAAATTAATGGGATAGACACCATTCCGGTTGGTCTATGGTACGGAAGCAGTCATACTGATGGAATACATCGTACCTAGTTTGCGAATAGTAGCGCTCACAGGCATGACGGACCACGAAGCTCTGGAAGAAATGCTTGCGCAATTAGAAGAACTCGAGGAAGAACGATTTCTAGCCGGATTTCAACAGTAGGTACAAAAGTAGCGTGAAAAATCCTGGCATGACTGCCATATCAAGTTGCGCACCTTCAAGGTAAACGATTTAGTGCTACTGTATGATAGCAAGTTTGAAAAATTTCTTGGAAAATTCAGAATGCACTGGTTGGGACCATATGTGGTAAAAAAGGTCATAGACGGAGGCACGGTCCAGCTAGTCAAACTTAATGGAGAACCCTTCCTAGGAAAAGTAAGCAACAGTCACTTGAAGCACTACATGGGTGGGCCGGCTATCTGACTAACTGACCAAAGCACAGTCTTCGCGACCCAAGGAGCTAGACAAGGGCGCAGGACTATAAACACAAGAACTAGAAGCCAGTGCCAAAGAAAAGACTCAAGTCAGACAAAGATGATTCAGAAGCAGAAATGGAGCAAAGCCAGTAGACGACAAAACCGCGTGTTACAGACCATCGCGTAGCACAGGCACAGTTGGAGTGGACCTGTGCCAAGATCGCCACACCAGCAGAGTGACTCGGGTTGAGTCATGATGATTGTGTTGGGGGCTTGTTGAGCATGGGATCCCCTGCAGTAAGTTTTGGGGCTCAAAGCCCAAGTTTTGGTCAAAGATGGTGTAGAACTCCGCGAAGTGCAGGTGCGGAGTGCGAAGTGTACAATCGATTCATAGGGTTGTCCGGCCTAAGCATTGTATTGTAATTTAATGTAAATTTGTGTTGGCCTACCCATGGTCTGCGGATCATGGGATTGTATAAATAGAGCGAGGCTCTAAGTGTAAAGATAGCTAAGGAGAGATAGAGTAGTGAAGGCATGGTTAGAGCATAGAGTGGAATCTGAAGTGTACTCGGTCATAATAGTAGGTAGAGGCTCTACTGCTGAGTGCGCAGAGGCCTAGTAGAGTCCACAGTTGAGTGCGCAGACCCCTGCAGCTGAGTGCATAGGTCGGAGTTGGGTCTGTACTTGGGATTGAAAGTTAATAAAGAGAAGTTTATTCTGTGCATCTGTTCTTGAATCCTTATTTTGATTTTATACATTACTTTTACTCTGTCTATTTACTGTGCGCACTTGATGAATACTCGTATGAATGCTTATATATGAAAATAATCTAAGTAATTAACCAACAGAGCCTAATTAAGGAAGACTTGGGTAAATAACACGGGACACGCTGCAGCTAGACCTGCGCAAAGACAACATCGCAGTGCGTGCGGTGCCCACAGGTGCGCGTAGCACAATAAGTGTGAAGGTTGGACCGTGTACCAATCACCTCATATCAGACATCCCCAGGGTGCGGAAACCTGGTTCTAGCACCCTCCCATACTACTTTGGGTGAGACCTCAGTCCGCGCTCCACGGACTGTTGCCGAAAGGGCCAGTAGTACCAGGATTTGCTTGGCTAAATCACTGTTGAACCTGGGTCAGGCCCCACTAAGCTAACAACTCAAATACTCAACTCAATAATTACACAGAACTATTGGGCTTCACAACTCTGTTCATATGCTAGGAATAATCTGGATTCAACTCATTGACTCAATCAACCACTAACTCAGCTAGCCTTTTTTATATTTTCAACTTTAATGAGATTCTAGAGGTCCCACGAACGTTTCTGACCATAAACTGAAAATTTCTGATCAAGAATGTTGTGATAACACAAAAATTGGTTGATCAGTACAAGGAATGCAGAGAAATCCTCATGAAAAACCTCAGTCTCTCCCATAGCATTGTTTCCATGTGTCTAGAAGTCACGGTCACTCTCATGAGCTTTCCTCCATGCGTATGGAGCTTTTCAGCCACCCTTATGAACCCATCTCCATGCAACTGAGGCCAAATATGAATAAAACCAATGGATCTTTAGTTCATAGCTCTGCCAACTAATGGAACACCTTCTTCAGCTCCTTATGACACCTTCAAACCCTTGTGTCAAGTCTGCAACTGATGAAATAGGTTAAGAACAAGTCAATGACATGCAAGACCTATTCTTCCAACCTTAATACCAAGACCAACACCTCTATCTTCTCAAGCAACATCCACAACCTCTGTAAACATCTCCAATACTTGTAGCAACATTTTGAACTCCTGTAGTAGCATCTTCAAGCTCTTGCAACACTGATGTCATCAACTACCTCCAACGCTGATGGAGGGACCTCAAACATAATAAGCCACAACTCAACACATGTAGAAACATATCTAATGTTTCCAAGACATGTAGAGACATATGTAACACCTAGAGAAGCACTCCAACCACCTGCATCGACAACATCTACCATCAACACATCATGTCATGAGACCATCTCAGCTCATCCTCAAAAACATCTCCACTAAGGAATGCCACAACCAAGTTGACAACAATGCCAACTAATGGGACCACCAAGCCAAACACACATCACCAATCACTCATCACACATCATGAGAACAAGCAACACAATGAACCTGTTGACATCAATGCCAACAATTTGGATTTTGGAAGCTTTCCCTCATAATCACTTACATGCCGTTGAGATGACACCTGTCAAGATTCAACTTATGAGAGAGGGGCATGCCCCACCCCCCTTACTCAATATAACCTTGACCCTCCACACCCACCAGGTGATGATAATTAAAATTAAAAAAAATGTATTCTCTTATTTTGTATGTATGTTGTTAACATTTTTAGAAATATCTTATCATATAAGTACTTAATATATATATAAATTTCCATTTGATTTGGAATTATAGTTTTAGAAAAATATTTATTGGTGATTGAATAGATTATTACAATATTGAAATAGTTTTAAAATCATTGAGCTATGGAATTAGAATAAGATAAAATTTATTTTCAAAACTTTTGTTATATCAATTATTTGTTATGGCTATTAAGTTTGAGTTTTCAACACCCCTCATAAGATTTGGAATAAAATTCAGCAAATCCAAAAGTGATTTATAACTTATAATTTTAAAATTAAATACAAAACTCTTTATCTTTTTTTTTTTTTTAGTTGGATGTATTTCCATTAAGTTTCGTGCCATAATTTGATATTTAAGTTATAAGCATAAATTTCATATTGGCCACTTGTGATTGTTTCTAGTATAAGAAAAAGCACAACAAGGTTAAAATTGATGAGGCTAGATATTCTAAGGTTGGGTTTAAGTATGGGAACATACAATAACACTATCAAAATGATAATATTAATTATATTGAATCTTAAATTCCTATGAAGTTTAAAGATAAGAATAAACATGACAATAAAATAATTAATAAGAGGAAGTTGAGATCTTATGAAGATTTTATTACTACTTATTTTATTAGTCAATACTAATTTAACATTATGACTTAAAATAGAAAAATGATTATTAACCCCCCCCCCCACAAGGGATAACTCACTTGGAAAGTCTGTTTTGTAGATTTCCCTGTAGATTCACAGCTCATGTTATGTACTAAAACACAAGACAATAATATACTCTAATCTTTAAACATCAGAAACGAGTATATCAACGAAAACAACAAACGACAAGATGAAGATAATCAAAGACATATAAAAAATTTGTTTCTTTGGGGAAAGTCACTGCTCAAAACCCCGACTATATATTGCATTAATAAAAAATTTGAGTGATAATACGAAGCTTGTTCTCACTAGAACAATTCCTGCACAAGTATGATCAACTCGCTGCCTCACAAGCCCACTCTGGCCAGCACTTAGCCAATTTTTGTTGCCTACCAAGTCCCTATTTTCTTGTGCAACTCTTGTGAGGATTAGACCATATTTAATTAGGAAATCCTTCCTCCATAACTATGAAATCCACACTTAGGTCCTTCTTTAATTGCATGCATGACATGTACAATTTGGATCATTCTACAACTGATAGTAAACTATCCCTCCACTCTAGTCTCAACTGGGTCTTTCTCTAAACTGACATTCATGAGTTTCTCATGAGGGAATCTTCAGTTAGCTGGAGTAGCACTGAAGATGCACCAGTGCACTAACTCACTACTAGACCTCTACTAGTTCCACAAATAGTTAGAACTAGTTTAACTGTCTATAACTCAGTGAAACTCAGTTATCTAATTACAACTCAAATAAGCTCATCCTAAATCCCTAAAATTTAGGGAGAACATATACATGACTACAGAAAGACTTCCAACTCGAAATTCCTAATCTAGTTAAGTCACTTAAACATGATTAACTATTTACTAGTTTCTATGAGAATAGAATTCGAGTTTAATTCAAGGACAAATTAAACTGGAGTTTCTTATTATCATTTCTCAATACTCCCTCTCAAAAAGAAAGGGATTATCATCTACCCCAATCCTGTCTCTATGAAACTCAAATTTACATCTTGATAATGCCTTTGTCAAAATGTCAGCACCCTGCTCCTCTGTGGGTATGTACTCCAATAACATAATTTGCCTCAATACACAATCTCGACGATGATGATATCAGATATCAATATGTTTGGACCGATCATGAAAAACTAGATTTTCATAGAGTTTAATAAAACTCTGATTATCACAGTAAATCAAAGTTGGATCCATCTGCTGACCAAACAAAATAACCAGAATCTTCCTCATCCAAATGGCCTCACATGTTGCTTGACTTGCAACCATGTACTCTACCTCTGCCGAACTGAGTACAACTAATCTTTGTTTCCTGTTGTACTAAGAAATTTCCACTGACCCAATACTGAATGTCCATCCTAATATTCTCTTCTTGTCAGATGGACTCCTTACCCAATCTACAACGGTGAAGCCTTGAAGCTTCACTACCTTTGTCTGTTTGTACCACAATGCATACAGAGTAGTGCCCTTGAAGTATCTCAACACATGCTTTGACACCTTCCAATACAGCTTGGTAGGCCTAACCATCTCTTGACTAAGATGGTTAACTACATAGAACATATATGGTTGTGTGTTCACCAAACACATGAGTGAACCCATACGATTCCTGTAAACAATAGCTTCCACTACTTCCTCTGAAGTAGCATCCTCCTTCCTCTAGTTACCTGCTAGAGGAGTCCCCATGGGTTTGTTTCTCTCCATGCGGAACCTTTTCAGTATCTCATTGATAAACTTTCCCTAAGACCCAAATAGTTCCCAATCACCTTGCCATACTTCCATGCCCAGAAAGTAATGCACGAGCCCCATTTCCTTCATCTCAAACTCTCTTGCAAGATCCTCCTTGCAAGAATTGATCAACTAATCATCACCTATCAAAATCAAATCGTCAACATATAAAACAATGACCAACAATTTACCTTCCACTACAATGTGGTACAGGTTCAAATTTGCTTCACTTTTGGTGAAGCCCAACCCGGTGAAGTAGCTATCAATCCTGGGGTACCAAGCACAACGTTCTTTCTTCAGCCCATACAATGCTCGCTTGATTTGGCATACATGCAACTCATGGTCAAAGGTCTAAAAACCTTCAAGTTGCTCAATGTACACCTCTTCCTCAATCTTAACATTAAGGAAGGATGTCTTTACATCCATCTGATGTATCTTCCAAGCCATCTACGTTGATAGTTCCAATAAGGATCTTATCTATCAGTACCTTGCAATAGGAGAAAAGGTCTCATCATAGTCAATCTCCTCTACCTGTGAAAATCCACAGGCCACAATCTTCGCCTTATGCTTCTCCATACTACCATCTGCAACTTACCTTGGAATAGGAGAAAAGGTCTCATCATAGTCAATCTCCTCTACCTGTGAAAAGCCACGGGCCACAAACCTGGCCTTATTCTTCTCCACAATACCATATGAAACTTGCTTTACCTTGTAAAACCATCAGGATCTTACCACTGACTTGTCCTCTGGTCTCAGGACCACCTCACAAACATTTTTACGAACTATGGAGTCATACTCCTCCACCATGGCATCAACCCAAAATGGTTCCTGCACTGCTTCCTCAAAGGAATATGGCTCTATATCAACACATCTACTCATAAGAGTCATGTATCTAGTGTACCTCTCAAGTGATCTCCTCTACCTGCGCTGAGATGTGGGTGCTCCCACATTCTCCCATGCATCATGCAATAACCTGTCAGCCTCTCTGGTGTGCTTTCTCCCATCTCTGGAAGACTCTACGTGAGTGGATGTCTCCACTCCCAGATCCTATGCATGTAGCTGCTCCACATCAATCTGAGGCTCCTCAATATTAGGAGCTAAATTCTTCTCAACCGCATGTAGCTGAAGCTCCCTCTCAAGGGAAACTTGCATGGCCTTCTCCTCATCGAATCTGACATCCCTGTGAACCACTGTCATCCAGGTGGTCGACAAGTACACCCAATAGTTGTGAGGTGTATCAGTGTATCCCACAAATATCCCCAACTTTGTTGTGGGCTCAAGCTTCTTCCATGCATCTTTGGTCACATGGAAATATACCGGTGACCGAAAAATCCTGCAGTGACCAACATCTGGTCTCTTACCGGAGAAAGCCTCCTCTAGTGATTTCATACCAAGTATCTGATGTGGGATTCTATTATGCAAATAAATATATTTGTTGCATGCCTCAACCCACAAGTGTAGTGGTAGGCCCTGATCATGCAACATCACCCATGCTACCCCTACAATGCTTTTGTTCTTCCTTTCAGCCAACCCATTTTGTTGTGGTTTATGGGGTGCTATCAACTCCCGTTTAATCCCTTCTGCCACACAAATGTGCTTAAACTCATTTGAGACATACTCACCATCATTATCACTCCTTAGATCTTTAACCTTATTTCTAGACTACTTCTTGACTAATACTTTAAATTCACAAAACTTTGTGAAAGTTTGATCCTTCTTCTGCATGAAAAATATCTAGCAATTACGAAAAAATTCATCAACAAATATAACATAATACCTATGTTTTTCCATGGATGTTATCGAGAATGGTCTACATACATCTGAATGGACTTGCTCTAGAATCACCTCTTCTCAAATGTGTCTGTAAGTGAAAGGAAGCCTTGGTGTATTTTCCCAAAGTACACCCCTTGCATGTATCAACTAGCTCTAGCGTATCTTTGGGAAGACCAGTAGAGATCTGTTGGATGATTTTCAAAACCCCGTGATGCAAGTGACCCAATTGCCTGTGCCACAACTCGTGAACGTCTCAGCTCTGCACCTTCTCTGCTTTTGTGCACAAAGCAACACAATCCTCTACCTCAAAATTATAGAAATTCTTAACTCGAATCCCTATCTTCTTTACCTGATCCGTGGGTATGTGTCGATGGAACACCTTTCCTTTGCTAAATACCACATCATAGCTTCTATCCTCCAATATGGTGACCGATACTAAGTTCTTCTTCAACCCTGACACATACATAAAATCACTCAAGGTGAGAGGCCATTATCCTCTAGCACTACCTCCATCCTATCCTTCCAGGCTATATAATTTGAGTTGCCTTCCAAGGCATACTCGAGCCTCAAACCAGAGAAAGCCATTTTCCAATCCTAAAGTATGTATTGCAAATTCGAATTTCACCTATAACCCCACTCAATACTTCGAAATATCCTCTAGTATACTGACTTCAGCTCCGATACCATGTATATTTTCCTGTAGATTCATGGCTCATGTAATGTACTAAAACACAAGACAAGAATCTACTCTACTTGTTAACAACAGCAACCAATAGATTGATGAAAACAATAATCGATAAGAGGAAGATAATAAAAGACACATAACACAAATGTTTCTCTGGGGAAAGCCACCGCTCAAAACCTCGACTATCTATTGGGTTAATTAGAAACATGAGTGATAATACAAAGATTATTCTCACTACAACAATTCCTACACAAGTATGATAAACTCTGTTCCTCACAAGCCCGCTCTAGTCAACACTTAGCCAATTTGTGCTGCCTGCCAAGCCCCTATTTCCTTGCACAATTCCTGTGAGGATTAGCCCATATTTAATTGGTAAATCCTTCCTCCATAACTACACAATCCAAACTCAGGCCCTTCTCTGATTGCATACATGATCTGTACAACTCGGATTATTCTACACCTTATAGTACATTGTCTTTGCACTCTAGTCTCAACTGGGTCTTTCTCTTAACTAGCATGCATGAGTTTTTCATGAGGGAATCTTCCGTTAGCTGGAGTAGCACTGAGGAAACTCACTACTAGACCTCTACTAGTTGAACAAACAGTTAGAACTAGTTTAATTGTATATAACTCTGTCAAACTGAGTTATCTAATTACAAATTAAATAAACTCATCCTGGACCCATAACATTTAGGGAGAACATATACATGACTACAAAATACTTATAACTCGAAATTCCTAAGCTAATTAAGTCAATTAAATTTAATTAACTATTTACAAGTTGCTATGAGAATAGAATTCGATTTTAATTCATAGTTTAATTCAAGGACAAATTAAACTGGAATTTCTTGTTGCCATTTCTCAACATGTTTTGTGTAAAGTTATGTGATGGATGAGTTTGTTTGATTAAATCCCATTTTCATTGACCCATGTGCTATCCTTGGGGGAGGGAAGTTACACCTAAGGTTATAGTGGTCGTGGTTGAAATCAACCTCATGTCTCAACCTAGTGATCGGTTCCTCTAGTTAAAAAATAAAATAAAACAAACAAACAAAAACCAAAACCAGAGAAGTAGAAAAGAAAAAAAGAAAAAGAAAAGAAAGAAAGAATATTGTCAAAACAAGGCTAATATTCATAATAATAATAATAATAATATATTTTAAGGTCATGACCAAGCCTAATACCAAATTGGTGTATCAAAATCCCTTTTTTGTAGGACAAGGGACCCACAACAATAGTATGACTATTAAAGTCTATGGAGATGTGCTTTGTCTACTGCTCTCTACATTTGAACATGTAACATGTTACAAAGAATATGCGTCAAGAGACACTCTCGAACCCAATACGGTAGAGATGTTGTAATGTCATGTCCTATTAAATTTTGACTCGATCAAATTACATAAAAATAAAAATTAAATGAAATAATTAATAATTATAATTATCAATACAACATTTTGAATTGATGAAATTACATAAAAATAAAAATAAAACTAAAATAAAAGACATAAAATTGATAATTATAACTATAATCATAATCATAATCATAATCATAATTAATTATAATTAATAATTTCCCATCGGGCATATAATAGGCAGTGACAAAGTGTTCTATTAAGGTACTTTGTGGTGTAAAGGCACCGATTGGAAACTCTATGGGTAAAAATCCAGTCATGTTAGGGTTAGTGTGGCCCAAGTCGAGTGCAATCCCCAGGGGATTTTGACAACTTAGATGCCTTGGGTTGTAGCAACTCAAGCCATAGGTTAGGTGCGTCAGTCATCTTAGGACTCAAATAACCTAGCCAAACAAAATAATAATAATTAATAATTAAACTAGCCAAGATACATCTTAACTTTGATCTACCAAAAGCCAAAAGAGATCAAATCTCTTGAGATGCACACCTCTTTTAGAATGCAAAGAGATTTGATTCCTCTCGACGCTTGGTAGATCCGGAATTAAGATATATCTAGGTTGATAACCATTAAACCCACTCAAGTTATACTTCCATAATGAATTGTTAAACTAACTCAAAAACACTTTGAAATAAGAATTTTTTAAAAATTTAAAATACTAAAAATATTAAAAATAAGCACAATTTCGTTTTCATTTATAATATCCTATATAGTATAAAGGCGGCATCTACTGAGGCAGAGGAATTGCTCGGATGGTCAAAAGTGGTCAGAGCTCGGCCAAAAAAAATATCGCAGTAATAGTATTTGAATCATGTTTTTGATGGTGGAAATAGATTCAACACCATCAAAAACCTTTGGGCAACCCAAAATCTTGAAGTTTGACAACGATAACCTGGACAAAAATCCCTGTACCCTGGATTTAAAAAAATCCCTGCCAGATTTTATCAAAATCTTGTCAGGATTTCAATAGTTTTCAAAACAAATTTATAGACTCATAACACTAAGACTAATATAAAATATAACTTAATTTTATACATTTCTTTTCATGATGTTATGGCTTATAAAAACATTAATACTATTAATATTATAATAAAATTTATAAGATAATTTTCTAAAGAATATTTAATTCAACCAACCTAAATTTAATACTAATAAACAACACCACGCTCAATGATTTTTACAAAATAATGTTTTTATAATGGAATCTCATTGATAATGTTTTCACAATAATGTCTTTATAATGGACTCCTCGTTGATCATTTTTACAAAAATAATGTCTTTATAATGGAATCTACATTCTAAAGGATGCAATTAATGGGACAAATAAAGTAGAACTTTATTTGAACTTTCCCCATTCAGCAAGTAGGGCATATTAATTAAATGGCTTTATGAATATCTTTTCTCGCACATTTGGATGAATGAAGTTCTAGGAAATATTTTCAAAATATTATATTATATTAGTTGTTCATAGTTTTCTTGATAATTGATATTCCATGTTGTGTTGCTTTAATTCCTAACATATGCAATAAAATTAATAATAGGGTAATATCAAAATTAAATATATATTTTTTAATTTACCTCCATTTTATATGAGAATATATTTTTATCACTGAAATACTAATATTAATATAATAATAATAATAATAACATTATATATTAATATAATAATAATAATAACATTATATCAATATATTACCGATATATTTTTATTAATATTAATATTATATTTAATTTATATTATTAATATTATATTAAATTAACTCATTATAATAATATATTATATAATAATAATAATATAATTATTACTAAAGTATATTAAAATAATTAATAATAATATATTATATTATAATAATAATATATTATATAATAATAATAATAATATAATTATTATTGGTATTTTACATAATTGAAAATTGTAACCAGAGATGACCTAATAGGGGTGGCGGAAGTAAGAAAAAACTAGGGTTTGAAACAGTGGGCGACAAAGCGAGTTGGTAACTATGGCGGGGCAAGGAGGAGGGAGCTCCACTCCCTCCTACAGTAACTTAGTTTCAAACAGAGGCAAAGGAACGAGTCGTAATAAGCTCCAAAATCCTTTGGAGAATGAGACAAAAACTACTGGAACCCAAAAGATGGAAGGAAGCAAACCCCGTGATAAGGAAGGGACCCACGAGGACGTTCGAAAGGATACGAAAGCGAGTGGCAGTGGTTAGAGGATGGAGGGTAGAGCTACAACGGGACCCTGCAAGCCCAAGTCCAATATTAAACCATGGGTGGTCCTGAATGATCCTGCTCTGCAAGTGCACAGAGATCACATGGCAACCTATGTGGTCATATGCAAGTTTATGGGTATTTGGCCCATGGAGAAAGCACTATACACTTGGATAAAAAACACCTGGAAACCAAAAAGAGAACTAAATATACATCTTGGGTCTAAGGGTTTTTTTACCGTGGTAATCACGAACCTGGAGGATAAAGATAGAATTTTCGAAGGAGGACCATATTTTTATGCTATCGCAGGTCTCTATATGCGACCTTGGATGTTGAACTTTGTGCCGAAGCGAGAAATGTTCACAACGGTCCCGATATGGATTAGATTATATTCCTTACCTTTAGATTACTGGCTTCTAGAAACCTTAAAAGCTATAGGTAATAAATTAGGACATTTTATAAAGATATTAGAGGTGACTCTGTGAGGCAAATATACCTCCTTTGCCCGCATATGTGTAGAAATGGACTTATCGGGAGCACTCTCGAACGAAGTCATCCTGGAAGTATATGATGAGGAATGCGTTCAGGCGGTTGACTATGAACATATCCCATTCAGATGCCGCAAATGTCATGAACATGGGCACCTCTTTAGAGAATGCCTACTCAACAAAAGAGAGGAAAAACTGAAAAGCAACATCAAAAAAGACCCTGAAGGATACACCAAAGTGGTAGGCAGGGGGAAAGGAGGGGGGAAAAGCACCAAAAGAAACCTAGTGAGAACAAACTACCAAGTCACAATAGTTTTTAGATTTTAGAAGAAGAGGGGGAAGAAAATGGACAGAGTAAGGATCTGGAGGAAACTCCAACAGAGAAAAAAAAAGAGGACAACATGGAAATCACACAACTAGATAATGAACTAAAGGAGAATCCACTAAACACTATAGGACTTGAAAGGGACTAGGAGATGACCCCAAGTGAAGGAGGAACAAAGGACCAAGACCTATAGGAGATTCTGGATAGGGAGAACCTTGAACTAGAACACTTTCTAGAACAAGGAACCAATAAAGGGATAGACTCTCTACCATAAGAGGAGTTTGATAGAGTGCAACAACTATTCCTCCGAAGGTCCCAAACAAAGGATGCAGGAGTCAAAAGGAACCATGATAGCCAGGAGAATAAAGGGGTCAGACAAATGGAGATTACATCAGGATACTCCACAAAAAACCCAGGCAAGAAAAGAGGAAGAAGGAGACAGAATGAACTCCTGCCAGAATGTGGGAAACTCATGATTAATTCAGGTAATATGAAAGACATTACCAGCTACTCTTTCACAAACACATCATTATGAAGCTCACAACCTGGAACATTAGGGGGCTAGGCAGCAAGAGAAAACAAAGAAATCTCATTAATAGAATAAAAGAGGAAAAACCAGACATGGTGTTTATATAGGAAACAAAATGCTCAATATACAAGATTAGAGAACTACACAACAAATGGCTCAACAATTACGAGTTCCTTGAAGTCAAAGCAATCAACACAGTGGGGGGAATTCTTACCCTATGGAATCCTCAAAAATTTGAGATCATAGATGCAGAAGCAACTAGAAATCACCTTTCAATGGTAATACAACCTTTGGGAGACAAAGAGTGCTACTTGATCACAAATGTCTATGGTCCTCAAATGCTAGAAGATAAACTAAAGCTCCTTACCTCTCTGGAGGAGCTAAGAGAGAGACACTCTATTATCCCCTGGATTATGGGAGGGGACTTCGACATGATCAAATCCCTCTCTGAGAGAAAAGGGGGAAGCAGAATGTTAGGACACGACTCACTTGCATTCCAGAACTTCTTAGACAACATGAGACTGGTGAGTATGGAAACAACAAATGGCACCTTCACTTGGAACAACAAGAGAGGGGGAACCACCCAAGTGGCCTCGATATTAGACAGATTCATAATCTCGAAGGATTTCCTTCTTTCCGGTCACACTATGACATCTTGGATCCTTCCTTTTGGAGGCTCGGACCACTAGCCCATCCAGTTGGAAGCTTATTTTATTGGAACCCCAAGAAACAGACCTTTCAGGTTCGAAAATGCATGGCTCACTCACCCCAAATTCATTACTAATATTAGAAATTGGTGGGTGGAATACATGCCCACCCAAGGCACAAAAATGTTCCTCCTACATCAAAGACTCAAACATATCAAACAAAGGCTCAAAGTATGGAACAAAAATGAGTTTGGAAACATTTTTGAAGCCAAAAGAGAGGTAGAAAGAAAATTACAAGAAGCTAATCAAATTCTCATCACGGAAGGATTCACAGAGGAAAGGAAAGGACAGGCAGACTCTTTGTAGCAAGAATGGGACAATAGATGCCAACAGGAATAAATCTTCTGGAGACAGAAATCAAGAGTAAAATGGATAAAGGAAGGGAGAGAAATACCAGATTCTTTCACAAATCCACCATGAAACACAGGGCTCATAACAGGATCACAAAACTCTTAGATCCGCAAGGGAAAGAGTTAACTACTCACAAGGATATGGAATGTATTATGGTGCCACATTTTGAAAGCATAGCTGAGGAAACCAGTGCAGACAAATCTCAATTCATTAAGAGCTTCACAAAGAACATTCCAAAATTGGTGACCAGGGAAGACACCATAATCTCAACAGGCTAGTAACGGAAGAAGAGGTCAATGAAGTCATCAAAGAGATGCACAATGGGAAAGCTCCAGGCCCGAATGGATTCAATGTAGACTTCTTCAAAACATGCTGGGAAATTGTCAAATATGACATTCTAGATGTGGTGGAGGACTCGAGAAAATCCAGAACAGTTCTTAGAGAGATTAATGAATCTTTCATAGCATTAACCCCTAAGGAGGAAAAAGCCATGACACCAAAAAGATTTAGACCCATAGCTTTATGCAATGTGGTGTACAAAATCATTTCCAAATTTATTGCTAATAGACTCAAACCTCTACTTACATCGCTTGTGTCAGAGGAGCAAACCGGATATGTGGAAGGCAGACAAATTCTCAACAATATCATCCAAGTGCATGAAGTGGTGCATTCCCTCAAGACCAATAAGCAAGCAGGGATGATAATACAACTGGACATAGCAAAAGCTTAGGACAAGCTAAGCTAGCCTTACATAAAGGAAATCCTTAAAGCTTATGGCTTTGACTACAACTGGATAAAGTGGGTTATGGCCCTGGTTCCCATGGCAAGTTGCTCTATCCTTATCAATGGCTCTCCATCAAGAACCTTCAGGCCTTCAAGGGGCCTTAGGTAGGGCGATCCTCTTTCCCCATTCCTCTTCATTTGTTAGATGATCCAAAAATAAAATATTATCATAGGTTATAAAGTTGGAATAAAATAATTATTAATTTAAGATATTAAATTAATAATTATTATTCTAGAATATTTAATTATTTAATGGAGACATTTAGAATTAGTATATTGTTGTAACAAGATATGACTCTTGTCATATCTTAGGCTCTATTTTAGGAGATTTGTTAGCAAGTTGTTTAAATAGCATTTATTGTAAATGGACACTTGTTATTTAATAAGTGATCCATAAATAGAGGTAGTTAGGACATTTTAGCTTATAAATAGCTCATTGCAAGAGTGTTTGGTTGTTCGGGTGTAAACTCTTGAAAAATCAATATGTAATTGTTTTTTATTTTTTGTTTTTTGTTTTTTGTTTTTTTGTTTTTTTGTTTTTTGTTTTTTGTTTTTTGTTTTTTGTTTTTGTTTTTGTTTTTTGTTTTTTTTTTTTTTTGTTTTTGGTTTTTTTTTTGTTTTTTGTTTTTTGTTTTTTTTGTTTTTTTTGTTTTTTGTTTTTTTTTTTTTTATTAATAAAATTACGTGTCTGAGGAAATTTCTGCCATTATTGTGGTATCACGGCTCCAGTAATGGAGGAGGAGATTCTAGCTCTACAAGTTTTTGGAAAACTCCATTGAATTGATCAACAAATGATTGGAAAATCGACGTTTTAAGGCAGTGTATATGAATGAGCCAATTAGACGAAGCCAACAAAGCCAACGTGAAACCAAACGTGAGTCAGTCAGTAATCTACGTGGAAGTTTCCAGCCTGAAAGTCGATTGGAGGAAAGTGAATGAATGTGTTTTTACAAAGTTCTTTTAAATGAATGAGTTTAAAAGAATACCAATGTTAATGGAGCGATAAGGCTTTTTCCCTTGTTTGTAATTTGTAAATCGGAGAGATAAGGAATTTTCTATTATTTGAAAAATAATTCTTTTAGAGAAATAAGGTGAGCTGGGTAATTTCTCCAAGAAGTGTTTTTTTTTTTTTTTAATTTTTTTTTTTTTTTTTTTTTTTTTTTTAATTGGGTCATCACATTGTAAGTCAAAGTAATTTTATCTTGAGGGGGGTAACCTTTTTTTACCATGTTTTCCAAGAGCATCGTTGTAAAAGTCAAATTTTGAAATTTACCTTGTAAATATTTGAGAAATTGACTAGAGCCAAGTGCAAAGCTTAGTCATTTGTCTCCTGTTTCAACGACTATACAAGGGTCAAGGCCAAGCCCCGATAGATCGTTTTTTTTTTTTGCGTAGTGTGTTGTGTGTTGTGTTTCCCATCTTGACATTTTTTCTTGATTTTTGGTGCAAAGCTTCATCACTACAATTTCAATGTTGATTAATTTGTTTTTTGATTCCGACAAACTTGAAGGTACAAAATCTTATAAAACATGGCAATGCCTCATCGAAAGCATTCTCATTTATAATGAATTATGGCAGGGTATATGTGATGGTGATATTAAGTCAAATAAACCCTCAAATGCAGCTTCACTAACAAAATGGGAAGTTAAGAATGCCAAAGCATTAGCTCTCATTAAATCTTCTGTCAATGATGAAATGTATGTCCATATAGAAAATGCTATAGATGCATCGTTTGCTTTGAAAACTTTTAAAGACTTCTTTAATACTCAGCCTGAATCAAAGAAAATTGATCTACAATTAAAATTGTTGCAACAAAAATTGACTGAAGGAGGTGATGTTCTTGAATATATCTCAAGACTTAAAAATATTAGGCAGGAAATCATTAATGTTGGGTTTCCAGTAGTAGATGATAGTTTTATGGTCACAATTTTAATTGTTGGACTTCATTCTTCCTACACACATTTTTTGGAGACTCTACAATTAACTGGAAAGTTAGAGAAATTAAAGTTTTATGAGCTCTGCGAAATGTTGACCCAACATGATAAAACCTTTGGAAAGAAAAAGAAAGTTGGTGAAGATGTCTTTTTCACAGAGGCCAGTACTAGTAAATCATCGACTAACAGTTCTAGAAACAGTGGTAGAGGGAATTTCAATCAGAATCAAGTAGCACACAATGTACAAAGTCAAGGTCGAAGCCAAAGTAGAGGAAACAACTTTAATAGAGGCAACAGTTCAAACAGGAGTAATTTTCAAGGTAGAGGAAACAATCAAGGAAGAGGTTATTTTCAAGGACAAGGAAATAATAATCAAGGTAGAGGACAACCTCAAAATAGAAGTCAAAGCAGAGGCAGAGGATAATATTAAGGAAGAAGAAGAGACTTAAGTCAAATTGTGTGTCGCAGATGTAACAAAATTGGACATTATGCTGAAGATTGTGGAACTTCTCTTAAGAAAATTCCCAAGTTTCATCTGTTGTGTGTGGAGCATGATTGTTCAGAGGTCTTTGTTTCAGCCGGATGTATACCCCAGGATGTTTTGTACACCCCTCCACGCGGGGGGGTGCGGGGGGGCCCATCCCCCCCAGCTGGGGTGTCCGGGGGCCAGCGGTCCCCCGGCGGGGGCTCGGGGGCAGCGCCCCCAAAGCCAAAAATAAATGTAAAATTTCCTTGTAAAAGTATAGTAATTTCTGGTCAATCTGGGCCGTTCATTAGGCGGATGATCTGACAGTAGAACTTATGTTTGTTTAGGGTTTTTTTCCCTAGAAGGCAACCCCTCTCTTTGTATGAGGGTATTGTATTTGAGGTTGTGTGATAGATGTGTATTCAGTGTGAGCGAGAAACAGAGAGGTGAGACTGTGAGAGAAAATAGAGGATATTATAGCGGATTTGCTGTAGGTTGTGTCTCTTCATTTTGCTGGATAATAGAAAGGAAGGACTGGCTATTCGGGGTGGACATAGCCCAAACTGGGTGAACCACGTATATCTGTGTCTCTCTTGTTTTGTGCGTTTTCTGTGTTTATATTTCTACAATATTTTATGTGTTCCATTGCTTTGTAATATATAATTTTCTAACATCATCAGCACTCAACACAATTTGCAAATGATCAAGATGATGATAACTCAGAATATGTTTTTGCTTCCTCACTGGCATTATAACTTTCATCCCATCTTAGAAGTGATTATGAAGATGCCTGGATCTTGGATTCAAGGGCAACTCAACACATGACTTGTCGACATTATTTATTTTGGAATTTTCAAGATTGCCAACTTAATTCCATTTTTCTTGCAGATGATACAAAACATACTCCTTATGGAAAAGGAACAGTTAAAGTTTTTCTCCCTAGCATTGGAGAAAAAATGATTTCCAATGTATGGTATGTACCAACCTTTAAGAAAGATTTGCTGTCTTTAGTGACGATTCGACAAGCAGGATATCAGGTAATTATGGAAGATGGCCTAGTTAAGATTAATTCAGTCAAAAAGAGCTTGAAAACTGTGATGATAGGTTATGAAGATGGAAAACTATTAAGGATGAAAGGGACAGTTATTCCAAGGCATTCTGATTTTGTAGGAGCAGTGACTACATGAATTTCACCTATAGGATTATGGCATGTAAGATATGGACATTTAAATTTTGATAGTCTTTCTCAATTGCAGAAACAAGGGATGGTTAAAGGACTTCCCACTTTCAGAAAGGAAAATGCAAAATGTGAAGCTTGAATTTATGGAAAACAAAGTCGAGAAAGCTTTCCAACAAGTTCATGGCGTGCAAACAGGTGGCTAAAACTAGTTCACAGTGATGTTTGTGGACCACTACAAACTTCATTCCGTGGTTGCAAATATTTCTTACTATTCATTGATGATTTCAGTAGAATGAATTGGGTTTATTTCTTAAAGAAAAAGTCAGAAGCATTTGAAAAGTTTAAAATTTTTCACCAACTTGTTGAAAATGAAGTCAAAGAAAAGATAGGTACTCTCAGGACAAATAATGGGGGAGAATTCACTTCAAATGAATTCAAAACTTATTACAGTGTGTTGTGCCCTACAACAACCCCCCATTTCATATAATAATTTATTTACAAAATCATCATATGAAATGGGTCCCTTTAGAAGTTAGTTGGTATCAATACTTCATTATTTGAAAAAGGTCCGCAAACCAAATGAAGACATTATATAAAACCTTTTAAAAACCCATTTTTGGTCAAATAATGCAATCTTTTATCATTGCGATAAAGCGATCGCAAGATCGCATATCGCAATGGCATAGAAAACACAAATAAGTGGCACATTGGTCTCCGCCGATGCGATATCGCTATCGGCTATCGGCAATACTCTATGCACATTTTAAAGCGCCCCATGCCATTAGCCCCGATGCGATGTGCAATCGGCGATCGACTATCGGCGGTAATCTTTACGCAGTCTTAAAACACCCCAACCCTTTCACCCCGATGCGATGGAATATCGCAATCGGCAATCGGCAGTATCCCATGCATAATAATAAGGCGCCCAGGTCATACCCCCGATGCGATGCGATATCGCAATCGGCAATCGGCGATACACTATTTATGCACATTTTTATGCCCATTCACCCCGATGCGATGCGATTTCGCTATCGGTGATCGGGATTTCAAAATTGTCAACGTAAGGATTTAAGTGTTCCCGACGCTCGATTACGATATAGCGCGGATTTCAAAAAGCCGTTAAATGGAGGGATATTATGATTCATTCATATTTAAAGCTTGATCTTTTAAGCAATTATTCACCTGCGCTCAACCGCCAAAACATCCACAGCATGCTTAAACGGGCCATTCGGCCGAATAATGGTATAATGAGCATTTAAGGGGTGGCAGGTCTTAAACGACCATTTAATGTAATTGTAAGATCTTCCCATCGATTGTATCCGCAACCATTGTTAAGAGTTAATCTCTCAGCACGCTTTGATCAATATATCTTTCCCATATTAGATTTTCATTAGCATATCTCTGTGTTACGTTTATTTTCGCCGCTGTGCAGAATTCATCCATAGAAGAAAGCTCAAGCAAGATGGGGAAGAAATCCAAGAAGACCATAGGCACTTCCGCTACACCAGCTGCAGGACAAGCTGTCGTGGACAAAAAGAAGGGCTTGATATCTGATACTACATGTACGGGTCTCGTCAGAGTTACTTGGCAAGGCACCTACAACCTGATTGAAGCCGAAGAACCAGCAAGGACAATAGTAGAAGCTACTGTGGATCCAACTCGGAAGTCTGAGAGTACTCTCAAGGATTTAGCCGACTCTTTCCTTCACAGGATAGCGGCCAGGGAGCAAATTCTCCCATACACAGACGTAGTGCGGTGGGCGATTGAAGAAATCCCAATCTTGGATAGAACTTTCAGCACTAGAGACAGAAGAATTTTCGAATCGTTCAGGGCAGATGATCTAAGGAAAATGTATCATTTGCCCGAGCCAGAGAAGATATATAATAAGGCGTTCCTGGAGAAATTCGCAAATGAAAATGAAGTTGAATCCGAACCCATCCGAGATTGGAGACAAAATCCGGCCAAGCACAAACACGAATCTTCCGGTAAGTACTCGGTTGATTCTCTGGCTTCTCCTTATTGCTATGCTGGAATAATGATGTGTAGATTATGGGGATTGCATGACTCTGCTAATTTTACCATAGAAATGGTCCCTCTAATGGAAGCAGCATGCAACAGTATAATTATGGATTGGGCCACTATCCTTTCTGACAAATTAGCACAAGCTGTGCTTGAGTTTAGAAGCAAGACCCGTATTTCTGAAAGGGTAATTCCCCCATTTTACTACAGTGCCTATATTCTAGATACCCTCTGTTTTAACTCTGAATTCCCCGTACTCGGCTGGAGGTGGACTGCACAAGACCCCACGCCTATTCATATATATCATCAGAAACTGTGGAAATCTTCTTATAAACATCATCTATACCAAGTCTGTAATGGCTTTATGTTGCCCATTTATTATTCCATTTTCGATAAACCTGCTCCCAAGATTTCTTATCAAGCTGAATTTGATTTAACCGCATTAGGTAGATGGTTTGGAGAGGAGAGAATTACCTACATAAGAGTTTTCGGCAGCCAAGCCAACCCCCATGTCCTCCCTTTATACATACCTGATAAACTGCTGGCAAGGGAAATCGCTTACCAGATTATGGCTGAGAGTGTTACACAGACTCTCAAGAAAGAAAAGAAGAGGGGCTGGCCCTCTTTTCCCTTGAGGTGTGGTGTCTATACTCTGCATGATCTCAAGCATGCAGAAAAGGAAGCCACAAAGATTCAATCCTTAACTCTGGAAACTCTCCCAAATAGGCCATTTGATCCAAACAAAGTTGTCTATAATGCACTAGAACAGGCCA
This sequence comes from Pinus tabuliformis, assembly GCA_031772625.1. NCBI lineage: Eukaryota > Viridiplantae > Streptophyta > Pinopsida > Pinales > Pinaceae > Pinus > Pinus tabuliformis. The sequence continues at coordinate 61,742,072 of CM062819.1, read as the reverse complement.
AATTGACAAGATTTGACCATAAGGAAGACATGTTTGACGACCTGTTCTCTTCAACTGAGTCAATATATCAGGTTAAAGAATTCGCCAAAGCGAAATATAATGATGAAGGGTTGACTGAATTTAATAAACTTAGAGAACAGAGGTTGCAAAATCTGCCTCTAGATTTACTAGCAACAACCCCAGCGACATCATCAAGCGAGCCTGGTCGGCAACAGTCAAAGGAACCTTCGGTTATAACAAAGGATCATAAGAAGGAACAGGAGGAAAGGAAGAGAAAAGAAAAAGAAGAAAGGCAGAAGAGAGCACAGGAGGAGAGACAGAGGAAAGAGAAAGAGGAACAGCAAATGAAAGAGCAGGAGGAAAGGCAAAAGAAAGAACAAGAGAAGCAACAGAAGAAAGAGCAGGAAGAAGTGCGGAAGGAGTCCCAAGCCGAAAAGCAAAAACAAACCACCATTGATGTCAAGATAGATACTCGTATTGACCCTAAATTGCTCCAGGAATGGAAGCAATTTGACTCTATCATCAGTGGGTTGGAATGTTCCAAGGATACAGACACTTCCAAGACAAACGATACACAGGACATCACTTCACCTCAGGTTCTAAGTGGAACCAGCGACCCACCCATTTCTAAGGATGTTGAGGTAATACCAAAAGATCCCTCCGACCAAATCATTCTTCAGGTAGAAGATATTCCTCCCCTGGATGTTTTCTACAGCCCGAGGCATAAAGCAGTGGTAAAACGACAAAGGAAAAGAAGGAGGATTGATCAACCTTCCCTTTTCCCAGAGCAAACTGTTACGGGCAGCGTGGTTTGGAAGGAGGAATTTGACCCCTCCGATGACCTGACAAAACTGTCACAGTATGCGGGAGCCTATTCGGCAGCGACAATCGATAAGGCATCGGAGGTAAGTCTTCTACTGAAAACCAAGGATCAAGAAATTTTCGCATTACAGGCAGAATTGGCTGAGACAAAGCAGAAGGCAGAACAGGCAGAGCAGCAATTGTTGACACAACAGCAAGTGAACAGTCAACTAACTCAACAATTGCAGGCAGAAAAGCAAAGGATCGACCAAAGCGCGATCCAGAAACAGAAGGAATTATCAGAGGCATTGGCACAATTAAGGGCAGCAAACGAGCAAATGATGAAAACAAAGGATGAGCAAATCGCTCAATTGTCATCACAGCTCGAAAAAATAAAGGGCGCTCCACAAGTGGATGAATTCAGAGTAGAAGCATTACAAATAAACACTGCATTAATATCCCAAATTAAGCTCCTGTGTAAACAAATCGCTCAGGCAGAGCCACTGTGTGAGTTAACGACATCCATAAATCAGCAGGTAGAGAAGGCCAGAAATGAATTAGATCAAGCCGAAGAGATCATAACTGCATTTCTTGACTGGCAAGATTCTGATCAAGGGAGAGCAGCAAATTTTCCCAGGATCTCAGAAACATATAAAGATATACTCTTCACAGAATGATAGTCTCAGATGATGAAAGCAGAGAGGGCGGCTTCAAGATGTAAATCAACGTCCAGCAATCTAGTTGAACTAGTTAACAACACTCTCTACTTATCAAATATGATTTCCCAATGTACACCAGGAAAGTTGACAACAACAAACACATTGGAGCAATCATGTTATCCTGATTTAGAGGAAAAGGGGAGATTAATCGCCGGGATTAACAGTTTAACCTTCGAGGCATATTGGCTCTTCCTGATTAAGCCGCATACACAGAGAGCCGCCCTTAAGTGCCTAACAGATGCGATCGGGTATATAATTCCTGATATTCAGGATGCCACCTATGCCGCCCAGCTCAGTTCGCGCCTCAACAAACCTCCTGAAGTAGAGCCAATGCTTGCAATAAGTCAGCTCAGATTTAAAGGCAAGCAACCTACTTGATGAATCATGCTGCCAATTGCCAGATCGCTGAGGAAAATAAGATCAAGATTTATTGATACCGATTTAGTAGGATTTCAGTTTAATAGATATTTAGATTAATTTAGTATTTATAGACCCTTTCATTGTTTTGGAAAGGGTCGTAAAGTTTTGTACCAGACTTAAAGACTGAATTTTGCACTATTGTGCTTCAGTCAATATTCTTTTATGAAACTGGACCAGTTGTTCTTAATTCGACAAGGAAGCTTTTTATGCAATTGTGCACTATTGTCTTTGTTGAGAATGTTTTTTGCGTTGAAGGAAGAACTACAAGTAGCGATTGATATTGGGAGTGTCAAGCAGCTCATATGGTATTTCTATCTATGTCTGAATTCATTCCTTTCATATGAATTGTTATGTGATTATTCTTGCTATTATTGATTATATGCATGCGCTGTAACAGCAGATCTACATTCATACCACTATTGGATGTTTTATGATGTGCCTTTCTTTTTAATCATGCATATGTCAATGATATGAATGATAAGTGTGGTAATATTGCTTCAATCACTTTGCTTAACTATTTAAGCATAATAATCATGAATGAAATAATGTCTATGTCTGTTAAATAGAGTCATCTATATGCCTGTTTATAGACACAGATCATCAAGCACTGCACTTTAAAGCTCAATAGGTTCCCGGGATAGATCATAATTTATGTATTCTTGTTAATAGTTTAGTTATTCGCTCACCGTTAGTCTAGTTTATAAATCATCCATTCATCCTGTTTATCCACTTTTGGGAAACTGGTCCCATTATCCCCAGTCGGAGCCACTATTCCAAACGGAAAAGGAGCTGTACTAAGGTCCGGACCGGGTGGTTATCCCCGATGTTGTTGTAGCGATTTTCGAGGCTTCAACATTTTTGGTGCTAGAAGGAGGCCTGACTGTGAATGGCAAACAAACCCAAATCTGCAAGCCATTCTAAGAGTAATTCTCCCTCCGAATCCCCTCCAACTTCTCATTCGCATGCTGGTTCTCCAGTATCCAAACAAGAAGAAGAGGAATCAACTACCACTGCTCAAACCCATCATACTCCAGAACAATTAAGTCTTGAATCACCTGAAGTACAGTCTCTTATCCACAAACTTCAGAGCTTCTCGATTTCACCACAGAAATCTGAGGTATCACAAAGCAGTGCGACTTCGCAGTTCAATTTATCTCATCCTCTCACCAGACTTTAGAGCGAAAAGCTCGGTATTGAACCCACTGAGTTCCCTTTACCCAAAAGGAAAAAGGCGAAGAAAAATACTGAAGGATCTGACAGTGAAGAGCTTTCATCCACATCCTCCATTTCAACTTCCCATCTGCAAAGTCAACCATCCACTCCCCCATTACATATTGTTGTTCACTAGGGATTAGAAGCTTCAACATCCCAGCCTGCTCACTCCTAAACATTATTTCCTTCCCAGACATCTGGAATTCCAGCGGTAGTATCAACCACTACTGCTATTGTAATGGCAGATCCATGGACCAGACCTGGTGCAGTCAATATGCCTGCACCATTGCATCCATTACCAGATTATCCTGAAAAAAGGCTACCCAAGTTTAATCCAGATGATGGAACCTAGGCTGAGGAACACATTAATAATTTCATGTTAGCAGTCAACTTGAAAGGAGTAACATAACAAGATGTTATTGTTAGACTTTTCCCTTACACCTTGCAAGGATCAGCAGGATCCTGGTATTTCTCTTTACCCTCTGGTTCCATTACCAGTTGGAACACTTGCCAAGAGCAGTTTCTTACCAAATATGGAGATGATAGGTCTTTGGCTACCCTAATAAACGATCTCTCCAATCTTAGAATAAAGCATAGGGAACCAATTAAGGAATTTAATGCCCGTTTCAATAAACTCCTGAATAAAATCCCTACAGCCTCCAAACCAAGTGAACAAATTCGAAGCGAATGGTATATCACCGCCCTACCTGCCAATATAGCCATTTTTGTAGACAGGGCCGGGAAACCTACCTTAGCTGAAAACATGAGAGAAGCACTTGCTGTGGAAAAATGCATCAATGCTCTGGAAGACAGAAAAGCCAAGAAAGTCTCTTTTAAAGATGACTCAAGGAAGAAGACCCCAAAAGACCCATATGACATGGAAGGTTTGCAAAAAGTCCTAAAAACTTTATCAAATGAAATGGTTGAGATAAAGAAACAAGTAGCCGAAACCTCAACCAAAAGACCCTTTACGACTTATAAGAGAAATGAATCAAAGCCACCAAATGTCATATCCAATGCAGATTCAGAACAAGAAGAAGAAGAAGAAGAGGAAACGATCTTACCAACTAGCGATGAAGAAGAAGTAGTAGAATGTCATGGAATGTGGGATTTTATACTCCCCAACTCCGATACCGACAACGAAGAAGAAGCATTCCCGGTCACTACTAGAAGCAAAAGTACTTCCGAGCCCGTTCAGGTAACATCAAAGAAAAGGAGTGTTGGTGCCGCTACAACCAAAGAAAAAACACCTGCAAAGAAATCACCTACAGCTGTTCCCCAAAACTAGCCTTCAACTTCTAGTACTCCTTCAACATCCAAAACATTAGTGGTATCCGATTCAATGGAGTATAACATTGTTGATGACATGAAGAAAACTAAAGCAAACATTACCATGTTTGAACTTAGTAAATTAAAGCATCAGCATAAATTACTTCTTAAAGAATTGAATGTTGTCCCCTCTACACCACTTCCCAGTGCAAAAGCTGCTAATGACTCAGGCCAACCTCCTCCAGGTATGGTTGAAGCTACCGATTCAGTTCTGATTGGAGAAAGATCAAATTCTCATACTCCACCCTTCCTTCTAACCTATGAAATCTATAACAGAAACCTGCACAACTGTTTAATTGACTCAGGGGCATCGTCTAACATAATGCCGGCTTCAGTTTGTTCTAAACTGAACATTGAACCCCAGAAGTCTGCTATCCATATTGTACAGTTGGACAGGACCAAAGTGCAGGTTGTGGGAGAAATTAATTCCGTAACTATCAGGTTGTCTGCTGATCCTAGAGTAGTACAAAGGATTGACATCCTAATAGCCGATATACCTAAATTTTACGGTTTAATTTTGAGTAGGGATTGGTCCGAAAAATTGCATGGGTATATTTCCACTGATTGGTCACATATGTGGCTTCCCTATAAGGGTAAGCCAAATCAAATAAGGATCGATCGAGAAAAACATATGACCCATACGGTTACACAATTCGAACAAGAAAACCAGCCGATAGCATTCAACAACAACATTTTGGGGAATTATTCATCAGAGTCATTCTTTGGCAACTTTGTTGCCCAACCATCCCCTTTCTCAGTCAATCATTTTACATCTCAGATTGAGAATTTTTCACAAACAGATAGGTCTAGATGTTTCAATGATGCTAAGAAAACTGTAAATACATTTGTTAATACTTCTTTATTTTGGTCATTATATTTCGATGAGTCCAAGTCTAGCGAGGGCTCAGGAGCAGGATGTATTTTGGTTAGCCCATAAGGAGAAAAGACAATGATGTCCTGTAGGCTAGAATTTGAATGTACTAACAATACAGCCGAATATGAAGCCTTAGTCCAAGGATTATATAAAGCAATCGGTCTTAAAGTGCAATATCTAAAAGTATTCGGCGATTCTGAAATTATTGTTAAACAGGTGAGGAATGCAATCCATTGTCTTTCAAATCACCTCAAACATTATCAATCGCTAGTACAGGAACTTACCTCGCACTTTTCTGCATTCAACATTTCCTCCATTCCCAGGTCTCAAAACTCGGCAGCCGATCTCCTAGCTAATGTAGCTTCCAAGCTCCTACCTTCTGAAGACTACAGCCCAGATAGATTTTCTGTAGAATTGCTTTTTAGGCCTTCAGTTCCCGACAATGTCACTAATTGGAGAGTATTCAACCATGATGAGGATATTTTACAATTCTTAACTTCTGAAAAGTCCTATGATAATCAAATCATTGAGGAAGATGAGCATGACTCCCAAATGAGAGAAACACCTCAATAAAATGCAATTCCTAAGCCTGTGGTAAAGCTGGAAGATCTTTATGATATTAAAGACAGGTTTAAACCTGTAACTAATGCAAAGCTCCAAAGCTCTACCCTAAGGTTTGAATTGATAAATCTAGGTACTGAACAAGCTCCTCAAAATATTAATTTAGGATTAGGACTTTCCTTTGAAGAGAAAGAGGCATTCATTAAACTGTTAAGGAAAAATAAACAGGTCTTTGCTTGGAAGTACGATGATTTGAAGACTTATGATACATCCATTATCCAGCATACCATTCCAATGCTTCCTGATCAAAAACCGGTTTAGCAGAAGTTAAGAAAAATACATCCAAACTTAGAGAGCCAAATAAAATCAGAACTTGACAAACTCTTGAAAGCCAAGATTATTTTTCCTGTCCGACATTCAAACTGGGTCTCTAATATGGTGCCAGTCAGAAAGAAAAATGGCGACATTCGAATTTGTATTGATTTCAGAAATTTGAACAAAGCAAGCTTGAAAGACAATTTCCCATTACCTACTATGGAGCAAATACTTCAATCAGTCGCAGGCTCTGAATTGATGTCCTTTCTAGATGGTTTCTCAGGATATAACCAAGTCCTGGTTCATCCTGATGACCAGCTTAAAACTACATTCAGAACAAAATGGGGAACATATGCATATCAGAAAATGCCTTTCGGACTTATAAATGCAGGAGAAACATTTCAAAGAGCTATGGATACAGCTTTTAGAGGGTTGATTAATAGAACAGTAGTCGTCTATCTAGACGATATTACTGTATTCTCTAAGGAGAGGTATAATCATTTGCATGATCTAAATCAAATCTTTCAACGTTGCAAAAGATATGGTATTTCTCTTAACCCTAAAAAGTCTTTCTTTGCTCTTGATCAAGGGAAGCCCTTGGGTTTTATTGTGTCCAAAGATGGCATTTATATTGATCCTGATCGGATCAAAGAAATCTCTGAAATTCCTTTCCCACACAATAAAAAATCGATGCAGTCATTTTTAGGCCAGATCAATTTTGTTAAAAGATTTGTTCCAGATTTTTCTCAAATTATTTTGCCACTTCAAACAATGATTAAGAAAAATTCAGTTTTTAAGTGGGGATCAGCAGAAAAAGAAGCTTTTGATCTAATCAAGCAATCAATAATCAATGCCCCATCCTTAAATACTCCAAATTTTTCTAATCATTTTACATTGTATACCATCGCATCCAACTCGTCGTATGCTGCAGTACTCACGCAACTAAATGATCACAATTTGGAAGCACCCATTTCATTTTTTAGCTCAAATCTTCAGGGTGCTGAATTGAATTATTCCGATGTAGAAAAACAAGCCTTTGCTGTATTTAAAGCAGTCAAGCATTATAGACCCTTCCTTTTGAAAACCCACACAAAAGTTATAGTTCCTTTCCCTGCAGTTAGGCAACTATTAATCCAAAAAGAACTGGGTGAAAAAAGGGCAAATTGGGTCACAACACTTCAAGAGTATGACTTAGAAATTAGGCCAGCAAAGATTGTTAGGGGCCAAGGTTTTTGCAGGATATTGGCAGGAGCATCCAACATTCCAGAATCAGGCGATACAAATCAAACTGAAGAAATCAACCAGATAAGTGTCACTGATTCTGAATCTCAATATGAAGATTTAATCTTTTATTTAAAGAATGGTTATGCACCTCCAAACCTATCTTACAAAAACAAAAGGGCCATTAGGTTGAAAGAAAAGAATTTTACCATTATTGATGATGTGCTTTTTAAGCAGAATTATGATTCTATTTTATTAAGATGCCTTGAGAAACCTGAAGCCCAAAAGGTTTTGCAGGAGTTACATGATGGACCAGCAGGAGGACATTTTGGAGCTGACACAACAGCTCACAAAATTATTCATGCTGGATACTATTGGCCTACTCCGTTTAAAGATGCCCACGAATATGTAAGGAAATGCCTCAATTGCCAGACTTCTAGTGGAAGACAACGTAAACCAGCTTTCCCTCTGCAACCAGTCAACATTGAACAACCATTTGAGCAATGGGGATTGGATATCATTGGGGAAATTACTCCACCATCTTCCAAACAGCATAAGTATATCCTTACTGCTACCGATTATTTTACTAAGTGGGTTGAGGCCATTCCTTTGAAGACAACAAATTCTGAAGCAATCATTGAATTCATAGATCAATTCATTATTACCAGGTTTGGTGTCCCTAATGCTCTTGTTTTTGATAATGCATCTTATTTCTCAGGCAATGCTATGTTTGATTTCGCTATTAAAAGAGGATTTAAATTAAAATATTCTGCTAATTATTATCCCCAGGGTAATGGTTTAGCATAATCTACTAATAAGAATCTAATCAAAATCATTAAGCGAACTATCGAACAGAATCATAAAAACTGGCATAAATCCTTAATGTTTGCTTTATGGGCTGATAGGATAACACATAAAGCTTCTATAGGATCTTCCCCATTCAACCTTGTGTATGGAAAAGAAGCAATACTACCCACAAATCTTGTTCTTCCTTCTTTAGCCCTAGTGCAGTTTATTGAGGAAAGTCCTTCCTCTTCTATTCAGCTTAGACATGATCAAATTCTAAAACTAGAAGAGGAAAGAGAAAAAGCCAGGGTTACTCATGCCAAACATCAGCAAATCATCAAAGCAGCTTTTGATTCAGTCTCATCCGGTTCAAAACAATTCCAAGTCGGTGATTTAGTTCTGAAATGGGACAAAGCCCATGAAGACAAGGGTAAACACACCAAGTTCCAGAAGATGTGGCTTGGACCATTTCAGATTTGTGAAAAGATAGGCCATTCAACCTTTATATTGCAAGACTTATCAGGGTTAAGAGATTCTCTCCCTGTTAATGGCCTTATCTTGAAGAAATTCTTTAATTGAGGAGGTAACCCCTTCTCCTTTTAGTTTGATAGATTTTTTGTAGTTTGTAGGATTTGCAGAAAATAATGTTGTAAAGTATTTACTATTGACCTTTGCTGTGTTTGAAAATTTGATCTATAGGAGTACAGTGATATTTGCTTTTAAAATAATAGAACTCTTAACCAAAAGGGATAATTTCTAGGAAATTAGGTATCATTGTATTCTGAAACCACATTTCAAGTTTTGTGAACTCCTCTCAAAAGTTTAAAAGTATTGTAAATCATTTTCTATTTTCAAATTGGTCTCAAAAAGTTATCAATATCAAAATAGAAGCTAATCCAACTTCAGCATCTTCAACTCTTACCCTGTCATCCATTTACTCTTAAGGAGAAGAGTGTTCATCCCATTCACTAAAGTTTATGATTACTCAGAGTGTAATTCTAAAATATCTGATATTAAAGATAAGAGGTCTTATTACAAGCCTGCTTACCATGTTCATAGGGAAATAGTTTAACCGACATTACCAATACTGCACACCAAAACAGGGTAATGGCTTGAAATTATAAGACAAGGGGTCTCATCACGAGCCAGCTTGTTCGGTTAGATTACTACCAGTGAATGGCATTGTCAATAGCTGGCCACCAAACCAGGACAATGGCTTTTTATCTTATCAATAACAGAAAAAGGAAATGAAATACAAAATATGAAAACATGTTTTGAATTCATTCTGTTAATCACACTCTTAATTGAATGGAACAATGGACAATAGCATGGTTAAAAGGTATCCCTGTCAAAACTATAAACGTTTGCTGGCAACAGAGGCTCTACCTATGACAGATGAGTTCACTTTAAAAGCTGATTTGGAAAGGTTTTCTGTTTTATCATTATAAACCAATAAAGACCTATTTAAAACTTAGAATGTATTTATTTTCTTAAAAAAGAAAGGAAGTTAGCAAAATAGTTTCATTTTACTCGGAATGCATATATGCCTAGTTATATTAGAATTTTCCCCTTTGATTAGAACTCTATTTTGCAAAAGTTTAAGTATTTCTATGCTTTTCAGAGATAACTGGTTCTTCCAGCGAATCGCCAATTGTTGTGCCCTACAACAACCCCCCATTTCATATAATAATTTATTTACAAAATCATCATATGAAATGGGTCCCTTTAGAAGTTAGTTGGTATCAATACTTCATTATTTGAAAAAGGTCCGCAAACCAAATGAAGACATTATATAAAACCTTTTAAAAACCCATTTTTGGTCAAATAATGCAATCTTTTATCATTGCGATAAAGCGATTGCAAGATCGCATATCGCAATGGCATAGAAAACACAAATGAGTGGCACATTGGTCTCCGCCGATGCGATATCGCTATTGGATATCGGCAATACTCTATGCACATTTTAAAGCGCCCCATGCCATTAGCCCCGATGCGATGCGCAATCGGCGATCGGCTATCGACGGTAATCTTTATGCAGTCTTAAAACACCCCAACCCTTTCACCCCGATGCGATGGAATATCGCAATCGGCAATCGGCAGTATCCCATGCACGATAATAAGGCGCCTAGGTCATACCCTCGATGCGATGCGATATCACAATCGGCAATCGACGATACACTATTTATGCACATTGTTATGCCCATTCACCCCGATGCGATGCGATTTCGCTATCGGCGATCGGGATTTCAAAATTGTCAACGTAAGGATTTAAGTGTTCCCGACGCCCGATTACGATATAGCGCGGATTTCAAAAAGCCGTTAAATGGAGGGATATTATGATTCATTCATATTTAAAGCTTGATCTTTTAAGCAATTATTCACCTACGCTCAATCGCCAAAACATCCACAACACGCTTAAACGGGCCATTCGGCCGAATAATGGTATAATGAGCATTTAAGGGGTGGCAGGTCTTAAACGGCCACTTAATGTAATTGTAAGATCTTCCCATCGATTGTATCCACAGCCATTGTTAAGAGTTAATCTCTCGGCACGCTTTGATCAATATATCTTTCCCATATTGGATTTTCATTAGCATATCTCTGTGTTACGTTTATTTTCGCCGCTGTGCAGAATTCATCCATAGAAGAAAGCTCAAGCAAGATGGGGAAGAAATCCAAGAAGACCACAGGCGCTTCCGCTATACCAGCTGCAGGACAAGCTGTTGTGGACAAAAAGAAGGGCTTGATATCTGATACTACATGTACGGGTCTCGTCAGAGTTACTTGGCAAGGCACCTACAACCTGATTGAAGCCGAAGAACCAGCAAGGACAATAGTAGAAGCTACTGTGGATCCAACTCGGAAGTCTGAGAGTACTCTCAAGGATTTAGCCGACTCTTTCCTTCACAGGATAGCGGCCAGGGAGAAAATTCTCCCATACACAGACGTAGTGTGGTGGGTGATTGAAGAAATCCCAATCTTGGATAGAACTTTCAGCACTAGAGACGGAAGAATTTTCGGATCGTTCAGGGCGGATGATCTAAGGAAAATGTATCATTTGCCCGAGCCAGAGAAGATATATAATAAGGCGTTCCTGGAGAAATTCGCAAATGAAAATGAAGTTGAATCCGAACCCATCCGGGATTGGAGACAAAATTTGGCCAAGCACAAACACGAATCTTCCGGTAAGTACTCGGTTGATTCTCTGGCTTCTCCTTATTGCTATGCTGGAATAATGATGTGTAGATTATGGGGATTGCATGACTCTGCTAATTTTACCATGGAAATGGTCCCTCTAATGGAAGCAGCATGCAACAGTATAATTATGGATTGGGCCACTATCCTTTCTGACAAATTAGCACAAGCTGTGCTTGAGTTTAGAAGCAAGACCCGTATTTCTGAAAGGGTAATTCCCCCATTTTACTACAGTGCCTATATTCTAGATACCCTCTGTTTTAACTCTAAATTCCCCGTACTCGGCTGGAGGTGGACTGCACAAGACCCCACGCCTATTCATATATATCATCAGAAACTGTGGAAATCTTCTTATAAACATCATCTATACCAAGTCTGTAATGGCTTTATGTTGCCCATTTATTATTCCATTTTCGATAAACCTGCTCCCAAGATTTCTTATCAAGCCGAATTTGATTTAACCGCATTAGGTAGATGGTTTGGAGAGGAGAGATTTACCTACATAAGAGTTTTCGGCAGCCAAGCCAACCCCCATGTCCTCCCTTTATACATACCTGATAAACTGCTGGCAAGGGAAATCGCTTACCAGATTATGGCTGAGAGTGTTACACAGACTCTCAAGAAAGAAAAGAAGAGGGGCTGGCCCTCTTTTCCCTTGAGGTGTGGTGTCTATACTCTGCATGATCTCAAGCATGCAGAAAAGGAAGCCACAAAGATTCAATCCTTAACTCTGGCAACTCTCCCAAATAGGCCATTTGATCCAAACAAAGTTGTCTATAATGCACTAGAACAGGCCAAATTGACAAGATTTGACCATAAGGAAGACATGTTTGACGACCTGTTCTCTTCAGCTGAGTCAATATATCAGGTTAAAGAATTCACCAAAGTGAAATATAATGATGAAGGGTTGACTGAATTTAATAAACTTAGAGAACAGAGGTTGCAAACTCTGCCTCTAGATTTACTAGCAACAACCCCAGCGACATCATCAAGCGAGCCTGGTCGGCAACAGTCAAAGGAACCTCCGGTTATAACAAAGGATCATAAGAAGGAATAGGAGGAAAGGCAGAGAAAAGAAAAAGAAGAAAGGCAGAAGAGAGCACAGGAGGAGAGACAGAGGAAAGAGAAAGAGGAACAACAAATGAAAGAGCATGAGGAAAGGCAAAAGAAAGAACAAGAGAAGCAACAGAAGAAAGAGCAGGAAGAAGTGCGGAAGGAGTCCCAAGCCGAAAAGCAAAAACAAACCACCATTGATGTCAAGATAGATACTCGTATTGACCCTAAATTGCTCCAGGAATGGAAGCAATTTGACTCTATCATCAGTGGGTTGGAATGTTCCAAGGATACAGACACTTCCAAGACAAACGATACATAGGACATCACTTCACCTCAAGTTCTAAGTGGAACCAGCGGCCCACCCATTTCTAAGGATGTTGAGGTAATACCAAAAGATCCCTCCGACCAAATCATTCTTCAGGTAGAAGATATTCCTCCCCTGGATGTTTTCTACAGCCCGAGGCATAAAGTAGTGGTAAAACGACAAAGGAAAAGAAGGAGGATTGATCAACCTTCCCTTTTCCCAGAGCAAACTGTTACGGGCAGCGTGGTTTGGAAGGAGGAATTTGACCCCTCTGATGACCTAACAAAACTGTCACAGTATGCGGGAGCCTATTCGGCAGCGACAATCGATAAGGCATCGGAGGTAAGTCTTCTACTGAAAACCAAGGATCAAGAAATTTTCGCATTACAGGCAGAATTGGCTGAGACAAAGCAGAAGGCAGAATAGGCAGAGCAGCAATTGTTGACACAACAGCAAGTGAACAGTCAACTAACTCAACAATTGCAGGCAGAAAAGCAAAGGATCGACGAAAGCGCGATCCAGAAACAGAAGGAATTATCAGAGGCATTGGCACAATTAAGGGCAGCAAACGAGCAAATGATGAAAACAAAGGATGAGCAAATCGCTCAATTGTCATCACAGCTCGAAAAAATAAAGGGCGCTCCACAAGTGGATGAATTCAGAGCAGAAGCATTACAAATAAACACTGCATTAATATCCCAAATTAAGCTCCTGTGTCAACAAATCGCTCAGGCAGAGCCACTGTGTGAGTTAACGACATCCATAAATTAGCAGGTAGAGAAGGCCATAAATGAATTAGATCAAGCCGAAGAGATCATAACTGCATTTCTTGACTGGCAAGATTCTGATCAAGGGAGAGTAGCAAATTTGCCCAGGATCTCAGAAACATATAAAGATATACTCTTCATAGAATGGCAGTCTCAGATGATGAAAGCAGAGAGGGCGGCTTCAAGATGTAAATCAACGTCCAGCAATCTAGTTGAACTAGTTAACAACACTCTCTACTTATCAAATATGATTTCCCATTGTACACCAGGAAAGTTGACAACAAAAAACACATTGGAGCAATCATGTTATCCTGATTTAGAGGAAAAGGGGAGATTAATCACCGGGATTAACAGTTTAACCTTCGAGGCATATTGGCTCTTCTTGATTAAGCCGCATACACAGAGAGCCGCCCTTAAGTGCCTAACAGATGCGATCGGGTATATAATTCCCGATATTCAGGATGCCACCTATGCCGCCCAGCTCAGTTCGCGCCTCAACAAACCTCCTGAAGTAGAGCCAATGCTTGCGATAAGTCAGCTCAGATTTAAAGGCAAGCAGCCTACTTGATGAATCATGCCGCCAATTGCCAGATCGCTGAGGAAAATAAGATCAAGATTTATTGATACCGATTTAGTAGGATTTCAGTTTAATAGATATTTAGATTAATTTAGTATTTATAGACCCTTTCATTGTTTTGGAAAGGGTCGTAAAGTTTTGTACCAGACTTAAAGACTGAAGTTTGCACTATTGTGCTTCAGTCAATATTCTTTTATGAAACTGGACCAGTTGTTCTTAATTCGACAAGGAAGCTTTTTATGCAATTGTGCACTATTGTCTTTGTTGAGAATGTTTTTTGCGTTGAAGGAAGAACGACAAGTAGCGATTGATATTGGGAGCGTCAAGCAGCTCATATGGTATTTCTATCTATGTCTGAATTCATTCCTTTCATATGAATTGTTATGTGATTATTCTTGCTATTATTGATTATATGCATGCGCTGTAACAGCAGATCTACATTCATACCACTATTGGATGTTTTATGATGTGCATTTCTTTTTAATCATGCATATGTCAATGATATGAATGATAAGTGTGGTAATATCGCTTCAATCGCTTTGCTTAACTATTTAAGCATAGTAATCACGAATGAAATAATGTCTATGTCTGTTAAATAGAGTCATCTATATGCCTGTTTATAGACACAGATCATCAAGTGCTGCACTTTAAAGCTCAATAGGTTCCCGGGATAGATCATAATTTATGTATTCTTGTTAATAGTTTAGTTATTTTCTCACCGTTAGTCTAGTTTATAAATCATCCATTCATCCTGTTTATCCACTTTTGGGAAACTGGTCCCATTATCCCCAGTCGGAGCCACTATTCCAAACGGAAAAGGAGCTGTACTAAGGTCCGGACCGGGTGGTTATCCCCGATGTTGTTGCAGCGATTTTCGAGGCTTCAACACAGTGATAATGGCATAAAACGACATCTTACCAATGTTACACTCCACAACAAATGGAGTAGTAGAAAGAATGAATTACACCTTGTTAGGAATGGTGAGATCTATGTTAACTTTTAAAAGGTTAAGTCCAACATATTGGGCAGAAGAAATTCATACAGTTGTCTACTTAAGAAATAGATCTCCAACTGCTTCTTTAGATGGAATCACACCTTATCAAGCTTGGTTTGGTTTCAAACCTCGAGTTAAACATCTTAGAGTTTTTGGATCATTATGTTATGCCTTAGTTCCAAAAGAAAAATGAACTAAGCTTGACTCAAGAAGTTTAAAATGCACAATGATTGGCTATTCTAATGAGAAGAAAGGGTACCGTCTTTTGACCAATGGAAAATTTATTGTGAGCAAGGATGTAATTTTTGATGAAACAGAGAGTAAGAGTGCTGAAGAAATGAAACGACTTCTTCAAAAGTTAGAAACTAAAGGCAATCGAAGAAAAGGAAATACAAAAAGTCAACCAAATTCACCAAATTGGTATGAACTTGATTTTCCTTCATTTGAAGATGATTCATCGAGTCCATCTACTTCAAAAAAACCATCTGGATCTTCTAGCAGTTCATCCGCATCTCCAAGCAGCAACAGTTCTTCTGACAGTGATTCTCCACCTCCAGAATCTCCAACTGATCGATGAACATCAATTTATATTAATCCTTTTTACAATGATGGTGACTTTTCAGAATCTCAAAGAACTGAGCATCAACTACCAAAATGGGCAGTTCAACTTTTGAAAGATGTAAAGTGTTATCACTTAGAATTTTTTTTGTCCTAGTTCAATGTCAAAAGTCTGTGGCAAATTGTTTTCGTTGTATGTTTCTTACTTAGGGTTGGAGCTTTAAAGGTGTTTGATTTAAATTAGACTCGAATTCTATTGGTCCTCCTTCACCATCATGGTTTCATAAGTCATGTCTTGTCTTATCCTAGCCACCGATTCTTTTCGTGATTTCGCAGCGTAATCATTGTTTAGCCATTCCGCAGCGCGTGATCATTAAGCCATTTCGCAGTGCATTATTAGAATTCAAAACTAACCGCGCTGCAAAATCGGGGATTCGTGCATTTCGCAGCGAATCTTTCCCAAAGTGTCAAGTCTGTTGATGAGTCACCAATTCTGTCCTCTCATGACAGTTTGTGTACCCTCCCGTAGCATGTCTAAACGCTCATTAGTCACTACTCCACCAATAGATTTGTTGAAATGCACCGAAATATCATTCCAATGGATTTTACCATGCATGGATCTTTATGATGATCGTAAGTGATGCATAAGTGACAAGCTCGTATGATGATGTATTTGAGTTTTCAAGCGAGGCTGTTTTCAAGCAAGCCTGATTACAAGCGAGGCCGAGTTAAAGAGAACTGATCCGCCATTTCAACTGAAGCTGTTGGTCATTGTGTGTGTGAATATTTCAAAAGCAAAATGGAGAGGAAAGAACACAGATCTGGAAAATGCCAGAGAACCGAACCCGAAGGTTTGGATATAGCATTGAGAGATGAAGGTGTGAAGAAAGCATTCAAAGATGCCGGGTGCTGGAACTTTTGTAAAAAGCTGCAAGGAGGACATGCGCAGGTAACCAAAGAGTTTGCTTTAAACTTCACCGGTTTAAATTCAAAAATAGCTATGTTGGAAGTTCAAGTGTCTCCGGAGGCAATAGCTGCTGTAATTGAGATTCCAAGAGGGCGGCAAGAATGGTTTAAGAATTTTAAGTTTGATATGAATCCATGCAAAGAGTTTTTAAAAGAGGCATATGTGAATGAAGACCTAACAAAAGCAGTGCCCAGAAACTATGTCAAGGAGCATTATGCCCTTCTTCTCACCTGTATTCAGAAATACTTGACCTGTGAAGGAAGATACAATAAGGTCTACTCTTATCACTTCAAGCTACTTTTACATTTCACTGGGAAAGCTTCCATAGACATTCCTTTTTACTTATTTCGCAGTTTGAGTAAAATGTGTGATAAGGTGCAGCTGAGGAAAGAGGATTGTGAAACTTCTTTGTTTCACCATGGTTTGGTTAAATTGTTAGTTTTAGATGGCCTTCAGAAGATAGGCAGAGACTGGAATTCGTTCATCTTCATGGCTGGTTTCCAAAGCAAAACTGGACTTACTCCACAACCAGTTAAAGAACAACCAGTCAAAGAACTCACGATAGATGAGCTTCAAAAAGAGGCAAGAGATAAAAAGCAAGCCAAGTTACAACTAAGAAAACCAGTGAAGCCACTGATCATTAGAGAACAACCTCAGCAATCAACAAAAGAAGAAGCTCAGCATAAGAGGACTGTACCTGAAACAAGTAGATCTGAAACAGTGTCAAGGGTAAGGACAAGAAGCCAAATAAGTAAAGAAAAAGGTAAAGCCTTAGCTGTTGAAGAAAGCCCAGTATCTAAGGCAAGCCTGAATGATTTATTGGAAGCCATTGAGTTTGAGCAAATTGAACCAGTGCATATTGATTTGACACAGTCATCACCAGAAAGTACCAAGAAGCCTAAGGCCTCAAAAAGGCTGAAGTTTGATGAACCAGGTGAAGAATTCATTTTCAAACCCAGAAGACCTATTACAAGGAAGCAAGTAAAGGAAGCTGAGAAATTGCCCAGAACAAAGGAAGCCAAGGAATTGCCCAGAACAGAGGAGGCAGAGAAAATTAAGAAAAAAGACACAAATAGAACAGTCATCATATCTCAAGGAGGTAATATTATAGCTATAAGGAACCAGTTAGAAGCAGCTAAACATGAGATTGCTCAGGTGAAGAATGCCACTAGGGAGTCTGCAGTCAGGTATGCAAATTATCGTAAAGCTGTATGGAAAGGAAGTGAAAACCTAGTAAACCAGGTGGATTCAGTAGCCGATGTTTACACATGGACAGTTCCCGCAATTAAGGAGGCCAAATTCATCAGAAAGATAAATATGCATCTAAGAGCTGAAAATAAAGCTATGAGGAAGAAAGTTGAAGACTTGAAGGCACAGTTAGGCCAGTTAGCTGCGAAATGAAGTTACTGTTCAAAGAAAGGTTTTGTTCTAAATTTTGTCAAATTTTGCTTAGTTTTATTGTTTTGAGGACATGTATATCCCTGCTATATGTATCAAAGATCAAAAGGAGTTTTGGCAATCAAATGTCTAGGCGGTAAATACCTCAGGGCAAAGACAAGCTGTTTAAACAATTCAGCAGTTTCGTAGCGCGCTACGAAACTGCTGTAGGTGGTGTTTTCAACGCAGAAAAACAGTTTGGTAATATGTGCGGGAATTTTCAAAAGGAAACACCTAAAGGACATGTAAGGGACCAAATGAAGCCATCACAACCATTCAGATCAAGACAGCTGTACCTTTAAAAGGTGGAATGCTTTAACTCAAGTTTGAAGTTTCTGTTATAAAGCCACTTTATTACCGGTCATAGGGTATTGAATGAGTTGCATACAAGGAATTTTGGCTTGCACACCTGGCCATCGATGAAGCCTCCAACACATCAGGAACATGGTGATGTCCTATATTTTTGGGTTATTAAAAGGGCTAAAAACATGCTGCTGTATATTCGAAGTTATGGAGGACTGGAACCGAAAAGCAAGGGATATCACCTAACATCACTGAGCAGTTAAAGTATTCAGCATCCGAGGCCAACATGGAGCTTTAAATACTCATCTCAGCCATCTCAGCCAAACTGCAAGGAGTCCAAGTGTCAAAGAACAAGAAGGAATCATTCTACAAAGAAGATAGAGTTAGAGTCATAGTCAAATTAGAACTCTTTAGAACTCCAGTTAGCACTAATTGTATTTAATAGTTTGTTGTAAAGCAGATAGGTGTCATCATAGGCAGAATTCGAGTTCCCCTCATGTTGGAGGAGGAAGCTTGAAGTAGTTACAATAAGGATTTTCTATATATAGCTGGAACACCTATGTAATGGGGGTTGGATATTTTATAAAACAGAGGACTGTTTTGGCTTATGAAAAAACAGAGTTCAGTAATATAAATGACTGTTTTACTTCTCAGGATTCATAAGGGATTTTCTTGTTCAGAATGTGTGATGGTATATTTTCTTTAGTGTTCTTTTACAGTTGTACAAATGCATAATCACTCAGAATTCATTGCTCATGCTCTGACTTCCTGTATGTCTTTGTAAACTGTGGTTTTATATAAGTGGTATTCTGAACATCCAAATGCTAAATGCCCTGACTTCTATGTAAGGCATCATTATTGTTTGCTGTAGTATGTTTGACTCCATAGGCCCAATGGAAACTTATGTAATGTTTGTCCAGCCTTCATTATTTGTCAATGTTATTCACAAGAGTTAGCCATCTTATTAATAGTCAAAATCAATAATCCTTTGAGAGAGCCCTCTCAGGCTAAGGAGGCTAAGGCTTAGTCAAAAGATTGGTGTGAAATAGTTACTTGAAGTCTTCCTGGGTTGCAGCCTTCCAGGGCTTGATTTTGAGATAACATAAAGGATGATGAGTAGAATAAAACAGAGACAATAAAGTCACATAGAAGTGAAGGAAATTTTGCCTTGACAGCACATGATATTACTGAACCTTCCACATACAAAGAAGCAGTAAAACATAAAGAATGGAAATAGGCTATGATTGAAGAATATCGAGCAGTAATTGATAACAACACTTGGAAACTTGTTGATTGTCCTCAAAATGTTAATCCCATAGGATGCAAATGGGTTTACAGAATTAAGTACAACCAAAAGGGTGAACTTGAAAAGTATAAAGCAAGACTTGTCGCTAAAGGTTTTGCGCAGCAGGAAGGCATTGATTATGAGGAAACTTTTTCTCCTACAGGTAAATGGACCACCATCCGATTAATACTTGCATTGGCTGCTCAGAGAGGATGGAACATTCTTCAAATGGATGTGAAAAGTTATTTTCTCAACGGGGATTTACAGGAAGAAGTCTATATGTCACAACCACCAGGTTTTGAAATTGAAGGGCAAGAACATAAAGTCTGCAAATTGATCAAGGCTTTATATGGGTTAAAACAAGCTCCTTGAGGTTGGTATGCAAACATGGATGAATACCTTAGGAAAGTTGGTTTTCAACGAAGTGAATCTGATGATACTTTGTATGTGTGACAGCAGGGAAAATATCTGATGATTCTTGTTATGTATGTAGATGATTTGATCATTACTGGAAACAACGATGATCATATTGCACAGGTGAAAAAGGAGTTACATGCAGGTTTTAAGATGACAGATTTGGGATTACTTCACTACTATCTTGGAGTTGAAGTCTTCCAACGTCCACATCATATTTTCATTTCGCAAAGTAAGTATGCAGCATAGGTTCTTCAATGATTTGGAATTCAGGATTGCAAGCCCGTTCTTACCCCCATGGAGCAAAACTTGAAACTTTCAAAATTTGAAGGGAGGGAAAAGGTGGACAATACTACTTACAGATAGTTGATTGGAAGCTTGATTTATTTAATAAATACTTGCCCTGATTTATCTTAAGCAGTTAGTATTCTTTCACATTTTATGCAGGAACCATGAGACAGCCACTGGAATGTAGCCAAAAGAGTTCTTTGATATATCCAAGGAACAAAAGATTTTGGTCTTCTTTACACAAATACTAAAAAATTTGTACTTGGTGGATATTCAGATGCTAACTTTGCTGGAAGCATTGATGATCGAGCATCAACATTAGGTTATTTAATGAACATGGGGTTAGCAGTAGTATCTTGGAGTTGTAAGAAACAAGCTACAATGGCTACTTCTTTAGCAGAAGCAGAGTACATTTCAGCATGGGAAGCATCATGTGAAATTGTTTGGTTGTGTAGAATTTTGCAAGACTTGGCCATTTCTCTGGCAGAAGCTACATCATTATTCATTGACAGCCAGTCAGCCATCAAACTTGCCAAGAACCCAGTTTTTCATTCAAAGACAAAGCATGTGGACACCAAGTATCATCATATCAGATCTCTCATTGCCAAAGATGTCCTCAAGCTAGTTTATTGTCCTTCCGAAGATCAGATCACCGTCATTTTCATGAAACTGCTTGGCAGAATAAAATTTACTAGGTTTAGGGATGAACTTGGTATCTGTTGTAATGTATCTTTGGATCATAGGGGGGAATGTTAGATGATCCAAAAATAAAATATTATCATCGGTTATAAAGTTGGAATATAATAATTATTAATTTAAGATATTAAATTAATAATTATTATTCTAGAATATTTTATTATTTAATGGAGACATTTAGAATTAGTATATTGTTGTAACAAGATATGACTCTACAAATGTGTCGTATCTTAGGCTCTATTTTAGGAGATTTGTTAGCAAGTTGTTTAAATAACATTTATTGTAAGTGGACACTTGTTATTTAATAAATGATCCGTAATTAGAGGTAGTTAGGACATTTTAGCTTATAAATAGCTCATTGCAAGAGTGTTTGGTTGTTCGGGTGTAAACTCTTGCAAAATCAAGATGTAATTTTTTTTTTGATTAATAAAATTATGTGTCTGAGGACACTTTTGCCATTATCATTCTCATTGTTATAGACATTTTTGTGCCTTACAGCATTGAGCATGAAATGTCCATAATCCATGGGATCCAAAGTCCCTAAACATGTTGTTCCTACCCCTAGAGGAACAAGGCTAACAAACCACAACAATTCACAGAAGTTCTCCACCAGAAACTGCTCAAAAACAAGTCAATTCAGGATCAATTCAGAGGCTCCACTAGCTGTCTGCGCTGAAATGCAAAGTCTGCACTGGCTACCTGCACTGCAACGCAGGTAGAAGCACTACCAGGGTGCGCTGAGCGGGAATTGACAAATGGCAAGTTCATTCAACAAGGTGTCAAGACCCTGCAAGCTTCCAGAATCTTCCTCAATGACACTTGCCTCAGTGAATTCGACTAGTGATGAGTAAGAGGTTCTCAATCTCCAAGTGGAAGCAAGAACCTCCAAGTGGAAGCAAGAACTGACAGAGGGAGAGGACACTAGTCAGATCTCAAGCTGACTCATCCTCTCTCCAAACATCTATATATGGATCTCTCCTCCATGAGATCTACGACGCTGGAATTTGGTTATTGCAAAGAATTGTTGTTGGTTTGAGATTGGAATCATTGGGTGCTTAATGCTTTGAAGGAAGGTGAAGATAGGAATTTCATTTGTTGGGAAGGAGATGCTGGATTGGAGCCCTCTGGGTTGTATCTCTTCCTGAACCTTGTTATTCATCAATAAAGCTATCTTGGTTTCTCCTATATGCTGATGTGTCTTTGATGTATGATTGCATTAGTATGTTTAGTTTATTTCTAATCCTGAACTAGTTATGAATATGAATCTATGTCTTTGTGTAGTGTTCTCTTCTTGTGATCTTGCAGGAACCTGTTGAAGCTGGGCAAGCGAGAAGGCAAGTAGCTGGGAACTCTCAAAGAGAAGAGAAACCGGATCGAGGGACAAATGGAAGACACTGATTAGTCCATCCATCTCTCTTCATTCTTAATTCATAAAGGAAGAATACTAGAATAGCTGTCTCTGTTTGTTGCTAAGGCACTGTCACACCTTAGGTGGATAGGATCGTCCTGCATAGGCATTTTTCCCCACAACAAATTGGCGAATCCACTGGGGAGATCTGTTTAGTCATTTTATTTGTGTTTCTATCATTGTTTGTTTCATAGACTCAACAACAACAATCGAACTGCATCTGCTATTCTCAGATGCAAAGTAGACAGCTGCTGCTTTGATCCAATCACTGGATTTGTCTATGATCTGAACAATGGACTCACAAATGATTTGATGATCCTTTGTGATAGATCTTAGCCCTTCTTCAAAGCATCCCTTTGATTGTACCTTGCTTGTTGCTTTTATTTGGCCTGAAA
Source organism: Pinus tabuliformis (assembly GCA_031772625.1). Classification (NCBI taxonomy): domain Eukaryota; kingdom Viridiplantae; phylum Streptophyta; class Pinopsida; order Pinales; family Pinaceae; genus Pinus; species Pinus tabuliformis. Next base: position 61,719,190 of record CM062819.1, on the reverse strand, counting down.
CCGTAGATTAATCAGCAAACTGTGACCCAGAACCCAGTGAGAAACTCTCGTTTCTCCTTCAGCGCAGACCCTGTGAAGAGGTTCTGCATTTCAACGCAGGTCCCGTGAAGGCTACCTGCGTTGAATGTCAAAACCCCTGTGTTGAGGGTGCGTTGATCCAGTTGGGCCTTGTGCAGCTGGGGTTCTCTGCTCTGTTTTGCCTTGTTTTGATCTCTGATTTTTGCAGCCTGTAACCAACATAGGTACCTGTCTGATAACTCCTTTTCTTTGCTTAAATTCCACCTCCTTTTGTACAAAAAGACTGTGAGTGTTTTTATGTGTTTGTGGCGTCATTTTCAGTTTTCCTTTGCAAGAGTGAAATAATCATCCAGTAGCCCTTGATTCAGATCTGTTGATTGTGATCTTAGGAGAGAGTTCATTGGCTGTTTGCAGTTGGTTATATATTCATTTTTGCTTTTGGTTTGAGTTTGTCTCTTTTAAGTGTCGAAACAAGTGTTCATTTCGAGAATCGTTAAGTGTTGTAATCTCTTCTACCCTTTCTGATTTCGAAAAAGTAAACTTGTTTGTATTTGTCATTTAAAAGCAATATTCAAAGTTGTACAAAAAGCTTTCTTTTTAGGCATCAATATTAAGAAAGCAGAAAACAAACACCTGCATTGTGCATTTGCATCTTGATAGTTTGCATGCTTGATTTAGGAAAAGTGCATTAGAGTGTGTTGATTGCTCTTTGAGAAAAGATGGTGTCTTTCTTTTCCCTTTGTAGCTAGGATTTTCATAGTTGAAAAGATATAAAGCTTGCTTATCATCTTTAGACTGCATTTAGGAATTGTATCATACATCTCGTGGTGAACCTCAAAAGGCAAACTTCTAAAAAGATCAACCTAAAATAAATTGAATGAACTTAACAACGCTTTGTAACTTAACGCACAACATAGAGGTCTAGGCTAGAGACATGTTCCAGCGTCGTAAAGCCTGGTGACTGTCGATCTCGCTGATGGTGGGTGATTCCTCCTGAGGGACGATAGCGCCAGTACGGATTGTGCTCCCACGTACCGTCGAGTATATATTGGGAGACCACTATAGGCATAAAACCTTTATCCTTGGGAAGCCGTGTCGGCCGCCCTACTGATCACAATACACTGAACACAGTATTCAGGAAGATCGGCCGCCCGTACCTTAAAAAGTATTCTGCGGTTTTGCGAAAAGTTTGGCACACCCTCTACCTAGAACTCCAGAGCAGTTCCTTTTGGCCTTTTTCAGACTCTATAACGGAAAAAGTCCATCCGAGCATTTGTCACTTCGGGCTCGTTAAAATATCGAAGGAGACTAGAGTCATCTTTAGCTTTTTCTCGACTCTTTAAAATTGAAAAAGCAAGTTGTGTCTAAAGCGTCGTTAAAATTTATTTTAAACGGAACAATCACCCCTTCTTCCTGCGTTGATCTTTAGGTTGAGAAAATAGAGCACGCCAACCAAGGAATTCCCCTTGGTGGAAATCCTAGTCCCTTCTCCTCTTGGGGAGATGTTGGTGCACCCCACATGGCCACATTGTCGCTTCCAGGACTGACAATTGGCCTGCCGGTCTGGCTCTTCTCGACCAATGTCGTTCAAAACACCACTATTCCTGAACAGTCGAATCAACTGTTAGACCAGTCCAGAGCTGCCCACCATCCTTCCACTTCCTATAATTCTTCCTCTCCTCCCTCCTCTTCGCATGATGGAGCTAGCCAAGCCAAAAGCCAAGCTCCTAAGGAGAAGAAGGAGAAGAAGAAGAAAGAGAAGAAGAAGAAGGAGCCAAAAGCGACTAGGGGCAAACAAGTGGCGTCTGACAGAAATCCACACACAACACTGACTAGGCCTAAATCGCCATGTGTCATATGCAAGGGAGACCACTTCCACAGAGATTGTCCCTGCATCCCTCAGATACTAAGGGACTGGTCTCCCCGTTTGCACAATTCGGTGGCGTCAACCTCTGATAGTCATGTTGACATCGCACCGTCAACTAGTGAAAGTGAAGCCACAGGACAGAGAGGGAAAGCTAGATTTCCCTGCAAACTGTGTGAAGGCGACCATGCCATCCACCGTTGTCCCTTCTTAGACGAGGATAAAAGAGTTTTGGAAGATCGCCTGGTTTTACCAGTGCAACTTCCTCCTGGATATCAAGAACTCCTGCCAAGTCCTTCACTAGTTGAGAACCCGGCTGGCCCGCTCAGGTGGTCAGCTGAAGCACCTATCATTGAGGATGAACCGTCTGAATCCATACCCGACGAAAGTCAAAAGGTTGAGGCAGCAGTTGACCCGGTTTTGCCTTCAGAGGCTCTATCTTCAAATGATACCATCACAGAAGAGAATAAAGACGACACCGTCCAAATTCTCTTCATCAACACAGACTCCGATGAACAAGGGGGAAATTCGCCCATTCCTTTATCGCAGGAAGGAACTTCGTCAGAGTCGTATCCGACCGTCTATTCGGTCCCACCACCAAGCAATCTAGTTGTCTCGTTCGACTGGAACCAACTAGGCAGACCCCGTTTGCCAGCAAGCATACCATTTGGGATTATCGTTCAAATATACAGAATGGTAATGGGTGGCACCATCATTGATGAAGGGGCATCTGTGAGTATCCTTTCCTCTATTGCTTGGAAAGCGCTTGGTTCGCCAGCGCTTTTGCCTGAAATGAGAAATCTGACAGGCTTTGATAAAGGAACCAGTCGACCTTTAGGGATTCTTCCCAATGTGCCAATCACATTAAAAGGGAAGACCGTTCAAATGAGCGTGATGGTCATTCAAGGACCCTTGGATTATAACCTACTCCTTGGACGAGACTATATATATTGCATGGGAGCCATCGTCTCCTCACTCTTTAGAGTAATGTGTTTTCCGCACGAAGGAAGAGTGGTCAAGCTCGTGGACCAGCTTTCATTTCCCGGATCACGCATCGCAAATAGTCATATACCATCCCTAAATGGTCTCTTCACGCAAGAAATGTCTCAACCCATGGTCCGTCCTCCCGATGAGCGCGATTAATCCGGAAGGATATGACTGGACCCCAGGGGGCATGCATCCTGGTCTGCTTCGGCAAGAAAACCTTAGGTATAGGGTAGGTTTCCGCAGGAGAATATGACTAGTCTGTACCCCGTCCGTCTTGGAAGAGGGGTTATTCTAGAATAAGATTCTTTTGTCAAAGTTACGTGTTTGGCACTAAGGTCATTCACCTTTGTCTATCTCGGTAGATATCGCCGAAGGAGTGTTTTGTTTGAAAGATTAATGAAACAATCTTTGGGTAGCCTGAAAGAGGTAGGCCTTTCCTGCTTAAACAAATGTTTTGGCGGACAAAGTAAGGGTAACCTTGAAATCATATTTTATACCTGGGGGCATGAAAACCTTTTGGAGTGCAAGCAAGGGGCGACTGTTTATTTTTTTAAATTTTTAGGTCCTCCCTTTAAACCTGTAGGTCTAACCCTTTAAACTCGTAGGATTAGTCGTTTCCAAACTTGCATAACGAAAGGATCCGGAGCAAAGCTTTGTAAGATGAAGCTCCATAAAAAATAGAATCTTAATGAGACATTCTTATCATATGACTGGGTAATCGAGCAGTTTTAGCACACAGTTCATGCTCGTTAAAAAATAAACGCAAGATCCGAGCAATTTTAGCACATAGTTCATGCTCGTTAAAAAATAAACATAAGACTGAGCAGTGTTTTTCCGCGTTTAAGCTCGTTAAAAAATGAACTATCTTCCGGTAAATAACCACCGTGAATGTAACATTATCAGCCATTAAAGCCTTGGTCGTGTTTGCACCGACACCACCACTTTTCATTTGGCCGATCGTTCACCTCCATATGATTGTTTACCCATTTTGAGGAATAGCTGCGAAGAATGATTTCACTAGCCATCCTTGTGACACTGCCGTGATTGGAAAATTCCAACCCGTACCTGGAATCAGCTGCTAACCCATTTTATCACTCGTTCCTCAAAAGACGAGCCTTATTTAAGCTCTTTTCATCTAACTCGTAAAATATGAAAAGATTGCCGAGTCTTGGCCTTCCAGCTCGTTAAAGCGACCGGAAGTGCTATCCCTCCTCTAGATTTTAATCTTTTTGGACCTGAGGGATTATTGCACAAAAAGATTGAGCGCTTGTTTTGTTCGACTCGTTAAAACTATCGAAAACTCATCCCTTCTGTATTGTTTTATACTTTTTCGGACTTAAGGGATTAAATGACGAAAAAGGACTTTCAGAGTTGACTTTACGTACCTTTTCAGACTCTCTAAAAATTAAAAGGACCGAGTTATCTTTGTCGTTAGACTTGTTAAAATCATTAAATAGCGAAAAACTTGTCTTTAGACGAGAACGAGTTTCACTATCGCTAGGCTCGTTAAAACATAGCGATGAGCTTGCCCGAAGGGCAAGTTATAGAACAAGCATATGTTATCCTCCTCAAGCTTGACAAAAATAAAGAGGTACTGGTCAGCAATGACTGGGGAAAATTGGGAGAAACTCGAGAAAACTTTGATGGTAGCAAGTCGCTCTTGAACATGACACTTTTCCTCCGTACCACAGTCGGGTTGGGTTGTTTCATTCACCGGTCACATCACCATGGTCTCGCCATACCATCCATATTTGGGGTAATGCTACCGATCCATCGCATAAGTGTCGCCATATGTTCAAGAGAAGTCGTTCAGAGAAGTCAACCGTGTCCCATCCACTGCCGTACATTATCCTTCATCCTTTCATGACCGCCACCCTGAATCATATGTCATCAGATCATTTTCACCTCCATAAAAATCATTAGCTCCGTTCCATGTCATTGATGTGGGATTCATTAAGGCCCTCCTTTGACGGATCGCTTCTTGTCGACATCAGCTCATTATCCAAGAAGTGGATCTAGGAACAACCCCTTCAGTACTTTGAAGCTTGCATGCCTCAATGGCAAGTTTCTCACTTCCGGCGACAGGTATACATCAATGACCTTCGACCGAAAGATTTTGCGTGGTGTTCGACGCCAAGTCCTTTATTCACACCACGTGAATTGTACTACAGTACCTTGAGGGTCATTATCATTATCGGTGATTCCTCTCGCGCTTGTTAACGATTTACCTCATTGACCGGTAATCAAGCGATGTCTTTCCATGTTCGACTTCAGAACATTTCTCACATTGATCGACTTGTACTTAGAGTGAAGATCGAATGAGTTTGAAGACCCCGGATCTAGTTTCATCCATCCGGGCTGCGATATATATTTAGGAAAGATAAAGACATTGACATGTACACCATTGCAGCAGATAATCATCCTACCCAAAGGATGATAATTTCATCAAAATTATCAGTCTACCATCAGACGATTTTCTGTTCTATGTACAGAAAAAATGAATTTATAAAGCTGAGCATGGGAATGCCCGCCTCAGCTAGATCATGAAAGCAGTATGAAAAATAATGTATTGTATTGTATCTTATTACAGGTCTCCTCCCAGCATTGGATGAACTTCGGATCCTCCTGATAAAGCATTTCACCCGATAAATGGCCTCATACTTTAGGGGGCAACTGTTATAGACATTTTTGTGCCTTACAGCATTGAGCATGAAATGTCCATAATCCAAGGGATCCAAAGTCCCTAAACATGTTGTTCCTACCCCTAGAGGAACAAGGCTAACAAACCACAGCAATTCACAGAAGTTCTCCACCAGAAACTGCTCAAAAACAAGTCAATTCAGGATCAATTCAGAGGCTCCACTAGCTGTCTGCACTGAAATGCAAAGTCTGCACTGGCTACCTGCACTGCAATGCAGGTAGAAGCACTACCAGGGTGCGCTGAGCGGGAATTGACAAATGGCAAGTTCATTCAACAAGGTGTCAAGACCCTGGAAACTTCGAGAATCTTCCTCAATGACACTTGCCTTAGTGAATTCGACTAGTGATGAGTAATAGGTTCTCAATCTCCAAGTGGAAGCAAGAACCTCCAAGTGGAAGCAAGAACTGACAGAGGGAGAGGACACTAGTCAGATCTCAAGCTGACTCATCCTCTCTCCAAACATCTATATATGGATCTCTCCTCCATGAGATCTACGAGGCTGGAATTTGGTTATTGCAAAGAATTGTTGTTGGTTTGAGATTGGAATCATTGGGTGCTTAATGCTTTGAAGGAAGGTGAAGATAGGAATTTCATTTGCTGGGAAGGAGATGCTGGATTGGAACCCTCTGGGTTGTATCTCTTCCTGAACCTTGTTATTCATCAATAAAGCTATCTTGGTTTCTCCTATATGCTGATGTGTCTTTGATGTATGATTGCATTAGTATGTTTAGTTTATTTCTAATCCTGAACTAGTTATGAATATGAATCTATGTCTTTGTGTAGTGTTCTCTTATTGTGATCTTGCAGGAACCTGTTGAAGCTGGGCGAGCGAGAAGGCAAGTAGCTGGGAACTCTCAAAGAGAAGAGAAACCGGATCGAGGGACAAACGGAAGACATCGGTTAGTCCATCCATCTCTCTTCATTCTTAATTCATAAAGGAAGAATACTAGAATAGCTGTCTCTGTTTGTTGCTAAGGCATTGTCACACCTTAGGTGGATAGGATCGTCCTGCATAGGCATTTTTCCCCACAACACTCATGATGGAAGGATTGGGCAGAATGATAAACTCAGCCAAGGAAGAAGGAAGAATCAAGGGGCTAAAACTCACTCAGAATGGGGACAGATTGACTCATAAAAAATTTGTGGATGATACTATGCTGCAGGGCACACCCACCGTCAAGGAAGCCAAAGCCTTCAAACAAATCCTGCATGACTTTGCAATGGCTGCTGGCACGGAGGTAAGCATCACAAAATCAAAAGTTTTCTTTTTCAATACAGATATTTCCATCCAAAGACATCTCTCCATAATTCTTGGATTTCAAAGAGAGAATCTTCCCTCTAAATATCTGGGAATGCATTTCACTGACAAACCTCTGAAGAAGGAAGTATGGGAGTCAATTACAAATAAACTGAAGGACAAAGTATATAACTGGACTAGCAGATCTTTGAATTTAGTAGGAAGATTAATTCTAACAAAGGCTATTCTTCAAATCATTCTAGTTTTTATGTTATTAGCCCTTCCTGCCCCAAAAGGAGTTTTACAGCAAATCAAGATTATTCAAAGAAACTTTCTTTGGGGTAAAGGGGAAGAGAAAAAGAAATGGGCCCTGGTAGTGTGGGAGAAGATTTGCAAACCAAAAGCCCATGGTGGTTTAGGTCTCCATGACTTGGACACCCTAAGCAAAGTCTTGGGAGCAAAAATTTGGTGGAGATGGCTAAAGGAAACCAATAGTCCATGGACCAAGCTATGGAAACGAAAGTATGCAATGGATTGGTCGGAAAAGGACCACATTTGGATGTCAGGGCACATTAGGGGTTCTCATATTTGGAACAAGGCTTGGGAAAATAGAGCCTTAGTTCAGAATCATAGTTTCTAGGAAATAAGAAATGGGAATCTTGCCTGGTTCTGGGAGGACAACTGGCAGCAGGAACAAAATCTCTGCAGAGAAGGCCTAGACATCATCAAAAATGACACCCTCAATAAAGGACTAAAAAGGGTAAGTGACTTTTGGGATCAATCAAGAGAGGAAAGGAAATGGGGAATCAGGAAGGTACCAGAATACAGTGCAGAGACCCCTTTGAAAGGCCAAGCTAATGTTCTTGAAGAGATCTTGGAAAAAAGGCAAATTTTAACTTCAAACTCGAATGATCTAATAAGGTGGGGTAGAAACAATGAGGGAAAATTCAACCTCAAAGAAGCCAAAAGAATAATCACCGGTTCTTATCATCCAAATCCTGAAAAGACTTCGCGAAACCTTTGGAGAAACCCTCACTGGATGAAGATCAAAATGTTCATGTGGCTAGTTCAGCATAAAAAGATTCAGACTTGGGAAAATCTTAGGAAAAGAGGTTTTGCAAGTCCTTCAAAATGCCATTTATGTGGCCTGTAGGAGGAGACCATGGATTAGATTCTCAACCTTTGCGCATTCATCTCCGCTATATGGAATTGGGTAGCCTCTATCTTCAACGAAATAGTGAGGAAGGATGATGACATTACTGCAACTTTAAAGAATTGGAGAAAAGACTTTTCGGACAATGAGACAATCAATGTAGCCTGGACACTGATTCCAGGTTTTTTGATATGGGATGTGTGGAAATAATGCAACAACAGGGTCTTAAAAAATAAATATGGCTCAACTCAAGGCATCATGGCTCAGATCCTACAACAACTCAAAGAAACGGTTAATGTATTTCTGAATCAACCTCCAGAGAAACCACCTGGTCAAAGGGACACTGACATCTTGGAAAAGTTGGGACTTAAGTATCATGGCTCCTCTGGCACCAAAAAGAAAGCAAGGCACAGAGCAGATGGCAAGGCTTTCTGGCAACCCCCTTCCCATGGCTTCCTGAAACTCAACATAGATGGAGCCTCAAAAGGGAACCCAGAGGACGCGCGTTTTGGGGGAGTCATTAGAGATGCAGAGGGCAATATCAAAGTCATTTTTCACAGTAGTTTGGGGAGGGATACCAACAATATGGCTGAACTCATGGCCATGGAGCAAGGCCTACGAATCCTGAGAGACTACAATTTATATAATACTATCATAGAGGCAAAACTCGGAATTAACGATTAATTTGGTCAAGAGGATAGTCACAGGCACAACACCAGAAAAAGTTTCAAACCACTGGCAATTCTCACAAGCTTTTCATCGAGTTCAATCTCATCTCAGAACACTTAGAACTCTGAGCTTTGTTCACATGCGCAGAGATGCCAACAGAGTGGCGGAGAGGCTAGCTAATGAAGGGGTGATTTGTGTAAGAGAAAACAAGTGCTGTTTATGGGAGTTTGCTCAGAATGGACAACTACGAGAGGACTGTAGCACTCTGGCACACGAAGATAGGGATCATTGTCATCACTCCAAGGGGAAACATTCGACAGATATCTAAGTTGATGGATGTCAAGGGTACGACTAACAGGCAACCCAAGTTTTGGATCTTGCAGAGGAATGGAGGGCAAAGGAGAAAGAGCATAAAACCAAAAAGTGGATCGAAGCTTCTCTTCAGAATTGGGCAGTTTTGTAGTAGTTACCAAGGTTATCGAAGGGCCAATTGTACCCAAAGTGGTTTTAACAAAAAGTCTTCGATGCCACAAACGAAGTTACATGTGGCGCTAGGAAGAGAGAGGATACTGCCTTCATTGGGTGGGTATCTCCCCCTCTTCTCTTCAGCCTGATATCCTTCATAGCTGTCGGATCTGGTGGTAGCAGATCTAAGGCTGAGACTTGTCGAGCTTGTTTGTTGGTGGGACAGCGACAGTTTCACTACAGAGTCCCTGGTTATCGGGCATTGGCTTTACCATAAGCGGGTTTTTCGATAAGCCTCTGATTCCATTGACCATGTAACACATGTCTCCAGGCTGTTTTGATTACCGCTCTCACTGCGCAGGTAATCCTAGTGCTTTTAATTTGGCCGATATCCCTCTCAGCCGTTGGTTTTTGTGGTTGCAGATCGACGGTTTTGTTTTGTCATGCATGTTTCCCACCATCGGGTCGACTCGAGGGTCTTGTTTTCACTTTTGAGTCTGCCCTTTGGCTTTGTTGGTTTTAAGGCTTTGTGGGCCCTTAGCCGTGTTCTTGAGCATGTTGCTCAGTTCTAAAACTAAGGGTGTATGTCAAATAGTTGAGATCTTGTATATTATGTATCCTCCTTGTTGCTTAATTTGAATAGAATGTCCGTTTCTTGCTTGAGAAAATAAAATAAAATATAATTAATACTAAAGTATATTAAATTAATTAATAATATTATAATTAATAATAATAATATTATTATTGTTAATTTAATTTAATTTAAATTTAATATTATTATTTAAATTCAATTGATCACTTTAATTATTATGATTATTTAAGTTAATAATTAGTAACAATTTTATTGAAATTTTCTTTTATATTTTTTTATGAATAATAATTTGAATCAAACTTCCAAATCACTCTCAGAAAGTTATAATTTAATCCTTATTTTAAGGATCTCGCATTTATCTATTTTAATTTCCATCAATTTCCATTTTTCATATTCATTTAAAAAACTTTGTTTGTCTCTAAATATGGATGGAGCGTAAAGTTGAAACATTAGACATTTCCCACATATTACACAGTTACTTCCATAAACTTTTGATCGACAAAAGTTATAGGGAAAACAATGGCTTCCCATGACAATGATGTAGATATTATTGGTATTTCACCCTCGATAAGAATAGTTTGACCTATGAGGAAAAGAGGAGCTAGAGGAATGCCCCACATAATGATTTCAAAGAAGAAAAGGACATGGTTTTCAACTAAGAAAGAAACAATATCCAAAATCATAACTGAAGGAATCAAATTAATGGAAGGAACCCCTGGTACAACACAAAAAGTAGCAAGAGTAATGAGTGAAGAAGAAACCCCTGATACAACACAAGAACCTGTTAGAGGAATGAATGGAGAAGAAACCTCTATAAACACAACAAATAAGAGGAGGAATGAGTGAAGAACAAACCCCCTACAATAACACAAGACCTAGAAGGAAGAATGAATGAATAAGAGATCCCTATTGCAACACAAGAACCAACAAATGCGAGAGGGAAAAAGGTGAAGAAGAGATCCCTATTATAACACAAGAAATAGTAGAAGGAACTACTAGAAATGATATCTTTGATATAACACATGAACTTGTAGATGCTACAACACTCAAGGCTACCATGGATGTTGAAATTGTCATACCCTTTAAGAAGAGAAGTCATAAACATGATAAGGGAGAACCAATTATAGATAACATTTGTTTGAGGTTTTCATATTATGTTATCATTTAGCAAAGTTTTCAATTAAAGAAAATTAATTGAACTTTGCAAAAGAGGATAAATAAATTAAAAGATAAATTACAAGAGGGATGGATTGAGGGAAGCCTGGATTCCTTTCCTAAGCATCTAAACTAAACCAATCCTTTATCAAACATGAAGAAGGGACTTGTTTAATTAGTCCTTAAGATAGAAGATGTTGAAAATATAACAATTCCCCCATAAAAATGTAATGCTAGAAAAAAAACGTGGATCTCCATGGAGGAAAAGGAGATTCAAAAGGGTGGGGAAAAACCTCAACTATAGAGTATGTCAATATAAAAATAAGGAATCCTAGCCAATGAAAAAGATAACTAGAAATAGAAACCAAACCTACAGTCCAAGAAATTGCCACACAAACAAAATATAACATTGATTGTTGGGTGGAAGCCCAAATTACCAAATGGATGATTATACCTACTTCATATGGGGAGGGGATAATATCTTTGAAGGAACACCACAACGATGTAAAAAACATTAAACAAAAGGGGTTGAGCACTTGGGGTTCCATAGGTCCAAATGGGACCAATGGAAAGGAGGATTAAGGAATGAGGTAGATAATATATCCAATTTATAGGATCAAGTTAAATCATTAGAGGAAGAAAAGGGGAAACTTATCCTGTTGGTGGATCTCGTCCTCATTTATAGGGAACCTTCCCTTATTTATGCAATATTCGTATATGAAAAAATAACTACTTTTCTAGTTTAAAGAAATTGTTGAGCACATACCCCACTAAGTGACATCTATAGAAATCTTCTTAGAGGTTTACTATGAGTGCAACAATTAGGAAAATATTCTATTGTATGAACTCTATAAACATAGCATACTATTGCATCATGATCTTATGGAACCTAAATCATTTTATTGGAGATGCTTAGTGAAGGGTTTCACATCTTTCTTGACCAACCATGTTAAGTGGGAAATTTCCCTTTTCGTGACCTAGAAGAAGCCAAACTCAACCTTCAGGTAAGAGGTGACTTTTATCAACTAAAAACCATCCTTCAATTACATTATCAATTGGTAAAATCTCCCACACATGCCGACTTCATGACCATCACAGGAAAGGGAGTTATTTTCTATACTTACAAGACCAGATCCCTCAGAAGGGTGTTTCAGTAACTGATAGCATTATGTTGCTGAATATATGCACAAAAGAGCATTAAGTCCTTCCCTGAAGGATGGGTGTACATGCTGCATCAAATTGTCACAGAGGGGAAGATATTCAACTAGTCTAACCTTTTATCTCAACAACTTAGGATTAATATAAACAAGGGAAAGAATCTACCAAAGGGAAAGTAATCTAAAATATACATGTTTGGATACCTTTTAGATGATATTTGTTCTCATAATTGTTTCCCTGACATGGAGGGGAAGTGGACATCCAAGGAACCCACTGTTCACATTCATTGCAAACTGATTTTAGAGTGCAGTTACAAAGGATTCATTGAGAAGTTGGCTGACCACTTCTTCATAGTATTTTACTGAATGATCTTTGAATAAAAACCCCCATGCATGTCCCGTGAGGCGATGAACTGATTATCAAAAGTTGTCTATTAGTTTTCCTAACCAAATGACACTTATCTTAGGGTATTCGACTACTAGAACCATAAAATTTTGGTCAAGGTATGCCATAGATAAGTTAGTCATGCAAGAGATCTCATATCATCTTGCCATAGGCTTATCAATAGTACTGCAATGAAAAAAATAAAACACCTTGGCCTACCTTTCCTTTGTAGGTAGAATCCTATGAAACCAAGAACCTAAAGGTTGCAAAAGATGAAGGAAAAGAGTTGGAGAACTTTAGGTTTGGCATGATATATTATTAGGAATATGATACCAGAGGTATATCCAAGTAGCACTATGCCAAGTTTCATTTCAATTGGTCGTGTGTGATCTACTCTAGGCCAAAGGAGGAGAAGATCAAGAATTGCTATAATGCCTCTAGGCCCCACACACCAGGAAATCAGGTAGGCCCTTCTGATGTGGCTCCAGAACATGACACTACTCCGAAAGAAAGGAAACTAGTAGAGCACAACCCAATGAGCATTGAATATAAAAGGAAGGTTTCTCATAGTCCAACAGAGGAGAAAAGTTGCAAGTTTAAAACAGATCCAACTATTTTGAAAGTGGCTATGGCAGTTGAGAAAAAGAGAAAAAGGAGAAGTGATAAGAGTATAGGAGGCAGGAAGAAGAGGAAATACAAAAGGAAGTACTAGAAAAGAGTGAACATGAAGAAAGGTGGATGCAAGAAGAAGAATTAAGAAGGAAGGAGGAAGAAGAAGCAATGTTGAAGAAAGTAGAAGAAGAAAGGAAAAATCAACTACAGGAAGAAGAGATTAAACAACAACAGGATCAAGAGCTTGCTCAAGAAATTGAATAGCTAATAGTTGTCCAAGACATGGAGGTAGAGCAAGGGAAAAAAAACAATATGTTGATCATATTCCCAATACAAATTAAATAGATCATCATTCAGTATCCACCTCCTCCAACAAATGGGCAAGTTCTAGGTGATGAAGGAGAAATTTCTCCTTTCGATGAGGACCTAGTCATGGGTATTTCTAGCCTAACTTTCAATGAGATTTAGAGAATAATTGTGAAAGAAAAGAAGAAATGTTTTCCCGATGAACTCACACATCATACCTTCATTAATACAGAAAGGTTGATTGTCATGTATACGAGAAAGAATCCTCAAACTATTGACACGGTAACTTAGCCTTTACATGAGCTTCGAAGGCAAATAAAAATTATCTAATGGCAGAAAATAAACAAATGGAAAATTATTTAGAAGCTACAAGACAAAAAATACAACAAATCCAAACAGAAAATCAAAGTTATATTCCACACATGTGTACTTGAAAGAGCTTCAGGTTTCTATATATAGTGAAGTGCAAGCATTGGGAGACACTATGATGAATCTTTATGAGGAGTTGGTCTCCTTGCATAAAGCACTTGTCCCTTTGCATGATATGCATAAGTAATCATGGGGGAATGTGAAAACTATGAATGTCATTTATGAAACTATGACTATAGTTCATGAATGAGGAATGAAGTACAAAGATACACTGCCAAAATTGGATAGGAAAACAAGACAACAAGGTGAATTGGAGAAAGTTGAAGTTAGAATTCTTATGCAAAGTAATAAAAAACTCAAAAATTTCATAGCCAACATCTAGTCTTCTTTTGCATGGCTGTACAACAATGTGGATTCCTTGGTAAAATCTCATAATATCCCTTTAGTCGAGACATTTACAAAGGCAAAGGGTAGAAATGCGGTTAGGCATGAAGTTTTGGAATACTTGGACTAGCTAAAGAAAATTGCTACCAAAGAAGACCTCGAGATTAATAGACACACCATGTAGAAGTATATTGGTGGCCTACTAACATCAATACTATGTTGTTCTTATTAAAGAAGGAGACACAATCTGGTTCCAAAACTGTCTATCCAGATACATTGGAAGCTAGCGTTATCAACTTATTTTCCTCCCTAGGGTTAGTACCTCTGAGACATCATGATGATTGACCTTTTTCTTGGGCCTCAGACCTTATTTTTCCAGTCATGACACCTAATCACATTGATGATGTCTTCTTAGAGAAACTAGAACCGTCTAGTCACTAAGATCCCTACCTTATGAGAGTGACTACAGTGTTTTTAGCTCTGTTATGTGCTTATGATTAGGGAATATTTCTAGAGTTTCATTGTTCCTAGGAGGCCAGTTTGACTCATCGTCTATTAGAACTAGCCATGAATTATCATTGAGAAGCTTAAATAACTTATTGTAGTCCTAAGCATTCACATCCATCCTCTCAGGAGCTCTCTTTGTCCTATTTATACTGGACCACTTGAGAGGGTGAGACTAGTTAGAGTCTTTGTAATACAAAGTTTATGCTCCAACATTAGATCCCTATTGAGAGAGACAAGGTTTGTGAGGTTAATGCTGCTAGATTCCATATTTTTCTTAATGTACTGGCAAGACTCTGCTAGATTTTGGAGAGGCGACGTGAGCAAAGGTATATTTGTAGTTTGATCTTGGATTATTATAAATTCATGTTACTTATGTGTATTTACATGTTTACGAAAATACTGTTTACTATTTCTATGATGTATTGAGCTAATGATATTCAAAGGAAGATCACATTTCATCCTTGAGTGTTTGTGGTTGTGTTCAACTCTTGAGATCTAGTGTGGACTAAGCAGATAATTTGAGTGGAGAGCTGGGATTTTGCAATGAACTGAAAACACTTCATTGACCTGTGAGGAGGATAGGTGCATGCTTTTTCTTTATAGCATCTAGAACTATTTGTACGTTGAATGTGTGAGCATTGGGTTGGGATTGATCTATCTATCCATTATCCATTTCTCCTTTTTTTATCTGGTGATCTTACTCCGGCAAAAGATCACGGAGCAATAGGTGCTTGCATGTAAATTTCGTTACAACATAGTTGGTTCTTTCAATGAGAGCATTCTTGTTTTTTGTCCGCTTCGTCTTGGGTTTTTGATGATTTCTCCCCTATTCCATTTCTCTGAGCTTCCCTGAATTTTTATGACTCTTTGCAACTATTTTCAGGGCTTAATTGCCTGAATATTTAGTATTTTTATCCATTTGTGCACACATTTTTAAAAATTCTTAGGTTTTCACCAATCATTGGTGTAGCACTGCATCCAATCGACTATAACTTTCTAGTTGTTGGCTTGTTGTTTCATTTGAGTGACCGATCTCTAGAAGCATGACTAATTTGTGTGACTAGACTTCTAGCCTTGAAAACTGAAATTTATCCTCCGCAAATTTTTATCTAAGCTTTGAATTTGTGTTGTATTTCTACGTGCTTACTGGTTTTGGCTCAGATTTGTCTTTTGGTGTCTGATTTCATTCACTTGGATTCGTTTTTTTGACGAAAGTTTTTGGTTTGTTTTAAGCCTTAATTCTCTTATCCTTTTCCTATCTATTGGTGATTTGTTGGGTCTATGATTTTCTGTTGTTGATTAGCTGCTAGTTTCTATTTTATATGATCCATGTCTGATCATCTTGTTTGAGGTCTTCTATAGCTAGTGTCTTTCAAGGTTTTCTTAAAGATATTTTAGGCACTTTGGTTGAGACTTGTCTTTTGTCTCTAGATATCATTTTCATATCTGTTTGGCTACTTTCTGTAGAAATTTTGAATAATTTAACACATATTCACAGAGATTATCCTGATCATACAATTATAAGCGGAACATGTATAATACATAATCTCCTCTAGGTTGATCATAAATATAGCAACATCAATAACAATAAAACATCAAGAGCATTCACACATTAACACAATATGTATCCCGGGGAAAGCATCTCGCTAAAAACCCCAACTATCTGTATATTAATGATTGAGTCATGTAACATTACACAGCATAATATGTTGTTGGGAAAAGTATACAATTCGGAATGCCCCTATCCCACTCTAAGAGGTGATAGTGCCTTAGCAACAAACAAGAAAAGCTATCTGAGTATTCTTCTTTATGAGATGCAAATAGAGAAAGAAGGATTTAACTAACCGGTGTCTTCCGCTAGTTTGTTGATCCAATCACTCTCTCTTTCGTTCGCTTCCCGCTGCCTGCTCTTTCACTGGTCCAGCTTCACCCAATTCCTGCAAGATCACAAGAGAGGAAAACTACACAAAAGATATAGATTCACATTCATAACTAGTTTAGGATCAGATATAAACTAAATATGCAAATATAACAGAACATCATTGAAATACAAGCATATAGGAGAAACTCAAGTAGCTTTATTGATATGATAACAAGGTTCAAGAGGAGATACAACCAAATGAGTCCCGATCCAGCATCTACCTCCCAGCAAAAGAATCCCTTCCTCTCCTCCAACAAAGCATAAATCACCCAATGTACTAATCTCAATCTCAAACCAACAACAATTCTCTACAAAGTACAAAATTCCAGCCTTCTGAACCTCTGGGTGAGAGATCCATATATAGATGTGAACAGAGAGGATGAGTCAGCTCATGTTTTGACTTGTGTCTTCTCTCTGTCAGTTCTTGCTTCCACTTGGAGGATGAGAACCTCTTACTCATCACTAGTTGAATTCATTGAGGCAAGTGTCATTGAGGAAGATTCTGGAAGCTTCCAGGGTCTTTCCACCTCGTTGAATGAGCTTGCCATTTGTCATTTCCGGCTCAGCGCACCCTGGTAGTGCTTCAACCTGCGTTGCAGTGCACCTAGCCAGTGTAACCTTTGCATTTCAATGCAGACAGCTAGTGGAACCTCTGAATTGATCCTGAATTGACTGTTTCTGAGTGGTTTTTGGTGGAGAACTTCTGGGAGAAGCTGTCATTGGTTGAACTTGTTCCTTTAGGGGTAGGAACAACTCATTTAGGGACTTTGGATCCCTTGGATTATGGACATTTCATGCCCAATGCTGTAAGGCACAAAAATGTCTATAACAGTTGCCCCCTAAAGTATGAGGCCGTTTATCGGGTGAAATGCTTTATTAGGGGGATCCGAAGTTCTTCCAATGCTGGGAGGAGACCTGTAATAAGATACAATACAATACATTATTTTTCATACTGCTTTCATGATCTAGCTGAGGCGGGCATTCCCATGCTCAGCTTTATAAATTCATTTTCCTGTACATAGAACAGACAAATGTCTGATGGTAGACTGATGATTTTGATGAAATCATCATCCTTTTGGTAGGATGATTATCTGTTGCAATGTTGTACATGTCAATGTCTTTATTTTTTCCTGAATATATATCGTAGCCCGGATGGATGAAACTAGATCCGGGGTCTTCAATCTCGTTCGATCTTCACTCTAAGTACAAGTCGATCCATGTGAGAAATGTTCTGAAGTCGAACATGGAAAGACATCGCTTGATTACCAGTCAATGATGTAAACTATTAACAAGCGCGAGAGGAATCACCGATAATGATAATGACCCTCAAGGTACTACAGTACAATTCACGTGGTGTGAATAAAGGACTTGGCGTCGAACACCACGCAAAATCTTTCGGTCGAAGGTCATTGATGTATACCTGTCGCCGGAAGTGAGAAACTTGCCATTGAGGCATGCAAGCTTCAAAGTACTGAAGGGTGTGTTCCTAGATCAACTTCTTGGATAATGAGCTGATGTCGACAAGAAGTGATCCGTCAAAGGAGGGCCTTAATGTATCCCACATTAGTGACACAGAACGGAGCAAATGATTTTGATGGAGGTGAAAACGATCTGATGATATATGGTTCAGGGTGGCGGTCATGAAAGGATGAAGGATAATGTATGGTAGTGGATGGGACACGGTTGACTTCTCTGGATGAATTCTCTTGAACATATCGGCGACACTTGTGTGATGGATTGGTAGCATTTACCCCAAAGATGGATGGTATTGGCGAGACCATGGTGATGTGACCGGTGAATGAAACAACCCAACCCGACTCAGGCACGGAGTGGAAGTGTCATGTTCAAGAGCGACTTGCTACCAATAAAAGTTCTTTGAGTTTCTTCCCAATTTTTCCCCAGTCATTTCTGACCAGTACCTCTTTATTTTTGTCAAGCTTGAGGAGGATAACATATGCTTGTTCTATAATTTTCCCTTCGGGCAAACCCATCGCTATGTTTTAACGAGCCTAGCGATAGTGAAACTCGTTCTCGTCTAAAGACAAGTTTGTCGCTATTAATGTTTTTTAACGAGTTTAACGACAAAGATAACTCGGTCCCTTTTCATTTTTAGAGAGTCTAAAAAGGTACGTAAAGATAACTCCAAAGGTCCTTTTTCGTCATCTAATCCCTTAAGTCCAAAAAAGTATAAAACAATACAGAAGGGATGAGTTTTCGATAGTTTTAACGAGCCGAACAAAACAAGCGCTCGATCTTTTTGTGCAATAATCCCTCAGGTCCAAAAATATTAAAATCTAGAGGAGGGATAGCACTTCCGGTCACTTTAACGAGCTGGAAGGCCAAAACTCGGCAATCTTTTCATATTTTACGAGTCAGATGAAAAGAGCTTAAAGAAGACTCGTCTTTTGAGGAACGAGTGATAAAACGGATTAGCAGATGATTCCAGGTAAGGTTTGGAATTTTCCAATCACGGCAGTGTCACAAGGATGGCTAAGTGAAATCACTCTTCGCAGCTGTTCCTCAAAATGGGTAAACAATCAAATGGAGGTGAATGATCGGCCAATGGAAAAGTGGAGGTGACGGTGCAAACACGACCAAGGCTTTAATGGCTGATAAATTTACATTTGCAGTGGTTATTTACCGGAAGTTCATTTTTTAACGAGCTTAAATGCGGATTGAAACATTTGCTCGATCTTATGTTTATTTTTTAACGAGCATGAACTATGCGCTAAAACTGCTCGGATCTTGCGTTTATTTTTTAACGAGCATGAACTTTGTGCCAAAACTGCTCGAATCTTGCGTTTATTTTTTAACGAGCATGAACTTTGTGCCAAAACTGCTCGATTAATCCAGTCATATAATAAGAATGTCTCATTGCAAAACCAGGCAATCTTTCGAGCGTTGCCCCACATCCTTTCTTTATGCAAGTTAGGAAACGACTAATCCTACGAGTTTAAAGGGTTAGAGGTCCTAAAAATTTAAAAAATAAATAGTCGCCCCTTGCTTGCACTCCAAAAGGTTTGCATGCCCCCAGGTATAAAATATGGTTTCAAGGTTACCCCTCAATTTTCAGACAAAACATTTGTTTTATCGGGAAAGGCCTACCTCTTTCAGGTTACCCAAAGATTGTTCTATTTACAACGTAAACAAAACACTTCTTCGGCGATGTTTCTCGAAACAAACAAAGGTGAGTGACGATGCCCGCCAACTCACATAACTTTGACAAAAGAATCTTTTTCTAGAATAACCCCTCTTCCCCACGGACGGGGTACAGACTAGTCATATTCTCCCGCGGAAACCTACTTTATACCCAAAGTTTTCCTGCCGAAGCAGACCAGGACGCATGCCCCCTGGGTTCCAGTCATATCCTTCCGGATTACTCGCGCTCATCGGGAGGACGGACCGTGGGTTGAGACATTTCTTGAGTGAAGAGACCTTTTAGGGACGGTATATGACTATTTGCGATGCGTGATCCGGGAAATGAAAGTTGGTCCACGAGCTTGACCATTCTTCCTTCATGCGGAAAGCACATTACTCTAAAGAGTGAGGAGACGATAGCTCCCATGCAATAAATATAGTCTCGTCCAAGGAGTAGGTTATAATCCAAGGGTCCTTGAACGACCATCATGTTCATTTGAACAGTCTTCCCTCTCAATGTTATGGGAACATTGGGGAGGATCCCTAAAGGTCGACTGGTTCCTTTATCAAAACCTGTCAGATTTCTCATTTCAGGCAAAAATGCTAGCGAACCAAGCGCTTTCCAAGCAGTAGAGGAAAGGATACTCACAGATGCCCCCTCATCAATGATGGTGCCAGCTGTTATCTCAAAATCAGGCCCTGGAAGGCTGCAGACCAGGAAGACTTCAAGTAACTATTTCAACCTACTTTAGGCTGAGGCTTAGCCTCCTCAACCTGAGAGGGCTCTCTCTTGATGGATTAATGATTTTGATTAAAGATAAGATGGCTAACTCTTATAGAACAACTGTGAAAAATATGAATGGTGGAAACACATTAAACAAAAATATCCATTGGGCTTATGGAGTCAACAACACCTCAATATAACAATGAACTCAACCCTACATGGAAGTCAGGGCATTCAACATTTAAACATTCAGAACATAAACTCATATGGGACCACACAGTTTATAAATGTATACAGGAAGTCAGAGCACATTCAGTGAATTCTGAGTGATTATACATCCATACCACTGTAAGAATTAAGAAAAGGACAACATCACATATTCTGAACATAAAAAATCCTTCATGAATCCTGAGAAGTAAAGTCAAGCATGTATTACTGAAAATGAGTCTTACATAGGCCAAATACAAGCTTTTGCATAAAATTTCCAACCCTTAATACATTAGTTCTTCTCCCATATATAGAGTTCATGTAGATTCCTTCCTCCAGCAAGAGGGGAATTCGAATTCCTCCTAATTTGACACCTATTGACACTTAAAACTAACTATTTAATACAAAGGACAGCTAACTAGGAGTCCTAGAGACCTAATACAACTAGGAGTGTAACTCCTTATTATGATTACAACAACCTTATCTAAACATTTAAAACATTCCTTTTGACACAAAAAGCTCCATGAAGTCGAATTTGATGAAGCCCATAACCTTCTAGCTGGCCCTTGATGACTCATCCTTTTGGTGTTCCTAGAAACTAGGAGACTGTCCCTTGCTCTGTTCTGGCTGAAAAATAGGTCTTGGGACAGAGCTCATAAATTCTCGTTCAAAATTTATTTGGAACAACGGAAGGAGGCTTTTGTGAACCAATCCATGTTGAACAAAAACCTCTTTTGGTTTTTTGAAACACTACTCCAGCTGCCCAAAATCGATCCTTGAAGAAGATGTGTAAAACAGGAAATTTTGTTTTTTTGAAAAACTGCACCTACAGCAGTTTCGTAGCGCAAGTTTAGTCTTTCATTTCTCCAAGATCATAATTGATTTGAATAAAGTGGAAGAGGTTTTTGTACTTCAGTATCTTAGGAATGAAAACCTCTTTCACTTTTCAGAGATGGGTTTTCAACTGCTCAAAACTTCTTCTAGAAGTTGACTGGTAAAAACAAGAAGACAGTTTGACTGATAAGTTGACTGATAAAGTTTGAAGTTAAAAAATATCATTCTTCTACTTGTTTTGCTCTTGCTGAATGTTGACACTTTGTACATGATCCTTTGTAGAGATTCTCCTTCAAAAATATTTGCCTTTGTCTTTCAAAATTGGTCCATGAAAGCATAATGTGCAGCTACAGCAGTTTCGTAGCGCGCTACGAAACTGCTGTGTTATTCCAAAAAAAACATAGTTTCAACCAAAATTTTTCCATTTTGAGCCTTTTACTATTTAAGCATTCTTTCAATAGCTCCAAGACCTTTCAAAACTGAATGGGAATGTTTGATTTTTCAATAAATATTATACCAAGCAAAACCATCAAAACTTTGAAACATAACCTTACTTGAAGTGAGATTTCTTTATGGAGATTCTTTTTGCTGGCTCAACTGTATCTTTAAGTCTTCAATTTGTGTCTTCATAACCTTATTCTCAGCTCTCAGTTGCATATTGATCATTCTGATGTACTTTGCTTCTTTGATTGTTGGTACTATCTAGGTGTTATAATAGTTTGCTTGTATGACTGCATGTCTTCTAGCAGCTTTCTTCAATTTGGCAATCTCATGCTTGGCTGATTCTAATTGACTCTTCAGGTCTGCTATATTATCTTCTTTAGATGTATTGACTGTTTTTCCTGTGTTTTCCTTTTTCCAACGTTGTGTCACTTCCCCTGTTTCCTCTGTTCTTGGCAGTGCTTCCTGTACTTGCTGGAATCTCCTTGTCATAGGTCTTCTAGGTTTAAAAACAAACTCTTCATCTGGCTCATCAAATTTAAGCCTTTTTGAGGCCTTGGTTTTCTTGGTGCTTTCTTGTTCTGACTGTATCAACTCAATTTGAACTGGTAGAGACTGCTCAAAGTCAATAACCTGTAATAAGTCATTTAAACTTCCCTTGGACACTGGACTTTCTTCGACTCAAACTCTAAGGCAAACAAAAACTCAAACCTAGACTAGCACCGAATCTTTACCATCAAACTAATGTGAGTAGTTTGGGAATTAGAATTCTTAAGTGATAACAGTGGCTCCACTTGGGATAGTGTTCTCCTGTAGTACACTAAGAACTCATAGGCCCAGTGCTTTGTCCATTTTATGAAAAACATAGATTTGCTTGTCGAGCATTCCTTTCCAACTTCTTGAGTCTTCACCTCATGCTGAAACTTGATGATCATTGTGAGAGAAAGAAATCTACCTCTACTGAGAAAAAAAAATGCTTAGTCAACCTTGATCTTATTTGCATTTTCTTACCTACCTACCCTATCAGCTGCAAGCTCCACTTGTAGCTCAAGCAACATGATATTTCCAATAAAGCCAATCAATTGTCCTTTCTGATATTGGAGGTTCTTGACTGCATTCAACCTCAAAATAACCATGGTAGTGAGATGACCAAATCAACTTATAATGTATATGATCTTCATAATGCAAATGAAATTGAAATGCTGATGTGCAAAACTTTGCCATGTATTCATTTATAGGGTCAAAGAAAATATGGTTATTTTGATAATCATCATAACATTCTATCTCTTTAGACAACTGATCCTTAGCCACACAAAATTCCTTTGATGTGCTATCCAACTGCCTTTCTGCATGATTCCCATAGACAATGTAATTTTCCTCACTAATGTGATCATTCTTTGAAGTAATCTGCTGCAAGGAATTACATAAATGATCAACCGCTTTCTCTACCTGAGGATTATAAAAAATTTCTTCCAGTATTTCTTCTTGTTGTGTATAATCATTTTTATCTTCATTATGATTCGAAGACTGAGAATATTGCTGCATCTCTTCATTCATATCAAAGGATGAAACATGGTTTTCACAAGTAAACCCCTGCTACTCTTCATGCTGCGTTTCATGGGATGTTATACTTTCTTCTTGGTGTTGAAATGCATTGTTATGAAAAGCCTCTAAAATTTCTTCATCCATAAATTCATCATCATCATAACAATCCTCCAAGTACTGAATAAGACTTAAAGAATGCCTACAACAATCTTTAAGCAGCAATAAGGAAGGATAACATTCTTTATACATCTCATAGAATTCATCATGAAAACTAGCAAGCGAATATATTGAACCATTTTCCAAACTTTTATACCAAGACCATGATTTTCCTTCTAAAGTGGTCATAAACATCCCCATGAGACAATCCTCAGGAAAGTGAACCTTAAGATTGCGTACATGCATATGAAACCTAACCAAATGAAGAGCAGCATTGTCTTTCTTTTCATCTTTGAATATCGGAAGATCCTCTAACCAATCAACCTTTGGCATAGGATTTGGAAAACCAGGGATATGAGACCGATTTGTAGGAGCATACCTGGCATTCATTCTTGCAGTGGAATTCATCTTGAAACTTCATCAAGCTACTGATCTTCTAGCAGTGGAGTAACCTTCCAATTTCTTATTCGATGTGTGGAGTCGCCAAGGTAGTTTTGCAGCCTCAAAAAGATGTCTGAGCTCCTGCTACCTTCAGAAGTTCAACCATTGATTTCGGGAATGAATAATCTTCAGACTCCCGGCAGATGCACCAAAATGTTATCTCAAAATCAGGCCTTGGAAGGCTGCAGACCAGGAAGACTTCAAGTAACTATTTCAACCTACTTTAGGCTGAGGCTTAGCCTCCTCAACCCGAGAGGGCTCTCTCTTGATGGATTAATGATTTTGATTAAAGATAAGATGGCTAACTCTTATAGAAAAACTGTGAAAAATATGAATGGTGGAAACACATTAAAAAAAACTATCCATTGGGCTTATGGAGTCAACAACACCTCAATATAACAATGAACTCAACCCTACATGGAAGTCAGGGCATTCAACATTTAAACATTCAGAACATAAACTCATATGGGACCACACAGTTTATAAATGTATACAGGAAGTCAGAGCACATTCAGTGAATTCTGAGTGATTATACATCCATACCACTGTAAGAATTAAGAAAAGGACAACATCACATATTCTGAACATAAAAAATCCTTCATGAATCCTGAGAAGTAAAGTCAAGCATGTATTACTGAAAATGAGTCTTACATAGGCCAAATACAAGCTTTTGCATAAACTTTCCAACCCTTAATACATTAGTTCTTCTCCCATATATAGAGTTCATGTAGATTCCTTCCTCCAGCATGAGGGGAATTCGAATTCCTCCTAATTTGACACCTATTGACACTTAAAACTAACTATTTAATACAAAGGACAGCTAACTAGGAGTCCTAGAGACCTAATACAACTAGGAGTGTAACTCCTTATTATGATTACAACAACCTTATATAAACATTTAAAACATTCCTTTTGACACACAAAACTCCATGAAGTCGAATTTGATGAAGCCCATAACCTTCCAGCTGGCCCTTGATGACTCATCCTTTTGGTGTTTCTAGAAACTAGGAGACTGTCCCTTGCTCTGTTCTGGCTGAAAAATAGGTCTTGGGACAGAGATCATAACTTCTCGTAAAAAATGTATTTGGAAAAACTGAAGGAGGCGTTTTTGAACCAATCCATTCTGAACAAAAACCTCTTTTGGTTTTTTGAAACACTACTCCAGCTGCCCAGAATCGATCCTTGAATAAGATGTGTAAAACAGGAAATTTTGATTTTTTGAAAAACTGCACCTACAACAGTTTCGTAGCGCAAGTTTAGTCTTTCATTTCTCCAAGATCATAATTGATTTGAATAAAGTGGAAGAGGTTTTTGTACTTCAGTATCTTAGGAATGAAAACCTCTTTCACTTTTCAGAGATGGGTTTTCAACTGCTCAAAACTTCTTCTAGAAGTTGACTGGTAAAAACAAGAAGACAGTTTGACTGATAAAGTTTGAAGTTAAAAAATATCATTCTTCTACTTGTTTTGCTCTTGCTGAATGTTGAAACTTTGTACATGATCCTTTGTAGAGATTCTCCTTCAAAAAGATTTGCCTTTGTCTTTCAACATTGGTCCATGAAAGCATAATGTGCAGCTACAGCAGTTTCGTAGCGCGCTACGAAACTGCTGTGTTATTCCAAAAAAACATAGTTTCAACCAAAATTTTGCCATTTTGAGCCTTTTACTATTTAAGCATTCTTTCAACAGCTCCAAGACCTTTCAAAACTGAATGGGAATGTTTGATTCTTCAATAAAGATTATACCAAGCAAAACCATCAAAACTTTGAAACATAACCTTACTTGAAGTGAGATTTCTTTATGGAGATTCTTTTTGCTGGCTCAACTGTATCTTTAAGTCTTCAATTTGTTTCTTCATAACCTTATTCTCAGCTCTCAGTTGCATATTGATCATTCTGATGTACTTTGCTTCTTTGATTGTTGGTACTATCCAGGTGTTATAATAGTTTGCTTGTATGACTGCATGTCTTCTAGCAGCTTTCTTCAATTTGGCAATCTCATGCTTGGCTGATTCTAATTGGCTCTTCAGGTCTGCTATATTATCTTCTTTAGATGTATTGACTGTTTTGCCTGTGTTTTCCTTTTGCCAACGTTGTGTCCCTTCCCCTATTTCCTCTGTTCTTGGCAGTGCTTCCTGTACTTGCTGGAATCTCCTTGTCATAGGTCTTCTAGGTTTAAAAACAAACTCTTCATCTGGCTCATCAAATTTAAGCCTTTTTGAGGCCTTGGTTTTCTTGGTGCTTTCTTGTTCTGACTGTATCAACTCAATTTGAACTGGTAAAGATTGCTCAAAGTCAATAACCTGTAATAAGTCATTTAAACTTCCCTTGGACACTGGACTTTCTTCGACTCAAACTCTAAGGCAAATAAAAACTCAAACCTAGACTAGCACCGAATCTTTACCATCAAACTAATGTGAGTAGTTTGGGAATTAGAATTCTTAAGTGATAACACCAGCCATGACCATTCTGTATATTTGGACGATAATTCTGAATGGTATGCTTGCTGGCAAACAGGGTCTGCCTAGTTGGTTCCAGTCGAAGGAGACAACTAGGTTTCTTGGTGGTGGGACTGAGTAGACGGCCGGCTATCGCTCTGACGAACTTCCTTCCTGCGATAAAGGAATGGGGGGATTGCCCTTATGTTCGTCGGAGTCTATGCTGATGAAGAGAATTTGGATGGTGTCATCTTTATCCTCTTCAGTGACTGTATCATTCGAAGACAAAACCTCTGAAGGCAAGACCAGGTCAACTGCCGCCTCGACCTTTTGACTTTCGTCGGGTATGGATTCAGCTGGTTCATCTTCAATGACCGGCGCTTCAGCTGACCACTTGAGCGGGCTAGCTGGATTTTCAACTAACGAAGGACTCGACAAGAGTTTTTTATATCCAGGAGGAAGTCGTAACGGTGAAACCAGACGATCATCCAAAACTCTTTTCGCCTCGTCTAAGAAGGGACAATGGTGGATGGCGTGGTTGCCTTCACACAGTCTACAGGGAGGTCTAGCTCTCCCTTTTTGTCCAAGGACTTCACTTTCACTAGTTGACGGTATGCATTCAACATGGCTATCAGAGGTTGATGCCACCAGATTGTGCAAACGGAGAGACCAGTCCCTTAGTATCCGAGGGATGCAGGGACAATCTCTGTGGAAGTGGTCTCCCTTGCATATGACACATGGCGATTTAGGCCTAGTCAGCGCTGTGTGTGGATTTTTGTCAGACGACACTTATTTGCCCCCAGTCGCTTTTGGCTCCTTCTTCTTCTTTTCTTTCTTCTCCTTAGGAACTTGGTTTTTTGTTTTACCAGTTCCGTCAAGCGAAGAGGAAGGAGGAGAGGAAGAATTAGAGGAAGTAGAACGCTGGTGGGCAACTCTGGACTGGTCTAACTGTTGATTCGATTGTTCAGGAATAGTGGTGTTCTGAACGACATTGGTCGAGAAGAGCCAGACCAGCAAGCCAATTGTCAGTCCTGGAAGCGACAATGTGGCCATATGGGGCACACCAACATCTCCCCAAGAGGAGAAAGGACTAGGATTTCCACGAAGGCGAATTCCTTGGTTGGTGGGCTCCATTTTCTTAACCTAAAGATCAACGCAGGAAAAAAGGGGTGATTGTTCCGTTTAAAATAAATTTTAATGACGCTTTAGACACAACTTGCTTTTTCAATTTTAAAGAGTCGAGAAAAAGCTAAAGATGACTCTAGTCTCCTTCGATGTTTTAACGAGCCCGAAGTGACAAATGCTCGGATGGACTTTTTCTGTTATAGAGTCTGAAAAAGGCCAAAAGGAACTGCTCTGGAGTTCTAGGTAGAGTGTGTGCCAAACTTTTCGCAAAACCGCAGAATACTTTTTAAGGTATGGGCGGTCAATCTTCCGGAATGCTGTGTTCAGTGCATTGCGATCAGTAGGGCGGCCGACACGGCTTCCTAAGGATAAAGGTTTTATGCCTATAGGGGTCTCCCAATATATACTCGATGGTACGTGGGAGCACAATCCGTACTGGCGCTATCGTCTCTCAGGAGGAATCACCCAACCATCAGCGAGATTGACAGTCACCAGGTTTTACGACGCCGGAACATGTCTCTAGCCTAGAACTCTATTTTGTGCGTTAAGTTACAAAGCGTTGTTAAGTTCATTCAATTTATTTTAGGTTGATCTTTCTTAGAAGTTTTCCTTTTTGGATCACCACGAGATGTATGATACAATTCCTAAATGCAGTCTAAAGATGATAAGCAAGCTTTTATATCTTTTCAACAATGAAAATCCTAGCTACAAGGGGAAAAGGAAGACACAAACTTTTCTCAAAGAGCATAGAGCACACTATAATGCACTTTTCCCTAAATCAACATACAAACTGTCAAAATGCAAATGCACATATGCATGTATTTGTTTTCACTTTCTTAATATTGATGCCTAAAAAGAAAGCTGTTATATAAATTTGAATTCGATTTCAAGTGAAAACAAAAACAAGTTCCTTTTTCGAAATAAAAAAGACGATTACGACACTTTATGATTTACTTGTTTCGACACTCGAAATGCATAAATTCAAACCAAAAGACAAAAATAAAAGCTAAATCACTGTGATCAGCAAACAAACTCACTCCTAAGATCAAAACGACACTTATGACAGGTCTAGATCTAAGGGCGACAGTATGACTAGTTTACTTTTGTAATGGGAAACTGCAAATGATGTAACAAATACATAAAGAACAAATACAGTTTCTTTATACAACTGAGGCGGAATTGAGGCAAAGAAAAGGGGTTTCAGATAGGTACACTGACTGATAACAGGCTGCAAAAACAGAGATGAAACTGAGCAAAAGGAAGCAGGGAACCACAGCTGCACAAGGCAAAGACTGATCAGCGCACTCCCAACACAGAGGATTTGACATTCAACGCAGGTAGCCTTCACGGGACCTGCGTTGAAATGCAGAACCTCTTCACAGAGTCTGCGCTGAAGCAGAAACGAGAGTTGTTTCTGGGTTCTGGGTTACAGTTTGCAGTTTGATCTACAGTTTTTGGCCGGATAAAAGCTATCAATTAGGTACAATTAGGAGGATGATTTATAGGAGGACTAAGATCTATCACAAAGGGCTGTTAGAGCACTTGTGGATCAACTGTTCAGATCATAAACAGGCCCAGTGAGTGGACTAGAGTAGCTGATCTCTACTTTGCATTTGTAAATAGCAAATGCAGTTCGATTCGGCACTCTTGAGTTTATGAAATGAATAGCAATAGAAACATAAATAAACTAACAAGATACTTCCCCAGTGGAGTCTCCAATTTGTTGTTGGGAAAAGTATCCAATTCGGAATGCCCCTATCCCACTCTAAGAGGTGATAGTGCCTTAGCAACAAACAAGAAAAGCTATCTGAGTATTCTTCTTTATGAGATGCAAATAGAGAAAGAAGGATTTAACTAACCGGTGTCTTCCGCTAGTTTGTCGATCCAATCACTCTCTCTTTCGTTCGCTTCCCGCTGCCTGCTCTTTCACTGGTCCAGCTTCACCCAGTTCCTGCAAGATCACAAGAGAGGAAAACTACACAAAAGATATATATTCACATTCATAACTAGTTTAGGATCAGATATAAACTAAATATGCAAATATAACAGAACATCATTGAAATACAAGCATATAGGAGAAACTCAAGTAGCTTTATTGATATGATAACAAGGTTCAAGAGGAGATACAACCAAATGAGTCCCGATCCAGCATCTACCTCCCAGAAAAAGAATCCCTTCCTCTCCTCCAACAAAGCATAAATCACCCAATGTACTAATCTCAATCTCAAACTAACAACAATTCTCTGCAAAGTACAAAATTCCAGCCTTCTGAACCTCTGGGTGAGAGATCCATATATAGATGTGAGCAGAGAGGATGAGTCAGCTCATGTTTTGACTTGTGGCTTCTCTCTGTCAGTTCTTGCTTCCACTTGGAGGATGAGAACCTCTTACTCATCACTAGTCGAATTCATTGAGGCAAGTGTCATTGAGGAAGATTCTGGAAGCTTCCAGGGTCTTTCCACCCCGTTGAATGAGCTTGCCATTTGTCATTTCCTGCTCAACGTACCCTAGTAGTGCTTCTACCTGCGTTGCAGTGCACCTAGCCAGTGTAACCTCTGCATTTCAGTGCAGACAGCTAGTGGAGCCTCTGAATTGATCCTGAATTGACTGTTTCTGAGTGGTTTTTGGTGGAGAACTTCTGGGAGAAGCTGTCATTGGTTGACCTTGTTCCTTTAGGGGTAGGAACAACTCATTTAGGGACTTTGGATCCCTTGGATTATGGACATTTCATGCTCAATGCTGTAAGGCACAAAAATGTCTATAACATAATACTTCTCACAAGTATCTCCACCTCTGTTACACACAATACAGCTCAGATCTGATCTCCAAATCTCTTCCACTGCTTGTCTGCCTCCACTGCTCAATACCTGCTCAAGAACTCATGAGAATGGCTCACCAAACTCGTTTTTCACCTGCAAAATAGTCACTCACACTTTTTTGGACGTGAGCACAAGCTATAATGTGGGCAAATATGTGAGCAAACTCATTGGCATACTCAATCCCTTGATTGTGCAAGATCTGGTGCACAACTATAGTCACAACTGATAGCAATCTGATTCTCTACCACCTGTCCCTGTTGAACTGAACATGCACTGACATGCAATTGAGTTAAATGATGTATTCATTAGTTGTATTATGAGTTAATAACTTGTGAATTAATTAATAACTAATTCACCCAACTCATCTCTAGTCTATTTGCCAGTTAGACTAAATACAACCAGTTTAACAAAGCTAAACTGAACACAACTCCATCAACTCCACAATCAACTCCACCAAACTCAACTGATTGAGTTCTAACTGAAGTCATGCATGCAACAACTCAACTGACTCATAAGAAAAGCGTATTTCCTTCTGACAGCTGCATGTGCCACCTCTGTAGCTCAAACTGAAGTGCTCCAAGAGAATAAGATTAAGTTTATAGTCCAAATATTATTGTGAGATAATAATATTTGACTTTTCTATTTTTGACAGCCAGTCTAAAAATAGACTTTGATCACTCACACTGTGATCACTCACACTTTCATCAAAAATAGAAGTCCATCTATTTTTTCCCAACTTGATCAATCATCCATAAACAGCAACCTGCAATCCATAGACATGATCCATATGTCTAAAAATAGACATAGTCTAAAAATAGACTTGCGCCAAAAATAGCCTGCGGGCCCACTTAGTGAAGGCGACTCTTTTCACTAAGCTCCATCATCTTGTTGCAATCTCAACACTCCCTCTCGACAAGATATGGATTATCAGCAACCCCTATCCTGCCTCGGTGGTACTCGAATTTGCTCCTAGTGAGAGCCTTCGTCAGAATATCAGCATCCTGATCCTCCGTTGGAATGTACGAAAGTAACATGATCCTCCGCTGCACACAATCTCTGATATGATGGTACCTGATGTCAATATGTTTAGATCTATCATGAAATACAGGATTAGCCGAGAGTTTAATGCAACTCTGGTCATCACAGTAAATCACAGTAGGATCCAAATGAGAACCGAACAAACCAACTAGGATCTTCCTCATCCATATAGCCTCGCATACAGCCAAACTTGCTGCCATATACTTGGCCTCCACTGAACTGAGTGCCACAGATCTTTGTTTCCTGCTGTACCAAGAAACTGCTGTCGATCCAATACTGAAGACCCCTCCTGATGTGCTCTTTCTGTCTATTGGGCTCCCTGCCCAATCTGCATCCGTGAAGCCACATAGCTTCAGCTCATCCTCCTGTCTGTACCACAAACCATATCCCGATGTGCCTCTCATGTAGCGCAATACATGCTTGCCCGCCTTCCAGAAGAGCTTGGTAGGCTTAACCATAGCTTGTGAAAGCTGGTTAACTGCATAGCATATATCAGGTCGTGTATTGACCAAATACATCAGCGACCCCACCAACTGTCGATAAACAGTGGCATCCACTTCTTCTCCCAAAGTGGCATCCTCCTTCCTCCATCCTCCAGGAAGAGGAGTATCAACATGCTTGCAGCCATGCATGTTGAACTTCTCCAGTATCTCCCGAGCATACTTGCCCTGAGAAACAAACAGTCCACCACTACGCTGCCATATTTCCAATCCCAGGAAATAGTGAAGGAGGCCCAAATCCTTCATCTCAAACTCTGTAGCAAGATCCTTCTTGCATGATAGTATCAACAACTGATACCCGTTAGAATCAAATCATCAACATACAGTACAATGATAAGCAACTTACCCTCCACCACAATCTGGTATAGGTTCAGATCCGCCTCGCTCTTGGAGAATCCAAGTCCTATGAAATAGCTGTCTATCCGTGTGTACCAAGCACGTGGTGCTTGCTTCAACCCATACAACGCTCTCTTGAGCCTGCACACATGCGACTCGCTGCTGAAGACTTCAAAGCCTTCAGGTTGCTCAATGTACACCTCCTCCTCAATGACTCCGTTGAGGAATGCAGTCTTCACATCCATCTGACGAATGTGCCATCCCATATGCGCTGAGAGAGCAAGAATCGTCCGTGTGGAAGAATACCTTGCGACAGGTGCAAAGGTCTCCTCATAATCGATCCCCTCAATCTGTGAAAAGCCTCGGGCAACAAATCTTGCCTTGTACTTCTCCACACTCCCGTCAGTGTTATAGACATTTTTGTGCCTTACAGCTATAAGCATGAAATGTCCATAATCCAAGGGATCCAAAGTCCCTAAAAGTGTTGTTCCTGCCCCTAAAGGAACAAGGTCAACCAATGATAGCTTCTCCCAGAAGTTCTCCACCAAAAACTGCTCAAAACTAGTCAAATCAGGATCAATTTGGGAGCTCCACTAGCTGCCTGCGTTGCAAAGCACCCCAGTACACTAGCTAGGTGCGTTACAACGCACCTAAATGCACTACCAGGGTGCGCTGAGTCAGAAATGCTAAATGACAGTGTCATTCCGCGAGGTGTACAGACAATGGAAGCTTCCAGAATCTTCCTCAATGACACTTGCCTCACTGAGTTCGACCAAGGATGAGTAAGAGGCCTTTAGCCTCCAAGTGGAAGCAAGAATTGACAGAGAGAAGCCACAAGTCAAAACATAAGCTGACTCATCCTCTCTGCTTACATCTATATATGGATCCCTCATCCCAGAGATCTAGAGGCTGGAATTTTGTACTTTGCAGAGAATTGCTGTTGGTTTGAGATTGGGATTAGTACATTGGGTGATTTATGCTTTGTTGGAGGTGAGGAAGGGATTCCTTTGCTGGGAGGTAGATGCTGGATCGGGACTCACTTGGTTGTATCTCCTCTTGGACTTTCTTATCATATCAATAAAACTATTTGAGTTTCTTCTACATGCTTGTATATCAGTGATGTTTTGTTATATTTGCATGTTTAGCTTAATCTGATCCTGAGATTTTTATGAATGTAAATCTATATCTTCGTGTAGTTTCTCTCTTCTGTGATCTTGTAGGAATTCGGTGAAGCCGGGCCGGTAAGGGAGCAGGGAGCTGGGAGCTATTGAAGAGAAGAGCGATTGGATCAACAAACTAGCGCAAGACACAGGTTAGTTACATCCTTCCTCTTCATTTACATTTCATAAAGAAGAATACTCAAGCAGTTTTCCTTGTTTGTTGCTAAGGCACTGTCACACCTTAGAGTGGGATAGGGCATTCTGAATGGATACTTTTCCCAACAACAAATTGGCGACTCTGCTGGGGAACGTATCTAGTTAGTTTATTTGTGTTTCTATTGTTGTTCTTCTCATAAACTTAGGAGTGGCGAATCGAACTGCATTTGCCATTTACAAATGCAAAGTAGAGATCAGCTACTCTAGTCCATTCATTGGGCTTGTTTATGATCTGAACAGCTGATCCACAAATTCTCTAACTGCCCTTTGTGATAGCTCTTAGTCCTCCTTTAAATCATCCCTCTAATTGTACCTTATTGATAGCTTTTATCCGGCCAAAAACCTTAGATCAAACTTCAAATCGTGACCCAGAACTCGGAGACAATTCTCGTTTCTGCTTCAGCGCAGGCTCTGTGAAGAGACTTTGCATTCCAACGCAGGTCCCGAGAGGGCTACCTGCGCTGCAATTCAGTTTCTCTGTACAACAGGTGCGCTGATCAGCCTTTGCCATGTGCAGCTGTGGTTCTTTGCTTCATTTTGTTCAGTTTTATCTTCGTTTTTTGCAGCCTGTTATTAGTGTGTGTACCTATCTGAAAACCCCTTTTCTTTGCCTTAATTCCGCCTCAGTTGTATAAAAGAAACTGTATTTTCTTTTGTGTATTTGTTACATAATTTGCAGTTTCCCATTACAAAAGTAAACTAGTCATACTGTCCCCCTCAGATCTAGACCTGTCGTAAGTGTCGTTTTGATCTTAGGAGTAAATTTGTTTGCTGTTGACAGTTGATTGCGCTTTTACTTTTGTATTTTGGTTTGAATTTGTGAATTTCTAGTGTCGAAACAATTGTTTACTTCAAAATCATAAAGTGTCGTAATTGTCTTTTTGATTTCAAAAAGAAACTTGTTTGTGTTTTCACTTGAAATCGAATTCAAATTTGTACAACAACTTTCTTTTTAGGCATCAATATTAAGAAAGTGAAAACAAATACATGCACATGTGCATTTGCATATTGATAGTTTGTATGGTTTGATTTAGGAAAAGTGCATTTACAGTGTGTTCTATGCTCTTTGAGAAAAGATTGTGTCTTTCTTTTCCCCTTGTAGCTAGGATTTTCATTGTTGAAAAGAGATAAAAGCTTGCTTATCATCTTTAGACTGCATTTAGGAATTGTATCTACATCTCGTGGTGATCCAAAAAGGAAAACTTATAAGAAAGATCAACCTAAAATAAATTGAATGAACTTAACAATGCTTTGTAACTTAACGCACAACATAAAGGTCTAGGCTAGAGACGTGTTCCAGCGTCGTAAAACCTGGTGACTGTCGGCCTCACTGATGGTTGGGTGATTCCTCTTGAGAGACGATAAGTGCCAGTACAGATTGTGCTCCCACGTACCGTTGAGTATATATTGGGAGACCCCTATAGGCATAAAACCTTTATCCATAGGAAGCCGTGTCGGCCGCCCTACTGATCGCAATGCACTGAACACAGCATTCGGGAAGATTGACCGCCCGTACTCTAAAAAGTATTCTGCGGTTTTGCGATTGGTTTGGCACACCCTCTACCTAGAACTCCAGAGCAGTCCCTTTCGTTCCTTTTCAGACTCCTTAACGAAAAAGGTCCATCTGAGCACTTGTCACTTCAGGATCATTAAAAATCGAAGGAGACTAGAGTCATCTTTTGCTTTTTCTCGACTCTTTAAAATTGAAAAAGCAAGTTGTGTCCAAGAGTCGTTAAAATTTATTTTAAATGGAATATTCATACCCTTTTTCCTGCGTTGATCTTTAGGTTGAGAAAATGGAGCCTACCAACCAAGGAATTCCCCTTGGTGGAAATCTTAGTCCCTTCTCCTCTTGGGGAGATGTTGGTGCGCCCCATATGGCCACATTGTCGCTTCCAGGACTGACAATTGGCTTGCCGGTCTGGCTCTTCTCAACCAATGTCATTCAGAACACCACTATTCCTGAACAGTCGAATCAACAGTTAGACCAGTCCAGAGTTACCCACCAACCTTCCACTTCCTCTAATTCTTCCTCTCCTCCTTCCTCTTCGCTTGATGGGGCTGGGAAAGCCAAAAGTCAAGTTCCTAAGGAGAAGAAGGAAAAGAAGAAGAAAGAGAAGAAGAAGAAGGAGCCAAAAGCGACTGGGGGCAAACAAGTGTCGTCTAACGAAAATCCACACACTGCACTGACCATGCCTAAATCGCCATGTGTCATTTGCAAGGGAGACCATTTTCACAGAGATTGTCCCTGCATCCCTCGAATACTAAGGGATTGGTCTCCCCGTTTGCACAATCCGGTGGCGTCAACCTCTGATAGCCATGTTGAAAGCACACTGTCAACTAGCGAAATTGAAGTCCCAGGACAAAAAGGGAGAGCTAGATCTCCTTGTAAACTGTGCGAAGGTAATCACGCCATCCACCGTTGTCCCTTCTTAGATGAAGCTAAAAGAGTTTTGGATGATCGTCCGGTTTCACCGTTACGACTTCCTCCTGGATATAAAAAACTCTTTCCGAGTCCTTCGTTAGTTGAAAACCCAGCTAACCCACTCAAGTGATCAGTTGAAGCACCGGTCATTGAAGATGAACCAGCTGAATCCATACCCGACGAAAGTCAAAAGGTCGAGGCGGCAGTTGACCCGGTCTTGCCTTCAGAGGATTTATCTTCGAATGATACAGTCACTGAGGAGAATAAGGATGACACCGTCCAAATTCTCTTCATCAACACAGACTCCGACGAAGACGGGGGCAACCTACCCATTCCTTTATCGCAGGAATGAAGTTCGTCAGAGCGATACCCGGCCGTCTACTCGGTCCCACCACCAAGCAACCTAGTTGTTTCCTTCGACTGGAACCAACTAGGCAGACCCCGTTTGCCAGCAAGCATACCATTTCGAATTATCATCCAAATATACAGAATGGTCATGGCTGGCACCATCATTGATGAGGGGGCATCTGTGAGTATCCTTTCCTCTATTGCTTGGAAAGCGCTTGGTTCGCCATCGCTTTTGCCTGAAATGAGAAATCTGACAGGCTTCGATAAAGGAACCAGTCGACCTTTAGGGATCCTCCCCAATGTGCCCATAACATTGAAAGGGAAGACCATTCAAATGAACATGATGGTCGTTCAAGGACCCTTGGATTATAACCTTCTCCTTGCGCGAGACTATATATATTGCATGGGAGCCATCGTCTCCTCACTCTTTAGAGTAATGTGTTTTCCGCACGAAGGAAGAGTGGTCAAGCTCGTAGACCAGCTTTCATTTCCCGGATCACGCATCGCAAATAGTCATATACCATCCCTAAATGGTCTCTTCACGCAAGAAATGTCTCAACCCACGGTCTGTCCTCCCGATGAGCGCGAGTAATTCAGAGGGATATGACTGGAACCCAGGGGGCATGCGTCCTGGTCTGCTTCGTCAGGAAAACTTTGGGTATAAGGTAGGTTTCCCGGGAGAATATGACTAGTCCGTACCCCATCCGTGATTGGAAGAGGGGTTGTTCTGGAATAAGATTCTCTCTTAAAGTTATGTGTTTGGCGCTCGTTGTCACTCACCTTTGTTTATCTCGGTAGACATCGCTGAAGAAGTGTTTTGTTTGAAAGATTAATAGAACAATCTTTGGGTAACCTGAAAGAGGTAGGCCTCTCTTGGTAAAACAATTGTTTTGGCGGAAGTGAAGTAGAGGTAACCTTGAAACTCTATTTTATACCTGGGGGCATGCAAACCTCTTGGAGTGCAAGCAAGGGGCGGCTATTTATTTTTTAAATCTTTAGGACCTCTAACCCTTTAAACTCGTAGGATTAGTCGTTTCCGAACTTGCATAACGAAAGGATGCGGGGCAGAGCTTTGTAAGGCACAAGCTCCATAAAAAATGGCATCTTACATGAGACATTCTTATCATATGACTGGATTAATCGAGCAGTTTTAGCGCATAGTTCAAGCTCGTTAAAAAATAAACATAAGATCGCGCAAATGTTTCAACCCGTGTTTAAGCTCGTTAAAAAATGAAATATCCTCCGGTAAATAACCACCGTGAATGTAACATTATCAGCCGTTAAAGCCTTGGTCGTGTTTGCACCGTCACCTCCACTTTTCCATTGGCCGATCATTCACCTCCATTTGATTGTTTACCCATTTTGAGGAACAGCTGCGAAGAGTGATTTCACTAGCCATCCTTGTGACACTGCCGTGCTTGGAAAATTCCAACCCTTACTTGGAATCAGCTGCTACCCATTTTATCACTCGTTCCTCAAAAGACGAGTCTTCTTTAAGCTCTTTTCATCTGACTCGTAAAATATGAAAAGATTGCCGAGTTTTGGCCTTCCAGCTCGTTAAAGCGACCGGAAGAGCTATCCCTCCTCTAGATTTTAATCTTTTTGGACCTGAGGGATTATTGCACAAAAAGATCGAGCGCTTGTTTTGTTCGGCTCGTTAAAACTATCGAAAATTCATCCCTTCTGTATTATTTTATACTTTTTCGGACTTAAGGGATTAGATGACGAAAAAGGAATTTCGGAGTTAACTTTACGTACCTTTTCAGACTCTCTAAAAATGGAAAGGACCGAGTTATCTTTGTCGTTAGACTCGTTAAAAACGTTAATAGCGACAAACTTGTCTTTAGACGAGAACGAGTTTCACTATCGCTAGGCTCGGTAAAACATAGCGATGGGTTTGCCCGAAGGGAAAATTATAGAACAAGCATATGTTATCCTCCTCAAGCTTGGCAAAAATAAAGAGGTACTGGTCAGCAATGACTGGGGAAAAATTGGGAAGAAACTCAAAGAACCTTTATTGGTAGCAAGTCGCTCTTGAACATGACACTTCCACTCCGTGCCTGAGTCGGGTTGGGTTGTTTCATTCACCGGTCACATCACCATGGTTTCGCCATACCATCCACCTTTGGGGTAAATGCTACCAATCCATCATATAAGTGTCGCCGATATGTTCAAGAGAAGTCATCCAGAGAAGTCACCCGTGTCCCATCCACTACCATACATTATACTTCATTCTTTCATGACCGCCACCCTGAACCATATATCATCAGATCGTTTTCACCTACATCAAAATCATTTGCTTTGTTCCGTGTCATTGATGTGGGATTCATTAAGGCCCTCCTTTGACGGATCACTTCTTGTCGACATCAACTCATTATCCAAGAAGTTGATCTAGGAACACCCCCTTCAGTACTTTGAAGCTTGCATACCTCAATGGCAAGTTTCTCACTTCCGGCAACAGGTATACATCAATGACCTTCGACAGAAATATTTTGCGTGGTGTTCGATGCCAAGTCCTTTATTCACACCACATGAATTGTACTGCAGTACCTTGAGGGTCATTATCATTATCGGTGATTCCTCTCGCGCTTGTTAACAGTTTACATCATTGACTGGTAATCAAGCGATGTCTTTCCATGTTCACTTCAAAACATTTCTCACATGGATCAACTTGTACTTAGAGTGAAGATCGGATGAGATTGAAGACCCCGGATCTAGTTTCATCCATCCGGGCTGCGATATATATTCAGGAAAAATAAAGACATTGAAATGTACAGCATTGCAGCACAGATAATCATCCTACCAAAAGGATGATGATTTCATCAGAATCATCAGTCTACCATCAGACGATTGTCTGTCCTATGTACATAAAAATGAATTTATAAAGCTGAGCATGGGAATGCCCGCCTCAGCTAGATCATGAAAACAGTATGAAAATAATGTATTGTATTGTATCTTATTACAGGTCTCCTCCCAACATTGAAAGAAATTCGGATCCTCCTAATAAAGCATTTCACCCGATAAACGGCCTCATACTTTAGGGGGCAACTGTTATAGACATTTTTGTGCCTTACAGCTATAAGCATGAAATTTCCATAATCCAAGGGATCCAAAGTCCCTAAAAGTGTTGTTCCTGCCCCTAAAGGAACAAGGTCAACCAATGACAGCTTCTCCCAGAAGTTCTCCACCAAAAAATGCTCAAAACTAGTCAAATCAGGATCAATTCAGGAGCTCCACTAGCTGCCTGCGTTGCAAAGCACCCCAGTACACTAGCTAGGTGTGTTGCAACGCAACTAAATACACTACTAGGGTGCGCTGAGCGAGAAATGCAAAATGGCAGTGTCATTCCGCGAGGTGTACAGACAATGGAAGCTTCCAGAATCTTCCTCAATCACACTTGCCTCACTGAGTTCGACCAAGGATGAGTAAGAAGCCTTCAGCCTCCAAGTGGAAGCAAGAACTGACAGAGAGAAGCCACAAGTCAAAACATAAGCTGAATCATCCTCTCTGCTTACATCTATATATGGATCCCTCATCCCAGAGATCCAGAGGCTGGAATTTTGTACTTTGCAGAGAATTGCTGTTGGTTTGAGATTGGGATTAGTACATTGGGTGATTTATGCTTTGTTGGAGGTGAGGAAGGGATTCCTTTGCTGGGAGGTAGATGCTGGATCGGGACTCACTTGGTTGTATCTCCTCTTGAACTTTCTTATCATATCAATAAAACTATTTGAGTTTCTTCTACATGCTTGTATATCAGTGATGTTTTGTTATATTTGCATGTTTAGCTTAATCTGATCCTGAGCTTTTTATGAATGTAAATCTATATCTTCGTGTAGTTTCTCTCTTCTGTGATCTTGTAGGAATTCGGTGAAGCCGGGCCGGTAAGGGAGCAGGGAGCTGGGAGCTATTGAAGAGAAGAGCGATTGGATCAACAAACTAGCGCAAGACATAGGTTAGTTACATCCTTCCTCTTCATTTACATTTCATAAAGAAGAATACTCAAGCAGTTTTCCTTGTTTGTTGCTAAGGCACTGTCACACCTTAGAGTGGGATAGGGGCATTCTGAATGGATACTTTTCCCAACAACAGTCAGCTGCCTGCTTAACTTTGTAGATCCATCTCGAACCCACCACTGATTTCCCTTCCGGTCTAGGAACAATCTCCCATGCACTGTTTCTGACAATAGAATCATACTCTTCCACCATGGCGTCTACCCATGCTGGATCCTCCACAGCTTCCTCGAAAGAGGATGGCTCAGTCACAACACACTTGCTCATAAGAGCCATGTATCCAGTGTACCAATCAGGTGACTGTCTCTGCCTGCGTTGGGATGTAGGTGGTCCTACAACTTTCTCTGCATCTTGAGCCAGGCGCTCAGCTTCTGTCAAGCGCTTTCGCCCTCTGATGGTTGGCGCTGCATGAGTGGTCTCTTCCACTCCATGAACCTCGTCCTGTGGCTGATCCATGTCCTGAAGCTCATCCTTAGGAACTAATAGCTCCTCATCTGCATGCAAGTGTAGCTCCCTCTCAAGCGAACACTTCATGGCTTTCTCCTCCTGAAATTTTATATCCCGTCGCACAACAGTTTTACCACTGTCTGGAAAATACACACGATAGTTGTGGGGTGTATCAGTGTACCCCACAAATATCCCAAACTCTGCGGTCAGTTCCAACCTCTTCCTGGCATCCTTCGTCACATGCATGTAAACGTTAGCACCAAAAATCCTCAAATGAGAAAGATCAGGCTTCTTACCAGAATAAGTCTCCTCAGGTGTACTCATGCCAAGTATCCTATGAGGACAACGGTTCTGCACATAAACTGCTGTATTGCATGCTTCGCCCACAAGTGAAGGGGTAGGTCCTGATCATGCAACATTGCCCGTGCAACACCCACAATCATTCTGTTCTTTCGCTCAGCTACCCCGTTCTGCTGTGGGTTATGGGGAGCTATGAGCTCTCTACGAATCCCTTCTGCCTTGCAGAAATCCTTGAACTCGTCCGAGATGTATTCACCACCATTATCGCTCCTAAGAGCCTTCACCTTCTTCCCCGACTCCTTCTCGACCAGTGCTTTTAATTCACAGAACTTTGAATAAGTCTCGCTCTTCTTCTGCATGAAGAAGATACAACACTTACGAGAGAAATCATCAACAAAAATCACATAATACCTGTGTTTTGCTGTCGAAGCAACTGAGAAAGGTCCACACACGTCTGTGTGAATTCTCTCAAGGATCATCGTGGCGCGACTATCCTTCTCATGAAAGGTGGCTTTCACAAACTTCCCCAAAGTACACCCCTTGCATTGATCTGACTACGCAAGTGTGCCTTTAGGAAGCCCTGTAGTGATCTGCTGCAGTATCTTCAAGGCTCCATGGTGAAGGTGACCCAATCTCCTGTGCCACAACTCGCCATCATCCCGGCTCACCAATCCTTCTGCCTTGCCTGCCATTGCTGCGCATCCATCTACATGCAACTGATAAAGGTTCCTCACTCGAACCCCTATCTTCCGGGTCTCACCAGTTGTCTTGCTGCGCAGGAAGGCCTTTCCCTCGCTGAAAACAACATCATACCCCTTGTCTTCTAACATCGCCACTGAGATGAGATTCTTCTTCAATCCTGGAACATGCATGACTTCCTTCAATACAAAGGGTTTACCAGACTCCCTCTCAAAGGAAATGGTACCGATACCGGTCGCACTGTATCTACCATCATCGGCCATCTCGATGTGCACTCCAAGATCTTTGTCCTCCAATCAGAGAACCAATCTCTATCTCCCGTCATGTGAAAAGACGCACCACTATCCAAGAACCACACCGATCCCATCACACTTGAAACCAAGCATGCGATCAATGAAAAATCAAGCTCAAACTATGAGGCTAGAGCCTCTCCTGCTGAAGATCCAGTAGCCTGCTTGTTCTTCTTCTTCTGCGGACAATTAGTGGCATAGTGTCCGTGCTGGTGACAGTGAAAACACTTCACCTTGGACATGTCCTGCTTCTTGCCTTTCGCACCGGAATGAGAAGCTTTCTTGTTCTTCCCCTTCTTTGCTTTGGCAGCCAAAGCGCAATTCTCTTCATCAGATACCTTTGATGAAGATCCATTCTCACCTTTATTGTTTCTGAGTTTATCCTTGAGCACCAGGTCGCTCTTGCTTTGGAATAACATTCGCAATCTGTTGAAAGACATTTCAACAA
Source organism: Pinus tabuliformis (assembly GCA_031772625.1). Classification (NCBI taxonomy): domain Eukaryota; kingdom Viridiplantae; phylum Streptophyta; class Pinopsida; order Pinales; family Pinaceae; genus Pinus; species Pinus tabuliformis. The sequence goes on along the minus strand of CM062819.1, from coordinate 61,676,622 downwards.
CACTGCTGCAAATTCGAATTCCACCAGCAACCAACTCAACTGCTTCCGATCTAGAATTCGTGAGAACAAAATATTTCTCGTACAGAGATTGACTGTATGGGCATTCACCGGATATCTCACCTTCCAAAGGAAGGATGAATCCAGAGGCTACCTGGCCCGATTACAGACTCTGCCTGAAGAAATAGAATGTAAACACTTCCTGAATAGTAGATCTGATGATCAATCCTCGCTTGATATCCTGTAAAAATATCTTCTACAAATCAAGCAGCTCCGATACCATGTAGAAATTTTTAATAATTTAACACATATTCACAGAGATTATCCTGATCATACAATTATAAGAGGAACATGTATAATACATAATCTCCTCTACGTTGATCATAAATATAGCAGCATCAATAACAATAAAACATCAAGAGCATTCACACATTAACACAGTATGTATCCCGGGGAAAGCATCTCGCTAAAAACCCCAACTATTTGTATATTAATGATTGAGTCATGTAACATTACACAACATAATACTTCTCGCAAGTATCTCCACCTCTGTTACACACAATACAGCTCAGATCTGATCTCCAAATCTCTTCCACTACTTGCCTGCCTCCACTGCTCAATACCTGCTCAAGAACTGATGAGAATGGCTCACCAAACTCGTTTTTCACCTGCAAAATAGTCACTCACACTTTGTTGGACGTGAGCACAAGCTATAATGTGGGAAAATACGTGAGCAAACTCATTGGCATACTCAATCCCTTGATTGTGCAAGATCTGGTGCACAACTATAGTCACAACTGATAGCAATCTGATTCTCTACCACCTGTCCCTGTTGAACTGAACATGCACTGACATGCAACTGAGTTAATTGATGTATTCATTAGTTGTATTATGAGTTAATAACTTGTGAATTAATTAATAACTAATTCACCTAACTCATCTCTAGTCTATTTGCCAGTTAGACTAAATACAACCAGTTTAACAAAGCTAAACTAAACACAACTCCATCAACTCCACAATCAACTCCACCAAACTCAACTGATTGAGTTCTAACTGAAGTCATGCATGCAACAACTCAACTGACTCATAAGAAAAGCGTATTTCCTTCTGACAGCTGCATGTGCCACCTCTGTAGCTCAAACTGAAGTGCTCCAAGAGAATAAGATTAAGTTTATAGTCCAAATATTATTGTGAGATAATAATATTTGACTTTTCTATTTTTGACAGCCAGTCTAAAAATAGACTTTGATCACTCACACTGTGATCACTCACACTTTCATCAAAAATAGAAGTCCATCTATTTTTTCCCAACTTGATCAATCATCCATAAACAACAACCTGCAATCCATAGACATGATCCATATGTCTAAAAATAGACATAGTCTAAAAATAGACTTGCGCCAAAAATAGCCTGCGGGCCCACTTAGTGAAGGCGACTCTTTTCACTAAGCTCCATCATCTTGTTGCAATATCAACACTTTCAGTGACTGTATAGACCCGTTTCATATTCCACTTTCAGATCCTTTTTCCTTTGTTTGGTTTTTATCACTTGTGTTTGAATGTTTTTTGTTGTTTATTTTTGTCACAATTGGTGGTGTTGTAATTGATTCTGCAGTTGTTATCTAGAAAAGTTTATTTGATTGTGTTTCCATTGCTTTTTGTCACCCTCATTTAATCTTGTTTAGGCCTTCCTACCTCTAGGGTATAGTTTTGACGTTTGTAGAACATTTGTCTTTGCTGAGCCATTATGCTACAACCCTATCTTGTTGACATTACCTTCATTGTGCACTTTTGGCTTTCTTTTTTATCGCTAGAGTGGGTTTGCTTCTTTGTTTTTGTTTTTCAAGATTTGACGCTATTGAAGTGCTTGGAATTCTATCTTGGGGAATTTTATTTGGCTTCTTTTAAGTTGTTTTCTTCGTTTGGTTTTATTTTTGGTTCAAGAATTTTATAAATTATGGGGTTTTCATTTTACGAATTTAGTGAGAGGTGCATTATTTTGGGAATTGGTGTGTTGTGAAAAAATCTTACCCTCCTATAGTTAGATTTCATCAAAGTGAAAAGAGACTTTGCATATAACTACAACAAGGTTACTAACAAGAGTGATTCACACCATCAAAGTTTCACGCCGCATCCCGACTGTGTAAAAATTAACCACTTAAAATTAACGTGATAATAAAATCAACTAGATTCATCCTTTTCACTTTATTGGTAATACATCAACACTATATTAAGTTAGGGTCTTGGAGATATGTGTGTGAGCAACTGCTCCAATACTATGAACCAAACTTTGCATCTTGTGGTAGGGAGACAAATTCGTTAGCAGTAGTGACGTCTGGGAAGCCCTTCTAACACAAAGGTCAATCACAAGGTCACACTTGGGCTAGACGAGGTGACATATCCCATTTTATTAGTTTCAGGTGGCATGGATTGTGGAATTTTCACGTATTACAAACGTTGTTATTGGTATTTTTTTGTAGCACTTGGGGCCCACCTAGGAGGAAAATCTCAAGGGGGTTTGGGTCTTAGTTCTCTTGGCTAAGTGTAATGCCCTTGCATGTGAATTTGGCTTATGAATGTTCCCCAAGAACATATTATTGCCAGTGGTAAACCTTCGTGGCCTATCTTTCTAGGGCTCATACACAGGTGTAGGGTTGGGTTCATCATCTTTATACATGGGATGAATATTAGTCATAGTCTGTTAGTCCTCTTGGAGGGTGCCCATGGCTAATAATGGCACTTGCACTAAGTTTGAAGCTAAAAGGGTTGGGAAGCAGGTCACTATTATGACTGTCCCACCATCAGCTTCTTTCTAGTTTGTTTTCTTATGTGACTACCTCTTAAGACATTTCTAGTGTGTTTTGTTTGGTCCAAGTCAGTAGTTTTGGCCTTAGGGTGTTTGCACTAACATAATTGTGTTAAATTATAATTTTCACCCTGGATAAATATAGTCAGCGCTAGTCACGTTGTCTTCACAATTTTCCTCTTGAACGAGGTGGACTTGTCACTCCTACACGAAGAGTGTCTGTCAGTGCTCAAGACTTAGATCAACATATATTTTTGGATTCTATACCCAGTGTTATCACTCAGGTTGTTCCCAAAAGTTGTAAGAAAGGGAATACGGCCAAGGTAACCATAGACCAATCTTTTAGATACAGACTCTAGCCAATTTGCATCTAGAGAGGGCTCTCTGTTTATGATTTAGATTTGTTTTGAAAGATGTTAGACTAGTTATGAAGTTCAAGGGTTTTGTTTTGAGTTTGGATGGTGGAAAAACTCAATAGAACAGTGAGGCAAAACATGAAGAGTTCAGTCCATTGGGCATGATGGAGTCAAAGAAGGATAGCTTCATGGGTTTGGTTTCTAACTGAGGATGGCATCATAGAGCAAGGTACTCAAATATGGAACAATTTAAAGGCTGAAATCAGATGGAATGGAGTCAAATGGCTGAAGGGCAGTTAAGAATCCTTCATCACATTAACAGAGGGAAAGATGGATGATTACTGCTAAGGAGCAATTAAGAATTCCTTAGCAAATAGTCAAAATGCAAGAACCAGGAAGCAGGAGCAATTAAGAATTCACTGCTTATACTAATTCTGAAGAAAACATAGAGAATAATAAAGACTGAAAACAGAGTGCAGTCAAGCAAATTCTGAGTTATTCTTTTTCTTTATTATTAAGATCATGAATCATAGATAATATAATAAACATAGAAACTATAAAACACAAGTTAGAAAGGACTTATTGATCCATAATTTAATTCAAGAATTCTGTAACAGGTCCTCAACATTAATTCCTCATCCAGTAGGCTGTTGGGTGTGGAGCCTGATTATCTTCTATATTCAAAGGTATCGCCACATAGGACCCCAGTTCGAAATGGGGGTGGCAACGCCGCCGGTAAAATATTCGCTGCAGGGGGGGTCCAGGGGGGCGGCTGCGACATTTGGGAGCCCCTCGCTGGCGGGGGGTTTCGGGAGCAGCGCCCCCAAAGCTAAAAACAACTGTAAATTTGCCTTGTAAAAGTATAGTAATTTCTAGTCAATCTGGGCCGTTCATTAGGCGGATGATCTGACGGTAGAACTTATGTTTAGTTTAGGGTTTTTTGCCCTAGAAGGTAACCCCTCTCTTTGTATGAGGGTATTTCATTTGAGGCTGTGTGATAGATGTGTATTCTGTGGGCGAGAAACAAAGAGGTGAGACTGTGAGAGAAAACATAGGATATTACATCGGATTTGCTGTAGGCTGTGTCTCTTCATATTGCTGGATAATAGAAAGGAAGGGCTGGCTATTCGGGGTGGACGTAGCCCAAACTGGGTGAACCACGTATATCTGTGTCTCTCTTGTTTTGTGCATTTTCTGTGTTTATATCTCTGCAATATTTTATATGTTCCATTGCTCCGTAATATATAATTTTCTAACAACTGGTATCAGAGCCGAAGATTTTTTTGGCTGATAAACTCGCAGGAAAGAAGGGTTCCTGGTTCGAGTGGGAGCAATGGCGGAAGATGGTAAGTTTAGGGTCGAGAAATTTAACGGCCAAAACTTCTCGCTGTGGAAGATGCAGATGGAAGATTATCTGTATCAGAAAGATCTATACCTACCATTTTGCGGAAAAACAAAGATGCCGACGGGTATGAAAGACGAAGAATGGAACCTTCTCGATAGAAAGGCACTCGGAACAATACGGTTGTGCCTTGCTGCGTCAGTTGCCTTCAACATTTCGAAGGAAACCACGACAGAGGGTTTGATGCAGACATTGTCGAAACTATGTGAAAAACGCTCAGCCTCAAACAAGGTATTTCTTATGAAATAGTTATTTAATATGAATATGTCGGAAGGTGGATCTGTTGCAAACCATTTAAATGATTTTAATACAGTTATAAGTCAGTTAAGTTCTGTAGGGGTAAACTTTGATGATGAAGTTAGAGCTCTTTTATTCTTGTGCTCATTACCAGAAAGTTGGAATGGTTTGGTAATAGCCATTAGTAACTCCGTTTCTGGATCTAGTACTTTAAAGTTTGATGATGTTGTCGGTGCTATCCTTAGCGAGGAAATGCGACAGAAAAGCTCCGGTGAGACATCGGGAAATGCTTTGAGTGCAGAGTTTAGAGGAAGAAAAATGGAAAGAGGAAAGAGCTCAGGATATCACAGTAAATCAAGGAAAGGCGGATCCAAGTCCAGATTTGGGATAGTGTGCTGGAAATGTGGAAAGAAAGGACACCTAAAGAAAGACTGTAGATCTCAGAAGGGAAAAGAAGGAGATGCACAACAAGAAAACAATCATGAAGCAAATGTGACAGGTGAGGTGTTACAAGATGCTTTGATTCTTTCTTTCGAAAATATTACTGATTCCTGGGTGGTAGATTCAGGGGCTTCATTCCATGCCACACCTAATAAGAAATACTTTCATGACTATGTTCAAGGAGATTTTGGACAAGTTCGTCTGGGTGATGATAAACCCTATAAAATCATTGGAATGGGTAAGGTTCTTGTAAAATAGCAGAATGGAAACCAATGGCTATTAAAGGAGGTAAGGCATGTTCCAGATCTAAAGAAAAATCTGATTTCAACAGGGCAGTTAGGCGGTGAAGGTTGCGTGACAACTTTCACAGATAAAGCTTGGAAGGTCACCAAAGGAGCCCTGGTAATAGCAAAAGGCGAAAAGGTTGATACATTTTATTTATGCAATGGTATTTCAAACTCTGTTAATGCTTTAACTTCCAAAGGAGTAGATGCAGCATTATGGCATCATAGGCTCGGACACATGAGTGAAAAGGGGATGAAGATTCTTCACTCAAGGAATTTGTTGCCGGGTTTGAAGAATGTTGATTTGGACTTCTGTGAGAATTGAATTTATGGAAAACAGAAGAGAGTCAGATTTCTCAGAGTTGGGAAAGAAAAGAAGAATGAAAAATTAGAGCTTGTGCATACAGATGTATGGGGGCCTGCTCAGGTATCATCTCTCACCGGCTCTCATTATTATGTTACTTTTATTGATGATGCAACTAGAAAAACTTGGATTTATTGTATTAAGAATAAATCTGATGTATTTGATACTTTCAAGAAATGGAAAGCTTTGGTTGAGATTGAGACAGGAAAGAATGAAGTGTCTTAGATCAGACAATGGAGGTGAATATTGCAGCAAAGAGTTTGATAGGTACTGTTCAGAACATGGAATTCGTAGAGAGAAGACAGTTCCAAGAACACCACAAGAAAATGGTGTATCAGAAAGGATGAACAGAACAATCATGGAGTGTGCAAGGTATCAGAGGGCCTTCAAGTTCCTTGGATGGTAGTGTTCCAGAGGAAGCATGGACAGGTAAAAAGGTAAACTACTCTATTTTAAAGCCTTTTGGTTGTGAGGCCTTTGTCCATATTAATAAAGAAAATAGAACAAAGCTTGAGGCAAAGTCAAAGAAATGTACCTTTATTGGATATGGTGTTAATGATTTTGGTTATCGCTTATATGATTACGAAAATCACAAAATCATTAGGAGCAGAGATGTAATATTCAATGAAAGGGTCTTGTATAAGAATCAGTTGCAGGAAAAGAAACAGGAAAAGGAAAACAAGGAATACGCAGTTCTTGATGAAATCACTCAAAAAGTAAAGGTGCTTGAAAATAATAATAATCAACAACCACAACAACAACAACCACCACAACAACAACAGTTACCCCAAACACCTGAAAGTGGTGTTAGAAGATCTACCAGGATAAGTAGACCCCCTGAACTATACTCTCCTTCATTATATTATTTATTGTTGACTGATTCTGGTGAACCCGAATGTTATGAAGAAGAAATGCAGGTTGAAAGCAGGAAGAAGTGGGAGGTAGCCATGGAAGAAGAGATGGACTCCTTAATGCATAACCAGACTTGGGATTTAGTCAGGTTGCCTGTAGGAAAAACTACATTGAAGAATAAATGGGTTTACAGGCTGAAGGAAGAAGATGGAGGAAAACAGAGGTATAAAGCTAGACTTGTGGTGAAGGAGTTTGCACAGAAGAAAGGTATTGATTTTGATGAAATATTTTCTCGTGTTGTTAAAATGACTTCAATCAGAACTATTTTAAGTCTTGTAGCAGCTGAAGGTTCGCATCTTGAGCAGTTAGATGTAAAGACAACCTTTCTCCATGGGGATTTGGAGGAAGAGATATATATGCAGCAGCCACAAGGATATGAGGTGAAAGGGAAGGAGAAACTAGGGTGCAGGTTGAAGAAGAGCTTGTATGGCTTAAAACAAGCTCCAAGGCAGTGGTATCTAAAATTTGACAAGTTTATGTCTGAACAAGGTTATACTAGATGTCACTCTAATCATTGTGTTTATTTGAAAAAGCAAAATGATGGCAGCTATATTATATTGTTATTGTATGTAGATGACATGCTTGTTGCAGGATCTAACATGCAGGAAATAAATGTGCTCAAAAGAAAATTGGCAAATTCATTTGCAATGAAGGATTTGGGAGCTGCAAAACAAATCCTTGGTATGAGAATAACTAGAGACAGGAAAAATCGTAAATTAACATTGTCTCAGAATGAGTACATACAAAAGGTGTTGAAAAGATTTAACATGCACAATGCAAAACCAGTTAGTACACCTTTTGCTAGCCATTTCAAACTTAGCAAGGAAATGTGCCCAAAGACCCAAGAAGACATGGATTATATGTCTAAAGTTACATATGCATCAGCAGTTGGAAGCTTAATGTATGCAATGGTTTGCACAAGTCCTGATATTGCACATGTAGTGGGAGTTGTAAGCAGGTACATGAACAATCCAGGAAAGGAGCATTGGATGGCAGTGAAATGGATTCTCAGATATTTGAAAGGTACCACAAATCAAGCATTATGCTTTGGTGGTTCAAACATCTCCCTACAAGGATATGTTGATGCAAATATGGCAGGTGACAGAGATAACAGGAGGAGCACTACAGGATATGTATTTACTGTTGGAGGAATAGCTGTCAGTTGGGTTTCAAAAATCCAAAGTGTTGTTGCACTTTCAACAACAGAAGCAGAGTATGTTGCTACTACAGAGGCTAGTAAAGAAATGATTTGGTTACAAAGGTTTATGGGTGAATTGGGTAAGGAGCATGATATGGGAACATTATATAGTGATAGCCAAAGTGCCGTTCATCTTGCAAAGAACTCAGCATTTCATTCCAGGACTAAACACATACAGCTCAAGTACCATTTCATACGATCAGTGTTGGAAGATGGAGAGTTGAAGTTGGAAAAGATACACACTAGCCAGAATCCTGCAGATATGCTAACAAAAGTCGTAACCAGGGAGAAACTGAGAATATGCTCAATTTCAGTTGGTCTTCAAGGATGACGATGAAGATGAGAAACAACCAGGTCCAAAGAGGAGTCATTGTCCAGCAAATGGAGCAGCGGTGGAGTTGCTACAATCAGTCTCCAAGTGGGAGATTGTTGGGTGTGGAGCCTGATTATCTTCTATATTCAAAGGTATCGCCACATAGGACCCTAGTTCGAAATGAGGGTGGCAACGTCGCCCGTAAAATATTCGCTGGGGGGCTCCAGGGGGGGCGGCTGCGACCTTTGGGAGCCCCCCCCTGCCAGGGGGTTTCGGGGGCAGTGCCCCCGAAGCTAAAAATAGCTGTAAAATTGCCTTGTAAAAGTATAGTAATTTCTAGTCAATCTGGGCCATTCATTAGGCGGATGATCTGATGGTAGAACTTATGTTTAGTTTAGGGTTTTTTTCCCTAGAAGGCAACCCCTCTCTTTGTATGAGGGTATTGTATTTGAGGCTGTGTGATAGATGTGTATTCTGTGGGCGAGAAACAGAGAGGTGAGACTGTGAGAGAAAACAGAGGATATTACAACGGATTTGATGTAGGTTGTGTCTCTTCATTTTGATGGATTATAGAAAGGAAGGACTGGCTGTTTGGGGTGGACGTAGCCCAAACTGGGTGAACCACGTATATCTGTGTCTCTCTTGTTTTTTGTGTTTTCTGTGTTTATATTTCTGCAATATTTTGAGTGTTCCATTGCTCCGTAATATATAATTTTCTAACATAGGCCAGACAAAAAATGGTTCCAACAACCTTTTTATTCCAAAATTCAAAGTTAGAACAATTTCTGAGAATACTCTCCACCAACCAACCCCTAATACTTCGTTTGGGGGGGTATTTATACAAAATATCAAAATATCTTACAAAATATATGAAGGGGATAATATCTGGTGATGATCAACCCCCCTTTTTACAAAATGATAGAGACAAATGGTCTCAGAAACAGGGAAACAATAAATTGATGTTGTGCTGGCCGTTCCTTCTTTATTGGATGTACTGGAGATAGGTTCTACAAGTCGGTTTATAGCTATCTTCCATTGATACTCTGCGTTGGCTGCTCCATCATTGTCGGACATCCTTTGACCCTGATCAAATATAGTTTAACATGCTTGAGCGTCATTTATCTCTGTTTATCTTTATCACAGAAAAATAGACCAAAATGTACGTCTTACCCAAGAGGAATTTACAGGATCCCCAACATGTCTTCCCATCGTTGTTGCTCTGGTAGTTTATGCCTCTGAAGTTTCCTCAAGGTTTCATTAGCTTGTGTATATCTGATAAAATTAGGCTGGAGCTGAAACAGATGTTTTACTTCATGTTCAATATAAAATAAGCTCTCCAGATTATCATAGAGACTTTGACCTGTGGGGAGTGCTTTTACTCCTGAAGCACTTGTTGATGAATTAACTTGATCAACCGCATATGTGTTCAACTTATGTACATAATCTGCGTGTTTCATAAGCCGGTCATTCTCTCTTGAAAGACTTGGTAGCCCTTTATTTTGCAAAACTGTAAACCTTTCTATGAAAGAATTGATTTCTACTTGCATATCCTGGCATCTTTTTTCCAAATTCTACATTAAAGTTCTCTTGGTTAGAACTTTTTTGATCTCCAAAATGGTGCCTATTCTATCTGGGATGCCAAGTTGTTCCAGCTGTTCTCTATTTCTGTAATTCAAAAAATGTATGAGCCGGTTGGCTTGATCAGGCATTTGTCCTAATAAAGCTCTTGCTTTTTGGATTTCACCATGTGCTACATTCACTAAGTCAATCTGCTCATAAATAGTTTGGATAGATGGCCAAACATTACTTAGGGATTGAGTGATGTTGGTCCAAAAAATTCCTTTGACTTCTGCCAGAGGTTTATCCATAGTGAGATCTTTCTCTAGTGTTCTCACTTTATTCCCTAGTGTTTTAACCTCTCTTATTTTCTCTGCCACACTTAATTTGGATTTATCATAACTCTTTTCTACTTTTGCCAATTTCTCCTTTACTTGTTTCAATTCTGACACTTGGAGTCTCAATTCTTCCATGGCTTTTATCAATTCTTCTGTGCTCATAGTTGTACTGCTGCCTGGTGCTGTTGCTGCTATTTCTGTACCTGTAATTCCCTCTGCTGTAGGTGCTGGGACATTTGGAGCTGATGTTGATGCAATTGTTGAGGGGACTACAGTTGTGACTGGAGGGATTACCTCAGGTGGCTGGGAGGTGGACTCTCCCTGCCTCTCTCTTAATGCTTTTTCCAGTGCCTACTCTGTATCAGTTAATTTTTCATTGAGCTTCATGAGCAGGTCCATCATGTCTTCGTCTGCTTTCTACTGCACAACTTCTGCGGTTTGGGGATTCATGGAAGGAGGCAGTTTCAGCTGCTTCCTCAGGGCAGCAATGTCCTCTTCTTTCTTCTTTATAAGTGCCTTTATGCCTTTAGCATCTCTGGGGTCATGCCCCAGTTCCATGATTATCTTTTCTAAGTATTTGATCCTGTTGTCCTTGGCCAGAGAGGAGGATTTCTCCAACTGTAATTGAGCAAAGGTATTGTCCAAGGAGCTTTGCAACTGATGGGCCAACATTGCCTTGTCAGCCAGTGTAGAATAAACCATTTATCCCATCTGTTTATGAAGTTCAATTTGGTCCATTAGATGGATATCTTTGGCTAGAACCTCCAAGTTTATTCTGATGAAATCTGCTGCTGACTGGGGTTGCTGTACCTTTGGCTTAAAATAACTCATTATCATTTTACCCTCTTTGATGTCATATGCAGACATCAATCTTTGCTGGTTTGAAGGGGCCATATTTAAGTATTGATTGTACATTTGAATCCTTACAGGCTCATTTTTAGCCTTGATTTCTGTGAAAGTTTGTTTAATGTGTTAACACTCAGGTTGTTCCCTTTGACTCCCAAGGGAATACGGCCGAGGTAACCACAAACCAATCTTTGGACTAGAGGTTCTAGCCCACCTGCAATTAGAGAGGGCTCTCTCTTAATGATTTAGCTTTGTTGATGATGATTTTAGGCTAGTTATTGAGTTCGAGGGGTTTTGTTTAAGTTTTGGTGGGAAGGATGATGCTTCTAAGTAGAGAGGTAGGTATAATATGAGAGTTTCAAACCATTGGGCATGGAGTCAAGGAGTAGGAGTGTTGGTGCGTTTTCTTGGTCACAAGAGGAATATGGAGCAAGATAGCTACACATGAAACAAACTTTCAAGCTAAATGGAGATAGATTGAAGGCTAAGGAATGAGAGGCAATTAAGAATCTCTCATTCAGCTTAACAGAGGGAAGGTGAATGAGATCTATCTAGGAGTAGTAAAGAATCCCTAGATAACTGTCAAACATGGGTGAATTAGGGGAAATATGAGCCAAAGGGAATTCATATTCATTACCAATTCAGAGGAAAACATAAAGAAACAACAGATATTGAGCATAGAGTGCAGCCAATCAAGTTCTAAGCTAATCTTTCTATCTGCTATTTAGATGGTGATACATGTATGATATGAGCATATATCAATGGAAAACAGAGGTAGAAAACACTTATTGAGTCATGTTGCAGCACGAGAATTCCATAATTCACTCTTCAGAACATTAATAACACAACAGGCTGTCCATCTTCCAAACTTTCAACAGTCTTTGATTAAAGAAATCATCAAACATACAGAGCGAGTATCTAGTGGAGTGAATCAACCAACCAACCCCCTAAACAGTTAATTAGGGTGGTTTATATAGAGAAAAATATCCAAAAATATCTATTACAACAGACCTTAAACAGGTCTGAGGGAAACGAGTTTTTTAACCTAATCTTGTCTTGAAATTAATGCAAGAAAATATCTTTGAGCTGCGCTGGAGGCAGCTGTATCAAAATGAGTTAATATGGTGTCCTTATGGCTCTGTGCTATTCATTTAGCCATAACTGTGCTTTGGGTTTTGATCCCCTACTCCTCAGTGGCTTTGATGTGCATTAACTGTGATTTGAGAGCCTTAAATGGCTTCACCACTTTCTTTGACTTTGCTTGGGGGCCTTTAATGTTCACCTGCTTTGGTATTGCCGATCTGATACTCTTTGCCGCTTCACTGATACTCTTTGATTTGATCAGGGCTTCATCTTTCCTCAGATACCCTTTCACAGTCGAATCGGGCCGCCTTCTCTCCCTTGCTGTGTTTAAAACTGTCAACTCGCCCCCTTCTCTGCCCTTTCAAGGCAAAAATGGCTGCTGCAAATGCTTTTCGTGGCCTCTGGAATGATATTGGCACTGGTCGATCTGAATATGCATATAAATGAAAAAATCTTGTTGCCTCCACAAATTTTAGGGCCTGCTGGTAGCTGAGCTATGAGAAATCCTCCATTTTGGTCAATTTTTCTCAGCGATGCGCGATTAGCGCTAAGCGCTAATCGCGCATCGAAAACTGCCTTGGTTTTTCATTCCGGGCATCCTTTGCTGCAAATTTCGCGCTTCGCGTCCTTTTTGGTGATGACGTCAACACGACGTCAGCGGTGGGTCCCAGTACGAAATGGTGACATGGCAGTATGACAGGGTGATGACGTGGCAGTACGGTGGCAGTGACGTGGCATAGGAAACGGTGGCGGGAGGCCGACGCAGGTTGATGAAGTCATGAAGATGTGGTGCTGACATCATTCAGCGGAGGGTGGTATCCGGTTTTCCCCGCACCACCTTTGAGCACAAGCGGTATTGGAGGAGGGGCCTCTGAGCACGCCGGGAGGCTGACACATGGTGGGGGTATGGCAGGGAAACAGCCCATCCCCCAGACGTTAACCTCTGGCGGATCGATATATGAAAACACCCGCCCATCGTTGATCTGGGGTGCTGGCCATCGGACGGCTGACGGGGTAGGCGAGGTAGCGGGAGGTTAGGGACGGGACCTGCCCGTATTATTTAAACAAAAATGCGCGATGGGGGTTGAAAACCTTAGGTTAATGCAGAGTTTGGGGGTTTTATGTGCGTGAAAGGTAGGATAGTGAGGTTTTAAGGGTAAAGGGGTGGATATAGGTTATTAGCCTAACCAGAGGTTTAGACCAATCCTAGAGTTATGACATAGATGGGTTCATAATAGTCCCAGGTGGACTATTATTTCCCAGAACTGTATGTACATTGCTATAGTGATATAGGGTGGGATATGTAATATTTTTGGTATTTTGTATAGTTTTTTGTATAATAGGGGATAAGGAAATGATCTAGGGAGCTAGATAGTAGAGTTAAGAGTTAATATGAATTTGTGAGGTGAAGTGTAGGGGAGAGGTTAAGTTTGTGAGCTGAAACTTAGACATAGGAAGTGAATGGACTATGGAGACATGATTTTTACACAAGAAATGTGGCTTCTTTTCACTAAAGAAAGTCAAAGCTTGACTTGGTATTTTACAAAAATGAAGTGATAACAGGACTGTTTGGCCAGATCCCAAGGTCCTCAAGGGGATGTTAGTGAGTGATTTGGAGATTTAGAAGAAAGGGGAATTAGACATGCCTCGCTTGAGCTCCTCCAAAGGGAAATTGCCTTGTACTTGTGATCTGAAATAGATATAACACTTGAAAACATGAAATGGATCACATAGCTTGATTCTGCAACCACAAAACTACTTACCCAGCCTACTTACCTAGCATATTTTCTTCTTTATGCATGGGTGCACTTGGACTTGCAGACCCTGATTATCCTTTTTTCTTTTGACTGCCCTCCTATCTAAACGTACCCTTATATCATCCAGGGGCTCAGATTAAGCTGTTGAGCACCCTTGTTTCTCTACCTATCTACAAATATTCCAAGATTAAGCTGTTTGGACAGATATTCATTCTCTATATTCTACAACAAGAAATTGAAATCTAGGGAAGCCAAGATTAAGCTGTTTGGACTTCCCTTAACTGAAAAACTCATCAAAATGGATTAACTCATCAAAAATGGAACACAGCAGTGGCACTTAGACTAGCACACTCTCATGGACACTTCTTTGGCCTCTGTAGCAAATATGGAACATTGCAGCATGCAAAGTATGACATATTTGGCATGTAAAAATGTCGATCATGAAATATGAATACCTGTTGCGGCAAGAGGCTAACAGTGGCTCCACTTGGGGATGGATTTTCCTTGTGGAAAGCCAAGAACAGCAAGTCAAACTGCCTTGATCTTCTATTGTTGTTGTGGCTTGAAAACTTCCCTTTGTTGGTTGCCTTATTTATATATAGGTCAGCATGCTTAAAGAGCTTAGGGCCTTCACTTCGGGCTTCAACTGCAGCAAGCTTACTATAAAACAAAAATCCTACCTACCTACCTTAACCAGCACTTACTTTGCTGTTAGGTGAAATGAAATAACCAATGCAGCCATTTAAGCAATATAGACATCAGTGAGCTTTGCTGCTTGTGCTTGTTGGTGCTTGAAATGGTGATCTTGCAATCTGATGTAGCTTTGTTAACCATTGAGAAGATCAGGGAACTGCTGACCTTCTTTGCTGAAACAAGAAACTGTACAAAAGGGTCCTGCAGCATATATACATTATTGCTGGACTGAATTAAAGAACTGTACAAAGGTTTGGGACAGCTATCATGCTTTGGAATTGGGGGATCATCAACAACTTGATACTGAGCCTCGCAGCCTTCTAATGGTGAAGAGCAGTGATTTATTTCATCACACAACTTGCCATCAGATGGATTATAAAAAACATGGAATGATACTTGCAATTCATTAACAACAGGCTCAGATGGTACTTGACAGATTTGCACTGGCTGTTCCTCTTTTTATTCAAATATTTGAGATGGCTGAAAACAAAGAGGCAGGGAAGGAAATCAAATTATTTGATCACATGCTGCTACAGAGTCTTCCTCAATCTGATATTCGATGGCTCTTTGGGGCTGCAAAACTAGAGGCAATACATTTTGAACAATGATTTGATTATCCTCTAGACGGTCAATATCAAAACATGGTGACACTTGATTATTAACTGCATGATAATTCTCCCTAATAAACTGAAAAGATTCGAAACAAAATGGTAAAGATCCTTCGCTGAAATTAAAATTTTCTTCCTTTTCCTCCTTTTCTTCATAGCCGAAATGGGCACACTGATCATTGGATTCAGGTAGCTGAGCCTGAACTGTGCTTTCTGCCAAAATAAGCTATGACTCCTCTGCAAGGCTAATTTGGTTGTTAGGCTCATAATCATCATCATACTCATCGTATTTTGGCAAAAAGCTGAAAGAAGAAAAGCTGTTATATTCACATAGTATATCAGGAGATTGCTCCTTCACATATGGCTCTATGAATATGTCATTTGATTTGTGGTAGGTTTGTTTGTGAATGTCACTACTTTCCTCATGCACAACATATGTGTTCTTGTGCTCTAAGCATTCAACTTTCTTTGTGATCGGCTGCATCATTTCCTCTAACTTTTGTAACACACTATGAAGTATTTGCTGTTGCTCTTGCCTTGCGCTCCTCCCCCCTCCTCTTCAGGTTTGCCTCCACATCCACAGCTATGTGCTGCATTTGTTTCATGGTGGACGGGCTCCTTTCCCTTAAACAGAATTTTATTTCTGCAACGAAAGCTCTTGGATAATGCAATAGAGCGAGATCAGGGGTAGGTCTAATATTCAAGGGCATAGACTGATAAACTTGATTGAATCGATTAGAAAATTGCTGAAGAGATTCATTAGGAAGCCTTTTTAACTGATCATAATCTTGAATGAGCGAGAGGAAATTAAGTTTGATCATCCATCTATCAAGGAAAAGATTGAGAAACTGTTGAAGATTAGAGATGCTAGCCTCAGGCAATGCTTTAAACCAAGTCCTAACTTCACTTTGCAAAGAAAGGGAAAACAGCCTAATACTAACATCCTCATCTTCTACTTCAAAAATATTTAAATAATCTTCAAAATCCTGGACATGCTTTTGGGCAGTAACTCCACTCTCTCCATCAAATCTTGGGAGATACGCGGGATGATTTTTGGGCAAAGGATTGAGCACGGGAGGCAAAATGAGTGGCTTATATCTATCAGGAACCTTACGAGGCACGGGATTATGTACAGGGATTGAATGACTGGGCTCGATATGAACAGGGATAGGATGATTTTCTTTGAAATTTGCTTCCTCCTTGGCTGTATGATGATCTTCAGCAACATTTAAAGACTGTTGTTCTAATGTGCAAGGAGGGCTTTCCTCAACATTTTCAAAAAGAAAATCATAAAAATCAAAATTAAACTCGTCTTTAAAATAAAATATACACAGAAAAATTTTATGGAAGAGAAAGAACATGACCCCTTGGATAATAATCCGGGTCAACAGCCTGATCTGCTCATATATTTCTTTTGGGTTCATTTCTCCAGCGGAGTCTTTATTATGAGGATTA
The DNA here is from genome assembly GCA_031772625.1 of Pinus tabuliformis. NCBI lineage: Eukaryota > Viridiplantae > Streptophyta > Pinopsida > Pinales > Pinaceae > Pinus > Pinus tabuliformis. The sequence continues at coordinate 61,659,975 of CM062819.1, read as the reverse complement.
TGTGGAGTCGCCAGGTGGATAAATTAACTTTGAAGGGTCTGATCTTTGTCCACCAACACAGACCGGATCTAAATATGAAAATAGTCCTGAAGAAAAAAGGGAATCTCCTTCAGGAATCAAATATTTTGAGATTTTTGTGATTATTTGATTTTTTTTGTGATTTTTCAAAACAACTTTAAGACTTATTCGAAATGCAAACTGATAAAAATTTGGGATTTACAGTAAACAACAAATGATTCTTCCCCAATGGAGTCATCATTATGTTAACACTCAGGTTGTTCCCTTTGACTCCCAAGGGAATATGGCCGAGGTAACCACAAACCAATCTTTCGACTGCAGGTTCTAGCCCACTTGCAATTAGAGAGGGCTCTCTCTTAATGACTTAGCTTTGTTGATGATGATTTTAGGCTAGTTATTGAGTTTGAGGGGTTTTGTTTAAGTTTTGGTGGGAAGGATGATGCTTCTAAGTAGAGAGGTAGGTATAATATGAGAGTTTCAAACCATTGGGCATGGAGTCAAGGAGTAGGAGTGCTGGTGCATTTTCTTGGTCACAAGAGGAATATGGAGCAAGATAGCTACACATGAAACAAACTTTCAAGCTAAATGGAGATGGATTGAAGGCTAAGGAATGAGAGGCAATTAAGAATATCTCATTTAGCTTAACAGAGGGAAGGTGAATGAGCTCTATCTAGGAGTAGTAAAGAATCCCTAGATAACTGTCAAACATGGGTGAATTAGGGGAAATATGAGCCAAAGGGAATTCATATCCATTACCAATTCAGAGGAAAACATAAAGAAACAGCAGAAATTGAGCATAGAGTGCAGCCAAGCAAGTTCTAAGCTAATCTTTCTATCTGCTATTTAGATGGTGATACATGTATGATATGAGCATATATCAATGGAAAAAAGAGGTAGAAAACACTTATTGAGTCATGTTGCAGCACGAGAATTCCATAATTCACTCTTCAGGACATTAATAACACAATAGGCAGTCCATATTCCAAACTTTCAGTAGTCTTTGATTAAAGAAATCATCAAACATACAGAGCGAGTCTCTATTGGAGCGAATCAACCAACCAACCCCCTAAACAGTGAATTAGGGTGGTTTATATAGAGAAAAATATCCAAAAATATCTATTACAACAGACCTTAAACAAGTCTGAGGGAAACTAGTTTTTTAACCTAATCTTGTCCTGAAATTAATGCAAGAAAATATCTTTGAGCTGCGCTGGAGGTAGCTGTATCAAAATGAGTTAATATGGTGTCCTTATGGCTCTGTGCTGTTCATTTAGCCATAACTGTGCTTTGGGTTTTTATCCCCTGATCTTGAGTGGCTTTGATGTGAATTAACTATGATTTGAGAGCCTCAAATGGCTTCACCGCTTTATTTGACTTTGCTTGGGGGCCTTTAATGTTCACTTGTTTTGGTACTGCCGATCTGATATTCTTTGCCGCTACACTGATACTCTTTGATTTGATCAAGGCTTCATCTTTCCTCTGATACCCTTTCACAGTCGAATCGGGCTGCTTTCTCTCCCTTGCTGTGTTTAAAACTGTCAACTCGCCCCCTTCTTTGCCCTTTCAAGGCAAAAATGGCTGCTGCAAATGCTTTTCGTGGCCTCTGGAATGATATTGGTGCTGGCCGATCTGAATATGCATATAAATGAAGAAATCTTGTTGCCTTCGTGAATTTTCGGGCCTGCTGGTAGCTGAGATATGAGAAATCCTCCATTTTGGTCAATTTTTCTCAGCGATGCGCGATTACGCATCGCTGCCTCGGTTTTCTTTCCGGGCATCCTTTGCTGCAAATTTTGCGCTTCGTGCCATTTTTGGTGATGACGTCAGCATGACGTCAGCGGTGGGTCCCAATATGGCATGGTGACATGGCAGTACGGCAGGGTGATGATGTGGCAGTACGGTGGCAGCGACGTGGCACAGGACACGTGGCGGGAGACCGACGCAGGTTGATGAAGTCATGAAGACGTGGCGCTGACGTCATTCGGTGGAGGGTGGTATCCGGTTTTCCCCGCACCACCTTTGAGCACCGGCGGTATTGGAGGAGGGGCCTCCGAACACGCTGGGAGGCTGACACGTGGCGGGGGTACGACAGGGAAACTGCCCATCCCACGGACGTTAACCTCCGGCGGATCGGTATATGAAAACACCCGCCCACTGTTGATCTGGGGTGCTGGCCATCAGACGGATGGTGGGGTAGGCGAGGTAGCGGGAGGTTAGGGATGGGACTCACCCATATTATTTAAACAAAAATGCGTGACGGGGGTTGAAAACCTTAGGTTAATGCGGAGTTTGGGGGTTTTATGTGCGCGAAAGGTAGGATAGTGAGGTTTTAAGGGTAAAGGGGTGGATATAGGTTATTGGCCTAACCAGAGGTTTAGACCAATCCCAGAGTTATGACACGGATGGGTTCATAATAGTCCCAGGTGGACTATTATTTCCCAGAACTGTATGTACATAGCTATAGTGCTATAGGGTGGGATATGTAATATTTTTGGGATTTTATATAGTTTTTTGTATAATAGGGGATAAGGAAATGATCTAGGGAGCTAGATAGTAGAGTTAAGAGTTAATATGAATTTGTGAGGTGAAGTGTAGGGGAGAGGCTAAGTTTGTGAGCTGAAACTTAGACATAGGAAGTGAATGGACTGTGGAGACATGATTTTTACACAAGAAATGTGGCTTCTTTTCACTAAAGAAAGTCAAAGCTTGACTTGGTATTTTACAAAAATGAAGTGATAACAGGACTGGTTAGGCAAATCCCAAGGTCTTCAAGGGGATTTAGTGAGTGATTTGGAGATTTAGAAGAAAGGGGAATTAGACATGCCTCGCTTGAGCTCCTCCAAAGGGAAATTGCCTTGTACTTGTGATCTGAAATAGATATAACACTTGAAAACATGAAATGGATCACATAGCTTGATTCTGCAACCACAAAACTACTTACCCAGCCTACTTACCTAGCATTTTTTCTTCTTTTTGCATGGGTGCACTTGGACTTGCAAACCCTGATTATCCTTTTTTCTTTTGACGACCCTCCTATCTAAACGTACCCTTATATCATCCAGGGGCTCAGATTAAGCTGTTGAGCACCCTTGTTTCTATGCCTATCTACAAATCTTCCAAGATTAAGCTGTTTGGACAGATATTCATTCTCTATATTCTACAACAAGAAATTGAAACCTAGGGAAGCCAAGATTAAGCTGTTTGGACTTCCCTTAGCTAAAAAAATCATCAAAATGGATTAACTCATCAAAAATGGAACACAACAGCTGCACTTAGACTAGCACACTCTCATGGACACTTCTTTGGCCTCTGTAGAAAATATGGAACATTGTACCATGCAAAGTATGACATATTTGGCATGTAAAAATGTCGATCATGAAAGATGAATACCTGCTGTAGCAGGAGGCTAACATAATGTCTGAGGATTGTTTACTTTGTGGCCTGGTGGACGATATCTCTACACTGTGATGCCTTTCTAGCTCCTGTCTATGTGAGCTAGTTGATGTATCCACCACTGGGGAAGTCTCTTGGCTGACTACCCTATCACCTCTTAGACTGTCTGTTGTTTCTTCAATAATTTCCTCTTCCGACAGAGGATTCAACCTTTGTCTCTTTGCTCCTGGATTCTCAGCAGGTCCACTGATAGGTGTGGCCTCTTCTCTGTCTCTTTTCTTGCCTTTTTTTCTGATTTAGAGGAGTTTGTAAAGCTGGGATTTCTTCTGCCTTAGATTGGGCTAGAGGAATTTGTACTTGTTCCTGTTCTCTGGACCCCCCTGGCTGATCAGTCATGATTGGCTGTTCTGTTGTTTCCACCTCTTTGCCCTTTGAAGTCCCTGTGATTGATGCGTTGGTTCTTTGTGCAGGCTGCTGAGAAGTTCCAGCAGAGGATGTCCCAATTCTTGATTGTTGAGGCCACTTGAAAGATACCTGTCCAAAAGAGTCCAAGTCAAGGGTTTTTTCAAGATATTTCATAGCTTTTTCCATCTTTTCTTGTTGACTAATTTCCTCTATTAATGTCCCTTCTACCCATTCTTCCTGATTTGTGTATTGTTCAATTTCTGGAATCCTATGATGTATGTATATTGATAGCCTGTTTCTTACGATTCTGTCACTTATGAAACTATATGGGTCATATGGTACCCACTGAAAACTCTTCTTGAATTTAAGGTGGTCTTGTAAGATCTGTTCAGCATCTTTCTAGGCATCACTAGAATTTATGACATAAGGGCTTAACTGATTTCTTATTCTTAGCTGAGCCTGTAGAAATTTTGAATAATTTAACACATATTACAGAGATTATCCTGATCATACAATTATAAGCAGAACATGTACAATACATAATCTCCTCTACGTTGATCATCAATTTACAGAAGCATAAACATTCACAGGCACACATAGAAGCATCAATCAAACTCATTAACACAGTATGTATCCCGGGGAAAGCATCTCGCTAAAAACCCCACACTATCTGTATATTATATTGATTGAATCATGTAACATTACAAAGTACAATGCTTATCACAAGCATTCTAGTACCATCTCCACTTGTTACACACAATACAACTCAAATCTGATCTCCAAATCTATTCCATTGCTTGCCTGCCTCTCTAGCTCAATACCTGTTCAAGAACTAATGAGAATGGCTTCCCAAACTCGTATTTCACCTCAAAATAATCACTCACACTTTGTTGGACGTGAGAAAAGGCTACAATACTGGGAAAATACGTGAGCAAACTCATTGGCATCCTCAATCCCTTGATTGTGCAAGATCTGGTGCACAACTATAGTCACAACTGATAGCAATTTGATTCTCTACCACCTGTCCTTGTTGAACTGAACATGCACTGACATGCAACTCAGTTAACTAATGTATTCTATAGTTTCATTATGAGTTAATAACTTGTGAATTAATTAATAACTAATTCACCCAACTCATCTCTAGTCTATTGATCAGTTAGACTAAATACAACTAGTTTAACAAAGCTAAAGTGAACACAACTCCATCAACTGCACCTCCAGTCCACTAAACTCAACTCACTTGAGTTCTAACTGAAGTCATACATGCAACAACTCAACTGACTCATAAGAAAAGCGTATTTCCTTCTGACAGCTGCATGTGCCACCTCTATAGCTCAAACTGAAGTGCTCCAAGAGAATAAGATCAAGTTTATAGTCCAAATATTATTATGAGACAATAATATTTGACTTTTTTTATTTTTGACAGCCAGTCTAAAAATAGGCTTTGATCACTCACACTGTGATCACTCACACTTTGATAAAAAATAGAAGTCCATCTATTTTTCCCAACTTGACCAATCATCCATAAACAACAACCTGCAATCCATAGACATGATCCATATGTCTAAAAATAGACTTGCGCCAAAAATAACTTGCGGGCCCACTTAGTGAAGGCGACTCTTTTCACTAAGCTCCATCACCTTGTTGCACTCTCAACAAGCATTTCTTGTTTCACACTTTTCAACAGAGACTTCTTCTTTACATTACAAAATTGGTTTAAATCTGCATAGATGAGCTGCCTGAAATATTCTAATGCAAATAACCTCATAGGCACATATCTAGGTAACTTGAATGGGCATAGTTCACATCCATATATTTTGATTTCAGTGTGATTTTGGTAAAGGTACCAGTCACATATCCTGTACTGTTTTGAAAGCTGCAAAATCTTTTTCATATCACCAGTGATCCTGGGAGGAGGAGCCCCTATCAACAGAGTGGAGGCTGGGTGTACAAATAAGTCAATGAATTCACTATAGGTATAAGGGGAGTCACAGTCATGGAAAACTGAGCTCCAAAAGATTACAGACCTCCGATTTCCCTTTGAGTCCAGTTTCTTGATGGGAAATGGAAAGCTGTCTGGCTTATAATATAACAACAGATGGTATATATAAGAGGTGTATTTGAAAACCCCTTCTCTATCCAAATTCAGGAGTTGGTCATGGATTTTGTTGGCTATAAAAGTGGCATAGTCATACTTGACAGCAGGGGGCTGTCCTGGAGTAAAGATAGATAATAGAACCAGGGTGATATCATCCACGAATTCATTGGACCTAAATCCCAAGATCAAGGATATCATGTCAAGAATGAGTTTTCCAGTCTCAGTGAACCAGACATGCAAATAGGGAGGTGGGCCTTGGGGCTGGCAGTTTGGTTTCATGAACATCTGAGCAATACGAGTTATCTCTGAGTTGGGAAATTGAGAGGCCTTTTCAAGCAAAAATCCCATGGACAGATGAGCAAGGGGCTCTGTGGAATGGAAATGGATCATTTCATTGATAGATTCAGCAGTTATGGAGAAAAGGACAGTCTGTGAAGGTGACATAACTGCTCTGTGGATAGGGTTATAATTTGCACAGCATTGGTGAATGATATCTGGAAAAACATGGACTGTGGGAAGAAAGTACATGGGAAGGTTTGATTCCCATAGTCCAAAAATGTCAGAGTTTCTTAGATGACTATCTCTGATTTAGCAGAAGGTCTGAAGATGATTGTTGTCACCAGTTGAGTCTTTTATTTGGAAATCTTTGTCGGCCAAGGGTAGATAATTCAAGTCTTTATGAGGTGCATTCAGGGGTGTGACATTGAGGGCTACGGGGGCTTCCATGTTTGGTTCTTGTGTATTCAAACAGGAATTTGGGCTTTCTGTGGAGAATTGGACTAAACAACAGGTTTCAAGGCCTCTTATGGACTAAAAAAACCGATTTCAACTCAGAGTTGGCTTTTTTAGGTAGAATTCTCTGCGGAAAAGTGGAATTGCAGTTATGTAGGGTAAACGTGGATAAATACCTGGATTGCAGAGGTATAACTGTGAATTTGTAGGGCGAATGATAGACCGCCAAGCACGACGTTGGACTTTCTTGGCTGGGTGATGGGCTAACTACTTGAATAGTCGACCGGACGTACTTTGCATGGAGCACAGTTCGCAGAAAATCAGCACAAAAATGACATTTTATCGTTTATTTAACGAAAATTGACTTAGCGGGTAATTTTTGGCATTTATTGAGCGGATGACGTTAGCATGACGGGACATCTTGTCACGTAGAAGAGGGTACGGGACGGTGATGTGGCAGCGATGTGGTGGATGGTCAACGAGAGGGCGGTAAGTGGTTTACCCCAGACTGCTTATGGGTTAAAGCGGTTTTGGATGAGAGGGTCGCGAGCAGCGTGGGTGGTCGACATGCATCCTGGTACGGGCGGCGATACCGCCAATTCCCCGGACATTAAAGTGCAGCAGTGGAGGGGGTCGCGATACAGATCTCGACCGTTGGATCTGGAGCTATTGATCTAACGGGCAATGGTCAACGGAGGTGGAAGATGGTTACGACGGGGCGGTCCGATATAATAAATGTTAATAAATCATATCGGGGCTGCGTTTATTGGTTGGCAGGGTGATTTGTTAATTGATTAACATGGGGTTAATTAATTTCAAAACTGTGCGGGGAGGTTATTAACTGGTTCCGAATGAACTATTAATCCCTTATTCTGTTAAGACTATGGTCGTATTTCGACCAGGGCAGGATATTAAATATTGCGGGGTTTTTATGTTATATATACATAATATGGGTAGGGAAACATTTACAAGGGATTTAATATAATAATGTTAACAGTTAATATGAATTTATGAAATAAAAAAAAGCGCTAAGTTATAAAGTTTAACAACTTAGGCTTAAGAAAAAAAAGGTTTCTATGTGATTTTGTACAATTTCCTAAGTAAAAAGGGTTTTACTTAGGCTTTTTATGAAATGAGATGGAGTGAGTTGGGAATATTGAGCAGGTCTCAATATCTCTGGGGGGAGATTAGTAAGTAATTTTGCAAAAGGATGGAGGGGAGTTAATCATGCTTTGCTTGACCTGGATCTAGACACCTGCCATGATACTTGTGATAATAATAAGATGAACAACTTGAGAGACAAAATCAACTACAAGTATGCTTCTGCAACACCAAAACTGCCTACCCAGCCCACTGTACCTAACATTTTTTCTTCTTTTTCTTTGGGTGCACTTGGACTGGCAAACCCTTTTCAATCTTCTTTTCCTTACATGATAAACCTATCTAAATCTGCCCTTATCTCTTCCAAGGGCTCGGATTAAACAATTGAGCACCTTTGCTTCTCTACCTATCTACTTATCTTCCAAGTTTAAACAGTTTGGACAGATTTTTTTTTTTCTATCTCTAAAACAGGAAATTCAAACATGAATTGGCCAAGATTAAGCTATTTGGCCATTCATTAATTGTGGTAAAAAGTTCAACAAGGTGTACATGATGCTTCGTTTACAGAAAATGAAATAGTAGTGGCATTTTGACTTGCACACTTTCCTGGTCCTTTCTATTTGGGGTTCATTTCTTTTCACTTTTTCTTTTCACCATTTCTCTTTTCACCCTTTGATTTTTCTTTTAGGGTATACCCTCTTTACATTTTTTAAATTTTTTTATTTTTTAGAATATGGAAGACCTTTGCAACAAGAAAAGGTATGAACATATTGCAGAGCTAATCAAGTCAATCATGAAATATGACACCTATTGGTATAGAAGCATAACACCTAGTCCTTCTGGTAGTGATCTTATTTCCATTGAAAGTTTGGTAGATAATTTTGTTACTCCTTCCAATCCACCTTTGACCTATCCACTAGGACCTGAGTTTTTGCAACTGAATCCTAACGGTTCCAAACCAACCTATACTCATGTTCCTTTGTCAACGATTTATCCTGTGGTAAAATCCAGTCATCCTTATCCTCTACATTAGTAATATCAGCTACCATGCCAACATTTCCACTACTTAATGTGGTTGCACCTACTCCTTCATCTACACCTCTCACATCTTCTTGGGGCCTTCCACCAGTTTCATGTATAACTTCCACAAATTTCCTGAATTTTTCCCTCCCTACATTTCCATTTACATTGACCATGGTTATTCATCCTAGTCAGCTGATAGTGTGAAGAATCTTTTCTCCTAGCTTTTCTCAACCTACTATTCCTATCCCTCAAATAGGTGTTGTAACTTCTGGAAATATGTTGGGGTTGGGGGGGGGGGGGGGGTTGCGGGGGAGGGGTTAATCAGTTTTCCTAACCATCTTGGAGGCAACATTGCTTCTAGTATGTTGTAAGCCTGGTACAATTCATTATTTGGAGGGCGCCACCTTCCAACATTTTTCCTGGAGTGGCTAATTTACTAGTGAGTAAACCTACTGCTAGTACCGTTGCTTCTATGAGTCATCCTACTTATGCCAGTGATACCACTCAGGATGGTCCATCCTTTCCTCTTAGCTACAACCCTTTTAGAATACATGCTCTCGGGGGTCCATTTATCTATAGGGGAACTTATTGTAGGGGGTAAACGCCTTTTACCAATTATGCTAGCCCACATACTTTATATGTTGGGACAAATCCTTACAAAGGTCAACAACTGCTACATCATAATCCTTATATGTGGGGATCTCAATGTTGTTCGGTTAGTTCTCCTGCTTATGACCCATTCAACTGACTTCATAATCGATTTATATCTTATCTTGATTTATTTGATTTGGCTAAGTTAACCAATGACCCCATTAGACATTATCCCTGGTGGCACCCTATGCCCGCAAAATTACGTTCTGACATACCCAAATTTGAAGGAAAACCTGGGGAGAATATGTCTACTCACATTACCAATTATCACCTATGGTGTTCATCCAACTCCTTAGTAGATGATTCAATTAAAGTTCACTTTTTCTAATGGACTTTGAAGGGGGATGTTGCCAAATGGTACATTGAATTGGACACAACATCCTACAATGAATTTTCATCATTAGCCCAAACTGTTTTGACAAAATTTCAGTTGCCTACGTGGTACGATATTAATTCTTCTCTCTTGTCAAACATTAAACAAGATGATGCCACATTTGTTTTTGATAATATTCATGAGTGGCATCATCGCAAGGCGCTGGTGCAAACCAAGCTTCCTAATGAGATTTTTCATAAATGGTTTATTTGATCCTTAAGACCTGAAATTTCCAAAGATGTGTCCATGTTTAGGGAAGTCACTGAGGAGAAAGCTATCTTATCTTCCCAACAACTGGATTTTATTTATTCATAGTCATGCATACTTTATGAAGTACTACCTAATGCTCCTATGTAACAATGCATGTTAAAAATTCATGCAAAAAAATATAAGACCAAAGTCATGGGACACATATTCCTATATTAATGGTCAGAAAACCATCCTAGTGGTGTTCATTTAAGTTATTATAGCTAATGGAAAAGGAAATGACAAAGGCTTTGGAAAGGAAAAGTGACATTTATTGGAATTTTATTTATGAAAATAAAAGAAAATAGGAGAAAAGGAAGGTGAAAGGTCACAGGTTGCATGTGAGGAGGAAAATGAAGGGAGATAAGGGACATTCAAGAAAATAGAGGCCTCATAGATGAAAAGGCTTTTTAGGACCAATTAGTAACCTTTTGTCAGTTTAGTTTGGATCTCTCTCTTTATTCTCTCTCTCTCTCTCACTCTTGAACACTTAGATTTTTCATGGAGCACTACAACATTGGATCAAGAAAGGAAAAGAAGGAAAATGAAAAAAAAGATTAAGCAAGGAAGAGTAGGATCTAGCAGCTACAGTGCGATTATTTGTAGGTGTCGATTTTTATGTTTGATTTCCTTGCTATTTTTTGCATGCATGGTTATGCATGTTTGTTCTTGGTTCTCTTGCTGCCATTAGAAGGGTTTTGCCAAGTGTGACAATGTTTTTTAGCCTAGCCTTGCCATTTCTAGATAGTCTTGATGTGATGGGGTTCTCATGTTTTGGTGGAGCTGGATTGCTAGATGGATTTGAAACTGAGTGAGGTGGATCTCTGAAAGGAAGAACACATAGATTAGTGATCCCTGAATTGGACTATGGATTGCAATAAAGCCTTGGCCTAGTAACCCTTGAACTAGACTATGGGTTGCGGTAAATCCATATTTTGTGTTGCCTCAATGGGCCTTGGATTCCTCGACTAGTGAATTGTGGGATATACGATAAAGACTAGAGGTGGGTTCCCTTGATCAGGCCTAGGAATCCTTGGTCAGTGAATAGCAGTATATATGGTAAATCCTAGAGGGTGGTGTCTTGATTATGACCTAGTGATCCCTAAGTCAGAGTGTGGATTGCAGTAAATCCTAGAGACTAGGAGGCAGTAAAATTCGTCATGGTGTAGGTGGATAAATATGGTGTCATCCATGCTCATTTAGTTCTTTTTTTGGTTATGAGTCCCACATTCATGCTTGGAATATGGCATGGGGGTGATTGGCTGAAAGAATGATTTGGTTTAGGAAATCTACGGTCGGGTGGTTCATGGAAGTACTAAACCCGGTTGGATTTTGCATTCATTAATAAGAGTTCCTTCTCTTTGGTATTTCATGTGTAAATTTACTAGTTTGTATGTGGATTATATTGCTATTGTATCCTTATTATTTGCATTTTTTATATGTTGGTTATGAGTATGTTTTATGACAGTGATGATATATGGCTCTCATCATTTTTTGATTTGTAAATGAATGAAAGATGAATATATGACCTAATAGATGGTAATATAGCTAATGTGACAAGGAATTAATGCTTCTTAGCAACTTTAAAATAAGTATGAGACCCTTATGCTTAGATATGTTGTTGAAACCTATAGATTTCATATTTGTTATATGTTTTATGAAATGGATGTCATGGTTCATCTTGGTTAGGTCAAGTCCTTGATCACTTTTTGTGTTAGAGTCTTTGTCTTGGTGTCATTTGTTGTCTTGGAAAGTATCATAAAGTTTTAGGCAATGGTTTAGAGACTAGCCTTGAAAAAGTGGCTTAAATCATGTAGTCTCTAGTACAAAATTAGCTAAAAAAAATTGCAGTCTCTCCCTTGTAGGCATTGTGGGAGTGACTAGAGGGTCCTAGTTGCATGCATTCCCATGTCATGGGAGTGACTTGGGGTTTAGTTCATTGAAAGGCTAGGTTAACTCAGGTTTTGGGCAACTGGAGTGGTGGATTAGCTCCTAGGGGTCCTGTAGCACCCGAGGGAGGTTTGTGAAGCATTGGTTTGTCAGTTGCACTTCCTTAACTCCACTTAGGGAGTCGAATCATATCATAGTAACTCTTTGTCACATGTTTACATTGGTGGACCAGTTAGCTTGGGTAAATGTGGGAGGAGAGTGTTATAGAGTGGTATTAGTGCCATGAGGGGAATTTTGAGGTCTAAAATGGGCCTCCTAAGGAAATTATAAAATAATAGTGGAAATAATAAAATAAGATTAGATTAGATCATCAAATTTTAGATGGAAAAAATTAAAGCTATTTTTTCAACTCATATTTTCAATCTATCTCCCTATGGGTTTACTCAAATTTCGAGCAGCAACACTTGTTGGATGCATAATTTGATTCATCATCAAAGGAGTACCCATGTTGCATACTTTTGATGAACCCTGCTACATGAAAAATGTGAAATACATGAAAAACATGATTGCAATAATGTTTTTTCATGTAGGAGGGTCCATTGAAAGTATGCAACATGGGTACTCCTTGGATGAGGAATCAAATTTTGCATCCAGTGAGTGCTCCCACTCAAAATGTGAGTAAAACGTTAGGGATATAAGTTGAAAATACAAGTTGAAATAGAAGTTTTATTATTTTATTATATTTTAAACTTTTTACATTTTTACTCCAAAAATGGTGAATCGTTCCCCATGGTTGACATCATCATCTTGAATCTTATTGGTTCTTATAAATTTTATGTTGGTTGTACATTTTTATTAGGAGGCCCACTTTAGACCTTATAATTCCCCTAATGATGGTTCAACACTTGGACTGGATGGGCGGAATGTGTTTGTCATGCATGCATGTAGGATGTATATGTGCTTTTTGTGTATGCATAGTGGTAGTCATTGTTATAATTGTGTTTTCAGGTAGAAGTTGATGTTTTTTTGTTAGGATGTGATTGTCATGAATGCATGTTGGTTGTATATGCATTTGTTATGCATGTCAATGTCTATATGTTGTTATGCATGCATTGTCATGGTTATAGTTATGCATGTATAGTAGGTAAAAATGCATTGTGAGGTAATTGTATGGTAGTTTGTGTCATTATGATTCTAATGTGTTGGCTAAGATAGAGCAGGAGATGCAAACCATTAGAGCGAGGTTGTAGCACTAAATGTCGGGGTAAGTGGAGATCAACATACATGTTTGTATGTTGAGTATGTAGGTTTCTTGGTTAATGGTTGTTATAAGAATTAGGGTTATGTACGTGTATGTTAGTTAATGGTTTTTGCAGTTATATGTATGATAGATGTTAGTTAATTAGTGTGATCATATGTACATGCGTCAGTTAGTCATGAAGGATAGTAACTTGTTTTTATGTGCATTATGGTCATATGCAGGATGGTTATGGTCATTGCAACTAAGATCTTATTGTTATATGTATCATGCTAATTTGGATTGGCCTTTGCAGATGGTTAGGGTTATGACATTTAGGTATGATTCGACCTAATAATGTGTTGTACTAATCTAGACTGATTGTGCATATGTGATTGTTAGGCATGAATGATAATTATTTATGAGTTTATGATGTGAAAATGTTAGCTAGTTACTGTTATGGATATCATAACCTTATGTATGTATGACTTGATTTTGTTGTGAAGTTATATCGTGTTAATCTAGATTGATTGTGTTGAGAAGATAACCTCTCTTGAGATCCATTAATGTATGAATTTTCTTATGTCGTCTATTTGGTGTTTTAATGTTTGATTATGTCATCTATTTGGTTTTTGAGTGTTTAGTGTCTATCATGTCGTCTATCTTTTTTTTGAATGTTTGATTAGTAGCATGATATAATATTGTATCCATAAGATTGCATGAAGAAATGATATTTTTTTCAAGATGGTTGTACTAACACATATGTCCCGAGACAGTTGATATGTACAGGCATGTAAGAGGGTTCTAGTTGTAGTAATGTGATTAATGATTGTGAGTTGATTTTTGATTATGACATGGTTGTTACAATTTGTAAATGTTTATTTAAAATTAATAGATATGTTGTCTTTGTAGAAAATCTTGTAGATTCACAAGTGCATGCAATGTACTAAATAAAAAGACAATAATCTACTTCTACTTTCAACTAGCGGAATCCAATAGATCGATGAAAATAATATGAACAAGATGAAGATAAATCAATGGCACATAACAAAATAAATATCCGAGGAAAGCCACAACTCAAAACCCCACTATCTGTATTGCATTAAATCAGAAATACAAGATGATAATATAATGCTTGTTCTCACAAGAACAATCCCAACACTTAGTATGATCAATCTCCTAGCTCACAAGAAATATCAAGCCAACACTTAGCCTCTTGTGCTGCTCTCCTATGGCTGATTATCACATATTAATGGGAAACCGATGCCTCCAAAACTGCATAACCCATTCAAGGTTTAGTTCCGGATTGCACGCACCGTCTGTACAACTAGGAAAATTATACTACTGATAGTGCATTGTCCCTACACTCTAGTCTCAACTAGGTCTTTCTCAGAATCTACATGCATGAGTTTCTAATGAGGGAATCTTTAGTTAACTGGAGTAGCACTAGTTAATGCATTAGTACACCAGCTGACTGTTAACTCACTATTAGTTCCTCAAATAATTTGGAACTAATTTAACTGAACTTAAATTAGTAAACTGAGTTATCTAATTAAAACTCGCAATTAACTCATACTGAACCCCTAAAATATAGGGAGAACATATACATGACTTCATAAAGACTTCCAACTTGAAATTCCTAAGTTAACTATGTCAACTTAACTTAGTTAACTATTACAACTTTCTATCAGAAAAAAATTCTATTTTAATTCAAGGAAAAATGAAAGTGGAATTTATGGATTCTATTTTTAACATTTCTTGTTGCTATTTTCAAAAATCCCTCTAAACAAGAAAGGAATTCAATTCGATCTTGATCCTGAACCTTTGGAATGTTCTGCATGCAACACTTCTCTCTAGTGTTGTTGCTACAACAACTCCAAAAACAAAAAAACATCCAACCTGAATCAATATGATGCATATGTCATCAAATTCTCTGACTATTATTGCCTTTGTCGACTAAAAACTCTACGCTTCTGTTGACTCTGCCTTTCTGCACTGTTGTCAGACCTTTTTTTCTCTCTTCAGTATTTGGCTCCTCTAGCCTCCATCACTTTAATGTCTAACTGCATCAATCCCACTCTTTCCTCCTGCTACTATGTACTTTGGGCTCCTGTAGCAAGGTACGATCCATGAGATAAAACCTCTCAATGGAACCTGCCCAATTTCAGCCCTCTAGGGACTATCACTTCTCATCATCCCACCTCACACCTGGAGGTATGGTTCCATGTGATGCCTCAACTCACTTGGCTCGAAATTTCCCCTTATTGGAGGTCTCTGCATGAGTGGATGCCTCCACTCAGTCTCCTCTCAGCTTCTCCAATTTTGGCTTCTCCACAATTGTCTGAGACTACTTCTAAGACTACTTCTTTTCTTCTTGAGTGGATCTCTCTAGTTGGTCTCCTCTCAACTTCTCTAATTGTGGCTACTCCATAATTTCATGAAGTTGCTTCTGAGGCTTCTTCTAGGGCTACATGTTAAGAGTTAGTTAACTCTCCCTCTTAACCACCAATCCTTAAGGCTTTGCATGCATCTTGAACCTCAAGAGCATACACGTTCTTGACCCATGAATTGATCTATTCCACTTGTCCTATGGTGATGTGTCTAAGGAAAACCTTTCCCTTACTAAAAACCACATCATAGCCATGTTCTTCCAATACTGTAACTGAAACAAGATTCTTCTTTAGTCTTGGAACATACATCACACATGTGATCCTGAGAGGGGGGCCAGACTCCCTCTGAAAGGTAACCGTACCAATCTCGATAGCTCTACACCTTTCTTCATCTCCAAACTCCATGCTCTGCTTGAGGTATTTCTCCTTAAAATCACTAAAGAGATCTCTATTCCCCGCCATATGGAATGAGGAACCGCTGTCAAGATACCACACGCCTCCCATGGCAGTGTCATCCATGCATGTAATGAGAGTGAAATCGAGTTCGAATTGTGAAGCTAGAGCTTCACTTGTTGCCACTACTGTCAGCTCCTTCTTGCTTTCTTTCTTCTGTGGGCATTTCTTGGCATAGTGCCCATGCTCGTGACAGTGAAGAAACTTGACTTTCGTCAAGCCCATCTTCTTTCCACCCTCCTTGCCTTGGGACTCCTTTCCCTTGGCCTTCCTTGCCTTACTTGCTAGGGTAAAATCCTCTTCCTCTTCCTTGGAAGAGGTTCCAACTTTGGTGTTCCTCCTGATCTCATCCTGCATCAAATCTGACCACAATTGTTCCCAATCTCGTAGCTTCTCCCAACCATTCACAAATTCTTGATAACTATGCCAACTCTTTGGTAGTCCTAGAAGAGAAAGACTCACCATATCATCCTCAAAAATAGTGATTCAAACACTTCCAAGTTCATCCCGATAATGAGTAAACTTGGTCAAGTAATTTGGAATTGAGTCACTCACCTCCATCTTGATTTTTCGAAGTTTATGTTTCAGTGCCAAATTCCTATGGTCATTGCTATTCTAGAAAAGGTCCTTCAATGCTTTCCACATAACATGCAGATTTTCCTTCCCATGGAGACTCGAGACAATGTGGTATCAAACTTCCTCAAGGATTATTTGCCTCGCCCTTGCCACATACTTCTTCCATTCGGCCAGATTCTGAGCATCCGATGCTGATGGCTGAGGAATGTCCTGATCAATGAATTCCTTCAAGCCATTATCCTCCAACATGGGCTCCATCTCGTCCTTCCAGGCTATATAATTTGAGTTTCCATCCAAGGCATACTCGAGCTGCAAATCGTAGAACGCCATCTGCCGATCCTGAAGTATGAAATGAAAATTCGAATTTCACATGTAACCCAAAACTAAAAACTTCAAAATCTCCTCTAATATATTGTTCTCAGCTCCGATACCATGTATAAAATCCTATAGATTCACAAGCTCATGCAATGTACTAAAGAAAAAGACAAGAATCTACTTCTACTTTCAAATAGCGGAAGACCATAGAACGATGAAAACAATATGAATAAGAAGAAGATAAATCAATGGCACATAACACAATAAATATTTGGGAAAGCCAGAACTCAAAACCCGACTATCTGTATTGCATTAAATAAAAAATCCAAGATGATAATATAATTCTTGTTCTCACAAGAACAATCCCAGCACTCAGTATGATCAATCTCCCAGCACACAAGCAAGCTCAAGCCAAAACTTAACCTCTTCTCTTGCTCCCCAAGACCCTATTTCCTTACGAAATTCATATGGTTGATTATCCCATATTAATGGGAAATCAGTGCATCCAAAACTGCACAATCCCTTCAAGGATCAGTTCTTGATTGCATGCACCATTTGTACCACTTGGAAAATTATACAACTGATAGTACAATGTCCCTACACTCTAGTCTCAATTGGGTCTTTCTCAGTAATCACATGCATAAGTTTTTGATGAGGGAATATTCAATTAACTGGAGTAGCACTAGTTAATGCATTAGTGCACCAACTAACTTTTAACTCACTATTAGTTCCTCAAACAGTTTGGAACTAATTTAACTGAACTTAACTCAGTAAACTAAGTTATCTAATTACAACTCACAATTAACTCATATTGGACCCCTAAACTATAGGGAGAACATATACATGACTTCAGAAAGACTTCCAACTCGAAATTCCTAAGTTAACTAAGTCAACTTAACTTAGTTAACTATTACAAGTTCCTATGAGAAAAGTATTCGATTTTAATTCACAATTTAATTCCACGACAAATTAAATTGGAATTTCTAGATTTTATTTTTAACATTTCTTGTTGCTATTTTCAACAGTCTTGATCTTTGGAACATATGATTGACATATGTGAACAGTGGCAGGGAAACACACTTGGTATTAGCATGACCAGGTAATAGTTGAAATGTTTATATAACTAATAGTTGGGTGTTGGCTTATTGTGGCCTCACCCAGGTTCAGAGTTTATTTAGCCAAACAAATCTCGGTACTACTGGCCCTTTCAGCAACAGTCCGTGGAGTGTGGAAAGAGGTCTCACCTGAAGTAGTATGGGAGACTGATAGAACCAGGTTTTTGCACCTTGGAGATGTTTGATGAGTTCAAGTGGTCCGTGATTTGACCCTATGTGCAGGTTTCTTCGCGCACCTTCCGGTACCTCGCAACCTGATGTACTGCCTTCGCGCAACCTTACCTAGGGGCTAAAAATCGTGCTCTGCGTTATTACCTAAGAACTTACTGGTATTCCAATGTTAGTTAATTATCTTTGCATACTTGAGTGTTTTAAGTATACTTAACAATATAAACCATTCATACAGGTGCGCACAGTAAATAAACAATATATTTGCAAATTATATCAATCATTCATTAACCAAAGAACAAATACATATAATTATAACAAAACTTCTATTTATTAATTCCTTCCTCGATTACAGACTCGACTTCACCCTGCGCACTTAGCTCCAAGGGTTCGCGCACTCAGCTGCGGACTACTAGGCCTCTGCGCACTCAGCTGCAGAGCCTTCTCCTACTCTATGACCCAAAGACACACTTCAACTTGCGACTCAGTCACTTAGACTTGTTTTTCCTCCTCCTCTACTCTTCTTAAAGCATCGCTCTATTTATACAATCACATGGTCCTCGGAGCATGGGTAGGTCTATCCAGCTGACATTACATTACAAAACTAGGGTAGACAACCCTGTGACTCTATCATACTTTCACGGCCTACGCCCACAATTCGCGAAGCTTGATAATAAGATTCGGTCAAAACTTGGGCTTTGAGCCCCAAAACATGCCTTGGGGGGATTCCATGCCCAATAGGCACCCAACACAAACATCGTGACTCACCCTCAAGTTACTCTGTCGGTGTGACGATCTTTGCGTAGAGTCCCGCCAACTGTTCTCAAACTGCGCGGAGGTCAGTAATGTAAAGAGCTGCTGCTTGCTGGATCTGCTGCATATGCTGTTCTGAGACCTCTGTGTTGGGAGTGCTTCTCTACATCAATGTGTGCATCCCTTGTATGTGTTCGAGCTTGCCTTTGATATCTACTGTGATGGTAAATGCCTCATCGATCCAAGGTTGGACACACGCTTTTAGGACTGCTTCCTTATGTCATGCCACATCCACCTACTCCTTCAGTGCTTTAGCCTGCTGCATCCCTGCAAGCCTTTGGCTGAGGACCATTGTTTGCACAATTACTTGGACACTGTCATACTACTGTTGGAGTTCTCACGCCTCTGTCTCTATGCGCTAGATGTTGGGGTCCTCCTGCAGAGTTGTAAGGACCTTAAGTGATTCTTCCAACATGTTGGTGTAGTCTCGCACTACACCTTTGATTTCCTCCAATTCCATTGTGATAGTGCTAGTGCGCTTTTCTCTGACTTTTGGGGGAGTGGATGGCTACGCCTATAACCACAGCTCAGTGATATGAAGATTCATCTCTAGTTGAACCTTTTTCATTTCCTCCTTAGCCTCGTGGACCCCTACTGCTAACCTGTGGATCCATGCCTCCGCTGGTATATCTGCTAGGATGGCCAATTCCAGAACACTTTGGTAAGCGTAGTCTACCACTTGTACCAGCTTTTGATTTTGCGACACTAATTCGTCATGCTGCAAGCTTAGTTGTTCCATATTTATTTTCTACTCACAGAGGACTTGGAGCGTGTAGCTCTCCCTACTTCATAGCTCTGCAGTTATCTCATCCTGCAACACATATAATGTCTCGTGCAGAAGGGAAGCTAGATTAACCCTGAGACCTTTCAATGTGCTAACAGAAGGCTTGTCAGCCTCATTTGATGTCACTAGTGCCCCTTCTAACAAGACTATGTGTTCTTCATCTGCACGTGCAACATTTGCTTTGCTACTGTGGATCCAACTGCGAGGTTGGTCGAAAGGGTACCAACCTGAGGGGGAAGCACTTGTAATTTCTGCAACTATGCTCTGAGGGCTTCCAACACAATCTAGTTCTCCTACATGAAATCTTGGAGAGCCTCATTGGTGACAACATGCACCATGTCACCGATGCCATGCAGATCATCCTCAGTTAGGGTGATCGGGTCAGTCGACAATTTCGAGGCCTTGACCTTCTTCCGTGACCCTGCCCACTCTACTAGGTGTTGGCGCTTCAGCTATGTTGATGCAGTTTGTGGGTCCATGCCTACTTCTTCTATTTATGCTTCCTCTACTTCTTGCCCTTGCGAAGGCATTGTCTTGCCATTGCCCACCTTCGCGGCTGCTTCCTGTGCTGCTGCTATTTACTTCCTTCTTTTTTCGGCCAACTGTGCGATGCGCAACTTGGCCTCGTCTTTCTTCTTTTGTGCTGTCGACTTCTCGATTTTTGCAATGTTTGGGGAACTCCATTCCAGTGGCCATGCCTCCAAGACATTGAAAATGGAATAGTCAGTGGCTACAAACGGTAGCTTTGTCCACTGCTTCATTGGGTCCTTGCGTGCCCTGATATATATGTTATGCATGTCTGTCTTAAATTCTCCAAAACTCTGCAGACTGTTGTAAACCATGGGTGACAACCATGGCTTATGGTTGATCCACATTCTGATGTTCATCTGCATGAACGCCCAAAAGATCTTGCTATCGCGTATCCTTTTAGCATCCTTCATGGCTTAGAGTGAAGTGTACTTCGTGGCCTCCAGTAAATATCTGTCAATTATGGGGAATTGACTATCTTCTGGCAATTCCCTAGCTACGAGCACTATGGATAGAAACAACCATGCATAGTGGAAAGTTTAGCCCTGTTCCTAGGCTTCGTGGAAATTCTCTAAAAATTCTGTGCAGAGGAATTCATACTAGTTAAACTAGACCCTCTCCATGCACTGCTCAACCAGTACGACCACCAGCACAGGCACCTCGTCTATGTGACACTTGCACATAAAGTTTCCTACGAGGATTTAGGTTGCCACACATATTTCTTTATCGTTGATGCTCTAGATAATGTAGCCCCCCTTCTTCTTTTCAAGCTTTTACTTCTTCTTCATGGCCTCCGCGATGGTCAAATCACCACCCTTCCCTTCTGATATGGCTGCGGGGTCCTCTCCTTTGTATGGAAGTTGGGAGACGCGATGAATCAAGTCTGCCGTGATGGGAATAGGCTCCTCCAACCATAAACACCCATCATGCACCAGTCAGAGTAGCTGCCTGATGATGAAAATGGTTATTGGGGCATGGTGGAAATACGGAACCCAGAGTAGGTTCAGCATCCCGACCTTTTCCACTTCGTGCAACCATTTTCGCGGTTCTAATACCGTCACCACCATCGCATTGTTCTACTTCATGAGGTTTTTGGTCTCAAGGTGAGGGAACTTATCGTGGTCAGCGAGGTCCCATTATTCGAATTTCAGGCTCAACACACAGCCCAGGTACATGCCTCCAAACATAATGCCATCTGGGAGGAGTAGGGTCTGGAGCGAGCTCTTGGTCTCATCCAGGTCCTTGGGAACTTTAGCCTTCCCTTTTCATGGGGGGACATAGGCGGGCAGTTTTTTCGTAGAGTGCATAGACTGAGTATCCACCTGCATGCCTTCATCTTCTTCTTCTGCAATGTTAAGATCCTGCATATCTTCTTCTTCTTCGTCTGTTTCTATAGTGACGACTTTCCCTTTTTTCCTCCATTGGTAGTTTGCTGTGTAGCAGGTTCCGTGGGGACACTCGTACAGGAGCCATTGATTGTTTTTCCTTCTTGGTCTTGGTGTGTGCGGTGATTTTTGGATTTTTGCCGCAATCCCGACAACTTCTGGAACATGCCCCATAGTTAGGGCCTGCACGGCCTCCTCGACAGTCATTTCTATTATGTCCATAACATCCTGAGCAGTTTCCATAATCCTCATCCAGAATTCTAGCACTCGCTAACTTAGGGGATCAATCAATGCTTAGCTCACAACACTCAAGGCTCTGCTCAATCGCTCAATTTGCAAATGACCAAGTGTTGTTTTTTGGCTAGCCCTTTGTATTTTATAGTTCTTTTTGAATTCGAATTCGAATGTTCCCCACAATTCCAGTTCATTAATGCTTTCCTGGTGACAGATTTTCCCAAATCTTGCCCATAAATCGCGTCTTAAATGCCTGCAACCCGCTTCATTTGGCCTCAAGTCATTCATCCCATCGTGAATAGTGACTTCAACGGTCACTTTCTGGCCAACCCACGCAGCAGCTCAACCCCCTGTGTGTGGTCGCAGACCTTGTGACTCTTTGCTTCTGCGTGCATCTCCAATATCGCGCAGCTCACAGGCAGAATAGTTTATAGTCCCATGCTCCATTCCAACTGCCTAGAGCGCTAAGACTATCCTTCCCTCAGCTAGTCAGGTGGTCGCACCACCCGTGAAAAGTTTCATTCGATTATTCATCATGTTGCTTGGAGAATCTCTACCTTTTACTACTATGGTTGGCATCGCGTACTTTATTACTTGCAACGCACTACCCTAGTCATTATGTTTAGCAATATGCAGTCCAAGCCAAGGCATTAGACTGATAAATTTGTGACAATAGGCCTTAACCCTATCATCATGATCGCACACACCTTGCCTTATCATTCTGGTCTTTTTGCCAAGAAAATCTTTCTTTATTTCGTGCTCCATCTTCTTGACTTCCATGTCCATCAAAGTGCTTTTCTTCATTAATCGTCCTCTTTCTTCTTCAAGTTTGTGGAGTCTAAGGTTTCTCCATTGAATGTCTTCCTCAAGTTACATGCGTTCTGTTTCTTGCGGCTGTGTGATCCCTTCGTTCCGGGCTTGACGAACCATCGTATCTACTGGTGTGTTGGGCATGGAATCCCCCCACAGTAGGTTTTGGGGCTCAAAGACCATGTTTTGGTCAAAGATGTTGCAAAACTCCACGAATTGCGGGCGCGGAGCGCGAAGTGTACAATTCAGTCATAGGGTTGTCCACCCTAAACATTGTATTGTAAATTAGTGTAAAGTCGGCCTACCCATGGTCCACGGATCATGGGATTGTATAAATAGAGTGAGGCTCTAAGTTGTAAAGTTAGTGAAGAAAGGAGGAATAGATGAATAGTGAAGGAATAGTTTGAGCTTAGAGTAGAGTTCTAAGTGTTTTGGGTTGTAGTAGTAGGAAGAGGCTCTACAACTAAGTGCACAGAGGCCTAGTAGAGTCCGCAGCTGAGTGCGTAGACCCCTGCAGCTGAGTGCGTAGGATGGTGTTGGGTTTGTAAGCAAGATTGAGGATTAATAAAAGAGAAGTTGATTTCTATTCCTATGTATTTGCTGTGCATTATATTCTTTATGTTTGTATTTGGTTATGTATTGTGTGCATTGATATAATTGATATATATGCTTTAATAACCATAAATCTTACACACACAAGTTAAGTAATCAGTTAATTAACAAGGATCATGGGTATTAAACGGGTCGTGCCCCGAGTAGGGTTGTATAGAAGCCACACCGTAGGTCGCGAAGGGATCACAGGTGCGCGCCGCAAAATCCCATCAAACATCCCCAGGGTGGAGAAACCTGGTTCTAGCACCCTCCCATACTACTTTGGGTGAGACCTTAGTCTGCGCTCCACGGATTGTTGTCGAAAGGGCCAATAGTACCGGGATTTGCTTGGCTAAATCACCTCTGAACCTGGGTCAGGCCCCACTAAGCCAACAAATGGTTCCATTGCTGGGACTAGGATCTGCATAAAGGATGTCTGATGTCGTGCCACTGGAACCCTACAAAGAAAGAAATTGAAGAGTGGTTGGACAAGAAGATTCACGAGTTCACAGCGTAGGAAAACAGAAATCCGCGAGTATCTAAGGAACAGTGGTTGGATCGCTACTTGTACACTGAAATCCATGAGATTTTCTTTGCATCTTTTCTGTCAGAGCTGTATGAGTGGATCGTGAAGTTAGTAGATAGCCAAGGAAGGTGTAGGCTCAACAAACCAATAGTGTGGACTCTGGAACTAGTGAACAGACTAGAAGCCTTAGAAGATAAGATAGCGCGAGTTGTGGACCACTAACTCGACCGAATAATAGAAGGATTTATCACTTAGTTCGTAGTGGACAGGAGTGTCAGTTATAGCGAGGCAGAGCGACATTTTCTCAAGGGACTGCAAGGTAAGTATATTAAATCTTTGAACACTTAGATTAAGATGCTATTATGTGAAAAGCAGGTTATGCGAATAAATTAATGTTTGGGACTACGCGGAGTGGAAAGATCTACAGAAGCGGAAGTAGTGAAGAATTATAAAATAGTCCCTTAATTTCACCCTCATGGGAGAGCGAGGACGAGCTCGTGAAGGTTTCTTCGAGAAGCATGGTCATTTTGATAAGGCAGTGGATTCCATGTTTACCACCTCCACCCACAGTGCTAGCCGCTTCACCCCCCTCACCTCCATCTCCACCCACTCCTCCTCCGCCACCTCCACAGTTCAGTATAGCGAGTGCAATCAAACTACCAGTGTTCAGCGGAGTAGGGAATGAAGATCCAAACCAATTTTGTTTCGTAGTAAGAGCAATGTGGGAAGCATAGGGCATTGTTAACACCCAGGTTGTTCCCTATGACTCCCAAGGGAATACGGCCGGGGTAACCACTAACCAATCTTTGGATCACTGTTTCTAGCCAAACTGTGATCAGAGAGGGCTCTCTCTTTATGATTTGTAACTGTTTATGATAGGGTTTTAGGCTAGCTATTATGCACAGGTTTTGTTTATGTTTTGGTTGATGAAACTCCTTTTAGATTCCAGTGATGTAGTTTTCAGAGAGGTTGAATATCATTGGGCAATGGAGTCTGTGGCTATATGTGTTTGAAACTTTGAGATGAAAGATGGAACTTACAGGGCCATTTGAGTGCTTAATAGAACAGATTTTTTGATTAAATGACTGGAAACAGGTAACACAAACAGTGAAAGCATTTAAGAATTTTCACTTATTGTTTATATATTCCCAACAGACAGGTTTAAGAGGAAAAGACAGAGGTCTCAGGGGCAAAAATTGAATCCCTGAGAATGCCTATCACAGTAAAAGACACAGTTTTGAAATGCAGCAATTAAGAATTACAATTCTGTTACTGTATCTGAGGAAAACATGTATAATAGCTCAGTTTGAGTCCAGGGTAATCATGGGTTAAGTCCTGGAACTATCCTTTCACCTTGCTATCAAGTGTAAAACATTTAAACAACAAAAGAGAACAAAAGACTCGAAAACATATAACAAAGAGATTTGAGAATACTTATTGTTTTATGCAACACCCTGGAATCCTGTAACATTCATCTTTCACCACAATACATCAAAGTACACCAAGCCTTGGAAATTCCATTCTTCCTTTGTATTACTTCTCTGAAAATATTACAGTAAGAGAGAGTTCTCAAAAGAAAATTACAACAACCCCTTTCAACTGCTGTGAAGGGTGAATATATACTTGCGGTGATTTACAAAATATCTGAGTTCTGAGTTATCTCAGATTTTACATTCTTACCAACTACTTAAGATATTATGACCAAAATTTAATACAGCATTGATTACAGAGTACAGGCATTTTAATGCTCTGTCAGAAGATATTTTAGCCTTTGGAAACAGCTAAGTCGGTCGAGATATTCTGAATAAATGCTGGAAGACCTGTCTTTAAGGCTTGTACGCTATATCTTGGACTTGTCACCTGTGATTGTGACTACTGCTTGTGGTGAGTCAATGGTCCTGCTGAGTTGGCTCAGCCTCTGCCTCTTCCTTGTAGATATCTTTCTTCAAAATTGTGCCTGCGCATGTATGTTCATTTGCCTGGAGAATTAACGCTACTGATTCTGGCCTGACAAAATTGTCTGTGTCAAATTTCTCCAGACATCCTGTGTGGGCAGTTGGTGTGCTAAGATTGCCCCTAGAGTTTCATCTGCTTCTGTGAATTTGAAGAAGTTAGGTGGTGTATCAAACAGATGCTCAATTTCATTCATGAGGAAAAATAGGTTCTCCACCCTGTCATACATAGTCTGCCCGGTGGCTGGCCCTGCGTCTGCTGAAGTGCTGGGCGGTTTTGCAATCTCTGCTACTGCATGGGCATCAATTCTCTTATTGTAATTGTCTAGGGTGAGAAGTCTTCCTACACTGCTTAAAATGCTGGGGAGGCCTCTGTTCTGTAGTGCCACGAATTTTTCCAGGAATCTGTTGATTTCAGTCTGCATATCCTGTGTCCTCCTCTCCAGTGTTCCAACCAAGTTCCTCAATGTTATGACTCTTTTGGCTACAGCAATTGTTTCTGTCCTGTTGGTGATTCCCATGACAGCTAATTGAGAGCTAGTCTTATAGTTCAGAATATTGATCATCCTAGTAGCAGCTTCTGGCATGTGTCCAAGGCTTGCCCTGGCTCTCTGTATTTCTCTGTTTGCTTTAGTGATGAGCACCATTTGCTCATCCATGGTCTCAATATATTGCCACTGGTTGGCAATGGACCGCCCAATGTTGCTCCATAGCACTGCTTTCATTTCAGCTGTCACTTTTTCTAGTGCAAGCTCTTTCTCTAGTTCAGCAATTCTCCTCTTAAGAGCTTTTACCTCTCTCTCCTTGGCTGCCTCATTCTGTTTGCTCTTGTCAAACTTTTCATTTACCTTAGCCAAGGTTTTCTTAAGTTCATCCAGCTCTTTCATTTGAAATTCCATGGCTTGGATCTCAGCTTGCAGCTTTTGCATGTCTAAACTAGTAGCCTGTTCCGATGTTGTAGTTGTTGTTGCTGTGGATGGCGCTGTAGTTGGTGCTGTAGCTTCTGTTTGCTGAGGAGGAGGAGTAGTCTTTGGAGGGACTTCCTCAAGATTTATTATCACAGGAGGAGGCTGGGAGGGTTGGCCCTCTTCTCTTTGCTTCAGTGCTTGTTGTAGTGCTGCCTTCGCAGCTTCAGTTTGTCCTAGCTGGTCTTGAGTCCTAACCAGCTCTTTGTATAGGGATACCAGCAGGTCTGTAGTATCCTTTTCTTGCCTTTGCTGGGCAACTTCATCTGTTTGTGGATGGATGGTGGCCGGGAGTTTGATTTTCTTTCTTAGGGCCGCCATGTCTGCATCCCTTATCTTCAGGAGTTCTTGGATGCCTTTGACATCTTTAGGATCATGCCCTATATCTATAATTACCTCTTCCAAGGACTTGATCCTATTGTCCTTGGCTTGTGATGATGCTCTTTCTAATTCCAGCTGAGAAGCTGTGTTATCCAGGCTGCTCTTTAGTTTGTAGTTCTCCAATGTCTCATCTGCCAGGGAGGCATACACCATTTCACCAGTTTGTTTATGTAATTCAATCTTGTCCATAGGGTGTATGTCTTTGGCAAGAACCTCCATGTTGGTTCTTAGATAGTCCGAGGTGGACTGAGGATGCAAAGTTGTGGGCATGAAGTGGCTCATTATCATTTTGCCTTCACTCACATCGAAAGCAGACATGAGTCTCTGCTGGTTGCTAGGAGCTAGTTTTAACAAGTGATCATAGAGCTGCACTTTTATGGGATCACTCCTCCTTTTGATGTCAATGAATTGCTGCTTTATACTTGACTGCCCTTCTCTATGTTGTCCGGAGGAGCTGACCTCTCCTCCTATAGTCATGTCATGTCCACACTGAGATGAGCTGGCCGAAAGTTCTCCACTGGGTGGGCCCATGCCCATGGCTTGCCTTACTGCTATGTCCTCCTCTTGGGAGTCATTCAGTCTTTGTCTCTTCTCTCCTCTAATGAAGGATGAGGTCTGGGGGGTCTCTCTCTCCCTTTTCCTGGTCAAGTCCTCCTTCTGTGGTGTTTGGAGGACTGAGGTGTCTACATTGGTGTCTGTCCTGGGAGGCACCTCTGTTTGGGGCTGCTGCTCAGTGTAACTAGGTAGATCTGTCCCCTTTTCCTGCTGCAAGGGCTGCTGTTCACTGGACTGTGCTTCTTCTTGTTGCTGCCCCAGTTCTTGCTGTTCCATTTCTTCTTGCTGCTGTAGCAAGGTGTCAACCTGTTCTTCTGTCAATATAGGTGGCTGTTCCACCTGTTTTCCTTTGTCTTTGCTTGCTGCCCGGGTGTCTTCTCAGTAGTTTGCTGCTGTGCTGCTGAAGATTTAGCAGCTGTTCCAATTTGCTTTCTGTAGGAGAGGGGCACCTGTCCACAAGTTTCCAAGTCAGCTTCTTTTTGCACATTCCTAGCTTCTTTCTCAAGTAATTCTTCCTTAGTGACTTGTTCTACTAGTGTACCCTCTTCCCAATCTAGTGCATTGGCATACTTTTCAATTTCAGGTTGTCTTTTATGTGCATAGTTGCCCAATTTGTATCTAATTCTCCCGAGGGAGATAGAATGATTGGGGTCATAGGGAATCCATTCAAAACTGGTCTGCAATCTGAGGCCTTCCAGGATGATGTCTGCCTCTTTCCACCCTTCCTCTTTCCTGTTATATAGGAAGGAACCTAGCTGGTTTCTTACCTTCAATTGTGACTTCTTGTTTCTACTCTGAAAGTGAAGGTAATCTGAGTTCCCAAACTGCCTGAAATATTCTAAGGCAAAAAGCCTCATGGGGACATACCTTGGCAACCTAAATGGGTTCAATTCACAGCCATATATCCTAATGACTGTGTGGTTCTGGTAGAAGTACCAGTTGCCAATATTGTAAGATTTGTTCAAATGTAGAATCCTCTTCATATCATCTGTTAATCTAGGAGGAGGAGTACCTTGCAGCGCTGTTAGGGCTGGATGAACAAATAAATCAATAAACTCACAGTATGTATAGGGTGATACTGAGGTAGAATGAAAAACAGAGGTCCAGAAAACAACTGATCTTGGGATTCCTTGGGCATTGAGTGGCCTTAAAGGAACAGAGAAGGTAGCTGGCTGGTAGAAAAGGAATAAATGATATATATAAGAGGTGTACCTGAACAGTCTCTCCCTTTTCAAATTCATGAACTGCTCATGGATTTTCTCTGCTATGTAAGTTGCATAATCATACTGCACAGCTGGAGGCTTACCAGGGGCAAATATAGACAGCATTGCCATTATGCTGTCATCTACATCTTCCAACCCCCTGAATCCTAGGACATAGCCAATTAGATCCACCAACATTCTGCCCAACTCATTTAGATATTGGTACCCAATAGGAGGGGTTCTGACTGTTTCAGAGCCTGGTGTGACAAACAGTTGGTTGATTTTGACAATCTGGTCACTGGACAGCTTGATCCCTCTGTTAATCAGATTCTGCATGGATAGAGGGGTCAATTTCTTGGCTGTTTTGAAGCGCAGCATCTGGTTTATGCTCTCTGGGGTGATCTGGAATAGGACTAGGCCTGTGGGGCTCATGACTGCTCTTTGGCTGGGGTCATAGCATTCCTGGCAGCTATAAATGAGCTCTGGCATAGGATTAACTTGGGGAAGGTTGTATATGGGCAAATTTGACTCCCAAATCCCCAAGATATCTGCCCCACTGAGATGCTGGGCTCTTAATTCATTCAACATTTGAATATTGTACTTGGTTCCCATGGGAAACCAATCCAGCATTTGGTAGTCCATGTCTCCCAGGGCTTTCCATGCTAATTCCTGGTGAGGAGCATTGATGGGCTTAATATTCAGTGCAATAGGGGTCTCCATAGCTCTTCAAGTTGCAAGAATTGCAGGTGGACAAGTGGAATGGTAAAAAACACAGTCTGGAGGCAGTTCTCTGTGGAAACAGTTGATGTTTTGAGTATCCAAGGGAATTCTCTCAATAGCAATTGAAATACTACTGGAGTCTAGTGACAGAACTTCTCTGTGGTCTAACTGAACTCTCCAATCGGGCGAATTATATCTATTAGGAACTCTGCCGGGAAAACGCAGAATTACAGTGGTTTTATGTGAATTGCAGGTTTCTAAAGCTCTGCAGGTACTTCTTGGCCCTCACAATGACAATGGTGGATGAACAAATGGAAATGAACGGTGCAAATAGCGTTTTTATGGTTCTACTTTCCCTCTGAGCAATTTCAAGCTTAATGAAGGTCGTATGGAGGGAAACGGTCTAAATACCTGTAATTCGATGAGCAGAGGTTGAAGCAAAGGTGCACAGTTGCTGCTTGAGGAGGTCGCCCGGGCTAATAGACTGGTTGGCGAAAATTAGAGTGCAAACGGTCATGCAGAGCGTCCAACAGAAATAACAATGAAAGTGGTAAAAACACGGGAAAATTGGTAAATATGGGTTATTTTACCAATTTGGCGCTTTTTTCTGCTGACGTAAGCATGACGTCATTGGTGGGTCTTGGTGAGGTGACGTCAGCTGACGTCATCGGGCGACGTGGCAGTGGGTGAATGGTCAAAGGGGCGGTGAGGTGGCAACCCAGTCAGCAGTGAGGTGGACCAATAACAAATGCAGGTACGAGCAGATAAGGACGTGGCGGCGAGTCAGCGACAGGTAGGTGGCAGTCAAACCGCAGCGGTCACGGTTAAGGCCTTAACCGCCGCGGTTTCTCGGGGCGGTTTAGGTACGGCGCAGAAGCTGTCAGACTCGGCTCCGAGATGGTTAATCGACTGACGCGTGGAGGAGGCGTGACAAGGTGCAACGTCACTTTCTCGGAGGTTAAAGTGCCGCCATAGGATGCGCTCCGATATTAATGTGGACCGTCGGATCTGATGGGCTTGATCCGACGGCTGGCGGAGGAGAAAGGTGCGCGCTTCATACTGCGGGCGGAAAAGATTAAAGTTTGTGGGTTTTTATGGGTTTTTCAAATGTTTTCGTTTAACCACTAATGTGGTAGGATTGGGGAACGTGCCAGAGGCGGGTATTAACCTTTGCAAAGGTTTTTATAGGCAAAAGGGGTTTGGAGAGGGGGTTTTATCAATGCAGAGGTGATTTGAGGGTAAATTAACTTGCAGCAAAGGGGAAATAGGGTGGAATAGGTTCACCAAAGTGGCCAGATGCCATTTTGGTCCCTTTTGAAAAATACACGGCTATTATGCCTAGGGGAGGGAATATACATAAGATTTGGGGTTTTATACACCTTAGTGTTAATATTATTAGGGGTGGGGGTAAGATAGGGGAGGTTATATAGTAGAATTAGGAGTTAATATGAATGAAGGAGGGGAATTAGAAAGGGGGTGTTAGTGATGGACTAGAGAGGAAAGAAAAAGAAGTTAGTGATCCTCTTTGCTGTGAGTTCATGGAATTCACCACTTTGTTTGCTGATAGATTTATTGCCTTGGCAAGAGACCTATTGATACCTGTGTAATGGTGATCATATTCTTTCTGCAACCACAACTGCCTACCCAACTATTTTGCCTAGCATTTTTTGTTTCTTCTTGGAGGGGCACTTGGACTTGCAACCCTCAATTGCCTTTTCTTTTCTTTGGCTTTTTCCTTTTCTCTCTATCTACTTCTACCCTTATGTCTTCCAAGGTCCCAGATTAAACTTTTGGGAACCTTTGCTTCTCTACCTGAACTACTTGTCTGCCAAGATTAAGCTGTTTGGACAGACCTCTTTCTCTATTCTACAACTCAAAATTGAAACATGGCATGATCCAGTTTAGACTGTTGAATCATCCACAAAATTTGAAATAAGGTCCTCAATACTTGAAACACTTTACCCAGCTCTTGCTTTCTAGGAAATATGGGATCTTTGGGATACCAGAGCAGAGCATATTTGGCTTTTCTCTTGCCAATCATGAAATATGAAACCTATTGGTATAGGTATCCAACAGTGGCTCCACATGGGGATGGTTTTTCTTTTGAAAGACCAAGAACAGCAGGTCAGATTGCCTTGTTCCTTGACTGCCCATCTTTGTCTTTGAAATCTGCTGCATGAATGTGTCAAAATAGTGTGCTTCTTTCTTAGAGAACCTCTGATTCTATCTGCCTGTTGCTGCTAGGTGCAGCATTTGGGAAAACCTCTTTTTACATTCTAAAATAGAAGATAATATGTACAACTGCATATATACAATGAACCTCTGAATTTCTATCATAGTGAACAGTCAAAATAGTGCTTCAGCATCCTGCCATTGACAGGACCTTCATCCAGGTCAGTTTCAGTAAGACTTTTAAGGAAATAGGTGTTATTACCTTGTACTGCTTGGACAGAAAATGGTCCTTTCCATAAAGAATCAAACTTCCCATGTTTTCCTTTCTCTTCTCTTCTTGCATCCCACTTTAAAACTTTGTCCCCTACATTGAAATCTTCTGCTTTAGTTCTTCTATCAAAGGCCTTTTTTAGTTTCTCTTGTAGTATCTGCACTCTGCTGAAAACTTGTTCTCTGGTCTGCTGTAAACAAATTATCTGGTTAATCCTTCTTTGCATGTCATTTGGCTCTGCTTGGCTTTCTTGTAGGAGTTTCATAACCGGCACTCCTAGTGATGAAGGAAATCTGGCCTCTAATCCATAGACTAACTCATATGGGCTGGTCCCAATTGATCTTTTAGTGGTTAATCTGTCTGCCCATAAAGCATTTACTAGTTTCTTATGCCAGTTCTTTTTGTTCTCTTCCAGCACTTTCTTTATGATGTTTATCAGGCTTTTGTTTGATGATTCAGCAAGACCATTTCCTTGAGGATAGTAAGCTGTAGAATGGCCCAAAGTAATGTGAAATTTATGGCAGAAGTTCACCATCTTCTTGGATCTGAAGGCAGCAGCATTGTCTGTTATTATCTTGTCTGGGCAGCCAAATCTAGCCAGTATATTGTTCTCCAAAAATTGAATGATTACTGAATCATTTGCTTGTCTGCATGGGACAGCTTCAATCCACTTGGTGAAGTAGTCTGTTGCTGTCAAGATCCATCTGTGTTGTCCTGAAGATGAGGGATGAATTTCTCCAATGAAATCCAAGCCCCATTGTTGAAAAGGTCTCTCTGTTGCAATGGGCCTCAAAGGAAGTGGCAGCAACTGTCTTTTGCCTTCAAAAGTTGGCACTTGTGGCATGATGTTGTGAATTTCTTCACATCAGAGAACATAGTGGGCCAGTAATAACCAGCCCTTAATATCTTGTCCACAGTGGACTTCCAGTACAAATGTCCACCACAGTCTCCAGCATGGAATTCTTGCATGATATTGTCAGTTTCACTCTCAAGAAGACAGTGCAGCAAAATACCTTCATGGTTTTTCCAGAGTAGATTCTCATCTATCACACAAAATTTAGATGTTTTCATTTTTAGGAACCTAGACTTAGTTCTGGACAGTCCTGGGGGAGCACACAGGTTTTGTAATACATAACAGACATCAGAATACCAAGGAGATTGTTCAAAGGCTACATTGATCTTTGGAGTCGCCAGCTCTGTTTCACTGTCCAGTTGGTTGATATCTAAGGCTTGGAAATTTGCTTCTGTCATTAACTTTGCCAAACCTTGCCCTTTTATCAGCTTTGTAGGCTTTATTTCAATGTCAAATTCAAGTATGTTTGCAATCCATTTTCCTCTTCTACCCTCTAAGTTTTCTTGTGTGAGAATGTCTTTGACAATAGGACTTGGTACATAAGCCACAACATGGGAGTAAAGGATGTAAATCCTAAAGTCTTTGATAGCTTTGATTAAGGCATAGGCTTGTTTTTCCATTATTTGGTACTTTAGAGGAGCATCTCTAAGAGCTCTGCTGAAAAAAGCAATGGGCTTTTCATTCCCTTGGTCATCTTTCTGTAATAAAACAGCAGCAATAGTATGTTGGGAGGCAAAGGAGAAAATGATGAAGTCTCTGTCAAACTGAGGATTAGTTAACACTGGGGTTTGAGTCAAGGCCAATTTTATACTTTCAAAAGCTTGTTTTGCTTCAACAGTCCATTTGACCTTTGAATCTTTCTTTAGCATATTGTTTAGTAATCTGATTAACTCTGCTAAATTTGGGATAAACCTTCTTAAAAAGTTGATTTTTCCTAAGAATCCTTGCAGCTCCTTGACATTCCTTGGGTGAGGCATTTGTAGGATAGCTTGTATCCTATCTGGATCAATTCTTATGCCATCTTTCGAAATGATGTGTCCTAAAAGTTTCCCTTCTTCCAAGCCAAATAATGACTTCTTGGGGTTTAAGGAAATGCCATATTTTCTGCATGTTATGAAGATTTGTCTTAAATGTTTCAAGTGTTCTTGGTCAGATTTTGAAAAGGGTGTAAGATCATCTAAGTAAATGACCAAGAAATCATGAATTTCCTTTGCAAAAGCAATGTCCATTGCTCTTTGAAACGTTGCCCCTGCATTTTTCAATCCAAAGGGCATCTTCACATACTTGAAAGTTCCCCATGGGGTAGTAAATGCAGTTTTGTCTTGATCATCAGGGTGCACTAAAATTTGATTGAAGCCTGAGAATCCATCAAGCAGTGATATCCTTGAAGCCCCTACTACCCTCTGAAGGATGTGATCCATTTTGGGTAAGGGGTAGTTATCTTTGAGTGATACTTGATTCAGATTCCTTAAGTCTACACAAAGTCTAATCTCACCAGTTTTCTTTCTTGTAGGGACCAAATTTGAAATCCACTCAGAAAACCTGATTGGTGCTATGATACCAGCTTTGAACATTTTTTGTAATTCCTTTTCAATGGAAGGAAGGAGCACAGGATTGATTCTTCTCAATTTCTGTTTGAATGGTTTTTGATTAGGCTTGAGGGGAATGGTGTGCTGGATAACAGAGGTATCATAAGACTTCAAGTCTTCATAACCCCAAGCAAAGACATCTTGGAACTCTTTAAAGAGATCAATATATTTGGGTTTTTGATCAGGGGGCAAAGCAGCAGATAGCTTTATTATTTTAGGCTTGTCAGTGGTACCAATGTTACATTCTTCAATTGTTGCATCTAATGGCTGCATCTTTGGTTTCCTGGGGACATCATTTGAGTCAAAAATGTCCTCTAATGGGGTAAGGCCTACTGGGAGGAAATTGTCTTTGAGTTGTATGATTTCAGTTTCAACGTTACTCATCTCTTCACAGTCAATTTGGTGAATTTGCTGAATGTTTTCTTTGTTGAAAATGGTTGGACTGAGTAATTGTTTGGCTGTTCTAGGTGACATTGGGTGGGCAGACTGTTGAAACTGTAATTGTGATTGACTTGCTCCATCAAATATTTGAGATTGACTTGCTGTCTCAAGGTCAATATTTAATCCTGTGAACTCTTGTTGCAAGGTTAAAAAATTGTTTATTTGCATGTCATTCTCAAATACTTGCCACTCTTTGACATTGTTTGGAATAGAAGGCCTATATTTGACCTCTGCCGTGAAACAATTGTTGGGTTGTAGTGGGAATTTGAAGGTGCTGGCAAATGTTGCCAAGCTATGTGCATGGAGATTGTGGCCCCTAGAAATTTTTGTGATAACAAACTCAGGAAAGGTCTCTAATATTTCAATTACAGCAGATCTGTAGGACCTCAGCCTTTTGTCATTGGTGACAAAATTCCCTTTTACTTGTTGAATTACTAGATCAGAGTCCCCCATGATTGAGAGGCTATGTGCTTGTAATGATTTTGCAATCTTGAGGCCTAGTAGCAGAGCTTCATATTCTGCCATGTTGTTAGTGCATTTAAAGTTCAATCTATAAGCCCGGCCTTCTGCATAGCCTTTCTCTTTGTTATGTATCCATACTCCAGCTCCTGCTCCTAACTTGTTAACTGAGCCATCAAATTCTAGGACCCACCAGATGCCTTGCTGGTCAGGAGATTTCAAATTCTGTTCATGGGATGGTAGTGTGAGCATGAGTTGAGGTTTCTTTTCCCATTTGTATCCTAGGATAATTTCATCATTTGTTTGACAATCTTTGACAACTAGAGGAGGGTTAATGGGTATTGTTGGGCTGATTGAAATTTGGCAGGTGCTACTTGTTTGATCAATGTTTTGTTCTTGTATGAGTGTTTCGGTCTTAATGTCATTGTTTGAGATGCTTGCACTGTCATTAAAGAGGATGAAGGAGTCTATGTCCGAATGGACAGCATATATTGGAAAATTTTGAGGCTTTTCTTCACTGCTGACCATATATTTCATGAGTGTTTCCCTATAAAGTCTCTTTGGTTGTCCAAAGACAGAGATGGTTGCATATGACATGTCTAATTGCAGGGAGCCTTGGAGTTTGGCTCCCCATGATCTTGATAAGAGCATCCCATATTTGGGTGGGATATCAGCAACAAAAACATCCATTAAAATGGTTTTGTTGGGAAATTGAACTAAGGACACACATAAATCCTTAATTAGGCCCAAGCATTTGACTTGACTAGAATCAAAAGAAAACAGGTCTTTGTATGGTCTTGTGATGTCTAAGTTTAATCTTTCCATGACTGCTTTTGGCATCAGGTTATGAGAGGCACCTGAGTCAAACATTGCATTATGCAGTATTTTGTCATGTATATGCAAGCTGACATAAAACGGTAAAACCCCTGTGACTACTGCTTTTCCATCTACCTCTGGGCCAAACAGTAATTCTGGAGTGTCATCTAACACATTTACATCATCTTTGCTATTGGTGAGCTGAAGGGATTTTTTGATCTGTTGTTTGTATATGTCATGCTTGGCTAGCTCTGAAAGGGGGATTGCTACCTTTAACTTGCCAATCTCTGTTCCTAGGTCAAAGGGTTTATCAATTTGGATTTTGGAGTCACGGGTAGCAGTTCTTTCTCTGTTCATTAGATCTTCTTGGTGGATTTCATCCTGATTTTGGAACCTGCCCCTTATATTGATGTCTTGAGGGTTAATGTTTGGGTTAGGGTGAGAGGACGAGGCTGCCATGGGCTGTTGTGGTGGGGACAGTAGTTCAGTGACCTCCTCAACCACTACTTCCTTTGTAGGCAAGTTTGTTTTGTCATTAGGTTCAGTGACTAAGGTTTCTTTAGATTGTTGTTTCTCCTTTATCTTTTCGGGCTGATTCACGTTCACAGTCCTACTCCTTAGTTTGTATTGCTTATGGACTTCATAGACAGCAGTATCATATCCTTGTTTAAAGTCAAAGGATTCTCCTGATTGAGTTTGGAATGTTTTGCTTTCATCCTCCTCATGGTCCTCCTGAGTTAAGAATACATGACTTTTGCCATCCAGACCTATTAGGTTGATTTCAAGATCCTCATTGAGCTGATTTGCTGAGGAAGTTTCTGCATAGTTTTCTTGAAAAGGGGGTCTGATATCTTGGTCAGCACCTGTCTTTCCTATATTGGGGTTCTGGACTCTCCTAAAATTTGGGTTTCTAGGAGGGTTGTTTTGTGGTGCCTCCCATGATGATTTCCTTTCTACTGATTCCACTCTCTCTCCCAATCTCTTCATGCTATTTAGAATTGCATCTAACTTTTGATCAAAACCCGAGGGTTCTTCTTTGAAACCAGTCTTCTTTTCCAGCTTTGCCCTGTTTCTTTTGGCAATTAGGTTGGCCTCTACAGTGACTGCAACCCTTTGGGCTTCTGCAAGGGTTGGAGGGTCTCTTTCTCTCAACTGATAGGCCATATCAGAATCAAAACCATCAGGGAAGTTATAAAGGGCCAAATCAGGAGGGGGCCTTAAGTTCTGGGGGATAGCATTGTATATGTTGTTAAACCTAGCACAATACTCCAAAACCGTTTCTTGGGGACCTCTTTTAATAGTGTTATATTCACCAAGTATATGGTGCAGATCTCTCTTTTTCTCCCATCTGTTGGTAAATTCCTGGTATAGAACTTCAGGGGTTACAATGGAATTTGCATTTAAGGATCTAAACCAAGTTCTGACATCCCCAGTTAAGCTTTGAACAAAGATTCTCATCCTGACACTATCATCATCTATTTCATAGGTCTCAAAGTGGTCTTGCATCTTTTTAGCATGCTGGATGGCTGTCAAAGGGCCATGGGAGTCAAAAAATGAGAGTCTGGTTTGGTAGTCTTGGGGTAGAGCTGGAGCATTGGCTGGTATCTGCAGAGGTGCATATCTGTTAGCCATATTTATGGGGTTTATGGGGTTAATAGGAACAAATGGGACAACAGGGATTACAGGTGTAACGGGGTTAATAGGATGGGTAACAAGTGGGGAACTGGTTGAGTGAGTATGTGCAGATGGTGAAGATGGAAGGAGAGGACTTTGAGGGGTTGATGATGAACTAGGGGAATTGGGTGTGGAACGAAAAAGAACTTTGCAAGGAGTGGGAATGAGGATGGGTTGGTCTGACCTTATATTTGAATCAGCAGGCTTGTCCTGCTTTTGCTGTCTCCTTATGTTCTTTGGTATGATATTTGGGTTATCGACAATGATGGGTTGATTAGGGTCAGGGTTTGCCCTAGTGTGCCTTGGGTTTCTTTTGGGAGCCAGCTTCTAAGTATTCTTTTAGAACTTTATACAGAAGTTTTATATGTACAAGGACTGAACAAGCATTCTGGAATGACTATATAGGTCTCAAAGCTAAGATGAAGTTTCCCTAGCTAGCTCTTCCCTAAAGCTGTCCCTGTATTAGAGAAACAGTCCTAAGGCCTCTTGGCTAGTTTCAGGCTTGATGGTAGCTTTGGAAGATAGTTAGTAATTGCAAAATGTTAAGTCCCCAGTGGAGTCGCCATTTATGTTAACACCCAGGTTGTTCCCTATGACTCCCAAGGGAATACGGCCGGGGTAACCACTAACCAATCTTTGGATCACTGTTTCTAGCCAAACTGTGATCAGAGAGGGCTCTCTCTTTATGATTTGTAACTGTTTATGATAGGGTTTTAGGCTAGCTATTATGCACAGGTTTTGTTTATGTTTTGGTTGATGAAACTCCTTTTAGATTCCAGTGATGTAGTTTTTCAGAGAGGTTGAATACATTGGGCAATGGAGTCTGTGGCTATATGTGTTTGAAACTTTGAGATGAAAGATGGAACTTACAGGGCCATTTGAGTGCTTAATAGAACAGATTTTTTGATTAAATGACTGGAAACAGGTAACACAAACAGTGAAAGCATTTAAGAATTTTCACTTATTGTTTATATATTCCCAACAGACAGGTTTAAGAGGAAAAGACAGAGGTCTCAGGGGCAAAAATTGAATCCCTGAGAATGCCTATCACAGTAAAAGACACAGTTTTGAAATGCAGCAATTAAGAATTACAATTCTGTCACTGTATCTGAGGAAAACATGTATAATAGCTCAGTTTGAGTCCAGGGTAATCATGGGTTAAGTCCTGGAACTATCCTTTCACCTTGCTATCAAGTGTAAAACATTTAAACAACAAAAGAGAACAAAAGACTCGAAAACATATAACAAAGAGATTTGAGAATACTTATTGTTTTATGCAACACCCTGGAATCCTGTAACATTCATCTTTCACCACAATACATCAAAGTACACCAAGCCTTGGAAATTCCATTCTTCCTTTGTATTACTTCTCTGAAAATATTACAGTAAGAGAGAGTTCTCAAAAGAAAATTACAACAACCCTTTCAACTGCTGTGAAGGGTGAATATATACTTGCGGTGATTTACAAAATATCTGAGTTCTGAGTTATCTCAGATTTTACATTCTTACCAACTACTTAAGATATTATGACCAAAATTTAATACAGCATTGATTACAGAGTACAGGCATTTTAATGCTCTGTCAGAAGATATTTTAGCCTTTGGAAACA
The DNA here is from genome assembly GCA_031772625.1 of Pinus tabuliformis. Lineage (NCBI taxonomy): Eukaryota > Viridiplantae > Streptophyta > Pinopsida > Pinales > Pinaceae > Pinus > Pinus tabuliformis. The sequence continues at coordinate 61,620,461 of CM062819.1, read as the reverse complement.
GCTAAGTCGGTCGAGATATTCTGAATAAATGCTGGAAGACCTGTCTTTAAGGCTTGTACGCTGTATCCTGGACTTGTCACCTGTGATTGTGACTGCTGCTTGTGGTGAGTCAATGGTCCTGCTGAGTTGGCTCAGCCTCTGCCTCTTCCTTGTAGATATCTTTCTTCAAAATTGTGCCTGCGCATGTATGCTCATTTGCCTGGAGAATTAGCGCTACTGATTCTGGCCTGACAAAATTGTCTGTGTCAAATTTCTCCAGACATCCTGTGTGGGCAGTTGGTGTGCTAAGATTGCCCCTAGAGTTTCATCTGCTTCTGTGAATTTGAAGAAGTTAGGTGGTGTATCAAACAGATGCTCAATTTCATTCATGAGGAAAAATAGGTTCTCCACCCTGTCATACATAGTCTGCCCGGTGGCTGGCCCTGCGTCTGCTGAAGTGCTGGGCGGTTTTGCAATCTCTGCTACTGCATGGGCATCAATTCTCTTATTGTAATTGTCTAGGGTGAGCAGTCTTCCTACACTGCTTAAAATGCTGGGGAGGCCTCTGTTCTGTAGTGCCACGAATTTTTCCAGGAATCTGTTGATTTCAGTCTGCATATCCTGTGTCCTCCTCTCCAGTGTTCCAACCAAGTTCCTCAATGTTATGACTCTTTTGGCTACAGCAATTGTTTCTGTCCTGTTGGTGATTCCCATGACAGCTAATTGAGAGCTAGTCTTATAGTTCAGAATATTGATCATCCTAGTAGCAGCTTCTGGCATGTGTCCAAGGCTTGCCCTGGCTCTCTGTATTTCTCTGTTTGCTTTAGTGATGAGCACCATTTGCTCATCCATGGTCTCAATATATTGCCACTGGTTGGCAATGGACCGCCCAATGTTGCTCCATAGCACTGCTTTCATTTCAGCTGTCACTTTTTCTAGTGCAAGCTCTTTCTCTAGTTCAGCAATTCTCCTCTTAAGAGCTTTTACCTCTCTCTCCTTGGCTGCCTCATTCTGTTTGCTCTTGTCAAACTTTTCATTTACCTTAGCCAAGGTTTTCTTAAGTTCATCCAGCTCTTTCATTTGAGATTCCATGGCTTGGATCTCAGCTTGCAGCTTTTGCATGTCTAAACTAGTAGCCTGTTCCGATGTTGTAGTTGTTGTTGCTGTGGATGGCGCTGTAGTTGGTGCTGTAGCTTCTGTTTGCTGAGGAGGAGGAGTAGTCTTTGGAGGGACTTCCTCAAGATTTATTATCACAGGAGGAGGCTGGGAGGGTTGGCCCTCTTCTCTTTGCTTCAGTGCTTCTTGTAGTGCTGCCTTTGCAGCTTCAGTTTGTCCTAGCTGGTCTTGAGTCCTAACCAGCTCTTTGTATAGGGATACCAGCAGGTCTGTAGTATCCTTTTCTTGCCTTTGCTGGGCAACTTCATCTGTTTGTGGATGGATGGTGGCCGGGAGTTTGATTTTCTTTCTTAGGGCCGCCATGTCTGCATCCCTTATCTTCAGGAGTTCTTGGATGCCTTTGACATCTTTAGGATCATGCCCTATATCTATAATTACCTCTTCCAAGGACTTGATCCTATTGTCCTTGGCTTGTGATGATGCTCTTTCTAATTCCAGCTGAGAAGCTGTGTTATCCAGGCTGCTCTTTAGTTTGTAGTTCTCCAATGTCTCATCTGCCAGGGAGGCATACACCATTTCACCAGTTTGTTTATGTAATTCAATCTTGTCCATAGGGTGTATGTCTTTGGCAAGAACCTCCATGTTGGTTCTTAGATAGTCCGAGGTGGACTGAGGATGCAAAGTTGTGGGCATGAAGTGGCTCATTATCATTTTGCCTTCGCTCACATCGAAAGCAGACATGAGTCTCTGCTGGTTGCTAGGAGCTAGTTTTAACAAGTGATCATACAGCTGCACTTTTATGGGATCACTCCTCCTTTTGATGTCAATGAATTGCTGCTTTATACTTGACTGCCCTTCTCTATGTTGACCGGAGGAGCTGACCTCTCCTCCCATAGTCATGTCATGTCCACGCTGAGATGAGCTGGCCGAAAGTTCTCCACTGGGTGGGCCCATGCCCATGGCTTGCCTTACTGCTATGTCCTCCTCTTGGGAGTCATTCAGTCTTTGTCTCTTCTCTCCTCTGATGAAGGATGAGGTCTGGGGGGTCTCTCTCTCCCTTTTCCTGGTCAAGTCCTCCTTCTGTGGTGTTTGGAGGACTGAGGTGTCTACATTGGTGTCTGTCCTGGGAGGCACCTCTGTTTGGGGCTGCTGCTCAGTGTAACTAGGTAGATCTGTCCCCTTTTCCTGCTGCAAGGGCTGCTGTTCACTGGACTGTGCTTCTTCTTGTTGCTGCCCCAGTTCTTGCTGTTCCATTTCTTCTTGCTGCTGTAGCAAGGTGTCAACTTGTTCTTCTGTCAATATAGGTGGCTGTTCCACCTGTTTTCCTTTGTCTTTGCTTGCTGCCTGGGGTGTCTTCTCAGTAGTTTGCTGCTGTGCTGCTGAAGATTTAGCAGCTGTTCCAATTTGCTTTCTGTAGGAGAGGGGCACCTGTCCACAAGTTTCCAAGTCAGCTTCTTTTTGCACATTCCTAGCTTCTTTCTCAAGTAATTCTTCCTTAGTGACTTGTTCTACTAGTGTACCCTCTTCCCAATCTAGTGCATTGGCATACTTTTCAATTTCAGGTTGTCTTTTATGTGCATAGTTGCCCAATTTGTATCTAATTCTCCTGAGGGAGATAGAATGATTGGGGTCATAGGGAATCCATTCAAAACTGGTCTGCAATCTGAGGCCTTCCAGGATGATGTCTGCCTCTTTCCACCCTTCCTCTTTCCTGTTATATAGGAAGGAACCTAGCTGGTTTCTTACCTTCAATTGTGACTTCTTGTTTCTACTCTGAAAGTGAAGGTAATCTGAGTTCCCAAACTGCCTGAAATATTCTAAGGCAAAAAGCCTCATGGGGACATACCTTAGCAACCTAAATGGGTTCAATTCACAGCCATATATCCTAATGACTGTGTGGTTCTGGTAGAAGTACCAGTTGCCAATATTGTAAGATTTGTTCAAATGTAGAATCCTCTTCATATCATCTGTTAATCTAGGAGGAGGAGTACCTTGCAGCGCTGTTAGGGCTGGATGAACAAATAAATCAATAAACTCACAGTATGTATAGGGTGATACTGAGGTAGAATGAAAAACAGAGGTCCAGAAAACAACTGATCTTGGGATTCCTTGGGCATTGAGTGGCCTCAAAGGAACAGAGAAGGTAGCTGGCTGGTAGAAAAGGAATAAATGATATATATAAGAGGTGTACCTGAACAGTCTCTCCCTTTTCAAATTCATGAACTGCTCATGGATTTTCTCTGCTATGTAAGTTGCATAATCATACTGCACAGCTGGAGGCTTACCAGGGGCAAATATAGACAGCATTGCCATTATGCTGTCATCTACATCTTCCAACCCCCTGAATCCTAGGACATAGCCAATTAGATCCACCAACATTCTGCCCAACTCATTTAGATATTGGTACCCAATAGGAGGGGTTCTGACTGTTTCAGAGCCTGGTGTGACAAACAGTTGGTTGATTTTGACAATCTGGTCACTGGACAGCTTGATCCCTCTGTTAATCAGATTCTGCATGGATAGAGGGGTCAATTTCTTGGCTGTTTTGAAGCGCAGCATCTGGTTTATGCTCTCTGGGGTGATCTGGAACAGGACTAGGCCTGTGGGGCTCATGACTGCTCTTTGGCTGGGGTCATAGCATTCCTGGCAGCTATAAATGAGCTCTGGCATAGGATTGACTTGGGGAAGGTTGTATATGGGCAAATTTGACTCCCAAATCCCCAAGATATCTGCCCCACTGAGATGCTGGGCTCTTAATTCATTCAACATTTGAATATTGTACTTGGTTCCCATGGGAAACCAATCCAGCATTTGGTAGTCCATGTCTCCCAGGGCTTTCCATGCTAATTCCTGGTGAGGAGCATTGATGGGCTTAATATTCAGTGCAATAGGGGTCTCCATAGCTCTTCAAGTTGCAAGAATTGCAGGTGGACAAGTGGAATGGTAAAAAACACAGTCTGGAGGCAGTTCTCTGTGGAAACAGTTGATGTTTTGAGTATCCAAGGGAATTCTCTCAATAGCAATTGAAATACTACTGGAGTCTAGTGACAGAACTTCTCTGTGGTCTAACTGAACTCTCCAATCGGGCGAATTATATCTATTAGGAACTCTGCCGGGAAAACGCAGAATTACAGTGGTTTTATGTGAATTGCAGGTTTCTAAAGCTCTGCAGGTACTTCTTGGCCCTCACAATGACAATGGTGGATGAACAAATGGAAATGAACGGTGCAAATAGCGTTTTTATGGTTCTACTTTCCCTCTGAGCAATTTCAAGCTTAATGAAGGTCGTATGGAGGGCGAAACGGTCTAAATACCTGTAATTCGATGAGCAGAGGTTGAAGCAAAGGTGCACAGTTGCTACTTGAGGAGGTCGCCCGGGCTAATAGACTGGTTGGCGAAAATTAGAGTGCAAACGGTCATGCAGAGCGTCCAACAGAAATAACAATGAAAGTGGTAAAAACACGGGAAAATTGGTAAATATGGGTTATTTTACCAATTTGGCGCTTTTTTCTGCTGACGTAAGCATGACATCATTGGTGGGTCTTGGTGAGGTGACGTCAGCTGACGTCATCGGGCGACGTGGCAGTGGGTGAATGGTCAAAGGGGCGGTGAGGTGGCAACCCAGTCAGCAGTGAGGTGGACCAATAACAAATGCAGGTACGAGCAGATAAGGACGTGGCGGCGAGTCAGCGACAGGTAGGTGGCAGTCAAACCGCAGCGGTCACGGTTAAGGCCTTAACCGCTGCGGTTTCTCGGGGCGGTTTAGGTACAGCGCAGAAGCTGTCAGACTCGGCTCCGAGATGGTTAATCGACTGACGCGTGGAGGAGGCGTGACAAGGCGCAACGTCACTTTCTCGGAGGTTAAAGTGCCGCCATAGGATGCGCTCCGATATTAATGTGGACCGTCGGATCTGATGGGCTTGATCCGACGGCTGGCGGAGGAGAAAGGTGCGCGCTTCATACTGCGGGCGGAAAAGATTAAAGTTTGTGGGTTTTTATGGGTTTTTCAAATGTTTTCGTTTAACCACTAATGTGGTAGGATTGGGGAACGTGCCAGAGGCGGGTATTAACCTTTGCAAAGGTTTTTATAGGCAAAAGGGGTTTGGAGAGGGGGTTTTATCAATGCAGAGGTGATTTGAGGGTAAATTAACTTGCAGCAAAGGGGAAATAGGGTGGAATAGGTTCACCAAAGTGGCCAGATGCCATTTTGGTCCCTTTTGAAAAATACACGGCTATTATGCCTAGGGGAGGGAATATACATAAGATTTGGGGTTTTATACACCTTAGTGTTAATATTATTAGGGGTGGGGGTAAGATAGGGGAGGTTATATAGTAGAATTAGGAGTTAATATGAATGAAGGAGGGGAACTAGAAAGGGGGTGTTAGTGATGGACTAGAGAGGAAAGAAAAAGAAGTTAGTGATCCTCTTTGCTGTGAGTTCATGGAATTCACCACTTTGTTTGCTGATAGATTTATTGCCTTGGAAAGACACCTATTGATACCTGTGTAATGGTGATCATATTCTTTCTGCAACCACAACTGCCTACCCAACTATTTTGCCTAGCATTTTTTGTTTCTTCTTGGAGGGGCACTTGGACTTGCAACCCTCAATTGCCTTTTCTTTTCTTTGGCTTTTTCCTTTTCTCTCTATCTACTTCTACCCTTATGTCTTCCAAGGTTCCAGATTAAACTTTTGGGAACCTTTGCTTCTCTACCTGAACTACTTGTCTGCCAAGATTAAGCTGTTTTGACCGACCTCTTTCTCTATTCTACAACTCAAAATTGAAACATGGCATGATCCAGTTTAGATTGTTGAATCATCCACAAAATTTGAAATAAGGTCCTCAATACTTGAAACACTTTACCCAGCTCTTGCTTTCTAGGAAATATGGGATCTTTGGGATACCAGAGCAGAGCATATTTGGCTTTTCTCTTGCCAATCATGAAATATGAAACCTATTGGTATAGGTATCCAACAGGCATCATGGATGATAATATCAAAAAGACGACGCTGGTGAGCACGTTGCTGGATCGCGCATTAACATGGTATATCAAGCATTATAATGAGCACCCAAATGCCGGAATTGCAAAGATCCAGAATGCGTTGAACAGGGAATTTAGCAGGCCAAAATCAGAGATGCAGTTAATCATCGGGTTTGAAGAGATTGCGATGCTTCCAGCCGAGACCCCCTGGGATCTGGACCAAAGGCTGAAGAGTACGATCCATGAAGCCAATATAACGTTAACAAACAAATAACATCGCACATGGTTTGTGGCCTCACTTACACCACACTTAATGACGAAGCTGTCAAAACAAAAACTTAACGGGCATTATTCCGTTAGAGATTGTCGCATTTTAAGATTGTATTTACATGTTAAATTATTGGAAAGGAATTTTGATTTTATTATATATCAACACATTCCAAGAAGATTAAACACATTAATTGATGCATTAGAAAATCATGTATTAGACAGAATTTTACGCAACATGTAATCAAAACAATATATAGAAGCATTCAAAACACAATAATGAAATATAGAAATATATATATATATTATATATTATATATATATATATATATATATATATATATATATATATATATCTCATGTGGCGCACCGAGGCGCTAAAAAATAAGTGTATATGTCAAAAATAGAGTTTGTGCTCTCCATACATTCGAGACACATGACTCTCCAAAAATCAGTAGAAAGTAAAACCTAGGTATCTACTACAGTGGGTTCTGCTCTCTATAGCAGACCACTGTTTGTGTGACTCATCTCAAGAGCCTATGCATCCTAGGTGGCACTCGACAGTATGTCCCTGGTACTCTACAAGGACCTCCTTGATCCGCCTGTAATCCTAGATCTCGTCCATCAGGCCCTCAAGGTTACGGGCTACCTCCTCCACTGCATTGCCACCAGGGCGAACCAGGGCTAGCTCCATGTTTCCCTGTGGGTCCCTCCGTGCCTCGAGATCTAGTCCCACCTGTTAACGCTCGAATCTGCCCCAGGCTGAGGAAGGAAAAATTCAAAGCAACATCAAACCACGCTCAGCCTCGTAGCTAGCCCTACGAGGACAGGAGAGGGCTCTCTCCGGTCAATCTCGGCAAAAGGTAATCAAAGAGGCTCGAGATGACTAATTTTAGGCTAGGTATGAAGTAAAAGGACTATGGAATTTATTTTTTGAAGTTTTGTTGAATTCAAGGGAAAGGCAATTTTGGGTGCGGGGATGAGGCACAGCTTTTGCAGAGGTCTACTTGGGGCAAGATAGGCGATTGTTTTGATGCCTTTAAAGTGATTGAATGAATATAACTGACAGGTGAGGAGCTAAGGAGAGCAAGGAAGTCTCAAGGATTCTTCTTAAACTGAAGAAAACATGGAAAATTAAACAAATTTAAAGGCAGAGCATAGCAAATTTATGGATTCTACCTTAACACTTCATTTGTTTAATTGCAGAAGATTAAATAAGGAAAGTGGTACACATACACAACTTACAAGTACTTAGAGAAACACACCATCAACACATAAGGCCACATGAATCCCAAATAGTGCTGCAAAACCCTGGTCTATCCTTTGCCAAAAATGCAGATAAAATATGTACAATAGTGTATCAAGCTATTCCCAAGAGTCCAACCCTAAAAATGACTAAGAAAATACATAATATAGGCAAGCTAACACATTCCCTTGCCTCTAGGGGTCGAGCTCATCATCCTAGGAGCTCTTTCAACCAATTCTAAACAAAGCACTACAATCTAGGCAGTCAAAACAACTTGCCTCTATAAGCTAGGAAACCAATTCATTCATTAAATTTTTGCTATTTTATGAATGAATCATCTAGAATAAGTAAATAAATGTCTAGTCAACATAAATTTCCATTAATTACATCAAGGAGGGTGAAAAATCCCATCACAAGTCAAAACTGGTCAAACTAGTTTCGTTTCCTGAGCTGAAGATGAAAACTTTGCAAGAAATCCTAATGCGTATCGCGCTTGAGCCCTATGCGTAGCATGCCTTTCCACCTGCTTTTGGGGTGCTTCCCGGCATCCAAATTGAGCTTAGGCTGGGTTTTTCGAAAGCCCTGGATGTCTACTTTCCAACCCAAGTGGAATTTTCCAATTTGATGTCCATTTGCCCCTCCAAAAGTGCATTCTCCCAAGGCTGCTTCCTTTGTGTCCAAAACGGGGCAGTGAGGTCATTTTTTGCATGTTTTTTGACCTTTTGGGGACCCAAACATTGATGAAATGCCTTGGCAGTAGCTGATCAACTGTATTTCATCATGAAAAATCCAAAAATTCAAACCATTTGTGATTTGGACCTCCCAATCTTATGGGTAGCACGCGGCGTGCTACGCGTTGAGCCAAAAATCCTATTTTTTACAAAAAAATTTCAAAATTGACAAAATTTTCCCCAAACTTGTTGAAATTTGGGCTGGGGGTCCCCAATCAAGTACTATGATCAGCCAAAGAGGCTTCGGCCAAAATATGAAGACAATCAAGCTCCTTTTGTCGTTTTTGCTTCTTAACCATTTTCCTCAATTTTGCCTTAAGACTCCTAAATCGCGCCTTGCAAACCAGGTTCCGGACCTTGTAATGCATAACCATGTGCTTCAATAATCATGGTCTCTATCGGCCCTTTTCAGCCGTTCCTCCAAGTAGATGCTGACCCTCTCGAGATTAGCCTCTCGATCCTCATTTACCTGTCGCTCTAGAGAGGTGAACTCAATTTGCCTATGTTGGGTAGCTTGACGATTCTCACGGATGTTCTGTAGCTCTATGATCATGTGATGGTCCTCAAGCTGTTTATTCCGCTGCTCTAGATACCTGATACATTGCGTCTTCTCTGATTCAGAAGCTGTCTCATCATGAATAGTAACAAACCCGGATGGCTCACCTGAAGGTCCCTCCTCATGCTTGGGCTTCTTGCCCTTATCCTGTACCTGCGGTGCTGCTGTCGAAAGCGAAGCCCCTTCCACATGAGGTGGAGATAACACTCGCTGTGCTTGTCACACGGAATCTGTCAAGGGTGCGGACACGACTGACCTTCCTAGAAGTCTAAGACATTCTAATGACAAACAAGACAAAATGGAGTGATCTTTCTCTAAATACACCTTTTACAACATGAAAACTACAAGTGTTTAGGCTTACCTTATTCCAAAACGCTGTTGTTGAAGTCCGTTCTTGACGATCCGGATGAGCTCCTCCTTCAAGTCAATTCCTGCAACCACAAACAATCAAACAATTACCAAGCACTTGCATTTCATATAATAAAACATATATTCAACATGCAGACCAAGGAACACATGAAATAACTCATTAACACAAGCTATTGAGAAAAATAAACCAGTTTGTATTAATAACGAAACAAAGAAACTCTTACAACCTGGCCTTGGTGTTGTGCAAGTTCCTCCCAGGGTCCATCAAGGGTTTTCCTCTACTTTGACAAAGCTCACCCTCTCCCAAGTAGAATCAAGTGAAGACAATCTCTCCTCACAAAGGCTCTAATGGAAGACCTAAATCCTGCAGCATTTACCCAAAGAAAATGTATAGCTCCAACCTCCTCTCCTTCTGGCTCAATGCCTTTATTTATAGTGCTGTAAAGAGGTTATTCAGGTCCACTATCAATGGGATCATCCCCCTCTATGGGTGGGATAGCTCCCTTATTGATGGGATAAGTTCCCCCTTAATAGAGATACATGAACCAACTGGAGGCGCATCCATTTCATCAAACCGACCTCTAGAATGTTCTAGAAGTAACCACAAGTAACTTTTTCAAGATAAAACTCGCGCATTTTGCCTTTTACAGAGGGACGCACCTGTCCCTTAACATACAGAGCGTCCATGGACGCAGATTTTGTGAACATGGTCAGCGTCCCCGCAGGTAAGGCTAGAGAGAACCTGCGACCCCAGAGATAAACATAGTTTTTACAAGACTTTCTCTCTTCTTTGAGTTTGAGATGGATAACAGAGGCATGAGACTTGCCTAAGAGGGTAGCATGACTGTTGATTTGAGCCATACTAACTGTAAGTAGTCAAGGTGACATTTTTTAGTGTAACAGATTGCCCCCTAAAGTGCGAAGCCTGGAATAGAATAGGGTTTTGTAATTCTAGGAAGGGTGAAGCGCTTTATCATTTCAAGGATTGCCTTGTGGATGGCCTGGTTGGAACCTGCAATTTTCAACACAAAATACATGGATAAGATTATATCATCACTGAGGTAGGCATTCCCATACTCAGATTCAAAACTTTAACTAATGGACTAACTATTCTGATACAGGAATGATCTTGCAGTACATCATTTTTATAGACTTTTGTAGACACAGTATGGACGCAGCCATCTGTTTATGATTAGTCTACATAGATAATGAATACAAAACTCCTCGCAGCCTGGATGGTAGAAACTAGATCCAGGGTCTTCACTTCTACTTCCCGAATTGGTACGATTCTAGCCATGTGATTAAATGATTCGATGTCGAACATGGTAGAAACCACTTGATTACCAGTCAATGATGTAAACTGTTAACAAGCGTGAGAGAAACCACCAGTAATGTCAATGGTTCTCAAAGTACCAAGCACAACCCGTGAAATGTGAATAGATGTTTTGATGTCGAACACTTCACGGAATCCTCTGATCGAAAGTCAATGATGTAAACTGACGTCAAAGGCGAGAAACCTGCCATTGATGCATGCAGACTTCAAGGTACTGTCGATTCCTAAGTCATCTTTCTAGATAATGTGTCGATGTCGATAGAAAGCGACCCGTTGCAGGCAAGCCCGCAACACGAAATCATTGTTCAAGTTGAAGAAATGTTGCTGTAAGGACTGACTCAGGGATGGTCAAATGGATGACAAGTATTTTGCAGATGAAAGTTTTGCTTGCAGACCTCTTGAACACATAACGACACAACAGATGGCTTGGTGACGAATAACTCAAAGTTAATCCCCGGAACCCGGTTAAAGACTTTCAAAGTGATTTGGTCAACTGTGAGGTAAAAGATTTCCCAACCCAGGTGAATGAAAAGTGTCGTGTTCAAGAGCGGTAATAAAGTTTCTTCTGAGACAAAAGGTGACAAATAGGTTCATTCTTCTCTTTTTTCCCCCACCATTTCTGGCAAGTACCTCTTTATTTTTAACAAGCTTGAGGAGGATAACATATGCTTGATTATAAGCTCATCCTTCGGACGAGTCCAACCTAGTTTAAATTCGAACCCTAGGAAGGAGTGGTTCGTTCCTGTTTGTAATTGAACAGGTCCTCTACTGTAAAAGTTTAACGAGCCCAGTATAGGAGAAACTCGGCGTTTTTCAATTTTAGAGAGTCTGAAAAAACTAAAGGAGACTCCACGTTGAACTTTTTCGTATATTTGTGTCCCTCAAGCCCGAAAAAGTATAAAATAATACCTGGGGGAACCGCTTGATCTTGCGACCAAGGAGTACTTTCATAATAGTGTCGTTAACCTGAAAAGTAAAAAGCGATCAAGGACACGTCGTTTTATTTCCTTATCGAGTTCGAAACGACAAAAACCCGGCAATCTTTTCCTGATTTTGCGGTCAGAAAAGAGCTAAAAGGGGACCGTCTTTTAATTCCGTTTTAACGAGTGAAAAAGAAACACTCGGCGATCTTTTCATGTTTTAGGAGTCAGAAAAGGGCTTAAAAGATGACTCTGAAATTTTGTTTGTGAAAAATTACAATTTCCCTCGAAATCCCTTTGTCCTGCACAAAAGCGACACATTACTCATACCTGTTTAAAATAGGCAAAAATACATTCAAAAACATCTTTTCATGGTAAAAAATGAACTAATTCATCCAAAAAACCTATAAAAAGACCTTTTACCATGTCATTTTTACCGTTTCACTGTTGAGGTTGAAAAAGGAGCTTTTGACAAGAAACTTCCCGTGGTTGCTGCGGAAAATCTGACCGTCGGAATCGAACGCCGCTTCACCGAGGTATTTTACACATCCCACTCTTCATTTTATCCGTTTAGTTTTTTGTTTTTGGTCTCTGCTTCATTTTTTGGGGGGGTTTTGGGTTCAAAATGCGCCCCTCGGCGGACGCAGGTGCCCTTCGGGTGACCTGCGTCCCCCGACTTTTTCTCACACGGGAAAAAGGTCGGGGGACGCAGTCCGCCTTCAGGCGAGCTGCGTCCGGACGCCCTGTGCTACAAAGCCGGGGTGCGTCTTCCGCAAAGGGCGCATTTCAAAACCCCAACTCTCTCAAAAAACCACCAAATTTCTCAAATTAATTTCTAATTGACTCTTTTGATGTGCAGGGCATTAAACATGTTAGACTGGAGAGAGAGAGAGCACGTAGAGGACGATGAAGCTGCGATTAACCACCAACCCTCTCTGGATGCCTTAAGAACATGTGGATTGTACAAATATTGGACCATACCGGGCATGAGGGGCCAGGTAAGATTTTTGGAATGGCTGGTTGAGCGATGGAACGTTCAAGATCAATGCTTTTACATTGGAGGGCACCAGCTCGAGATAGAGCCCTCGGATGTATACTTTCTCACTGGCTTGCCAAACAGAGGTGAGCAACTCAACCTTGCGGGGACCAGGCCGGGTGGCCAATCCCTTGATGATCTCCGCGAGGAGTGGTGCAGACCAGGGACTCACCATTCAAAAGGCGTAGAGATAAAGCACATCGCTCTGGCGGAACTTAGAGTTATTGCATTTACGGTCACCAGGATTTGTGGCGCGGCCGCCTTGCACATTGCTTCCGGATCCCAAATGCGGATGGCAGTTGACTGTTACCAAGGCACCATCTTCAACTGGTGCGAAGCTGTGTCGGCTCATATGAAGAGCCAACTAACCAAGGCAAAGAACGGACGACTAAAGACTTTTGGATATGGGCCTATAGTCGTGAGCTTTGCCTTGGAGAGAGTTCCTATGCTGATCCCTCAGCAACTCACTGTTGATGACTTGGGTCCTCGGGAGCCAAAGCTGTTCGATGGGTTGCGGTGATGGCCCGGCATCCTGACGAGGGTGCTGCAGTGGTTCGATTCTCAGACAGTTACTTCGACTGGTTAGAGGGCCAGCTTTTTGTGATACAAGACTTTCCATATGCCGGAATGGATTTCAGAGGTGATCCGGACATGGTTCTTCCACAGGGAGAACAATGGGACGACAGAGGTACTTTTATTTTCACAAGTTTTCTAATTATGTATTTTTTTTATTTTTCATATATATCGTCTCAAAGTAACAGTAAAACTTTAAAAATGCAGATGTTGGACCACAGCGTCCAGCCAATCTCTCCGGCCTTATGATAGACGACATCCAGCTGCACCGGCACCGGCCCCACAGGATGCGACAGCAGAAGTACTAGCTGAGTTGGAGCATGATCTAGAGCGTCTCACGGCAGATATACCTGAGACTACTATGGACGACATTCCTATCAGGCTTCAGCGCTTCGTAGTCGCGGTCCCTGGACCGTTTAGGAGATTTTTGCGTAAGGTAGCCCGCGCAGTGGTGTCGTACAGAGAGCACCACCAGTGATTGACTAGTCACTTTTGTAGTCACATGTGACATTTTTGACTTTTTGTACTATCATTTTGCCGATCATAAGGTGTTTTAAACCTATGATCGAAGACGATGTATATATTTTTTGACACACTTCTATCTATATATATATATCACTATTACCGGCTTATCTTGTTTAACATGTATGATGAAATGTCTTTTAAATTTACTTGCATGATTATTATAAATGTCTGTCCAACACTCGAGAAGCAATTGCATCTGCTAATGTATTCAAAGACCTTGGAATATGTTGATATTCAATGTAATCAAATTCACGTTCCAAGAGACGCACTCTCAAAAACAACCTTAATAACACAGGATTTCTAATGGCATAAACTCTATTAAGCTGTAATACAACAAGTTCAGAATCTAACCTCACTATCAAACGTCGAATTCCAAATGAAATAGATTCGGATAATAATTCAACCACTGCACTGTATTCTGCAATGTTATTCGTTGTTTGACCGAGGCTTACCCCATGCATAGAAACTAACTCGTCAGAGGGCGAATAGATAACCCAAGCTGCGGAAGAGATATTCCGTGTATTACGACAAGCACCATCAGCAAATCCAATGTATGTTTGGAGAGGCGTCGACATCTACAATATCAAGAGTAAAACCAAGATAAGCCAGAATAATGACGAAAAACCACACTTGCTAAGCTAAGCACACTGACTAAACTAACACACTTGCTAGCTAGAAAGAAAATCTAACCTATCTAAAAATTTCTCCATCCATCATTTTAAGCATAATACCTCTTTAGGTAAAGTCCATTTCTGGGTTTACCCAAAGAGTCCCCATCAAAATCAACTAACTCATAAGCCCCTTTTGCTAGCTTTCGCTTTACAATGTAGGGCCCATGCCACATGGGAACGAATTTTCCGGCACCTAGCTTATCGTTAGCTTGATCATATAATAGTACTAGGTCTCCTTCCGAAAAACTTCGAGGGGTTACATTTTTATCGTACTGAGCTTTCATTCGTTTCGCGTGAGTCTCGATAGCTAAAGTAGCGTCACGTCGAGTCTCATCTAATTTAGCCAAGTATAATAACCGTTTCTCCTCTTCGGAAGTAGCTGGAAGTAATTCGACAGCCATTTGAAGTGATGGGATTTCGCATTCAATAGGTAACACAGCTTCTAAGCCATAAACTAGCTGGAAAGGGGTGAAACCTGTTGAATTTTTCACTGAAGTTCGATATGCCCATAGCGCCGAAAATAACATGTTATGCCAATTCGTTCGATGGATACCAATGATCCGTCGAATCATGATGACTAGAACTTTGTTGATTGACTCAACCAAACCGTTGGCTTGCGGATAATAAGGAGTAGAGCTATCGTGGCGCAAACCAAGCTGGCTTGTAAGCTCAGTCATCATGACGTTTCGAAAATGGCTCCCATGGTCAGTAATGATTGCTTGTGGGACACCAAACCTAGTTATGATATGATTGAATACGAAAACTGCAGCTGTCTTGCCGCTTGCGTCGAATGTAGGCATCGCCTCGGCCCATTTAGTAAAATAATCAACCGCGAGGATGATATACGCATGCCCCCCGGCCGAGTGAGGGTTACAAGTAATAAAGTCAATGCCCCATTTGGCGAATGGACCAGCGGCAATTATAGGGTGGAGAGGAGCAGGTGGAGCGCGCATCTTTCGATCAAACACTTGACAGTTGTGGCATGTTCTGACAGCAAGGATACAATCTTTAAACATAGACGGCCAGAAATAGCCAGCGCGCAACACCTTCTGAGCTGTGGCATACCCAGACATATGACCGCCACATGCTCCAGAGTGACAATCATTCAAAACTCTCTCAGCCTCTTCGTGAGTTAAACAACGTCGAAAAACTAAGTCTGCCCCCCGGCGATAAAGTGTATCTCCAATAATTCTGTATTGCTGGGATCGAAACCGAATTTTTCGACGGTCTTCCTTGGAAGCTTCAGGCCGAAAGGTTTGGGTTTGGAGATAGATGATTATATCCCCATACCACGGATCTAAAGTGCTAATAAGAAACAAAGATTCGTCCGCAATGGACTCCTCTGCCACAGTCTCTGTGTCAGCACTCGGGAAATCACACATCAATTCCGCAAAAACTAAAGATTTCTTAGACTTGGACTTCTCGAACTCCAAGTCGAACTCTTGCAGGATAACAATCCATTTAGAGTACTTGCCCCCTAGCAGTTGTTTTGTCAAAATATAAATCATAGGGTTGCAATCCGAAATAACTGTAGTTTTGCGGAGAAGAATGTAGTGACGAAAACGCTGGACAGCTTGAACGGCTGCCAGGGCCAATTTCTCCACATGCGAATATTTTAACTCAGTGGATTTAAGGTTCTACTAAGATAATATATCACATGCTCTGCTTTGAATTCATCTTCTTGAACTAACACCATTCCAATGGTGGAATGCGAAGCTGCGAGGTATAAGAAGTAGTCCTGGTTGTAGTTGGGAGGATGCAATAACGGTGCATGGGTCAACGCGTGTTTCAGTGCATCAAAAGATTGTTGGGCAATCTCGTCCCAAAAGAATTGTGCGTTCTGTTTCAACAACCGTGTAAAACCTTTAGTGACCTCGGCGTAGTTTGGGATGAATCGGCGTAAAAAGTTCGCTTTCCCTTGCAAACTTTGGAGTTGGCGCAAACTCGAAGGAGGAGGCAATTTGATGATAGCCTCGACTTTCGAGGGATCGACGCGAATGCCGGCTTTTGAAACAACAAATCCCAGCAATCGACCTGTTTCTATACAGAAAACACACTTGTGGGGATTCAACCGAATTCGATAATGCCTACACCTCATAAAGATTGCTCGTAGGTGGACAAGGTGATCAGCTCGTTGTAAAGAATGAGCAGGCAAATCATCGAGATAGGGTTGCACAATGTGCTTGATGTCATGAAATGCATAAGACATCGCCCGTTGAAAAGTGGCACCGGCATTCTTAAGTCCAAAAGGTAATTTGCAATAAGCAAATGTCCCCCATGGACAAATGAATGCCGTTTTTGGTTGATCGGCAGGTAGAATATTGATTTGATTATAGCCTGAGAAACCATCCATGAAGGAAAACATCTCACTTCCGGCACAATCATCAATAATTTGATCGATATAAGGCGTAGGATAGTTGTCTTTTGGACAAGCTCGATTGATATCCCTATAGTCGATACAGATTCTTATTGTTCCTTGTTTTTTATTGACGGGAACAATATTCGATACCCAATCCGTTAACGGGATCGGATAAATGAAACCTGCTTTCAACAGCTTTTCGACTTCTGCTTTAATCGCAGCCGCTTTTCGAGGGTGAATCTGACGCAACCGTTGCCGAATGGGTTTAGCATCCGGGTAGGTTTTGATTTCATGAACAACAATGGCAGGATCAATTCCCGGCATTTCCTCGTAAGACCAGGCAAACACGTCGCGGAATTCTTGGAATAGGGCCTTGTAAGTTTGGATTTCTTCTTCAGTACATGCGGCACCTATATGAATGTTCTCCTCGATTCCGGGCTTCACTGAAATATCAATGGGAATAGTACGAGAAATATTCCCTAAATTCAGCTCTGAATCAGAATGTTTCGTTGGATCCTGAGCGTCTTTGACATATTCAGCGGTAAAGATAGATGAAAAATCATTTTCAAATGCATCATCCTTAGGTAAAAACGAAGATCTGTGATGGAGATCTTCCCATGGTAGATCATCTACACTTAGGATTTCGCGAAGTTGTTCGTCAGATGACACTTCTTCGGGAAACGTTATCCGTTCTAAGGGTGAGGTGAAAAGTGACTCTTCACTGACCACATTCATTTGGTCGGTTGAATGAAAGTCGGTAAAAGACATAAGAGCTTCATAAGCAATCTCATACGGACTCAACGGCATAACATCACCGAGTGAGTCTAGCTCAGAGTCAGAGGGAACATACCAAGGATCATCATAAATAATGTTTTCTGACGTGATCATATGAATTGTTGCAAACGAAGGGTCTGCATTGAGTGGAGGGAGAGGAAAAGTTCCCAGTAAACCGGAATCCTTAACTAAACCTACACCAATGTCCCTATAAGGGATTGTCGTTTTACCAACATGCTGGATAGTTTCTAAAGAGGTTGGGTCGGATGAAAAGTATGTCAGCTGATCAATAGTCACGATCTTACCGTTATGTGGAAACTTAATGACTCTGAAGACCGATGAAACGACCGCTGTCATAGCATATGACCAACTTCGACCCAAAAGAAGGTTGTAGTCTAGAGGGGCATCAACCACTTCCACATCCAGACTAACGGTTTTACCTTCGACCCCTATAGGCAATTCTTGTAGAATACCAAACGGACGGAACCCACGGCCATCAAAGGCCTTAAGGATGGTGGGGGATTGGTTCAACGAAGGAGAACCAAGCGATCTCCAACATTGAATCGACATAATACACGTAGAAGCTCCCTCATCAATCACAGTCCGATGAATAGGCCTGTTTTTGACTATCACTGGAATTTGGAAAGCCATTTGATGGGGGAGACGCGGTGTACTACTTTCTAGATCAAAGATCATTAGGTTCGGGTCCTGAACATCGACAGCTCCAATAGCCGACAAAAGCAATTTTCGTTGCGCTGGACATGATTGCAGCACTTCGAGTGCCGACATTGCTGAAGGTGAAACAGCTAAGTCTTCAACAATGTTGTAATTCTGGGCTGCTCTCGCATGTGGATTGAAAGCAGACCTTCGAAGTACACCCTTGGCGGGCGGCTTAATCACTAAGTCTGGGTTAGGTTTTTCGATCTGTAGTGGATCGGAACCAGGAGCTGAGGTTGATGGGTTAGAGTGAGAAGATTCTGCTTCTTTACCATCAACAGGAGCCTTACTACCATAATCTTGCGATCGAGTCGCAATCCTGACATGAGACATCATCAAAATGGGTTCTTCACTGGCATTCGAAGAAGAACCTATCATCTTATTTTCCTGCTCGGGAAATGGATTTTTAACACAGCAGGAGTGGGAGAACCTTTGACTATTTTCACTACCTCGGCCCGATGAGGGCAGTCTCTCGTAAAATGATCTTCTTCACAAATGAGACAAGGATAACGAGGTTTGCGCTTTTCGTCATTGGTTTCCGACTTTTCCGTTTTCTCCTTTGGAGCCTTGTCTGCTTTAGCCTTCTTCTTTCCTTTCTTCTTTCCACCGTTTTTTGGATTTGGCCGTAGATGACTCTACAGCGTGAATGTCGGCGGTAAGTTCAGGAGGAGAAGACTCTCCTGTCGGAGAATCAGGCAAAGTGATAATTGGAGTATTGGAGGTCTTGGAAGACTTCTTCTTACTCTTCGTAGTCACGATACCGATCATACCATCAGCGGCATGAGATCCCGAAGGAGCAGCAGCGATTTGGTTTGACTTTGGAAGATCCGGAATTTTCTCGTGTAACGTACCCGACTGAGTGTAAACTAAGTCAAGGTATTGTGCCTGAGCAATGACTTGCTCCTCAGTAACTACTCCGGCCTTAGCTACATCTTCAGTAATTCTTGGTAATAATGATTTGACAAACCATTCAGCTAAGATTTGGTCCGGGATAAAAACTTTCACTAATCTTCTTCGACGTCTCCACTCATGGATGTGATCAGAAATGTACGTGGATGTCGATTGTTTTAGCGAAGTTAATAATTCTGTACCATTATCGTATCTGACTGGTAACTGAAAATGAGTTAAGAACGAGGTAGCTAACTGGCTAAAGTTGTAAAAAGAAGCCCGTGGTAACTCAATGTACCACTTGGCTGCGAGACCAATGAGTGTACGCTGGAAAAGACGTAAGCGGATAGAATCATCTGAGATGGAATTTGATGCACACCAGAGGTGGTAAGTCATCACGTGATTAGACGGATCCTCTCCAGACTTACCTTCGAACTTGGGTATATCGCTGGGCAACTTATTTGGCATTGGCGGCCAGAACGGAAGATATTGAATTGGATCGTTCGTTAGGCGCGTCAAGTCGGGTAAATCTAAAGTCGCAATAAACGGTAACTGCCGGTTAGGATCTCTAAAACTCTGAGTCACAATACCAGCCCCAGGAGGAGGATATCCAGGATAACTAGGAACAGGAGTCGCATTTGGGATATTATATCCTCCTGGAAAACCAGGATTAACCGGACCGTACTGGGGTTGCTGAGGTGGTTGATAAGTGTACCCAGGATACGGTTGATACTGGTAAACCGGTTGTTGGGCAGCTTGCCCAGGTTGATACTGTCCCTGGTACGGAGGTTGAACAAATTGAGGTTGAGTAGTAACAACCGTACTTGTACCAGGTTGGCCTGCAGGCATCTGGACTGTGGTTTGAACCGTGGGTCCAGACAACGGTACAGATGTCTGAGGAGTGGTTACAGGGACAGTAGAAACCGGAGCTGCCGATACTCCAGAAGTAAGCATGGTAGATGAAGCGGTAGTTGCTGCAGCCGTGTGAGGTGGAGTACTAGGTGCAATTGGCGGCTGAGTAACTACAGAAGTTACAGGGGTCTGAACACTTGACTGGACAGGTTGCGGTTGCTGGGGTGGACCAGGAACTGCAGGTTGTCCTGCTTGAGGTACCGACTGTATACTTGGTTGCGACATCTGTTGACCCTGTGACGGATCCCATGTTAACATTCCAGGGTATTGACTCGTAACAGGTTGAGGATACTGAGATCCATAGCCGTATTGAGGATAGGGTTGATAACTGTAAGGTGCAGTCCCATATGATTGCCCTTGAGGTGGTTGATAACCTTGACCAGGGTATTGACCCGTAGGTTGATAACCTTGAGGTAAATACGAATACTGGGGTTGACCTTGACCTTGAGGTTGGTATCCTTGAGGTTGATACCCTTGGGGTTGATACCCTTGGGGTTGCCATCCTTGAGGTTGCCATCCTTGAGGTTGATATTGATACTGAGGTTGACTTTGGGGTACATATTGAGGCTGGGGTTGATACCCTTGGGGTTGATACCCTTGAGGTTGCCCCCCAGTCACGAATGAAGTACCTTGAGGTTGCCCCCCAGGCGGTAATTGGCCACCTTGAGGTTGGTTAATGGGAGTTGAACCTGACATCATATAAACGTCACCTATACTCAATGGTACATTACCACTGTTTCCAACTAATAACCCATGATCAACAGGTTGAGGAGATGCTCCCGCAAAGGTACCAGAAAGTGATTGATACCCAGTAGGAACAGAAGGACCGCCATGTAAAAATGATTCAGGACTTTGTGAAAACACAGATGACTGACCAGACATATTTACAGGAGAATGAATTCCTCTAGGTGGAACCGGAGTACGAGGTGTAGAAAAACCTACTGAGTTGTCTAAAAAATTGGTTAATGCAAGGTACCAAGATTCACTTCTAGGAGGACTGTAAAAGATGGATTCACGCTCCCTTAGATCAAGGGTAATTAGATCTTCAGAATCAGAAACGCCTATTTCTTCCTCTGGAACAAGTTCTTCTATAGCAATTAATCCAACAGGAAGATTTTCGGTGATAATTCTTTCTATTCTTGGTGAATCAGGAACACTAGGAGTTGGAGTAACAGGTTCGGAAATTTCAGGTTCTTCGCCTGTTTCACTGGCAGATGAAAAACTACCAGCAAGCTCGGAAACTGTAACAGCTTCGGGATTGTAACCTGTTTCTAATCTTTGGTAATCTGGATGGACTACCAAGGAAGATTCTCCTTCTTCAGGTGAACCTACTCTACTGCCACTAGGAGTTACAAGGACCTTTAAACCCTCTAAATTACTGGGGTCGTCTCGAGGAGGTGAACCCCTAAGTTCACGGGATCTTCTCAACAATTCGGCCACAGAAACAACTTCAGGAGACTGGCCCGCAATGCGACGGGACCTTCTCGGTAATTCCGCCACAATTAAAGATTTTAACTACAACACACGAAAACAAAGTAAAAAATTTCAAATCAAACCACCTAAAGTCTTCTAAAGAACCAATCAAATTTGAAGCACACGCCTAAATAATCTAGAGCGTCAAACCACACACAAACAGTAGTCTTCCGGACCAAAAGCGCTAGTTGGTGATTAGGCCCAACCTCGCAGGATTCAGTACAGAAATAGTGGGTGGAACAGTTACCCCGGCAACCTGCTTAATGAATAGACTGGACCAAGTTCCTCCACTTTAACCGTCTCGAAGTGAAGCGAACCCCCCAGAAAATCCAAGTGAGTATAACCGACGTCTGCTCCAGGTACAGTGGGACCTTCCCTCCACCGTCACCTTGGGTAGAATCCTAGATATTATGGCCACTAAGGTTACCAATCACAACAATTACACCTGGGGGAACAGTCTAAACTCCGACAGCACGCAAGGGCAGAGTAGCAAGCTCCAATCCCCTTACCGGCTCCTTGACAACAATCCAAGGTTTACCGATAAGTGACCCCTGGCTCCTCGACAATGGTTAATCCGAGGTTTACCGTTTGTAATACGTACTGCCTGGCGTCGTTCCCAACGAGGGAGGAATGATCCCCTCACTGGTTCGGACACGAGCTCGTGTTTCTCCTTTAAGAGGAGCTTTCCCAGAATGTAACTGAAACAATTGGATTTGTTCTACTCAAGATAGACTATCTGTTTGGTTTTGTAGTCTTGGAGAGTTAAGTACTCACCTACTCCAAGACCCTAGCCTAAGCTATGTTGGTGCTTCAGAGCCCTAGAAAAATAAAGATTACTAGATTGATTTTAATTTAAGCGTTACTTTTAAGGTTGTTTCTTAAGTCAAAAGGTGATGGAAGTGAAACTAGTGGTGTGTTGACTCGACTCGAAACCACTACAAAATGCACCTAAAATGATTTATCCACTACTTTACTTTTTCGATGAATTGCTTAACTAAAAAGTTGAGAGAATGCAATCTTTATAAAAGCAACTTCTTAATTGAAGACAATCAAAGAAACAATTCGTTTTTCTTTTCCAAGCATAAAAACATAACTTCTCTTTACATGCACGAAAAAACTCTTTTCTTCTTTTGAAAACAAAAAGCTACTTGAAACAAGACTTTTTAAGAAGATGTTTTTGTATTTTTCTTTTAATAAAGCAAATAAATCTAATATAACCAAAAATCAATCTTAACAACTCTTAAAATCTATGAAAATGCACTCATAAGCAAACTAAAGGCAAATTTACTCTAAGCAATCTTAACGAGGCCAAAACTAACAATGATTATTTCTAAGGTGTTTTACTTGATCACAATCAAATCAAGGACTAGCTTATTGCAGAATCAAAAACTAGCCAAAACAAAACTCTAATCTTTTTGTTCTTTTTGTAAAATGGAAATCAATACTTTATAAACAAGCAATGCGAAATTTGACCCAAAACAACTCAAATGACAAGTTGCTCAAACAAGGAGACTTTACGACAGGCTCAACTTCTAAGAAGGTTGACTAACCAGAGATATCTAAGGCTGGACAACTTTCTACTATCAAAGTCACTACAAAGCCTTTCCAAAAATCAAACCCTAGGTCTAAACTTCGTTGAAAACCACTAAAACACTCAAAGCTCACAAAACTAGTTCAGGTGAAAATTCTTGACAGGGTACTAAAGGATCTGGGCAGAAAACACTAAGGAAAAACAAAATCTAAAAGTAATTTAAAGCAAAAATGGAATTTTCTTAACTTTTACAGGAAGACGCAGGCCACCCGTTGTCACAGGTGCGGCCCCGCACTGTGCAGTCGACAACAGCGCGTCCAAGGACGCACTGTGCAGCACACAGAGACTGCGTCCTTCTGGAAAAAGGAAGAAAAACTAAAGCCAACTAAATCTAAAGCTAAGCCACCCAAATACTAATTCTCACAGTCAAAAACCAGAAAATAAAAATGATTTTCTCAAAGCAAAGTTCATATAAAGGAAAAGACTCTCTCATTAATGGATTCCCCAGCGGAGTCGCCAATTTGTCACACGGAATCTGTCAAGGGTGCGGACACGACTGACCTTCCTAGAAGTCTAAGACATTCTAATGACAAACAAGACAAAATGGAGTGATCTTTCTCTAAATACACCTTTTACAACATGAAAACTACAAGTGTTTAGGCTTACCTTATTCCAAAACGCTGTTGTTGAAGTCCGTTCTTGACGATCCGGATGAGCTCCTCCTTCAAGTCAATTCCTGCAACCACAAACAATCAAACAATTACCAAGCACTTGCATTTCATATAATAAAACATATATTCAACATGCAGACCAAGGAACACATGAAATAACTCATTAACACAAGCTATTGAGAAAAATAAACCAGTTTGTATTAATAACGAAACAAAGAAACTCTTACAACCTGGCCTTGGTGTTGTGCAAGTTCCTCCCAGGGTCCATCAAGGGTTTTCCTCTACTTTGACAAAGCTCACCCTCTCCCAAGTAGAATCAAGTGAAGACAATCTCTCCTCACAAAGGCTCTAATGGAAGACCTAAATCCTGCAGCATTTACCCAAAGAAAATGTATAGCTCCAACCTCCTCTCCTTCTGGCTCAATGCCTTTATTTATAGTGCTGTAAAGAGGTTATTCAGGTCCACTATCAATGGGATCATCCCCCTCTATGGGTGGGATAGCTCCCTTATTGATGGGATAAGTTCCCCCTTAATAGAGATACATGAACCAACTGGAGGCGCATCCATTTCATCAAACCGACCTCTAGAATGTTCTAGAAGTAACCACAAGTAACTTTTTCAAGATAAAACTCGCGCATTTTGCCTTTTACAGAGGGACGCACCTGTCCCTTAACATACAGAGCGTCCATGGACGCAGATTTTGTGAACATGGTCAGCGTCCCCGCAGGTAAGGCTAGAGAGAACCTGCGACCCCAGAGATAAACATAGTTTTTACAAGACTTTCTCTCTTCTTTGAGTTTGAGATGGATAACAGAGGCATGAGACTTGCCTAAGAGGGTAGCATGACTGTTGATTTGAGCCATACTAACTGTAAGTAGTCAAGGTGACATTTTTTAGTGTAACAGTGCTGATGAAGTCAACAAGACCCCTTCCACCCCCGGTGGAGATAGTACTCGTCGTGTAGATGCAAATAATGTCCTGTGACCTCGTTGGTATGTCACATATGGAGGAGCACTTATATGCTCAGTCTCGGGAATGTTTGGCTGGTGTGAAGGTCCTCCCTCATCATGAACTATCTCGGGAGGTGGCTGTAATGGTGCAAAGTAATCACGGGAGATGAAATCTTCCCAAGTAATGCCTTGCTATGCCAACTAATGCATCACTACAATTTTAATCAATGCATAATGATAGATGCTCTTATGCTGATGTGCTGGGCTCTTCCTTTGTACTAAAGGCACCATCCTCTCTATGTTGTGACACATGAAAAATGGAATGTTCATCATACATACCCTGGTAAAATGCATCAACAAACCGACATGGTACGCATAGAGATGTGAGAATCTTCCCTCGCAACTAAAATATCGAATGATGAGTTTCATCAATGGTGCATACTCATCCCTTAGGAATCTGAAAGGAAAAACTGCAGTCAAGTGTCTTATATACCCGGGCTTGATATATGGCTCATAGTGAAATCTGTCTAACTGCTGGCATTTACTCCATTCCTCCCCTACATTTGGTATCCCACTGGCCTGAGCAATAATCTCGGGTGACAAGGTGAAATTCACTCCGGCAAGGTTTACATGACCATCCTGCAAATGTAGAACAAATAAACGGACTAGTTCCCGATGATGCTGGATTTGTGAAATCTGCTCACAGTATTCAAAACATGATTGATACCGAAAATAGTCCATTGCAAGTGGACAAGCTTGCAATTGAGCCAAATAAGTAGGCTCCTCCTTAACATGCCGACCACCTTTGCCACCTTTGTGATACCTCCTTGACACATTTACCTCTGGTGTAGAATCACTATCATAATCCTGCTCATAAGCTGACTCGGTCTCTGACATGTTCTTTAAAAACAAGGTAGCTCGAATATATATATACTGATATACAACTGTGTGCAAAATTGACTGTAGACTTTTTCTTTTTATCAAAATGCTGTGACCAAGGGGATACAAATATACAAGGGAATTGTTAGGAAAGGGGAAACATTAGGGAAATGGGGACAATGGAAATAAAACAAGGAATCTAGGGAAGGGAAGGGGCATGGAAATCTTGAAGTTTTAGGGTTTGGGATGAGGTAGGGTAGGGAAAATATGTTTGTAGTAGAAGGGAGGGGTTAGGATTTGAGGGAGGATAATGTAGGGTTTTATGAGGAATTATTGGGGAAAATATTGGTGAATATAGGGGGTGGGAAACAAAAGAAATAGGAAAACCTTGGCAACATTTATTTTTGAAAACCCTACAGCAATCTTGGCATTTAAATCCTTACAGCAAACTAATGGATAAGGAGGGTTTTTACACTTGGTTTTTCATGGAAAATATAGCATAATTTTCTTTACAAAAACCTTTCAAAACCAAGAATGAGCCGTGGATAAAAGTCTACCTGTGATTTGATGCGTGAGAAGAGGTGTTTGAGTGTGTTTTGGGCAAAGTTCTGGGCATAAACTTCAATGCGCCACGCGCCTCACCCAACGCGCCGTGCGCTCCTGATGCGCCTCACCCATGTAAGATTGCACTGAAAATTGTGGCCTGATGCGTAGCGCGCCACTGGTGCGTCGTGCGCCCAACCTGATGCGTAGCGTGCCCTGGAAACGGCCCAATTTGCTCACAAACTCACAAAATCACCTAAGAACAATGATCTTTGCTCTTGGAATGTGGAATGGGTTGGAAATGTGGAGAAATATCTTCATATAGACTCCTTGTTGATTTTTGCTTAACCCAAAACCCATTTTCTTATGTTTGGTTGTTGACACTTTTTCAAAATTAATAGGCTCTGACCTTTTTGGTTTCCCCTTTAAAATTGGTTGAAATAATGATTTTCTTTGATAATTTTTTGCAGGGATAGCTCTGATATGCTCTGGCAAAGGAGACCAATGTTGCACTTGAATGATTGAAGAACTGAAAATTTTGACAATTTTTTCAAAAATGAGATGGCGACCTATCTTCAAAACAAAGTTTTGAAGAGAAGTCCTAATTCAGCTGTACAATGATGAAAATTATTGAAGTGATGATCTATCAAAGACATCCCTCTGGCCTGCTGGTCTTCTAAGACTTTTCAAGACAAAATTGACTCAACCCTAGACCTAAGACCTCAAAATTTAAAACATGATTGTAAATGACCTTTGAAGACTTATTTTAATAAACAGGCCTGAACCAGCGGTGCCAAGCATGAGGGGAATGAGTGACATAACCCACTCCATCAGAGTTATGGCATGCCTAATGAAATGCAACTGATCAAAACTGATGGGACACCTAATCATGAAATGCAAAAGAGCTTTGATCTCTGACGGAGGGATAACTAGACCGACTCTAACATTGGCTCCAATGGGGATGGTAGCTCCTTGGAGACGCCAAGAACCATAGAGCTTTGGGAGAGCAGACAGTGCCTCCGTCCATTGGGCAATGGAGTCAAAAACTCAAGCTGAGATGCATGACTAAAAACTGATGACTTGACAACACAAATTGACTCTCACTCAACTAAAAACTGACTGGATACTTAAACACAACTGACAAACTGGAAATGAAGCTCAAGGTTGAGCTTATTCATCAAAACCTACTCTAACAATTTCATTCATCACCTGATCAAGTGAAATGAAACAACCAATGCAACCAAGTAAGTATCTCGTCTACTGTTTGAATTCTCCGCAAATGCTTGCTTATGAACAACAAGAGAGAACTACTAAAAGGAAGCTCCCATGACAACTTGGAAACAGATCCGTAGAATGATATGAATTCTCTATCCACCTCCAAAAACACTGCATAAGGATCTTGAAATTCAAGCACACTGGAACTTAGCTCATCCAATGGATTACTTCTCTTTTCCTCATACCATGAATGCAAACTTTGATCTGAGCCTTGTGACGAGACCTCTGCTGAAAATGACAAAGAAACAGGCTGCCGGATCAAGTTTGTATCAACACATGTTTCAAGCTCACATATAGTTAATGGAGAAAGACTTTGACTGCAAACCTCGTCCAAAACATCAGCTATTGGATCATGAAAAACTTGAAAAGACTGCTGTAATGTATCCATTGAAAATGTATGACATCGTTTTAGCTGTTCATCTTTTTCTTGAGAGATTTTACGAAGATTCTGCCTTATAAACTGAAATGCTTCGAAACAAAAGGGTATAGAATCTCCCTGCATCATCAAATCATGTATTTCATCTTCCACAGCTTCATCTATAATCTGCCCTTCAATTTCATTTGGTAGCTGCAAATCTGATGCTACAGGCTGCTCAAGAATTTTGTTATCTGTCTCATCCTCAACATTAACATTGAGAGATTGCTGATTTGTTATAGGCTGTTCATTTGAAGCTTTACTATGCAATCTACCCTTCAAAAACTGAAATGATTCAAAACAGAATGGTATGGAGTCACCTTGAATCATTAAATCATGTGTGTCCACTTCTAAGTCTTCAGCTGCAACTTCACAATCAATGGCTTTTGGGGGCTGGAAATCTGAATATGAAAAGTCTGGAACAAAGTTTTCATCGCGCTCAAGAGGATCCAAATCAAGACTAGTCGATAGCTGATTTCTGATTGCATGGAAGTTGTCTCTGATGAACTGACATGAATCAAAACAAAAAGGTAAAGATCCTTCACTTACTTCAAAATTTGCTGCACTTTCCTCGTCATTGTCATAGCTGATAAGCATTGGTTGATCACTGTATTTGAGCTGCTGTAAGTGAAATTCCTCCGCCCACAAACGAGCTGCTGATTTGTCTGCAAGATTAGCTTCTGTTTGGAGAACATAATCATCATCATACTAATCAAACTGAGGCAAATCATCAGTATAAAACACATCATCAAGCATGCAGGTCATATCAGCAATTCTTTCTTCGCCAAGGTGATCTACAAAACAATCACTATGACAACTGGGATAAGAAACAAAATGTTTTGGATTAGCAACTTGTTCTTCTTCAATCAGCAAGCCATGAGCTTGAACATCATAATCATTCCTTGCGTTGATCTTGTCCATCATCCTTTCCACTGCACTTACCAAAATGTCAAGTTTCACCTCTAGAGATGTTGATTTTTCCGGATCTATGTTTTTCATCTCTTCTTCTTTCAACCTTGCCCTTCGGATCAGCAAGTGAGCCTCTACATTTACCGCACTGTTTTGCATCTCGTGAAGTGTTGCAATATTCCTTTCTCTCAGCTGAAACTCCATTTCCGGATCAAAGGCACCTGGATAGTGAAAGAGAGAAGATCTAAGAGTAGGCCTTATCTCAACTGGCATTGAAGAATAAACTTGGTTAAATCTAGTCGAAAACTGTTGTACTGTCTTCGCTGGCAATCTTTTCAGCTGGTTATACTCTTCTACAATCAAGAAAAGGTTCTGCCCGATCATCCACCTGTCGAGAAAAACTTTGACAAACTGCTGGAAATCTAAAATGCTTGCATCAGGTAGGGCTTTGAACCAACTCTTCACTTTGGCTTGCAAAGAAAGAGCAAAAAGCCTAATACTAACATCTTCTTCATCAACTTCAAAAAGATCAAGAAAGGACTCAAAATTCTTCACATGTTGCTCAACGTTGACATTCTTACATTCACCGTCAAACCTCGGCAAGTATAGATCATAGTTTTTGGTGAAATCATGAAGAACAGAAGGTAAAACAAGAGGTTTATACCGATCCGGAATTTTACAAGGTGTAGGGGTATGTACAGCTGGTATATTATCAGTCTTGGTCTCTTGGGGCTCATCAATTTGAAGATGGTCATCACAAAATTTGGAAAAAGGATCCTGATCAAGCTCAAAGGCATGCAAATCTTTGGTATTTACAATCTTCAAAGGGAAAGAATCAACTGCAGGCCTGGGATCGTTTCTCAAGCATAGTATACTTTGCAAAGCCTTCTTTACATTCTCGGGAAAAGAGAAGAAATAATTTAGAACAAAGAACAAAATGTCTTGGATGCAATTCCAACTTGAATACCTGATATGTCCATATTGTCCTTTCATGTTTCTGCTGGTCGGGATCATCCTCTAGTGGAGTCTTTGGATCTGATCCCAAAACTAATTTAGAGTCGCTAGGTGAATGATTTCAGCCTTGCCAGTGTCTGATCGTTGTCCACCATCAACAATAAGATCTGAACTTGATACATGTACTGGGGCAATTAACAAGTTAGATGTCACGATTACAAGCTAGACCAGAGATTGACTGAAGCATCGTTTATCTACTTCCGCTAATGCAAAGCAAAAGCATTTCGAAGGCTACCTGGCATAACTTCAGGCTCCGTCTGTAGCTTATAAAATAAATGACATAAACAAGTAAACCGTTTATTCTTCCCCAGTATGGTCGCCACTATGTTAACGCTCGAATCTGCCCCAGGCTGAGGAAGGAAAAATTCAAGGCAACATCAAACCACGCTCAGCCTCGTAGCTAGCCCTACGAGGACAGGAGAGGGCTCTCTCCGGTAAATCTCGGCAAAAGGTAATCAAAGAGGCTCGAGATGACTGAATTGATGACTAATTTTAGGCTAGGTATGAAGTACAAGGACTATGGAATTTATTTTTTGAAGTTTTGTTGAATTCAAGGGAAAGGCAATTTTGGGTGCGGGGATGAGGCATAGCTTTTGCAGAGGTCTACTTGGGGAAAGATAGGCGATTGTTTTTATGCCTTTAAAGTGATTGAATGAATAGACCAGACAGGTGAGGAGATAGGGAGAGCAAGGAAGTCTCAAGGATTCTCCTTAAATTGAAGAAAACATGGAAAATTAAACAAATTTAAAGGCAGAGCATAGCAAATTTATGGATTCTACCTTAACACTTCATTTGTTTAATTGCAGAAGATTAAATAAGGAAAGTGGTACACATACACAACTTACAAGTATTGAGAGAAACACACCATCAACACATAAGGCCACATGAATCCCAAATAGTGCTGCAAAACCCTGGTCTATCCTTTGCCAAAAATGCAGATAAAATATGTACAATAGTGTATCAAGCTATTCCCAAGAGTCCAACGATGAAAATGATTAAGAAAATACATAATATAGGCAAGATAACACATTCCCTTGCCTCTAGGGGTCGAGATCATCATCCTAGGAGCTGTTTCAACCAATTCTAAACAAAGCACTACAATCTAGGCAGTCAAAACAACTTGCCTCTATAAGCTAGGAAACCAATTCATTCATTAAATTTTCGCTATTTTACGAATGAATCATCTAGAATAAGCAAATAAATGTCAAGTCAACATAAAGTTCCATTAATTACATCAAGGAGGGTGAAAAATCCCATCACAAGTCAAAACTGGTCAAACTGGCTTCGTTTCCTGAGCTGAAGATGAAAACTTTGCAAAAAAATCCTGATGCGTAGCGCGCTTGAGCCCTATACAGAGTGCGCCTTTCCACCTGCTTTTGGGGCACTTCCCGGCATCCAAATTGAGCTTAGGTTGGATTTGTGGAAAGCCTTGGATGTCTACTTTCCAACCCAAGTGGAATTTTCCAATTTGAGGTCCATTTGCCCGTCCAAAAGTGCATTCTCCCAAGGCTGCTTCCTGTGTGTCCAAAAAGGGGCAGTGAGGTCATTTTTTGCATGTTTTTTGACCTTTTGGGGACCCAAACCTTGATGAAATGCCTTGGCAGTAGCTGAGCAGGTGTATTTCATCATGAAAAATCCAAAAATGAAAACCATTTGTGATTTGGACCTCCCAATCTTATGGGTAGCGCGCGGCGCGCTACGCGTTGAGCCAAAAAACCTGTTTTTTACACAAAAATTTCAAAATTGACAAAATTTTCCCCAAACTTGTTGAAATTTAGGCTGGGGGTCCCCAATCAAGTACTATGCTCAGCCAAAGAGGCTTTTGCCAAAATCCAAAGACGATCAAGCTCCTTTTGTCGTTTTTGCTTCTTGACCATTTTCCTCAATTTTGGCTTAAGACTCCTAATTCACGCCTTGCAAACCAGGTTCCGGACCTTGTAATGCATAACCATGTGTTTCAATAATGCATGGTCTCTATTGGCCCTTTTTAGCCGTTCCTCCAAGTAGATGTTGACCCTCTCGAGATTAGCCTCTCGATCCTCATTTACCTATCGCTCTAGAGAGGTGAACTCAATTTGCCTATGTTGGGCAGCTTGGCGATTCTCACAGATGTTTTGTAGCTCTATGATCATGTGCTGGTCCTCAAGCTGTTTATTCCACTGCTCTAGATACCTGATATATTGGGTCTTCTCTGATTCTGAAGCTGTCTCATCATGAATAGTAACAAACCCGGATGGCTCACCTGAAGGTCCCTCCTCATGCTTAGGCTTCTTGCCCTTATCCTGTACCTGTGGTGCTGCTGTCGAAAGCGAAGCCCCTTCCACACGACGTGGAGATAACACTCGTTGTGTTGATGAAGTCAACAAGACCCCTTCCACCCCGGGTGGAGATAGTACTCATCATGTAGATGCAAATAATGCCCTGTGACCTCGCTGGTATGTCACATATGGAGGAGCAATTATATGCTCAGTCTCGGGAATGTCTGGCTGGTGTGAAAGGTCCTCCCTCATCATGAACTATCTTGGGAGGTGGCTGTAATGGTGCAAAGTAATCACAGGAGATGAAATCTTCCTAAGTCATGCCCTGCTATGCCAACTGATGCATCACTACAATTTTAATCAATGCATAATGATAGATGCTCTTATGCTGATGTGCTGGGCTCTTCCTTTGTACTAAAGGCACCATCCTCTCTATGTATGGAATGTTAATCATACGTACACTGGTAAAATGCATCAACAAACGGAGATGGTATGCATAGAGACGTGAGAATCTGCCCTCGCAACTGAAATATCGAATGATGAGTTTCATCAATGGTGCATACTCATCCCTTAGGAATCTGAAAGGAAAAACTGCAGTCAAGTGTCTTATATACCTGGGCTTGATATATGGCTCATAGTGAAATTTGTCTAACTGCTGGTGTTTACTCCATTCCTCCCCTACATTTGGTATCCCAGTGGCCTGAGCAATAATCTCGGGTGACAAGGTGAAATTCACTCTGGCAAGGTTTACATGACCATCCTGCAAATGTAAAACAAATAAACGGACTATTTCCCGATGATGCTGGATTTGTGAAATCCGATCACAATATTCAAAACATGATTGACGCCGAAAACAGTCCATTGCAAGTGGACAAGCTTGCAATTGAGCCAAATAAGTAGGCTCCTCCTTGACATGTCGACCACCTTTGCCACCTTTGTGATACCTCCTTGGCACATTTACCTCTGGTGTAGAATCACTATCATAATCCTGCTCATAAGCTGACTCGGTCTCTGACATGTTCTTTAAAAACAAGGTAGCTCAAATATATATATGCTGATATACAACTGTGTGCAAAATTGACTGTAGACTTTTTCTTTTTCTCAAAATGCTGTGACCAAGGGGATACAAATATACAAGGGAATTGTTAGGAAAGGGGAAACATTAGGGAAATGGGGACAATGGAAATAAAATAAGGAATCTAGGGAAGGGAAGGGGCATGGAAATCTTGAAGTTTTAGGGTTTGGGATGAGGTAGGGTAGGGAAAATATGTTTGTAGTAGAAGGGAGGGGTTAGGATTTGAGGGAGGATAATGTAGGGTTTTATGAGGAATTATTGGGGAAAATATTGGGGAATATAGGGGGTGGGAAACAAAGGAAATAGGAAAACCTTGGCAACATTTATTTTTGAAAACCCTACAGCAATCTTGGCATTTAAATCCTTACAACAAACTAATGGATAAGGAGGGTTTTTACACTTGGCTTTTCATGGCAAATATAGCATAATTTTCTTTACATAAACCTTTCAAAACCAAGAATGAGCCGTGGATAAAAGCCTACCTATGATTTGATGCGTGAGAAGAGGTGTTTGAGTGTGTTTCGGGCAAAGTTCTGGGCATAAACTTCAATGCTCCACGCGCCTCACCCAACGCGCCGCTCGCTCCTGATGCACCTCACTCGTGTAAGATTGCACTAAAAATTGTGGCCTGATGCGTAGCGCGCCACTGGTGCGTTGCGCGCCAAACCTGATGCGTAGCGCGCCCTGGAAATGGCTCGATTTTCTCACAAACTCACAAAATCGCCTAAGAACAATGCTCTTTGCTCTTGGAATGTGGAATGGGTTGCAAATGAGGAGAAATATCTTCATATAGACTCCTTGTTGATTTTTGCTTAACCCAAAACCCATTTTCTTATGTTTGGTTGTTGACACTTTTTCAAAATTAATAGGCTCTGACCTTTTTGGTTTCCCCTTTAAAATTGGTTGAAATAATGATTTTCTCTGATAAGTTTTTGCAGGGATAGCTCTGATATGCTCTGGCAAAGGAGACCAAGGCTGCACTTGAACGATTGAAGAACTGAAAATTTTGACAATTTTTTCAAAAATGAGATGGCGACCTATCTTCAAAATAGAGTTTTGAAGAGAAGTCCTAATTCAGCTGTACAATGATGAAAATTATTGAAGTGATGATCTATCAAAGACATCCCTCTGGCCTGCTGGTCTTCTAAGACTTTTCAAGACAAAATTGACTCAACCCTAGACCTAAGACCTCAAAATTTAAAACATGATTGTAAATGACCTTTGAAGACTTATTTTAATAAACAGGCATGAACCAGCAGTGCTAAGCACGAGGGGAATGAGTGACACAACCCACTCCATCAGAGTTATGGCATGCCTAACGAAATGCAACTGATCAAAACTGATGGGACACCTAATCATGAAATGCAAAAGAGCTTTGATCTCTGAAGGAGGGATGACTAGACCGACTCTAACACCACCGGCCTCTCTAGTCCCACATCTGTAAGTAACATAAGAGGCATTATTAAGACATATGCATGATAAAATCCAAAAAAATCATAAAAAATCAAAACATAAATAGTGTGGTGTTTCGATTAAGTGTTTACCTCCCTTGTCCCACTACTCACCTGCAGGAAGCTACATATCGGGGTCTCCACAAAAATCTGTGCCTGCATACAGCCAGTCCTCGACTATGACCTTTTGCTGGTCTAGCCACTCTCAGAATAGCATCCCCCATGATACCGATTAGCCACCGCTCCCTCGCGGCATGACATGTGCCTAGCGAGTGATGCGGGTCTCTCATGGCCCAGGTATGTATAAATCCATGTCTTGTAGCTAAAGAATCAGTACCCGCTTTAGCATGAGCTAGATCAGAATAGATCCATACCCGAACTATTTCGCCTCCCCGCGCTGGCACCTCGTTAGATGTCTCTTCATGTTGACAGGCACTGCCTCCAACCAGTTATACATGGTCAGGTTGAGGCACTTGAGCGCTAACCGGAGATGGGTCTTTGTGGCCTCATGTTGGGCTTGGGAGCTCACCTTCCTCGTCACCATGAACAGTACGAAGCAAAGAGTCAAGTTTTCCACCGACGGGATTTGTAGTTTCCTGCTAGTGGATGATTTGTGTGCCCCTGGACACACCCATGCTATCAGCATGTCTAAAGTCTTGCCCAGCACTTGTTGGCCCTCTAAGATTGGCCTCTCACTGTGGTGAGACAATCCAGTCAGAAACTATATGTCCGTGGCATCAAATTCAATGTATTTTCCCCGAATGATGAACTTCCCATTCATTGGGTTCTAGGAGCAGATTATCAGCTCTATTAAGTCAAGTTGTGCTCAGAGGTGAGGAGTGAGGAAGAATTTTAGCAATCCGCACTCGAGAAGGGCTCTTTGGCACCTGGCATCATTAAAAGCTTGTTCGTCGTTGTCATCATGAGTTCTCTCTTGCCAAACAAAAGCCATTTTGTCTTGCGTCGGAGGAAAAGTTGATTAGAACACATTTCATAAGCTTAGACACATCAATTACAATTTTTTTTGACTTTAGGGCGCTGTCACTGCTGTTTTTAAAACAACAGTGATGGCTCGAGGTCAGTCTTTGTTTTTTTTTGGCGATCGTCGCAGGAGTACATCTATATCTCATGACAATCTTGATGGTAGTCAATGTTAACAATCACGGTCGTCGCTAACCCGAGCGGATCTTCCGTGACGACCACGAGGTGAATTTGGGTTTCAAAATTCGCCTAAAGACCACCTATCTACCACCAAATTACATGAAAAAAGCTTTGAAATGGAGCACAAGGGAGAGATTACTTACTTGGTGAAGACCTTGGGTGAAATCGTTGACCGTTAGTGCCGGAATCGAACTCAGGAATTTTCCTAGTTTTGCACTCCAAATGCCAAGGTTAAACTCACTATGGTAAATGGTAAAAATGAACTTACCATACCTCTTTTTATAGTGTTTTTCTTCAAAAGTTTAAAAAATTACACTATATGGGTTGGGTTTTTCCTTTTATTTTAGGGTTTTGTTTAGGGTTTTTTGAGTTTTGCGCTTGTATCCATGCATATACTTTTTTTGATGTCGAATGGGTCTTATGTTTGAAATGTCTCGTGCAGAGCTATAGGTGGCGGGATTATGACATACTTTGTATACACTTGGTCCATATTTTGTAAAAGGTCTTCTTTAATGCTCTTTTACAACTTAAAAGACAAAAAGATTGCCGAGTTTACCCTTTTGACTCGTTAAATTGAATAAAAGGTGGTACACTTTGAGCTCTTTTCCGACCATATAAATGTGAAAAGATCGTCGGACCTTTGTCGTTTTAGGTTCGATATTGGTTACGAAATGACATGTCTTTGATCTCTTTTCTACTTTTTCGGATCGAGGCCACCAATTATGAAACATACTCCTTGATCGTAATGTTCAATTGGTTCTCTCTAGTATTATTTTATACTTTTTCGGAATCGAGAGACACAAATTTATGAAAAAGGACCCCCTTGGATTTTTCTTTTATGTGTCTTTTTTAGACTCTCTATACATAAAAAAGACTCTGATTTTTCCCTATGTTGGACTCGAAAACCCTGATGACATTGGACTCGTTAGCATGAAAAGACTCGAGCTTCTCCTCCTTAGGGCTCGTTGAACTATCACTAGGTTGGATTCGTTCGAAAGTCGAACTTATATTACAAGTATATGCTATCCCATTCAAGCTTGTTTTAAAAAATAATTGGGGTACTCGCCAGCAATGGTGGGGGAAAATTTGGAAGTCATCATTGGTTACCTGCGGCAGCTAGTCACTCTTGAATATCGACACTTTTGCTTCTTATTGGGTTGGGATATCCATGCATCGTCATTTGGCCTTCTGGGGTTTTGGGTTGCCATTTAGCCTCATTCCATCCGATCCATGTTGTCTTCATCAAACCTTTGATCCCTTGGTACCTGAATGCTACTAGCTTCCAGAGTCGTGTCACCGATATGTTCAAGAGTATAATCCTTCTGCAGTTCACACCTTTACCTCCTCCTCTGATACTCTATTTCACCATCTACCACTTGTTCCTTATCTCATGTCATTGATGAGGGAAACATTATGGACCTCCTATGAAGGATCGTTTCCTGTCGATGCCAGCTCATTATCCAGGAGATTGATCTAGAGATCCCCCTTGGTACCTTGGAGCTTGCATGCCTCAATGACAAGTTCTTCATGCCTAACGATTGACTTTCATCATTGGTCGTCGATTGGGTGATTCCACAAGTGCTCGACTTCAGCTCATTTTTCACACCTAGTGGATTGTACTAGGCAGTACCTTGAGAGCCATTGGCATTATTGGTGGTTTCTCTCATGCTTGTTAACGGTTTTCATCATTGACTGGTAATCAAGCGACTTTCTATCATGCTCGACTTCAGCACATCTATTCGCATGCTAGAATTTGTATTATGGTTGGTTGGGTTTCAAGACCCCGAACTAAGATTACACATGTTTGGGTTGCGTGGATTGGTTCGTGATTACATACATGACTCTTTGGTGGATGGCTACGACCATACCTAAGTCTTCACGGATGGCTGCGACCATACCTTTATCATTATCATGGTCTTATCAACTGGATGGCTGCGTCCATACTACAGACCAAAGTTCCTGTGTCTTTTGGATGGCTGCACCCATGCCTGGACTACATGTATTTCACTATCAGAAATATCCGTTGTACTTGTGTCTGCAGGTTCTTCCAGGTGGTGTTCCAGTTGAGATAGTTTCGTAAAGCATTTCACCCCTCCTACTCTCTCAGGCTTCATGCTTTAGGGGGCGTCTACTACATACTAATTTTTCACTGCCTTTACCCCAGTCCTTCTACTGTGTCATGTGTCGAAAAAACATACTCATATTAGGAAAATGCTCTCTTATGTTGTCAATTGACCCTCATTTCCTAGTTTTTTGCCTCATCGCAAGAATACATTTAATACATGCGATGGACCCCTGTCATAAACAGTCCTATCGCGACCTCGACGCGAGAGTACACTTGTTTCCCGCGATGGTCGGATTTCAAACCCCGCCACGAGGCTATTAGCTATCTTTAGCGACGGTCAGTCTGCATACATTGCTTCCTAGCGATGTTAGCGCTAAAGCTTAGTTAACAACCAACGACGATCCAGATTGGGCGAATTTGTTCTAGTAGTCAGCCTTTTCGATATCTCTAGACCTAGTTGTTGGGTTAGTTTGGGTTGCCCTTCCCTCCCTAGCATGGTAGTTCCGTCTTTTGTGCTGCTTACCCTAGGGATAAGCTCCCTCTCCCTCATTTCATGGAGACTTCTTCTCCTATAAAATCACTCACCATTGCTATCATCTGCTAGTTCTTTTGGTTGTACAGTGTTGCTGGTGCTTTTGAGTTTGGTAGATAGTTTTGCTGTGAGTGTGACAAGTGTGGGATTGCTACATAGTTTTCAAGAAGGTGTGGAGTGCCCTTAACCTTGTGTTAAATCTTGTGAATAAGAGAGAGAGATATATTTCTATTTGGGAGACCCATCTTTGAGAGTGAATGTTTGAAGAAACATACTGGTTGGACCCTCCGAGAAGGCTTGTGATGTCAAGACTTGGTTGTAAGCTTTGCTCTTGATTTATTATTAATACAATCAATGATGATTTCTTATGTCTTGTATGTAATTTACTTGATAGCTCATGACTTCTTGACTTTATGAGTAAATAGGTCATTGTTTTTTCTCAGTTACGTGCTCTGTTGTTTTCTTGTGGTGTTTTAGGTTGATTACTCACCAAGAAGGAAACGAAAGCTGGAGCAGTGCAATGGAACTTCATCAACCACCGGTTTGAGGTAGGTCTCCAACAATGACTATTTAAGGGAATTAATTGTTTCTTTGTCCTTGATGTGATTAGACCCACTCTAGGGATAGAGGGGTTGCCTCTGTCTGCAGAGGGAACACTTTCCTGCTTCACAAGGACCTAAGACTACCATCATGTTCAAATAAACGGTTTTTCCTCCTAAAGTAATAGGTAATTGAGGGAGGAGCCCTAATGGTTGAGTCGTTCCTCTGTTAAAACCCAACAGATTCTGTGTAATAGGCACAAGCGGTGGTGAATCGAGCTCTTGCAAAGCAGTTGAGGAAAGGATGCTCACTGATGCACCTTAATCTATAAAAGTTCTAGATGGAATCATATTACAAATCTGTACTATGATCTGGAAAGGCACATGAGAAGGAAGGCAGAATCCTGCTAGTCGATTCCAATCAAAGGAAGTGACTGGACTTCTTGGAGGGGGTACTGTAGAAATGGGAGGATTAACCCCTTGAGTTACTAGAGTGGGAGGATTTTCCTCTTGTCTTGATGGAATAGGAGGACTACCCCCAAGCTCATTTGAATCTGAAAAAACAAAAACAACTTGAGTAGTATCATTTCACTCTCTTTGGGAAAGGTACGATTAGCTGAAGGTGGAATCAGGTCAACTGTTACCTCGACCTACTGATTTGGGTTGTGTTTAGACTCATAGGATTCACTTTCAGAGAGAGTGGGTTTGACCAACAATTGAATTTGGTCAGTCAGTTCATCAACTAGGGAAGGGTTTTTGGAGAGTTTCGTGTAACCAGATGGAAGTCGCTACGGTGAGGCATGATGGTTATCCAACACTTTCTTGGCTTCATCCAGATAGGGACAAAGGTGAATGGGGTGATTCCCTTCACATAACCTACATGGAAACTTAACTTCACCCTTCTTTCCATGAACTTTACTAGCATTAGTTGATGGTGTGTCACCAACATGATCTACAGAAGTTGATGACACAGGATGATGTGAACGGGAAGACCATTCTTCTAAGATTTGAGGAATATCAAGACAATTTCGAAGAAGATGGTCTCCTACACAAAGTTTTCATGGATATTGAACTTTATGAGGTTTGACGGATGGTTTCTCATAAGATGTTGCATTCAATGAAATGGTTGCCTCGTTGCCCCTCTACTAAATTTGCTTGTTCTTCTTCTTCTTCCCTTTCTTCTTCTTAGCCACCTGGTTAATAGTACCAATACTTTCACCAGGAGAAGAGGAAGAAGGGGAGGATGAAACAACCGAGGAAGAAGGCAAAGGGTCAACTTTAGGATCAACTAGAGGTTGATTTTTTCTAGTTGGAGGTGTACTCGATTGTATAGAAATCACAACATTTTTAACTAAGGAGGTTGAAAACAACCATACTGGCAAGACAATGGTAAATCCCAGAAGGGACAATGTAGCCATATCTGGAGCACCAATATTTCCAAATGGAGGAAAAGGAATAGGATTCCCATCAAAAGGAATTCCTTGATTGGTGGACTCTGAATTTGTCGCCATATGTTTCAACCTAAGATCAACTAAGGAGCGAGCGTGTAGGATGTTATTCGTGGTCAATTAATTTTTACGAAACTGGAACAGAACTTTTCTTTTTAATTTTTAAAGAGTTGAGAAAAGGAAAAATATGACTCTAGTTGCCTTCGATGTTTAATGAGCCTGAAGGGACAAGTGCTTAGATGATCCTTTTAA
This sequence comes from Pinus tabuliformis, assembly GCA_031772625.1. Lineage (NCBI taxonomy): Eukaryota > Viridiplantae > Streptophyta > Pinopsida > Pinales > Pinaceae > Pinus > Pinus tabuliformis. The sequence goes on along the minus strand of CM062819.1, from coordinate 61,580,064 downwards.
TTTTAAAGAGTCGAAAAGAAATGGAAGTGATTGCTCTAGTGATTCTACACAAGCGGGTTTACCAAACAAATTGCAAAACTGCAATATACACCTTGGTGATAAATGAAAGAGAAATCACCAAGGATTTAACGTACGACAGTCAATCTTCCCTAACGCTGTGTTCGGTGCATTGTGACTGATAAGGCAGCAGAATCAACTTCCTATGGATAAAGGATTTCAACCAATTGGGGTCTCCCACTATATACTCGATGGTACGGGGAGAACAAGTCTGTACTAGCACTTATTGAATCAGAGAGGAGGAATCACCCAACCTCAATGAAAACTATATCCACTAGGTTTAAAGACATCGGAACACGTCTCTAGCCTAGACCTCTAGATGTTTTCGTTAAGTTCCAATGCATTATTAGATTAATTGATGTAAATTTTAGGTTGATCTTGCTTAAATTTGCCTTTGAGGGTTCACCATGAGATGTTTTCCAAATTCCTAAGAATGCAACTAAAATAAGAAGCACTCTTTCCATTTGTTTTCAAAAATGAAAATCTTAGCTACTAGGGATAGAGGAAACAAGTACTTTTTTATTAATCAACAAATAGCACAAACTATATGCAATTCCCTAAAACTTTCCTTTCAAGCATTCACAAACTTTAATATGCACAATGCATGTTTTTCTTTTCAGTTTCTCTTAATGTGAATGATGCAATGAGAAAAACTAATGCACAAATGATTCAGATATTTTTTCATAAACAATGACGATTTATGACAATTTATTTTAAAAGGGAAAGGAAGATTGTATGACACTTTCGATTTTAAAGAAATGAATATTTTCGACACTTTAAATGAAAATAAAAGTCAAATGCATAAATAAATCAATTGATTATTTATGAAGGAAGACTATACGACAATTCATTATTTGAAGAAAATGAAGAATTTATAACACTTTTCTATTGACAAAAACAATCGATCAAAAACTTACTTTGACTATAGACTGATAATGTCAAAGAAAACATTAAAGAAACATTAATCAATCCAATCAAAGTAGGGATGGATTAAGGAGATGAAAAGACTTTTTTAAGAGAAAACTTATGAAATTCGACAAAAATTTTCAGTTCCTAGATGGGAAAACTGACCCTAAAGGGATCATCACAGGCAGCGGTTAGAGACAGTGCGATGCATTGCACTGGATCTATGTGGGAAGTGCACTGCATCACACTGTGTCAGTCATAGAAGTGCGATGATTACAGTAAGACACTTTTATGCTCAATATTGACTCAATTTTCAGTGAATTGAGCTTGAATTCAATGAATAACAGAAGGTACAATATGTCAAAGTGTTTTAAGAGATTTATAAGCTACTATAAGGGATAGGATCATTCCCCAATGGAGTCGCCATTTTTTTTTGGGCAAATTTAGTGTTCTTCAAATGCCTAATCCTCTAGACCTAGTAGCTAGTCTAGAAACGATAGACAAAGTAATTCATCACTTTTCTTATAGTTAATAGATAAGAGAAAGAAGAACAAAGGTACCAACATGTAACTTTCACTCGATCCCTCTCTCATTTGACCGATTTCGCCACTCCTTTCCATACTTAACTCGCTTGGAAAGTACTTGCACACAAGCCAAGACAGAAACCCATCAAAGCATACAATAATGATGATTTGTTAACTAAACATATCATAGAATCAAGAATATGATATACATCATATAAACACAAGAATGGAAAAATCTTATAATTCTTTATTAATAGAAGGAAAGATTACAACCCATGTAGATGCATGCTTGATTCACTGTCATCCTTCCAGCTTCAAACCCTTCTCTCCTCATGAAGCAACATTTCGACATCATTACAATACTCTTACTAGTCTTATTCAAGCAATATTTCCTTAGCTCAAGAATTCTAACCTAGAAAAGCCTTTGACTGCTTGGTCAATTTATAGCTAAGTGGAGGAGGTTAAGCCATTAATGGCCCTCATGAATGCTTTTCCAAAATTGGGAAGTGGTTCCATGGAGGAAGGGATAATGGATTAAGGTTCGTTCATCCTCTTCATCATCCAAAGGCGAGCTCCATCCATATGGAAACTTCCAGAAGCATCCACTGGATGAGGAATCCAGTGGATTCATTTAAAAAATTCGATGAATCTCGCTCAGTGCAGGTGAAACAAAGGCTAGGTGCAATGCATAGCACCCATATAGTGTAGTTCCTGCAATGCATTGCATCCTGATAAAGGGCCACCTGCACTAATCTCTCTAGGGGAATTTTTTGGCTGAATTGTGACATGAAACTCTTGGGAAGCAAGCATGATGTAGGTTAACTTCATTAGGGAATGAAAACAATTGAATTAGGGATTGATGGACCCTAATAATACTGATCTGGAAACTGGGGTTGATGTGCCCAAATTGACTTGTAATAGTCATCAACAAATAACACAAAGTACCTTTCTCCTTGGAGTGCTTGATTTCTAGTTGGTCCACACAAATAAGCATGGACAATCTCCAAGGGCTTTGATGTAGAGAGCTCCTTTGTCTTGTGTCTGGTTCTGGTTTTCTTTCCATGTTGACATGGACCACATACTTGTTGATTTGGTTTGAACAACCTTGGGATGTCTCATACAACTCTAATCTTCTTGATATTGATCAGATTTTCAAATCTTGTATGTCCATGTCGCTTGTGCCACAACTAACTTTTATCTGTTTGACTCAGGTAGCATTTATTTTCTTGAATCTTGTTCAGAATGTAAATGTTTTCTGGTGTTCTAACCCTTTTCGCCACAAGTTCCCCTAAGGAAGAGTTCCTTATTTCACAATCTTTGATGCTGAAGACAAACTTATGTCCTTCATCACAGATTTGGTTGACACTCAGGAGAATGTGTTTGAGCCTGTCTACTAGTAGAGAATCTTGAGCTTTTCATTTTCCATTGACCAGAGTAACAGTTCCTTTTCTCGCAATTATGGCAGATCCACTTCCAAAGGACACATTCCCTTCCTTTTTGCTCAATGAGACAAACTTCCTTTTTTCTCCTGTCATGTGTCTGGAGCACCCAATATCCACAAACCAATGATTTCCATTATTTTGAGCATATAGAGCCAGGCCACATTTATCCATGTTGGAATTCTTACTACTCATCTTTCTTCCTTTGAGTGGGCAGTTTTATTCATAGTGTCCATTATTGTAGCAAAATGAGTAAATCAGATAAAATTTGGTCAAGGCATCAAATGAATTGAAGGTTTTTATTTGTACTTTCCTTTTGGGGCATATGAATTGATTATTCAGTCCTTTAGCTTTGGCGTTTCACTTCTGTGAGCCATGCAATGTCTAGCTTGATGACTGGACTTTTTATAGTGAAAACAGTGTCCAAGAAAGATGGTTTTGTACTTGTTGAAGCAGCCATAGTTTGAGTCGATTTCCTTCCTGGAATTACTCCTGCCTCATTATTTGGATTTGAGATGGGCCCTTGGTGGAATACAGGTTTGTATTTGTTGTAGTATCCATGATTCGACTCCACATTCTTCTTTTGAGTAATTCTCTCTTCATTCTTTGGATCTGGGATGTGATTTTGATAACATACTTTTTCTTCTTTTGGATTGTAGGAAAGTGCATTGGCATAACTTTTCGCACTATTCTTAGTGCTTGAGGATTCTCCTTTAAAACCTATTCCAGACTTGTCATGTTGAGCTTTTTGACTTTTTAGAATAGTCTCAAGTATTTGAGAGCTTTTACAACCATTTTTAATTTGCTCCAACTCCTTTCTCAGAGACACTATTTTGGCTTCATGTTCTTCGCAAGTCTCTTCTTTTTCTTTTAGCTTTGCTTCCAAAGATCTTCTCTCCTTCTTGTTTCCTCATTTTCCACTTTGTGAGAAATGATTTTATTCCATAGTTTCTCATTTTCTTCAATGGCACTTATTAATAGTTCATCTACATTTCCTTCTAGCCATGAGTCATCATTATTTATGAATGCCATGAATAATGTTTCTTGGCTTTCATCATGGTCACTTTCTGTCACACGGAATTTGTCAAGGGTGCGGACACGACTGACCTTCCTAGAAGTCTAAGACATTCTAATGACAAACAAGACAAAATGGAGTGATCTTTCTCTAAATACACCTTTTACAACATGAAAACTACAAGTGTTTAGGCTTACCTTATTCCAAAACGCTGTTGTTGAAGTCCGTTCTTGACGATCCGGATGAGCTCCTCCTTCAAGTCAATTCCTGCAACCACAAACAATCAAACAATTACCAAGCACTTGCATTTCATATAATAAAACATATATTCAACATGCAGACCAAGGAACACATGAAATAACTCATTAACACAAGCTATTGAGAAAAATAAACCAGTTTGTATTAATAACGAAACAAAGAAACTCTTACAACCTGGCCTTGGTGTTGTGCAAGTTCCTCCCAGGGTCCATCAAGGGTTTTCCTCTACTTTGACAAAGCTCACCCTCTTCCAAGTAGAATCAAGTAAAGACAATCTCTCCTTACAAAGGCTCTAATGGAAGACCTAAATCCTGCAGCATTTACCCAAAGAAAATGTATAGCTCCAACCTCCTCTCCTTCTGGCTCAATGCCTTTATTTATAGTGCTGTAAAGAGGTTATTCAGGTCCACTATCAATGGGATCATCCCCCTTTATGGGTGGGATAGCTCCCTTATTGATGGGATAAGTCCCCTCTTAATAGAGATACATGAACCAACTGGAGGCGCATCCATTTCATCAAACCGACCTCTAGAATGTTCTAGAAGTAACCACAAGTAACTTTTTCAAGATAAAACTCGCGCATTTTGCCTTTTACAGAGGGACGCACTTGTCCCTTAACATACAGAGCGTCCAGGGACGCATATTTTGTGAACAAGGTCAGCATCCCCGCAGGTAAGGCTAGAGAGAACCTGCGACCCCAGAGATAAACATAGTTTTTACAAGACTTTCTCTCTTTTTTGAGTTTGAGATGGATAACAGAGGCATGAGACTTGCCTAAGAGGGTAACATGACTGTTGATTTGAGCCATACTAACTGTAAGTAGTCAAGGTGACATTTTTTAGTGTAACAGATTGCCCCCTAAAGTGCGAAGCCTGGAATGGAGTAGGGTTTTGTAATTCTAGGAAGGGTGAAGCGCTTTATCATTTCAAGGATTGTCTTGTGGATGGCCTGGTTGGAACCTGCAATTTTCAACACAAAATACATGGATAAGATTATATCATCACTGAGGTAGGCATTCCCATACTCAGATTCAAAACTTTAACTAATGGACTAACTATTCTGATACAGGAATGATCTTGCAGTACATCATTTTTATAGACTTTTGTAGACACAGTATGGACGCAGCCATCTGTTTATGATTAGTCTACATAGATAATGAATACAAAACTCCTCACAGCCTGGATGGTAGAAACTAGATCCAGGGTCTTCACTTCTACTTCCCGAATTGGTACGATTCTAGCCATGTGATTAAATGACTCGATGTCGAACATGTTAGAAACCACTTGATTACCAGTCGATGATGCAAACTGTTAACAAGCGTGAGAGAAACCACCAGTAATGTCAATGGTTCTCAAAGTACCAAGCACAACTCGTGAAATGTGAATAGATGTTTTGATGTCGAACACTTCACGGAATCCTTTGATCGAAAGTCAATGATGTAAACTGACGTCAAAGGCGAGAAACCTGCCATTGATGCATGCAGACTTCAAGGTACTGTCGATTCCTAAGTCATCTTTCTAGATAATGTGTCGATGTCGATAGAAAGCGACCCGTTGCAGGCAAGCCTGCAACACGAAATCATTGTTCAAGTTGAAGAAATGTTACTGTAAGGACTGACTCAGGGATGGTCAAATGGATGACAAGTATTTTGCAGATGAAAGTTTTTCTTGCAGACCTCTTGAACACATAACGACACGACAGATGGCTTGGTGACGAATAACTCAAAGTTAATCCCCGGAACCCGGTTAAAGACTTTCAAAGTGGTTTGGTCAACTGTGAGGTAAAAGATTTCCCAACCCAGGTGAATGAAAAGTGTCGTGTTCAAGAGTGGTAATAAAGTTTCTTCTGAGACAAAAGGTGACAAACAGGTTCATTCTTCTCTCTTTTCCCCCACCATTTCTGGCAAGTACCTCTTTATTTTTAACAAGCTTGAGGAGGATAACATATGCTTGATTATAAGCTCATCCTTCGGATGAGTCCAACCTAGTTTAAATTCGAACCCTAGGAAGGAGTGGTTCGTTCCTGTTTGTAATTGAACAGGTCCTCTACTGTAAAAGTTTTTAACGAGCCCAGTATAGGAGAAACTCGGCGTTTTTCAATTTTAGAGAGTCTGAAAAAACTAAAGAAGACTCCACGTTGAACTTTTTCGTATATTTGTGTCCCTCAAGCCCGAAAAAGTATAAAATAATACCTGGGGGAACCGCTTGATCTTGCGACCAAGGAGTACTTTCATAATAGTGTCGTTGACCTGAAAAGTAAAAAGCGATCAAGGACACGTCGTTTTATTTCCTTATCGAGTTCGAAACGACAAAAACCCGGCAATCTTTTCCTGATTTTGTGGTCAGAAAAGAGCTAAAAGGGGACCGTCTTTTAATTCCGTTTTAACGAGTGTAAAAGAAACGCTCGGCGATCTTTTCATATTTTAGGAGTCAGAAAAGGGCTTAAAAGATGACTCTGAGGTTTCACTTTTTCGTAAGTTTTAACGAGTTCGAAAAAGGGATAAAAATGTACTCATGGTTTTCACTTTTTCGTAAGTTTTAACGAGTTCGAAAAAAAAAATGATAAAAATGTACTCATATGGCCGACTTTCAATTTAATTTACGAGCAGGAAAAGACGGAAAGAACTCGGCATTTTCATTTGTTTTACGAGAATGAAAGATAGCAAAATAATCTCGGTATTTTCATGAGTTTAACGAGTCTTGAAAATAACTGAAATTGACTCGAGATAGGTTTCATTTTTACAAAAGCTTGAAACAGAGAAAAACTATGCTTCAGAGTAGTTTCATTTTTACACAAGCTTGAAACAGAGATAAAACTGTGCTTGATGCCCCCTAAGCATAACTGCTAGAGTGCATGCCCCCCTAGCTTCATTTCATTCAACCATTTGGATGAAATGAAGGTTTAGTGACGAGATCATTTAAAAGACTTTGACCTAAAATTGTAAGAAAATTATGCAAAACACCGAAACAACTAACCTAAATATACAACTTAACATTTACGAGATCTAGTCAATCTCTCGACTCAAGTAGAGGAGGATTTGTTTCATTTTTTAACGAGCTTGACACAGGAAAAGAACTATGCTCGGATTCGGTTTCATGTTTACACAAGCTTGAAACGAAAAACTATGCTTGTTACAAGTTCACATGCCCCCGGCATAATGATGCAAATCAAGGTACATGCCCCCCAAGCTTCATTGCATTCAATGAGGTGGATGGAATGAAGCTTTACTTTCAAAATCTTGGAAAGACTCGTGGGAGTTGTTTCATTTTTTAGTGAGCTTGACACAAGACGAGGAACTATGCTCATAACTACTCTCTACAATCTACCTAACAAAAACTTTACTCTAAAAACCTTGATTCATTTTTTAACGAGCTTGACACAAGACAAGGAACTATGCTCTAAAATCCTTGATTCATTTTTTAACGAGCTTGACACAAGACAAGAAACTATGCTCTAAAATCCTTGTTTCATTTTTTAACGAGCTTGACACAAGACAAAGAACTATGCTCATGACTACTCTCTACAATCTACCTACTTAACCTACCCTTGTTTCATTTTTTAACGAGCTTGACACAAGACAAGGAACTGTGCTCAAAAAGTTTGCATGCCCCCAGCATAATGATGCAAAGCGAGGTACATGCCCCCCAGGCTTCATTGCATTCAACCAGATGGATGAAAGGAATGAAGGTTTACTTTCAATATTTAACTTGAAAAGGGAGTTGTTTCATTTTTTAAGGAGGTTGACACAAGAAAAGAACTATCCTCATACCTGATTCATTTTTTAACGAGGTTGACTCAGTAACAGGAACTGTCCTCATACCTGATTCATTTTTTAACGAGGTTGACTCAGTAACAGGAACTGTCCTCATATCTGATTCATTTTTTAACGAGGTTGACTCAGTAACAGGAACTGTCCTCAAAATCCTACTTTCTACAATCTATATAGCCTAAAATCTAGCTGATTCATTTTTTAATGAGGTTGACTCAGTAAAAGAACTATCCTCATACTAGCCTGTTTCATTTTTTAATGAGGTTGGCACAGGAAAAGGAACTGTCCTCGAACACACTGATTCATTTTTTAACGAGGTTGACACAGTAAAAGGAACTTTCCTCGCTAATCCTACTTTCCTATATAACCTACTATCTACCTGATTCATTTTTTAATGAGGTTGACTCAGTAGCAGGAACTTTCCTCATAACATCCAATTTCATTTTTTAACGAGGTTGAGAGAGGAACAAACTATCCTCGTACACACTGATTCATTTTTTAACGAGGTTGACACAGTAAAAGGAACTTTCCTCGTACCCACTGATTCATTTTTTAACGAGGTTGACACAGTAAAAGGAACTTTCCTCATTAGGTTCTAAATTCTAACTATCATATGACCTAAAAACTAGCTGATTCATTTTTTAATGAGGTTGACTCAGTAAAAGAACTGTCCTCATGACATCCAATTTCATTTTTTAACGAGGTTGAGAGAGGAACAAACTATCCTCGTACTCACTGAGCATGGCTTCTAACTGGAAGAAAGACATGTCAATGGACACACCTTGATCATGGCTTCCAAGAGATCTTCATCAGAAGGAAGAACAGTTCTTTGGAAGGAACACATGTCAAGGGACTCAAAAGGGATAAGAACATCGTGTTCAAGTAATCCCATAGAGTTTTCCATGTCAATTACCGGAGCTAAATCAAAGGAAGATGAGCAAACAGTGAGAGGCTCACTTACATCGGTAACTGAAATCATGGGACCGGTTGCCACATAATTAACCCGTGGCAGGGTAGATACCACTTTAGAATCAGGAACATTTAGGGGTGTCATATTATTGGTAGTTGAAAAAAGACTAGGGAACGAAAGCTGGTCTACAGTCACAATACTGCCATTGTGAGGGAAAGACATCACGCGAAAGAGTGTCGATACGACAGCTTTCATTGCATAAACATAGTCTCGCCCAAGGAGTAAATTGAAATCCAAGGGACCTCGAACTACCATAAGATCAACACAGACAGTTTTACCTTCCAAGGTAATAGAAAACTTAGGAAGGATCCCTAAAGGTTCACTAATTGTTCTGTTAAAAGCTTTCAGATTCTGCGTAATAGGCGCAAGCTGAGGGGAACCCAAAACTTTCCAAACAGTTGAGGATAAAATACTAACAGAAGCACCTTCATCTACCTGAGTACGATGTATGTCCCTACCACCAGCCTTGACAATGATTTGGAAAGGGATGGAGGAAGGAAGACGAGGTTCTGTCAGTCTATTCCAATCAAAGGAAAAGACCTCAGTACTTGGAGGGGGTTCTGTAGAAACAGGTGAAATGCCCCCCGGCATAGAAGAATCCGATGTAACAAGAAGAACATCAGCGGTATGAAATTTACTCTCGAAAAGGAGAGTGTGATCGACCGAATGTGAAATTGAATCGACCACTTGATCAACTAATGGATCATCAACCTGAGTGACATGAGTTTCACTCTCCAATGGGAGAGTGTGATCGACTGTACTTGAATTTGAATCAATCACTCCGTCAGTTGACGGTAGGTTGGGAGAAAGTTTACGGTAACCAGTTGGAAATTCTTGCTGTGGAACAGTAAGGTTTTCCAATAATGTTGAGGCTTCATCCATGTGAGGGCAAATGTGAGTTTGATGACTCCCTTTGCATAACTTACAAGGAAACCTAACTTTACCTTTTTCCCCAGGAACCTGACTATCACTGGTTGATGGATCAACGGAAAGTTGATGGGATTTTCCTGACCATACTTCCAAGACCTTTGGAATACCAGGACAATTGACAAGGAAGTGGTCACCCTTACAAAGTCTGCAAGGGTATTTGGGTTTACGATGCATGTCGGAATTTTCCTCAACACAACTAACACTTACAGCCATGGTTGGTTGGTTGACTTCTTTCTTATCTTGCTTCTTCTTCTTCTTCTTCTTCTTCCCTTTCTTCTTCTTCTTAGCCTCCTGGTTACTAACATCAAGGCTTTTACCAGGCGAAGAGGAAGAAATGGAGGAAGAAAAATTAGGCGAAGAAGGTAAAGGGTCAACAGAAGGTTGGTGATGTTGAGATGGTGAACTCTGTTGAGGTGAAGCATCTGGTTGAGATGGAACAATTGGAGTATTTTGGGCCAACGAAGTTGAAAATAACCATATCGGTAAACCTATTGTAAATCCAGGTAATGACAAAGTAGCCATATAAGGAGGACCAACATTTCCAAAGTAAGGAAAAGTACTAGGATTCTCATTAGGAGGGGTTCCTAGGTTGATAAATTCTGGAACATTTGCCATTATATTCAACTTCTGTGAATTTTATTAACAATTTAAAACTAAAATTAACAATTCACAATTCACACTTAACAACTAAAATTCACAATTCACACCTATGGTCTCTAAAAGTAAAAACAAACAAATTAACACGCGCTATCAAATCTAGGAGTCAAACCACACACAAACGGTAAGCTCTCCGGACCGAAAACACTAGTTGGTGATGAAGCCCAACCTCGCAGAATTCAGTACAGAAATGGCGGGTGGAACAGTTACCCTGGCAACCTGCTTAATGAATAGACCGGCACAAGTTCCTCCACTTTAACCGTCTCGAAGTGAAGTGAACCCCCCGGAAAATCCAAGTGAGTATAACCGACGTCTGCTCCAGGTACAGTGGGACCTTCCCTCCACCGTCACCTCGGTAGAACCCTAAAGATTATGGTCACTAAGGTCACCAACAGTAACAAATACACCTGGGGGAACAGTCTAAACTCCGACAGCACGCAAGGGCAGAGTAGCAAGCTCAATCCCCTTACCGGCTCCTTGACAACAATCCAAGGTTTACCGATAAGTGACCCCTGGCTCCTCGACAATGGTTAATCCGAGGTTTACCGTTTGTAATACGTACTGTCTGGCGTCGTTCCCAACGAGGGGGAATGATCCCCTCACTGGTTCGGACACGAGCTCGTGCTTCTCCTTTAAGAGGAGCTTTCCCAGAGTGCGATTGAAACAATTGGATTTATTCTACTCAAGATAAACTATCTGTTTGGTTTTGTAGTCTTGGAGAGTTAAGTACTCACCTACTCCAAGACCCTAGCCTAAGCTATGTTGGTGTTTCAGAGCCCTAGAAATGTAAAAATTACTAGATGAATTTTAATTAAGCGCTGTGTTATTAAGGTTGTTATTACTCAAATGGGTAAATGGAGATGAAACCAATGGTGTTATGACCCGACTCAACTGAATGCAATCGAATATGATAATGTAATTTTTTCAATTCGATGAATCCTAACTAAAGTAAGGAGAGAGTTTCCATTCACTTCCGACAATGCAAAAAATTGATGCACTAATTTTATAAAGAAAAACTAATGCAAATCAATTCCAAGCCATTTTTATTTTTATTTTTTGTGTAAATTCAAATCAAAGAAAGCTGATCTAAATCTACGATTGATTTTTCAGAATGTAAACTATGCAATTGTAATCTATGCACAATTCACATGAAAAGTATGCAAATGTAATCTATGCACATTTTTCATTCATATTCTGAAACTGAGAACTCTAATTATGCAAATGTGATCTATGCAAGAGAATTCTCAAACACAAGATGATTCTAATGTAATCTAAGAACCAATCAAGTGCAAGTCGAGAAAATTGGGTGAGAGTTCCAAAGATCAAAACATAAAAACACTCAAAGGCGATTAACACTCATACACAATTTAGCCCCCCCCCGCGAATGAGGGGGAATTTTTTTTTGCAAAAACAAAAGCAAAAAGATGCAAAATTGTGAAAAGACTGAGACAAACCTCCAAGTAATGATCAAAGGAAATCAAATCAAGAATTTCTCAAGAAAGAGACTCAAAACACCCAATTGATGAAAGCTAAGAGCAGGAACAAGCTTAGGTGAAGATTCTGGACAAGGGACTAATGAATCTGGGCAGAAAAAACTAAGAAAAAACAAAATCTAAGAGCAAAAAAGGCAAAAAAGGAGTTTTCCTAAATTTTTACAGGAAGACGCAGGCAACCCGTTAGCACAGGTGCGGGCCCGCTCTGTGCACACGACAAAAGTGCGTCCAGGGACGCACTGTGCAGCACTCAGAGGATGCGTCCGTCTGAAAAACTCAAGAAAAACCAAAATAAAACTAATCCTAAGCTAACCCACCCAGAGACAGAATCACAGAGCCAAAACCAGAAAAATAAACCAATTTTCTCAAAGCAAAGTTCACATAAAGGAAAAGACTTTTCATTAATGGAATCCCCAGTGGAGTCGCCAATTTGTCACACGGAATTTGTCAAGGGTGCGGACACGACTGACCTTCCTAGAAGTCTAAGACATTCTAATGACAAACAAGACAAAATGGAGTGATCTTTCTCTAAATACACCTTTTACAACATGAAAACTACAAGTGTTTAGGCTTACCTTATTCCAAAACGCTGTTGTTGAAGTCCGTTCTTGACGATCCGGATGAGCTCCTCCTTCAAGTCAATTCCTGCAACCACAAACAATCAAACAATTACCAAGCACTTGCATTTCATATAATAAAACATATATTCAACATGCAGACCAAGGAACACATGAAATAACTCATTAACACAAGCTATTGAGAAAAATAAACCAGTTTGTATTAATAACGAAACAAAGAAACTCTTACAACCTGGCCTTGGTGTTGTGCAAGTTCCTCCCAGGGTCCATCAAGGGTTTTCCTCTACTTTGACAAAGCTCACCCTCTTCCAAGTAGAATCAAGTAAAGACAATCTCTCCTTACAAAGGCTCTAATGGAAGACCTAAATCCTGCAGCATTTACCCAAAGAAAATGTATAGCTCCAACCTCCTCTCCTTCTGGCTCAATGCCTTTATTTATAGTGCTGTAAAGAGGTTATTCAGGTCCACTATCAATGGGATCATCCCCCTTTATGGGTGGGATAGCTCCCTTATTGATGGGATAAGTCCCCTCTTAATAGAGATACATGAACCAACTGGAGGCGCATCCATTTCATCAAACCGACCTCTAGAATGTTCTAGAAGTAACCACAAGTAACTTTTTCAAGATAAAACTCGCGCATTTTGCCTTTTACAGAGGGACGCACCTGTCCCTTAACATACAGAGCGTCCAGGGACGCATATTTTGTGAACAAGGTCAGCGTCCCCGCAGGTAAGGCTAGAGAGAACCTGCGACCCCAGAGATAAACATAGTTTTTACAAGACTTTCTCTCTTTTTTGAGTTTGAGATGGATAACAGAGGCATGAGACTTGCCTAAGAGGGTAGCATGACTGTTGATTTGAGCCATACTAACTGTAAGTAGTCAAGGTGACATTTTTTAGTGTAACACTTTCCTCATCTAATTTATTTTTTATGACCATAAACTCATCCTCATCAGACTCATCTTTCTTAGAGAAGAAGTTCTTCTTATTGAACCCTTTCTTTTTGTGTGCCATTCTTTTAGAATTTCCTTCATCATCACTATCATGTTTATGAGGAAATTTTGCTGCATAATGACCTATTTTTCAACACTTAAAATAGATAAGAGGGTACTTGCCTTTAAGCTTAGATCCTTTCTTCAGCTTTCTCAAAAATTGAGCCAATTCAGATTCCACATTAGACTCATCACTACAGTCATTCCTTTGTTGCCCCTTCTTTGACTTTGAAGCCTTGAATGCTGCATCTTTGGAGCTTGGGCCACCTTTCCTCATCTTATAGGCAGTGAGGATTCCATGGAGTTCATCGATATTGAGGGTATCTAGATCCTTTGCTTCTTCTATGGCACTTACTTTGGAGTCAAATCTGTTTGGAAGAGATCTTAATACCTTTTGAACAATGGTACTTTCTTCAATTTTTTCGTCCAATCCTTTAAGGGAGTTGACCACTTCAGCTACTCGGAGGAGGTATGCTGTGATATCTTCTTCATCTTCCATCCACAGACTTTCAAATTTTCTTCTATGAGTTTGAAGCTTTTCCTTCTTGACTTTTGAGTCTGCATCATATAAGCCAAGTAGCTTATCCCACATTTCTTTGGCAGAGTTACAGTTCACGCCTTTTGTAAAGTCGGTATCAGTGATTCCACTAGTGATGGAGTTCAAGGCCTTTGGATTTACAATGTAGGCGTTCCTCTCATCTTGATTTGTTGGAAGAGTGGTAGGCATATGGTACTCATTTCGAACAAAATGTCAGACTTCAGGTCCAAGCGACATTAAGTAGTAGGTCATTCACTTTTTCCAGAAACCAAAGTTAGTGCCATCGAATAGAGGAGGCCTTCCTGATGCTTCGTAATTTCTCATCATGGCTGCGGATCCTTCTTCAAGTTGTTAGGCTAGTATGAAGAAGCATGCTTTGATACCAATTGTTGGAAATACTGGGGGGGCGGTGAATCAATATTTATTTTTTTGTTGTTCTTGTTGTTACCAAAAGCACATATACATATATGGAACACATAAATAGATAGCTGGAATTAATGCTTTTATTAACACAAAATAGTGCAATGAAATAAATACAGTATATATATATATATATATATATATATATATATATATATATATATATAGTTGCAATTAGTTTCCAAGCTCCAACTTGGACTTCAGTGAGGCTTCAACCTCCAGAGCACCAAATCTATCTTGCAATAGTTTTGCACTTAGGAGCACCAACTCCCAAGGATTTCAATCCTGTTCAGTTATGAGGCTCCAACCTCTTGGGCTCCAACCCAAACCTGAAATAAACTGTTATGATGTCGTTCTTTGCTCCCAAGCCTGTTGAACTTCTGTTTTTCTCCTGTTCTGTTGCTTCTCTGGCCTCTCCTGCCTCTTGCCTATTTTTCAGCTTCCTCTCTCACAGATTATGCATTCATCAACAACACTTCTCCTTGTTTTTCTATTTTTATGTATTTCAGACACCTTTGATTGTTCGTTTCCACTTTCCATCGCCTTTTTCGCTTCCTCCTTGGTCGCCGTAGATTCCTCTACCTCACTTGATCCTTCGGCTTCCTCTACAGTTGCTGTGGCTTCCTCTGAGCTGTTCGAGTTCACTGATACTCCATGGACACGTAAATTCATAAGAGAGGTCCAAAGGAAAACATAGAGAAATCATGTTACGTTTACACTGTAACAACATTCATTTTTCTAATCATTATGGACATACACAGGGTTTTTTTTTAGTTTAATGGAGATGTTGTGTCCCAATCACAATCACTATCACCATGATTCAGCCTCTTGAACCATCAACATAGTTATCATAAGACTTTCGGCCTAAAACACCCCACACAAGCCAAATATTTAATTACACAGAGAATATGAGAAAAAAAACAGTCAAAAAGACTAAAGGATAGACTTCAGGAAATATTACACTCGCATCTAAACTATATTAGATCCATAGTGAAATTGCAATCGATGCTTTAGTGTGGCAAGGCTTCATAATATATACAATATGTGACGGATGCTGTTAACACCCAGGTTGTTCCCTATGACTCCCAAGGGAATACGGCCGGGGTAACCACTAACCAATCTTTGGACCACAGTTTCTAGCCAAACTGTAATCAGAGAGGGCTCTCTCTTTATAATTTGTCTCTGTTTGTTAGTATTTTAGGCTAGGTATGTTGTTCAAACTTTTGTTTTGTGTTTGGTTGGAAAATGTTTCAGTCAAGATATATATGCTCTCACTAGAATGTTATATGTCATTGGGCAATGGAGTCAGTGGTCCTTTAACTGTTTTGAGGTGCTGTGTGATGCTGTAGTGATGCTGCAGAGCAAGGTCAGTGTCTGAGAAATAAACTTTCATAAAGTGATTGGGTGGGTTGTGTCCAGTTTATGCAAGGCAATTAAGAATCTTACAGTAAACTGTTAGAGAAAGACAGTGAGAATATTGACCTAGGAGCATTTAAGAATTTCTAGGTGATATTCATACATATAGAATTAACAGCTACATGAGCAATTAAGAATTCATGTTTGTGGTTAATTCTGAAGACAAACATTCACAGCAGTAAAAATTGAGTACAAGGTGTAGTGAACAAATCCTGCACTATTCTTTTTCTTTACTGCTAGTTTAGTGTAACATGGATATGATTTGATAAACATAAGAAAGAAAAGAACAGAGATTAAGGAAAAAACTTGTTATTTCATCAGACAGCACAGGAATTCTGCATCAACACATGAATCCTCAGCAAAACACCATAGTTCCAGGAAATCACTGAGCTGATTTAGCTCTTTGTATTAAACAATTCTGTAAAACAGTATACATGCCTCAGAGTGAAAAATTACCAACCCCTTATCCGTTACTAAGGGGAGTATATATACAAAGTTTTACATAAGAAAATATCTGAATGGAGAGTAAAGGCTTCATTAATAGCATGCCAACCGCTGGAGTGTAGCAGCTGAGAAAGTTAATGCTGTAATAACTTTTGTTCCCTTAGCTGTCAGAAATTGGTCAGAGCCTGTTGTCTTGGTGGCAGTTGAAGTCAGCTGAGGGTACACTGTCAAAATTTGCGCATTTCTTTTACCTTTTGGGCTAGCCGTCGTTGTCTATGTGCTGAGTCACATTTCAGCTGCTTTTAATGCTAACTTTATCAAGCTGTTTGTCTTGTAGTGACCTGGAGCTGGCAGTGACCGAACAACTGAAGCTACCGTGGCAGAATTTGAAGCATGGCTTGCCACCAATCCTCTTTTGGCATTTGATGCCTCCTAATCTTTATCAAGGTCTCATCGGCCTCTGTATATCTGTAGAAATTAGGAGGAGTCTCAAAAAGGTGATTAACTTCATTCTCAATAAAGAACAGGCCTTCTAATTTGTCATACAAGCTTTGTCCTGAGGGAGGTCTCGTTTGTTCAGATGTACTGCCAGATGCAGTAATCTGATTCTCAATGTATGTTGCCATTCTGTTGGCAAATTGATCCCGGGAGACTAGTTTTCCCGCACTAGTTAGGAGGCTGGGCAGGCCTTTTGCTTGCAGCACTGCCAACTTGACTTTGAATTCCTCCACATCTGCTGTGATTTCATAGCACTTCCTCTCCACGGTTTGTACATAGTTTCTGAGAGTTAGCACCTTCTTGGCAGTGAGGACAGCCTCTGTTCTGTTGGGAATGCCTATGGCTGCCAGTTCCTCCTTTTCCTGCCTGTTCAGGAAGTCTATCATTCTGTTGGCCTTCTCTGGTCTGTTTTGCAGCAGTGTTTTGGCCTTATTAATTTCTATTTGTGCTTGGCCCAACAAGTCCATCTGTTCATGCATTGTTTTTATTGATCTCCATTGTTGAGTGATGGATTGGCCTATTTTGGCCCATAGAATCCTTTTTATGTCTGCCATGGCTGTTTCTAGATTCAGCTCTTTTTCTAAGGCCTTTATCTTGTCCTTGAGGGCCTTTATCTCTCTGCCCTGTTCAGCCACAGTTACCTTCGACTTGTCATATTTGGCATCCAGCTCTGCCAATTTTTCCTTGGCCTTATTTATTTCGTTGGCCTGGAGCTCCATTTCTTTGATGGCCTTGGTCAATTCCTCTACACTTTTGCTGGCTTCTGGAGCTGTTGTTGTTCCTGCTGCTTCTGTTGTGGGGGCCACTGCTGCCCCTGAAGTTGCTACTGTTGTGGAAGTAGTTGGAGGAGCTTGGAAGTGGATTCTCCCTGTTTATCTTGTAGTTCTCCTTCCAACTCTTTCTCCAATTCCCTGATCCTTTGGTCTTGCTGCATTAGGAGGTCTAGTTGGTCCTCAACCTGTTTTTGCTTTTGAAGTTCTGCTGTTTGAGGGTGATCTGTGGGCTGCAGCTTCAATCTTTTCTTCAATGCATTGAGGTCATCATCTTTCTTCTTCATTAGGGCCTTCACACCCTTTGGATCACTAGGATCATGTCCTAGATCAATGATGATCTCCTCCAGAGACTTTATTCTATTGTCTTTGGCCAGAGAGGACATTCTCTCAAAGTCCAACTGTGTATTGGTGTTTTTCAGGGACTCTTTCAGCTCATGTGCCATGGTGGCCTTCTCCACCAAGGTTGCATAGACCATCTCCCCAGCTTGCTTATGGAGTTCAATCTGGTCCATGGGATGTATATCTCTGGCTAGGACTTCCACCCTTGTCTTCACAAAATCTGCAGCTGACTTAGGCTGCGGCCCTTTGGGCTTAAAGTGGCTGAGGAGCAATTTTTCCTCCTGAATGTCATATACCGACATTAGCCTTTCTTGCTGGGCTGGTGTTGCATCTATGAATTTCTTGTAGACCTCAGCCCTTAGCAGCTCATTCTGAGATTTTATTTGTTTGAAAGAAGCCTTAGTGCTCTTGGGCTTCTTGCTCTGCTGGGAAGAGGAGGACACCTCTAAGCCAAGCTGCAATCCTTGCTCCTGCTAAAAGGAGCTTGTTCCTGTGTGCTGGCTGCCCTCCTTGTTTTTCCTTGAGCTGTCAAGGAATTCTTCAGTAATGTCTTCCACCTCTGGGGAGTCTAGCCTTTGCCTTTTGGCTTCTGTTTGCTGGGAGGATCCACTAAGAGGAGTGGACTCTTCTCTATCTCTTTTTGTACCCCTTTCCTCATGTGCTGGGGTCTGCAAAATTGGGGCAGTCAATGGCTTAGTTTGAGGTGGTGGTGTTTGCATTATTGGAGCTACTGGTAGCCCAGTTTGTGGTAGGATAGTTTTCCCTTGCTGCTGTTCTGGCTGCTGCTCTGTTTGCTGGCCTGTTTGCTGCTTTGTTTGCTGGCCTGTTTGCTGCTTTGTTACAGGGGCAGACTTTTCTTTCACTGTTTCCTCCTCTGCACCCATTATGCCTTTGCCTTTGTCTATTGCCGGTGCTGATGTAGAGGGTGCCTGTGGTGTGGTCCTTGTGGCCGAGGTCCCTTCTCCTGCTGAGTGAGGTCGTTTGAGGGGTACCTGTTGCACAGAGTCTAGGTCAAAGGTCTTTTCAAGCTCCTTCATATTCTTTAGCATTACTTCTTCTTCAGTTAGCTTTTCAACTAAAGTACCCTGCAGCCATTCTTGTTGGTTGGCATATTTCTCAATATGTGAGTATTGACAATGCCTATAACCTAAAAGTCTGTATTTGGTTCTTCTTGCAGTGATGACGCCCTCAGGGTCACAAGGGACCCACCGGAAACTGTATGACAATTTATATTTGTCCTTGAGGATGAGGTCAGCATCTTCCCATCCTTCTTTTTTATTCATGATGAATGGGCCCAGCTGGTGTTTTAACTTGAGGTGAGCCTTCTTCTTGGAGCTGTGGAAATGGGTAAGGTCAGACTGAATCAATTGCCTATAATATTCCAAGGCAAATATCCTCATGGGCACATACTTTGGGAGTCTGAAAGGACAGAGCTCACAGCCATAGACCCTGATGACTGTGTGTTCCTCATATAGGTACCAATCACCTATTTTACATTTTTTGGAAAGCCGCAGAGCCTTCTGTATCTCTGTTGACACTCTGGGAGGAGGGGACCTCATTAATAGGCAAGAGACTGGATACACAAATTGGTCAACAAACTCACAATAGGAATAGGGCGAGTTTGTGACATTGTGATAGACAGAGGTCCAGAAGATGACAGATCTTCTTTCCCCTCTATAATCCAGCTTTTTGATATAGCATGGAAAAGCCTCAGTCTGATACTACATGAAGAGATGATAAATATAGGCTGAGTACTTGAAGACACCCTGCCTGTCCACTTTGCTCAGTTGATCATGAATCTTATTAGCAATGAACTTTGCAAAGTTGTATTTGCGGGTAGGGGGTTGGCCTGGGCTGTAAACAGCCAGCAATACAAGCATGGTTTGATCCACATGCTCACTGGTGTTGTACCCTAGCACATAAGCAATCATGTCCAGGAGTAATCTGCCTACTTCAGTGAAGTGGACATTTAAGTAAGGAGGTGGCCCTGTAGGCTGGCACTCAGGTCTCATGAATGTCCTGGTGACCCTTTGAATCTCCTCACTGGTCATTTTGGTACCAGTGTCCAGCAGATAGTTCATAGAGAATGGGAACAACAACTCTGTCTGGTCAAAATGCAGCATTTTGTTGATGGTCTCAGGATTGATGTAGAAAAGGACCCTCCCAGATGGGGTGCTGATTGCCCTGTGGTGCACATCATAGTTCCCAGCACATAGGCGAATGATTTCAGGAAACACATTCACAGAGGGGAGACAATAGTATGGCAGGTTTGACTCCCAGATGCCATATGTGTCATGACCCATTAAGTAGTCCTCTCTCAACTGTCTGAAGGTTTGCAGAAAATCTCTGTCTCCCACATAGTCTTCAATAAGGTAGTCCTGGTCAGCAAGAGATAAAGACTGCAGGTCTTTATTAGGTGGATTTAGTGGAGCAACACTGAGAGCTGTGGGTACAGGGGCAGCCATTGTATGGTTTGATTTTGAGTGATATGAGTGCACTGGTTTGCAAAGCTTTTAAGAGCTTAAGTGATAGGCCAGCTGTGGACCAAGTTTGAAATGCTTTTTATAGTGAAAAACAGGCTTGCTTCTGCAGTCTTGGTAGGTTCACAGAGATTGTGAATTGCTAGGGGTGAATTGCAGAGGGTATGAGGTTTTCTTTAGTGAAAAAATTGTTGTTGGTCTACACCCGGCAAAAGGGAACAATGCCGGGTACCTCGAAGATAATTTCACAGTTTAGGCCCGCGAATTGACTGTTTGAATGCTGAATTCGTGGTTCTGGGGGCAAGCAGGTTAGCTTGGCTTACTTTAGGTAGTAGGTGCAGAGCTTACATGGAATTCAACAGGTGTTTTAATGGCAATTTACAGAGAAATGGTATGCATGGGCCAAACAGAGGAATTGCGGTGAATACCTGGATGAAACGCTTGAAAAGCCTGCGGGCCGAACTCTGGAGGTCGAATTGATGAATTGGATCGGTTGGAATTTGAATTTGGAGGTCTGGAGGTGCTTTGGCAGCTGCAACGGCTATCTCTTCCTTTGCGCGAAAATGACATAAAAACTGCCCAAAACATGACTTTAACGACAAAATTCGGAAAAAATGGGTAATTGGCGCCTTTCCGCCGATGACGTCAGCATGACGTCATGGCGGGCCCGGGTACGGAGGATGACGTGGCTACTGAGGTGTAGGCCAGGGTGGCAGGACACGGTGGTGGGTGGATAAGGTGGCAGGGTTACGTGGAGGACCATATGGCGCGGGGGCGGGGGAGGGCGCTACATCACGCTGACGTAATGATGACGTAAGGGGAAGGTGGTAATGGGATGGTGGTAAGCGGGTTCCCCACACCACCTTTGGGCAAAGGCGGTATCGGGGAGGGGGGCTCCGAACAACCCCACCGCCTGCCACGCGTCCCTTGTACGGGGCGGAAAACCACTTTCCCCGGACGCTAAAGGTCGGCAGGTCGGGGAGTGAAAATTACCGCCCACCGTTAGATCTGGGCGGCGGAGATCGAACGGCTGGCGGGTCCTTCGACGGATCGTGCAGGTTGGGGGGGGTCCCGCTGGCCTATTAAAATATTCAATTAAATATTTTCGGGTGGAGAACCTTAGGGTTAAGGGTTTTTTCATGTGTTTTTGGGATTTTTGGGTTTTTCAAGGGTTTTATAAGGGAAAAGAGGTTCTAGGAGTGGGTTTAGCAGGGGGAAAGGGGTTTTCTATGTTTTTTGAGCAGAGGGAAGGTGAGGGCTTAGGGGAAAGGTTGTTGCTCATAACCAGAGGTTAGAGCAGCCCCAAGACAGGGTTGACCACAGCCCCTGGTGGACTGAAGTCTCCCTAAACAACTTATTTAGCTATAGTGCCAAGGGGAGGGATACTTATACCATGTTTGGGGTTTATACACCATGGTGTTATACTAGTAGGGAAAAGGGCAGTTTAGGGGATTTAGATAATAGAAGTTAGGGGTTAATGTGAATGAGGAAGGTGAATGAGGGGTGATTTCATCAAGTGTATTTGAAAATCACTCAGTTTAGGGAGTAGATCAAAATGAAAAGATTTTTAGACAAGAAATGTGGCTTTTAAAGGAACAAGAACCACCATAAAACCTCAGATCTTTTCATCAATCTCCATAGAGGAAGGGATGTTAGTAAATAAGAGTGAAAGGGGAAATTTGGGAAGTTAGACATGCTTCCTTTCTTTGCTGCAACCTGATGGAGAAGAGGAGCTTCTCAACCATTGATTTTCCTTTGTGGACATTTCAGCACACATTTATTTGCAAGGAATGATATTTCTGCAACCCCAACTGCCTACCCATCTACTTGCCTAGCATTTTTTGTTTCTTCTTGGAGGGTGCACTTGGACTTGCAGACCCTTATTTGCCTTTTCTTTTCTTTGGCTTTTTCCTTTTGATTTTCTATCTACTGCTACCCTTATTGCTTCCAAGGTCCCAGATTAAACAGTTGGGAGCCTTATTTCTCTACCTAAGCTACTTGTCTGCCAAGATTAAATAGTTTGGACAGACTTCTTTCTCTATTCTACAACTGAAAATTTAAAACATGGCACGATCCAGATTAGGCTGTTGGACCATCCATCAAAATTAGACAACACCAAGCTATATACACAGATTGTTTTCTCTTGGAAATATGTGATCTTTGCATGATCAAAGCAGAGCATATTTGGAACTTTTCATTGTCAATCATGAAATATGAAACCTATGGTATAGGTAGCTAACAGATGCGATGATAGATTAACTCATATTGCAATGTGCGATGGGTTTGTGTGTATATGTATCGCAATCGGGAGTTACCCTAGGTGGAGGTCCGATGCAACATTGCTAATCGCTATTGGCAATCGCAATGGACTGCTTAACACATTGTAACTCCACTCCCAAAGTGTCGATGTGATATACATCGGCAATCACAAGTTGCAAGGGTTCAAGGTTCGATATTAACACAAACCACTCTCTTATAGAGATGCAATATTATGTGCCAGACCGCTGATTAGCGTTGTCGCCGATATACATATATATGCCAATATATATATATAAAATTTTCCACCGATAGTGTGTTTTCCATATATATATGCTTTGGCCTCCGTTTTCCCTCCAATAGTGTTAAATGCCATATAACTATGTTTTTTGCTGCCGATGGGTAAATACATATATATACAAGTATTTCTACCTTCGATAGTGTGAATGCACATATAACTATGTTTCTTGCCGCCGATATATGAGGTTGTGGCATATATATGATATGTGCTCCTGATAGTTTATTCCTTTGGCATATATGGCCCTCGAATGTTGTTTACATACATACATACATACATACATACATACATACATACATACATACATACATAGATACATACATAGATACATACATATATATATATATATATATATAGATCTGAGTTCTGCTCTCGATGGTGTATTCCGCCTGCATATACACTATAATCCTCTCGATGGCTATGTTTTCTTCGTGCTTTGTGCACTGTTAGCTCCTCTGCTAGCTCTATTTGCTCTGTGCTTTGTTAGCTCCTCTGGTGGATCTGTCTGCTCCTCTTAGCTCTGTTTGCTCGTCTTGGCTCGTCTTGGCTCCATTTTCTCCTCGAATATTGCCATATTGACATCAATGACAATCTGTGTCCAACACCTTTGATTCCTACATGGATAGTAGGGCTACATGTGCTTACACAAGTGGATTGAGCAACTTCCTTCTTGTTTTCACACATGATTTTAAATTACCAATGTTTTGATTAGTACATACCTTGAAGGATCTTTGGATTCCAGACTAGACGGCTCTTCATTGTCTTCTTCTGAAAGTGGCTCATGGTCCTTCTCATCATTGTTTACTACTTCATTACAATTAGAATTTACTAGTTGTTTGACTTCAAGTTCAACATATTCATCCACGTTGACATCAATAAAATCAACAATCCTCTTGATATTCTTATTATAGAATCTATAGCCTTTGCTTCTTTGAGAATATTCAAGAAATATACCTTCATCATCCCTTGCATCAAAATTACCAAGCTTGTCATCATTCCTCTTGATGTGACATCTACTACCAAAAACTATGAAATGTTTGACTATTGCAGGTATGTCATACCAAAGCTCATAGGGAGTTTTTTCATTGTTTTTTCTGAAATGATATTTTTTTAGTATCACCACTACTATGTGAATGGATTTGGCCCAAAGTCACTGTTGAACTTTCCTTTCATCCATCATATCTCTCGCTAACTGTTATACATATTTGTTTTCTCTCCTTTCTACACCATTCTGTTGTGGGGTTTGTTAGCCTCTTGTTGCAACAGGGTTTCATCTTTCATGATTGAAATTTTTACATGCCAAATATGTCGTACTTTGCAGGCGGCAGTGTTCCATATTTCCACAAGATGCCATGAAGTGTGCTAGTCCAAATGCCACTGCTGTATTCCAATTTTGATGAGTCATTCCATTTTGAAGAGTTCATTCAGTTAAGGGAAGGCTAAACAGTTTAATCTTGGCCTCCCTAGGTTTCAATTTCCTCTTTTAGAATATAGAGAATGTATCTGTCCAAACAGCTTAATCTTGGCAGAATTGTAGATAGGTAGAGAATCAAAGGGACCCAACTGCTTAATCTGGGCCTTGGCAGAAATAAGTGTAGATCTAGATAGGAAACATTCAAAAGAAAAATTGTAAATCTGGGTCTGCAAATCTAAGTGCACCCAAATCAAAAGAAGAAAAAATGTTAGGTAAGTAGGCCGGGTAGGTAGCTGTGAGGTTGCAGAATGATGATTTATGATCAATTTTGTGCTACAAAGTGTTCTTGTCTTTTCAGATCATAGTTATCAGGCAGGTTTTTATCTAGAGGAGCTCGAGCTAGGCATAACTAACTTCCCCTTCTTCTCATTTCCCAAGTCACTTCCTAACTTCCACAAAGAGGTCAAGATCTGCTTGATTCCTCTTAGTTCCATCATTCTCCATATCAACTGCCTTGGTGAAGTTCTGCTTTGCTCAAGGATTTCATTTCTTTACAAGTTCTTTTCCCCAAAATTAGCCTAAGGACCCTTAACTTAGCGCTTTCTAGTCATCTCCATATTAACTGTTGACTATATTATCTAAATCCCTAATCTGTATCCCCTTCCCCTGCTAAAACTATGTATATAAATCCCAAAAATATTAAATATCCCCCCTAGCACTATAACCATATTTCTTCTAAGTCAGGTAAAAAATGGTCCATCAGGGGCTGTTTTTAGCCCATCCGTGTCATAGTAGGAGTTAGATGACACCTGGTCATGCTAACAACCTCTCCCCTAGCCCTAAAACCCTTAAAAACCCACGTTTGGCTCCCTTACCCTAAGTTTTGTTCATAAAAACATTTATCCGCGCTCATTAAACCCATACAACCCTCAAACTCCGCCGTTCCCTAAGATTTAACCCACCGCCGTGCATTATTAAAATCGGAATATTTTGTGTATATTCCCGCCCCTTATCTCTCCCCCGCCTCACCTTCGCCGCCAGCCATCAGATCGCCTGCCCCACAGATCTACGGTGGGCGGGCCTTCACATCTCCAAGCTGCCCGAAGGTTAGCGTCCGAGAGATGGGCGGTATTCCCGCCACGCGTCGCCTTCTGGGCTATGGCGGAGCCCCCTCCCCCAAAACCACCTCTGTCCAAAGGCGGTGCGCCCCAAAACCGGAAACTGCCTCCTGCCCAGTGACGTCACCTGCTTGCGTCACCCCCCTGCCCAGTCACCATGACACATCATCCGCCTGCGTGGCCTCCTGCCACTGTACCATCGTGTCATCCTGCCACGTGTCATGCCACCGTGTTCCCTGCTGTACTGCCACGTCACCTCCGTACGTGATGACGTCATCCTGCCACGTCATCCGCCGTACAAGGTCCCGTCATGCTGATTCATGCTGACGTCATCAACAATTTTGGCGCGAAGGGTGAAAATCGCACTCTGGAGCCCCGAAATCAGTTTTTGAGGCAGTTTTTGATGCGCGATTTGTTGATAAATTAGGCCAGAATGGGGAATCTTTTCATCACGCAGCCCCCAGCAAGTCCGAAAGGCGCCGAATGACCCGTTTTTCTTCGCGAAGCACTCAGAAAGGAGCAGAAGACAGTTTTGAAGGAAACCGAGGGCCGAACAACGACCATTAAATGTTGATTTAACGCACAGCACATTAGAGCAGCAACCCAGTTTATTGTCAAAGAGTATCAGAGGAAGAAGAAGAGCCAAAGAGTATCAGCCAAGATTTGTTTTATGGGCTCAAAGCACCTGAGCATTAATGAGTTCCCAGAAAGTCACGTCAGGAGGCGTAAGCCCATCCTTGCCCTCAAATCACAATTAAAGCATTCAAAGCCACCGGACAGCAAAGAAGCAGAAACCCATGCTCATTTATATCAGAAAACACTGCACCAAGCTACCGAGGACAACATAATTTACTCAGTTTTGATACGGCTGCCCTTAGCGCAGCCTGAGATATTTTCATGCATTTATTTATGATAGGATTAGGTTAAAGTAATCATCTTTCTTTCAGACCTGTTTAGGTCAAACTGTAAATAAGCATTTTTGAAGAGTTTTTTTTTTTCTTCTATATATACGACCCACTGTATTGTTTCAAGGGTTGGTCGATTGATAACTCTCACTAGAGACTCGCACTGTATACCTGAGATTTTTTCTATAATCAAAGACTGCTGAAAAGTTGGAGTATGACGATGTGATGTGTTGTTAAAGATTTCTGGAGACTAAATGTGGAATTCTTGTGCTGCAACCTAGAACAATAAGTGCATCTTACCTCTGTTTTATTGTTAACCACTATCTGAATAGCAGAAAGAAAGATTAGCTTAGAATTTGTTTATAGCACTCTATGCTCAATTTCTGTTGTTTCTATATGTTTTCATCTGAATGAATTGGTAATGAATATGAATTCCTTCTGGCTCATATTTACCCTAATTCCCCTATGTTGGCCAATTATCTAGGGATTCTTTATTGCCCCTAGGTGAAGCTCTGTTACTTCCCTCTGTTAAGCTGAAAGAGAGATTCTTGATTGCCTCTCATTCCTTAGCATTCATTCCATCCTTTAAACCTGAAACATTGTTCCATGTGCAGCTACCTTGCTCCACATATCTCTCCTGTGACCGAGAAAACGCACCATCAATCTTCCTCCTCGACTCCATGCCCAATGGTTTGAAACTTATCAGACTATGCTTAGCCTCTCTACTTGAAGACATCAATCTTCCCACCAAAACCAAAACAAAAACCCCTCAAACCTAATACCTAGCCTAAAATCATTTTCAACAAATCTAAATCAGAAAGAGAGAGCCCTCTCTGATTGCAGGTTAGATAGAACCTATAGTCCAAAGTTGGTCTGTGGTTACCTCGGCCATATCCCTTTTTACAACCTGAGGGACAACCTGAGTGATAACATAATGGCGACTCCACTAGGGAACTTTCCTCGGTTAATTTCACGAAGAAGGTTGTAAAAATCCACAGGAAAAATCGATTTTCTAATTGCTGTATATCCCTTAAAACTACAGATGAAGCCTGAATGTCAGCCAGGAAGCTTTTGAAACTGTTCTTGTTTTACATTTACAGGAGTAGATAAAAGCTGCTTCAGTCAATCTTCATGCTAGTTTTAAGCTATACACAGTTATTCCAAAAATATGATCAGTTCCTTGCTAAGTACAAAAATATTCCCAGAAAAATACCAAAAAACAAATTCGAAAGCTGGCTCCTAAGAAAAATCCACGATACACAAGGTGAAATCCAGATCCAGACCCTCCAGCTGTTTTTGAGAACCGAACTTAATCCCAAAAATCCTTAGGAAGCAAGAAAGACAGGAAAATTTCGCTGATTTGAGTCCTGAAACAGCTTACCCTAGCTCTGTTCCAACTCCTGTCAAGATTTTATTCCGGTCTACCCCTGTTTCCCCATGTTCATCATCCACATCTCAAAGCACTCCTTCCACACCTCCATTCGTTGCAAATACCACAGCTACTGTTGTTCCTGTTATCCCAGTTATCCCTGTCGTCCCAGTTGTTCCATTTATCCCCGTTGTTCCACTTATCCCTGCCAATATGACCAATAGATATGCACCCTTGCAACTGCCTGCTAATCCTGGGGCTTTACCTCAAGAGTACCAATCTAAAATCACATATTTTGATAGTACTGGTCCTTTTACTACCCTCCAGCACACTAAAAAGATGCAAGACTATTTTGAAAACTACGAGATAGACGATGATAGCGTGAGAATGAGAATTTTTGTTCAAAGTTTAACAGGTGATGTAAGAACTTGGTTCAGATCACTTGCTGCAAATTCCATAACCACCCCAGATGAGCTTTACCAATCCTTTACCAACAGATGGGAGAAAAAGAAAGACCCCTTCCACATACTAGCTGAATATGATACAATTAAAAGAGGTCCCCGAGAGACTGTTTTGGAGTACTGTGCAAGATTCAATAAGTATATAACGCAATACCACAGAACCTAAGGCCTCCCCCTGATCTGGCCTTGTATAAATTTCCTGATGGATTCGACCTGGATATGGCATACCAGCTAAAAGAAAGAGCTCCTCAGACCCTTGCAGACATGCAAAACGTTGTTGTCAGCGTAGAAGCCAACTTAATTGCCAAGAGAAACAGAGCTAGAATGGAAAGAAGAACCACCTTTAAGGAATAACCCTCAGCCTTTGATCAAAAGCTTGATGCTATTATTAGTGGCCTACAAAGGCTGGGAGAGAGAGTAGAAAATGTTGAGAGAAAAGCATCATGGGAAGGACAACAGTCTAATACCATAAGGAACCCAAATTTTAGGAAAACGCAGAACATAAATGCTGGTAAGTCTAACCAAGACCATGATATAAGACCCCCTTTTCAAGATAACTATGTTGAAGGATCTACTTCTAGTGAACCCATAGAGGACACTCACATGAACCTGATGGATCTAAAGGGTGAGCATAAAACATTTCTGAGCCAAGAAGACCAAAACGAACGTGACTGTAATCAGTTTCAGACTAAGTCTGGTGAGTCTTTTGATTTTAAACAAGGTTACGATACTGCTGTGTATGAAGTACACAAACAATATAAGCTGAGAACTAGGACCATTGATATTTCCGAACCTAGCAAAACAAAGGATGGCAAACAGCCCAACAAGATTAAAGGAAAGGCTGTCATGACCGAACCAGCTGATATACCTCTCCCAAACCCACATCAAGTGACTGTAGAAGAGATAACAGACCTGCAGCCTTCCAAGGATCAGCCTTTTCTACCTTCTTCCTCGAAAGAAAGCTCGAATAGTGTTCCAAAAAACTTTCTTGAAATTGAAAAACTGCAAGCAATCAGTCCTCATAACGCTGATAAACAAGAGAAAATTGCACATAATTCAAATGAAACAGAAAAAACTGCCATTATCAACACCAAAACTCCATTGGAAAATCCATTTAATTTAGAAGCAGAAATAGCTAAGTTGAAGATATCCATTCCCCTCTCAGAACTTGCCAAACACGATGTATATAGGCAACAAATTCAAAGATCACTTCAAATGCCAGAGGTTAAGGATGATGTAAATGTTTTAGATGACACCCCAGAACTGCTGTTTGGCCCAGAGGTTAATGGGAAATCAACACATGGACCTGTCCCTCCCTTTTATATCAGCTTGCACATACATGACAAAGTCTTACACAACGCTATGTTCGATTCTGGGGCATTGCACAATCTTATGCCCAAAGCAGTTATGGAAAAACTGAATCTTGATGTTACAAGACCTTACAAAGATTTATTCTCATTTGACTCAAGTCAAGTGAAATGTCTAGGCCTCATCAAAGACTTGTGTGTCTCCTTAGTTCAATATCCAAATAAGACCATCCTCATGGATGTAGTGGTGGCTGACATTCCACCAAAAT
Source organism: Pinus tabuliformis (assembly GCA_031772625.1). Lineage (NCBI taxonomy): Eukaryota > Viridiplantae > Streptophyta > Pinopsida > Pinales > Pinaceae > Pinus > Pinus tabuliformis. Next base: position 61,550,171 of record CM062819.1, on the reverse strand, counting down.
ACGGTATGCTCCTGTCAAGGTCATGGGGAGCAAAGCTCCAAGGATCCCTTCAATTAGACCTTTCCTATGCCACCATTTCAGTCTTTGGGCAACCAAAGATACTGTATAGAGAAATGCTCATGAAATATGTGGTGAGTAGTGAGAGAAAGCCTGAAAATTTTCCCATTTACTCAATCCACTCTGATATGGATTCCTTTATTTTGTTTAATGATGATACAAATTCTCCAATTGATAATGAGCCCTTCACTCTAGAGCAACAAGCACACATCAACGAAGAGTCGGTTGCACATACCCATGAAACTGTCACAACAATTAACGCAACCAACATGTTAGAAGAACATCCCCAAACAGAAATTGCAAATCTGCCCAACCCTAAAACAACTGAAACCCGTAGCACTAACCACAAGCTAGAAATCACATGGTATTTAGAGTTTGATGGCTCTGTCAACAAGTTAGGAGCAGGGGAAGGTGTCTGGATTCACAATACGCATAATAATCATGCACAAGGCCATGCCTATAGACTGAATTTCAAATGCACAAATAACATGGCAGAGTATGAGGCTCTGCTGTTAGGCCTTAAACTCCTCAAAGCTCTAGGAGCTGCAAAGGTGTCTATTTTAGGTGACTCTGATTTAATCATACAACAGATGAAAGGTAACTTTGTTACCAATGACAATAGAATGAGAGCCTATAGGACGACTGCCACTAATATACTCAATGCATTCACTGAATTCAAGTTGGCCAAGATTTCAAGAGAGCATAACATTCATGCACACAGCCTAGCCACCTTTGCTAGTACATGCAAGCTTCCTTTTGACCCAAACCATCACTTCGCAGCTGAAATAAAACATAGACCCACTGTCCCAAATAATGTTAAAGATTGGCAAGTATTCGAAAATGATGCCCAGATTAATAATTTTCTTACCCTTGAGCATGAGTTTTCAAATATTAACATCGAAATGGATGCTATGAACGACTCCCAACACCAAACAACTGAAAATCAGCAAGATGTAACAGCTGCAACAGCTAAATAGATCATGAACCCAACTATTTTTTACAACGAAAACATTGAACAGCTGAAACAAATGCACTTGGAAGAGACAGTCAAAACAGAGGCAGAGATCATTGACTTAAAGGATAACTTTCTGCCTCCTGGCTTAACCCCATTAGAAGACATGTTTGACGCCAATGATGTGCCCAGAAAGCCAAAATTGCAACCCATAAACACTGATATAGAGGAACACAACATAGGGACAAAAGAGAAACCCAAAATGATCAAATTGTCCAAAAATGTGCCACCTGATCAAAAGCCCAAGTATATTGATTTGTTCAAAGAATTCCAAGATGTATTTGCTTGGAGCTATGAGGATTTGAAATCCTACGACACCTTGGTGATCCAACACACAATTCCATTGAAAGCCAACCAGAAACCCTTCAAGCAGAAACTTAGAAGAATCAACCCTATGCTTCTTCCCCCAATTGAGAAGGAATCAAAAAGGATGTTTGAAGAAGGCATAATAGCACCCATTAGATTTTCTGAATGGGTGTCCAATCTTGTTCCTACAAGAAAAAAGACAGGTGAAATCAGACTTTGTGTAGATTTGAGAAATTTAAACCAAGTCTCCCTAAAGGACCACTATCCTTTGCCCAAAATGGACCACATCCTACAAAGAGTAGTGGGGTCATCTAGAATCTCTTTGCTAGATGGCTTTTCAGGTTTCAATCAAATACTTGTTCACCCGGACGACCAAGACAAAACTGCCTTTACCACACCGTGGGGAACATTTAAGTATGTCAAGATTCCATTTGGACTTAAAAACGCTGGTGCTACCTTTCAACGAGCAATGGATATTGCATTTTCCAAAGAAATACATGACTTCCTAGTTGTCTACCTTGATGACTTAACTCCATTCTCAAAATCTGATGAAGAACACCTCAAGCATCTTAAGCAAATTTTTATGACATGTAAGAAATATGGCATTTCCTTGAACCCCAAGAAGTCTCTGTTTGGCCTTGAAGAAGGCAAATTACTTGGCCACATCATATCAAAAGATGGCATTAGAATTGATCCTGAAAGAATCCAAGCCATCCTCCAAATCCCATATCCAAGAAACATAAAAGAGCTGAAAGCTTTCCTTGGGAAAATCAACTTCTTAAGAAGATTTATCCCAAATCTAGCTGAGTTAATAAAACTGTTAAGCAACATGTTAAAAAAGGATGCCAAGATAAAATGGTCTCTCGAAACCAAGAAAGAATTTGAAAGTATCAAAACGGCCTTAACCCAGACCCCTGTACTCACCAGCCCACAGTTTGACAAAGATTTTATCATATTTTCGTTTGCATCTGATCACACGATAGCAGCTGTCCTTTTACAAAAGGATGAACAAGGAGCTGAAAAACCAATTGCATTTTTCAGCTGAGCTCTAAGAGACGCCCCTTTGAAATACCCAATCATGGAAAAGCAGGCCTACACACTGGTTAAGGCCATCAAGGATTTCAGAGTGTACATCTTATATTCACACGTGATTGGCTATGTCCCACACGCTGCTGTAAAAGACATATTGACCCAAGAGGGATTAGAAGGAAAAAGACGCAAGTGGATTGCAAACATCCTTGAATATGACATTGAAATAAAACCAACCAAGCTGATAAAGGGGCAAGGTTTAGCCAAACTGATGTCCGAAACAAACTTTCAAGCCCTAGACATTAACCAGCTGGACAATGAACCAGAGCTGGCGACTCCACAGATCAGTGAAATCTTTTTACAATCTCCATGGTACTCTGATATATGCTTTGTATTGTTAAACCTGTGTGCTCCCCCAGGATTGTCCAGGACCAAGAAAAGATTTTTGAAAATGAAGGCTTTAAAGTTTTGTGTTATAAATGGTGCATTATTTTGGAGAAATCATGAAGGTATATTGCTTAATTGTTTAACCATGAATGAAACTAACATTGTCATGAAAGAATTCCATGCAGGTGACTGTGGAGGACATCTATACTGGAAGTCCACCGCTGATAAAATTTTAAGGGCAGGTTTCTATTGGCCCTTTATTTTTGCAGATGTAAAGAAGTTTGCCATGTCATGTCACAAATGCAAAATCTTTGAGGGCAAGAGAAAGCTGTTACCCCTGCCCCTGAAACCCATCTCAACCGAAAAACCTTTTCAACAATAGGGTCTTGACTTCATTGGAGAAATCCATCCCTCTTCCTTAGGCCAGCACAAATGGATCCTAACAACCACCGACTATTTCACTAAGTGGGTTGAAGCCATTCCCTGCAGACAAGCCAATGACGCCATCATTATCCAATTCCTTGAGTGCAATATCCTTTCCAGATTTGGCTGCCCTGAGAAAATCATCACTGACAATGCCGCTGCCTTTAAGTCCAAAAAAATGATCAATTTCTGCCACAGATTTCATATTACCTTGGGCCACTCTACAACTTATTACCCTCAAGGTAATGGCTTGGCCGAATCATCTAACAAGAGCCTCATCAACATCATAAAGAAGGTGCTAGAAGAAAACAAGAAGAACTGGCACAAAAAGTTGGTGAATGCCCTATGGGCAGACACACTCTTGAGCAAAAGATCCATTGGAATGAGCCCTTATGAGCTAGTATATGGCATGGAGGCTAGATTTCCTTCATCCCTGGGCATTCCTACTATCAAACTGTTACAGGAGATTCAGGCTGAACCAAATTACATTCAGAGAAGAGTTAATCAAACCATTCATCTATAGCAAACCAGAGAACAAGTTTATGACAGAGCTGAAATTTTGCAAGAAAAGCTCAAAAAGATGTTTGATAAGAGAGCTAAGGCTGAGGATTTCAATGTTGGTGACAAAGTTCTAAGATGTGACTCAAGAAGAGAAGACAAGGGAAAACATGCCAAGTTTGATTTTTTGTGGAAAGGGCCGTTTGTTATTTCTGTTGTTCATGGAAATAACACATATTTTCTCAAATCTATAGAGGATAGTTCTGCTGAAGAAGGCCCTGTCAATGGCCGTATGCTGAAACATTACCATGATCCCTTTTAAAGGAAACAATGCAGTCCTGTATATATCTTTTGTACAATCTTATTTGTATATATCAGCACTTTATTTTGCATTTTCGTATAAGCAGGCCTATTATTAAAGGAGCAACAGTAAATTTTGCGAAGACACAGCCAATGCAAGTATTCCAGTGCTAAAAGCTCTGTCTCTACACCAATTTCAGCAAAAAAGCACAAGGAAAACTATCACATTACAAGCAATTCATGGTAGAAAAGAACTATTTGCAGTCAAAGGCATGTTCCAGCAGCATTGCACATAATTATCAAGCACGCAGAAGAAAGCAGGCGATGCTGTACAGTTCACAGTAACTCAATTGAGGAGAGAATGGTTCAGATTTCAAAGTTTCACATTTTTTTAGCAGCCAGAACAAATGTTTCCAGTCTACAACAACAAATAGAAAATCAAGGCAGTCTGACCTGCTGTTCTTGACTTTTCACAAGGAAAAGCCATCCCCAAGTGGAGCCACTGTTAGCCTCCTGTTGCAACAGGGTTTCATCTTTCATGATTGACATTTTTACATGCCAAATATGTCGTACTTTGCAGGCTGCAGTGTTCCATATTTCCACAAGATGCCATGAAGTGTGCTAGTCCAAATGCCACTGTTGTATTCCAATTTTGATGAGTCATTCCATTTTGAAGAGTTCATTCAGTTAAGGGAAGGCTAAACAGTTTAATCTTGGCCTCCCTAGGTTTCAATTTCCTGTTTTAGAATATAGAGAATGTATCTGTCCAAACAGCTTAATCTTGGCAGATTTGTAGATAGGTAGAGAATCAAAGGGACCCAACTACTTAATCTGGGCCCTTGGCAGAAATAAGTGTAGATCTAGATAGGAAACATTCAAAAGAAAAATTGTAAATCTGGGTCTACAAATCTAAGTGCACCCAAATCAAAAGAAGAAAAAATGTTAGGTAAGTAGGCCAGGTAGGTAGCTGTGAGGTTGCAGAATGATGATTTATGATCAATTTTGTGCTACAAAGTGTTCTTGTCTTTTCAGATCACAGTTATCAGGCAAGTTTTTATCTGGAGGAGCTCGAGCTAGACATAACTAACTTCCCCTTCTTCTCATTTCCCAAGTCACTTACTAACTTCCCCAAAGAGGTCAAGATCTGCTTGATTCCTCTTAGTTCCATCATTCTCCATATCAGCTGCCTTGGTGAAGGTCTGCTTCGCTCAAGGATTTCATTTCTTTACAAGTTCTTTTCCCCAAAATTAGCCTAAGGACCCTTAACTTAGCGCTTTCTGGTCATCTCCATATTAACTGCTGACTGTATTATCTAAATCCCTAATATGTATCCCCTTCCCCTGCTAAAACTATGTATATAAATCCCAAAAATATTAAATATCCCCCCTTGCACTATAGCCATATTTCTTCTAAGTCAGGGAAAAAATGGTCCATCAGGGGTTGTTTTTAGCCCATCCGTGTCATAGTAGGAGTTAGATGACACCTGGTCATGCTAACAACCTCTCCCCTAGCCCTAAAACCCTTAAAAACCCACTTTTGGCTCCCTTACCCTAAGTTTTGTTCATAAAAACATTTATCCGCGCTCATTAAACCCATACAACCCTCAAACTCCGTCGTTCCCTAAGTTTTAACCCACCGCCGCGCATTATTAAAATCAGAATATTCCGTGTATATTCCCGCCCCTTATCTCTCCCTTGCCTCACCTTCGCCGCCAGCCGTCAGATCGCCCGCCCCACAGATCTACGGTGGGCGGGCCTTCCCATCTCCAAGCCGCCCGAAGGTTAGCGTCTGGGAGATGGGCGGTATTCCCGCCGTACTCCCGCCACGTGTAGCCTTCTGGGCTGTGGCGGAGCCCCCTCCCCCAAACCCACCTCTGTCCAAAGGCGATGCGCCCCAAAACCGGAAACTGCCTCCTGCCCAGTGACGTCACCCGCTTGCGTCACCCCCCTGCCCAGTCACCATGACACGTCATCTGCCTGTGTGGCCTCCTGCCACTGTACCACCGAGTCACCCTGCCACGTGTCCTGCCACCGTGTCCCCTGCCATATTGCCACGTCACCTCCGTACATGCTGACGTCATCCTGCCACGTCATTCGCCGTACAAGGTCCCGCCATGCTGACGTCATCAGCAATTTTGGTGCGAAGGGTGAAAGTCACACTCTGGAGCCCCGGAATCAGTTTCTGAGGCAGTTTTTGATGCGCGCGTAAATCGCGCATCGCTGGATAAATTAGGCCAGAAAGGGGAATCTTTTCATCACGCAGCCCCCAGCAAGCCCGAAAGGCATCGAATGACCCGTTTTTCTTTGCGAAGCACTCAGAAAGGAGCAGAAGACAGTTTTGAAGGAAACCGAGGGCCGAACAACGGCCATTAAATCTTGATTTAACACACAGCTCATCAGAGCAGTAGCCCAGTTTGTCAAAGAGTATCAGAGGAAGAAGAAGAGCCAAAGAGTATCAACCAAGGTTTTTTTTAGGGGCTCAAAGCACCTGAGCATTAATGAGTTCCCAGAAAGTCACGTCAGGAGGTGTAAGCGCATCCTTGCCCTCAAATCACAATTAAAGCATTCAAAGCCACCAGACATCAAAGAAGCAGAAACCCATGCTCATTTATTTCAGAAAACACTGCACCAAGCCACCGAGGACAACATAATTTACTCAGTTTTGATACGGCTACCCTCAGCGCAGCCTGAGATATTTTCACGCATTTATTTATGATAGGATTAGGTTAAAGTAATCATCTTTCTTTCAGACCTGTTTAGGTCAAATTGTAAATGAGCAATTTTGAAGAGTTTTTTTTTTCTTCTATATATACGACCCACTGTAATGTTTCAAGGGTTGGTTGATTGATAACTCTCACTAGACACTCGCACTGTATACCTGAGATTTTTTCTATAATCAAAGACTGCTGAAAAGTTGGAGTATGACGGTGTGATGTGTTGTTAAAGATTTCTGGAGACTAAATGTGGAATTCTTGTGCTGCAACCTGGAACAATAAGTGCATCTTACCTCTGTTTTATTGTTAACCGCTATCTGAATAGCAGAAAGAAAGATTAGCTTAGAATTTGTTTACAGCACTCTATGCTCAATTTCTGATGTTTCTATATGTTTTCATCTGAATGAATTGGTAATGAATATGAATTTCTTATGGCTCATATTTACCCTAATTCCCCTATGTTGGCCAATTATCTAGGGATTCTTTATTGTCCCTAGGTAAACCTCTGTTACTTCCCTCTGTTAAGCTGAAAGAGAGATTCTTGATTGCCTCTCATTCCTTAGCATTCATTCCATCCTTTAAACCTGAAACATTGTTCCATGTGCAGCTACCTTGCTCCACATATCTCTCTTGTGACCGAGAAAACGCACCACCAATCTTCCTCCTCGACTCCATGCCCAATGGTTTGAAACTTATCAGACTATGCTTAGCCTCTCTACTTGAAGACATCAATCTTCCCACCAAAACCAAAACAAAAACCCCTCAAACCCAATACCTAGCCTAAAATCATTTTCAACAAATCTAAGTCAGAAAGAGAGAGCCCTCTCTGATTGCAGGTTGGCTAGAACCTGTAGTCCAAAGTTGTTCTGTGGTTACCTCGGCCGTATCCCTTTTTACAACCTGAGGGACAACCTGAGTGATAATAGGGTCTTTGCTATTGCGAACTTCCTTTTGATGCCATGCATTTTGAAAAAATCATCAAACTCTTTTGAAGTAAATTCACCTGCATTATTTCTAAAGGGATTAATGCACAAGTAGATATACAAGAAACCCTCTCAGGTTTCCCGAAAGCTAAGGCAGATCGATCAAGGGATCTAAATTTGTTCAAGCAAGATAGATTCAATCAAGACTATTAAGAAATTTACTGGAGAACATAAATTAATTATAGAGATTTACCAAGAGCAACAACTAGCAACAACCATAAACACATAAACACACATGTTTATCAAGGAATACCCCAAATCTGGGGAAAAACCCAATCCAATGAGATCTCATTAGCATTGGACAAAACCCTGTCCAATCTGGCCAAGTGAGCCTTCATCGCTCACCTCCAGGCCTATATTACAATGAAGTATTCCCAACCTTTTATAGGCTCCATTCCATGAAATACCACGAACCATAATTCCATGGGTACACTATACCATGTGCCCAAAACTACTACTATTTAACTAGGTCAAGCTTGAATCAAACCCCGAGTCAATGGTACCTAACAATTCCCCCTTAAACTTGACTTGGTGTTCTTGGACTAAATCGAGCCAAAATCTGCTAAGTGAGACAATCCCACTCACTCTAGTCCTTACCTCCCTCAGAGTTTTTACCTAGGGTATTGTTTACCCGACATCCCCCCTATCACCTAGGTTTAACCCAGACTTTACCAGTGATTATCGAGGGGTACGCATGCCTTACCGGGCATTACAACAGTATCCCCATTTACATGAAATAATTAACTTCACTATAATAAATGTTTTCTATTTATACCTTATTGATATCTTAACACATCCTCTCTTTCACTTTTTCATTCTTTGACCTGTTCATTCCCATGCTCTTCGCAAACTATAAATCCCTTTTTGTACACAGTTTGAGCTCTTTCCATAAGCATGGCCCTTTTCACATAATGTTACACAACTTCTTGTTAGCTCCAAGGAATATCTTGATCTATAGTGGGTTGCACATCACTTGACTACTTAGAATTTTAGCGTTCCTTTGATCACTGATGGGCTAGGTCACCAATAAGCGTCCCGGAAGATCTCAGACTTCTCCTAACGGAGTTTTACTCCTTCCTGATCAATACTGCAATCGCCAAATCCTCAAAATGTCAATGCAGCAAAAAGTCCTGCGAAAATTATATCCAGGTACAGGAACCCTTCACAACTACTCCGATCTGGTGCTGCTGCTGATCTGGAATATCCGATCTGGTGGATCTGAGAGATCTAAATGGTGGAACAACTACTGCTGCTGATCTGGAATATCCGATCTGGTGGATCTGAGAGATCTGAATGGTGGAACAATTGCTGCTGCTGATCTGGAATAGGTGATGTGTGATCCCCCGATAGAAAGGGAACTATGGTCTTGGGGAGTTTCAGGTGCTACAGATCACAATATACATAAGGGTCTGACAGTAGTACTCGGCCCAATGTTTCAGGGCTCTAACTAAGGAGGATCGACCGTACCCTTAGCCGTACAACCCGACTACCCTATCGTACGGGCGAGTAATCTCTCCGAGTGCTGTTCTCGGTGTACTGTAGCCACAAGACGGCCGAAGGTTTATCTATGGCGAGGTTTCAAGGGAGCTAGGGGGCTTCCTATATAGCCAGAGGGTACGTGGAAGACAGTCCGTGCGCGGTTCTGTCTAATGCGCTATTACTCGAAGGGGTACCCACAGGGGTTACAAGGGAGTCCAACAGACGTGACCACCTCTTGTATTTCCTGCGTGCATGCCTCCCCAAATCCGTAGGTTTATGTGCTTAACGACAGATCCCGTGGTTTAAAGACGCCGGAACACGTCTCTAGCCTAAAATTTTTTTTCCTAAAATTTGGAGATCCCACCGAGCCCTGGAAAGTGCTCTGATACCACTTGTTATGCTCTTAACCTGCAAAGCAATACCCAAACATAGAATTTGCGAAGAAAAAATACCAAGAACACAGAATATGCGAAGAAAATATACCCAGAGCATAGAATAGCAATGATTTTATTATTTAGAGAGAAATGTTCACAGGCCTCTTCGAGGGGGCAACCTCCAATAGAGCAGAGCTCGATTACAAAACAAGACACAATGCTCCTCACAGGGAGTCTCTATCCTTTATATATGACTCATACATGCAATACCACGAGCCAATATCGTGGGTTTTATTAATACCATCTATCTAATACTACCGCCCATTTACCATCTATCTAATACTACCGCCCATTTGCAACTAACTGTGGTCCCGTCATTAATTGCGGGTTAACCACTTACAAATATTAATATGGGCTTTATTGACTCTTGACTATGACGTGATCCCATGACATAAATAAGGGGGTTAGGGTGGGACCCTAACATGGTGGGCCACCCAACTATAATCAAAACAAGTCACCTCTCAACGCTACAAAAGATCATTTTTTTCTCATTTCCTCATTCATCACATTGTCAAGAGAGCTTCATCCCTCATCCATCATTTCCAAGAAGCTTAGGGAAATATTTTTTCAAGAAATCAATTTTTTCCTGAGTCGCTACGCATGGAAAGTCATCAATGCGCTTCTGGACAGGCACACTGCGCACCGGTGAACTGCGCTCCGCACAGGTGAACTACACTGCACATGGGCCAGAGTCCTCCAAAAAGAAATTTTGACCACTGAAATTCATCTTTCAAGGTTTCTCTCCTATCATGTCATCCTCCAGGCTTCACAACAAGTAAGTTAAATCATTCTCGTGCCTTCCTTTTGCCTCTTATGTCAAGAATGGTTTAGATGCTTCCACTCCTAGGGTTTCTATGCATTTTGCTAGTTTTAATCCTCAAATGATGAAATATTGCACCAAACCATTTTTTTCTTGTCCCTACACCTTATATTGCAACAAATACACTATTCTCATCCATCACAGAACCTTGTCCCCTCATTTTCTATCCTTTTTCTATAAACCCTAATCTACCCTATCTCTTCCAAGACCAGGTCTGTGTTTTGGCCTTTTGCACTCCCTCCCCTCACTCATTTCCCAAAATTCCTTTTTCCCCTACTCATTAACATCATCCACTACCCTCCTAAATTTCCTAAAAAAATTAGGCAACTCCCAAGTCCCTCATATCACCTCATTCCCTCACAGCAACATATTTAATTATTTTTACCTGTTTTCCACTTAGGGTTTTGATCCAGATTTAAACAGGAACGCAATAAAGTACATAAATAAACACAAATACAGAGATACAATAGAAATAATACTTCATTTCATTAATGGTGAATACCGAAATATGCTTACAAATAGAAATGGAAACAAATTAGCTCGGGCGATGGTAGCTTATCTATGAGAAGAGATGTGCCGGCTACATGCCTCTAAACTACCTTACAATGAGGCTCAAGGGCCTTTTTATTATTGAACAATAAGAGGAAACCATAAACAACCAAAACCCTAACTCGAGGGGATGTAACACCAAGATTTTATGGGCCCCGTTGGGGTGAGTTGGACAACTAATTTCCCGAGGTTGCGACTTGGTCATATTATCTCTGTTTGACACGCATGATAACCCATTGGAAAGATATCTCCGAGGACTACAACCAAAAAAAAAATTAAATAAACATCGCTCGCCGGTATATTTCCAAGAAAACGTTTTTTAGGGCCTCAAAACGGCTCCGGAAGTTTAGGACCTGAAAAACTGCTAAAAATAGTAAACTGTGCTACAATTGAGGAAACTGAAAAACAGAAAGAAGCAATGGTAGGGGTCCAAGTGGAATTCGTGGGTGGACACCAATATCCACCAGGATCATTCCTCCCCCCTAAGGAAGCAATGGTCCCCATTGCATTGAGTTCCTCCATGAGATGAGGAAACTTTTGCTGAACTTGGTCCCTTGTGAGCCACTTGCCCTGGTGAAGGAGTTGACCTGCTTTGACAACTCAATACATTTGGATCTTCCATTGGCGAGTGTGCTTGACCTGCATGTCCATGATCCGATCAGTTGCAACTTGTTCCATGCAATTTGGATTTAAATCTATTGGTTTGAGTTGTTATGCAATGTCAGATGTGTCTAGTAGTGGTGGAAAGTATGGCTGAAGGCGATCCACATTGAACACTGGGTGCAAGCCAAGGAATGGGGGAATGCTGAGCTTAAATGCATTGTCCCCCACATACTTGGTAATGGTGTAAGGACCATATTGGAGTGGTTTGTGCTTAAGATAGGTTCTGGTAAGGCGTTACTTTTGCAAATGCAGCTAGACTTTGTTTCCCACCTGAAATTTGTGTGGCACCCGATGTTGATCATGTCGTTGCTTGTACTTGGCATGTGATTTCTCTAGAATTTTATGGACCTACTGGTAGATATGTTGGATGTGCTCAATGAAGCTATTTGCCTTATCTGTTGCAGACTAGACATGAGCTGAATTTACCTGAGTAGCTGCAAATGGCATGGCCACATCAATGGGACATAGTGGCTGGAATCCCAAGCCCCCCTGAAAAGGGTTGTGGCTAGTGGAGATGTGGAGAGCCCAGTTATAGTTGTGTTGAACATAGGGGAGGTTCTCATCCCATGTGCGTGGATGCTTTGAGTTGTACATGCGTGGAATATGTACGATCATCCTATTGACAACCTCTGTCTAGCCATTAGTTTGGGGATGGAAGGTTGTGGACTTAGTGAGTTTGGTGTCCAGCATCGAATAGAGACTGGACCAAAATGTACTGAGGAACCTGCTATCCAAATCTAATATGATAGACTGTGGGATCCCAAAGTGTACCCACACTCGTTCAAAGAAGATTTTAGTGGTGGCTTTTGCTGTGATATTCTTCTTGCAGGCCTCCATAATGGCCATCTTCGAGAACCTGTCGATCACACAAAAACACAGTTGTTTCCATGCTCAGTAGAAGGAAGGCTCGACATGTAATCCATGGAGATGGATTCCCAAGGTTGACTAGGGGTAGGCAGTGGGGTATATAGGCCTTTCTACTTGATGGTCAGTTTGGCAATGGTGTAGGATCTAATCTACTTCCTGACATCCTATCGAAGATTCGGCCAGAAGAAATACTTCTACAGTACTACCACCATTTTCTCAACCTCGAAATGCCCAGCAGCCCGACTGTAGTGTGCCTCCCCAATAATCTTGGCATGCTCTCTTGAAGGAACACAAAGGTGACCTAGGTGGCATAACAAGGCATCCTGGAGGTGAAAATATGGAACATGTTGACCCTTCAAGAGTGTCTGGTATGTGTGGCTGAATTCTGGGTCGCTTTCATAGAGAAGTGGCCAACTAGAAGTCTCGTGCCAACAAGAGTTGAGCACTGTGGTTAATGCCATGATCAGTGGTCGATTGAGGCAATCTGCAACATTATTGGTGCTTCCCTTCTTATACTTGATATTCAAATGGAACTGTTGTAGGTACATTAACCACTTCTGATGGTGATCATTCTACAACTTCCCCTGGGTTTGTATGAACTGCAAGGGCTGGTGGTCTGTGTGGATGACCGTTTCCTTCCCCAAAATGTAATGCTTCGATTGTCGGCAGGCCTGCACAGTGGAATACATCTCTTTGTCAAAAGTGGGATACTTCTGGACTGTGTCTGAAAGCTCTCACTGTGATATGCCACTAGATACCCGTGTTGAGTAAGGACTGACCCAATAGCATAGTCAGAGGCATCTGTCTCGATCTCAAATGGTTGTTGCAAGTCTAGTAGTGCGAGCACTGGTGCCGAGTAGAGGTGATGTTTCAACTTTGTGAATGCTTTCTATTGAGGTTTATACCAAAAGAATTTTTCTTTCGCTCCTCCCTTGGTGACTTGACTCAAGGGCCAAGTGATATGAGCAAATCCCAACACAAACCTACGATAGAAGTTGGCGAGACCTAGAAAGCTGCGTAGCTCTATCAGAGTGGTTGGAGATAGCCAATCCCAAATGACATGGATCTTGGCTGGATCCACATGCACCCCCCGTTCATCAATAATTTATTCCAGATATTGAACCTGGGTCATGCCAAAATTGCATTTCTCCAAATTGGCACATAACTTGTGTTTTCGCAGTGTTTGGAGAACTTGTCGGATGTTGTGGAGGTTCTATTCCCAACTCTAGCTGAAGATTAGGATGTCATCCAGGTATACCAATACAAATGAGTTGGTGAATGGATGCAATATGTCATCCATTAGCCTCATGAAGGTTGTAGGAGCATTCGTCAACCTGAAAGGCATAACCAACCATTTGAAAAGGCCCTCCTTAGCTTTGAAGGCAGTCTTTCCACACATCGAAGGGTTTGATTAGTACTTGGTGATATCCTGACTTCAAATCGATCTTGCTGAAGTATTTTCCCCCATTTAGTTGGTCCAGAAGGCCATCAATTTGTGGGATCGGGTACCTATGTCAGACAGCGATGTTGTTCAGTGCCCGATAGTCAATACAGAGTCTCCAAATCTCATCCTTCTTCATTACCAACATGATTGGGCTCCCACAAGGTGATGAACTCAGTTGGATGTGACCTTTCTGTAGCAGCTCCTGAATCTTCCTCTTGACTTCATCGTTCTCTAGAACAGAGTGTCGATAGATTGGTCCATTGGGCAGTGTTGCACCTTAGGTTAGGTCGATGGAGTGCTTGACCTAACAATGCAGAGGAACCCCTGCGGGGGAGGTGAAGATGTCCTCGTACTCCTCCACGTCCTTGTCCATATGTAATTGTCATGTGGAGGGGCCTTGTCTAGAGGTCATGGCCACCGTCTTCTTCTCTCCTTGAGGGCGTATCATCAGGAAAACAAATTTTCGTATTTTCGAAATTAGCTTATTGCATTGTTTTGCAGTAACCAAAGAGATGGTGGTAGGCGGTGCTACCTCTGATACCCGGTACAACTTATTTCCCAAAGTAACAATAATAGCACAAGGCCTTGATTCATACATAGAATGTCACTTCTGCAAGTATGGTTGGCCTAATAATACATCACAAACATCAAGGGGAGAAACGTCACACAATACCTCGTCTGTGAAGGGTTTGATGTTGTATGGATGGCGACACTGCTAGCTCACGCAAAGATCTCGTCCTTGGTGAAGCCACCTGATGGTGTATGGTTGTGGATGTGTTGTGGTCAGTATGCTCAACCGCTTCTCGACCTCTGCTGAAATTAGGTTCTTTTGTCTCCCACTGTCGACAATGAATTGTAGCAGGGAGCCCTTTACCCACATCAGGGAGTGGAAGCGGTGCTCCTCCTCCTCTGGATCTCCGGGTTCCTCCTTCTGGATCTTCATGGTGGAAATGGTGGCGTTAGGCTTTGCATCGATAATCTGTTTCCCTTTTTCATTCCCCTTGTTGGGTATTGACTCAGAGTCAGAACATGCATCTGATTCTAAAGCCTTTAGCTCATCCACCAGTGACTGCTTGGCCCAACACTCACTTGTGTTGTGAGTGGAGCTCTTATGGAACTCACACCACTTTCCTGTGTCCTTTTGTGGCTTCGTAATGTTGTTCATTTCTTTCAGCTTTGGGAGGTTGTTCTGGGCTGCCCTGCCTTGGCTTTGTCCTTTGTTCTGCAGTTTTGGGACACCTTTCCCCTACTTCAGATTCGCAGATCCAAAGTTGTGCTTCTTTTGTTTGAACTTTTGCTCGATCTTGACAGAATATCGGTATGTCGTGCCGAGAGAGGAGATATTCAGGAATTATATTTCGCCCTGGATGTACATGTGCAGGCAGCTGTGATATTTGAGTACCAAATGCTGCTCCGAATCCTTGATACCCAACTCTATGCGAAGGGTGTTGGCTTGTTGGGGCCTGACAGGTTCAGAGTTAGTTAGCAAAACAAATCATGGTACTACTAGCCCTTTCGGCAACAATCTGCAGAGCACGGACTAAGGTCTCACCCGAAGTAGTATGGGAGGGTGCTAGAACTAGGTTTCCACACCCTGGAGATGTCTAATGAGTTCAACTGGTCCATGATTTCTCCTTGCACACAGGTTGCTTCACGCACCTTCCCGTTCCTCACGACCTGATACACTGCCTTCGTGCAACCTTATCTAGAGGCTTTGCCACATTTTTCACTATTACCCAAGACCTTGCTTATATTCCGATGTTAGTTAATTATCTTTGTCTACTTGATTGATTTGAGTTATACTTAACAACATAAAACATTCATACAGGTGCGTGTAGTAAATAAATAGTATAATTGCAAGTTATATCAATCATGCATTAACCCAAGAACAGATACACAGGATTATAACCAAACTTCTCTTTATTGATTCTTTCCATCGTTACAGACTCTACTCACCCTGTGCACTCAATTGCATGGGTCTGCGCACTCAACTGTGGACTACTAGGCCTCTGCACACTCAACTACAAAGCCTTCTCGTACTCTATGACCCAAAGACACACTTCACACTGTGACTCAACCACTTCGACTTCTCATGCTTATCCTTTATTCCCTATTCTGTCTATCTTCTTTACACTTAGAGCCTCGCTTTATTTATACAATCCCATGATCCTCGGACCATGGGTAGGTCTATCCAGCCAACATTACATTACAAAACTAGGGTGAACAACCCTGTGACTCTATCGTACTTTCACGCCCCGTGCCTGCAATTCGCAAAGCTTTACAACAAAATTCGGTCAAAACTTGGCCTTTGAGCCCCAAAACATGCCTTGGGGGGATTCCATGCCCAATAGGCCCCGAACACAAACATTGTGACTCACCCTTGAGTCACTCTGTCGACGTAGCAATCTTTGCGCAGAGTCCCTCCAACTGTTCTCTAACTGCGTGGAAGTCAACAGTGCATTGAGCTGCTGCTTACTGGATCTGCTGCATATGTTGTTCCGAGACTTCTATATCCAAACTGCTCCTCTGCATCTGTGTTGGTATCCCCTGCATGTGTGCGAGATTGCCTTCGATTTCTACCATGATGGTGAGGGCCTCGTCGATCCAAGGCTAAATGCATGCCTTCAAGACTGCTTCCTTATGTTGTGTCGTGTCCACCTGCTCCTTCATTTCTTTAGCCTGTTGCATCCATGTAAGCCTGTGAGTGAGGACCACCGTCTCTGTAGTTCCTCGGACACTATCATACTGTTGTTGGAGTTCTCGCGCCTCTGTCTCTAAGCACTGGATGTTGGGGTCCTCTTGCAGATTTGAGAGGACCTCAAGTGATTCTTCTAACATACTAGTGCAGGCTCGCACTACACCTCCAATTTCCTCCAACCCCATTGTGATAGCACTAGCTGCCGTTCTCTAACTTCCGAGGGAGTGGATGGTTGTGTCTTTAACCACAACTCGGCAATCTGATGATTCAGCTCCAGCTGAACCTTTGTCATTTCCTCCCTGGCCTTGCAGACCCCTGCTGCTAACCTGTGGATCCAGGCCTCTGCTGGTATGTCTGCTGGGATGGCCAGCTCTGGGACGCTTTTGTAAGCATTGTCTATCACCTATACCAGCTATTGATTTTGCAACACCAATTCGTCACGCTACAAGCTTAGTTGTTCCATATTTATTTTTCACTCACTGAGGACTTGGAGTGTGCAGCTCTCCCTAGCTCGCAGCTCTGCAGTTATCCCATACTACAACACATAAAAGGTCTCGTGCGGGAGTGCAACTAGATTAATACGAAGACCTTTAAGTGTGCTAACCGAAGGCTTATCGGCCTCATTTGATCCAAAATGGATTCAGTTTTTCCTCGAGATCAAAGTCTTCAAACTCAGATGAAAGTGGGATCAAGTCGAAGTGCTCGATGAGATGATTCCAATGTTGTAAACAGGGAGAAAATCTGAGTTCAGATGAAGAAGTTAAGGCCAATCAAATTTTCAGGCAAAGTGGGCAAAAAAAGGTCATAAAGTCAAAGTAAAACTGGTCAACGGTCAATAGTCAACACTGGCGTCAACAGGACACGTGTCATCGTGAGAATGTGCCACATGCTTATGATGATGTCAGCAAGGTGAGTGGCGTGGTAGTTTATGATTGGTGCATATGGACCAATCCGGTGCTAACACGTGGCAACCCAAATTTGTCCAATATTGTTATGTAAATCCAAAAATTTAGGGGTCAGGGAGGATTGAACCCCTGACCTCTCGGGATAGCAATGACTTTGTTGGAATGCACGCACCAATTGGGCTATGGATAGATCTTGTTAATCATAGAGGTGATATTATATTTAAGTGTTGTTGTTTTGGGTATGTCAGAAAAGGGCCGGATGGTCGGGTCAACCCCAATCCGCTGGTCCCTTAACCATCAAATGTTATCATATAAACCATCGGAGTCGAAACAAATGTTAATGTGGTGAAGTTTCAAGGTACACATGATATATATTATATCATAACTATATAGACAATATAATAACCATATCCAAGCCAAAGATATACCATATCCAAACTTTAATGCAAATCCATATCACATATATGATATACATATTATATGATGTAAAATGCGAAAGTGTAGGGTGGGGGTTTCGACCCATCGACCTTCCCCATTACAAATACCCAAAGCTTTCACCACATATGGATAACCATCGCGCCATACAACGGACTTGTTTAACAAGCCGTCCCAAACCACTTTTATTATTTCGCTGTAGGTTCAGTCCCCAAGGAGCGCGATATTTTGAAAGGTGGATTTTACTAGCAGAGATGGTTTTGACAGCGTAGAAGTGGTTTTTCACAGTTGATAAGTCGTTTTTCATCAAGCAAGGGTGGTTTTTGACTTTCTAGGGGGTATAGAGGTCACAGTGGCCAAATATGGTCAAGTTTATACTCGTTTGACTCAAAATTTCGAGTTGAATGCAATGGTGAGGTTCATTTTCTCATCTGAGACTCTATTTTTGAGCTCATGCCTGTAACAACATTTTTGAAGAAAAAATAAAGAGGTCAACACTGGAAGCGAAAGGACCAGGAGACGTAGCCAAGAAGTCTGGTGATCTCCTTTATTAAATTTTGTTTGTGTTTATGTTTTTAAACATGTTTTCAAATGTTTAATTGTTTATGTTATTCGAAATATTTTCGATCCATTGTTGATCTGAATTGGATCCTTAACACTCTCTAAGTTTTCATAAACTCGTTCAAATTATGCCAAATAGATTCAAGTCTTAGAAATATCACGTTATTAGAAGGAATGCTCGTGACAGTTGCAATTGTGATTAGCGCAGATCAATGAGGACCCTCGGTCGAGCACACAGACTATTGGCCCATGGTAATGCGCGCTGGCGCAGATTGGAAAAACCAAAGGCTAATTCAAGAAACAGGGGTGGTTTCTGATACGCGATTAGCACTAAAGCACTAATCGCGTATCGCAGGGCGTCCCCCTTAGTGAAGGAAAGCCCCGAAGTGCCCAGACCTGAAATGGCTATGAAATGCAGAAAAGTAATTAATTTGGTTTGGTGGATTCCACAAAACTAGTAGGAAATCGGAAGGCCTTGAGGCGGTATGCAGTTTCAACCAAGTCCCGCCCAATGCCACATATTGAGTGACATGCATCCAGTGAAAGAAAGAGAAAATCACTCACATCGGATGGGTAAACATAATCATACTTACCTGCCTGATATGAACAACGACCGTAGGATCTGGGGGGCCCAGATCAATGGCAAAGCCGCGTCCCAATAATGACTGGATTTGACAAAGGTAAAGCAAGATTACATGGGATTTGAAGTCCGACGTGGATGATGAGTTGGCAAAAGATTCATGTTTCGTAGGCATCTTGGAGCAAACGAAAATATAGGCTATTCAAATGTGTCCAAGGAACCTGACGCACTCACTTGTTGTAGAATAGGTGGCCACCTCCCTATGAAGCATTGCCCAGTGATGATGAAACAGAACAGGGGAGTTCGAACGGATAGAGGCAGGAAACCAGAATGCCGGGAAGAGAAAATGAACCAATAGAAAGCTTAATGGCTTTAAAGCCCTAAATTGACAGAAGCAGAGGACAGACACACAGAGAGGAGTTCGTTAGATGTAGAAAGCTAAGAGCAGAGAACAGAGAGAAGAAGCTGAGCTGACCTGAAGGCACCATCGATCCTAACAGAGCCAGAGAGAGTCAAAGAGTTTGTGTACTCCAGAGAAAGCTTGAGAGGTTCAAGCGAGCTCCTTGACATAGGCCTGTCATGTATGTGTTTTATATTGGGTTCATACTACTGTGACCAGAAGAGGTCAAGCATCAGTAAGGAGAGTCTATGTACTCCAATCCTACTGATTCATATCTACTGAGTGAGACTCAAATTGAGCTCACTGTTTTAAAGAAACTCTGCTTTGAAAACATAATAGAGAAGCCACCACTGAAAGCTGGACCAGGTTACGTAGCCCAAGATTATTGGGTGAATTCCTTATTAAACTTGTTGTATTACATGTTTTCCTGTTATGTTTTCTCTAACTGCCTCAATGTCTATGTAATTTTCAATCTTATCGATCCATTGCATAAAGTAACATAGGCACATCCATGCACATGAGTCTGTAATACCTTTAATTCTTTGTCCTGGATAAATTCAAGATCAAGTGGTATCAGAGCTCTAGGTTACTAAGGTTAGACAAGCTTGTGCTGGATTTTATTGTTGAATGATAACTAATCAAAGCTTAAATTAGGAGAAGGAGAGTTGGTTGAAGCTAACCCTGAAATTGGAAACGTCCACTCTAAGAGGAAAATGTCAAAAGAAAACCCCTTGGAATCAAACTCCTAGTTCATGGATGGTTTCTTGACCATGAAAGCTAGGGTGGAGGAAATGTATAGAGAATTTAAGAAAGGTAAAGCTGAAGATTCATCAAACTCCAAACAAGATAATGGAGCAGAAGAATCTCTCCTCCATGACCACTCTAAAGGCAAAGGGAAAGAAGAAAAACTTCCCACACCTCCTAGTAGCCTTGGAAACAAAAAGAAAACATCTTTGATTAAATTAGATGTTAAATTTGATTTACCGATATATGATTGAGAGTTGAATGCAGAAAAGCTGGATAATTGGATTAGACAGATTGATGTTTATTGCAGAGTGTAGAGCATCGATTCAAACAAGAGTAAGATTTAGCTGGCTAGCCTACAGTTTGGAGGCACTGCCTTAGTATGGTGGGAAGGCAGGATGCAAGCTGACATGAAGACACATGGTAAAATTCTTTCTATCTAGAGTGAATTTGTTTCTGCAATTAAAATAAATTCTATCCACTAGCCTATATGCAGCAAGCCATGATGAGCTGGCAAACTCTTTGCTAACTAAAAGGGTAAAGTGTACAAAGTTACAATCAAGAATTTAGGAAAAGAGCTTTGATTCTAGGAATTTCTTTAGACTCACCTGAAACTTTGCTGAAGTATATAGGCAGTCTACATAGCTACTTAAGGCACACTATTCTCATGTTTAATCCCACTAGCATAGATGAGGTATCTATTCAGGCTACACATCTAGAGGCTAGAGGAAAGAATGTGAACCAAGAAGTTGGGGGATCATCAAATCCCACTGCAAACAAAAGCAAGGAAAAGAGAAAACAAAAATGGAAAGAGAGGAAGGTGAATACTGTACAAAAGACCAAGTCTTCATGCACTCATTGTAAGAAGGTGGGCATGATGAGTAACATTGCTGGATCCTGCATCCAGAATTGAGACCGAAGAAATTCGAGGGTAAGAAGAAGAAGACTACTGCATCTATTCAA
Source organism: Pinus tabuliformis (assembly GCA_031772625.1). NCBI lineage: Eukaryota > Viridiplantae > Streptophyta > Pinopsida > Pinales > Pinaceae > Pinus > Pinus tabuliformis. Next base: position 61,528,921 of record CM062819.1, on the reverse strand, counting down.
AAGGATTTGGGGTCAGACTTAGGAGATGAAACAACAATCACAACCACAAGTATAAAAGGTAAACATTCTGAAGCATCTACTAGTAATTATGTGCAATCTATTGATAATGAAGAAAACGAGAGGAAAAGACATGAGCTTTTTCATATTCGAGTTATTTCCAAGAATAAAAAATTGATACTTTTTTTGATAGTGGCTCACAAGTAAATTTAATTTCTGAAGCAATTGTAAAGAAGTTGGGATTACTAACTACACCTCACAAAAAGCCATATCCATTAGGTTGGTTATGTGATAAAGCATAGCTACAAGTGACTAGACAATGTAAACTTAGGTTTTCTTTTGGGTCAGCATTTGTAGATGAGGTTGAGTTAGATATAGTTCCTTTGGATATATGTGGAATTGTTTTAGGAAGTCCTTACTTGTATGATAGAAAATCTATTTTATATAGAGATGAGAACAAGTATCAACTCATTAAAGGTGGAATCGAATATATTGTAAGAGCTCATAAACTCAAGAATAATTATACTCTCATAAACTCAGGGCAGATGAAAAGAATTGTAAATTCATGCAGACAATTTTTACTGATGGTTGTAAAGGAAAATAAACCTGATAAAACCAATGTATTTGAGGGCTGTCATGCTAAACAACAAGCTGATTTAGAAAAAGTTGTTTCAGAATATGATATATTGTTCAAGAACCTAAAGGTCTGCCACCCAAAAACAAAATAGTATATGATATTAATTTGCAGCAAGATGCTCCATTGCCTAACATCGAAATGTACAGGTTGTCCGCTTTAGGGAATGTAGAAATCAAGAAGCTGGGACAAAAGCTGCTCGAGAAGGGGTTCATCAGACCTAGCACATCACCATGTGGGTCTCTAATTGTCTTAGTGAGAAAGAAAGATGGCTCATGGAGAATGTGCATTGATTACCGAGCACTGAATAAGATAACGATCAAAAATCGTTATCCCCTTCCTCGCATAGATGATCTATTGGATCAATTAAAGGAAGTTGTTTATTTTTCCAAGCTAGACTTGCATAGTGGTTATCATCAAGTTAGAGTTGCAGAGCAAGATGCATGGAAGATTGCTTTCAAAACAAGCAAGGATTGTATGAGTGGTTGGTTATGCCTTTTGGCTTAACTAATGCCCCTACTACTTTCATGAGAGTAATGAATGATTTACTAAGACCTTTTCTTGATGATTTTGTCATTGTATATTTGGATGACATTCTTATATTCAGTAAAACATGGGAAGAACATTTAAATCATGTCAAGCAGACTCTAGATGTTTTGAAAAAAGAAAATCTTTATGTTAAGCTCTCCAAATGTGAATTTGGAAAAACATCTTTGAACTATTTGGGTCATATTGTAGGGGGTGATGAATTGAAGATAGATCCCTCTAAGGCTACAGTCATTATAAACTAGCCTAAACCCAAATCTATTACAAAAGTTAGAAGCTTCTTAGGAGCAGCACAATATTGGAGAGAGTTTATTTCTAAATTTTCCTTAATTGCAACTCCCTTACATGCTTTAACAGGATTAAACAAGGTGTTTTAGTGGGGAGGCAAATGTCATAAAGCCTTCGACACCTTGAAAGAAAAGATTAGTACAACACCAATGGATGCTAGTGACTATGCCATGGGAGCAGTGTTGATGCAGCACGGTAAACCCATATGTTATTATTCTGAGACATTTAATTCTACATTAGTTAACTATCCTAAATATGATAAAGAATTGTATGCATTAGTACAAAGTGTGAAAACATGGAAACATTACTTAATGGGAAAAGAGAGTTATACACACTGATCATCAACCACTTCAATATTTACACTCCCAAACTAAGTTGCAGCAATCAAGAAATTATAGATGGATGGGTTTTCTACAACAGTTTCATCTAGTCATCAGGTATAAAAAGGGCATACACAATAAAGTTGCAGATATGTTGTCCAGACCAATCATAAATGCATCCACTATACTTAAGCATAATTCAGTATTGCATGAAAGCTACATTGAACAGTATGCTCAAGATATAGATTTTAAAGATGTATATGCAACTTTAAGTCATGGCAAATAAGTCAAAGAATTGGATTATCATGTTAAGGACCAGCTCTTGTATCATTTTGGGAAGCTATGCATTCCAAAAACTGAAAGAGTAAAGATAATTCGAGAGGCACACACTTCTCTAATATCAGGTCACTTTGGTGTAAGTAAAACAGTTGCATAGCTGCAAAGATTTTGTTATTGGCCAAAAATGAATGAGACGGTTTCTAGATATGTAAGAGGGTGTACCATGTGTGCTAAAATCAAGCCCAACAATAGAAAAATAGGCTTGTACACTCCACTACCAGTTCCTTCTCATCCTTGGGAAAGTGTTTCCATGGAATTTGTTGGAGGACTACCTAAATCTAGGAAAGTTCAAGACTATTTATATGTTGTTGTGGATAGGTTCAGCAAAATGTGTATTTTAATACCTTGTAACAAACAAATTACAGCTAAGCAAAATGCAAGGTTGTTCTTTCAGCATGTATGGGTTCATTTTGGATTACCCACTTCCATTATATCTAATCAAGATACCCAATTTGTTGGGAAATTTTGGTCAAGTTTGTGGTAATTTATGGACACCAGGTTGAAGAAGAGCACAACTTTTCATCCACAAACAGATGGCCAAACCGAAGTAGTCAACAAGATAGTGATCCAGTTTCTCAGAGGCTATTGCAGCAAGCATCCGAGGCTTTGGGATGAACACTTATGTTATGTGTAGCATGCTTACAACTGAGCTAAACATTCTTCTACACAGAGATCTCCTTTTGAGACCTGTTTTGGTTTCACATCAAGGTCTCCCTTGGATTTTTTCTTTGGTAAAGACATAGCGGTTGATGGACATAGTGATGTGGACAAGGAAACCAAGTTCATCGAACAAATCCAAGAGATTCACCAAGTAGTACAAGAACAACTGGAAAAGGGCCAAGCCAAGTACAAGGCAAGGCATGATAAGCATCAGACGGAGCATAGTTTCCAAGTTGGTGACCAAGTTTGGCTGTATATTAGCAAAGACAGAATGCAAGGTGAAGGTAAGAAGCTGAAGCCAATAAGGTATGGACCTTTCAATATACTTGAGAAAATTGGTGAGAATGCTTTTCGCCTTGATTTACCAGCTTACATGCACATCTACTCAGTTGTTAATGCAGACAACTTGAGATTATTTGAACCTTCATTAATTGAAGATCCCGAAGAGCAGATTCAATGGCCTTCTATTGATGATATGTTGCCTGAATATCTTAATGAATTTTAGGAAGATACAGTTTTGGATAGGAAGGTGAGAACTACATGCAAAGGAGATGTTGAGTACCTCAGGATTGGAATCAAAGGTTCGAAACCAAGCAGTGCAAAATGGATAGAAATTGGGCAAGTGAGGAATTAGTACCCTCACTTGATTGATTCTTAAAAATAAACTTTTGGTGGTCCAAAATATTTTTCAGTGGTAAGGCCGTGATCCGAATTGGATCCTAAACACTCTCTAAGTTTTCATAAACTCAATCAAATTATGCTAAATAGATTCAAGTCTTAGAAAGATCATTCTATCAGAAAGAATCCTCGTGATAGTTGCAATTGTGACCAACGCGGAGAAACGAGGACCCTCGGTCGAGCACGCAGACCATTGGCCCATGGTAACATGCGCTGGCGCAGATTGGAAAAACTAGAGTCTAATTCAAGAAACAGGGGTGGTTTCTGATACGCGATTAGTGCTAAAGTGCTAATCGCATATCGCAGGGCATCCCCTTGAGTGAAGGAAAGCCCCAAAGTTCCCAGACCCAAAATGGTTATGAAATGCGGAAAAGTAATTAATTCGGTTCCGTGGATTCCATAAAACTGGCAGGATATCGGAAGGCCTCGAGGCGGTAAGTAGTTTCGACCAAGTCCTGCCCGATGCCACATATTGAGTGACACGTATCCAGCAAAAGAGAGATAAAACTCCTCACATTGGATAGGTAAATGTCATCCTACTTACCCACCCAATATGAATGACGAACATAGGATTTGGGGTTCCCAGATCAATGGCGGAGGCGCGTCTCGATAAATGACCGATTTGACAAAGATAAAGAAAGATTACATGGGATTTGAAGTCTGATGTGGATGATGAGTTGGCAGATGATTCATGTTTCGTGGGCATCTTGGAGCAAACGAAAATAATGGTCGTTCAAATGTGCCCAAGGAACCTGACACACTCACTCGTTGCAGAATAGGTGGCCACCTCCCTGTGAAGCATTACCCACTGATGATGACACAGAAAAGGGGAGTTCAAACGGACAAAGGTAGGAAAACCAGAACACTGGGAAGCAGAAATGAACCGATAGAAAGGTATATTGGTTTTAAAGCCATAAACTGATAGAAGCAAAGGACAGACACACAGAGAGGAGTTAGTTAGACGCAGAAAGCTAAGAGCAGAGAATAGAGAGAAGAACCCGAGCTGACCTGAAGGCAGCATCGAGCCTGATAGAGCCATAGAGAGTCAGAGTCTATGAACTCGAGAGAAAGCTTGAGAGGTTCAAGCAAGCTCCTCGGCATAGGCCTGTCATGTATGAGTTTCAGATTGGGCTCATACTACTATGACCAAAAGAGGTCAAGCATTAGTAAGGAGAGTTTGTGTACTCCAATCCTATTGATTCATATCTATTGAGTGAGACTCAAATTGAGCTCACTGTTGTAAAGAAAATCTGCTTTGAAAACATAATAGAGAGGCCACCACTGAAAGATGGACCAGGAGACATAGCCCAGGAGTATTGGGTGAACTCCTTATTAAACTTGTTGTATTACATGTTTTCCTGTTATGTTTTCTCTAACTGCCTCAGTGTCTATGTATTTTGCAATCTTATCGATCCATTTCATAAAGTAACATAGACACATCCATGCACATGAGTTTGTAATACCTTTAATTCTTTGTCCTAGATAAATTCCAAATTAATTGCATTAAGTAACATAAGCGAATTCACACATAGTCTATAATACCTTTTTCACTAATGGATCATCATTTGATGTCAGTAGTGTCCTTTCCGGTAGCAATATGGTGTTCGTCATCCGTGCGTGCAACATCTGCTTTGTTGCCGTGGATTCAACTGCGAGGTTGGTCGAAAGGGTACCAACCTGAGGGGGGTGCACCTATAATTCCTTCAACTGCTCTCAGAGGGCCCTCAAAAAAATTTGGTTCTCCTATATGAATTCTTAGAGAGCCTCAGAGGTGACATCACGCATAGTTTCACCAATGTCATGCAGATCACCCTCGATTAGGGTGATCGGATCAATGGACAACTTTGATGCCTTGACCTTCTTACGTGACCTTGCTTGCTCTATTGGGTGCTGGGACTTTAACTAGGTCAACGTGGTTCATGGGTCTGTGCCTCCTTCTTCTGTCTTTGCTCCCTCTGATTCTTACCCCTGTGTCATGTGGCCCTCGCCCGCTTTCATGACTGCTGCCTATGCTGATTCTTCTATTGCATCTTTTCCTGCTCTGCGGCATTTTGTGTTGCATCCTGCACCGCCCATACTTCTTGTTGGGCATGGAATCCCCCCACAACATGTTTTTGGGTTCAAAGACCACGTTTTGAGTTAATATTGTTGTAAGTCTCCACGAATTACGGGCACGAAATGTATGTTAGATTCATAGGGCTGTCTGCCCTAAGTTTTGAATGTAATGTCAGCCTACCCATGGTCCGCAGACCATGGGATTATATAAATAGAGCGAGGCTCTAAGTTGTAAAGATATGATCATAATAGAATCTAATGGATAGAAGGGGATACGAAGCATAGAAGAAAAGTCTAAGTGTGTCTTGGGTCGTAGTAGTAGGAAGAGGCTCTGCGGCTGAGTGCGCAAAGGCCTAGTAGAGTCCGTAACTGAGTGCACAGACCCCTGCAGCTGAGTGCACAGGGTAGAGTTGAGTCTGTAACCGAAGAAGAGATTAATAAAGAAAGGTTTTATTACCAATTCTGTGCATCTGTTCTAAGTTATTACATGTTTGATATCATTTGCAATTACACTGTTTATTTACTGCGCGCACTTGTATGAATGGTGAATATTGTTAAGTATAACTAAAAGCTTATAGATAGGCTAAGTTAAGCAACTAATATCAAGTTACTAGTAAGGAATTGGGTAATAACGTTGTTCGGCCCTTTAGTAGGGTTGCGCGAAGGAAACATCACAAGTTGTGAGGAACGGGTAAGTGTGCGTAGCGACGTGTGCGCAGGGTCGAACCGCGGACCCATTTAAACGATCAGACATCAATAGGGTGTGGAAACCTGGTTCTAGCACTCTTTCATACTACTTTAGGTGAGACCTCACTCTGCGCTCCATGGACTGTTTCCAAAAGGGCCACTAGTACCGGGTTTGTTTGGCTAAATCACCTCCGAACTTGAGTCAGGCCCCAACAAGCCAACAAATGGTTCTGTTGCCAAGACTAGGATCTACATAACGAATGTCTGATGTTGTGTCACTAGAATCCAATGAAGAAATAAATTGAAGGGTGTTTGGACTGAAATATTCAAAAGTTTGTGGCACAAGAAAATAGGAATCCGTGAGTATTAAAGGAATAGTGGTTAGAGCACTACTTATATATGGAAATCCACGAAATTTTCTTTACATCCTTCCCATTTGAGTTGTATGAGTGGATCGTGAAGCTAGCAGATAGTCAGGGAAGGTGTACGCTTGACAAACCGATTGTGTGGAATCTAGAATTAGCGCGCAGACTAGAAGCATCAGAAGATAAGATCGCGTGCGCTGTGGACCATTGGCTTGACAAAATTATAGGAGGGTTTATCACCGAGTTCGCGGTAGACATGACAGTCAGCTATAGTGAGGCGGAATGATGCTTCCTCAAAGGACCGTGAGGTAAGTACATTAAATCTTTGAACACTTGATTTAAAATTCTATTGTGCGAAAAGGGGGTTATGCAAATAAATTGATGTTAGGGGCTATGCGAAGTGGGAGGACCTATAGAAACGAAGGTAGAGAAGAGATAGAAAATAGCCCCTTGATTTCACCTTAGTGGGAAAGCGAGGAAGAGCTCGCAAAAGTATCTCTGAGAAGCGTGATTAGTCTGATGAGGCAGCGAATTGGTGCCCACCTACACCACCACCAGTCTCACCATCTTCACCTCCATCTCTGCCCACACCACCACTGCCACCACCACAGTTCAATATGGCAAGCGCGATAAAATCGCTGGTATTCAGAGGAGTAGGGAATGAAGATCCGGACCAATATTGGTTCATGGTAAAAGCTGTATAGGAAGCACAAGGAGTCGTGGATGACAATATAAAGAAGGAAACACCAGTAAACATGTTGCAGGATTGTGCACTAACATGGTACATTAAGCATTATAATGACCATCCAAAAGCGGGGATCATAGATATCCAGGCTACACTGAACAGGGAATTTAATAGGCCAAAATCAGAGACACAATCGATTATCGGGTTTAAGGAAATCACGATGCTTCTAGGTGAAACCCCATGGGATTTGGATCAGAGACTAAATAGTATGATTCATGAAGCCAACATGACCTTGATAGATGGCTGACACAGCAGAAGTTATCCACCCAGGCTGAAGCATTGTAGATTGCAATGAGACTGCATGAGACCTCAATACAAGATCCTAGCCTGGGAGTTCAACGAATCCATGCACAACTGCAAAATTTGTGTTTGGAAATGCAGAGTTTGAAATAGGATAGGAAAACTCACCCAGAAGTGCATGAGGAGCTATGGTGAATAAAATGCAAAGGCCAGGGGCATGACAAGGACCATTGTCCTATCTTTGCGAACTACTTGGCGGCAGGAGGGCAAATGAAATTATGACCAAAGGCACAAGCAAGACCGAACGTGGTGCCTGCATTATGGTGCACAATTTGTTAGATAGGAGAAAAACATGCTACGAATAATTGTCATCTATTATAGAATTATACGTAGACGTCCCAACAATTGTTCTGTAATTTTTGCAAGTCAGTAGGCCATGATGAGTGCACCTACAGAAGTTACGAGCTGATGATGGATCAGACTCCTGCCTATAGAGTGTAGACTGAAACGCGAGCCCTCGATCCAAATGCAGGAATGCCACGTGTTGGATTTCAAGGGGTGTGGACGAGGTTGAGGTGGAATGGGACTAGGAAGGGGTTACGGATGCCTGATTTGTTATAACTGCGGAGGTCCAGGGCATTATGCCCGCAATTGTACAAACCCTATGAGAGCATCATGTTTATATTGTACTCAGTTTAATCATGAGATGGAGGATTTCCCTACACTAATAGCGAGGCTGCATGATAAAGGGATACTCTAGCCTCCTCTAACTTAGAATTTGCAAATGATGAGTTCTGAGCCGCATGAAGAGGACTCGAATGTAAACATAGTGCTCCAAAGCGGTATCACGACAAGAGATGACAAAGGTAAGCAACCTGAAGAAAGTGCGTGGGTTCGCAAGGCTCCTACAAAGGAACTTGAATTTGATTTGGAGCACGCAAAGGAGACATTCATGGAAGCTAAGAAGAGCTTCACGGAGGCCTCCACTTTAGGTAGTAAGGATCAACTAGAGTCGGAGATGGATCCTTCAATGATCACTACCTTTCTCAAGACATGTATTAAGCTGTTGCATGATAGCAAGGCCGTGAAGGGACTGCAGGAGCTTATCACTAGGTGCACTGGGTTAAGAGAACTGCGCATAGTTTGAAAGCTCGGAAAGCACACATCATGAATAGGAAGGGAAATGAGATTCAATGCACAAATCGGGGAGTATGAAATGGATCAATTAATTTTGGATCTAGGATCATACGCGAATGTGCTGCCAAAGCAGACATGGGAGTGCATGGGTAGGCCCACATTGCAATGGTCCCCTATTCAATTTTGAATTCTCAACCAACAGAAGATCCTACTGATGGGAAGATTGCAGGGAATAAGGGTAGACATCAAAGGTGTGAGTGGGCGTACAGATTTTAAAGTGATAGAGATTGTCGATGATAGAAATCCTTATCTTGAGCTATTGGGAATAGATTGGGCCACTAATATGAAAGAAGTGATAAATATAAAGAAGTGCAAGATGATTTTTGAGAAAAAGTAACTGCGCGTAGTGGTACCTTTAGACCCTGCAGAAGGATCACGCTACACAGAGCCAGTGCATGATGACGAGCTAGATTGTATCTACAAGATAACTGCTCAGGAATAGGATTGGGTTAATCCTACAGTGGATGGAAAGATTTCGTGGAAGTGCAAAAGCTCCTGCTCATTAGACTTGGATGAGGAAACAGAACGATGGCAGAACTGGTTACACGAGGTAACGACGCTCAATTGAAACATGCTGGTAAGATCACTGCGCTATGTGACAACAAAGGTAAGGGATCTGCCTATGTACGATGGGTTGACTATGGTGGATGAATTCCTGAACAAATTTGAAAGAACAGTAACAGAACAACAGTGGTTCAATGCTCTGAAATAGGCATTGCGCGCTATGCCCACAAGGTAGTGGGGTATGCACCAAAGAAGCTTTGAGGACTGGTGCGGATGTAGAAGGATGATGCGCTTATAATTTTGGAAACTGCAGATGAAACTAGTAGACAAGTATGATGGATGGGATGATCCATGTATACACCTCGCGAAATGGACCAAGGTCTAAGGAGAAAAGCCACAACTAGAACGGGTGCATTTGTTCTTTCATACTCTGGATGTCATACCCATGAATTGGTATCTTATGATAGGGCTCCGCCATGGTACGAGTGAATGGGATATCTTGCGTGAAGGATTCCTACTAACATTCACGTTTGAAGATCGTTGGTGGGATACTGTTGATGATGTGCTACAAGCAGTAAAAGGAGCTATCTTCAAAATACCCCAGGAGCCAATGGAAGTGCTTCAACCAAAATGGGCAACACAGTTGAGCTACGCGCTGGAGTGTTACAATGTAAATGTTGAGGAGGATGATGAGGACCCATGAAATATTAACATTCCAGAAATGGAAGGTTGTTGCAAGGTTCGAGGACCATTGATTGAGGATCCCAACATCACCGCACCACTAAAAATGAAGCAGGAAAATGATGGAATGGAGGCAAAACCAAAGTATGCAATGCTTGGAGACTATTGGGATGATGCCACGGTGGATAAGGTCGCTGAGTTACTCTGTGAATACCAAGACTTGTTCCCGACCAAAATTACAGATTTAAAAGGGATCGTTGGTGACTTAGGGATGATGAAGATCACCTTAAAAACTGACGCGATCAACTTTTTGGGACCCATCAAACCTCAGGGAAAGACAGGTGCATGCTACGTCATCACTGCAATGGAGTATCTGAAACGATGGGTGGAAGTGCAACCGGTTAAAGACTGCATGGCTACCACAGATGCAAATTTTTTGTTTGAAAACGTGTTGACCCGATTTGGCTATTCGAAAATCATAATGAGTGATCGCGGAACACATTTCCTAAACGAAACATTAGCGTGCTCATAGAAGAATTCCAGGTGTATCATCAGAAGAGTACACCGTATCACCCACAAGCTAATGGGACAGTAGAGGAATTCAACAAAATACTGGAGACTGTGCTGACCAAAGTGTGCAACGTGCAATGAAACGATTGGGACCTGTGCGTACCTACTATGCTATGGGCTTACAAGACAACATGCAAGAAACTGATGGGACATAAATCTTTTTGGTTAGTTTAAAACATGGAAGCTATCATGCCAATGGAATATATCGTACCTAGTCTACGAATAACAGTGCTCACAGGGATGATGGACTGCGAAGCTCTGGAGGAAAGGCTCGCGCAATTGGAAGAACTTGAGGAAGAATGGTTTTTTGTTGGGTTTCATTAGCAGGTGAAAAAGCAGCATGAAAAAGCCTGGCATGACTACCATATCAAGTTTTCCACCTTCAAGGTAAATGACTTAGTGTTGTTGTATGACAGTAAGTTTGAAAAATTTCTAGGAAAATTCAGAATGCACTGGCTGGGACCATACATGGTTAAGGAGGTGATAGACGGAGGCACGGTCCATCTAGTCAAACTAAATGGAGAACCCTTCCTAGGCAAAGTAAATGGCAGCCGCTTGAAACCCTACATGGGTTGGCTGACTATCTAACTCACCGGTCGAAGCACAGTCTTCACGGTCCGAGGAGCCGGACAAAGGCACGGGACTATAAACATACATAGCAGATTCTGGTGCAGATGTAAGGAACCAATTCAGACACGAAGGTCTTAGCACAGAACGTATGCAGCAGGTTCAACAAGTAGCAAGTCAATGCGTTGCAGACATCAGAATTGTTTGAGACTAGTTGGAGGGACTCCGCGGCAAGATCACCGTGCCAACAGAGTGACTCGAGGGCGAGTCACGATGTTTTTGTTGGGGGCCTGTTGGGCATGGAATCCCCCCACAGCATGTTTTGGGGCTCAAAGCCCAATTTTTGAGTTAATATTGTTGTAAATCTCTACGAATTGTGGGCATGAAATGTATGTTAGAGTCATAGGGCTGTCCACCCTAAGTTTTGAATGTAATGTTGGCCTACCCATGGTCCGAGGTATAGGAAAGTGCGCGTAGCAACGTGCGCGCAGGGTCGAACCGCGGACCACTTGAAACCATCAGACATCTCCAGGGTGTGAAAACCTGGTTCTAGCACCTTCCCATACTACTTCGGGTGAGACCTCAGTGTGCGTTCCACGGACTATTGCCGAAAGGGCCAATATTACCAGGATTTGTTTGGCTAAATCACCTCCGAACCTGGGTCAGGCCCCAACAAGCCAAAACTTCGGCTTCTACTGCTTCCTTCCTTCACTTCTCGGCCAACTATGCGATGCGCAACTTGGCCTCGTCTTTTTAATTTTGCACCTCCGAATTCTCAATCTTTGCGATGTTTGGGGCGTGCCACTCCGACGGCCATGCCTCCAGTACATTGAAAATAACGTCGTCAGTGGCTACGAAGGGTAGCTTTGTCCACTTTTTAGTCACGTCCTTGCACGCCCTGATATAGATGTTATGCATGTTCGCTTTAAACTCTACAAAACTCTACAGACTGTTGTACACAGTGGGTGACAACCGTGGCTTACGTTTCATCCCCATTCTGAGGTTCATATCCATGAACACACAGAAGATTTTGTTGCCACGTATCCTTTTAGCATCCTTTGTGGCCCAGAGCGAAGCATACGTCACAGCCTCTAGTAAATCCCTGTTAATTATGGGGAATTGACTGTCCTCCAACAATTCCCCAACCATGAGCACTATGGACAATAACAACCATGCATAGTGGAACATTTTGCCTTGTTCCTAGGCTTCGTGGAAATTCTCTAAAAACTCCTTGTAGAGGAATTTGGACTAGTTAAACTGGACGCCCTTTGTGCAGTACTCAGCCAGTGCTACCATTGGTGCGGGTAGTTCATCTGCATGACGCTTGCACATGACCTTTCCTGCCAGGATTTGGGTCACCACGCGCACTACTTTCTCCTTGATGCTAGAGATGGCATAGCCCTTTTTCTTATTTTCTAGCTTGTACTTTTTCTTCATGTCCTCTGCGATGGCCGAGTCATTGCCCTTCCCTTCTAATATGTCTGTGGGGTCCTCTCCTTTGTATGGAAGCCGGGAGACGTGGTGAATCAGGTCTACCGTGATGGGATGGGCTCGTTTAGCCACGAACACCCATCATGCACCAGGCAGAGTAGCTGCCTGATCACGCAAATGGTTATTAGTGTACAGTGGAAATGTTGCACCCAAAGCAAATTTAGTAGTCTAGCCTTCTCCACTCTACACAACCACTTCCACAACTCTAGCTTTGTAACCCTCGTCGCAGTGTTCTACTTGGGTTTCATGAGGTTCCTTGTCTCTAGGTGAGGGAACTTCTCGTAGTCAACGAGGTCCCAATCTTCAAATTTTAGGCTTGGCATGTGTTAGTGCCTAAATCTACCTCACGCTGAAGGAAGGTAGGTCCAGGGTAACATCAAACCATGCTTAACCTGATAGCTAGCCCTACCAGGTCGGGAGAGGGCTCTCTCCTTGTCAATATCAATTAGAATATGGCAACTAGGGTTTGAGATGAATCAAAATAAATGCTGATTTTAGGCTAGGTATATTAAGTCAGAAGATTTTGTTTGATTTTGATGGTTGGTTGCTAGATCAAATGAAGAAGGCAGCTTTGGGTCCGGGAAATCAACTCAGATTTGCAGGAGTTTCTGTGGGGCGAGGTAGGCAACTGTTTTGGCACTTTGAATTGGATGTGATGGTAAGTCTAAGATCAGTGAGGAGTTGGAGAGGGCATGCAAGGTTCATGAGTCCTCTTCAAACAACATAAAACATTAAAACTAAATGTATCCTTAAAGCAGAGCACTAAATATCAATGGATTCCACTTATTTATCTTGATTCATTTAGTTATGAGGAAAGAAGTAGATTATGGTACATATACATATAAGAGAAACTAAATAACAAAAAAAGAAACAATGCTAAGACACATTACCACAAGAATCCCACAAAATGCTGCAAAATCCTAGTTCATTTCCTTGCCAAACTGTAGAAATGATTTGCAATAAAGCTCAATGCATCCACAAGAGTCCAACCTTCACAAATGACTAAGAAAATACATGATATAGGCATCAAAACACCTATGCTAGCCATCACGGGTTGAATCCATGAGTCAAGGAGCTGTTTCAACAACATCTAAACTAGGAACTAGAAAATAGGCAATGGAACAACTTGCCTCTAAAACTATGGAAACTGATTCATTCAACCTCAAACCACCTCTAATTGATGTATCTACCTCCTCAAGTCATTTTTCATCATATTTACATTATATTACATCATTAATTTACCAAGGAGAAAAGAAAAAGTCAACTGATAGTCAAACTAGGCGAAATTCTAATTTTTTAGGCAAAATTGGCAAAATTTTCCTGATGTGCAATGCCCTGAGCCTGATGTGTAGCGCCACTTCAAGGTTGATTTTGGAGGCCTTAGAGTTCACAAAATCAGGCCCAAGATAGCTTGTTGGAAAGCTCTATCTGTCTGGTTTCCAGAACACTTTGAACTTTCTACTATGGAGTTGATTTGCCCCTTCAAAAATCATTTTTCCCAAGATTGCTTCCCGTGGGTCCAAAAAGTGGCAGAGAGGGCATTTTTTAGGTGTTTCTTGCCATGTAGGTGACCTAGATATCCTCCAAATTTTATGAAACTTTTTGGGTTTCATTGTTTTTCCATGAGTAATCCAAAAATGCAAGCCATTTTGAAAAATATTGAGCCAACTCAATGCGCAGCGCCATAGCTGAAAATTCCTGTGTTTTTAATTACAAAATTGTGAAATGACAAAATTTTCCAAAAATTTCTTCAAATTTGGCAAGAGGCAAGCTTACTAACTACTTTGCTAAGCTAATGAAGCTCCAGCCAAAATTTTAAGGTTATCTTGCTCCTTTTTGGCTCTCAAGGCTCTCTTTAACTTAGCTTTTAGGCTATTTATCCTTTTCTTGCAAATTTTATTCCAAGCTAAGTAATGATAAGCCATATGCACATCATTTTCTTTTCTTTGTTAGCTTTATCAAGCATCTTCTCAAGGTGGATGTTTACTCCTTCCAACCATGATTCTCAGTCAGCCTCAATTTCTTGCTCAAGGGATGTCATCTTGATTTTTCTTCTCTTTGCCACTTGCTTGTTTTCTCTAATTATTTGTAGCTCCCTAATAGCTTACTTGTCTTCAAGTTGCTTGTTCTCTTGCTCAAGAAAGTTGATGATCCATTTGGCCCTCTCAAGGTTAAGTGATAAGGCTTGTATTTCAGCCTCCTTCTCCTTGATTATCATATCCTTGAGTCTTTAGCTTTGAGAGCCCAAATCAGTGACATCCTCCTCAACCAAAATAAAATCCCTATCTTTCCCTTCAGTAGGGCCCTCTTCATGCATCTGTTGCTTTTCTTTGTCTCTGCCCTGTACCTGTTCAGCTAAATAAGAAGTCAAAGCCCCTTTCACTCCTAGTGAAGATAGCATTTGCCTATGATTTAGTGAAGAAAATGAGACCCCTTCGACCCCTGGTGGAGATAGTACTCATTTGGCAACTGCAAAAAGTGTCCTAGTGCCTCTTTCATAAGTAACAAACACAAGAACATGAGCCCCTTCTGTTTTACTTTCAAGGTCTCTTTGTTGCCCGGAAGGTTCATCTTCCTCTTGAGGATCTGAAAATATTTAAGGCCCCTTGAAGCATTCATGGGCAATGAAAGTTTCCCATGACATTCCCAACTGATGGAGCTGATGCAAAACCGAAATTTTAATGACATAAAAATGATAAATACTATTGAGCTACTATGGAAAAGGTTTTCTTTTTGCAATCACTATCATCCTCTCTATGTTTTTACATATGAAATATGGAATTCTCATCATTCTGACCCTGGAGAAGTGCATAAGCAATCTGATGTGGTAGGCATAAAGTCTGGAGAACCTAGCCTCACATGTAAAGTATTTGATGATAAGCTTCATGAGTGGAACATACCAGTCCTCCAAGAATTTGAAAGGAAACACCCTGCTAAGTTTACCATGGTATTTGGCTTTGATATAAGGTTCATAATGTTGTTTACTGATATTTTTCCTTTTGTTCCACTTTTCCCCTACATCTGGCATTCTTGTAGCTTCTGCAATAATAGCTGGTGAAAGAGTGAAATTTATCCCAACAAGGTGCACCACATTATTCTCCATGTTTATGACAAACTGCCTTGCTAACTTAGGATGGTATTTAACCCTCTCAACCGTCTCACAAAACTCAAGACAAGACTAATATCTGAAACATGTGGTGGCAAGAGGGCAAGCAAGGAGTTTGGTCATGCTAATAGGTTCCTCCCTAATAATTTTTCCACCCTTGTGAGGTCTCCTGGGCTGTACATCTCTTTCCCTTGAGCTATCACTAAGTGTTTCTTCTTCAAAACTTGATTCGTTGTTTCTTGCCATGGTGCTTGTCTTAGGGATGTGATGTGATGATGATATGGTGGAAAATGATAATGGGTGGGGACAAAGAAGATGAGTATGAAGAGATTTTGCAAATGTGAAATGAAGTAGGGGAATGAAGGGACATGTTTAGAAAATTAGGGTTTTGACTTATGAGGGACTTAGGGTTTGATGAAGGGAATTAGTTTCTTAGGGGAATAGGGAAAGGGAAAATGGAATTAATGAGTAGATTTAGGGCAATGAAGTGTGGAAAATGGGAAAAAGATGTTGGTTTTGTTATGGAGTGAAAGTTTTGCAATGAAATGGAAATTTATGAAGACAAGCTAGGGTTTGATTTTCAAGATGCAAAACTCATGAAGAAAACATGGAGAAGACCAAATTTAGCTCAAGATCAATGAAAAATTACTTGTAGGAGTGAAATGCATCATTTGGGAGAGTTGAGGGTGAATTGGAGTGGTTTTGGAACCTTCCTGGCCAATGTGCAGTGCATTGGGCCCAATGCGCAGCGCATTGGCCCAAATGCGCAGTGCCTTCTTGATGTGCAGCACCTTTTTATTTTAACACTGGCTGAAACTGGATGATGCATAGCACTAGTCTGATGCGCTGTGCCAACCCTCTGTTGTGCAGTGCCGGGCAAGTTTGCTGCAAAAACAAGGTTTTCTTCCTCCTGTGGTCGATTTCCCTCCAAATCGCGATTTTGTCTCTTCAAAGATGTTTTGCACAATAAAATAGATGGCTAGCATGAATTCACTTTATAATTGGATGCACTTTAATTTTTCCTCATTGCATACCCACTTTTATAAAGTCTTTGTCACTTTTTCTCAAAAACTCTGTTTTTCTTATGAAGTTTGACTTTTTCTTGACCCTTTGATGGACTGATGCATTTGATGCTTGTGTTTTTGCAATGGGTGGAGTTGGCAAGGTGGCCAAGACCAGCTGCTGAACTGATTACATATAGAAACATCGAAATTACATGAATTTTTACAATAATTGTAACAAACCCTGTTTTCACCTCAAAATAGAGTTTTGAGGTAAAACAAATTTATTGAGCATAATAGAAGTAAAATTTATGATTTTATGGATTTTATTTATCCTCCTCATGTACCTGCTAGCTTTTCATTCAATTTTGGATAACCATGATGACAAACCCTAGACCTAATAAGATTAAAACCAAAAAACTGATTTTTATAAATGGAATGAAACAGGATGACAGTAAATGACTAAAATATGTGTGAACAGGTTTGCAGGTGAATGTCATGAGGGAAATTGACATGAAACCACTACCATCAATTGATCCATGACCTAATGGAATGCAGTTGATCGGATGAGACACCTAATATGCGTGCAAAAGAGAAATTTGATCACTGATGGAAGTGTGAAGATACTGACACTAACATTGGCTCCAATGGGGATGGTAGCTCTTGGGAGATTCCAAGAACCACAGATATTTGGAAAAGAAGATACCAAGAACCACAGATCTCTGGAAAAGAAGATAAGTGCCTTCATCCATTGGGCGATATGGAGTCAATAACTTCAGAACACCAAAAACAATACTGTGACTCAAGACTCAAAACTAAACTGACTCAACTAAGACTAACTCAAAACTAAAACAAAACACTCAAAAGCTAAAACTAGACACTCAGCTAAAACTAGACACTCAGTTGAAACTAGACACTCAACAACTGAAACTAGACACTCAGCAGCTGAAACTATCTTGAAACTGGCAAAAACAAAAAATGACTCAAGACTTACTTAATTGAAACAAGTACTTACAAAGCTTTTTAATGGCAGTAGTCCATCGAGATTTGAGGGCTTCAAATCATGATGACAATCACCTACCTACTGATGAAATATGTACAATCATGTGAAGTGGGCCTTCCAATGTAACCAATCCAACAAATGGCTACTCACTAAAATTCTGCTCTCACTTTCACCAAGCGAGTAGGATGATGTAGATGTAGGCAACTCACAATAACAACTGAAACCAAGGCTTATGCTAATGAACCAAGCAACATCCATATTCTCTAGTGATTGCAAAAGAATGCCGAAAGGATCTTCAAAGTCCTAAAGCACTAGCTTGTCTTGAGATCCATCAGCAAAAATACAAGTACTCCCTTCATTATGATTTGAAAGAACAGTTGGTTGTTGTTTGATAGGAAGGCATAAAGAAGTATAAGTTTCTGTTATCTGAGTGTCGGCTGTAAATTCCTTGACCATGAGAAATTCTGACTCAAATTCTGGCATACTGTCTCTCTCAGGCTCAATTTCATAGTCTAAGCCTTTCTTAAACAAAAAACATTCTTCAAGATTATCAAACATGACAGCCTTATCATTTTCATGAAGGAAAAAAATATTTGTTCCTTGATCTATAAATATAATTTCAAGACTGTTATCATTTTCAAAAGTGGAAGAAGCTTCATTAACACTTTCTTGACTATGTGAACACTACAAACCTGCGTTAGCTTGGGCTGTAACCTGACCTTTAAGGAATTGATCTATCTCATCTTCAGACAGAGGAGATACTACTTTTTGTTTTCTTTTGCTCAATCAATTATTGTCTTCTTGAAATAACATTTCAAAACATGAAAAACCTGAATGACAGTCCTCAATTCCTTGGTCTTCTAAAATTTGGAAACATTGTTGATCATCTTCATATGACATGGCAATCAAATTGTAATGTTTCTTATCGCACTCATCAGTCATACGAGGGAAAACTTCAGATAGTTCTTGAAACTCAAAACTAACATTTCTATCATTTACCACTGACTTATCCAAAGAAGATTTTTCACTTACATGAACAAAGATCTCATCTTGTTTTTCATAAAAGGACTGGATTACCTCCTTGTGTAGAATTTATTCTAATGAAATGAGAACACTTGGGTCAAAAACTTTGTATTCCTCTTTCCACACGATCTCAACAACAGAGATCTCCTTCATGGGATTCAGAACAAAGTACTCTTCATCCTCATGATCTGAATCTAGATCTGAAATAGCCAACTTGATTTTATCACAATCTGAAATTGAAACTTGATTTCCCTGCATACTGTCATCTGCCATGAGCAGATCTGAAATAAGACCTTCTCTTTCATCATTTTCCATTGTACTAAGGTCTTTATCCTGCTACAAATTTTCCTTAGCATCTTGATAAGTATCCACTAAGCTCTCTGTGCTGCTGAAATGGATTTTCATACAGGGCTTCCATGATCTCATCGTCCATGAAGTCATCATCTTCATAAATTCTCTCAAGATTTTCAATAAAACTATAAACATTTTTACAATAGTTCTGAACTAAATTTAAGGATCGATAAGATTCTTTATACCTTTCAAAGAACATGGTATGAAAATCTTTCAAATAGTAAATACTAGCAAGCAGCAAACTTTCATACCAAGATCAGGCTTCAGCTTCTAGAGTGGCCATGAATATCTTCATCAAGCAGTCTTCAGGAAAATCAACCTTCAACTTGCGAATATGCATGTGAAATCTAACCATATGTAAAGCAGCATCATTCCTATCATCATCTTTAAACATAGGCAAATTCCTTTGCCAATCTACCTTAGGAATTTTATTTGGGAAACCTAGAATGTGATCTCGGCTCATGGGAGCATACCTTCGATCCAGCGAATCCATTTAGATAATAATGAATTTACCAAAAAAAATGCTTCAGGCTACTAGTTCTTGAAGAGTAGCGTCGCCATAAAAATTTTGAACCTTGGGATTTTTCGACACTCGAGTCACCAGGTGAATGATTTCAAACTTCTGGTGTCTGATCATTGTCCGCCATCAACAATCAGATCTAAACTTGATACATTTTGCTGAGGAACATAAAAATGCATTCCCCAGTATGGTCGCCACTATTTTAGTGCCTAAATCTACCTCAGGTTGTTGGAAGACAGGTCTAGGGTAACATCAAACCATGCTTAACCTGATAGTTAGCCCTACCAGGTCGGGAGAGGGCTCTCTCCTTGTCAATCTCAATTAGAATATGGTAGCTAGGGTTTGAGATGACTCAAAATAAATGTTGATTTTAGGCTAGGTATATTAAGTTAGAAGATTTTGTTTGATTTTGATGGTTGGTTGTTGGATCAAATGAAGAAGGCAGCTTTGGGTCCGGGGAAATCAACTCAGATTCGCAAGAGTTTCTATGGGGCAAGGTAGGAAAGTGTTTTGGCACTTTGAATTGGATGTGATGGTAAGTCTAAGACCAGTGAGGAGTTGGATAGGGCATGCAAGGTTCATGAGTCCTCTTCAAAAAACAGAAAACATTAAAACTAAATTTATCCTCAAAGCAGAGCACTGAATATCAATAGATTCCACTTATTTATCTTGATTCATTTAGTTATGAGGAAAGAAGTAGATGTTGGTACATATACACATTAGAGAAACTAAATAAAAAAGGAAGAAACAATGCTAAGATACATTACCACAAGAATCCCACAAAATGCTGCAAAACCCTGGTTCATTTCCTTGCCAAACTACAGAAATGATTTACAATAAAGCTCAATGCATCCACGAGAGTCCAACCTTGAAAAATGACTAAGAAAATACATGATATATGCATCAAACCACCTATTCTAGCCATCAAGGGTCGAATCCTTGAGTCAAGGAGCTATTTCAACAACATCTAAACTAGGAACTAGAAAATAGGTAGTGGAACAACTTGCCTCTAAAACTATGGAAACTAATTCATTCAACCTAAAAGCACCTCTAACTGATGTATCTACCTCCTCAAGTCATTTTTTATCATATTTACACCATATTACATCATTAATTTACCAAGGAGAAAAGAAAAAGTCAACTAATAGTCAAACTACGCAAAATTCTAAGTTTTTAGGTAAAATTGGCAAAAATTTGCCTGATGCGCACCACCACTTCAAGGTTGATTTTGGAGGCCTTCCACTTCACCAAATCAGGCCCAAGATAGCTTTTTGGAAAGCTCTGCCTGTATAGTTTCTGGCACACTTTGAATTTTCTGATTTGGAGTTGATTTTTCCCTTCAAAAATCATTTTTCAAAAGACTACTTCCTGTGGGTCCAAAAAGTGACAGAGAGGGCATTTTTTAGGTGTTTTTTGCCCTTTAGATGACCCATATCTCCTCCGAATTTTATGAAACTTTCTGGGTTTAATTTCTTTTCCATGAGGAATCCAAAAATGCAAGCCATTTTGCAAAATATTGAGCCAAATCAATGTGCAGCGCCGGTGGCGCTGCGCATCAACTGAAAATTCCTGTGTTTTTTATTACAAAATTGTGAAATAACAAAATTTTCCCAAAATTTCTTCAAATTTTGCAAGAAGCAAACTTACTAACTGCTTTTCCGAGCTAATGAATCTTCAGCCAAAATTTTAAGTTTATCTTGCTCCTTTTTGGCTCTCAAGGTTCTCTTTAACTTAGCTTATAGGCTATTTATCCTTGTCTTGCAAATTTTATTCCGAGCTAAGTAATGATAAGCCATATGATGCATCATTTTCTTTTCTTTGTTAGCTTTATCAAGCATCTTCTCAAGGTGGATGTTTACTCTTTCGAACCATGATTCTCGGTCAACCTCAATTTCTTGCTCAAGTGATGTCATCTTGATTTTTCTTCTCTTTGCCACTTGCCTGTTTTCTCTAATTATTTGTTGCTCCATAATAGCTTGCTTGTCTTCAAGTTGCTTGTTCTCCTGCTTCCTCACTATAGACATGTTGTGCATGTTTGTTGTTTGCGTTCAGATTTGGTTGAGCCAACATCTAAGGTTTCTTAGGTGGAGCAAGGTGAAGGAGATGTGGTTGAGATGGAGGTGGAAGCGGTAAGGTTGGAGATTGGTTGTAGGGGTGCCTCCACCCTTAGGATGGTGTATTCCACTAAGGTTGTGGAGGAGAAGATGGTTGAAATGATTGATTGGCAGGTTAGGAATGGTATTGAGGTGCAAAATACTAGGGAGAAGGTGTGGACCATGAAGGATGAACAAGAGGGAACCAAGGGGGAACGGATGCATTCTGGTTAGGGTTGTAATATGAATAGGAAGCCCCTTGCATGCCTTGTTGGTATGGTCGAGGTCCTCGTGGCCTTATTTGGTTGATATAGCAAAGTTGGTCAGTCACCCCTTCAATTCCTTGATACACAAATTTCAATCTAGGTAGAGAAGGGAACTTTTCTATGGATTGGTTCTCCTCATATACTCAATGGATCTCTATAAGATTCAATGGAAATTCATTTCTAGGGTGCCTTCTAGTGCATCTAGGGAAAAAGACAGTTAAGGCTCTTTCTACTTCCTCTTGCTTCCTCTTGATCTACATGGTGTCCATTTGCAGAGAATGGGTATGCAACATTTTACCCTTGAAGTCTTCCAACATGCACACAATTTCACTTTAGATGGATGTGTTGTAGGAGGATGAATTGGCCAAAGCTTGACTAGCCCTACCATTCTTTCTAGCTTCCATAGAATGATTCTTGAAAACTGCCTTGATATCATCATAGGGTAACCAATAGATGTCCCCTCCTGAAAACATGTTTAGGGTTTCTAGGAGATCTTCTCTGATCCCTCTAAGAAGGACTAACTTAATTGATTCAGGATCGAGAGTGCATCTGGCCCTTTTGTAGCTAAGTTGGAACCTTTCCTCATAAGCTTCCAAGACTCATCATGTCTGAAGGTCATCTAAAGATTTCCTCTTTGGTATCTTTGGACTTGCAATAATCCCTATACTTATTGTTGAAATCTTGTTGCATTTGAGCTTAGGTGGTGATGATATCCCCAGGTAAACCCATAAACTAGTGTAAAACTACATCTTTGAGGGTGGATGGGAACAATTTCAACTTCTGGTCATCACAGGTATAATCATAAGTTCTGCATATGATAGTAAACTCAAAAAAAAAGGTAACCGGGTCTTTTGAGGTTAAGCCACGGAAATGAGGAAGGGGACAGGGGGCTTATGTTTTTCATCCTAGAATCTCCATTAGTTTCTCTAATGGGAAAATCACCCTCAGTCCTGTTTTCAGCTCCATCTCTATTTTCAATCCCATTTCTATTTTCTGCCATGGTGTAGGTTGGTGGAATGGTTTCTTCTTCTTCTTCCCCAATAGGATCTTCAAAGATATTTGGTTGTTCGTCTAATGGGTCCTCTAGCTCACATCCACTGAAGAAGAGGGAAGGTTGGTTATTAGATGTGGTGGGGGTATTTGGAAAAAATGTTCCTAACTTGTCTCTACTCCTACAAGGGATGAAAGGATTTTTTTTTTCTTTTTCATGTTTTTTCAGAATTACTCACAGAATGGAAAGAAATAAGGATTTGCAACTATTTTTCTAATGGAAAGAAAGAAAATATTTGCAACTATTTTTTGAATGGAACTACTTGCAAAATGGAAAGAAATCAAAGATTGCAACTATCTGTTGAATGAAAAATAAAAAGGAAAGAAGAAATCGCATCTACTTAGACACCTACCCAGAAACAACACCAAAATGTGCTGAGCTCTAATATTGCAGCAAAGATGATGCAACTCCTAGGGATACCAACTTTACTTCATCAACCTGGGTTTCATACAAACTTGGAGGTGACAGTGTTGTATACACAATGGATGCAATGGTATGCTCTTGTCACTTTTCAACTGGGGCAATAGACCACTATGGTTTTTCAAACTAGTATTCTATTGCCTAGAAGGAGTTTGAATACAAAATAGCAAAGGGAAAACTATTATTAATGAAAAAAGGAAATGTTGCCTACACTAGGAAATGAAAATGCTGAATTGGAAAGTGCTATAAAGAGACATGAAATGATGTAGCTAAGAATCTACACATATCACTTACAAAAGAGACCTAACTTAACCTTGCATCTAACATCTAGTTATCTAGACTAAATAAGCATGAAAATTATCCTAAAACGACTGTGACTATTACATGCAGTACTAACTAGAAATTGTAGAAAAGCCTTTTTTATTTTCAATTTTATGAATGAAAATGCTAATTGAACCTCATTTGATATTTGATAGGGGAAACAATTCTATAATGGTGTTGAGGGTATGGGAGCCAAGTGGAGGCCTAACCTAAGCTTATATGATCATTTCTTCTCAATTAGGGCTTAAAATAGGTTGCTACATGGTTTCCTATAGTACTACTGGATGTCCTAGTTCTACTAAAACATGCCTTCTTTTACTACAGGGAATAGGCTGAAAGTTATAGGGAGGTAGGAAAGGTAGAATCAAGTGTGGGAAAGGTGCCTAATGGTAATAAGGCATGGAGGAGGTGCACACTACCCAAGGATCAACACAAGTCTTCAATATGGTTGGACTTGCTCAAGGAAAATGACCACTTTGCTACAAAATTGAAATTCAGATTAGGGTTTGATGGACTTTGGCAGCGTAGGTGGAGAAGACTTGGATGAGGTTGGTGAGATGAGGTCTCCCTATAGATCAAAAAATCCTACAACAACATACATTCTTTTCTTCATTTATGAACAACTTCATTTATATATGGAAAATATTAGTCGAATTTAGGAAAAATAGAGTTATTAATAGCTAATTGCTAAGTCTATGAATGGAAGTTCTTCTAAACCATAGGAAACTCAAGAAACCAAAATGGAAATTGCAATTATTTCTAAGGAATTGAGAAACAATTATCTATGCAACAAGAAATCCTATGTTATGTAGTGATCAAACAATAAATATGTTTTTGGGTTGTGTGAATGCAACCCTCAAACTATGATCCCATAAGGGAGATGAGGCAAAGGCCACTACCACAAGATTTTCTTAAGTATTTACTTTCACTATTGTACCACTGATCTATCTATTCACAAATGGAAGAAAACTAAGTAATCATCCAAATACTTGCAGATTAAAGAATACAGAAATCACTTCAGTAGCTAACTATGAATGTAATCTAAGCATACAGATATACAAAGAGGAACCTCTACTGCTAGTGTTAGGCCCTAACCAAAGTGCTTCAACCCAATAAGTCAAATTAGTGCTGGATCAAGGGAATTCTTCTCACTCTTATCAAAATGTCAAAAATACATAAGAGTAATCAGTCACAATGTCTTAGCTCAAAAATGCCTCTTGGCTACAAAAAAATTCAAATCATCATGAGGCCTTAGGCCTTCTTATTTATACAACTGAAGCTACCAAAAAATTCCTTAAAATTAGGGAGGCTTGGATCCCAAACTCGAGATTAACTTGTCTTCAACTATCACTAGCTTGCCTGACAATGACCTCGGTGGGCTTGGCCGCTTGTAACTCCAAGCTGATGAGATCCAGTGGAGGAATCTTAGAGTGATTGAGGAGTTAAGGAGGAAGATCCAATATCCTAAAATCCCTCTTTGTTGTCTACTTTGAGTTCATGCACTTAAATTAACCAAAATTACTCCAAATCCTGCAATTAATGCACATTAGGCCACATGACATAACATTTAATCTTTACCCTTCTCACTAAGCAAAATATAATAAAATATGTAAGGAAATGTGAGGAAAGTTGATTTAAATAATATGGAGAGTGGCATTAAGGTCCATATAATTTACCTATTGATGAGCCTCATAATGGATTTTATCTCCTTGAAAGGTGCCCAATTTTTTGCGACAAGTGAACATAAGTGGGTTTCTTCCATTATTAAATGATTATGTTTACCTACCTTAAGTGTATTTTTATATAATCACATTAAGAGATTTTATATATTATTCTTGAAATTTTTGTATATGATGGTTTTTATATATATAAGTTACTTAACAAGTGGTACTATGACTTTTTCTTGGGCAAAAAAGGTTTATTTTCCCCTATTTTGCATGTTTTCAAAGAAAAAAAGAAAATTAATGCCATTAAACTTAGATGAAATTCTAAATATTTATGAGAAGAATGTGAAGAATCTAGTTTTATATTTGATCTCCTCCTAGAAAATCAATCATTTAATAAATAAAAAAGTCATCAAAATCAATGATTGGGAAGTGAAGGCATTACTGAGTTAAAATTAGTTATTTTAGGCTTTTTTCCATGATGGTTTTGTAAACTATAAATCATATATATTTTGAAAAGGTACTAGTATATTTTCAAAAAAACACCATTGCAAATAGGATTTTGAAACTTTGATTTGAAATGTTATATGTTATGTTTCCAATCAATATCAAGTGCACTACAACCCTTGCAAATTTCCATTCTCAAAACCTAACAAAAGTGAAGAATGGAAATGTGGAGGGACATGGCAGGTGAGGAATGAATGTATGTGAAGAAAGATATGTAGTATTTGTATAATGAATGTCAAAAATGTAACAAATAATAAATTCGAGAATAGTCATATTATTGGTATCACAGAACCCTTCATAAATTAAGAGTATAACTGAGAAAGATATGCCTAATACAATATAGATGATGTTTGTGATGATTGAGATAATTATCATTTCTAGGATGTCAAAAAATTTCATGTTCCATTTGATGAATCTATGCTAAATCACGCAGAGAACATCATGGAGGAAAGTTAAGAGCCAATTATGACTATTGATTTTCATTTTTACTATTCTTTACTAGTAGTGTGCCTTCTAGATCCACATCTTGTTGTTTGCACTTATGTTGACATTTTTTTGATATGACTAGATCTATATATTTTGATCCATATGATCTTGCTAGGAATTTGGAGCACCATTCTAAGTAAGGTTTTTAACTCAAATATATCCATTGGGGAGACAACATGAGCTCTTGGACCTAGTACCTAGGTTTATGGATGAGTTCCATGAATTACATTACTATTATAGTTGGTACATACAAATGAGACACTAGCTACATTAGCATGGTGGTACCACACACACATGGGATGTAGGCTCATGGAGGATCTTGTTGGATTATTTTAACTTGGTGGCTAACACCTCTATATGGGACTCGAGTTCTCTTCCTTGCTTCAACATTGTGCTGAACACTCATCAATGGGACCCTAGTTTTTGTTTATACCTCCTTACAAAAAGTACTTTGTTGGGTCCCTATAATACTAGTGATTACCCCATTACTATTGTAGTTATACCCCTTATTTATATTTTTGTGCCCCTATTACCCCCATATTGTTATTTCTGTGCCCCATAGAATCCCTCTATTGTTATTTTTGTGGCTTTATATTATTATTGTTAGGTCGGCTGGATTATATTGTGACTCCTTAGACTCCTATATATAGAAAGGAGGTTTTGTCATTTGTATCATCGAAGAATTGTTCATTTATGTAATGTAAAGGAGGTTTCCCCCTCGAAGAGGCTGAATTCTAAGGCGTGGATCTCTCTTTTCTATCTTTTTGTGAGCTGGTTTCATAACATTTGGTATCAGAGCTTTGGATTCTAGGGTTTCGCTGCTCTAAACAGGTCATCGTGGAATTTTCGCTATAACTTTTTTTCTGTGACGTTTCAGAAGTAAAAAAAAAACCCATTTGAGAAGCATTGGCGCGGAACCTTGGGACCGAATTTCAGAGCTTTTCGCGTGATATTTTCGGAGATATGATCTGAGGAAGTTGGCCTTTTTGCAGACTGCTGAATTACATTCAAAACAGGTGACCTGGGGAAAATCGTCATAACTCTCTCTCTGAGGATAGGATTGAAATTTCGTAAAAAGGTACAGAAATAGGACGGACTGTCGTTTCTTGTGTATGTGTTTCAGATTCAAAGTTTGAAACAGTGACTCGTGGCACGTCATACAGGTTCGCTCTACTGAACCAGTCTAAAAGCAAGTCACTGTGGGAGATTTCACATAACCCTTCCTTGGAGAATCCAATTTGGCTCAGACTTGTGGCATTGGAAAGAGGACACAGAAGGCTACTACAGGTAGCAATTTCAGAACTGGATGATCCGAAATTACAGAGCTACATCAGATTCAATATCAGGCTTCTATAAAGTGAAAAAAGGTGTGTAGTTTTTTTTTAAATTTTTGTGTAAGCTTGGTTTAACGGAATTCAAAGGGCATAGTAAAGCATTATTATCGGTAACTGATGCCCCGAGGAAAGAAAATGCAAACACCTAGTAAGGAACCTGAAAGCTCTAGCATGACTCATGAAGAAGAAGAAGAAATGCTACATGATATATCAAAATTACAAGAACAAGTGCAACAAATGTCACGCTCACAAAAGCTAACAGAAGCTAAGATAAGTGGCGTGGAATCTAAGATAAAGGGCATGGAAGCTAAGATGGATGATTCGAACATAGATTTGAAGAGAGACATAGCAGATTTGAAGACAGATTTGAAGACAGACATGGCAGATTTGAAGACAGATTTGACAAATTTTCTACAAGAAATACTTACTAATGGTGAAAAGGTTGTAAAGGAAACTCATGATGTGAACAAAAGTAATGTTAATCATGATCCCATAGACGCTAATGTTGGATCGAAGACCCACCATATTCCAAAAATCGATATGAGGAAGTTTGATGGCAAGGATCCCGCCACATGGATATTACAGATGGAGCAGTTCTTCGATCTCAATAATGTGCAAAACACACAAAAGGTACGTATGGCAACTGTATATTTGGAACCAAATCAGTTTGTATGGTATCAATGGCTTTGCTCTCGTAAAAAATTTATCACTTGGGCAATTTTTACGGAAGAATTGATAGCACATTATGAAGATACAAAAAGCAACACTTTTTTTAGCCAATTGATAAGTCTCAAACAAAAGGGTTCAGTAATGGAGCACATTGAGGAGTTCCAAAAATTGAACATAAGGGTAAAAGATATTCCAGAGGAGCATAGGATTGATGTGTTCATAGGGTCTTTAAAGGATAATATCCAACATGATGTTCACCTTTGGGAACCTGATTCATTAGAGAAGGCATTCAGGTTAGCAAGAAAAATGGAAAGCAAAATTATGGCAACTAGGAAGCATACCATTCACAACTATAAAGACGGAAGTGTTGTTTCCAATAGTCTTCCACAACCTACAAGGTTGACACCACAAAAATTGGAAGAGAAAAGAGCAAAAGGGCTTTGTTACAATTGTGATATCAAATATACAAAAGGTCATAAGTGTGCTGAGAAGAAATTATTCTACATAGATTGTGAAGAGGAAGAAGAAAAGGAGCAAGAAAGGTCAAAAGAAGAGGATATACTCCAGGAACAAAGCCTAGATGAAGAACAAATAAATCCGACCATATCTTGTAATGCATTGGCAGGAATTACCACTCCTCAAACCATCAAGATAGAAGGAAAAATCAAGAAGAAAAAGGTAATAGTGTTGATTGATTCAGGAAGCACCCACAATTTTATTCATTGTAGGGTAGCAAAAGAATTGAATTGCTTCCTATATCCAGCACCAGAGTGTCAAGTGATGATTGCAAATGGAGGAACAATAAATTGCTCTGGAAAGTGCCATAATATCAAGCTATCCATGGGAGAATATGTATTGACTAGCCCAATGCTTTCCATTCCAATGGGAGGTGCTGATGTTGTACTAGGAGTCCAATGGCTACAATCCTTGGGTACAATAGCTTTTAATTTTCAAGAACTTTTCATGAAATTTTTTGTGGAAGGAAAGGAAGTTGAATTAAGGGGTATTGCAGGGAAACCAGGAAAGATAATCAGCTCTAATGGCATGACAAAGCTTCTAAAAAAGGAGCAAAGAGGTGTAATTGCACAATTATGTTCACTAGATGTTTCCACATTGGAATCATCTATTTCTCCAGATCTCCAAAAAGTCCTGGACAATCATTCCAAGGTATTTGAGACTCCCAAAGGTCTCCCACCTATGCATGATCATGATCATGCTATTCATCTGATTCCAGGAAGTGTTCCTCCAAACATCAGGCCATACAGATATCCCTATGTCCAAAAAAGTGAAATTGAACGTATGGTTGCAGAAATGCTAGAGGCTGGTATAATTCAACCGAGTCAAAGTTCTTTCTCAGCTCCAGTAGTATTGGTGCACAAGAAGGATGGATCATGGCGCATGTGTCCCGATTATAGGGAGCTCAACAAGCTCACTATTAAAGATAAGTTCCCCATTCCTGTCATTGATGAATTACTGGATGAATTGCATGGATCAATTTACTTCACCAAGTTGGATCTTCGTTCTGGATATCATCAAATCAGAATGAAGATTGAAGACATTCCGAAAACGGCATTTAGAACTCATGAGGGTCATTATGAATTTTTGGTCATGCCTTTTGGCCTTACCAATGCACCTTCAACATTTCAAGGTTTGATGAATTCAATTTTCAAACCATTCCTTAGAAAATTTGTGTTAGTATTTTTTGATGATATACTAATCTACAGCAAGTCTTGGAAGGATCATGTTGAACATGTTGACAGGGTGCTACAACTATTGGAGGAGAAACAATTATATGCAAAAAGATCCAAATGTTTCTTTGGAGTCCAGGAGGTGGAATATTTGGGTCATATTGTATCTCATGAAGGAGTTAAGGTAGACCCTAGCAAAATTAAAGCCATTAAGGAATGGAAAATCCCCACATCCATAAAGCATCTGCGAGGATTTCTTGGGTTGACAGGGTATTATCGCAAGTTCGTTAAGAATTATGGGAGAATAGCAGCACCTCTAACAACATTATTGAAGAAAGATTCATTTTCATGGACTCTGGAAGCAACAAAGGCCTTTGAACATCTTAAAGAGGCAATGTGCCAAGCACCGGTCTTAGCTACACCGGACTTCACAAAAACCTTTATTGTGGAATGTGATGCTTCAGGAAATGGAATTGGTGCTGTTATAATGCAAGATGAAAGACCCATTGCTTTTGAAAGTCGTCCAATCAAGGGAAAGTTTTTAAGCAAAGCTATTTATGAGAAGGAAATGTTGGCAATACTCCATGCACTTAAGAAATGGCGACCCTACCTAATGGGAAGACACTTCAAGGTAAAAACAGATCATGATAGCCTTAAATACTTTTTAGAACAAAGATTATCCTCTGAAGAGCAACAAAAGTGGGTCACAAAGATGTTGGGTTATGACTTTGAAATCATCTACAAAAAAGGTAAGAAAAATGTGGTGGCAGATGCACTCTCAAGAAAGGATGAGGATGTCGAAGCATTGTTGTGTGCCATTTCTATTATCCAACCAGATTGGATAAACGAAGCAAGGGAGGAATGGAAGAATGACAAAGAAGTGTGGGCACTTATTCGAAAGCTACAACAAGATTCCAGTACTTCTGATACATTTAGCTGGCAAAATGATTTGTTATGGTACAAAGATCGCTTATACCTCTGTAAGAATTCCCAGTTAAAACAAAAGATTCTTATGGAATTGCACACTTCTCCCTTAGGAGGGCACTCAGGATTTTTAAAAACTTACCACAGGGTTAAGAAGGAATTTTTTTGGGATGGCCTTAAATCAGATATTCAAAAGTTTGTGGCGGAATGTTTGGTTTGCCAACAAAATAAAGTTGAAACAATTAAGACACCAGGTCTATTACAACTTTTATCCATTCCAAGCCAACGTTGGGAGGAGGTTTCAATGGATTTTATCACAGGTTTACCCAAGTCTGAGGGAAAGAGTGTCATCATGGTGGTAGTTGACAGACTTACCAAGTATGCACACTTTTGTGCATTATCACATCCATTTAAAGCCAGTACATTTTCTACTGCATTTATGGAAACAGTTCAAAAGCTACATGGAAACCCAAAGATTATTGTAAGTGATAGAGATCCCATTTTCACGGGAAATTTTTGGATAGAATTATTTTCTTGTCTTGGTACTCAGTTAGCTCATAGCTCATCTTATCATCCTCAATCTGATGGGAAAACTGAGATAGTAAACAAATGTTTGGAAGGATATCTTCGTTGCTTTGTATCTAATAAACAGACACAATGGGTCAAATGGTTGCCTCTGGCTGAATCGTGGTATAACACTTCCTTCCATACAACAACAAAAATGACCCCATTTATGGCACTTTATGGGTATCAACCACCATCCATCACATCATATTTAAGAGAAAATTCTAAGGTTCAGGCAGTGGAACATCACATCGAACATCAACAACAAGTCCTCCAACTCTTAAAGGATAACCTCGTGTTGGCACAAAATAGAATGAAACAACAGGTAGATCAACATCGCAGTGAAAGAAGTTTTGATGTAGGTGATTGGGTATTCCTACGGCTGCAACCATATAAGCAAATGTCCCTAAAGCAAGCTAAGAAGGATAATAAATTATCACCAAAGTATTATGGTCCATACAAGGTGTTGCAAAAGATTGGTACTATGGCATACAAATTGGAGCTTCCTGCAGCTTCTCGATTGCACCCAGTTTTCCATGTTTCATGTTTAAAGAAGGTTATAGGCGAAAAGCTCCCAATTCAAACAATATTGCCAGAACTTGACGAGGAAGGAAAAATTATATTAGAACCGGAAGCAGTCACAGAAAAAAGAACTCGACAGCTACGAAATCGATCAATTTCAGAGTATCTTATCAAGTGGAAGAACTTATCCGCTGAAGATTCCACATGGGAGGATGATAATTTTATGCAGAAGTATCCAGAACTGCTCAAGTGTTGAGGACAACACTTTTTTGAAGGAGAGGGGCATGTTGGGTCCCTATAATACTAGTGATTACCCCATTACTATTGTAGTTATACCCCTTATTTATATTGTTGTGCCCCTATTACCCCCATATTGTTATTTCTGTGCCCCATAGAATCCCTCTATTGTTATTTTTGTGGCTTTATATTATTACTGTTAGGTCGGCTGGATTATATTGTGACTCATTAGACTCCTATATATAGAAAGGATGTTTTGTCATTTGTATCATCAAAGAATTGTTCATTTATGTAATGTAAAGGAGGTTGCCCCCTCGAAGAGGCTGAATTCTAAGGTGTGGATCTCTCTTTTCTATCTTTTTGTGAGCTGGTTTCATAACATACTTAGGTCAATGCATTTCTAATGGTGGTAGAATGTCAACATCCTCCCTAGGGGGTGTAGTGGGGTTCTAAAGGGACGATAATATAGTAATAATATTGCAGGTTATTCAATTTAAAGTGGATTAGGGCCTCTATGCTCGTTATTATTAACTCACTATCATACTTAGTATTAAATAAACGTAACAAGGACTCATTAAATGAATTCCTCTAGGTATTTGTGATTAGGGTTCTCTTGTTATTTATAAATAAGGATGGAGTCATTCTTATGAGATGTGTGGAGTTTATTTTATTTGGGTTTTATCTCATTAATAGTCTACCCAACTGTTGTAGCGGCTACAACACCCTCCAAAATTTTGGCTTGCATCCAATTTTGGAGGCTTCTTAGGTTTTTTCTTGATGTTTGCAAACACGAGGGCTCATCCCATGACCTCGTGTCGAGTCTTTACACCCTCTTTGCTTGATCATGCACCAGACATCTTTTAGCATGTTGGTCACAATGTTATCCTTGTAGTCATGTTTTGGCTATGCTCAAGGCTCGTCCTCATGTGTACAAGTTGTATTCGCCATTTAAGCATATGTCGCACTCACACACGAAGTTCTATGTAATGTCATGCAAGTTTCATCATGGTTTTTCAACGAACTATCTCAAGTGTCGCACTTGTCGCTCGCACCCATCAATCAGTCACATTGACCCTATGTTGTCTTGTTGGTTCAGGGTGTCTTGTCTTCAAGTTGTGTTGAGTGTTTGTTAACAAGGTCATGTATACACAAGTCCACTTACTCACACACTTAGTCATTTTTCCAAAAAGTTGTCGACAGGACCACCCTCCATCAGTTAGACCTTTGTTGAGCTGCACTGCTCAGTCTTAGCCCTCAGTGATCAAGTACTGCTACCCATAATTGCACAGAGCTTGAGGCTGCCTCCGAGGCAATTAGCACTGCACAATCCTCACGTCGACCTGGCTAACTGTCACCTAGAACAGTGTAGAAGTTTCCCAAGAATTCATCTCAATCTGTGTTTCTCGTAAGCCAATCCATCAAGCCTCCTGTTGGTCAACCTAAGAGTTTGACCAAGTAATGACCCCGAGCTTCACTCCAAAAAATTACGTAGAAGCTATCAACATGCCCACCTCCACTGACTGGAGAAATTAAGCAGAGATAAGGGACAAGCACCTGCTACCTATCATTGCAATGTCTTTAAAATTTGTATAGTTTTGTCAGTCAGTCCCCATACCAGCCGGCCTGCTACTCCTCCTAAAAATTGTGTAGTTTTCGTGGACTATCCTCCAGCTTCTCGACACCCTGCACAGCCTAGAAAATGCGCAAACATGTCCTGTATGTATGTCTCCCAGTTCTTCATAGTTTCCTATGTAGTTTTGACCAGCAAGCTCCTGCATCCCACTCCCATCCTCCCCTAAGAATATATGCAGTTTTCACTACCAGTGTCCTCCCTACTACCCGCACTGCCTCCCTCAAAATATTTTGTAGTTCTGCCTCCTAGTTGAGCCAGATCCCATAGAATGTCACTGCTATTATGGACTGCTCATCCCACCCTCCCAGTGATCTCTGCACAATTTTCCTTGACACCTTGAAGCCCAGCATCTAGGTCTAAAATGTACTTTGTGAAATTTCAGAGCATTGTCCTCCCTCCTAGCCACCTACACCCGAAAATGAAAGATGATGCATCATGGTAAACTAGGAGATTTATGGATTTGATGTCATTGTTGGTCACTTTAATTGTTTATTAATAAAACAGTCGAGTGCCACATAAATTATCAACCCGGGAAAGTCTAATAGTATTAAAAGCTGTAGTATAAACAGTCTACTATCTATTAAACCCCTACTCTGTGTTACAGTAGTTACAACAGTTACAACCTATTGCAGGAATGGAATAAGAGCAGATAACTTAAAGAAAACAAATTTGCAAAAGGAAGTGATGGCTGTCCTGCAACAAAGGATCAGGACCCTACCCTCAGAGTAAGGACTTCAACACCTGCCTCTGTCATCCAGTTCACCAATACACTCTGTATATCCTAATCAATGGTGAGGCACTCATATACAACATCAATCAGTTAAAAAGGAAAACAGAGTTTCAGCAAAAGTAAATATCATTAGAAGCAGTACTCGTGATATAAACAGAAATCACACACACACCACACAACAGAAAGAAGATGGGTGAATCTTGTGATGAAGGTGGGCCTTGTCCTTCTCACAAGATTCCCTAGAACACAGAAACTAAGATAAAATACTCAGAACAGAACTTTATTCATTTGTCAATAAACCATATTACAAAAAGATTCAATCTCATCCCTTCACTACAGTTTCTGTGTTACAGCTTGTTCCCTCTTTTCTGTCTATCTCTCTAATGTAGATGTCTCCTCTTTATAGAGGAGACATCTATTACAAAATATTTTCATTATACATTCTGGTTCAACCCTTTGTATCAAAAATAGAAAAGTCAGTTCTTGTTAACAGAATATTGTTACAATCATGTGGATTATGATTATTACGACCAATATAGTATTCGGTCGGACTCCTTTGCCGATGCAAATTTGCTACGCAAATCTCAACTGTTCCTCGAAGTTCACATGTTGTTCTTGTTGTTTCAGCTTCGAGGTTCATGTTGTTCGTGCTGTTTCAGCTTCACGGTTTCCGCTGTTTCAGTAACTGCAAAATGTAGTCCTGCCAGTTGGCAGTTTCAACAATTGTTCAGCAACTTAATCAACTTTCAAGGATCAATTATAAAGATAGCATGATTACGTGTTGAATAATTAAACAAATAGCAATGAGGAGAGTTAGTATATACCATTTGGAGTGATTAAGCCAAAACACTAGCAAAGGCTTTCAACTAAGGGTTGAAGAGGCTAATATAATGACAAAATATACGATCAAAAATAGACAATATGGGAACCTAACAGTCATCTCATTACAAGTGATTGCAGATGTAGGTACATGGATGAGACATGGCGTTGTGACGAATGGGATGAACAAGGAGCGCATGCTAGGATACTTGTTCATCAATGAATCAACACATGAAGCATGCCAAGTACCAGTAAAGGGGATACATGCACGTGAAAAATCAAGTAAACACCAAGGACATCGAAGACTCTGCACACCTTGCCATGCAGAGATGAAG
This sequence comes from Pinus tabuliformis, assembly GCA_031772625.1. Classification (NCBI taxonomy): domain Eukaryota; kingdom Viridiplantae; phylum Streptophyta; class Pinopsida; order Pinales; family Pinaceae; genus Pinus; species Pinus tabuliformis. The sequence goes on along the minus strand of CM062819.1, from coordinate 61,493,090 downwards.
CTATGTTACACCAAGAGAACACTCATCATAAAGCAGCACTGCAGCTCGACATGGACACCACCATCAGCATGAACGTACCAGCACTATCATGTCGAGTCATGTCATGAGTCATCTCAGCCACATCACTACAGTGGGCCATACTGCTGTAATCAATCTAATGTAATGTGGAAGTCTAGGATTCCCATATACGAAGCTGAAGAGTCATGTAAGTCAAATATTCATGATGGAAGTTGAAGAGTCACAAGGGTCGAGTTCACCCTTGGCTATATATACCCCTCATTTGTAAATGTAAAGGAATTTTCATCTTGGCTCTTCCCACATAGCCTTGAGAGTCTATAGTCTTTTGTTCAAGAAGTGAGCAGCAGATCCAATGCCCCGCTATCGGGGTTAGTGATGTAATGGTGTACAAATGTGTCTTGGAACTTTTGCTTAATTTAGAATCCTGTTAATAGACCAACACATTTTTACACATTTATTGTATTTGTTTGTAAGAATATTCTTTGGACGCTTGTAATGCATGTCTCTATAACCTGTATTAAGACAGTTGAACTATTTCGGTTGTTCTAGTACATATGTTGTTGGAAATGTGTTGTATCACTTGTTAACAATGTCTCATCTATGTGGAATATTCCGTCGTAAACTCGACAGATTCATTCTCGTAAACTTGTTATAACGACCATCATACTTGTGTGGACTATTCCGTTGGGTGTTGTACATGTTATCTATTCACTTTATGTTTGTGACTACCACATCCGTGTGGACTACTCTGCCAAAAGATGCACATGTCCTTCTTTGTTGTGTGTCTCTAATAGAGTTGGGACTATTCCCTTTTGACTTGAGACTCACTCTCACCCTCTCCCTCTACAGTGAAAGAAACTTGACACGAGCGACACTAAGCACTCACCAAGCATGTGAACCTCGTTGTTCTAAGACAAGGTAAACCACTCTCATGTGCTAACAAGCAAGAGCTAAGGAAAATCTTTAAGATAATGGAAACTGGTCCATCATACCAGATGTGACTACTATGATAAAAGGTGTGAGGTCTAGTTGGGACTTCATATTGGGGAGATCCCCTGAATGTTGGTGGGTCTAATACCGTCAACAGTTTTCATGCTAGAAGGAGGGCTAGGTGACAAGTTGAACCTGTTACATCTAGTTTCAAACTCTTACCAAATGGATCATACAAAATTTGTGCTCATAGGATGTTTCTCTCATTTCTCCCTTAATCAACTATCAATCCCTGATGAGCTTCTCGATCACTTGTCCTTGTTAAAGTTTGACGGTGAGGGCAAAAAATCTGTAACCAAGCACATTTATGATTTTCTTCATTTGTGAATATCATGAAATCGATAGTGAAGAGATTGTTTGCGTACTTTTCTACCTCACCCTTGAAGGCCCTGCTAATTGGCGATGTCATACCCTTCCACCTACTTCCATCCATTCCCTTCTCACTCTCCTCAAGGAGCTCCATCAAGCCTTCGATAAGTGTGACCAAAAATATGTCTATGAAAGAATCTCTTGTTTAAGAATGAATCTCGATGAATCAGTAGAGGACTTTTCTACCTGCTTCCTTCACCTTTGTCACGAAATTCCTGAACAATTTGTGGACCTTGACTTCATGAGCCAAGATTTGAAATGCTTGGTTCATATTCCTGACACGGTGAACCTCCTAATTTCCCTTCTCCCTTGACTCTTGTGGACCATGAGGCCCCTCAGTTTTTATAGGAGGAGCACAACACCCCATTTGTTCCTTGTCCTCCTCCCTTTTTGGTCTCAAAGTAGGTGCCCCCTCATAGTGGTTGCAAAGCTAAGAAATATTCACAGTAGGTACCCCCTAGTAGTGGTCAGAAAGCTAAGAAATATGCACAACATGTTCCCCACTCATACTCTCACCCGTCTCCCGCTCCAATGGAGGAGATTCCAGAATTTCTCAGAAAGCCTATCGAGAAGACTCATTCCTCCCTTTCGCAATATGACATCATCGTTCAAAACCTATGTCTCGAGTCTGATCTGCATCTCTTCCATACTCAATCATCTACAAGATATGAATCCTTATGCCATGACTTGCTTCATCAATCCGCTTCACAAGCTAGTTTTGCGAATTCCATTGACTCTCAAGCTGCTGGATCAAATTGCGGTCATGTGCAAGGAAGTCTCATTACATAGGTGGAGGAGTTGGAAGGTGAAGACACAATCAATTCCACTTCTATGTTTCAAAATGGTTCACATCAATACAATGATCTTTCATTCTTGATCGATTCCCAATCCACTAATCTTGGTGAAACATCATGCACAATTAATTCTTCGATCAACCTCTAGTCTTGGGCTGTCATCACTCCCATGCTACTGTATGTGGTGATGAATGCTTGAACACATCATGTGATCTGTTGTTCTCTCATGTATGCTCTAACTCAGATTTGGAATGTACACTGGTCAAAGAAAACATCCATATCGAAACTTCCTCTTCACCCCACTTTCTCATGTGTCCTACCATCCATAGTGTATTGACATGTGTCACAGATACTCCGCGTTCTCTTGTTTCTTCATCTGATGAGTTATCTCCTCGATCGACACAAGATAGTGAGGTTGTCCATGATGAAAATAGTCTCCATGCACAAGACTCTTCCCACTCGTCATCATCTTGTATGTTGCGTGAATACAACTCATCAAGGAAGTGTGCTGAAGCTGAAAATTTTGATGAAGCCTTTGATAGAGATGGATGCCATCCTAAGAGAAGTTTTGAAATTAGAAACAACAACCATCCTCAAGCCATGCATGATCTGATTCACATCTCAAAATGTCATTTTTTAATTCTGGAAATTTTCGAGATGTGCCAGGGAGTCATGGCACTTCAACGTCGGTTGATGGTTATGTCAGGACCTCACGGCTCTAGTATGCTCCTAAAACCAAATCAAATTTGATTTCTCATGCACAATCTATCTATCTACATGGTTGCACTCAATGTGGATCCCCATGTAAAAAATGTTTACTATTCTAGGTGTGATATTTCCAAATTTCAAATTTTCACTAATGACTAAATCCACGAGTCTATTACAGTGTGTTCATCTTCATGCACTTCTCTTACATCCAATTTGGGTTGGGAGTGTCAGTCTCTCATGCAATCATGGAATTGTGAAGTTGATCATCTCCAAGACCAGGGAAAATTTTAAGAACCACCCTAAATTTATATGTATAATAAATGGGTTAATCCCCATGATACATAGGAAAAATGGGATGCGATTTTATCAATAATATAATATGTATATATAATTTTTTTGGCGAATCTCTCACCAGATTATATTATCTTGTACAGTGATGGAGAATATTTCACTAAATTATAAAATCTTGTAAGATCTTGGCAAATCTTTTACTGAATAATAAAACATTGTGAAGTATTGGCGAATGTTTTGTTAAAGTATGAAACCATATATGATAATAAGAAAACATATTCATTAAACTATAACATACTAACATACATGTTTGGAAAAAAGAAACATAATTTTCTCTTCCTACAAACAATGTTCCAAGTTTGAGTGACCGTGTTTGTCAAGGTTCTTAGAATACACTCTTTCATATCCTTTTATTAGTTTTGATAATATTCCACAACAAAGTTCTTATAGGTGTTGATATTTACAACAAGTTTTGTCAAGGTAGGAGAGATTAATATTTTCTCTACAACTTTTGTCAAGCTACCACTTTTTTCAAGTTATCAAATTTCTTTCTTATTCCATAGACTCCAACTGCGAGATAAAAAAAAAAAAACACATCAAGTTTGTTTACCCCAACATGCCAACAAGTAACAAGCCCCAACTATATTATATAAGAAAGTATTAGGTATCCCAAAGGCTTGAAGGGGATCTAATTGAAAGAAGTGACCATTGTGAGAATCCTTCCAATCAATATATGAATATATAAATGTAGATTTATTATTATTTTAATTGGAAATCTTCAATTAAATAATAAAATTTAATTACCTCTCTCCCAATCTAAATTGCTTATTAGCATAATTCACTACCCTCATAGGTCTCACATTTTTTAACAACATTGTAACATGTAGACTAATTTCCTTTTTGGTGAACAATATCCACCTTTTAGGAAAATATGGTGCAATGGCTCCAACCCCTACAGATCATTAGGACAAACTAAGAATAGCACAGAAGATGAAAGGTTGTACAAACTAGCTTATTTTTCAAACAAATAATCCAACATCAGTACCTAAACTTTTTCCTGAAGATATCGTATTGAGAATGTTTGAAAAATGGTGAGAAATCTTCTGCAAGGGTGATGTGGAAAGAGTGATAAGGTTTCATTGTTTTGAATTTTTTTTTTTTACTAAATTTTGTGAACTGACTAAATGTAGCTTTAACCATTCACCTTAAGATGTTTTTACAATATAATTTCTTAAGTCTATTTAATATCTTCATTATCATAAAAACCAACCTATATCCATCTTAACTCCACATCTACCACTCTTAGGGGGATGAAACCTATTTATCCCTCTGAGCACTTGGTAGACCCAAAATTAAGATGGATCTAAGATGATAGAATTTCCCCTTTAAATAGTCTATGCTCACATGAATACCATGGTATTACCATGGGTCAATACCATGGGTTACCATAAACCTGGAGCTTAAAATTTACTATTAGTAATTTATAAAAAATAATAATTGTTTTTTATTTTATTTTTTATTTTAACCAAGTTAAAATGTTTAACATACATTAAATTACAACATCCATTTTTACTCTTGATCTACCAAGCCCCGAGAGGGATCAAATATTTTTTCACTCTATGCTAGGTTGCATATCACGATATTTGATCCCTATCGGGGCTTAGTAGATCCGAGTAAAGATGGATCTATGCTGGTTTAATTGCCCCATTTAAATAGGCTACATTCCACGTGAATACCATGGGTCAATACCATGTGCCATTTTTATTTTTATTAATACTAATATTAGGGTTAATAATGTCTTTTTGCATGGTATTAATAATAATCTAGCCCATGGTATTTGGCCCATAGTATTTTGCCCATAGGTTTCACCTAAATATAACGCATTTTTTGAGTGTTCATAAAAATAAGGTGACTTATGGAGTAAATATAAAATAATGTTCTATTTGTTTACCATACCTCTCATTTATTTATATTTTTATTAATTTACCATACCTCTTTTACAAATATGGTATTTGGCCCATAGGATTCACTTAAATAAAACCTCTTTTTTGAGCCTTCATAAATAGAAAGAGGGTTATGGACTAAATATAAAAAGAGGTTTTATTTATTTACCATACGTCTAGTTTATTTATATTTTTATTTATTTACCATACCTTTTGAGTAAGTATAAAAAGAGGTTTTATTTATTTACCATACCTCCACTTTATTTATATTTTTATTTGTTTACACCCTTGCATATATATAAGGTGACTTATAGAAAAAATATAAAAAATGTTTTATTTATTTACCATACCTCTCATTTATTTATATTTTTATTAATTTATCATACCTCTTTTATAAATATGGTATTTGGCCCATAGGATTCACTAAAATAAAACCTATTCTTGAAAATTAGGGCGAATGGAAGGTTGTAACTCCTAATTTCAAGGGCTAAATTTACCCTTTTTACCCTCTCCCTTAAAATAAGGTAGGCTATTTGAGGTGATTTGTAAAAATTTATTGTGATACAAAATATTCGCTCACTAAAAATTTAAAACCCCTTAATTTCGCCAAAGGGCGAACATTCGCCCCTAAAATTTTCCATGTCCAAGACTATGTTTGTCCAAAATCATACTTATCAGATGTTCTCTCTCGTGATTAGCTCCTTGGTCTTCTTGTGAATCTTGCATGTCAAATCTTCCCACTCATCACAGCAACAATCTCCGTGTGATGATGAGCACACAAGCTATCATGCAGATCAAGTTCCTCTCATTTCACCACACCCCAACTTGCTTCAAACATTCACAATGATGGGATCCTTTCTACATTCCTATGATGACCATGATGCCTGCACAATTTTTCACTAGTTGCAGGTGGGTGTTCTATCATATCTAGCGCACAACAAAATTGGTTCCATCATTCAGAGCATTCACAAGATTGTTCAAAAATATTCTTTATTCATGTCAAAATGGGAATCTGGCATCTCGACCAACTCATAATTCTTCTATCTTGGGTGATTGTCATGAAATTTATCATTTTCCCAACAGTACATCCAATGAAAATCACTTCGTGCACTATGATCTTCATTGTGTAACATATTTCTCCTCAGACTTCTGTCAAGTAGGTGAGGCACTTCACCTACGCTGATGGCTATGGTAGGTCCTCACTGTCTTGACATGACTGACGAGAATGATCAGATCTATCTATCCGTACCATATTCCCATCATGATTCCCTCTCTCGAATCAATAATCCATCTTCTCAAAGATCACTAGCCTTTCAAAACAGCCATCACGAATTTTATGATCCAATCCCTAAATGGTTGGAACAATCTTACTTGGCAAGTCATGTTGCAGGTAACAAACTTCATTCCTTCCTTGCCCTCGCTAAGAAACTTGGTGCAGATGAACACACACTCACAATAGGCTTCAGAGGTTTTTTAAAAAATGGTAGTCATTGGAGAGTCAATTATGTGTGTTGGGTGATTGTGACACATCTTTCTGCCCACATGCAAGACCTTCTCTCTCATGTGCAATATTGTCAAGTTGTTTTATTTTTTGTTGCACACTAATTTGTATTTGTTTGAATCACTTGTATATTTTTGGTTGTAGTTTGGGTATGCCTACGATGGATTCATTGGAAATTTCATTTCACGTAGTCCTGACTGTTTAGCGTAGGAGTAGGAGTAGTCTTTTCTTTCTTGATTTTCTTTGCTTTATGGTTTGCATGTTTGTTTACTTGTTGACTTGGTTTGGTTAGTTTTCTTGCTCACTTTGCTTGCTTTTTGTCTTTTCGCTTTAATTTACTATTTTTGCTTCGCTTTTTTTTTTATTGCTTAATATCATGCTATTTGTTGTTTTTCCAATAAGTGTTTCCCTTTACTGATTTTTGGCTTTTGAATGAGTATGTGGCTAAGATCCAAAGAGTCTTGTGACACTGAAAAACTTGGTCAGTCTCATGTCCATCTTATCTGTGCTTAGTTGTAACCTTCAGCCGATGAAGTCTTGATGAAAAATATGAACCATCTATAAGGGAAGCTCTCATCCAGCCATGAACCTATGTCCACATTGGGAAACCCCGTGCCTGTACTCAATTTTCTGCTCTGTGTGTTCAAGCTCATCAAACTAGTATAAACAAAGAATGGGAAAATATAAATGAGAAAACCTATATCAGAGGAATTAGATGCTTCTCTGAAGGAATGACCTCTTCTTCTTTCAATAAGTTAGGATCACTCTTTCACCCCAAAAATAAATAATTTCCTATGCACAGTCCTCTTTTAAAAATACAAAGGTGAAAGAAGAGAAAGGCTTCCTACGCAGAGAGGTGAAGAATGCAACTCCATCAAGGTATAGAAAAGACTCAGTGGCAATGGAGAAATGTATGTTTCTACATGACTTTGTTAGGGTACTGTCCAGGCATGCTGGCAATGGGGCAACACCAGAGATGAATAATTATACTCTGAAAATTTTAAAACTTGCGAGCAAACTACCCTTCCCGATTTTGAAACACTGTGATCAAGCTGAAACTTGTTATTTTGTTTGACTGAGTTGGCAAAAGGTGAACCATGTCTATCCATGGGGTAAGTGGGGAAGCCAAAGTAACCAACACAAAAATTCAATACTCCCAGATATACCAAGGCCCTTTGTTGTCAATCGACCAAAACAAAGAAGCTGGTATTCAACCAGTGTGTTGCCAAGTGTTGTAGCGGCTACAACACCCTCCAAAATTTTGGCTTGCATCCAATTTCAGAGCCTTCTTGGATTTTTTTCTTGATGTTTCAAACACTTGGTCTCATCCCATGAGCTCGTGTCAAGTCTTTACACTCTCTTTTCTTGACCATTCACTGGACATCTTTTAGCATGTTGGTCACAATGTTATGCTTGTAGCCATGTTTTGGTTATGTTAAAGGTTTAGCTTCATGTGTACAAGTTGTATTCGCCATGTAAGCATTTGTTGCACTCACACATGAAGTTGTATGCAATGTTGCACAAGTGTCATAATAGTCATTCAACGATCTATCTCAAGTGTCGCACTTGTTGCTCGTACCCTTTGATCAGTCACACTAAGAGTATGTTGTCATGTTGGTTTGAGGTGTATTGTGTTGACTATGTGTTCGTAAGGTCATGTATACATAAGTCCACTTACTCACACACTCAGTTATTTTGCCAAAAACTATTACCGTACCACCCTCCATCAGTTGGACCTCCGTTGAGTTGCACTTGTTGCTCGCACACATGAAGTTGTATGCAATGTTGCACAAGTGTCATAATAGTCATTCAACAATCTATCTCAAGTGTCACACTTGTTGCTCGCACCCTTCGATCAGTCACACTAAGCGTATGTTGTCTTGTTGGTTTGAGGTGTCTTGTTTTCAAGTCGTGTTGACTATGTGTTTGCAAGGTCATGTATACACAAGTCCACTTACTCACACACTTAGTTTTTTTGCCAAAAGATATTACCATACCACCCTCCATTAGTTGGACCTTCGCTGAGTTGCACTACGTAGTCTCAACCCTCAATGATCAAGTACTACTACCCAGAATTACGTAGAGCCTGAGGCTACCTCCCATGCAGTCTGCACTACACAATCCTGGAATCGACATAACTCACTGTCACCTAGAACAACACATAAGTTTCCCAGGATTCCATCTCAATCTATGTTGCCCGCAAGCTAATCCATCAACCCTCCCTCTGGTCAACTAGAGAGTTTGACTGAGAAGTGACCCTAGGCTTCACTCCTTCAAAAATTTATGTAGAAATTGTCAACATGCCCACCTCCATTGACTGAAGAAATTGTGCATACATGAGGTGTAGACACCCGTTTCCTGTCAATGCACTATCTCTGAAAATTGCGTAGTTATGTCAGTTAGCCCTCTACCAGCCGACCTGCTGCTTCTCCTGAAAATTGTGTAGTTTTCTTGGATTGTCCTCCAACTGGCCGACACTCCGCTTAGCCCAAAAACTACACAAACATGTCCTACATGCCTACCTCCTAGTTCTGTGCAATTTTGGCCAGTAAGCTTCCGCAACCTACTCCCACCCTGCCCTAAGAATCTGTACAGTTTTCACTGCCAGTGTCCTCCCTGCTGCCCGCATTGCCTCCCTAAAAAAATTACACAATTCTGCCTCCCAGATGAGCCAGATCCCGCTGAATGTCACTGTTTTTCTGGACTGCTCATCCTAGCCTCCCAATGACCTCTGCGCAATTTTCCTTGACAGGGCCCCAAAGCTCTGCATCCCGACCTGGAATGTGATATGCATAGTTTTAGAGCCTTGTCCTCTCTCCTGGTCACCTGCACCTGAAAACAAAAGATGATGCATCATGGTAGACTATGAGATTTTTGGATTTGATGTCATCTCATCATGAGTGATTGTAGATGCAAGTACATGGATGAAACATGATGCGAAGACGAACAACATGAACAAGGAGTGCATGCCAGGAGAGTTGTTCGTCAACGAATCAACACATGAAGCATGCCAAGTACTAGCGAAGGGGATACATGCACATGAAACATCAAGCGAAAACCAAGGCCATCAACTATTTTGCACACTTTTCCATGCAGAGGTGAAGCTATGTTACACCAAGAGCGTACTCATCATTCAACAACACTGCATCTCGACATGGACACCACCATCAACGTGAACATACCAACATTGTCATGTCGAGTTATGTCAAGAGTCATCTCGGCTACATCACTACTATGGGCCATATAATTGTAATGAATGTAATGTAACATGGAAGTCCAAGAGACCCACTGTTGGGTGCGGGATCCCCCAAGCGGAGTTTTGGGGCTTAGAGCCCAAATTTTGGTCCAATTTTGTAATTCCAATGTAAAGACTTTGCATTTTGTGGGTGCGAAGCACATAGTTGTTAAAAGGTCATAGGGTTGTCCACCCTTATGTTAATATTGTAATGCTAGCTATAAAAGATCTACCCATGTTCCACGGACCATGGGATTGTATAAATAGAGCGAAGCTCTAAGTAGTCAAAGGAATCTAATCTAATACAATATGGAAAATCAATGAAGATGTATGTGAGATAGCTCTGAAGTGTAAGTCCAAGTTTTGGGTCGTAGCATAGGTAGAGGCTCTATAGCTGAGTGCGCAGAAGCCTAGTAGTCCGCAGCTGAGTGTGCATACCCCTGCAGCTGAGTACACAGGGCGAGTCGATTCTGTAATGATCTAGAAGTATTAATAAAGTGAAGTTTCCTATAAATTCTGTGTCTTATTTCTTGTTTATGCATCTATGATATTAGGTATGAATTTCACTTCTAATGCTTATATGATGCGAAAATGTGTATAATAGTATTGGTTAAGTGAATGCAAGTAATATCCTATGTTTACATGAAGATAACTAAGATCCGATAATAAGATAAGTAAGATACTTAGCCTAGTTTGAGAGATAGTGCAGATCGCTGCTCTAACAGTGCGAAAGGATTTCAGCCCCTGCTTAGGGTTGCGCGAAAGCCGATTGTAACACTTCGTGAAGGTACTGAAGGATAGAACAGAGCGTGAAGCAACCTATGAAAAGGTAGGAATAGTTGAAGATAACTGACATCATACCATCTCAAGGGTGTAGAAACTTGGTTCCAGCATCCCCCCATACTGCTTCAGGTGAGACTTCATTCTGTGCTCTGCGGGCTGATGCCGAAAGGGCCAGTAATGTAGGGATTTGTTTATATAACTAACGCTGAACCTGGGTTAGGCCCCCTCAAGCCAGCAAATGGTTCCATTGCTGGGACTGGAATATTCATAGAGATGTGCGATGTTGTATCATTGGAATCCAACTAAGAAAGAAATCGAAGGCTGGTTGGGTAGAAGAATTCACGAGTTCGCGATGCAGGAAAATAGAAACCTGCGAGTGTTAAAAGAACAATGGCTAGATAAATACTTGTATATGTAGATCCATGAAATCCTTTTCACGTCCTTCCCTACTGAACTGTATGAGTGGATTGCGAAGCTAGCAGATGGCCAAGGAAGGTGGAAACTTGACAGTCCTATTGTGTGGACCCCTGAGCTAGTGCGAAGGTTGGAAGCATCGAAGGATAAGATCACGTGCACTGTTGATCATTGGGTTTGATAACATCATAGGAGGATTTGTTATTGAGTTCATGGTTGACACATCTATCAGCTACAGCGAGGCAGAGTGATGCTTTCTCAAAGGATTGTGAGGTAAGTATGTATAGTCTTTAAATACTTGGATTAAAATGTTGTTGTGCAAAAAGCGGGTTATGCAGTTACCTTGATCTTTGGGGCTATGCAAAGTGAAAAGGTTTACAAGAATGAAGGAAATAAGAATCCAGAAAATAGCCTCTTGATTTCATGTCCGCGAGGGGACGAGGAAGTGCTCGCAAAGGTCTCTCCACGAAGTGCTATTCATCTAATAAGACAAAGAATTCCGCGAATCTGTTAGATGATACAAAAATAAATATTATCATCGGTTATTAAGTTAGAATAAAATAATTATTAATTTAAGATATTAAATTAATAATTATTAATCTAGAATATTTAATTATTTAATGAAGACATTTAGAATTAGCATATTGTTGTAAAAGATATGACTCTATAAATGTGTCGTATCTTAGACTCTATTTTGGGAGAGTTGTTAGTAATATTGTTTGAATAGCTTTTATTGTAAGTGGACACTTGTTATTGCATAAGTGATCCATAATTAGAGATATTTAGGACATTGAGCTTATAAATAGCTCATTGCAAGAGTGTTTTGTGGTTCGGGTGTAAACTCTGCAAAATCAGTATGTAATTGTTTTTTCTGATTAATATAATTACGTGTCTGAGGACACTTCTGCCATTATTGTGGTATCAGAGCTCTAGTAATGTTGCAGTGGATGTGAGGAGGAGAATCCAGTTGTACAGGTTTTTGGAAAACTCCATTAAATTCATCAGCGAAAGATTGGTATGGAAATTGTCCAGTTTTGTGTTAAAAAAAAATAAAAAAAATCTTATTGATTTTAGATTTTTAATCTGAAAATGAATTTGTGTTTTATTATAAGATTTCTTTCACTGCTATTCATTTTCCATCATCTCCACGCTATTTTTCCCAAGGAAATGCCAAAATGGTAAGAAAATTCAGTAAAAAGTTTATAAACAATATCATCTCCTTGAACAAAAGAACTTGCACGTCTCTTAGCTAATTTAGTGTCCTCGTTCCCAAGCTGGACCATTCTATCTGCCAATCATCTTACCTCTTTTGCCTTGGCAACAGTGGTTTCAATCCGCTCTCTTCATTTACCAAAATCCTCTCTCTTCATTTACCAACGCAGAAACGCAGATCTCAACTTTGATGAATTATGGTTTTTTGAAGCCCTGCATTTGCGTCAGCCATTGCTCTTTCTAGTTTAACTTTACCAACACAGAAACGCAAATCTCAAAACCCACTCTCTTATACACTAGAAAAATAATAGAACACAACCAAATCTTCAGCCAATCTTCCATTGCTCATCACCATAGCTATGCCAGCTTCTCAGAATCAATGAAACGCAAGACAAAAGTTTCACCTTTCACACCAACGAGATTTGAACTCCAGACCTCAAGGCACATGATTACTTTAGTCTGCCAACTTTGAACCAGAGAAGCTAAGGCAGCTCAAATATTTGAATCGGAAACAATGCAGAAAGACTCGAGTTTCGGTAGCACAACAGCTCAAAGGTGCCCACCAGATTCTTTGTTGCTAGTGAAAGTGGCCTCTCTGTTTTAGTAGTACCGCTAGTGATGGAAGACCTATAGTCGATTGCTCAGATTGAGTTTGATTTTTAATGGTGAGATAAAGTTGTTTTTGGTTTATAATATGTAATATTATTTGGAGAAATAAGGTGATTTATTTGTAATTATTTTTAATATATGGAGAGATAAGTGTGACATTGTAGCTCAAAGCAATTTTACTTTGAGGGGGCGTAATATTTTTTTTTACCAGGTTTTGCAAGAGCATCATTGTAAAAGTCAAATTTTGAAAGATAATTTGTAAATATTTGAGAAATTGACTAGAGCCAAGTGTAAAGCTCAGTCTTTTTTCTCCTATTTCAACGACTATACGAGGGTCAAGGCCAAGCCTCGATAGATCATTTTTTGCATAATGTGATGCGTGTTGTGTTGCCCATCTTGATATTTTTTTTTTGAGCCTGATTCTTGGTGCGAAGCTTCAACACTACAATGTCAAATTTGATTAATTTGTTTTCTGATTCCGACAAACTTGAAGGTACAAAATATTATAAAACATGGAAACACCTCATCGAAAGCACTCTCATTTATAATGAATTGTGGAAAGGTATATGTGATGGTGATATTAAGCCAAATAAACCCACAGATGCAGTTGCACTAGCAAAATAAGAAGTTAAGAATCCTAAAGCATTAGCTCTCATTAAATCTTCTTTCAATGATGAAATGTGTGTCCCTATGGAAAATGCTACAGATGCATGGTTTGCTTTGAGAACTTTTAAAGAATTCTTCAATGCTCAGCCTGAATGAAAGAAAGTTGATCTACAATTAAAATTGTTGCAACAAAAATTGACTGAAGGAGGTGATGTTATTGAATATGTCTCAAGACTTAAGAATATTAGGCAGGAAATCATTAATGTTGGTTTTCTAGTAGTAGGTGATAGTCTTATGGTCACAATTTTAATTGTTGGGCTTTCTTCTTCCTACACACATTTTTTGGAGACTCTACAATTAACTGGAAAGTTAGAGAAGCTAAAGTTTGATGAGCTTTGTTAAATGTTGACCCAACATGATAAAAACTTTGGGAAGAAAAAGAAAATTGGTGATGTCTTTTTCACAAAGGCCAGCACTGGTAAATCATCAACTGATAGTTCTCGAAGTAGAGGCAAAGGGAATTTCAATCAGAATCAAGCAGCACATAATGTACAAAGTCGAGGTCGAAGCCAAAGTAGAGGAAACAACTTTAACAGTGGCAATATTTCAGGCAGGAGTAATTTTCATCGCAGAGGAAACAATCAAGGAAGAGGACAACCTCAAAACAAAAGTCAAAGCAATGGTAGAGGACAATCTCGAGGAAGAGGAAGAGACTTAAGTCAAATTGTGTGTCGAAGATTTAATAAAGTTGGACATTATGCTGAAGATTGTCAAACCTCTCTTAATAAAATTCCCAAGTTTCATCACCACCCAGCACAATTTGCAAATTATCAAGATGATGATAACTCAGAATATGTTTTTACTTCTTCGCCAACATTACAACTTTCATCCCATGATTATGAAGATGTCTGGATCTTGGATTCAGGAGCAACTCAACACATGACTTGTCGACGTGATTTTTTTTGGAATTTTCAAGATTGTCGGCTTAATTCCATTTTTCTTGTAGATGATACAAAACATACTCCTTATGGAAAAGGAGCAGTTAAATTTTTTCTCCTTGGCATTGGAGAAAAAATGATTTCAAATGTATGGTATGTACCAACCTTTAAGAAACATTTTTTGCCTTTAGTCACAATTCGACAACCAAGACATCAAGTAATTATTGAATATGGCTTAGTTAAGATAAATTCAGTCAAACAGAGCTTGTAAACAGTGATGGCATGTTATGAAGATGTAAAACTGTTAAGGATGAAAGGGACAATTATTCCAAGGCATTCTGATTTTGCAGGGGTAATGGCTACAGGAATTTCACCTATATGATTGTGGCATGTAAGATATGGACATTTTAAATTTGATAGTCTTTCTCAATTGCAAAAACAAGGGATGGTTAAAGGACTTCCAACTTTCAAAAAGGAAAATACAAAATGTGAAGCTTGCATTTATGGAAAACAAGGTCGAGAAAGTTTTCCAACAAGTTCATGGCATGCAAACAAGTGGCTACAACTAGTTCACAGTGATGTTTGTGGACCACTATAGACTTCATTCGATGGTTGCAAATATTTCTTACTATTCATTGATGATTTCAGTAGAATTACTTGGGTTTATTTCTTAAAGCAAAAGTCAGAAGCATTTGAAAAGCTTAAAATTTTTCACCAACTTGTTGAAAATGAAGTCAAAGAAAAGATAGGTACTCTCAGGACAGATAATGGGGGAGAATTCACTTCAAATGAATTCAAAAATTACTGTAGCGATAATGGCATAAAACGACATCTTACCAATGTTTACACTCCATAACAAAATGGAGTAGTAGAAAGAATGAATCGTACCTTGTTAGGAATGGTGGGATCTATGTTAACTATTAAAAGGTTAAGTCCAACATATTAGGCAGAAGCAATTCGTATAATTATCTATTTAAGAAATAAATCTCCAACTTCTTCTTTAGATGGAATCACACCTTATGAAGCTTGGTTTGGTTTCAAACCTTGAGTTAAACATCTTAGAGTTTTTGGATCAGTCTGTTATGCTTTAGTTCTGAAAGGAAAACGAACTAAGCTTGACTCAAGAAGTTTGAAATGCACAATGATTGGCTATTCTAATGAGAAGAAAGGGTACTGTCTTTTGACCAATGGAAAATTTATTGTGAGTAGGGATGTAATTTTTTATGAAACAGAGAGCAAGAGTGCTAAAGAAATCAAAAGTCTTCTTCAAAAGTTAGAAATTAAATGCAGTCAAAGAAAAGGAAATATGCAAAGTCAACCAAATTCACCAAATTGGTATGAACTTGATTTTCAAAGATGATTAATCTAGTACATCTACTTCAACAACACCATCTGGATCTTCTAGCAGTTCATCCGCATCTCCAAGCAGTAGCAGTTCTTCTGACAGTGATTCTCCACCTCCAAAATCTCCAACTGAACGACGAACATTAGTTTATATTAATCCACTTTACAATGACGGTGACATTTCAAAATCTCAAACAAGTGAGCATCAACTACCAAAATGGGCAGTTCAACTTTTGAAAGATGTAAGGCCTGATGAATAGAATAAAACAGGAACAAGAAAGTCACACAGAAGTTAAGGAAATTTTGCCTTGACAACACATGATTTTACTGAACCTTCCACATACAACAAATCAGTGAAACATAAAGAATGGCAACAGGCTATGATTGAATAATATCGAGAAGTAATTGATAACAACACTTGGAAACTTGTTGATTGTCCTAAAAATATTAAACCCATAGGATGCAAATGGGTTTACCAAATTAAGTACAACCAAAAGGGCGAACTTGAAAAGTATAAAGCAAGACTTGTCGCTAAAGGTTTTCATAGCAAGAAGGTATTGATTATGACGAAAATTTTTCTCCTACAGCCAAATGGAACACCATCTAATTAACACTTGCATTGGCTACTTAGAAAGGATGGAAAGTTCATCAAATGGATCTGAAAAGTGCTTTTCTCAACGGGGATTTTAAGGAAGAAGTATATATGACACAACCACTAGGTTTTGAAATTGAAGGACAAGAACATAAAATCTGCAAACTAATCAAGGATTTATATGGGTTAAAACAAGCTCCCCGAGCTTGGTATGAAAAATGGATGAATACCTTAGGAAAGTTGGTTTTCACTGAAGTGAATATGATGATACTTTGTATGTGCAACAACATGGAAAATATCTGGTAATTCTTGTTATGTATGTAGATGATTTGATCATTATTGGAAACAATGATGATCATATTTCCCAAGTGAAAAAGGAGTTACATGCAGGTTTTAAGATGACATATTTGGGATTACTTCACTTCTATCTTGGACTTGAAGTCTTCCAATGTCCACATCATATTTTAATTTCTCAGAGTAAGTATGTAGCAGAGGTTCTTTAGTGATTTGGAATGCAAGATTGCAAGCCCATTCTTACCCCCATGGAGCAAAACTTGAAACTTTCAAAATTTGAAGGTGGGGAAAGGTGGATAGCAACTTGATTTATTTAACAAACACTCGCCCTGATCTATCTTATGCAGTCAATATTCTTTCATGTTTTATGTAAAAACCATGAGATAGCCACTGGAATGTAGCCAAAAGAGTTCTTCGATATATCCAAGGAACAAAAGATTTTGGTCTTCTTTACACAAAGACTAAAACTTCGTACTTGGTGGATATTCAGATGCTGACTTTGCTGGAAGTATTGATGATCGAGCATCAACATCAGGTTCTTTAATGAACATGGGGTTAGCAGCAGTATCTTGGAGTTGTAAGAAATAAGATACAATGGCCACTTCTTCAGCAGAAGCAAAGTACATTTCAGCATGGGAAGCAACATGTGAAATTGTTTGGTTGCGCAAAATTTTGTAGGGCTTGGGCATTTCTCAGGCAAAAGCTACATCATTATTCATTGACAGCCAAACAACCATCAAACTTGCCAAGAACCCAGTTTTTCATTCAAAGACAAAGCATGTGGACACCAAGTATCATCATATCAGATCTCTCATTGCCAAAGATGTCCTCAACCCAATTTATTGTCCTTCAGAAGATCAGATCTCCGACATTTTCACGAAACCACTTGGAAGAATAAAATTTACTAAGTTCAGGGATGAAATTGGTATCTGTTGTAATGTATCTTTGGATCATAGGGAGGAATGTTAGATGATCCAAAAATAAATATTATCATATGTTATTAAGTTAGAATAAAATAATTATTAATTTAAGATATTAAATTAATAATTATTAATCTAGAATATTTAATTATTTTATGGAAACATTTAGAATTAGTATATTGTTGTAAAAGATATGACTCTACAAATGTGTCATATCTTAGGCTCTATTTTAGGAGAGTTGTTAGTAAAATTGTTTGAATAGCTTTTATTGTAAGTGGACACTTGTTATTGCATAAGTGATCCATAATTAGAGGTAGTTAGGACATCGAGCTTATAAATAGCTCATTGCAAGAGTGTTTTGTGGCTCGGGTATAAACTCTTGCAAAATCAATATGTAATTGTTTTTTTTTTATTAATAAAATTACGTATCTGAGGACATTTCTACCATTAGAATCCCACCTCTGCCGACACCACCACCGGCTTCACCTCCATCACCTCCATCTTCACCCGTACCACCTCCACCACCACCATGATTCAATATGGTGAGCACAGTGAAGTTTCCTATGTTGAAAGGCTTCAGAAATGAGGATCCTGACCTACTCTAGTTCGTAGTGAAGGCTGTATGGGAAGCTCATGGTGTCACAAATGACCATATAAAAAAAGCAACATTGGTTAGTGCCTTGCAGAATCACGCGCTGACCTGGTATATTAAGCACTCCAAGGATTACCTGAATGCGAGAGTAGCAGAAATTGATGCAGAACTAAATAAGGAATTTAGTAGGCCTAAATCTGAAGTGCAGTCAATTATTGGATTCAAAGAAATCATGATGCTAGTAGGCAAGATGCCCTAGGAACTAGATTAGAGGTTGTAATGTATGATTTGCATAGCAAGTATGAATCTGACAGATGGACAGCATCGCGAATGGTTTGTAGCTTCGCTAGTACCACACCTAAGGCATGTGCTATCATAGCAGAAGATAATAACTCAAGTAGAGGCCCTATAGATTTCCATGAGACTACATGAGACCTCGATGCAAGATCCTAATCTGGGAGTTTAGCAAATTCATGCGTAGCTGAAGAATCTACGCCTTGAGATGCAAATATTGAAATAAGATAGGATGGTTCGACCAGAAGTGCACGAAGAAGTATGGTGCGTGAAATGCAAGAGTCAAGGTCATTATAAAGGAAACTACCCGGTCTTCACAAATTACCTTGTAGGAAGAGGACCAATGCCTCTAAGGCTGGAAGCTCAGCAGGACCGAGCACGGCGCTTGCTTTGTGGTGCACTACCTGTCAAGTAGTTGGAAAGCATACCACGGATAACTGCCACTTGTTATAGAAGTATACACAAACTCCGAAACAGTTAATCTGTAAGTTTTGTAGGTTGGTGGGACATGACGAGCGTACTTGTAGGAGCTATGAATTGATGATGGATAGAACTTCTGCCTATAGGGTTCAGGCCAAAACTCGGCCCCTTGATCAGAATGCAGGGGTGGCACGAATAGGATTTCAGGGGCGCGAAAGAGGTTGAGGTGGAGGAGGACCTGGTAGAGGTCGCAAACAGTTAATTTGCTACAATTGCGGAGGGCGAGGACACTATGCCTATGATTGCACTAATCTAAGGCACCCGTCATGCAAGTATTGCACATTGTTTGATCATGAGACAGAAGATTGTCCTACGCTAATAGCTAGGATCCATGACAAAGGAGCACTACCCGCTCCCCTGACTCAAAACCTGCAGATGATGAGGTCTTAGCCACGCGAGGAAGATCCAAACTTAAATATTGTGCTTCGAAGTGTAATCACGAAGGAAGATGATAAGGGGAAATAGCCCGAAGACAGTACCTATGTTCGTAAAGCCCCAGCGAAAGAAGCTAAGTTTGAATTGGAGCGTGCTCAGGAAACCTTCATGGAAGCTAAGAAGAGCTTCGCTGAGGCCTCCACTTCAGGAAGCAAAGATCAGTTTGAGCTAAAAGTGGATCCCTCCGTGCTCACAACTTTTTTGGAAACCTGTATGAAGTTACTACATGATAGTAAGGTTGTGAAAGGGTTATAAGAACTTATCAAAAAATTTGTTGGGACCGCACCAGGAGAACCACGCATCGTCTGGAAGGTCGAAAAACATAAAACAACAACGGGGCATGAAATGTGACTCACCGTGCGGATCAGAGAATACGAGATGGATGAAGTCATTCTGGATTTGGGATCAGATGCGAATGTTCTACCAAAGCAGACATTGGAGTGAATGGGAGACCCACACTGCAATGGTCTCCAATTCAGGTGACAATTGAAAACCAACAGAAAATCATACCCATGGGGTTATTGTAGGGAATAACTGTGGATATTGAGGCACTGGAAAATTTTGAAGTAATAGAGATTGTTGACAATAGTAATCCCTACCCTGCACTCTTGGGAATTGACTAGGCCAATGATATGAATGGGGTAATTAATCTGAAGAAGTGGAAGATGATCTTTGAGAAGAAGTCACTAAGCGTAATAATACCCCTAGATCCTGCTGAGGGATCTCGCTATAAGGAACTAGTCTATGACTATGAGAGTGATAATGATCTAGACTGCATCTACAAGATAACAATGTGAGACCAAGACTGGGTAAATCCCACCACGGATGGATGGATTACATGGGAGCGCGAGAGTTCCAGCACTTCGAATTCTGATGAAGAAGTAGAAGGATGGTAGAATCGGTTACATAAAGTAACTACATTGAATTGTAACATGATGACCCAGTCGCTGCACTGCGTGTCGATAGAAGTAAGATATCTACCTACTCATGATGGTCTAAATTAGGTAAATACCTTCTTGGATGCATTCAAAAGGGAGGTGCCATAAAAGCAACACTTCCAGGCCTTGGCCTAGGTACTGCATGCTATGCCCGCAAGATGGTGGGGTACGCACAAAGGAAGCTTTGATGATTGGCGCGAATGTAGAAGAATGATGCGAGTACAATTTGGGAAGACTAAGGTGTGACTGCTAGAAAAGTATGATGGGTAGTATGATCTGTGCACATGGATGTAGGTCTATGAAGAAAAGCCCCAACCTGAGTAGGTGCACCTGTACTCCGTGCTAAAGTACTTGGTCAATAAGCCTGTGTTGGGGGGTTGCATTTGCAGATGGCTTTTATTGTTCCAAGAATATGATTTTGAAGTTGTTGTGAAGCCTAGACGATTGAACGTGGGACCAGATCACATATCACGCATCGAGACAAGGGAGGAACCTACTAGTTTGGAGGAAGGATTAACTGACGTGCATCTCTTTGCTGTGTGCATTGCGGATGGACATTTTGAAGATATAATACACTTTCTAACAAATGCAACTACGCCAGAAGGATACTCTGTCCAATAGAAGAAGGAATTAGTGGTATGCGCAACAGACTTCTTTGTGACTATTGGGCATCTATACAAGATGGGGAATGTTGAAATATTGTGAAGGTATGTACTTGAGTTTTAACGAAGTAGCATCCTCGCGAATTCTCATGGGGGTGTCATGGGAGGACATTATGGAGGAAGAACAACCGTGCAGAAGATTCTACATGATAGGTTGTGGTTGCCAACCCTTCATTAGGATTCAAAAGCATATTGCAAGGCATGTGATGTATATCAACGGATAGGAAGGCCATTCTAGAGGGATGAAATGCTTTTGAATCCACAAATGACGTTGCAACCTTTCGAAAAGTGGTAAATAGATTTTGTAGGACCTATTAAACCACAAGGAAAGATAGGAATGAGGTATATTATCACTGCGACAGAGTATCTGACTCATTGGGCAGAAGCGTAGCTGGTGAAGGATTACATGGGCATGACTGCCGCAAAGTTTCTATTTGAACATGTACTGATGCGAATTGGATGTCCGAAGATCTTGATAAGTGATCGCAATACACACTTCCTGAATGAGATGATCAGCGTGCTAACAGGGGAATTTCAAGTGTATCACCAGAAGAGCACACCTTATCACCCACAAGTTAATGGGACAGTGGAGGCGTTCAGCATAGTTCCTGAAAACATGCTCACCAAGGTATGCAATGCATAGCGAAGTGATTGGGACCTACACATATCTGCAGTGTTATGGGTTTATCGGACAACATGCAAGAAACTGACAGGACAGACACCTTTTAGACTTGTCTATGGAGTGGAAGTTGTAATGCATATGGAATACATCGTACCTAGTCTACGCATAGTAGCACTCACAGGTATGACGGATTGCAGAGCCCTGGAGGAGAGGCTCGCACAGTTGGATGAGATTGAAGAAGAACGATTTGGTGTTGTTGTATGATAGTAAGTTTGATAAATTCCTAGGAAAGTTTAGGATGCACTGGTTAGGTCCATATATTATTAAGGATATTACCAACGGAGGCGCGATATAGCTAGTCAAGTTAAATGGAGAACCCTTCCAAGGAAAGGTGAGTGGAAGTCACTTGAAGCCATACACCAATGATCTGGTGATGTGACTATATGAAAGTGGCACAGTCTTAGTGCTCCACGCAGCTGAAAGGAGGCGTGGGACTATAAACCACTCTGCTCGGGTGATCCGAATTGGATCCATGAAAAATATCAGAGTTCTATGACTATTTCAAATCATGACAAACTTCAAAATCTTATGAACAACGAGCTATCAGAAAGGACCTCTGGACAATGGCAGTTTGTATCCAGCACCGAATAATGAGGACCTCGGTCAAAGCACGCTGACCGTTGGCCCATGGAGATTGCGCAGCAGCGCAAACTAGCAATTGGGAAGACCAGATTAGAGAACGGAGGCAAAGCGCTAATCACGCATTGCTGGGCAAAACCCCTCGAGAAGGAAAAGCCAGAAGCACTCGGTCACAAGGGAAATCAGAAAACCATGGGAAAAGTGCTAAAACAAAAGGCGGATACTGTGCTCCAAAACCGGCAGAATATAGGAGGCATTTCAAGCGGTAAGCAGATTTGTCAGAGGACCAAGTGATTCCACACACTGAGTGATGCGTGTCTAGCGGATGAGAGAGAAAACCACTCCCATCGCGAGCTAACATTCAAGCAAGTCAACCATGTGATAAAAGCAATAATCGTAGGATCTGGAGGCCCTAGATCTAACAACGGAGATTGCATCCGATAGGAGACCGGATTTTAGGGGAGAAATAAACAACGGAGCATAAAAGTTTGAAGTCCAATTTGACCGCTAAGCTGGCGGATGAATCATTTCAGAAAGTAACCGAAATAACTAACCTTTTGAGGAGGAGCTGGCGCTCAATTCATGAGAGGACAAGTGGCCACCCTACTAAGCATCATCTGTTAGAGTAGACTCAAATTGAGATCCTCTTTGAAAAAAATCTAATTAAAGACACAATAAAAGAAGGCCACCACTGGAAGCTAGACCAGGAGATGTAGCCTAGGAGGATTGGGTGAACTCCTTATTAAATTGTTGTGTTTTACATCTGCTTGTTGTGTTTCTCTTACTGTTTTCCAGTGTCTGTTTATTTTGTAATCTTATCGATCCATTGCCTAAGATAATAGACACACACACCAACACATGAGTCTGTAATACCTACATTAATAAACTAAGATCACTCACAAGTGATTTTCAGATCAAGTGGTATCAAAGCTTTAGGCTATTAAGGTTAGACAAGCTTGTGCTGGATTTAGTTGTTGAATGCTAACTAGACCAAAGCTCAAATTAGGAGAAGGAGAGTTGGTCGAAACTAATCCTAAGATTGGAAGAGTCTATCCTCAGAAGATAATGTCAGATGAAGGTTCTGTGGGGCTAGACCCTCAATTTATATATATTTTCCTAGCCATAAGGTCCATGGTACAAGAAATGTATAAGGACTGTAGAAAACATGAAGATGAAGATTCATCAGGCTCCAAACAAGATAAAGGAGAAGAAGAATCTCTCCTCCATGATTGCTCAAAAGGCAAAGGGAAAGAAGAAAGCTTTCTCACACCTCCTAATAAGCCCTTAACATAAATAGAAGACATCTTTAATTAAACTAGATGTTAAATTTGATTTACCAATATAGGATGGAGAGTTGAATGCAGAAAAGTTGGATAATTGGATCAGACAAATTGATGTTTATTGTAGAGTGTAGAGTATCGATTCAGATAAGAGAAAGATTTTGCTGGCCAGCCTACGCCTTGGAGGCACTGCCTTGGTTTGGTGGTGTTAGTGCTTGAAATTTCACCTCAGACTGAGAAAGGTAAACCTCAAGGCAACATCAAACCATTTAGCCTCGTAGCTAGCCCTACGGGGCAGGAGAAGGCTCTCTCCGGTCTATCTCGTAAAATCTTCAATAGATGAGAGGACCAATAAGGTAACACTGATATTAGGCTAGTAAACTGATCAAAAGGGTTGATTTGGGGTTTTTTGAGTTTTTGGTGGCAAATTGAGGAGAGGGCAATTTTGGGTGCGGGGATTGGACACAGTTTATGCAGGGGGTTCTTTGGGGCGAGGTAGGAGACAGTATTGATGCCTTTGATTGAGGTGGATGGTCAGGAATGAAAGGTGAAGAGCTAAAGAGAGCAAACAATAACTTTGAATTCTCTTTAGACAGTAGAAAACATTGAAATTAAACAAACTTAAAAAGCAGAGCATGGCAGGCATGAATTCTTACTTTAACACTTCATTTGTTTAATGTGCAGAAATAAAAGAAATGAAATGAGCCACATAACAAGCTTACAAGTACATTGAGAAACACACCATCAACACATGAGTCCACAAGAATCCCAAAGAGGACTGCAAAACCCTGGTCTTCCTTAGCCAAAAATTGCAGAGATACAGTGAATAATACAATGATAGCTTCTCCCTCAAGAGTCCAACCATGAAAATGAGCAAGAAAGTACATAATATAGATGATCTAACCTCTTTCCCTGCCTCCATGGGTCGAGCTCACTATCCTAGGAGCTGTTTCAACCACTTCTAAACTAAGCACTACAAACTAGGCAGTGAAAACAACTTGCCTCTATAAGCTAGGAAACCAATTCATTCATTTAATATTTACCCTTTTCATGAATGAATCTTCTAGAAATGTTACATAAGAGTAAAAGTGTCTAAAAATTACAATAATTACATCAAAGAGAATCATAATTCACCCCAAAAAGTCAAACTGGGTCAAACTGTGTTTTTCTGAGCTGTACAGTGCATTTTGGAAAAATTTGCCTGACGGGTCGTGCGCCCCTGCCTGACAGGTCGCGCGCCTTTGGAGCCAATTTTGGGGTACTTGAAGGTGTCCAAATTGGGCAAAAGTAGGCTTGTTGGAAAGGTCTGTGAGTCTACTTTCCAACCCAACTGGAATTTTTGAATTTGGAGTTCATTTTTCCTGTCAAAAATCAAATCTCCCAAGACTGCTTTTTGCAGTTCAAAAAAGTGGCAGAAAGTCATTTTTTGCTAGTTTTTTGACTTTCTGGAGGCCCAAAACTTCACCAAATCTCAAGTCCATCCATGAGCATGTGTAACTTTTCATGAAAAATCTGGAAATGCTGAGTTTTTGTCAAATGGAGTTGCCATGATGAAGGGTCGCGCGGGGGGTGAGACCCGTTAATGGGAAAAACCTGCAAATTGCCTGAAAATGCCAAAATTCACCCAAAATTCTCAAAATTTCTTGGGATTTGTGTTGTGGCTAGGCTACTTAGTGCCCTGATCCTTGAGTGAAGCCTCAGCCAAGATACAGAGGGGATTTGGCCTCTTTCTCCGTTTTAGTGCCTCGGTCAACCGCCTTTGAAACATCTTCATCTTTGCCTTGCACACATGCATTCTTGCCCAGTAATGGTTCTTCATGTTCCTTAGCAATTTCTTCTCTTGGTTGACCTTAGCCAACAGCCTCTCCAAGTGTGCATTTACCCGGATGAGCATGGACTCTCGGTCAGTGGGCAATGGGTCACCGGGTCTTCTTCGGTTCAAGATTCGGTCACTACGAATCCTCCATAGCTCATCAAGTGCTTGCTCATCTTCCAACTGTTTGTTGCGCTGCTCCAGGTATGTGATGGCCCATTGTGCACCCTCTAATCTCCTCTGCAAGGCATCATTTTCAGCTCTGAGATGCTGAATGATCTCCTTTGCCTCTCGGCTAGGAGAATTGGCCTCAAGATCAACAAGCTCAATATCTGGAACTCCTGATGGCCCCTCATCAATCATGGGCTACTTGACCCTCTGTGCTGCCTGTGCTGCTGAAGAGAGCGAGGCCCCTTCCACCTGATGTGGAGATAACACTCGCTGAGCTGATGATGAAGGCGAGACCCCTTCCACCTGCTCTAGAGATAATACTCGCCGAGCTGCTGCAAATAAGGCCCTCGGGCCTTTCTGATAGGTAACCAAAGGTGAGGAGCTGACATGTCTAGTGACAGGGATGTCATGCTACTGTGATGGTCCTCCCTCCTCATGAACAACCTCAGGATGTGGCGAGGATGGTGCTATGAAAAACTCACGAGAGATGAACTCCTCCCATGAGATGCACTGCTGAGCCAACTGATGCAATACTACAAGCTGAATCAAACCATAATGGTACAGGCTCCTATACTGCTGTGCCGGGCTCTTCCTCTGCAACATGGGCACCATCCTCTGAATGTTTTGATAGAAGAAAATAGGGATGTTCATCATCCTCACTCGGGTGAAGTGCATCAAGAGGCGAATATGGTATGAATATACTTGTGAAAATCTGCCCTCACAGGTAAAATAGTGCATGATGAGCCTCATCATGGGAGCATACTCGCTCCTGAGAAACCTGAATGGAAACACACCTGCCAAATGTCTCATGAATGGTGGCCGAACAAAAGGCTCAAAGTGAACACTATCCAGCACCTTGCGCTTATTCCACACCTCCCCAACATTAGGTATCCCTGTGGCATGTGAGATCACCTCGGGTGTCAAAGTGTAGTCCACCCCAGCAAGGTTGACATGTCCATCATGCAAGTGTAAAACAAAAAGGCGAGCCAACTCTCGGTGGTGCTGAATCTGAGAGATCCTCTCACAAAACTCATAGCAGGACATATACTGGAAACATGTGACTGCCATAGGACAAGCCTGTAACTCTGATAAAGAGGTGGGCTCCTCTCGCCTATGATGACCACCCTTTCCACCCTTATGGGGCCTCCTCTGTACCTCAATCTTTGAAGCTGATGACTGGTCATCACTTTGCTCATAGGTTTCGGTTTCTGACATTGTTTAAAGAGCAAAGTGGACAAACTGTGCTGCTGTTTCTGCCTGTAAAAAGATGATTTATATGCTGTTTCAAGGGGACAAGGAACATGAGGGAAATGTTAGGGGAGGGACATTTTTACAAGGAAAATGGGAATACATGTATACAACAGGGAATTTAGGGAAAAACACTGCAAATATCACTGCATATGCATCATTAAATAAATGTGTTTACATGGGTATTATGAGGGGTAGGGTTAGGGCTTGATTTTTTATTTTTTAGGGAAAGGGGGTAGGGTTTATTTTCTTTACAAGTTTAAAAGGGAAATTAATATGGACATACAGGGAAAATGAAATGGGAATGAGGAAAAATGATTACAAGGGAAAAAACCATTGAAACAGCAACAAACCCTAGCAAATTTTTACAAATTTAATATACAGCCATATGGAGCGTTTTCTCTTGCACAATTTGATCATTAAAAACACATTCATGATGTCCTTCAGACATAACCAGCAATCATTTCCAAGTTTGGAGAACCTACCTGAAGCAATTTGATGATTTGGCGGGTGCTTGAACAAATTTGCAAGAAGTTTGGAAGGGAGGTCGCTGACGGGTCGCGCGCCTCACCCAACGGGTCGCGTGCGCCTGACGGGTCGCGCCCGTTATGAAATTGCACTGCGGGAACCCCTCTGACAGGTCGCGCGCCTCTGACGGGTCGCGCGCCTGGCCTGATCGGTCGCGCGCCTGGCCTGATCGGTCGCGCTCCTTTCAAACGCCCAAATTCGCTCAACTTTCACTCCTTTCACTCAATCACTCGCCCAAACTCTCTTGCAAGTGTTTTGGATGCACAATGAGAGTAAAAGGAGGGAGATTGGGTCTTTATAGGTTTCATTTGAATAAATTTCATGCTCAAACCCACTTTCTAATGTTTCTCTTTGACACTTTATAAAACTGACTTTTTGGTTTCCTTTGTCCTGAAATTGACTCATTTAGTGCTTTGGCTTGATTCTTTTTGCAGGGAGATCATCTGAGGTATTTTGGCAAGGGGACCAGTGTTGCATACTGTCCGCTGAATTCTTTTGAAATTTCATCACTTTTTACAAAAATTTGAAAAATGACCTTGGCTTTAAAAACAGAGTTTTTAAATCCAAGGTGAAAATTAACTGTACAAGATAAGAAATTTCGAAGAAACATCTTTACAATCATCCCTCTAGCTTGCTAAGCACTTATTGACCTTCAGAAACATGACCTTGTAGACATTCTTGACCAAAACCCTAGACCTAGGAATTTGACCTCAAGACAAGACAAGACAAGCTTGAAAGAGCTTAATGACTGAAATGACCTGATCCAGCAAATGCCAAGAGGGGTATAAATACACCAGCTTCTCCATCAGGTTTATGGCATGCCTAATGGGATGCAAAAATTGACACTGATGAGACACCTACTTATGCAAATGCAAAGAGTTTTGATCGCTGATGGAGGGCTCAAGACCGACTCTAACATTGGCTCCAATGGGGATGGTAGCTCCTTGGAGGTACCAAGAACCTTAGACCTCTGGGAGAGCAGACCAGTGCTTTATTAACATTGGGCAATGGAGTCAACTTTTACACATGTGATCAAATTTGGACAATTTTATTTGACTTTGACATTTGACTGAAATTTAAACTAACTTTGACATAAACCGTCTCACTTTACGCAGAAAATAGACTGACTAAAACAAATTTAAAAACTCACACCAACTAATCACCACTTTCAGAATTATAGCCTTCACCTCGGGCCCCAAACTGAAGATGGGAGATCAGTTCACACTTGCTGCAAAATAAAAGTAAAATGGTAATTACAATGAGAGTGATTAGAGCAGAAAATGCTCAAGCATGATATCTTTTGAGCAGCCGGCCATTCACCGACCCACCGAGACATTCATCACCGTTCATTTCTTTGAGAAGAATAGCATTTGGACCACGGTATGCTGCAATTTTGTAGGGACCTTTCCACAAGTTGTCAAATTTTCCATGTTTCCCTTTGTCTTCATTTCGGGCATCCCATCTCAAAACAACATCATCTATCTAAAAATCATCTAATTTGGCCTTTTTGTCATAGATTTTATTTATGCGCTCCTGCAACTTAAGGGAATTTTGATGAACCTCCTCTCGTGTCTGCTGTAAATGAATCATTTGACTGATCCGCCGTTGCATAGGATCCTCCTCGCCACCAGCTTCTTGAAACAACTTGGCTACTGGAACACTAAGTGAAGTAGGAAACACTGCATCTACTCCATAAACCAGTTCAAAAGGTGACATACCAATTGACTTCTTTTGACTTACCCGATCAGCCCATAACGCATTTACTAACTTTTTGTGCCAGCTCTTCTTATTTATTTCCAGCAATTTCTTTATGATGTTCACTAGAGATTTGTTCGAAGATTCAGCCAGCCCATTACCTTGCGGATGGTAGGCGGTCAAATGCCCCAAGCTGATGTTATATTTATAGCAAAAATCAACCATTTTCTTCGATTTGAATGCTACTGCATTATCTGTAATCAACTTATGTGGACAGCCGAAACGTGACAATATGTTACTTTCAAGAAAAGAGATAATTACCGAGTCCGTGGCTTGCCGGGTGGGAATGGCTTCAATCCACTTTGTGAAGTAATCTGTGGCGGTCAAGATCCATCGATGCTGCCCGGAAGATGCTGGGTGGATTTCGCCAATAAAATCCAAGCCCCATTGCTGAAATGGTGCACTGATTTCAACGGGCTTGAGAGGCAACGGCTATAATTTCTACTTTCCCTGAAAAATTTGACATTCATGACAGCTCTTTACCGCTTTATACACATCAGAAAATAAAGAAGGCCAATAGAAACTAGCTCTCAAGATCTTATTAGCCGTGGTCTTCCAAAACAAGTGACCCCCACAGTCACCTTTATGAAAATCTTCTACTGTTGTCTTAGCTTCTTCTTCGACCAAACAGTTCAGCAATATGCCACTGGGATCCTTCCAATAAAGTGCTGATTTGATAATGCAAAATTTGGCAGCCTTTAGCTTCAATGTTCTAGCTTTGTTTCTAGGCATCCCAGGAGGTGAAGACAAATTTTGAAGCACATATACTATATCAGCATACCAAGGGGAAGACACAAAGATATCGGATACCTGTAGAGCTGAATTTTCTTCGTCTTCATCGGACAAGGCAGCAATCAAATTGATGTCAAGGACGTGGAGATTCGTTTCAGCCATCAACTTAGCAAGACCTTGACCTTTAATCAACTTGGTAGGCTTAATTTCTACATCATACTCTAATAGTGCAGCGATCCACTTACCCCTTCTTCCTTTCGGTTCCGTTTGTACTAAAACATCCTTAACAGCTGCATTGGGAACATATGCCAAAATATGAGAATTCAATATGTATACCCAGAAATCTTTCAAAGCTTTGATCAGCGCCAATGCTTGCTTCTCAATAATATTATAATTTAGCGCTCCGTCCCTTATGGTACGACTGAAAAAAGCGATGGGCCTCTCCACCCCATCTCTCTTTTGCATCAATACGGCTGCCAACGTATGCTCAGAAGAAAATGAAAATAGAATAAAATCCTGTGTATAATCTGGGCTAATCAAAGTTGGGGCTGAAGATAAGATTACCTTTATCAAATTAAAAGACTTTACTGCCTCTTCGGTCCATTTCAGCTCGCTGTCCTTCTTGAGCATGTTGGTTATCTCTCTAAGATGTTCGGTAAGATTGGGAATGAAGCGACGCAGCAAATTCAATTTTCCATTGAAAGACTGAATCTCTTTCTTGCTACGGGGCTGCTCTAATTGCTGAATTGCTTCCACTCGTGCAGGATCTATACGTATGCCATCTTTAGAAATGATATGGCCCAGCAGCTTGCCTTCGCTAATAGCAAAAAGGCTCTTCTTCGAATTCAATGAGATGCCATACTTTTTTCACTTTTGGAACACCTTGGTCAAATGAAACAAATGCTCTTCATCTAATTTAGAAAACACGGTTAGATCATCAAGATAAACAACCAAAAATACATCCTTCTCATTTACAAAGGCCATGTCCATTGCCCGCTGAAATGTGGCACCCGCGTTCTTCAATCCAAACGGCATCTTGGCATAATGAAATGTATCCCACGGAGTAGTAAATGCTGTCTTTTCATGGTCATCTTCATGTACCAAAATCTGATTATACCCGGAATAGCCATCAAGCAATGACATCCTTGATGCCCCCACTACCCGCTGCAATATATGGTCCATTTTGGGCAGCGGATAATTGTCCTTTAATGACACCTTGTTCAGATTTCTGAAGTCTATACACAAGCGAATTTCGCCGGTCTTCTTTCTCACGGGCACCAAGTTGGAAATCCAATCAGAAAACCGGATTGGCACTATGATTCCAGACTTATATAACCTGTTGACTTCCTTCTCAATCAATGGCAACAATTTAGGATTAATTCTTCTCAACTTTTTTCGGAAAGGCTTTTGATTTGGCTTTATGGGAATGGTATGCTGAATGATACTTGTGTCATAAGTTTTCAAATCTGAATAGTCCCATGCAAAAACATTAGAAAATGAAGACAATAATCTGATATACTCTTTCTTTACCTTTGGCGGCAATGCTTTCGAGAGCTTCACCATCTTTGGATTTTCGGCTGTCCCAAGATTGACATCTTCAACACCTTCGTCCGTTGGCCTCAAAGTTGGCTTGCGGGCCACATCATCTTGATCGAACAATTCTTCTAAAGGAATTAATCCTTTAGGAATGTAATTGTCCTTGAGATGCAACACATCCATCTGATTTACTCCTTCAGCTTCCGTGTCTATTGAAATGTCTTCGAATTTACCCTCAATTTGCAGAAAATCTTTGATTTCTTCGTCATCTTGGAAAACTTGCCAACACCTTTGATTATCTGGGACTGTAGGACGATGCTTTACATATATCTCAAATTTATTGCTGGAATTCATGGGTATTTTCAGATTACTTGCTGCCTTTGCCAATGCATCCGCAACACCATTTTGAATCCGGGGCACACATGTCAAAGTATGTTCTGAAAACCGCTTTAAGATATCTAGGACAGCATTCCGATATGCTCGCATACGAGGATGTTTGGCCTGAAATTCACCTTTCACTTGCTTGATAACCAACTCGGAGTCGCCATATACCGCTATCTTCTTTGCCTTTAACTTCCGAAGGATTTTCAGACCAGCAATCAGAGCTTCGTATTCCGCCTCATTATTTGAACAATCAAATGCCAATTTATATGAACATACCCGTACCTTGCTTGGAACTTGGTTTTGGACTGAAAATGGGCTTCGAATCCACACACTTATACCAGAACCATCGCTGCCCACTGCGCCATCAAAATCCATGGTCCAAAGACCATCCTCATCATCTTCTAAGTGCTGAAAATCTGATGTTGATGCATGCTCTGTTTGCTGCCCATTTGTTTCAGCAATTGGCCTTATGACAACAAACCTTTCTTCACTTTCCTTTCTCAAAACTTCTCTGAAATCTTCTGAAATGTCTGGTATATCTTCTACTTGAACTAACTGACTATCTACCTCATTGAAATTATCCGCAAACAAAACAAAAGATTCTAAATCTGTTTGTACATAATTTACAGGATGAGTGACTGGCTTTTCCTTACTAGTGATCATGTATTTCATCTTTTGTTCCCGATATAACTTCCTCATTTGACCGAAAACTGGAATTGTGGCATATGAAAAATCAAGCTGAAGTGTACCTTTGAGCTTGGCTCCCCATGATCTTGAAGGCAACATGCCGAACCGCGGAGGAATATCCGCCACCACCACATCCATCAAAACATTCTTCGCTGGAATTTGATCTAGACTCACCACCAAATCTTTGATCAAACCAATACATCTTACCCGGCTGGAATCAAATGAATACAAATCATGATACTTCCTTGTGATATCAAGTCCCAGCTTCTCCATAATCGTTTTCGGCATCAAATTATGCGAAGCTCCCGAGTCAAACATGGCATTGTGCAACACATACTCATGCAATCGCAAGCTGATATAAAATGGAGGAACATCACTTTCAGGAGACTCACCATTTAAAGCTGGCCCAAAAATCAACTCCGGTTGATCATCTTGTACATTCACCGTGTCTAGCATTGGATCAAAATTCAACATCTTGGAGAGTTGGCCTCGGTAGGTGCTATTCTTCATGATTTCTGTCAAAGGAATGGGTACTTTCAACTTTGCAATCTCATTCTCCAAACTGAAAACTGAAACCTTCTCACCTTCTTTAGCCGGATTATCTCTTTTTTCAGCTTTATCTTTTGGTGCATTTGATGGCTGATCCGTCTTAGCTGATGGTGATGATTGACTTGTTGAAGGACCGACTATGTCTTTTCCTTTTGCGTGTGGGGAAACCGAATCATTCTTTGATGAAGTATCTTTCCTTTTCTGAATGGGATTAATGGGAATAGACCGGTTTCTCAATTGTCTTTGCTGGCCTTGCTGGGCTGATAAAGCATGCAAATACCCTCTTTGACACTCTTCGGATTCTTCTTCAAGTATTGCATCATTTGACAAAATATAATGCTCATCTTGGGGAATGATGGAATTACTCACCAACTCATCTTCTTCTGTAATATAAGTGGGCATATCATTAGGAGTGAAGAAGTGATTTTCCTCTCCAACATTATCACCTTCATCCTCTGATTCTTGGCTAACAAAATTCTGCTGAAAAGGAGGTTTCATTTGCTGCTGAACTGCTGCCTCTTGTGCCTTTGTTTCACGCTGTTTGATCCTATATTGTTGCTGCTGACCTCTGAAATTTGGATTACGAATCTGCGTTTCCGGCTTGACAATCTGAACATTTTCAAATTCTCTTTTAAGCTGCTCAACCTCACGAAGAAGCTGATTTGAGGTGGACGCTTCCTCCTTGATTGTGACACGCTTTTCAGCCTTCATTCTTGCTCTTTTGTCATTCAAATTTGCCTCAACGCTGACAGCAATCTTCTGCATATCCTCCAAGGTAGGAGGATCTCTATCTCTCAATGAGTAGGCCATCTCCGGATCAAAACCATCCGGAAACTTAAGAAGTGCTGATTTTCTAGATGGCCTCAAATCATCGGGAATAGCATTATAAACTGTATTGAATCTGATTATGTAATCTTGAACAGACTCACCCGGATTACGTTTGAGATTATTGTATTCGACATTAATCTGAAGCGGATCTTTTCTGATTTCCCATCGATCTAA
Organism: Pinus tabuliformis; assembly: GCA_031772625.1. Taxonomy (NCBI): domain Eukaryota; kingdom Viridiplantae; phylum Streptophyta; class Pinopsida; order Pinales; family Pinaceae; genus Pinus; species Pinus tabuliformis. The sequence goes on along the minus strand of CM062819.1, from coordinate 61,459,182 downwards.
AAACTGATTCTGAAGTGCTTCCAAGGTGGCAATGCTATTAGCTGTCAACCCTCTGAACCATTTTCTAACTTCTCCTGCAAATGTTTGCACGAACAACCGCATGGTAACATCTTCTTCATCTAACTCATATAGATCAAAGAAAGTGGTCATTTTGTCGATGTGTTGCTGAGCGGTAATACTTTGTGGAGTGCCATCAAACATGGGAATTTTACTTTGATAATCAGCTGGCATATCATGAAGATTTGCAGGCAAAGCAAGTGGGGCAAACCGAGCAGCCATTGCTTTAGGAGGGGGAGTAGGATGAGTATGAGGAGGAGGAGCTATAATAGCAGGGACTATAATAAGAGGAGGTGTAGTTTGTGGAGTCGGGGGAGTCGGAGGGGTAGGAGAAGTAGGAGGGGTATGGGGTGTAGAAGGAGAACTGACTGTGGATTCAGGATAGGTGATTATAGGCGAAACTGAAACATAAGGAGGATAAGATTCTTCGTGAGCCGTGATAGTGGATCCAATATGATCAGAGATATTCTCAACAAAATCAGCAAGGGTAGTAGCTTGAATATGCGTCTGGAGATGTCTCAAGATGAAGTTTTCGACCAATTTGTTATGTTTCTCAAATTCAATAGCAGCTGCAAAATCAGGGTCAAGAACTAGAGAGTCGAGCGCACTTTCAGACTTGGCTTTAAACAGAGACAACTCAAAGCTTTCGTCAAAATCTAAATCTTCGAGATAATCAAAAATAGCTGGACATGAATGAGATTTGAAAATGGGTCTAGGATCTGTAGCCAGCTTGTTTTGCTCAAAAAGACTAGGAAAGAAAAACCATTCAGCCTATGAAAACTCTCAACCTATCATCAACGGCTCAGAGTTAACAATTATACTGGGATAAAGTGTCAATGAAGCGCTACGTTCACAAGCTCACAGAGATTGACTGAAGCAGCGTTTATCTACTAACGCTGATGTAAAACAAGAGTGTTTTCGAAGGCTACCTGGCGTAACTTCAGGCTCCGTCTAAGACTTATGAAATAACACGTCAATGAGCAAACGATTAGTTTGTTCTCCCCAGCGTAGTCGCCAGTAGGTTAGCGCTTGAAATTTCACCTCAGGCTGAGAAAGGTAAACCTCAAGGCAACATCAAACCATTTAGCCTCGTAGCTAGCCCTACGGGGCAGGAGAAGGCTCTCTTCGGTCTATCTCGTAAAATCTTCAATAGATGAGAGGACCAATAAGGTAACACTGATATTAGGCTAGTAAACTGATCAAAAGGGTTGATTTGGGGTTTTTTGGGTTTTTGGTGGCAAATTGAGGAGAGGGCAATTTTGGGTGCGGGGATTGGACACAGTTTCTGCAGGGGGTTCTTTGGGGCGAGGTAGGAGACAGTATTGATGCCTTTGATTGAGGTGGATGGTCAGGAATGAAAGGTGAAGAGCTAAAGAGAGAAAACAATAACTTTGAATTCTCTTTAGACAGTAGAAAACATTGAAATTAAACAAACTTAAAAAGCAGAGCATAGCAGGCATGAATTCTTACTTTAACACTTCATTTGTTTAATGTGCAGAAATAAAAGAAAGGAAATGAGTCACATAAAAAGCTTACAAGTACATTGAGAAACACACCATCAACACATGAGTCCACAAGAATCCCAAAGAGGACTGCAAAACCCTGGTCTTCCTTAGCCAAAAATTGCAGAGATACAGTGAATAATACAATGATAGCTTCTCCCTCAAGAGTCCAACCATGAAAATGAGCAAGAAAGTACATAATATAGATGATCTAACCTCTTTCCCTGCCTCCATGGGTCGAGCTCACTATCCTAGGAGCTGTTTCAACCACTTCTAAACTAAGCACTACAAACTAGGCAGTGAAAACAACTTGCCTCTATAAGCTAGGAAACCAATTCATTCATTTAATATTTACCCTTTTCATGAATGAATCTTCTAGAAATGTTACATAAGAGTAAAAGTGTCAAAAAAGTACAATAATTACATCAAAGAGAATCATAATTCACCCCAAAAAGTCAAACTGGGTCAAACTGCGTTTTTCTGAGCTGTACAGTGCATTTTGGAAAAATCTGCCTGACGGGTCGCGCGCCCTTGCCTGACGGGTGGCGCGCCTTTGGAGCCACTTTTGGGGCACTTTCAGGTGTCAAAATGGGGCAAAAGTAGGCTTGTTGGAAAGTTCTGTGAGTCTACTTTCCAACCCAACTGGAATTTTTGAATTTGGAGTTCATTTGCCCTGTCAAAAATCAAATCTCCCAAGACTGCTTTCTGCAGTTCAAAAAAGTGGCAGAAAGTCATTTTTTGCTAGTTTTTTGACTTTCTGGAGGCCCAAAACTTCACCAAATCTCAAGTCCATCCATGAGCATGTGTAACTTTGCATGAAAAATCTGGAAATGCTGAGTTTTTGTCAAATGGAGTTGCCATGATGAAGGGTCGCGCGGGGGGTGAGACCCGTTAATGGGAAAAACCTGCAAATTGCCTGAAAATGCCAAAATTCACCCAAAATTCTCAAAATTTCTTGGGATTTGTGCTGTGGCTAGGCTATTTAGTGCCTTGATCCTTGAGTGAAGCCTCTGCCAAGATACGGAGGGGATCTGGCCTCTTTCTCCGTTTTAGTGCCTCGGTCAACCGCCTTTGAAACATCTTCATCTTTGCCTTGCACACATGCATTCTTGCCCAGTAATGGTTCTTCATGTTCCTTAGCAATTTCTTCTCTTGGTTGGCCTTAGCCAACAGCCTCTCCAAGTGTGCATTTACCCGGATGAGCATGGACTCTCGGTCAGCGGGCAATGGGTCATCGGGTCTTCTTCGGTTCAAGATTCGGTCACTACGAATCCTCCATAGCTCATCAAGTGCTTGCTCATCTTCCAACTGTTTGTTGCACTGCTCCAGGTATGTGATGGTCCATTGTGCACCCTCTAATCTCCTCTGCAAGGCATCATTTTCAGCTCTGAGATGCTGAATGATCTCCTTTGCCTCTCGGCTAGGAGAACTGGCCTCAAGATCAACAAGCTCAATATCTGGAACTCCTGATGGCCCCTCATCAATCATGGGCTGCTTGCCCCTCTGTGCTGCCTGTGCTGCTGAAGAGGGTGAGGCCCCTTCCACCTGATGTGGAGATAACACTCGCTGAGCTGATGATGAAGGCGAGACCCCTTCCACCTGCTGTGGAGATAATACTCGCCGAGCTGCTGCAAATAAGGCCCTCGGGCCTTTCTGATAGGTAACCAAAGGCGAGGAGATGACATGTCTAGTGACAGGGATGTCATGCTGCTGTGGTGGTCCTCCCTCCTCATGAACAACCTCAGGATGTGGCGAGGATGGTGCTGTGAAAAACTCACGAGAGATGAACTCCTCCCATGAGATGCCCTGCTGAGCCAACTGATGCAATACTACAAGCTGAATCAAACCATAATGGTAGAGGTTCCTATACTGTTGTGCCGGGCTCTTCCTCTGCAACATGGGCACCATCCTCTGAATGTTCTGATAGAAGAAAACAGGGATGTTCATCATCCTCACTCGGGTGAAGTGCATCAAGAGGCGAATATGGTATGAATATACCTGTGAAAATCTGCCCTCACAGGTAAAATAGTGCATGATGAGCCTCATCATGGGAGCATACTCGCTCCTGAGAAACCTGAATGGAAACACACCTGCCAAATGTCTCATGAATGGTGGCCGGACAAAAGGCTCAAAGTGAACACTATCCAGCACCTTGCGCTTATTCCACACCTCCCCAACATTAGGTATCCCTGTGGCATGTGAGATCACCTCGGGTGTCAAAGTGAAGTCCACCCCGGAAAGGTTGACATGTCCATCATGCAAGTGTAAAACAAAAAGGCGAGCCAACTCTCGGTGGTGCTGAATCCGAGAGATCCTCTCACAAAACTCATAGCAGGACATATACTGGAAACATGTGACTGCCATAGGACAAACCTGTAACTCTGCTAAAGAGGTGGGCTCCTCTCGCCTATGATGACCACCCTTTCCACCCTTATGGGGCCTCCTCTGTACCTCAATCTCTGAAGCTGATGACTGGTCATCACTTTGCTCATAGGTTTCGGTTTCTGACATTGTTTAAAGAGCAAAGTGGACAAAATGTGCTCTTGTTTCTGCCTGTAAAAAGCTGATTTATATGCTGTTTCAAGGGGACAAGGAACATGAGAGAAATGTTAGGGGAGAGAAATTTTTACAAGGAAAATGGGAATACATGTATGCAACAGGGAATTTAGGGAAAAACACTGCAAATATCACTGCATATGCATCATTAAATACATGTGTTTACATGGGTATTATGAGGGGTAGGGTTAGGGCTTGATTTTTTATTTTTTAGGGAAAAGGGGTAGGGTTTATTTTCTTTACAAGTTTAAAAGGGAAATTAATATGGACATACAGGGAAAATGAAATGGGAATGAGGAAAAATGATTACAAGGGAAAAAACCATTGAAACAGCAACAAACCCTAGCAAATTTTTACAAATTTAATATACAGCCATATGGAGCATTTTCTCTTGCACAATTTGATCATTAAAAACACATTGATGATGTCCTTCAAACATAACAAGCAATCATTTCCAAGTTTGGAGAACCTACCTCAAGCAATTTGATGATTTGGAGGGTGCTTGAACAAATTTGCAAGAGGTTTGGAAGGGAGGTCACTAACGGGTCGCGCGCCTCACCCAACGGGCCGCGCACGCCTGACGGGTCTCGCCCATTATGAAATTGCACTGCGGGAACCCCTCTGACAGGTCACGCGCCTCTGACGGGTCGCGCGCCTGGCTTGACGGGTCGCGCGCCTGGCCTGACGGATCGCGCTCCTTTCAAACGCCCGAATTCGCTCAACTTTCACTCCTTTCACTCAATCACTCGCCCAAACTCTCTTGCAAGTGTTTTGGATGCACAATGAGAGTAAAAGGAGGGAGATTGGGTCTTTATAGGTTTCATTTGAATAAATTTCATGCTCAAACCCACTTTCTAATGTTTCTCTTTGACACTTTATAAAACTGACTTTTTGGTTTCCTTTGTCCTGAAATTGACTCATTTAGTGCTTTGGCTTGATTCTTTTTGCAGGGAGATCATCTGAGGTATTTTGGCAAGGGGACCAGGGTTGCATACTATCCGCTGAAGTCTTTTGAAATTTCATCACTTTTTACAAAAATTTGAAAAATGACCTTGGCTTTAAAAACAGAGTTTTTAAATCCAAGGTGAAAATTAACTGTACAAGATAAGAAATTTCGAAGAAACATCTTTACAATCATCCCTCTGGCTTGCTGAGCACTTATTGACCTTCAGAAACATGACCTTGTAGACATTCTTGACCAAAACCCTAGACCTAGGAATTTGACCTCAAGACAAGACAAGACAAGCTTGAAAGAGCTTAATGACTGAAATGACCTGATCCAGCAAATGCCAAGAGGGGTATAAATACACCAGCTTCTCCATCAGGTTTATGGCATGCCTAATGGGATGCAAAAATTGACACTGATGAGACACCTACTTATGCAAATGCAAAGAGTTTTGATCGCTGATGGAGGGCTCACGACCGACTCTAACAGGTGCGAAGGTAGGACCCAAGCTGACATGAAGTGACATGGTAAGACTCTTTCTGTATGGAGTGAATTTGTTTCGGCCATCAAAAAGCAGTTCTATCCACTGGCCTACATGAAGCAAGCCATGATGAGCTGGAAAACTCTTCGTCAGTTGAAAGGGCAAAGTGTACAAGGTTACACCCAAGAATTTAGGAAAAGAGAATTGATTCTAGGAATCTCATTAGACTCACCTGAGACTCCGTTGAACTACATCGGTGGTCTACACAGCTACATGAGGCACACTATCCTCATGTTTAATCCCACTAGTATAGATGAGGTATCTAGAAGCTAGAGGAAAGAATGGAAACCCAGAAGTTGGGGGATCATCCCAACCCACTACAAGCAAGAATAAGGAGAAAATAAAATAGAAATGGAAAGCAAGGAAGGAGAATACTACACAGAAAAGCAAGTCTTCATGCACTCACTGTAAGAAGGATGGGCATGATGATGAGCACTATTAGATTTTGCATTCGGAGCTAAGACATAAGAAGTTCGAAGGCAAGAAGAAGAATATTGCTGCTATTAAGAAAGATTTGGGGTCAGACTCAGGAGATGAAACAACCATTGCAGCCATAGGTATAAAAGGTAAGAATTCTAAAGCATCTACTAGTAATTCTACACATTATACTATTGATGAAGAAAATGAGAGAAAAGGACATGAGATTTTCCATATTCGAGTTATTTCCAAACATCAAAAGAATGATACATTGTTTGATAGTGGCTCACAAGTAAATTTAATTTCTGAAGCAATTGTAAAGAAGTTGGGATTACTAACAACACCTCACAAAATACCATACTCATTAGGTTGGTTAAATGACAAAGCACAACTACAAGTGACTAGGCAATGCAAACTCAAGTTTTCTTTTGGGTCAAAATTTGTAGATGAGGTTGATTTATACATAATTCCTTTGGATATATGTGGAATTGTTTTAGGAAGTCCTTACTTGTATGATAGAAAAGATATTTTCTATAGAGATGAGAACAAGTATCTACTCGTTAAAGATGGAATCGAATACTTTGTAAGAGCTCATAAGCTCAAGAATAATTACTCTCATAAACTCAGGGTAGATGAAACGAATGATAATTTCATGCAAACAATTTTTACTGATGGTTGTAAAGGAAAAGAAACCTGATAAAACCAATTTATTTGAGGGCTGTGATGCTAAATAGCAAGCTGATTTAGAAAAGGTTGTTTCAGAGTATGATATCTTGTTTCAAGAACCTAAAGTTCTACCACCCAAAAAGGAAATAGTGCATGAACTTAATTTGCAGCAAGATACTCCATTACCTAACACTGGAATGTAAAAGTTGTCCACTTTAGAGAATGCAAAAATCAAGAAGCAGGTGCAGGAGTTGCTCAAGAAGGGGTTCATCAAACCTAGCACATCACCATGTGGATCTCCAATCGTTTTGGTAAGAAAGAAAGATGGCTCGTGGAGAATGTGCATTGATTACTGACCACTGAATAAGATAACAATAAAAAATCGTTATCCCCTTCCTCACATAGATGATCTATTAGATCAATTGAAATAAGTTGTTTATTTTTCCAAGTTAGATTTGCATAGTGGATATCATAAAGTTAGAGTTGTAGAACAAGATGCATGGAAGACTGCTTTCAAAACAAAGAAGGGATTGTATGAGTGGTTGGTTATGCCTTTTGGCTTAACTAATGCTCCTGCTACTTTCATGAGAATAATGAATGATGTACTCAGACCTTTTCTTGATAATTTTTTTATTGTATATCTGGATGAAATTATGATATTTAGCAAAACATGGGAAGAACATTTAAAGTATGTTAAGCAGACACTAGATGTTTTGAAAGGAGAAATTTTTTATGTTAAACTCTCAAAATGTGAATTTGGCAAAACATCTTTGAATTATTTGGGACATATAGTGGGGGGTGGTGAATTGAAGATAGATCCCTCTAAGGTGGCAGTCATTGTAAAGTGGCCTAAAACCAAATCTGCTCCAGAAGTTAGGAGCTTCATAGGAGAAAAAAATATTGGAGAAAGTTCATTTCTAAATTTTCCTTAATTGCAGCTCCTTTACATGCTTTAACAAGATTGAACAAGGTGTTTCAGTGGGGAGGCAAACAACAAAAATCCTTCGACGCCTTGAAAGAAAAGATTAGTACAACAATAGTACTAGCACTACTTGATCTTCAAAAACCTTTTGAGATCTAAATGGATGTTAGTGACTATGCCATGGGAGCAGTGTTGATACAACACGGTAAACCCATATGTTATCATTCTGAGACATTTAATTCTGCAATAGTTAAATATCCTACATATGATAAAGAATTGTATGCATTAGTACAGAGTGTGAAAAAGTGGAAACATTACTTAATGGGCAAAGAGACAGTAATACATACTGATCATCAACCACTTCAATATCTATACTCCCAAAGTAAGTTGCAGCAATCAAGACACTATAGATGGATGGGTTTTCTACAACAGTTTCATTTAGTCATCAGATATAAAAACGGCATACACAATAAAGTTGCAGATATGTTATCTAGACCCATTATAAATGCATCTACTATACTTAAGCATAATTCTGTGTTACATGAGAGCTACATTGAACAATATTCTCAAGATATAGACTTTAAAGATGTATATGCAACTTTAAGTCAAGGAAAACGAGTAGAAGAATTGTATTATCATATTAAGGACTGACTCTTATATCATTGTGGGAAGTTATGCATTCCACAAACTGAAAGAGTAAAGATAATTCGAGAAGCACACACTTCTCTAATATCAAGTCACTTTTGGGTAAGTAAACAGTTGCACAACTGCAAAGGTTTTGTTATTGGACAAAAATGAATGAGACAGTTTCTAGATATGTAAGAGGGTGTGCCATGTGTGCTAAAAGCAAGCCCAACAATAGAAAACTAGGCTTATACACTCATCCTTGGGAAAGTGTTTCCATGGACTTTGTTGGAGGACTGCCTAAATCTAGGAAAGGTCATGATTATCTGTATGTTGTTGTGAATAGGTTCAACAAAATGTGTATTTTGATACCTTGTAATAAATAGATTACAGCTGAACAAACTGCAAAGCTGTTCTTTCAACATGTATGGGTTCATTTTGGATTACCAACTTCCATTATATCTGATCGAGACACCCGATCTGTGCGAAATTTTTGGTCAAGTCTGTGCGAACTAATGGAAACCAAACTGAAGAAAAGCACAGCTTTCCATCCACAAATTGATGGCCAGACAGAAGTAGTTAACAAGACAGTAATCCAATTACTCAGAGGATATTGCAGCAAACATCCTAAGCTTTGGGATGAACATTTGTGTTATGTGTAGCATGCTTACAACCGAGCCAAACATTCTTTTACACAGAGATCTCCTTTTGGGACCTGTTTTGGTTTTATACCTAGGTCACCCTTGGATTTTGTCTTTGGTAAGGACACAACAGTTGAGGGACACAGTGATGTGGACATGGAAACTAGGTTCATTGAACAAATCCAAGAGATCCACCAGGCAAGAACAGCTGGAAAAGAGCTAGGCCAAATACAAGGCAAGGCATGACAAGCATCGGATGGAGCATAGTTTCCAAGTTCGTGATCAAGTCTAGCTATATATCAACAAGGACAGGATGTAAGGTGAAGGTAAAAAGCTAAATCCTATCAGGTATGGACCTTTCAAGATACTTGAGAAAATTGGTGAGAATGCTTTTCGACTTGATCTACCAGCTTACATGCACATCTAATCAGTCGTAAATGCAGATAGCTTGAGACTATTTGAACCTTCACTAATTGAGGATCCCAAAGAAGAGAGTCAATTGCCTTCTATTGATGACCTACTACCTGAATATCTTAATGAATTGTAGGAAGACATAGTACTGGACAGGAAGGTGAGAACGACACCCAGGAGAGATGTTGAGTACCTCAGAGTTGGGCTTAAGGGTTCAAAGCTGACTAGTGCAAAGTGGATAGAGATTGGATAGGTAAGAAAGTTGTACCCTCACATAGTCGATGCTTGGAAATCAAATTTTGCTGGTCCAAAAGGTTTTTCAGTGGGAAGGTCAGGATCCAAATTGGATCCATGAAAACTATTATATTTCTATGACTGTTTCAAATCACGACAGACTTCAAAATATTATGAACAATGAGCTATCGGGAAGGACTTCTGGATAGTGGTAGTTTGTAGCCAGCATGTAACAACGAGGACCTCGGTCAAAGCGCATTGACCGTTGGCCCATGGAGACCGTGTAGTGGCGCAAACTATCAATTAGGAAGACTAGATCAAAAAATAGAGGTTGTTTCACTGGGAAAACCCCTCGAGAAGGAAAATCCCCAAGTGCTCGATCACAAGGGAAACTGGAAAACCATGGGAAAAGTGCTAAAACAAAAGGTGGGTCCCATGCTCCAAAATGGGCAGAATATCAGAGGCATTTCGAGCGGTAAGTAGATTTGTCAGATGACCAAGCGATTCCACACATTGAGTGATGCGTCTCCGACAGATGAGAGAGAAAATTGCTCCCATCATGGGCTAATGTTCGAGCAAGTCAACCGTGTAATAAAAGTGATAACTGTAGGATCTGGAGGCCACAGATCTAACGGTGGAGATTGCACCCAATGGGAGACCGGATTTGGAGGGAGAAATAAACTATGGAGCATAAAAGTTTGAAGTCTAATTTGACCGCTGAGTTGGGGGATGAATCATTTCACAAAGTAATCGAAATAATAAACCATTTGAGGAAGAGTGGGCACTTAGTTCATGAGAGGACAAGTGGCCACCTCCTGTGAAACGTTACACAGTGGACATGACACAGAAGCAAGGAATTCCAAGTGAACAGAGGCAGGCAAACTAAAGGGACGGAAGAGGAAGCGAACAATCAAGGGACGGGTTGGTTTTAAGCCACGAATAGACAGAGAACAGAGAAGGAGATGAAGGAGACAGAAGAGATAGAACAGAGAGTAAAGCAGGAAGCAGAGAATAGAATTCAAGCTGACCTGCAGCTAAGGCAGCATCGAGCAAATAGAACTGAGAAGGCTTGAGAGGTTCAAGCAATCCCTGTGAGGATATCTGTCAGGAACTGAGTACCAAATTGGACTCATCCCATCAAGACTAGTTTAGGTCGAGACTTAGTAAGGGGGAGTCTGTGTACTCTAGTGGCTTGGGGAATCCAAGTACCACCCTACTAAGCATTGACTGTTATAGGAGACTCAAATTGAGCTTCTCATTGTAAAAATTCTGCTTGAAGGCATAATAAAAGAAGGCCACCACTGAAAGCTGGACCAGGAGATGTAGCCCAGGAGAATTGGGTGAACTCCTTATTAAATTGTTGTGTTTCTCTTACTGTTTTCTAGTGTCTATTTATTTTTAAATCTTATCGATCCATTTTCCAAGATAATAGACACACAAACCAACACATGAGTCTATAATACCTACATTAATAAACTGAGATCACTCACAAGTGATTTTTAGATCACCCGGAACTGCACAATGTCAGGACTGTGTGCAATAGTGAAGTGTCACAAGGTCCGTGATAGCATGAAGATAGTTGCACTGGTGCGCAAGGTCTGCCGTAAAGTGACCGTTAAAGTCACTATTCACGATTTGATGGTTGGTTTGAAGCCAAATGGAGCGGGAAGCAGGCATTTAAGGTGAACTTTATGGGTTAGATTTTTGGAAATCTGCTGCCAATCTAGCATTAATGGACCAAATGTGGTGGGAACAGTCAAATTCAAATTCATAAGGCGCTATAAATTACAAATGGTTGTCTAGCAAAAAACACTTGGCAATTTGAGAACTGATTTGTTGCGTTCTCGAGTATTCACGAACCGAGACTTATTCGAGACTCTGAAAGTGAATTCATTGTTTGAGCAACTACCCGAGACATTGAAGGAATTGTAGAGTAGCGCTATGTCAACACTTGAAGAAGCCATGGACATAGGAGTAGTGACAGCTGAGGCAGTCGCATAGGAAATTGTGCAAGTGGAAGCCCCAGAGAGTGCCAGAATAATCGTTGAGGTCCCTAAATCATTGCACACACCGAAACCTAAGAAGGATAAGTAGGCCATGATCTTGGTGCCTGTCTCGCCCCAAAATCCACTAAGGACCAAGCTCACATTGTAGGAAAAGTGGAATGCCATTAATTTGGAGGCTGAAGAGGAGGAATTTGAAGAAATCCTGGTGGAGGAGGATGAGAGATGGAAGTTGAAACGCAGGGTGCAGACCCTATTACCTAGTTACCTGAATATGTGCCTCTACGAAAGGGTAAAGCCAAGGTGCCGAAGGATATATATGAGAGAAAGATCTCTCTGGAGACTCCACTACTCCCAAACGATATTATATTTGAGGGAACGCACTTGGGGCAGGTTCCTGTGTTGAAATTTGAAGATTGGGACCTCGCAAACCAAGAGAAGTTCCTGCATTTAGTGAATGAGAAGTTAATGCACCAGAAGATCAACACGATGAATGGAATGATTGAATTGGAGCAGTGCAAATGGCTCAGAGGTGTAGAGAAGGCCGGGTTGCTAAACCTACTCTGGGTGCCACATTACCACCGTGCCCCAGTGACCATCTTCATCATCAGGTGACTGCTTTGCTTTGTGCATGATGGGTGCTTGTGGCTGGAGGAGACCATCCCCATCATAAACCATCTGATTCACTAGATTACACAGCTACCTTGCTCAGGAGAGGACCCAACAAACATTTCAGAGGGAAAAGGTGGTGAGTTGGCCCTCGTAGAGGCAATGAAAAAGAAGTTTAATTTGGAGAAGAAGAAGCGAGGGTATGCCATCTCCAGCATCAAAAACCCTGTAGTCAAGTTCGTGACACAAACATTGGTAGGGAAGGTGATGTGGAAGTGCCACACAGATGAGGTTCCTACGCCAGTGGTTGCACTAGCAGTGCAATAAGCAGAAAGAGTCAAGCTCAACTGGGTGAACTACCTATGCGGTTAGTTTCTTGTGAACTATCGTGAGGCACAGGAGCAGGGCAAAACATTTCATTACACATGGCTCCTATTAGCAATCATACTAGTGCATGGGAATTGCCCAAATATAGCCAGTTCCATTCGGTTGCACCAAACCTTCGAAAGGCAATGAAGTATGCTTCGCTGTGGGCAACCAAGGATCCACAGAGGATAAAGGAGAGAAAGATATTTTGGATATTCATGGAGATGAATATCTGGATGGGGATCAATTGAAAGTCATGGTTATCGCCCACAGTCTACAACAGTTTTCAGAGCTTTACAAAGTTCAAATCAGACTTCCACCATGTCTTCATGAAGGCGCGGAAGGACCCAACGAAGACGTGGCATAATTTATCGTATTTGGCAACTAATGATATGATATTCATAGCCCTTAAGTCTTGGCCACCAGAGTGGCGCGCTCTAGTTGGCTCTGGGGTAGAAACAGATAAGTTTGTTGTGTAGCATAGGAAAGAAGAAACAAAACTTCAGACATCACAGTTGATTGAAAAGAGAAAGAAAGAAGAAGAAGAGGATAAGGCCTAGGAATTGAACGATGCTGTGAAGTTGGTGGAACAACAGCAGAAAATAACAGAAGACGAGCGTGAAGGAAAAAAGTCACCTTCACCCAAACCAGAGACCAACACAGAACAAGGTTGTACAAACCCACAGACAACGTCCACCCAGCTCAAGCGTATGTGACCATGAGAGCAAACCGTGCCTTGAAAGAAGACAAAAGCCTCATAGACTTCTTTTGACCCAATCACCCTCACTGAGGGGGATTTACATGATATTAGTGAAACGGTGAGGGATGTCACTGGAGAGGCCCTCCAGAAGTTTGAGGAACAACAACAGTTGGTATTGGGGGCTCTCCAGACAGAAGTACAAGAGTTGTAGGTGTGCACTCCATAGGCTGGCACAGTATCCACCACCCTCGCGGTCGGAAATTCAGCTGCCGAGGAACTCTTGCACAACAGGATGACCAACATGATAGTGCTACCAGATGGAACACTCACTACAGAGAAGGAGGCCGATAGGGCCACGATCAGTGGTTTGAAAGGCATTAGATTAAATATGGCCACACTCCCTCAAGAGACACTCTATCTCTTGCAAGACAGAGTCACCGCAAAACTTCGAGCCAAGGAGAGTCATGTTATACAGGTGATGAGCGAGTAGCGCATCAACATTGAGTAGTTGAGCCTGCAGCGCAACGAAGTAGTAGAGTAGAACAAACAGATAATTTAGGTCATCGTAGAAGCCTACCAAATGGTCCCAAAGTTGGCCATTCAAGTAGAGGAATCGGTGGAGGCACGCGTCCGTAAATTGGCCACAAGGGTGTACGACGCTAAAGAAGAGATGGCTCAGGTTTAGCTGGAGTTGAACCTGAAAATCGCAGAACTGCAGTTGAAGGCTCAACCTTCAACTCCATTGGAAATCAGGGAACAACGAATCACTGCTATTACAACAACAACAGTGGTGGTTGACAGCGCAGTGGCAGACTACATGCAACTGTTCGAGTAGTCATTCGAGGTCCTAACTACCCTGTAGGAGAACCCGAATGTATAACGCCTAGAGATAGAGGCGTGTGAGCTAACAAAAAAGTATGACGAAGTAAAAGGGATCGTGAATATGGTTTCCCTTACACAAAGGCTTGCAAGGATGCAGCAATCAACGGTGCTCAAGGAACAGGTGAATGTCACTCAGTGTAAGGAAGCAGTCTTAAAAGCACGCCTACAACCATGGATTGATGAGGCATATACAATTACAACCTCCATTGAATCAAAGCTCATGCAACTATAAGCAACTCAGCAGAGGATTTAGGGTAGTAGTTCAACAGCAGCGGTCACTGAACACTACGTCGAGGAAGTTCAGTAGGCATCCTCTCAGTGCTCTGTCTAAGTTGCAGTGATCCAAGTAGATCTGGGAGGTCTTTGTGCTAAGATCTTCACACCTATAGAGTGACTTGAGGACAAGTCATGATGTTTGTGTTGGGGGCCTCTTGGGTGCAAGATCCCCCAAGGACAGTTTTGGGGCTTAGAGCCCAATTTTGGTCCAATTTTGTAATTCCAATGTAAAGACTTCGCATTTTGTGGGCATGGAGCATATAGTTGTTAAGAAGTCATAGGGTTGTCTGCCCTTATTTTAATAATGTAATGTTGGTTGTAGAAGATCTACCCATGGTCTGCGGACCATGGGATTGTATAAATAGAACGAAGCTCTAAGTAGTCAAAGGAATCTAATCTAATACAATATGGAAAATCAATGGAGATGTATGTGAGATAGCTCTGAAGTGTAAGTCCAAGTTTTGGGTCGTCGCATAGGTAGAGGCTCTGCAGCTGAGTATGCAGAGGCCTAGTAGTCTATAGCTGAGTGCGCATACCCCTACAACTGAGTGTGCAAGGCGAGTCGAGCTTGTAATCATCTGGAAGTATTAATAAAGAGACGTTTCCTATAATTTCTATCTTATTTCGTATTGATTCATATGTTATATTAGGTATGAATTTCACTTCTAATGCTTATATGATGTGCGAATGTGTATAATTGTATTGGTTAAGTGAATGCAAGTCATAACCTCTATTTACGCGAAGCTAACTAAGATCTGATAATGAGATAAGTAAGATACTTAGCCTAGTTTGAGAGACAGCGTAGATCGCTGCGCTAGGAGTGCGAAAGGACTTCAACTCTTGGTTAGGGCTGCGCAAAAGTCGATTGTAACACTTCATGAAGGTACTAAAGGATAGAATAGAGCACAAAGAAACCTGCGTGAAGGCAGGAATAGTTGGAAATAACTGACATAATACCATCTCAAGGGTGCGGAAATTTGGTTCCAGCATCACCCCATATTGCTTCGAGTGAGACTTCAGTTCGTGCTCCACGGGCTAATCCTGAAAGGGCTAGTAGTGTAGGGATTTTTTTGGCTAACTAATGTTGAACCTTGGTTAGGCCCCCTCAAGCCAACACCCACATAGGAAGTTGAAGAGTCATGTAAGTCAAACAACCACGAGGGAAGTCAAAGAGTCACAAGGGTCAAGTTCACCCTTGGCTATATATACCCCTCATGTGTACATGCAAAGGAATTTTCACCTTGGCTCCTCCCAAACAACCTTGAGAGTCCGTAGTCTTTTCTTCAAGGAGCGAGTAGTGGCTCCAACGCCCCTTTATTGGGTTAGTGATGTAATGGTGTACAAATGTGTCTTGGAACTTTCTCTTAATTCAGAAGCCTATTAACAGGCCAACACATTTTCACACATGTATTGTATTCATTTGTAAGACTATTCTTTGGACACTTGTAATGCATGTTGCTTTAACCTGTATTAAGACAGTTGAACTATTTCGGTTGTTCCAGTACATAAGTTGTTGGAAATGTCTTGTATCAATTGTTAATGATGTCTTTCCCATGTGGACTATTCCGCCAGACAATTGACATATTCATTCCCGTAAACTTGTTATAACGGTCATCGCACTCATGTGGACTATTCCACTACGTGTTGTACATGTCATTTGTTCACTTTGTGTTTGTGATTGCCACATCCTTGTGGAATACTCTGACAGAAGCGACACATGTCCTGCTATGTTTTGTGTCTCTAATAGAGTTGGGACTATTCCCTTTTGACTTGAGACTCACTCTCACCCTCTCCCTCTACAGTGAAAGAACCTTGACACAAGCGACACTAAGCACTCACTAGGCATGTGAACATCATTGTTCAAAGATAAGGTAAACCACTCTCATGTGCTGACAAGCAAGAGCTAAGGAAAATCTTTGAGTATTGGAATTTGGGCCATCATACCGAATGGGCCTCCTACACCAAATTGTGTGAGGTCTAGTTGGCACTTCATACTGGGGAGATCCCCTGAATGTTGGCAGGTCTAACACCGTCAACACAAACCTTAAGATGAAAGTGAATAAGAGTAGATTTCTTCCTTACAAGGTGTCATCGTACCTGTTGTAGCTGCTACAACCCTCTCCAAAAATTTTCCTATATTTAAATTTTGGAGCCCCTTAATGACATGTGAACTTTTGATAAAAGTCATTGAGTTCATCCTTCGGCATGCTTTAAAATTGTTCAAGTGTTCTCTTAGAAATCCTAATTGTCGTATTTTATGCACTCACAAGTCTAAGTGTCATTCCATTCACATGCACAATTTCAATATAGGTTAAGTGCACTTCATAATTATAGCGTTGCGCACTCCTTTCCAGTAGTAGTTGTGCAATCCTTGCTAATAGACATTACACACTCTTAATTTATAGTCACTGTTGTGCAGTTCCTAAGTATAGTGACAATGTATTTACCGGAGGAAGTCACTGCACACTTCTTGCTAACAGTGACTTCACACTCTTTGTTTCCAATTGATGCACACTCCTTGTGGTTAGTGAATGTGTACTCCCCTAAATTAGCTTTGTCACAAGTGGCAATTAACTTATTCTTATCTCCTAGTTTCCGACCATGTGTTGAGCACACTCACAAACCCAGACCCTAAATACATGTGTGCTCTTATTATATAAGGATTCTAGCCTAAATATCATTCTCACATTTACCATTTACTTTTAGCTCTATGCATTCCTTGGGCACTAGGATCTTTCTTGATTATAAGTATGATACTTTCTAGGTAAGTTTCTCAACTATCTCTTTTGCTTGTTTTAACTTTTTAATGTGTCACTTTTGCTAATTTTAGCTCTCACATGTGTCATTTCTCTTTCTCATGTGTCATCTCTAGGGTCTCTTCATATTCCATGACCTTTCACATTCTAGTTATTATTGTTATTATATACGAATGCATGCATGGTTCTTTTTCATGTTCATGTATAACACTTAGGTATTTTCAAGTCGAGCTTTGACTCTGTTGAGCAAGAAAGAAACCAACCCAAAGGTAAAACTAATGACAAAGAGAAAGGTAAAGCACCTGAATCTACTCACTATGTTGTGGCACACTTTAATATTGGAGTAAATGAAGACTTATTTAATGCTTCACTTTCTTCTTGGAAAAATGATTGGTTGCTTGATTCAGGAGCAACTTGCCACATGACTTTTAAAAGAGATTGTTTTGAAGAATTTACTGACAATGTTGATGGAGCAGCATACTTTGTAGACAAATCAAAACTCAAGCCATCAGGGCTTGGCACAATCAGGCTTAAATTGCATGGTCTTCCAGACTTTCTTCTACATCATGTTTTATATCTCCTGCAGCTAAAGAGAAACGTGTTGTCCTTGGTCCACATCTGCCAGCAAGGACACTCCATTCATATGTTCGATGGCAAGCTTGAGGTGATAAAAGCATTAGACCACTCACTTGTCAAAATGGGGATAGAAGAAGAAAGGCTTCTCAAGATGCAGGGTACCTCTGCTTGTGCACAAAATTTCTTATACAATTCTTATTATGAAGAACGTACATTACCATCAAGTTTATCATGGCATACTACATTTGGAAACTTGAACTATGACAGCCTCCGTTTGTTGAAGAAAAATGGTGTTACTGGTTTGCCTACAATTCCTAGGAAACGTAAGCAATGTGATGCTTGCATTCTAGGAAAGCATGGCAAACAGTCTTTTCATGATTCACATTCCAGAGCGCATAGAAAAATTGAACTCATTCATTCAGATTTATGTGGTCCAATGCTTGTTCCTTTTGCAAATGGAAATAAATATATGATGACATTTATTGATGACTACACCAGAATGTGTTGGGTTTATTTACTGAAGAACAAATCTGATTCTTTTCAAACATTCAAGAACTTTCATAAATGGATTGAAAATGATGCACAATCTCATATTGGCTCTATTCGCACTCATAATGGAAAAGAATACACTTCAAATGAATTTGAAAACTATCTTCACCTACATGGGATCAAACATCAAACAACTGTACCTTATAATCCCCAACAGAATGTACTAGTTGAAAGAATGAATAGGACAATCTTAAATATGGTGCGCTCCATGATGTTTTTCAAAAATGTAAAATTTATGTTTTGGGCTGATGCAGTTCTATGTGTTGTATATGTAAAGAATAGATGTCCATCTAATGCTATTAGAAACAAAACTCCTTATGAAATGTGGTATGGGCACATTCCTTTGGTAAAGCATCTCAGGGTCTTTGGTTACACAGGTTATGCCTTGATACCAAAGGTACATAGAAACAAACTTGGTGTAAGAAGTCATAATTGTATCTTCCTGGGGTATTCAAACACCTCCAAAGCATATTGTTCTGACCCAATGTCATCCTCTCAACAAGAAAGCCCTTCTTCACCTCATGAAAAGCTTAGATCACCCAACACTATGATGTTACACCAAGAAACCAGCAGCACTTCCTTACAAGATACAAAATTCTAGCCTCTGGATCTCTGGGATGAGGGATCCATATATAAATGTTTGCAAGGGGGGTGAGTCAGCTTTTGAGATTTGATTAGTGTCCTCTCTCTGACAGTTCTTGATTCCACTTGGAGATTGATGATATCTTACTCATCCCTGGGCGAAGGCAGAGAGGCAAGTGTCACAGGAGAAGTTTCTGGAAGATTCCATGATCCTCCACCTCACATATTGACCCTGCCATTTGTCCACTCTCGCCCATCGCACCCCATAGAAGGGATTTTCAGTATGCATCGCACCTCCCATGTGAATTTAGGTGGGATGCAGTGCACTTTGACCATGGAGCATGTGAGATGGTCCAATTTTGAACAGTTCTGAGTAGTTTTTCATGGAGAACTGCTGGGAGATGCTATAATTAGTTGACCTTGTTCTTTTAGGGGTTGGAACAACACTTTTAGGGACTTAGGAGCCCTTAGTTTATGGACATTTATGATTGGGGTTGCAGTGCCCAAAAATGTCTATAACAGTTGCCCCCTAAAGCATGAGGTCGTTAATCTTTTGATGTCGGGTGAAATGCTTTATCATGAGGATCCGAAGTTTTTTCAAGCTGGAAGGCGACCTGTAATAAGATACAATACAATACATTATCTTCATAATATTTTTATGATCTAGCTGAGGCGGGCATTCCCATGCTCAACTTTATAAATTCATTTTCATGTACATAAGATAGATAATCGTCTAAGTGCAGACTGATGATTCTGGTAGAGCCATCATCCCTTGGATTGGATGATTATCTATGCAGTAATGATGTACATTTGATGTCTTTATTTTCATGAATATATATCACAGCCCGGATGGATGAAACTAGATCTGGGGTCTTCAATCTCGTTCGATCTTCACTCAAAGTACAATTCGATCCATGTCAGAGATGTTCTGGAGTCAAACATGGAAAGACATCGCCTGATTACTAGCCAATGATGTAAGTTGTTAACAGGCGCGAGAGGAATCACTGATAATGATGATGACCCTCAAGTTACTACACTACAATTCATGTGGTGTGAATAAAGGGACTTGGCATCGAACACCACGCAAAATCTTTCTATCGGAGGCCATTGATGCAAACCTGTCGCCGGAAGTGAGAAACTTGCCATTGAGGCATGCAAGCTTCAAAGTACTAAAATGGTTGTTCCTAGATCGACTTCTTGGATAATGAGCTGATGTCGACAAGAAGCAATCCGTCATAGGAGGGCCTTAGTGAATCCCACATCAATGACATGGAACAGAGCAAATGATTTTAATGGAGGTAAAAACGATTTGATGAGATAAGGTTCAGGGTGGCGGTCATGAAAGGATGGAGCATAAATGTATTGCAATGGATGAGACACAGGTGAATTCTCTAAGCGAATTCTCTTGAACATATCAGCGACACTGACATGATGGAATGGTAGCGTTAACCCCAAATATGGATGGTGTGATGGACCCATGGTGATATGACCAGTGAACGGAACAACCCAACCCGACTCGGATGCGCAGTGAAAGTGTCATGTTCAAGAGCAACTTGCTACCAATAAATTTTTTTCAAGTTTTCTTCCCGATTTTTCCCCAATCATTGCTGACCAGTACCTCTTTATTTTTGTCAAGCTTGAGGAGGATAACATATGCTTGTTCTATAATTTTCCCTTCGGGCAAACCCATCGCTATGTTTTAACGAGCCTAGCGATAGTGAAACTCATTCTTGTCTGTATGGACAAGTTTGTCGTTGTTCAGTTTTAACGAGTTTAACGACAAAGATAACTTGGTCCTTTTCAATTTTAGAGAGTCTGAAAAGGGACGTAAAGAAAACTCCGATAATCCTTTTTCGTCATATAATCCCTTAAGTCCGAAAAAGTATAAAATAATACAGAAGGGATGAATTTTCGGTAATTTTAACGAGCCGAACAAAACAAGCGCTCGATCGTTTTGTGTAATAATCCCTCAGGTCCAAAAAGATTAAAATCTAAAGGAGGGATAGCACTTCCGGTCACTTTAACGAGCTGGAGAGGCCAACTGCTCGACAATCTTTTCATATTTTACGAGTCAGATGAAAAGAGCTTAAAGGAGACTCGTTTTTCGAGGAACAAGTGATAAATTTGGGTAGTAGCTAATTCTAGGTAAGGTTTGGAATTTTCCAATCACGGTAGTGTCACAAGGATGGCTAACAAGATCACTCTTCACAGTTGTTCCTCAAAAAAGGGTAAACAATCAAATGGAGGTGAATGATCGGCCAAAATAGAGTGGAGGTGATGATGAGAACACGACCAAGGCTTCAAAGGCTGATGATAATGCATTCACGATGGTTATTTACCGGAAATTGGTTCATTTTTAATGAGCTTAAACTCTGGGGGAACATTTGCTCATTGCTTATGTTTATTTTTTAACGAGCTTGAATTCCCTGTTAAAACTGCTCGATCGAGTCATATAATAAGGATGTCTCATTTACAATGGCATTTTTTCAAAGCTTTGTCCCGAATCCTTTCTTTATGCAAGTTAGGAAACGACCAATCCTACGAGTTTAAAGGGTTAGAGGACCTACAAATTTAAAAAATAAATGGTCGCTCTTCGCTTGCAGGCCAAAAGGTTTGCATGACCCTGGGTATAGTGAAAAATTTCCAGGTTACCAAAGACTTTTCTATCCATACTTCAGACAAAACACTTCCTCGGCGATGTCTACCGAAATAAACAAAGGCGAATTGCGCAATTGGCTCCACTCACATAACTTTGACGAAGGAATCTTATCCCAGTTTAATCTCATACACTAGTCATATATCCTTCGCGGAAACCTACTCTATACCCAAGGTTTTCCTATCGAAACAGGCTAGGGTGCATGCCGCCTAGGTTTCAGTCATGTCCTCCGAAGCACTCGTGCTCATCAGGTGGACGGACTGGGGATTGATGAGACATTCCTTGCATGAAAATACCATTCAGGGCTGGTATTTGACTATTTGCTATGTGTGAATCGGGGAATGAAAGCTGGTCTACGAGCTTGACCACTCTTCCTTCATGCGGAAAACACATTACTCTAAAGAGTGAGGAGACAATGGCTCCCATGCAATAAATATAGTCGCGTCCAAGGAGTAGATTATAATCCAAGGGTCCTTGGACTACCATTAAGTTCATGTGAATGGTTTTCCTTCTCAATGTTATCGACACATTGGGAAGGATCCCTAACGGTCGACTAGTTCCTTTGTCAAAGCCTATTAGATTTCTCATTTCAGGAAAAAGCGATGGTGAACCTAGCACTTTCCAAGTAGTTGAGGAAAGGATACTCACAGAAGCCCCTTCATCTATGATGGTACCAGCCATGACCATTCTATATATATGAGCAATGATTCGAAATGGTACACTAGCCGGTAAACGGGGTCTGCCTAGTAGATTCCAATCGAAAGAAACAACTAGGTTGCTTGGAGGTGGGACCGAATAGACAGCTGGATACGACTTTGACGAACTTCCTTCCTGCAGTAAAGGAGCGGGTAGACTACCCCCATGTTCGTCGGAGTCTGTGCTTACGAAGAGAATTTGAATGGTGTCGTTCTTGTTCTCTCCGATGACTGTATCATCTGAAGATGGACCTTCTGAAGGCAAGATCGGGTCAAATTCCGCCTCGACCTTTTGGCTTTAGTCTGGTGTGGATTCAGAGGGTTCGTCTTCAATGATAGACACTTCGGCTGACCACAATGGCGTGTCAGCCAGATTTTCAACTAGTGACGGACTCGGCAAGAGCTTCTTACATCTAGGAGGAATTCGTAACGGTGAAACCGGGCGGTCGTCCAAACTCTTTTAGCCTCGTCTAAGAAGGGACAACGGTGGATGGCGTGATTTCCTTCACACAGTTTACAAGGAAACTTACATTTTCCTTTTTGTCCAGGGGCTTCACTTTCACTAGTTGACGGTGTATTCTCAACATGATCATCAGAGGTTGATGACACCAGATTGTGCAAACGGGGAGACCAGTCCCTTAGGATCTAAGGGATGCAAGGACAATATCTATGATAGTGATCTCCTTTGCAAATGACACATGGCGATTTAGGCCTGGATGGTGCAGTGTGTGGATTTTCACTAGATGATGCCTGGTTTCCCCTTTTCGCCTTTGGCTCCTTCTTCTCCTCAGTTACTTGATTTTTGGCTTTACCAGCTTCATCAAGCAAAGAGGAAGGAGGAGAGGGAGAATTGGACGAAGTAGAAGGTTGGGTGGTAACTTTGGTATCGTTTAGTTGCTAACTTTATTATTCAAGAATCACGGTGTTTTGAACGACAGAGGTCGAGAAGAGCCATACGGGCAAGCCGATTGTCAATCCTGGAAGCGACAATGTGCTCATATGGGGTGCACCAACATCTCCCCAAGAGAGGACTAGGATTTTCTCCAAGGGGGAATCCTTGGTTGGTGGACTCCATTTTTCTCAACCTAAGACCAATGTAGGAAAGGTGATGTTTATTCCGATTAAAATAAATTTTAGACGCTTTGACACAACTTGTTTTTTCAATTTTTAAGAGTTGAGAAAAAACAAAAGATGACTCTACTCACCTTCGATTTTTAATGAGCTTGAAGTGACAAGTTCTCAGATGGACCTTTTCCTTTAAGGAGTCTGAAAAGGAATGAAAGAGACTACTCTGGAAATCTAGACAGAGGGATTACCAAACCAATCACAAAATTGCAGAATATTTTTTACGGTATGGCAATCAATCTTCCCGAATGCTGTGTTCAGTGCATTGCGATCGATAGGGTGGCAGACACGACTTCCTATGGATAAAGGATAAAGCCTATTGTGGTCTCCCAATATATACTCGATGGTACGTGGGAGCACATGTCTGTACTGGCACTTATTGTCTCAAAGTGGAGGAATCACCCAACCAACAATGAAAACAACAGTTACCAGGCTTTACGACACTGGAATACGTCTCTAGCCTAGACTTCTAAATGTTGTGTGTTAGGTTCCAAAGCGTTTTTTAGATTCATTAAATTTGTTTTACAGTTGATCTTTCTTAAGAAATTTTCCTTTTAGGTTCACCGCGTGATGTAGATATACAATTCCTAAAATGCAATCTAAGATGATAAACAATCATTTAATCTTCTTTTTTGCAATGAAAATCCTAGCTACTAAGGAAAGAGAGATGATATTCTTTCAACATAGAGCAGAGAGCACGCACTATATGCATTGTCCTAAATCAAACCAACAAATAGTCTAAATGCAAATTCACATGCATTTATTTGTTTTCAGCCTTCTTAATGTGTGAATGATAAAAAGAAAGCTAAGCGCAAATCTAAATTATTTTTCAAAGCAACATTACTAACAAGTTTCTTTTCAAGACAAAATGAAGACAATGACAACACTTCGTTATTTGGAATTGAAAACTTGCTTTTGACACTTGAAAATCTACTAATTCAAATCAAATACAAGAGTAACAATGTAATCGACTATCAAGAACAATCGGATTCTTTTCTATGACTGAAAACGACACTTGCGACACTTCCAGATCAAGAAACGACAATTCAATTACGCTACTTCTTTATAAAAGAGAATTGAAAATGGATCACAATACATAAAAACATTTACAGTTCTTTGCACAATAGAGGCGGAATAATGGCAAGGAAGGGGGTTTCCAATAGAGGTATACTGACTACAAAAAGCAAAACTCCTGAATAGAGCTGAAAAGAGTGAAAAAACCAAAGTCTGAAGGAAAAATTAGCCCTTTCTAATTAGCGCACCTGTTACACAGGGATTCCAGTATGCATCCCACCTACAACACATGGGAAGTGCAATGCATATTGATATCCTTGAAGAGAGGGTGCGATGGTATAGTGCGAGACTTTTGATCCAGTTCTTGATCACAGTTTGCAGTGCAGTTCAGGGATTTTGGCCGAGAAAGTGGTAATCAGTAAATAAATCACAGGGGTAGATCTAAGGAGGTTACTAGAGCCAGCATAAGGGAAATTAGAGAGCTTGTAAATCGATTGTTCAGTTCATAAACAAAACCTGGAGATAGACTGAAGCAGCATTGATCTACTTTGCACTTGCATAGCAAATGCAGTTCGAAGGCTAGTTGGCTTGACTTTAGGCTCCGTCTGTAAGTTTATAAAGCAAACAAATATAGACAAACAAACAATCTATTTGCTCCCCAGTGGAGTCGCTATTTTGTTATCGAGAAATCTAGTGTCTATGCAGAGCTGCTAGTCCCACTAAGGTTGGTAGCTACCTTAGAAACAAACAAACTAAAACCACTTTCGTTTTCCTTTACGAGAGATGGATAAGAGGGGAAAGAAGGAGACCAACCTCTGTCTTTCGCTTGGTTCCTTGCTTGATTCCTCTCCCTTCTGATAGACCTTTGCCGCTTGATTCCTCGTTTACCCAACTTCAAAGAGTACTTGTAGAATCAAAGCAGCATAACACTATCCAAGAACAAAGATATATTATCATAAACAATATAGGATCAGATATATATTGACCACACAAATGCATATATCATCAATCATAAAAGAATGTGGAGGAAAACTTGAATAGCTTTATTAATAATCAAGAATAGCAAAGAGGATTACAACCAATTGTTCTAACCCAGTGTCATCCTCTCAGCAAGAAAGCCCTTATTCACCTCATGAAAATCTTAGATCACCCAACACTATGATGTTACACCAAGAAACCAGTAGCACTTCCTTACAAGATACAAAATTCCATCCTCTGGATCTCTGGGATGAGGGATCCATATATAGATGTTTGCAAGGGGGGTGAGTTAGCTTTTGAGATTTGATTAGTGTCCTCTCTCTGATAGTTCTTGATTCCACTTGGAGATTGATGATCTATTACTCATCCTTGGGCGAATGTAGAGAGGCAAGTGTCACAGGGGAAGTTTCTGGAAGATTCCATGATCCTCCACCTCATAGATTGACCCTGCCATTTGTCCACTCTCGCCCATCGCACCCCATAGAAGGGCTTTTCAGTATGCATCGCACCTCCCATGTGCATTTAGGTGGGATGCAGTGCACTTTGACCATGGAGCAGGTGAGATGGTCCAGTTTTGACCAGTTTTGAGTAGTTTTTTGTCGAGAACTTCTGGGAGATGTTGTAGTCAGTTGACCTTGTTCTTTTAGGGACTTAGGAGCCCTTGGTTTATGGACATTTATGATTGGGGTTGCAGTGCCCAAAAATGTCTATAACAGCTACCATCTAAACACTCTTTGCCCTAGCAGCTCAGAACGGTTGGAAAGTCCAGCAAATGGATGTAAAAATTGCTTTCTTGAGTGGAGGTCTAAAAGAGAATATTTTTATGTCCCACCCTAAAGGATTTTCTGTAAAAGGACATGAACATAAAGTATGAAAACTTGTTAATTCCTTGTATGGACTCAAACAAGCACCGCGAGCCTAGTATGAAAAACTAACTAAGCATCTTCTGAAACTCAATTTCAAACATTATGATCTTGATGATGCAAATTTGTTTGTCAAGAAGGTTGGAAAAATAGTTGTATATCTTGTGGTATATGTAGATGATATTTTGATGACATGGAACAATGAGAGCTACATTGCATCCATAAAGAAGGAATTGAGGAAAGGTTTTGTAATGACTAATTTGGGCTATGTTCATTACTATCTTGGTATTCAAGTAACTCAACATTCGAAGTCCATATTGCTTTCTCAAAAGAAGTACATTGGAGATCTATTGAACAGGCTTGGCATGACTAAATGCAATCCTCCAACTACTCCAATGGAACAAAACTTAAAGCTCACATCCTATGAAGGAAAAGAATTTAAGGATGCAACAAAGTATAGACAACTTGTAGGAAGTCTCAACTACTTGGCTACTACCAGACCAAACATTTTGTTTGTTGTTTGAATCCTCTCCAAGTTTATGCAAAATCATTGTGAGGGACATTGGTCTACTACAAAAGGAGTTCTAAAGTACTTGAAGGGAACTCAAGACTTTGGAATCAAGTATACACAGGTGGGCGACTTCAGCTTGATTGGATACTCTGATTCAGACTTCAATTGAGACAAAGAAACTGGGGTATCTACTTTGGGTTATGCTATGAGTCTTGGATCAGGAGCTGTCTACTGGTGATCACATAAACAATCAGTTCCAGTAGATTCCACAACAAAGGAAAAATATGTGGCAGTAGTTGAGGCAACAAAAGAAATTGTGTGGCTCAGGAAAATTCTGGAAGATTTGCAGGTAAAACAAGTACAATCAACTCCACTCATGATTGACAATACCTATACAATAAATTTGGCCAAGAACCCAAAGTTCCATGATTGAATGAAGCACATCAATACAAAATATCATCTAATTTGACATAATGTTGAGGCCAAAACAATCCATCTTTTCCATTGTTCCACTAATGAGCAGATTGCAGACATCTTCACCAAAGAGCTTGGAAGAGAAAAGCTTGAAAGATTCAGAATGATTCTTTGACTCACTAACATCCCTTCAGATTAAGGGGGGGAATGTTGAAACCTAATCATGGGGATTGGGTGAACAACTATAATTAGTGTAAATAAATAATAGAGTAAATGGAGAGTAATCGGGAGATGAACTAAACAACCACTGCCTCTTGTATATAATAATGAATAACCTAAATGAATAACATAATTTCATTTGAGGAGTTACCTCCTAGTCTGATAGACTCCATTCTCTTAATTGTGCATTTCTCTCTTCCAAGTAGCAAGCCCTCACAACTTATTCACTATTGACTCGACATGCATACATCAAAGGATAGACTCCACAATTGCGCATTTCGCACTCCTAGTTAGCAATGTTGACCTCCTTGCTTACTATGTTTTTTCAATGTGCCCAACCCAACCTCATATTTCACATTGCACACTCCCAAGCAGTAGCATACAACCCTCTGTCAACTATTGATGTGACCTGCAAAATAGGAGAATCCCCTCTCGTTTCAATTATGCATTACGCGATTCCAGGACCTAAGAATCAATCCTTTATCCTTTGTTGATCTGACATGTGCATCATTGAAGTCTCTCTTCCTTTCCATTATGAAAATTGTGGTTCTAGTGGCTAGCATGATCACCTTGCCTTAAGCGTACATGCATGTGCTGAGAACTTCCACAATCCTCCCTCATAGTGATTGTCTTTTGCATTGGTAGGATAAATGATTTTGGGAACTAATTTCATTTTCTCATGAGTGAATTTCAATTTGCAGGTGCTGCCAATATAAATCTTATTAGTCTCACATCTTCCACTGACATGATGCCTCTAGTCACAAGACAAGCACCAACTAGGGAGGCTACCGAAAGTAGTGTTGAAGGTGCCATGGAGAGTTTTATACCAAGATTACCAATTATTTCAGATACCAAGTGTTTTATTAATAAGTCCACTGCCATCACAAAGAAAATGATAAATAATTGTTGGGCAACTGTTACACTAAAATTTGTCACCATGACTATTTGCAGTTAGTATGGCTCCATCAACTGTCATACTATCCTCCTTGGCAAGCCTCATACCTCTGCTCTCCATGTCAAACTCCAAGAAAGAGAGAAAGTCATTAAAAATCTATATATCTCTGGGTACGTAGTTTCTCTTAGCCTTACCTGCGTGTACGCACCCCAAGTTCACAATACCTGCGTACTTGTACGCTCTGTCTGTAAATCAATGGGTGCGTACTCCTGTAAAGGTCAAAAGGCGCAAGTTTCACTCCAAAAAAGTTACTTGTGGTCATTTCTAGAGCATTCTAGAAGCTTGTTTGACATGTATGAAGCGCCTCCAGATGGTTCATGTATCCCTACCAAAGAGGAACTTATCCCATCAAGAGGGGAGCTATCCCATCCAAAGAGGGGCTTATCCCATTGATGGTGGACCTGAATAACTTCCTCTAGAGCACTATAAATACAGGCATTGGGCTAAAGGGAGGGGAGGTTGAAAGCTGAACATTCCTAAGGGTAGATGCTGCTGGAATTAGGACTCCCTTGTAAAGCTTGAGAGGAGAGATTCCCATCCATTCCTAGCCTTATTTGAGAGTGGGTGAGCTGATCAAAGTAAAGGAAAACTCTTGCTGGACCCTAGGAGGGACTTGCACAACACCAAGGCTCAGGTTGTAATGGTTCCTTTTGTTTCCACTTAATGCAAATGAACTCATTTTTCTCAACAGATTGTTATTCATGATTTGTTTCATATACTCCTTGGTCTGTATTATGGATATGTATTGTTTTATGAGTTTATCAGGTGCTATTTAATCTTTTGGCTTGTTAGTGAATGTACGTTTCGAAGAGAAGGAGGAGCTCATCCAGATCGGCGAGGCTAGACTACTACAAAGCGTTGGACTAAAGGTATGTTAAAATCACCTGATTACTTGTATTCTCAATGCATGTTTAGAGAAAGGTAGTGTTTATTTGTCTTGTTTGTCACTAGAAAGCTTTTGCTTCTAGGGAGGTCGGTTGTGTCCGCACTATCGACTCTTTCCGCATGACAAAATGGCGACTCCACTGGGGAATCCATTGATGTGAATGTTTTTTCCTTTGTATGAAATTTTGATCTGAGAAAAGTCGTTTGTTTTCTGGTTTTTGGCTGTCTGACTGTGTATTTGGGTGGGCTAGCTTAGGGTTAAATTAGATTTTAGTTTTTCTTTGTTTTGCTAGAAGTACGCAGCCTCTGCGTTGAGCACAGTGCGTACTTGTACGCACTGTCACTTTGTGCACAGAGCGTACCCACACCTGTGCAAACAGGTCCACTGCGTACCCTGTCAAAATTAAGAAAATTTCAATTTTCTTCTTTTTGCCTTTTAGATTTTGTTTTTAATTTGTTTTTTCTGCCCAGATCCACTAGTTTTCTGCCATAAATCTTCACCTAAGCTTGTTTCGTCAGTGTCGAGAGTTTTAGTGAAATTCATAGAGATTTTTCCTTAGGGTTTGATTTTTAACTGGTCCTGTAGTGACTTTGGCGTTAGAGGTTGTCAAACTTTGGATCTCCCTGGTTTTGTTCAGTCCTCTTAGGAGTCGGGCCTTTCATAGAATCCACCCTTGTGAGAAACCTACCTTTGTGTCTTCTCTTTGCGAATCTCGAAAAAGTTTGTTGATTGGACTTTGAATTTTATTCTTGAGAAAAAGAACAAAAGATTTTGATTTTTGTTTTTGACTGGTTTTTGGTTCTGCATTAACTAGTCCTTAGTTACATTTTGACTGAGTAAAACATCCAGGAATCATCTTTAGTAGGCTTTTGCCTCGTTAGATTTACATTTAGATTTATTTCTCTTAGTTTTGCTTTTGAGTGAAATTGAGTTGATTTGATTGCCATAGATTTTTTAACTTTGATTTTTGTTAAAGTAAGTTTTACATGCTTTATTAATTAGGAAAAAATACAAAAATATCTTTTGAAGGAAAGTTTGCTTGGGTAGCATTTGAGTCTTTGAAAGGAAAGGAATTTTCGTGAAGTGATTAGTGGTCATGTATTGTATGTTTTGAAAAGATAAAGAGTTTGTTTTCTTTGATTTTCATTGCCAAGAAAGTTGTCTTTATATCAATTTTGCATTCTCCAACTCTCTTAGCTAGGGAATTCATTGAAAAAGGAAAAATTAGTATAAATCATCCTAAGTGCATCTTTTTAGTGGATTTCGGTCGAGTCTACACACCATCAGTTTCATCTCCACTACCTTTTGTCTTAAAGAAAAGCCATAAAATTAACGCTTAAAGTAAAATCAATTTAGTAACTTTTTATTTACTAGGGCTCTGAAACACCAATATAGATCAGGCTAGTGTCTTGGAGTAGGAGAGTAATTAACTCTCCAAGACAGCAAAACCAAACAAGTAGCTCATCTTGTGTTAGGATAAATCCAACTGTTTCATTTGTACTCTGGGAAAGCTCCTCTTAAAGGAGAAGCACGAGACCGTGTTCGAACCAGTGAGGGGATCAATCCTCCTTCATTGGAAAGACGCCAGATACGCACGTACTACAAACGGTAAACCTCAGATTATTGTCGGGGAGCCTGGGGTCACTTGTCGGTAAACCTTGGATTATTGTCAAGGAGCCGGCAAGGGGATTGAGCTTGTTACTCTGCCTTTGCGTGCTATCGGGTCGTAGACTGTTCCCCCAGGTGCATTTGTTGCTGTTGGTAACCTTAGTGACCATTATCTTTAGGATTCTACCGAGGTGACGGTGGAGGGAAGATCCCACTATACCTGGAGTAGACGCCCGCTAGACTCACTTGGATTTTCAGGGGGGTTCACTTCACTCGAGACGGTTAAAGTGGAGGAACTTGTGCCGGTCTATTCATTAAGCAGGTTGCCGGGGTAGCTGTTCCGCCCACCACTTCTGTACTGAATTCAGCGATGTTGGGCTTCATCTCCAACTAGTTTTTTCGGTCCGGAAGGCTAATGTTTGTGTATGGTTTGACGCCCTAGATTCTTTAGGCGTGTGATTCAAATTTGTTTGGTTCTTTAGAGACTTTAGGTGGTTTGCTTTGAGATTTTACTTTGTTTGTGTGTGTAGTAGTTAAAAGCTTTTAACTGTGGCTGAATTACCGAGACAGTCCCGTAGACTTCGGGGCAAGTCTCCTGAGATTGTTACCGTGGCCGATTTGTTGAGGAAGTCCCGTAGATTGCGGGGCGAACCTCCTGAAGAGATCCCGAGTCATTATGAAGGTTTGAAGGTCCTTGTAACTCCTAGTGGCAGTAAAGTAGGTTCACCTGAAGAAGGAGAATCGTCGTTGGTAGTCCATCCAGATTACCAAGGTCTAGAAATAGGTTATAATCCCGAAGCAGTTGCAGTTTCCGAGCTTGCTGGTAGTTTTTCATCTACTAGTGATATAGGCGAAGAACCTAAAGTATCTGAACCTGTTACTCCAACTTCTAGTGCACCTGATTCACCTAGGGTAGAAAGAGTTATCACCGAAAATCTTCCTGCTGGTTTGATACCTATTGAAGAACTCGCTCCAGAGGAAGAATTTGGCGTATCTATCCTTGAAGATCAACCTACTATTGATCTAAGGGAGCGTGAATCTATCTTTTACAGTCCTCCTAGAAGTACTACTTGGTACCTTTCGTTAACCAATTATTTAGACAACTCAGGGATAAGTTTTTCTCCACCTCGTACTCCTTTTCCACCTGGAGGTATTTATACTCCTGTAAATATGTCTGGTCAGTCGTCCGTGTTCACTCAATCTCCTGAATATTTCTTGTATGGCGGTCCTTCTGTTCCCTCTGGGTATCAGTCACTTTCTGGTACTTTTGCGGGAGCATCTCCTCAACCCATTGAACATGGGTTATTAGCTGGAAATAATGGTAATAAACCATTGGGTGTAGGAGACATTTACATGATGTCAGGTTCAGTTCCTGCTTCTCAACCTCAAGGTGGTCAATTACCACCTGGGGGGCAACCTCAAGGTACACAAATTGCATCTGGGGGGTAACCTCAAGGACAGTATGTACCCATAGTACAATACATTCCTCAAGGTCAACCCCAGCCTCAATATGTACCCCAGGGTCAACCTCAGTATCAATATTTACCTCAAGGGTATCAACCTCAAGGTCAAGGTCAACCCCAGTATCAGTATTTACCTCAAAGGTATCAACCTCAAGGTCAATACTCGAGTCAAGGTTATCAACCACCTCAAAGTCAATCATATGTTCAAGGTACGGGAACTGTGCCTTTCAATTATCAATCCTACCCTCAATCCGTTTATGGATCTCAATATCCTCAACCTGTCATGGGTCAATACCACGGAATGAACATAGTGTGGGATCCATCGCAAGTTCAACAGGTATTGCAGCCAAGCGTACAGTTGTCATCTCAAGCTGGACAACCCTTAGTTGCTGGTCCATCCCAGCAACCAGTCCAGTCTAATGTTCAAACTTCTGTACCTTCGGTAGTTACTCAGTCGCCAATTGCACCTAGTACTCCATCTCAAATGACTGCTGCAACTACCGCAACATCTACTCCTTCCACCACACTTGCTTCTGGAGTATCGACAACTCCGGTTTCTACTGTCTCTGCAACTACTCCTCAGACATCTTTACCATTGTCTGGATCTACGATTCAAACTACGGTTCAGATGCCTGTAGGACAACCTGGTTTAAGTACGGTTGTCACTAGTCAACCACAATTCACTTATCAACCGTACCAGGGACAGTACCAATATGGGCCTGCTGTCCAACAGCCGGTTTACCAGTATCAACCGTATCCTGGGTACACTTATCAACAACCTCAGCAACCCCAGTACGGTCCGGTTAATCCTGGTTTTCCAGGAGGATATAATATCCCGAATGCGATTCCTATTCCAAGTTATCCTGGATATCCTCCTCCTGGGACTGGTCTTGTGACCCAGAGTTTTAGGGATCCTAATCGGCAGTTACCGTTTATCGCAACTTTGGATTTACCAGACTTGTCGCGCCTAATGAACGATCCAATAAATTATCTTCCGTTCTGGCCGCCAATGCCAAATAAGTTGCCCAGTGATATACCCAAGTTCGAAGGTAAGTCTAGAGAGGATCCGTCCAATCATGTGATGACTTACCACCTCTGGTGTGCTTCAAATTCCATCTCGGATGATTCGATCCACTTACGTCTCTTCTAGCGTACGCTCATTGGTCTCGCGGCCAAGTGGTACATTGAGTTACCACGGGCCTCTTTTTACAATTTTAGTTAGTTAGCTACCTCGTTCCTAACTCATTTTCAGTTGCCGGTCAGATATGATAATGGTACGGAGCTACTAACTTCACTAAAACAGTCGACGTCCACTTATATTTCCGATCATATCCATGAATGGAGACGCCGATGGCGATTAGTGAAAGTTTTTATCCTGGACCAAATCTTAGCTGAATGGTTTGTTAAATCATTATTACCGAAGATTACTGAAGATGTAGCTAAGGCCGGAGTAGTTACTGAGGAGCAAGTAATTGCTCAAGCGCAGTACCTTGACTTAGTTTACACTCAGTCAGGTACGTTACATGAAAAGATCCCAGATCTTCCAAAGTCAAATCAAATCGCTGCTGCTCCTTTGGGATCTCATGCTGCTGATGGCATGATTGGTACGGTAAATACTAAAAGCAAGAAGAAATCTTCAAAGAATTCTTCGCCCATTATAACCTTACCAGATTCCCCGACAGGAGAGCCTTCTCCTGAAATTTCCGCTGATATTCACGCTGTAGAGTCATCTACGGCTAAATCAAAAAACGGTGGGAAGAAGAAGGGTAAGAAGAAGAATAAAGTAGACAAGACTCCAAAGGAGAAAATAGAAAAGTCGGAAACCAATGACAAAAAGCGCAAACCTCGATATCCTTGTCTAATTTGTGAAGAGGATCATTTTACAAGAGATTGCCCCCATCGGGCCGAGGTTGTGAAAATCGTCAAGGGTTCCTCAACTCCTGCTGTTTTGAAAGATCCATTTCCAAAGCAGGAGAGTAAGATGATAGGCTCTTCCTCGAGTGCCACTGAAGAACCCATATTGATGATGTCTCATGTAAGGATTGCGACTCGATCACATGATTATGGTAGTAAAAGTCCTGTTGATGGATCGAAAGAAGCAGAATCTTCTCATTCAAATCCATCAACCTCAGCTCCCTGTTCCGATCCACTACAGATCGAGAAACCTAACCCTGACTTAGTAATCAAACCGCCCGCCAAGGGTGTACTTCGAAGGTCTTCTTTCAATCCACATGCGAGAGCGGCCCAGAATTACAACATTGTTGAGGATTTAGCTATTTCACCCTCAGCAATGTCGCCTTTAGAAGTGCTGCAATCGTGCCCAGCACAGCGAAAATTACTTTTGTCGGCTATAGGAGCTGTTGATGTTCAGGACCCGAACCTGATAATCTTTGATCTAGAAAATAGTACACCACGTCTCCCTCATCAGATGGCTTTCCAGATTCCAGTGATAGTAAAAAACAGGCCTATTCATCGGACTGTAATTGATGAGGGAGCTTCCACGTGTATTATGTCGATACAGTGTTGGAGATCGCTTGGTTCTCCTTCGCTGAACCAATCCCCGACAATTCTTAAGGCCTTTGATGGCCGTGGGTTCCATCCGTTTGGCATTTTACAGGATTTGCCTATAGGGGTTGAAGGAAAAACCGTTAGTCTAAATGTGGAGGTGGTTGATGCCCCTCTGGACTACAACCTTCTTTTGGGTCGAAGTTGGTCTTACGCTATGACATCGGTCGTTTCATCGGTCTTCTGAGTAATAAAGTTTCCACATAATGGCAAGATCGTGACAATAGACTAGTTGGCTTTCTTTTCATCCGACCCAGCCTCTTCAGAGAGTATCCAGCATGTCGGTAAAACGACTATCCCTTATAAGGATGTTGGCGTAGGATTAGTTAAAGATTTTGGTTTACTGGGAACTTTTCCTTTTCCTCCAATCAACGCAGACCCTTCATTCGCATTCATTCATATGATTACGTCAGATACTATTATTTACGATGATCCTTGGATTGTCCCATCTGAATCTGAGATAGACTCATTCGGTAATGCTATGCCTTTGATTCCATATGAAATTGCTTATGAAGCCGTGCAGTCTTTTACCGACCCGCGTTCAACCCAAATCGACCAAATGAATGTGGTCCGTGAGGAATCCCTTTTCGCGTCAACCTCGGAGTTAATAACGTTTCCTGAAGTTGTGTCATCTGACGAACAACTTTGTGAAGTCCTGTGTGTAGACGATTTACCATGGGAAGATCTCGATCATAGATCTTCGTTTTTACCTGAGGATGATCGTTTTGAAAACGATTTCTCATCAATCTTTACAGCTGAATATGTCAACGACGCTCAGAGTCCAATGAAACATCCTGATTCAGAGCTGAATTTGGGAAACATTGACATTTCAGTGAAGCCCGGAATTGTTGAACACATTCATATAGGTGCCTCATGTTCAGATGACGAAATTCAAACATACAAGGCCCTATTTCAAGAATTCCGCGACATGTTTGCCTGGTCCTATGAGGAAATGCTAGGAATTGATCCCTCCATTGTTGTTCATGAGATCAAGACTTACCCGGACGCTAAACCCATTCGGCAACGTCTACGTCAGATACACCCTCGGAAAGCGGCTGCAATTAAAGCAGAAGTTGAGAAGTTGTTGAAAGCAGGTTTCATTTATCCGATCCCGTTAATGGATTGGGTATCGAATATTGTTCCAGTTAACAAAAAATAGGGAACAATAAGAATATGTATCGACTATAGGTATATCAATTGTGCTTGTCCCAAGGACAACTATCCAACACCCTATATCGATCAAATAATTGATGATTGTGCCGGCAGTGAAATATTTTCCTTTTTGGACGGTTTTTCTGGTTACAACCAAATCAATATTCTACCTGCCGATCAACCAAAAACGGCTTTCATTTGTCCATGGGGGACATTTGCTTATTGCAAATTGCCTTTTGGACTTAAGAATGCGGGAGCCACTTTTCAAAGGGCGATGTCTTATGCATTTCATGACATCAAGCACATTGTGCAACCATATCTCGATGATTTGCCCGCTCACTCCTTACATCGAGCTGATCACCTTGTCCATTTACGAGCAATTTTTATGAGGTGTAGGCATTATCGTATACGGTTGAACCCACACAAATGTGTCTTCTGCATAGAAGTGGGACGATTGCTGGGATTTGTAGTTTCAAAAGCCGGCATTCGCGTCGATCCCTCGAAGGTCGAAGCTATCATCAAATTGCCTCCTCCTTCGAGTCTGCGCCAACTCCAAAGTTTGCAAGGGAAAGCAAACTTTTTACGCCGATTCATTCCTAACTATGCCGAGATTACCAAGGGTTTTACTCGGTTGTTGAAACAAAATGCTCAACTCTCTTGGGATGAGATAGCTCAGAAATCTTTTGATGCACTAAAGCACGCGTTGACCCATGCACCGTTGCTGCATCCTCCCAACTACAACCAGGATTACTTTTTGTACCTCGCCGCCGCTCATTCCACCATTGGAATGGTCTTAGTACAGGAAGATGAATTCAAAATGGAACATGTGATATATTATCTTAGTAGGACGTTAAATCCCACTGAGCTCAAATATTCACATGTGGAGAAATTGGCCTTGGCAGCTGTTCAAGCTGTCCAACGTTTTCGTCACTACATTCTTCTCCGTAAAACTACAGTCATTTCGGATTGCAACCCTATGATTTACATTTTGACTAAACAGTTGCTAGGGGGCAGGTACTCTAAATGGATCGTTATCCTGCAGGAGTTCGACTTGGAATTTGAAAAGTCTAAGTCTAAGAAATCTTTAGTTTTTGCGGAATTGATGTGTGATTTCCCGCATGCTGACACAGAAACTGTGGCAGAGGAACCCATTGCGGATGAATCTCTATTTCTCATCAGCACTTTAGATCCGTGGTATGGGGATATAATTGTCTATCTCCAAACCCAATCTTTTCGGCCTGAACTTTCAAAGTCGAAACGCCGAAAAATTCGATTCCAGTCCCAACAGTACAAAATTATTGGAGATACTCTTTATCGTCGTGGGGCGGACTTGGTTTTTCGTCGTTGCTTAACTCATGAAGAGGCAGAAAGGGTTATGAATGACTGTCATTCTGGAGCGTGTGGTGGTCATATGTCTGGGTATGCCACAGCCCAGAAGGTGTTGCGTGCTGGCTACTTCTGGCCGTCCATGTTTAAAGATTGTATCATTGCGGTCCAAAAATGCCACAACTGTCAAGTGTTTGATCGCAAGATGCGCGCACCACCTACTCCTCTCCACCCTATAATTGCCGTTGGTCCTTTTGCTAAATGGGGTATCGATTTTATTGCATGTAACCCTCACTCGGCCGGGGGGCATGCGTATATCATCCTTGCGATTGACTATTTTACTAAGTGGGCCGAGGCGATGCCTACATTCGAGGTAGACGGCAAGACAACTACGATTTTCGTATTCAATCACAGTATTGCTAGGTTTGGTGTCCCACAAGCGATAATCACTGACCATGGGCGCCATTTTCGAAACATTATGATGACAGAACTTACAGGCCAGCTTGGTTTGCGTCACGATAGCTCAACTCCTTATTATCCACAAGCCAATGGCCTGGTTGAGTCTATCAACAAAGTTTTAGTTATCATGATCCGACGAATCATTGGTATTCATCGGTCGAATTGGCACAACATGTTATTTTCCGCGCTTTGGGCGTACCGAACTTCAGTGAAAACATCAACAGGGTTCACTCCTTTCCAACTACTTTATGGTTTGGAAGCAGTGCTACCCATTGAATGCGAAATCCCGTCACTTCAAATGGCTGTCGAATTACTTCAAGCTACTTCCGAAGAGGAGAAGCGTCTATTATACTTAGCTAAATTAGATGAGACTCGACGTGACGCTACATTGGCAATCGAGACTCACGCAAAAAGGATGAAAGCTCAGTATGATCGCAACGTGACCCCTCGTAATTTTTCGGAAGGAGACCTAGTGCTATTATATGATCAAGCTAACGATAAATTAGGTGCTGGCAAATTCGTTCCTATGTGGCATGGACCCTACATTGTCAAGCGAAAGCTAGCAAAAGGGGCCTATGAGATGGTAGATTTTGATGGGGACTCTTTGGGTAAGCCCAGAAACGGACTTTACCTAAAGAGGTATTATGCTTAAATGATGGGTATGGAGATTTAGTTAGGTTAGTTTTTCTTTCTAGCTGGTGTGTTTGTTAGTATAGACAGTGTGCTTAGCTTAGAGAGTGTGTTTTTAGTCGTTATTCTGGCTTATCCTGGTTTTACTCTTGATATTGCAGATGTCGACGCCTCTCCAAACGTACATTGGATTTGCTGATGGTGCTTGTCGTAGTACACGGAATATCTCTTCCGCAACGTGGGTTATCTATTCGCCCTCTGACGAGTTAGTTTCTATGCATGGGGTGAGCCTCGGTCAAACAACAAACAACATTGCAGAATACAGTGCAGTGATTGAGTTATTATCTGAATCTATTTCGTTTGGGATTCAGAGTTTGATAGTGAGGTTAGATTCTGAACTCGTTGTATTACAGCTTAATAGAGTATATGCCATTAGAAATCCAGTGTTATTAAGGTTATTTTTGAGAGTGCGCCTCTTGGAACGTGAATTTGATTACATTGAATATCAGCATATTCCAAGGTCATTAAATACATTAGCAGATGCAATTGCTTCTCGAATGTTAGACAGACATTTGCGATAATCATACATGTAAATTTAAAAACATTTCATCATACATGTTTAACAAGATAAGCCGGTAATAATGATATATATAATAGGAGTGTGTCAAAATATACATCGTCTTCGATCATAGGTTGAAAAACACCTTATGATCGGCAAAAATGAAAAGTACAAAAAACCAAAATGTCACATGTGTCTACAAAAAGTGACTAGCCAATCACTGGTGGTGCTCTCTATACGACACCACTGCACGCGCTACCCTACACAAGAACCTCCTAAAAGGTCCTGGGACTGCAACCACATAGCGCTGAAGTCGGATAGGAATATAATCTATAGTCGTCTCTGGTATGTCCGCCGTAAGACACTCTAGATCCTGTTCCAACTCGGCTAAGGTCTCTGCGGCCACATCCTGTGGGGCCGGTGCTCGTGCAACAGGTACTCTTCTCTCGAATGGTCGGAGATTGGCCAGACGCTGTGGACCTACATCTGCATTTTAAAAATTGTCACTGTCAGTTTTGAGACGATATAAAAACAAAAAAAGTAAATAATTTAAAACTTGTGAAAAATGAAGTACCTCTGTCGTCCCATTGTTCTCCCTGTGGAAGAACCATGTCCGGATCACCGCGAAAATCTACTCCGGCATAAGGAAAATCCTGGATCGCAAAGACCTGGTCCTCCAACCAGTGAAAGTAACCCGCAGGAAATCGGACAACTCTCGCTCCCTCATCAGGATGTCGGGCCATCACCGCAACCCATCGCATCAACTTTGGCTCCCGAGGAGGCCCAACTGCAATGGTGAGATGCTGCGGGATCAGCATCAGAACTCTCTCTAGGGAAAAGCTCACAACTAAAGGCCCATACCCAAAGGTCTTTAATTGCCCGTTCTTTGCCCTAGTCAGTTGGCCTTTCATATTGGCCAACACAGCATCACACCAGTTGAAAATGGTGCCTCGGTAGCAATCAATCGCCATCCGCATTTGGGACCCGGTGGCAATATGCAAAGCGGCCGCACCGCAGATTCTGGTAACTGTAAAGGCAATTACCATAAGTTCAGGCAGGGATATGTATTTGATTTCTATCCCTTTCTCCTGGTGCTGATTATTGCACCACTCTAGCCGGAGACTAGCAAGGGATTGGCCACCCGGCCTAGTCCCGGACAGAGTCAATTGCTCGACCCTATTGGGCAAACCAGTGAGAAAATATATGTCTGAGGGCTCTATCTCGAGCTGGTGCCCTCCGATGTAAAAGCATTGATCTTGAACGTTCCACCTTTCAACCAGCCACTCTAGGAATCGCACATGGGCCCTCATTCCAGGTATGGCCCAGTATTTGTAGAGACCGCATGCCTTCAGAGCATCAATGGAAGGTTGACGATCTATTGCGGCCAAATCAACATCTTCGTGTTCTCTTTCGCGCCAATCAAGCATGGTGGGCAATCTACACACCAGAAAACATCCATTAGAATTCACTAAATCAAAAATTAATGGTTCAAATTTGAGATTTGGGGGTTTAAAAATTCTTTGCGTGGAGTACGCACCCCGCCTTCAGAAACAGAGCGTGGGTACGCAACTGCTCTGAAGGTAGGCTGCGTACACCTGCCATTTTCCCAATGGAGAAAATGTCGGGGTACGCAGGTCACCCATGGGGGACCTGCGTACCCCGAAAAGCGGATCTTGAAACCCTAAAGCCCCCAAAAAATCAAACTAGGGCCTAAAATGAAATTCTAAATGGACAAAAACAAAGAGGAGGATGTTGTGAAATACCTGAAAGAGACGATGCTCGATTCCGACGGTCGGATTCTCCGCAAAGTCCACAGGAAGTTTCTTGCCAAAAGCCCTTTTCTCTCCCTCAACAGTAAAATGGTAAAAATGACATGGTAAAAGGTCTTTTTATAGTTTTTTTGGATAAATGAATGCTATGTTTGTTTATTTTTCACCATGAAAGGATATTTTTCAATGCATTTTTGCTTATCTTAAACAGGTATGAGTAATGTGTCGTTTTTGTGCAGGACAAAAAGACTTTCAGGGAAAATTATCATTTTTCACGAATCAAAACATCAGAGTCATCTTTTAAGCCCTTTTTTGACTCCTAAAACATGAAAAGATTGCCGAGCGTTTCTTTTACACTCGTTAAAACGGAATTAAAAGACGGTCCCCTTATAGCCCTTTTCTGACCGTAAAAACAGGAAAATATTGTCGTGTTTTTGTCGTTTCAAACTCAAGACTGGAAATAAAACGACGTGTCCTTGATCGCTTTTTACTTTTCAGGTCAGAGGCACTAATCATGAAAGTAATCCTTGGTCACAAGACTAAGCAGTTCTCTCAAGTATTATTTTATACTTTTTTGGGCTTGGGAGACACAACTTTACGAAAAATTTCAACCTGGAGTCTTCTTAAATTTTTTCAGTCTCTCTAAAAATGAAAAACGCCGAGTTTCTCCTATACTGGACTCGTTAAAATTTCACAGTAAAGGACCTGTTCGATTACAAACAGGAACGGACCACTCCTTCTTAGGGTTCGAATCAAAACTAAGTTGGACTCATCCGAAGGATGAGCTTATAATCAAGCATATGTTATCCTCCTCAAGCTTGTAAAAAATAAAGAGGTACTTGCCAGAAATGGTGGGGGAAAAGAGAGAAAAATGAGCCCATTTGTTATCCTTTGTCTCAGAAGAAGCCTTATTACCACTCTTGAACACGACACTTTGCATTCACCTGGGTTGGGAAATCCTTTGCCTCACAGTTGATCAAACCACATTGAAAGTTTTCAGCCGGGTATTAACTTTGGGTCAAATATCACCAAGCCATCTGTCATGTCGTTATGTGTTCAAGAGGTCTCTGCAATAAACATTCATCTGCAAAATACCCGTCATCCATTTTGACCATCCCTGAGTCAGTCCTTACAGCTACATTTCTTCAACTTGATCTATGATTTCGTGTTGCACGCTTGCCTGCAATAGGTCGCTTTCTATCGACATCAGCACATTATCTAGAAAGAGGACCAAGGAATCGTCAGTACCTTGAAGTCTGCATGCATCAATGGCAGGTTTCTCGCCTTTGACGACAGTTTACATCATTGACTTTCGATCGAAGGATTCCGTGAAATGTTCGACATCAACTCATTCATTCACATCTCATGGATTGTACTGGGTACTTTGAGAACCATTGACATCACTGGTGGTCTCTCTCACACTTGTTAACAGTTTACATCATTGACTGGTAATCAAGTGGTTTCTACCATGTTCGACATCAACTCATTTATTCGCATGGATAGAATCGTACCTGTTCGGGAAGTAGAAATCAAGACCCTGGATCTAGTTTCCACCATCCAGGCTGCGAGGAGTTTTGTATTCATTATATAGTAGACCAACTATAAACAGATGGCTGCGTCCATACTGTGTCTACAAAAGTCTATGATTATGATGTACTGCAGAATCATTCCTGTATCAGAGCAGTAGATAGTTTGTTAGTTAAAGTTTTCAATCTGAGTATGGGAATGCCTACCTCAGCGATGATATGATCTTATATATGTATTTTGTGTTGAATACTTGTAGGTTCCGACTGGGCTCTCCACAAGATAATCCTTGAAATGATAAAGTACTTCACCCTTCCTAGATGATATGAAACCCTTATCTACTACAGGCTTCGCACTTTAGGGGGCAATCTGTTACACTAAAATTTGTCACCATGACTATTTGCAGTTAGTATGGCTCCATCAACTGTCATACTATCCTCCTTGGAAAGCCTCATACCTCTTCTCTCCATGTCAAACTCCAAGAAAGAGAGAAAGTCATTAAAAATCTATATATCTCTGGGTACGCCGTTTCTCTTAGCCTTACCTGCGTGTACGCACCCCAAGTTCACAATACCTGCGTACTTGTACGCTCTGTCTGTAAAGCAATGGGTGCGTACTCCTGTAAAGGTCAAAAGGCGCAAGTTTCACTCCAAAAAAGTTACTTGTGGTCATTTCTAGAGCATTCTAGAATCTTGTTTGACGTGTATGAAGTGCCTCCAGATGGTTCATGTATCCCTACC
Source organism: Pinus tabuliformis (assembly GCA_031772625.1). Classification (NCBI taxonomy): domain Eukaryota; kingdom Viridiplantae; phylum Streptophyta; class Pinopsida; order Pinales; family Pinaceae; genus Pinus; species Pinus tabuliformis. The sequence continues at coordinate 61,416,255 of CM062819.1, read as the reverse complement.
AAAGAGGAACTTATCCCATCAAGAGGGGAGCTATCCCATCCAAAGAGGGGCTTATCCCATTGATGGTGGACCTGAATAACTTCCTCTAGAGCACTATAAATACAAGCATTGGGCCAAAGGGAGGGGAGGTTGAAAGCTGAACATTCCTAAGGATAGATGCTGCTGGAATTAGGACTCCTTTGTAAAGCTTGAGAGGAGAGATTCCCATCCTTTCCTAGCCTTATTTGAGAGTGGGTGAGCTGATCAAAGTAAAGGAAAACTCTTGCTGGACCCTAGGAGGGACTTGCACAACACCAAGGCTCAGGTTGTAATGGTTCCTTTTGTTTCCACTTAATGCAAATGAACTCATTTTTCTCAATAGATTGTTATTCATGATTTGTTTCATATACTCCTTGGTCTGTATGATGGATATGTATTGTTTTATGAGTTTATCAGGTGATATTTAATCTTTTGGCTTGTTAGTGAATGCAGGTTTCGAAGAGAAGGAGGAGCTCATCCGGATCGGCGAGGCTAGACTACTACAAAGCGTTGGACTAAAGGTATGTTAAAATCACCTGATTACTTGTATTCTCAATGCATGTTTAGAGAAAGGTAGTGTTTATTTGTCTTGTTTGTCACTAGAAAGCTTTTGCTTCTAGGGAGGTCGGTTGTGTCCGCACTATCGACTCTTTCCGCATGACAGCAACAGATCCCCCACATAATTTTTTTGGGGCTTAAAGTCCACAATTTTGGGTAAAAGTATGGTAAAGGTTCCGCGAAGTGCACGAAGCACAAATTGTAATGAGTCAAGTCAAAGGGTTTTCCACCAGAAAATAATGTAAGAAAATAGAAAGTAAGTTGGCCTTCCCATGGTCCGCAAAACATGGGAATGTATAAATAGAGCAAGGTTCTAAGGTTAGAGGTCAAATTTTGGTTTTGGATCTTGATGTATTATGGGTTTGTGAAAGCAATATTCGTTCTGAGTCTGTAAGTCCAAGTCGAGGGTGTTAGTAGATAGATAGAGGCTCTGTAGCTGTGTGCGCAGAGGCCTGGTAGAGTATGCAGCTGTGTGCACAGACCCCTGCAGCTAAGTGCGCAAGGTGGATCTGATTGTACTGAACAGGAGATAAATAAAGATAAGGGTTTCTGAAGCATTTTGTGTTTTATCACTAATCTATCTGTTTGCTTATGTTATGAAGTTATGCAAATTTATGATTTTGCGCACTGGTTATTATTGTTAAATGTTTTCTTAAAGACCTTAAGAAGTAGAGCTGAGATATAATAGACACATATAATAATAAGAATCTAGGAAGCACCCGTTGCAGATCTACGTGAAGGATGGACAACTACGCAAAGCAACGTGAGTGTACAGATTGGATTGCAACCCCTCCAGTCCTCATCAAGACATCCCTAGGGTGCGGAAACCTAGTTCCAGCACCCTCCCCTACTACCTCTGGTGAGACTTCAATCCGAACTCCACGAACTGTTGCCTAAAGGGCCGGTAGTAAGGGATTTGTTTGGCTAAACACTTCTGAACCTGGGTCAGGCCCCATCAAGCAAACAAATTGTTTTGTTTCCGGGATTGGGTTCTGCCTAAGGGATGTTTTTTGTTGAAACACTGGAACCCTACGATGAAAGAACTTGAAGATTGGTTGGATCAGAAGCTTCACGAGTTTGTAGTACATGAAAACAAAACTTCATGGATATCTAAGGAGAGGTGGCTGGATCGCTACATATACACAAAAATCCAAGAGATCTTCTTCATGTCCTTCTCGACAGAACTATATGAGTGGATCATGAGCCTAGCTGACAGTCAAGGAAGGTGCAGACTAGAATAGCCAATTGTGTGGACTCCAGAGTTGCTACGTAGACTAGAGGCATTTGAAGATAAAATCGCACGGGCATTTGATCATTGGTTGGATCAAATAATAGGAGGGTTTGTCACTGAGTTCACGACAAACACAACTGTGAGCTACAACGAAGAAGATCGATGTTTTCTCAAGGGACCGCGGGGTAAGTACATAAAATCATTGAATACCTGGATTAGAATGTTGTTATGTGAGAAACGGGTTATTCGAATCCATTGATGTCTTGGGTAATGCAGAGCGGAAGACGCTACCAAGGGATCGAAGGAATAGAGAACAGTCCCCTGATCTAAATGCTGCAAGGAAGTAATGAGGAGCTTGCTAGGTTCTCTCCGAGAAGCGCGGTCTAGTTGATAAAGTAGCGTGTTCCACTGATACCACCATCGTCCATGCCCTCACCCACTTCGCCTACATCAACCACATCTTCATCCACACCCCCTCTGCCACCACCAAGGGTTGGAATGGTGAGTGTGATCAAATTGCCTGTATTTAGAGGCATAGAAAATGAGGAACCAAATCAGTTCTGGTTCATGGTAAAGGCAGTATGGGAAGCCCGTGGTGTTGCGGATGATAACATCAAAAGGGCTACTTTGGTAAGTGTGTTGTAGGATCGCGCGTTGACGTGGTATATAAAGCACTCTAGCGATCATCTGAATGCGGGAATAGCGGAGATCCAGGATGCATTGAACAAAGAATTTAGCTGGCCAAAATCAGAGACACAGTCGATCATTGGGTTCAAGGAAATCGTGATGCTACCAGGTGAAACCCTTTGGGATCTAGATTAGAGACTGAAGAGTACAATCCATGAGGCTAACATGACGCTGACAGATATGCAGCACTGTGCATAGTTTGTGGCATCTTTGACACCACATCTGAGGACAGCGCTGTCACAGCAAAAGATCTCAACCCAGGCTGAAGCATTAGAGATAGCGATGAGGTTGCATGAAACTCCAATACAGGATCCTGGGTTGGGAGTTCAGCAAATCCACGTGTAACTACAAAACCTATGCTTGGAGATGCAAAGCCTGAAGCAAGATAGGGCGTCTCGACCGGAAGCGCATGAAGAAGTGTGGTGTATCAAATACAAATGCCAAGGTCACGACAAGGATCACTACCCTCTATTCACGAACTATCTGGAGGGAGGAGGACCGATGCCATTGAGACTCGAGGTACAAGCAAGGCCAAGTGAGGCGCCTGCACTCTAGTGCGCAATTTTTCAAGTAGAAAGAAAGCATGCAATGGAAAACTCTCACCTGTTGCAGAAGTATACCCAGACTCCACATTAATGTATTGCAACTTCTGTAGATCAGTGGGTCACTATGAGCGAACATGTCAAAGCTATGAGCTAATGATGGATAGGACCCCAACTTATCGAATGTAGACTGAAATGCGAGGCTTTAATCCAGCGGTGGGGCCACGCAGTGGATTCCAAGGATGCGGACAAGGGAGAGGAGGAATGGGGCCTGGACAAGGGCGTGGATAGCTAATATGTTATAATTGTGGAGGGTTAGGGCACTACGCTCGTGATTGTACTAACCCAACGAGAACATCTTGCCCATACTGTGAGCAGTTTGATCATGAAATGGTAGATTGTCCGACGCTGATTCCCCAAATGCATGAAAAGGAGGTACTATAGCCTACTCCAACTCAAAATATCCAAACGATGAGGTCTGAACCATGAGAAGAGGACCCCAGCGTAAACATGGTACTTAGGAGTGGTGCAACTACAGGGTAAGATGCGAGGAAATGGCTCGGAGAAGATGTGAAGATTCGCGATGCTCCTACAAAGGAACCTGACTTTGAGATGGAACATGTGAAGGGAACATCTAAGGAAGCTAATAAGAGCTTCACGAAAGCCTCTACTCCAGGTAGTAGGGATCCACGTGAGCCGGGAATGGATCCCTTTATGCTTACTACGTTTTTGGAGACATGTATGAAGCTGCTACACAACAATAAGGCAGTTAAGGGACTACAAGAGCTGATCACTAGGTGTGCAAGGTCACGAGAGCCACGAACGTCCAAAAACTTGGAAAACATGCTTTGCGCACCAGGCGGGAAGTTTGAATGATGGCGCAAATTGGTGAGCATGAGATGGATCAGGTCATCCTATATTTGGGGTCAGATGCAAATGTATTACAAAAATATACGTGGGAATGCATGGGCAGGCCCTCGCTACAGTGGTCTCCTATTCAATTACAGATGGCCAACTAACAAAACATCTTACTGATGGGAAGATTGCAAGGGTTGATAGTGGACATTGAAGGCATAAGTATGCAGATAGACTTTGAGGTAATAGAAATTGTTGATGACAGTAATCCATACCCTGCGTTGCTAGGAATAGATTGGCATAGACATGAATGGGGTCATCAGCTTAAAAAGATGAAAGATGATATTCGAGAAAAGTCACTCCGTGTAATAGTTCCACTGGACCCAGCCGAAGGAGTGCACTACACTGAACTTATGCGTAACGAGGACAATGACAATGAACTAGGATGCATCTACCAGATAACAACGCAAGACCAAGTTCGGGTGAATCCAACAATAGATGGTAGAATCTCATGGGAGCACAATAGTTCTTGCACATCGGATTTAGATGAGGAGATAGAATGATGGCAGAACCGATTGCATGAAGTAATAATGCTCAACTATAATATGATGATTAGATCACTGCGACGCGTGACAACCAAGGAAAGGAAACTACTAGCAGATGACGGCGCAATAAATGTAGAGGACTTCATCAATCAATGTAAAACTTCAATATTAGAGTAGAAGTGGCATGGTTTTCTGGAAGGAGCACTGCACACGACAACTACACCAGGGTGGCGTGCACCTGGGAAGATGAGGTGGAACGAGCCTGAAGGTAGAAGGTAGATGTGTGTACGAGTTGGAGGACCTCCATGGCAAACGTAGTTGGGGCAGCCAAGACGAAGCATTTCGGGCACCTGCTTACGAGGAAGGGTGTGGCCGTATGTTGTACAACCATAACCCCAACTGAATCTGCACATGCCAAGGGTTCGTTGGGCCAATAGGACCATAAACAAAATAGGGTGTGTGAAGATAACTGATGAGCCCCAAAAATGGATAATTATTTGGGCTCATTCAACCTCCTAATTCGACTTAATCCACCATTCTCATTAGTTTATTGCATGTTTTTAATTATATTTATGCTAATAGAGTGAATTGGGTTAGTCATTATGCCAACAAGTCTAATGGGTGCTTTGTGTAGCCTTTTTGGTCAATTTGGAGACAAAATTGAAGGTCTTAATGAGCACTTGGCAGCCAAATTCGTGGGAAAACAAGGGAGAGGATTTGTAGGAAGGTGTCCCCTTCATTTATGGGCCCTTACCTCGAATTCTCCACCATCAGCTCGGAGTTCAAGGGCCACCAAATCAATTAGCACAAGGGCAGCCAAGCAAGTCAAGTAGGACTACTGTTAACTACAAGTTTTGGGCAGCCGAGTCCCTAAAGTTTAGGAGGACTGTTGGGGTCCTCAATTTGTATAAATAAGAAGGCTTAAGGCCTCATTTTGGTTAGCTGGTAGTTGGCCAATGGTTAGTCATTTTGTAGGCAGAAGTTAGCTAGTTTGTATTTCGATTTTTAGGCAATAGATTAGCTTTGCTTTTAGCTCATTTTCAAAATCTCCATGTGGACAGTTTTGATGTAACTCTTCTTTTCTTGCTCAATAAAGATGAATACAGCTTTGCACCAGCTCTAAATCTCTCTTAGGAGGTTGTAGCTCTTGGGGTTGGGCCCATCTCAAGTGCCCAGTACCTCCTTTGTTTATATTTATGTGTTTTTGTTGCATTCCTAGAATAAAATCTGCTATTTAGATCTAAATCTTGTTTTGTTATTTAGTTTGTTTGTTGATGAGTAAAATAGCTTTTCATGCTCAGATTTAGTTGATAGGTTGTTAACAGAAAAAGCTTCAAGAAAAGGGCCAACAAACATCTGTGGTTTCACCTCTCCGTCAGTGGGATCAGGAGCTGTGACTAGGATGACTTTGCTGCCCACAAAAACACTGACTTTGCTTTGCCATGCAATCATTAGTGTTTGGTTTTCATTTGCAGAAGTTGGTTACATGTTCAGATCTTTGAATGCTTCATTGCATAGTTAATATACATGGTTTCCTTGCAAATAAAGATGATATCCATTCTTGTTACTGTTAGCTAGATCATATTAGGGTAGCATAACTAGATCTTTGTTTTCTTGCATGTCTTTGTTGGTTCAGTTGGAAACACAAATTGCAGAGCACCTGTACCATTTCTCTATCTACCCAGACTCCCTCAAACCCATCTTCTCCATCTCCTAACTTGGTTTCTTGCCTCAAGTTGCCATACTGCCCTCATAACCCTACCTTTTGTGCAGCATTACTTCAGTCTTCTTGGAACAAGTCCAGCCATCTACACCTTCTCCTCAACTCTATCTATCAGTCCTTGGGTCATTTCAGGCCCCTACCCTACCTCTCTATCCATTCATGCACCTTACCTCACTCACCCATCCTCCAAAATCCAATTTTTAAACATCCTGTAGAAAAATTACAGAACATCCTGTAGAAATCCTAAACATCCTGTAGAACCCCTGCAGACTTCCTATAGAAGCTCACGAATGAGGTTTCTTGATAGCAAAACTTTGTGAAACTCTCTGGAAGGGTGTTAGGGACCCCTTAGGCCCTCTTTGTACCATCCCAACCTTTTCCAAGAATTTCTCCTCCTTGATCCACCTCTGCACAGTCAAAAATAGTTAAAATCACATGCATGATAATTCCAACAACTTAATCAAAAATACAAAAAGATGTTTTCTTCAGATAGAGGTAGTCTAGACACATGTATTTTACCTTCATAGAAGTAATGGCATCTCTTTCAGTAGTTTTCATGCTCTCATTTGCGTCAGTAGGACTAGCTGGTAGAATTAGGGTTTGCTAGGGTTTGCGTTTCCTTTTGGCTTTCAGTTTCTTTTTGCAATTAGATTAGCTTCCTTCGAGTTAGCTTTCATCCATCAATTAAAAAGCTTCTTCTAAGAGCTCATAGAAGTTGGCTTAAGCTCCTAGTGGACTTGTGCCAGCTGACCAAGTGACAGCTGTGGCAAGAGCTAGTACTTGTGCATACAGCACCGTCGCTTCCAAGTTTGTTACGAACTACCGGGTTGATAAAATTAAAGAAGGGAGTTCCAGGAGTTGTAGCATTATTGCTACAATACTGGAGCCCACCAATAACCGTATCCTTGGTCAGACACGATGAAACCAAGAAGGTGGAGAGAATTTCCTCGACCACTTCCCCTATAGTTCAGACTGAATGCGAGGACCTAGACAAAGGAATTCGGCAGTTGCAGGAAGCCATTCGGTGCGGCAGCTTGAGACTTCGTGAACTTGATGAAGAATGGGAAAGGCTAACAAGGAAAACTGTGATGTTGGATGAGGAAATTGGAAAAATAAAAATCAGAGTCACACAAATGGGCAGCGCGAATGTGATAATAAGGGGACTAGACCTTGTTGGTCCTTTTACGATACTAGAACAACCCGCGACCTTGCTATCATGGTTGCGACCACACCCTACTAAACGGGGGAGCATAGGATACAACACACTACTAGATTTCAAGGTACGTGAAGGGTGCCCGCAGCCTAGGCTAGTAGGGAAGAGGAAGTCTCACACGAGGGGTGTGACCACCTGACTATTCATAGGAGACCCAATCTCAGCACTCCACATAGTTGGAAGAGGGCGCGGGACTATAAAGAAGTCTATAGGCAGGTTGTGTGGTTCGGACATGGTGCACAGGACCAGTATGAAGCATAGAATGCATCCACATACAAGGGACTATGCTGCTGCCTGGGAAGGATGGAAGGTGACCATTGCAGATACTGTTCATGGCAAGATGTTCCATGTAAGACACCGAGGAGCAGGCGACGGGAAATTAAGACACAGGATCTGCCGCCAAAATCGCATTAATGAGCCACGAATGGGGGGCACAACCGAATTTGAATTCACAAAGGTATATAAAGCACAGGTGGCTTGTTACCAAACAACCTTTGGCCCTTTGCATATTAAGTCATTTCATGTTCAAGCAGACAAGAGAAGGATGAATGAGGCAGTTGTAAAAGAAAGCACATGGTTTCAAGAATTGCTAAAGGAAATGCAGGAGTGCCTACTAAGGTCAATATCCACAACCAAGGACATTACGTAGAACCCTGCGTCATAGGTGGGAGAGACAGCCAAAATCCCTAAATCACCCTGGACACCGCGAACCAAGAAGGATCCACAGGTAGCAAGACCGGTTTGGATGTATCCATGAAATCCGCGATTTGGAAAATTGTCGATGGAGGAAAAGGGAAAAACGGTTACTATTGAGAGTGATGAAGAGGAAGAGGATCCTTTGACTTTTGTCAAAGAAATAGAACCAAAAGAAGAAATGGAAGAAGATATCTAGCCAGTGCAGGCTCCAGCAAAGCGGCCTAAGTATGTCCCTCCATGGAAAGGGACGGTCAAGGTACCTAAAGATTTGGATGCCGTCAAAAACACACTTATAACCCCGTCCCTCCCCAAAGGGGTTTTGTTCGAAGGAACAGTGACTGGCCGCACCCCGACTATGAAATTTGAAGACTAGGACCTTGCGGATACTGAGAAGTTTCCCCATTTGGAAACTAGTGAGCTAATGGAACAAAGCACGAAGGGGGCCATTACGACACTACAGCCACAGAAATGGTTGTGAAAGGTGGAGGAGGCTGAGCTACTCCACCTCCTGTCAATTCCACATTTTCATCGAGCCCCCATTACAATATTGGTCATCAGGCAACTGCTATGCCTGGTGCATGATGGGTAATTATGGCTAGACAAACCCATCCCCATCATGGTGGAGCTCATTCATAGGATCTCTTAGCTTCCCTGTGAAGGAAGGGACCCTGTGGAAATAGTTGGCATGAGTGGCGACTTGACGCTTGTGGAAGCCATGAAAAAGAAATACAAGTTGGATAAAAAGTAGAGGCTATGCTATTACTAGTATTTAGGACAAAGGGGTCCACATTGCTACCCAGTTGCTCGCAGGAAAAGTCATGAGAAAATGTCGAGCAGTGAAGTTCCAACAACAGTCTTCATGTTAGCTAAGCAATGCGTGGAAGGGGTTCAGCTCAATTAGGTGCAGTTCCTCGATGAAAAATTCCTAACCAACTGTAGGGAGGCTCAGGAGTAGGGTAAGACCTTTCACTATGCATGGTTGCTCTTATCCATCCTATTGGTTACAAGTGACTTGCCCGAGGATAGTCAGTTTCCCTCCCTGGACTAGGATTTGCCAAAGGCCGCGAAATACGCGTCGCTGTGGGCAACGAGGGTTGCCACAAGAATCCAAGAAGTCAAGATTTTCTAGATACTGATGGACACAAGCATATGGCAGTAGATCAACCAGTAGCCCCATCTATCTGCTGAGGTATATGACAATGTGAAGAACGTGGCCAATTTTAAGGTGGATATGCACCATGTATACATCCGGGTGCTTAAGGATCCAGAGCAGGCATGGACCATGCTTCCCTTCATTTCCATCGATGATGTTGTTTTCGCAGTGCTGGATACCTAGCCACTGGAGTGGTGCAGACCAGATGTGGTAGGGAGCGATGAGACCACCATCCAAAAACAGAAGGTTGAGGCCAAGTTATTAGCACAACAGAAGCAAAACAAACAACTCGTTGTGGAAGTACGAGCGACTCGGGAGGTAGTGTAGGCTTCCACACGCAAGGCGACAGTAGGAGGGGCTACTACAACAGAGGATGAAAGCGACCCCAATGTGACTATTGGGTACCAAATCAAGTCATCTTTCCGTCCATTTCTACTATCTTTTTTTACCCTTTTGTACTCATTTACCTATGTTTTTATGTTAAACCTATAAGGTAAACACCTCTGACTTGTCCAATTGGAATATCTTAATTAATGAAGTAATTTCATGGAGTCCTATCTATTTGCGGTATTAAAACACATGTTTGATCGTAGCTTGGAGAACAAGAACCCTCATTTAAGCACTTCACAACAGATCTGGTAACAACCAGCCATTAGGAGGCCACGCAATTGGAGTCACGCTTCCCTTAGAACTATTCTTGGACCTTTTTTCCATCTCGAAAATTTGGTTATGGTGTTGTTCCAACTGATGTACATTTTGAAGAAGTGGTTACCATGTTTCAAGGAGCTCTGTTAATCTCCCTCGTTGTGTATAAAATGTAGATTGTTCCCCTGAATGGGGGTTCTCCCATTGCTATTGTAATCATTTGCTACAGATTAATAAAATACCATCTATTTTGGTGCTCCAATCTTTTCTGTGACTAACGCAGCCCTAATCAGAGAGCTGGGTCCACTCTTGATCAGGTGTTGTGTCTTTGTGTGTGTGTAATTTAGTAGTTAAGCTTGTTGTTACAGTCGTTTCCTGTTTATGAATATTTCTGAAGTTTCGTAATTAGTTTAATATTACAACCATGTTTTGAATCTTAACCCATGAACCCTTGGTCGGAACGGATTATGCATTTGCCCCTACATATACCTTGCATGTTGCCTTGAAAAGATATGCACCCGGATTGATAATTTAATGTCAGAATAGGGTGAATAAACCATTCATACCTAGACACCAACATTTTGGTGCCATTGCCAAAGAGGCTAACAAGGTGCAAACAACGATTCGGACCAACCATAGGGTTAATCTCTCATCTTGGGGAGAGAAATAGTTTTCTCACTCTGCTTCAAGTCCTGAGCATAAGTATTCTTTCTTCTTGTTTATTTTTTCTTTTCTGTTTGATTTTGGACCATTCTCTTGTCCTGGGGAGGGAGGGGTCTTTTGACGCCCTGCTCTAGGCCTTGAGAAAGATTTTTTTCTTTTTAACCCTTGTGTGTTTCCTTTTTGCAAAAAACCCTAGCTTTTACCCTGGGGAGGGAGGAGTCTTTTGATGCCCTGCTTCAAATCTTGAAGTATTAGGGCTCCTGTAGCATGTGTCTATTTTTTGTTCATACTAAGACCCTCCATCATATCAACTTTTGTATGAACAAAGAATCAAATAAGAGGGGTAGAGTGAGAGCCCCAAAGAGGGGAGGACCATATCTGGGAAGAAAAACCTATATCCAATAGATCATAGCAAAGGCTGAATCAGAAGCATCCTCTTATGTAGCAGCGGGACTAGGGACAAGGAGAGTGAAGTGTGAGGGATAGTCAGTAGAGCAACCAGTGCTGGCTACGACATTCTCTGGTGATACGACACAACAGGTTCCTCTAGTAGTGGAAGAAATATCTAGTAGTAGACCTAATCGAGAGAATCTTGCGCTGGTGATAGCAGAGGAAGAAATTGCAAGTAGGACATCAACAAGGTCAGACTGCTCCAATAAGGGAAAGGAAGTTGTAGTCGAGGGGTCAAGCCATCAGGCCTCAAGAGAAGGAAACAGGAAAAAACTTGCATCACCAAGAGACCGGGGAAGTGCTATGTTGGGTCCCTATAATACTAGTGATTACCCCATTACTATTGTAGTTATACCCCTTATTTATATTGTTGTGCCACTATTACCCCCATATTGTTATTTCTGTGCCCCATAGAATCCCTCTATTGTTATTTTTGTGGCTTTATATTATTATTGTTAGGTCGGCTGGATTATATGGTGACTCCTTAGACTCCTATATATAGAAAGGAGGTTTTTTCATTTGTATCATCCAAGAATTGTTCATTTATGTAATTTAAAGGAGGTTGCCCCCTCGAAGAGGCTGAATTCTAAGGCGTTGATCTATCTTTTCTATCTTTTCTTGAGCTGGTTTCATAACATTTGGTATCAGAGCTTTGGATTCTAGGGTTTCGCTACTCCAAACAGGTCATCGTGGAATTTTCGCTATAACTTTTTTTTGTGATGTTTCAGAAGTCGCAAAAAAAACCCATTTGAGAAGAAATCACGCTAAACCTTGGGTCCGAATTTTAGAGCTTTTCGCACGATATTTGCGGAGATATGATATGAGGAAATTGGTCTTTTTGCAGACTCCTGAATTACATTCAAAATAGGTGACCTGGGGAAAATCGTCATAACTGTCTCTCTGGGGATTGGATTGAAATTTCGTAAGAAGGTGTAGAAAGAGGACGGACTGTAGTTTCATTTATGTGTGTTTCAGATCCAAAAGTTGAAACAGTGACTCGTGGCACGTCGTACAAGTTAGCTCTACTGAACTAGTCTAAAAGCAAGTCACTGTTGGGAGATTTCACATAACTCTTCCTTGGAGAATCCAATTTGGATCAGACTTGTGGCATTGGAAAGAGGATGCAGAAGGCTACTAAAGGTCACAATTTCAGAACTGGATGATCGGAAATTACAGAGATACATCAGATTCAATATCAGGCTTCTATAAAGTGAAAAACGATGTGTAGTTTTTTTTTAAATTTTTGTGTAAGCTTGGTTTAACGGAATTCAAAGGGCATAATAAAGCATTATTATCGGTAACTGATGCCCCGAGGAAAGAAAATGCAAACACCTAGTAAGGAACCTGAAAGCTCTAGCATGACTCATGAAGAAGAGGAAGAAATGCTACATGATATATCAAAATTACAAGAACAAGTGCAACAAATGTCACGCTCACAAAAGCTAACAGAAGCTAAGATAAATGGTGTGGAATCTAAGATAAATGACGTGGAATCGAAGATAAAGGGCATGGAAGCTAAGATGGATGATTCGAAGACAGATTTGAAGAGAGACATGGCAGATTTGAAGATAGATTTGAAGACAGACATGGAAGAATTGAAGAAGTTGCTACAAGAAAGGGTCACTAATGGTGAAAAAGTAGTAAAGGAAACTCATGATGAGAACAAAAGAAATGTTAATCATGATTCCATAGACGCTAATGTTGGATCAAAGAATCACCATATTCCAAAAATCGATATGAGGAAGTTTGATGGCAAGGATCCCGCCACATGGATATTACAGATGGAGCAATTCTTCCATCTCAATAATGTGAAAAACGCACAAAAGGTACGTATGGCAACTGTATATTTGGAACCAAATCAGTTTGTATGGTATCAATGGCTTTGCTCTCATAAAAATTTATCACTTGGGCAATTTTTACGGAAGAATTGATGGCACATTATGAAGATACAAAATGCAACACTTTTTTTAGCCAATTGATAAGTCTCAAACAAAAGGGTTCAGTAATGGAGCACATTGAGGAGTTCCAAAAATTGAACATAAGGGTAAAAGATATTCCAGAGGAGCATAGGATTGATGTGTTCATAGGGTCTTTAAAGGATAATATCCAACATGATGTTCGCCTTTGGGAACCTGATTCATTAGAGAAGGCATTCAGGTTAGCAAGAAAAATGGAAAGCAAAATTATGGCAACCAGGAAGCATACCACTCACAACTATAAAGACGGAAGTGTTGTTGCCCCTAGTCTTCCACAACCTATAAGGTTGACACCACAAAAATTGGAAGAAAAAAGAGCAAAAGGGCTTTGTTATAGTTGTGATAGCAAATACACTAAAGGTCATAAGTGTGCTGAGAAGAAATTATTCTACATAGATTGTGAAGAGGAAGAAGAAAAGGAGAAAGAAAGGTCAAAAGAAGAAGATATACTCCAAGAACAAAGCCTAGATGAAGAACAAATAAATCCGACCATATCTTGTAATGCATTGGTGGGAATTACCACTCCTCAAACCATCAAGATAGAAGGACAAATCAAGAAGAAAAAGGTAATAGTGTTGATTGATTCAGGAAGCACCCACAATTTTATTCATTGTAGGGTAGCAAAAGAATTGAATTGCTTCCTATATCCAGCACCAGAGTGTCAAGTGATGATTGCAAATGGAGGAACAATAAATTGCTCTGGAAAGTGCCATAATATCAAGCTATCCATGGGAGAATATGTATTGACTAGCCCAATGCTTTCCATTCCAATGGGAGGTGTTGATGTTGTACTAGGAGTCCAATGGCTACAATCCTTGGGTACAATAGCTTTTAATTTTCAAGAACTTTTCATCAAATTTTCTACGGAAGGAAAGGAAGTTGAATTAAGGGGTATTGCAGGGAAACCAAGAAAGATAATCAGCTCTAATGGCATGACAAAGCTTCTAAAAAAGGAGCAAAGAGGTGTAATTGCACAATTATGTTCGCTAGATGTTTCCACATTGGAATCATCTATTTCTCCAGATCTCCAAAAAGTCCTGGACAATCATTCCAAGGTATTTGAGACTCCCAAAGGTCTCCCACCTATGCGTGATCATGATCATGCTATTCATCTGATTCCAGGAAGTGTTCCTCCAAACATCAGGCCGTACAGATATCCCTATGTCCAAAAACGTGAAATTGAACGTATGGTTGCAGAAATGCTAGAGGCTGGTATAATTCAACCGAGTCAAAGTTCTTTCTCAGCTCCAGTAGTATTGGTGCACAAGAAGGATGGATCATGGCGCATGTGTCCGGATTATAGGGAGCTCAACAAGCTCACTATTAAAGATAAGTTCCCATTCCTGTTATTGATGAATTACTGGATGAATTGCATGGATCAATTTACTTCACCAAGTTGGATCTTCGTTCGGGATATCATCAAATCAGAATGAAGATTGAAGACATTCCGAAAACAGAATTTAGAACTCATGAGGGTCATTATGAATTTTTGGTCATGCCTTTTGGCCTTACCAATGCACCTTCAACATTTCAAGGTTTGATGAATTCAATTTTCAAACCATTCCTTAGAAAATTTGTGTTAGTATTTTTTGATGATATACTAATCTACAACAAGTCTTGGAAGGATCATGTTGAACATGTTGACAGGGTGCTACAACTATTGGAGGAGAAACAATTATATGCAAAAAGATCCAAATGTTTCTTTGGAGTCCAGGAGGTGGAATATTTGGGTCATATTGTATCTCATGAAGGAGTTAAGGTAGACCCTAGCAAAATTAAAGCCATTAAGGAATGGAAAATCCCCACATCCATAAAGCATCTGCGAGGATTTCTTGGGTTGACAGGGTATTATCGCAAGTTTGTTAAGAATTATGGGAGAATAGCAGCACCTCTAACAACATTATTGAAGAAAGATTCATTTTCATGGACTCCGGAAGCAACAAAGGCCTTTGAACATCTTAAAGAGGCAATGTGCCAAGCACCGGTCTTAGCTACACCGGACTTCACAAAAACCTTTATTGTGGAATGTGATGCTTCAGGAAATGGAATTGGTGTTGTTCTAATGCAAGATGAAAGACCCATTGCTTTTGAAAGTCGTCAAATCAAGGGAAAGTTTTTAAGCAAAGCTATTTATGAGAAGGAAATGTTGGCAATACTCCATGCACTTAAGAAATGGCGACCCTACCTAATGGGAAGACACTTCAAGGTAAAAACGGATCATGATAGCCTTAAATACTTTTTAGAACAAAGATTATCCTCTGAAGAGCAACAAAAGTGGGTCACAAAGATGTTGGGTTATGACTTTGAAATCATCTACAAAAAAGGGAAGCAAAATGTGGTGGCAGATGCACTCTCAAGAAAGGATGAGGATGTGGAAGCATTGTTGTGTGCCATTTCTATTATCCAACCAGATTGGATAAACGAAGCAAGGGAGGAATGGAAGAATGACGAAGAAGTGTGGGCACTTATTCGAAAGCTACAACAAGATTCCAGTACTTCTGATACATTTAGCTGGCAAAATGATTCTTTATGGTACAAAGATCGCTTATACCTCTGTAAGAATTCCCAGCTAAAACAAAAGATTCTTATGGAATTGCACACTTCTCCCTTAGGAGGGCACTCAGGATTTTTAAAAACTTACCACAGGGTTAAGAAGGAATTTTTTTGGGATGGCCTTAAATCAGATATTCAAAAGTTTGTGGCGGAATGTTTGGTTTGCCAGCAAAATAAAGTTGAAACAATTAAGACACCGGGTCTATTACAACCTTTATCCATTCCAAGCCAACGTTGGGAGGAGGTTTCAATGGATTTTATCACAGGTTTACCCAAGTCTGAGGGAAAGAGTGTCATCATGGTGGTAGTTGACAGACTTACCAAGTATGCACACTTTTGTGCATTATCACATCCATTTAAAGCCAGTACAGTTTCTACTGCATTTATGGAAACAGTTCAAAAGCTACATGGAAACCCAAAGATTATTGTAAGTGACAGAGATCCCATTTTCACTGGAAATTTTTGGACAGAATTATTTTCTTGTCTTGGTACTCAGTTAGCTCATAGCTCATCTTATCATCCTCAATCTGATGGGCAAACTGAGATAGTAAACAAATGTTTGGAAGGATATCTTCGTTGCTTTGTATCTGATAAACAGACACAATGGGTCAAATGGTTGCCTCTGGCTGAATGGTGGTATAACACTTCCTTCCATACAGCAACAAAAATGACCCCATTTATGGCACTTTATGGGTATCAACCACCATCCATCACATCATATTTAAGAGAAAATTCTAAGGTTCAGGCAGTGGAACATCACATCGAACATCAACAACAAGTCCTCCAACTCTTAAAGGATAACCTCGTGTTGGCACAAAATAGAATGAAACAACAGGCAGATCAACATTGCAGTGAAAGAAGTTTTGATGTAGGTGATTGGGTATTCCTACGGCTACAACCATATAAGAAAATGTCCCTAAAGCAAGCTAAGAAGGATAATAAATTATCACCAAAGTATTATGGTCCGTACAAGGTGTTGCAAAAGATTGGTACTATGGCATACAAATTGGAGCTTCCTGCAGCTTCTCGATTGCACCCAGTTTTCCATGTTTCATTTTTAAAGAAGGTTATAGGTGACAAGCTCCCAATTCAAACAATATTGCCAGAACTTGACGAGGAGGGAAAAATTATATTAGAACCAAAAGCAGTCACAGAAACAAGAACTCGACAGCTACGAAATCGATCAATTTCAGAGTATCTTATCAAGTGGAAGAACTTATCCGCTGAAGATTCCACATGGGAGGATGAGAATTTTATGCAGAATTATCCAGAACTACTCAAGCGTTGAGGACAACACTTTTTTGAAGGAGAGGGGCATGTTGGGTCCCTATAATACTAGTGATTAACCCATTACTATTGTAGTTATACCCCTTATTTATATTGTTGTGCCACTATTACCCCCATATTGTTATTTCTGTGCCCCATAGAATCCATCTATTGTTATTTTTGTGGCTTTATATTATTATTGTTAGGTTGGCTGGATTATATGGTGACTCCTTAGACTCCTATATATAGAAAGGAGGTTTTGTCATTTGTATCATCCAATAATTGTTCATTTATGTAATGTAAAGGAGGTTTCCCCCTCGAAGAGGCTGAATTCTAAGGCGTTGATCTATCTTTTCTATCTTTTCTTGAGCTGGTTTCATAACATGCTACTAAAGCAACTCGAGTTCTAGTAGTAAAGAATCCTCAGCCACCCTCCATAGAGCCTGTTGACATCCCCAGTGATTATTAGAAGATATTTATGGCTCCCACAACCTCCACCATCGATTTTCTGATCGAGAATCTGGGTGCCGGCGTGCCTACAAAACCTATTCCATTGGCAGCCTTACCAAACTTTCATGGGCTCATTTCAGAAGATCCCAACACATTTCTATTTGAGTTTGACATAGTTTGTCGAGGTATGACTATACAACAAATGCCCAAAAGTTAAATATTTTCCCATGATGCTCTGCGATGGTTCATGGGCCTAGGAGGAAAATCCATTTCCACATGGGACGATATGCAGACAATTTTTCTAGAGAAATATCAGGATTACTGTAAATCCCGGAACATCAAGGAGGAAATCTTCAAGTTCACACAGAAAGAAGATGAAAGTCTGGAGGACTATCTGGAGAGGTTCAAGTACACCTTACAAAGGTCAGGTCATTCTGACCTGGATAAGGAAATTTTAAAGATTATCCTCCTTCGATCTTTTCGAGAGGACTTGATGGAACTATTGAACATTGTGGGAAAGGGAGACATCTCCAAGGAGACATTCAATGATATCTGCAATTTATGTATTCAGTGTTAGAGGGGGCTTGCAAGGAATAAGGTCAGGATCCGATCAGTGAAAGGATCTGACGGGGGTGTTACAAAAGCAGAAATCAGAAACCTGCTAGACAATTTAAGGATGGATATCCTCAGCACCCTGTCAGCACAAATGGACACTCTGCAAGTAAAAGAGAAGCAACTGGAATAGGACAAGACCATGGCAATATTTTGTCCAAAGTGCAGGAAGAAGCACCTGGAAAGGGAATGTCCACTAAATTCCATAGAGGAATGTGTGATCTATGAGCTCAGTCATGCGACAAGCTCATGCCCCTCCTTGCCAAGCCTGAAAGCAGTATTTCAAGGAACGGGGGAGGACACGGAGCAACTGTACCTCATGGGATCCAAGAATCCATGGCAGCCTCGACCACCGATGGGAAATCAAGGTATGTACTCAGATCCATCTCAGTGTTTCAATAATTACAATATGCATCCTCAGACCATGCCTTATCCCCCCATGTGGCCACAATACCATTATCCACATTGGTAGCAATGGAACCCTCAAGCTAGTACAAGCTCTTCATGGGCTCCAACTTGGTGAGGATCCCCTCCTGGTCAGTTTCCTCAGCAAATACCACAGTAGTAGCTCCAATTACCCTCAAGTGTGCCTCCTGGTAACCAACCTACCCATCCTCAGCTTCCAAAGCAACCTAACCCTAATCCTAACAATAAGGGAGCTCATCAAGTTGATGTTCTTAACCTACCTTCATATAATATCTCCACTGTAGAGTTGTATGAAATGAATCTGCGATTAGGTTAGATAGTTAATGTCCAACCTCCTCCAGTCATCATTGAACAACTTGATAGTGGAGGTGAGGAGGCAAAATCGATTAGTAAAGAGCCAAAACAAACTGATAAAAACCAGGCATCTTCTGTTAAACAACACCAATCTGAACCACCTTACCCAGAGAAACTAATTATGAGTAAACCAAGTCCTCAATCTGAATTTGATTTATTATAAGAATTGCAGAACTCATTTGTTAAAATTCCCTTGTTACAAGCTATGAAGGATGTACCAATCTATGCAAGGACTCTTAGGGAATATTGTTCAAAGAAACTTGCCAAGAAAACTAAAGATCCCCTCACTATACATGTTATGGGAAAATTATCGGATTTTATGATGGAAAAATCAATGCCGGTGAAATATGGAGATCCGGGGAACCTGATTTTGACAGTACAGATTAATGGGGTAGAGATTCCAAATGTGTTGGTAGACTTGGGTGCTTCCATCAACGTCATCACCACTGAGACAATGCATGTGTTAGGTCTTCGCAATTTGAAGCGTACACCTACAATATTGGAACTAGCAGATCAATCTACAGTCAAACCTGTAGGGAACTTGGAAGGTGTGACAATTTCAATGGATTCATGGCATTACCCCATAGATTTCCTGGTATTACATACATAGTCTTCAGTGGGCGGTCATCCCTTGCTTTTGGGTAGACCATGGCTGGCCACTGCAAACGCTTACATTGGGTGTCTCTCAGGAAATATGGGTATTTCTAATGGACATAACACTAAGAATCTAGTGCTATATCCACCTGCAGAACCAAATCTATCCATAAAACCAGCAGGTGGCAAGAAAGTTGTATCTGCGATAGAGGCTGAAACAGAAGATGAAGAAGTGAGACCAATCCTCACTATTGGACAGGACCTTCAGTTGAAAATGGAATCAGAAGACAATGTAATCACTTCCTTCATGGACGATCCTTATTCTGTTTTAGAACCAAACCAAGAGATCCTAAAATCTATCCTAAGCTGCGAGACTTAGGAAACTATGGAAACACTAGAAGGATTAGAGGAACCACTTGCTGATACACCCCATGAAAGTGTTCAAGTGGAATTGGAACCCAGGAAAACATTGAATATTAATCGAAACATGTCAGAATCCCATAGGAAGCAACTTGTAGATGTTATATGGAAACATAAGGAGGCCTTCGCCTGAGATTATGCAGATATGAAGGGGATCCCTGCCAACTTATGCACCCATCACATATATATCAAGGAAGATTGTCATCCTATAAGGCAACCTCAGAGGAGAATGAACCCTGCACTGAAAAATGTTTTGAAAGAAGAGTTTTAGAAGCTACTGGATGTAGGTTTTATCTATCCTATCTCAGATAGCCAATGGGTCTCACCATTAGTAATGGTCCCCAAGAAGAATGGAAAATGGCGAATCTGCGTAGATTATCAGGAGTTAAATAAGGCGATGCAGAAGGACCATTTTCCCTTGCCATTTATTGATCAAGTTTTAGACACATTGGCTGGCAAGAAATTTTTCTCTTTCCTAGATGGGTTTAGTGGATATAACCAGATCCAGATTGCTCCTGAGGACCAGGACAAGACCACTTTCACATGCCCTTGGGGAACGTTTGCATACCGGGTCCTTCCTTTTGGCCTGTGTAATGCTCCTACAACATTCCAGAGGGCAATTTTGGGAATCTTCTCTGATTTGATAGATGACAGTGTTGAAATCTATATGGATGATTTTACTCCATATGGGGACTCATTTTTGGAGGGGTTGAAAAATTTGGAAAAAGTTCTTGCAAGGTGTATACAAGCGCGTGTCTCTCTGAGTACAGTCAAATGCCACATGATAATGGAAGAGGGAATCGTTCTAGGACATTTTCTCTTAGTTGAAGGGATCAGGATGGACCCAACAAAGATAAAGGTAATTTTGCACTTCCCAACACCTAAGATGCCCACACAGGTAGGTAGTTTCATTGGTTGTGCTGGTTATTATAGACGTTTCATAGAAAATTTTGCAAAATTAGCACACCCACTATTTCAATTACTAACAAAAGATTCAGAAATTGTGTGGTCAAGTGACTGTGATGCAGCATTTACAAAAATTAAAGAATTAGTCTGTAGTGCTCCGATCCTTAGAGGACTGGATTGGGATTTATGTTTCCACATTCATATGGATGCCTCTCAAATAGTAATTGGTGTAGTATTGGGACAGCAAGAGGGTAAGGTACCTTATGCAGTCTACTATGTTAGTAAAAATTTGGCCCCCGCTGAATTAAACTACACAGTGACTGAGAAAGAATTCCTTGTTGTCGTTTATGCCATCAATAAGTTCCGGCACTACATTATAGGTATCCAACTTTTGTGCACACTGATCATGCATCCATCAGGTATTTAATGAAAAAACCTGTTACCCCTGATTGTATTACAGGATGGTTGTTGCTACTACAGGAATTTGATATTACCATAGTAGATAAACCAGGGAAGGACAATGCGTTTGCAGATTTTTTATCTAGGATAGAACATGATGGTAAGGATACACCAATTGAAGATAACTTTCTAGATGAGCATCTTTTTGCAGTTTTTGCTAACACTCTGTGGTATGTAGATATTACTAATTATCTTGCTACAAGTAAAGTGCCTCGTAATCTGTCCTATAACGAGAAAAGGAAGATCATTCACCAGAGTAGCTGATATTCATGGATGGTAGGATATCTCTTCCACACAGGGGTTGACCAACAAATTTGGCGTTGTGTGGAGGGAGATGATATTTTTGAGATATTAAAAGCTACACACGATGGACCCTATGGAGGACATTTTTTAGATAAAAGAATAGGTCATAAAGTGCTGTAAATGGGATATTACTGGCCCTCCATCTTTCATGACGCTCGGGATTATGTTTGAAGGTGTGATAGTTGTCAACAGATGGGACAACCTAGGAAAGCAAATGAAATGCCTCTTCAGCCCCAGATAGTCCTTGAACCATTTGAGAAGTGGGCCATTGATTTTGTTGGGCCCTTTAACCCACCTTCTTATCAGAAAGCTTACATCCTAGTCTGTACTAACTATGTAACTAAATGACTAGAAGCTAGAGCAGTCATGAGAGCAATAGAGCAAGTAGTGGCAGATTTTCTTTTTGAGGAAATCTTTGCCCGGTACGAGACTCCAAGGGAAATTGTATCAGATGGTGGATCAAAGCTCACATCTCATATGATAGAAAATTTGATGCAGAAATATGGGGTCAAAAATAGAGTGACAACCCCCTATCATCCCCAGGCAAATGGATAAGTAGAAAGCACAAACAAGGTATTGGAAAATTTATTGACAAAGACAGTAGCAAGCCATCACCAGGATTGGGCACAAAAACTTCCAGAAGCTTTATGGGCATACAGGACCACATGGTGGAATACAACAGGGTTTTCTCCATTTGAATTAGTCTATGGGAAATCCCCCTTGTTTCCCGTGGAATTTGAGATTAGTACACTCAGAACAGCTTTGGAAGTAGCCTTAGATCTATCAAAAGCACAAAAACACCGACTGAAATAGCTGAATGAGTTTGATGAGATTCGAGCAGTTGCTGTTCAGAAGACTACTGTTGTTCAACAACATAGAATGAAATGGCATGATAAATTTATTAAAACTAAGGTGTTTCATGTGGGGTACTGGGCGTTACTGTATGACTCCTGATTTAAGGATTTCATAGGCAAGCTTTGCACTCGCTAGATGGGTCCATATCAAGTGGACGCATTGTTCGACAATGGAACGATTAGACTGAGTACAATAGATGAGAACCATACCTCTTTCTTGGTAAATGTACACAGACTAAAACTATACCATCGTCCAACCTCTAAAGATGCTTTTGTTAAAAATCTTTCTGCTTTATCTGATTTAATGGTCATTGGAAAAGAGGATACTCTCGCTCTGTCTTAAAATAAATAAATAAATAAATAATAATAATAAATAAAATAAAATAAAAAAAGAGAACAATGATATATATATATATATATATATATATATATATATATCATACTGTTGCTACTTATTTGTTTGTCTTTTGCAGGAATAACAAAGAAATATGGCAAAATGTAACAATCAGTGCTGTCATGAAGATGTCACTGTATTCCACTGGTGAGAGGCACTAAGTACTGTTACTCCACTAAGTGTTGTTACTTTACTAAGTGTTGTTACTCTGTAGCTGCCATGACTCCATAACTGCCGTTACTCCATAACTGTCGTTACTTCGTAACTGCCATTACTCCATAATTGCCATTACTCTGTAACTATTGTTACTCCGCAACTGCCATTATTCCACTGGTACTGTTACTCCGCAACTGTCGTTACTCCGCCAGTGCCGTTACTCTGCAACTACCATTACTCCACCGATGTCATTACTCTGCAACTGCCGTTACTCCGCTGGTGTCATTACTTCATAACTGCCATTACTCCATAATTGTAGTTACTCCATAACTGTCGTTACCCACTGTTGCCATTACTCCTTATGCTATTGCTCATTGTTGTTGCTATTCTCTGTTGCGGTTACTCACTATGTTGTTACTCACTGTTGTTGCTATTCATTGTTGTTGTTACTCCCTGTACTATTACTAGATGTTGCTGCTACTCTGTCAGGCATGTTGTTGCTATTCTATCAAAACTTTGGCTGCTACTCCACCAAAGGTAGGTCCGCAAGTACGTCTCCATCGATTTTATGGATTTAATTAAATATTCCAAAAAGGACATTAAAATGTGCTGAGGACAATCTTCATTAAGTTGGGGGGGAAACCATCATAATGAATGACAGCGTACCTCGAAAAAGCATTTATGACACATGATCCTTACCTAACCGAATCTATGATTTTGATACTCCGTAATCATACTTTTGATGTGTTGGGATGCGCATTCGTACACACTGAGTCATATCAGTCACCCTCCCAACATGCTACATTAAATTTCAGAAATATTCCACAGTACCACCTTAACTTGTCATCATTTCCAAACGTACCAGTATTGTTCATCCGATTTTTTCCAAATCCACCATGACGTTATTTTAGTTTCCAATGGTTTGGAGACCTGTCACTCTCCCTTTCCAGCCAACTGCAATCATCGTGCTGATTTCGCCTCTGCAACAATGGGTGGCCGATCTATTCACCATGAACCTGAGAATACAGGGGGAATTCGGAACAATTAGGAGGTGTGGCAGGTTTTCGAGAACGTAGGCTGGGATGTTTATTTCGATAGATTGAGGGGGTCGAATGAAGAAATGACAACATAATTTGCATTGAACTTGGGAGAAGGAGGCTCTCGAGTCTGTGGAATAAAGATCCCGATAACAGAATAAATCATCGCGGAAGTCAGTGGGCTTCCTCAGGTCGGGCAGCGATGGTTTTCGAGTACCCTCCCAGAATTTCCCAAGGATTTTCTACAAGCGAGCAAGAGTATTGCATAGAAGGGTCGAGGGTATGACAAGAAATTGCTACCACATCCATGGGGAGGAATAGTAGAGTTCGTCATCAAATATATGATGTGTGAAGGAAGATACACCACCATCTTCAAATACCATCTCCGCATACTAGCTCAACTGCGATTTCCACAGGTGGAAGCTTTTTCAATGAATGTGCCTTATTTTATACTAAGGAACCTTCACTTAGTGGCACATTTGGCTCAGGAGGTGCGACAGGTATTGGCAGTCATCGCTCACCATGGGTTAGTTCAACTATTGATAATGAATGCTATTGGACAAATCCCAATTCCATGGGACCTGTTTAGGGATTCCACAGAGGAACAAATAACAACTGTTGTGGCTGCCAGGGTAGAAGAATATGAAGCTATGGAGGAGGATGTAGAAGATGAGGATGCAGAACATGAGGACTATATTGACCAGGAGGAGCCGGAAGAAATGGAGATAGAAATAGAAGAACTTGAAGATGAGGTGGGTCCCCAAGAGCAAGCCGGAACTGTGGAGTCAATGGAAAATGTAGGGACTAATATAGAAATTCCCACTAGTACCACAACCGAGGCTGTCCCACAAGAACCAGTCAAACCCGTGGAACTAGCAAAGAAAGTTGATAACATGGCAACCACGGAAGCAGACCCACAACAGGCCAGCATGGACGAAATGGTCAATGTGGTGACTGAGGGCACTCCACAAGGATCTCCTGCCACCTTGGAGCTGATGGAGGAGGAGAATATGATTGAAGAGGAGGTCATGACCACTCTAACCATAGACCCCATGGAAGAGAGAGAATAGAGACAAGAAGGGCCCAGAGTTGAGGAAACTAGGGGACCCATGGAGGAAGCAGTGGGAGAATTAGGGCATGAGGTTGATGCTAACCCACAAGAACCGGTGTCAAATTCGGGGTTGAATGTTGAGGATTCATTCTATTTTTCCTTCTTTATTCCAAGAGGAGTGAGGGTAACGCGTTCCCCATAGCAGAAAGAAGAAGAAGAGTTTGTTTTTCCTATGGCTCTGAATCTATCACAAAGGCCACAACCATACAGGGTGAATGCTACATAGGCGGCAGGCACCTCAAAGCCAGAAAGGAGAGAAGAGATAGAGATTCCCAAGGCTGAAGAACCAGGAGGGATCCCAACAAGCACAGTAGCAAGAGAGCATCTTGCTACGGCATCACTAGTCGCGGTGAGTGCACACGAAGAAGAAATTGTTGTTGGCGAAGATGAGGCACCAAGCGAAGTGGTCCTGACGAATGAGCTAACGACATCGCCTGGTGAGAAGGCCGTGAAGCAAAAAGTAATTGAAGGAATACAGACAGTGGAGGAAAACCTGACAATGGGCATAACAGAAGAGGTTTCGTGGGATTTACCTCCAACTGCTGAAACAAAGGAAGTATTAATTAAGAAGGAATGGATCGAGCTGTGTGAATAGTGAAGACTTCCAGTCAAGCAGAAGTATCAGTTGCATTTTAAGGAGACGTTGTGGCTCAAAATGGAGGTAAGGAAACTAAGAAAGAAGGTTCACAGAATGAAGAAGTAGATAAAGAAGTACAAGCGATAAGCCAAAAAGTCCAAGACCATCGGGGTTGAAGCAGAAACTCAAGTGGACTTGAAAACCACAACTTCTGCTGCCACTCAAACAGACCCAGTCGAACGACTGTTTGAAGACTGGGAATATGATTTGATAGACAAAATACAGCCCTAGAAATCCACTACAGCTCAATACAAGAATGAGATCAAAGTGACTGAGGAAAGAGCCTCCACAACCATCTTTGGATATGTGGGGCATATAGATGTTATGAGACTAAGGCATGTGAAGCAGCAACTCAAGATGGAGAAGCTGGAAAAGAAAGTGGTAGAACTAAAGGCCGATAAGGAGCAGACGTTCAATCTGGTGCAAGAGGTTATGGCATGTTATCCGCTCGCTTCTTGTTATTCTTTATTTTTTGCATGAACGTTTCCTTTTATTTTGCATGGAAAGCATAAAAAACGAGGTCAGGTATGAGATAGAAGACGGAGTACAATTCCTTCAAATCTTGAAGAGTCATGACCTACCAACTCAATATCTGATGTGTGAGTTTTACCTGCATGGGTATCTACTACATCTGGACAGAGATTTTAACCCAGTTCAGTATGTAGGGGACATTCATTTAAGTGCGCTCACCTCTTATGATTTTAGTCAGATTCACTGGCAGAAGGCTTGTAACACTCTTGAATCCAATCAAGTTACAAAGCCATTTATAGTAAGGGGAGAGCATGAGAGGTCAGTCACAATGTTCAATAAGCATAAAACCTTCTTGGGAATGGGGGAGAATAGAGATAGAATGGTGAGGACACAAATATGGTGTCTCGATCTTTGTTTCAAGCAAATCACCACATTTCAAAAATTGGCCCTTGATTGTTGTTAGAGAAGGTGGATGATGTCACCTACAACTCTCTGGAATAAGGAACCTTTTGGGCACCAAATTTTGCACGAGTACTCGCCAGAATACCCAAATATGCGGCATGTGTCCAGATATGTGGGGCTTGGTGGATGGGAATCCAGTTTCAGTTTCATGTTCTTTGGTTACCGACTGAAACTTACACTCCAGCTTATGATGTTCCAAGGGATTGGTGGAAGGAAGTTCTCCTTTCGAATGGGTTTAAAGTTCTAGGAATAGAGATGGCCTCAAAATATGATCTCACCAGGCTTCATGAGACTTATAGTTTGCAAAACCCAGACTTGAAGAGGCGGCGGACGACATGAGGACATGCAGAAGGCTAGTTGGGGGGAGATGTTGGGTACCAAATTGGGTCATATTTCCATCCATTTATACTATCCTTTTTTACCTTTTTGTACTCATTTACCTATGCTGTTATGTTAAACTTACAAGGTAAACACCCCTAGCATGTCCAATTGGAATATTTTAATTAATGAAGTAATTTCACAGAGTCCTATCTATTTGCGGTACTAAAACACCTATTTGACCGCAGCTTGAAGAATAGGAACCCTTATTTCAGAACTTCACAACAAATCTGATAATGGCCAGCCATCAGGAGACTACGCAGCTAGAGTCACGCTTCCCCTGGAACTATTATTGGACCTTTTTGCCATATCGGAAATCTAGTTATGGTGATGTTCCAACTGATGTACATTTTGAAGAAGCGGTTACCATGTTTCAGGGAGCTCTGTTAATCTCCCTCGCTATGTATAAAATGCAGATTGTTCCTGTAAATGGGGGTTCTCTCATCGCTATTATAATCATTTGCTACAGATTAATAAAATATCATCTATTTTGCTGCTCCAATATTTTCCGTGAGTAACACATCCCCGATCAGAGAGCTGGGCTCGCTCTTCTAATCAAGTGCTGCGTCTTTGTGTGTGTGTCATTTAGTAGTGAAGCTTGTTGTTACAATTATTTCCTATTTATGAATATTTCTGAAGTTTCATAATTAGTTTAATCTTACAACCATGTTTTGAATCTTAACCCATGAACCCTTGGTTGGAACGAATTACACATTTGCCCCTGCATATACCTTGCACGTTGCCTTGAAAGGATACACACCTGGATTGATAATTTAATGTCTGAATAGGGTGAATAAACCGTTCATACCTGGACACTAACAGTGACCACAAAGCCGGACATGGATACAGTGACAGAAGGTGCAGTGCCAAACACCACCTGTTTGCCCTTAAAATGACCGCGTGCAATAGAATGGTCAAGGTCACGGAAGAAGACCAAGGCATCCAAGTTGGATGGGGAACTTATCACATTAACCGAAGGTGACCTATGTGACATAGGGGATACAGTTTGTGAAGTCACTCGGGAGGTACTCAACGAGGCCATGATGAAGCAACAGACTGTGTTGGGGGTGCTCAGTGCACAACTGCAGGATCTCGGAGCATGGACCCCATAGCCGGGAATAATCGCTACCCATGGAGCTATGCCTATGTCAGAAACTAAGCAGCTGTTATAGGCCAAAATGGCTAATACTATCGCACTCCCGGCAGGAGCAGTGACAGCAAACAATGCGGCAGAAAGAGCTGTGGCAGGCCAGCTTACAGGACTTGGATTAAATTTGGCTGCCCTCCCGTAAGAAATCTTATGCCAGCTACAGGATGGCACAACAATGGAGCTCCGCGCTAGGGAAGGATGTGCAGTACAGATACTCAGCAAGCAACAAATTAACATCGATTAGTTAAGCCTCCAACATGATGAAGTAGTAGCACAAAATCAGCAGTTGGAGCAAATTGTGTAGGATGCTTGTTGTCGTGCCCCTGAGCTCAAGATTGCGGTAGATTTACCTGTCAGCATACAGATTCACAAGTTGGCTAGTGGGTTATGCGAAGTAAAGGAAGAAGCAGCAAGGATCTAGTTGGCCCTCAATTTGTAGATTGCAGAACTGAAACTAAAATCGTAACCCTCTACACCATCGGAGGTCACAGAGCGGTGGAAAGGCATCATTCAATCTAGGCGGGATGCAATAGCATGTGCCATGCAAGAGTGCGCCGACTTGTTGTATCAGTCACTTATCATGGTCACTTCACTATAGGAAGGCCCAACCTTACAGTGATTGGAGACAAAAGCACGATAGTTACAACAAGCCTGTGATAATGTCAGGGAGACCACATAGACAGTTGCTATTACACAGCGATTGGCCAAGACGAGGGAGGCCCAGTGTTAACGGGAAAACTAGTGTCCATTCAGAGCTGCTAGTCCCACTAAGACGGGTAGCTATCTTAGAAACAAACAAACTAAAGTTACTTGTGTTTTCCTTTATGAGAGATAGATGAGAGAGAAAGAGAGAGTACCAACCTCAGTCTTTCGCTAGTCTCCTTGCTTGTTTCCTCTCTCCCTTGATAGAGCTTTCGCCACTCGTTTATCACTTGTCCCGCTTCAAAGAACACCTATAGAGTCAAAGCAACAAAATACCATCAAAGAATAGAGATCTATAACCATAAATAATGTAGGATCAAATGTACATTAACCATATAAATGCATATACAAATACAAGATTCAGAGATATACAAGCATATGGAGGAAAACTCAAATAGGTTTATTGATAGAAGTAGTAGAAGAGAGGATTACAACCAAGCTATCCGATCCAACATCATCCTCCTAGCATGAAAGCCCTCTTCACCTCATACAAAGCAAGATCACCCAACAATACAATGTCTTCAAAGACAAACTAACAGCACTTCCTTACAAATTACAAAATTCCAGCCTCTGGATCTCTAGGATGAGGGATCCATATATAGATGTTTGCAGGAGAGTGATTTAGCTTCTGGGATTTTGATTAGTGTCATTTCATTGATAGTTCTTGGTTCCACTTGGATATTTCATGATCTCTTACTCATCCCTGGGTGAATTCAGAGAGGCAAGTGTCATATGAGTAGTTTCTAGAAGATTCTTTGAGTTTCCACCTAGCAAACTGCTTCTGCCATTTTTCTGCTCTCGCTCATTGCACCCTACAGAAGGGATTTTCAGTATGCATCACACCCCCCCTATGTAATAGATGAGATGCATCGCACCCTCACCATGGAGCAGTCTGTATGGTTCAGTTTTGACCAATTCTAAGTAGTTTTTCAGGGAGAACTTCTGGGAAATGATGTAATCAATTGACCTTGTTCCTTTAAGGTATGAAACAAAACTTTTAGGGGTTTAAAAGCCCTTGGTTTATGGACATATCTGATTGGGGTTGCATTTCCCAAATATTTCTATAACAGTTGCCCCCTAAAGCATGAGGTCGTAAATCTTCTGATGTCGGGTGAAATGCTTTAAAATGAGGATCCGAGGTTTTTCGAATTGGAAGGTGACCTGTAATAAGATAAAATACAATACATTATCTTCATAATTTTTTCATGATCTAGCTGAGGTGGGCATTCCCATGCTCAGCTTTTATAAATTCATTTTCATGTACATAGGACAGACAATCATCTGTGTGGCAGACTGATGATTCTAGTAGAGCCATCATCTCTTAGTTTGGATGATTATCTGTGCAGCAATGATGTACATTTGATGTCTTTATTTTCCTAAATATATCACAGCCTGGATGGATGAGACTAGATCCGAGGTCTTCAAAATCGTTCAATCTTCACCTGAAGTACAATTCAATCCATGTGAAAATATGTTCTGATGTTGAACATGGAAAGACATCCCCTGATTACCAGCCAATGATGTAAGCTGTTAACAGGCGCGAGAGGAATCAACAATAATGATAATTACCCTCAAGTACTGCAGTACAATTCACGTGGTGTGAATACATGAGTCAATGTCGAACACCACACAAAATATTTCAGTCGAAGGCCAGTGTTGTTGGGAAAAGTATCTATTCAGAACGCCCCTATCCCACTCTAAGGTGTGATAGTGCCTTAGCAACAAACAAGGAAAACTACTTGAGTATTCTTCTTTATGAAATGTAAATGAGGAGAAAGGATGTAACTAACCTGTGTCTTTCGCTAGTTTGTTGATCCAATCGTTCCTCTCTTCAATAGCTCCCAGCTCCCTGCTCCCTTACCGACCCAGCTTCACCAAATTCCTGCAAGATCACAAGAGAGAGAAACTACACGAAGATATAGATATACATTCATAAAAAGCTCAGGATCAGATTAAGCTAAACATGCAAATATAACAAAACATCATTGATACATAGCATGTAGGAGAAACTCAAATAATTTATTGATATGATGAGAAAGTCCAAGAGGAGATACAACCAAGTGAGTCCCGATCCAGCATCTACCTCCCAGCAAAGGAATCGCTTCCTCTCATCCAACAAAGCATAAATCACCCAATGTACTAATCTCAATCTCAAACCAACAGCAATTCTCTGCAAAGTACAAAATTCCAACCTCTGGATCTCTAGGATGAGGGATCCATATATAGATGTAAGCAGAGAGGATGAGATAGCTTATGTTTTGAATTGTGGCTTCTCTCTGTCAGTTCTTGCTTCCACTTGGAGACTGAGAGCCTCTTACTCATCACTTGGTCGAATTCAGTGAGGCAAGTGTCATTGGAGAAGATTCTGGAAGCTTCCATGGTCTTTCCACCTCGTTGAATGACTATGCCACTTGTCATTTCCCGCTCAACGCACCTGGGTAGTGCATTCAAGTGCGTTGCAATGCACCTAGCCAGTGTATTTGGGTGCTTTGCAACGCAGGCAGCTAGTGGAGCTTCTGAATTGATCCTGATTTGACTAGTTCTGAGTGGTTTTTGATGGAGAACTTCTGGGAGAAGCTGTCATTGGTTGACCTTGTTCCTTTAGGAGCTGTAACAACATCTTTAGGGACTTTGGATCCCTTGGATTATGGACATTTCATGCTTATAGCTGTAAGGCACAAAAATGTCTATAACAGTTGCCCCCTAAAGTATGAGGCCATTTATCGGGTGAAATGCTTTATTAGGAGGGTCCGAAGTTCTTTCAATGCTGGGAGGAGACCTGTAATAAGATACAATACAATACATTATCTTTCATACTGTTTTCATGATCTAGCTAAGGCGGGCATTCCCATGCTCAGCTTTATAAATTCATTTTTATGTACATAGGACAGACAGTCGTCTGATGGTAGACTGATGATTCTGATGAAATCATCATCCTTTTGGTAGGATGATTATCTGTTCTGCAGTGTTGTACATGTCAATGTCTTTATTTTTCCTGAATATATATCGCAGCCTGGATGGATGAAACTAGATTCGGGGTCTTCAATCTCATCTGATCTTCACTCAAAGTACAAGTCGATCCATGTGAGAAATGTTTTGAAGTCGAACATGGAAAGACATCGCTTGATTACCAGACAATGATGTAAACTGTTAACAAGCGCGAGAGGAATCACCGATAATGATAATGACCCTCAAGGTACTGCAGTACAATTTACGTGGTGTGAATAAAGGACTTGGCGTCGAACACCACGCAAAATATTTCGGTTGAAGGTCATTGATGTATACCTGTCGCCGGAAGTGAGAAACTTGCCATTGAGGCATGCAAGCTTCAAAGTACTGAAGGGGGTGTTCCTGGATCAACTTCTTGGATAACGAGCTGATGTCGACAAGAAGCGATCCGTCAAAGGAGGGCCTTGATGTATCCCACATCAGTGACACGGAACGGAGCAAATGATTTTGATGGAGGTGAAAACGATCTGATGATATATGGTTCAGGGTGGCGGTCATGAAAGAATGAAGTATAATGTATGGTAGTGGATGGGACACGTTTGACTTCTCTGGATGACTTCTCTTGAACATATCGGCGACACTTATATGATGGATTGGTAGAATTTACCCCAAAGGTGGATGGTATGGCGAGACCATGGCGATGTGACCGGTGAATGAAACAACCCAACCCGACTCAGGCATGGAGTGGAAGTGTCATGTTCAAGAGCGACTTGCTACCAATAAAGGTTCTTTGAGTTTCTTCCCAATTTTTCCCCAGTCATTGTTGACCAGTACCTCTTTATTTTTGTCAAGCTTGAGGAGGATAACATATGCTTGTTCTATAATTTTCCCTTCGGGAAAACCCATCGCTATGTTTTAACGAGCCTAGCGATAGTGAAACTCGTTCTCGTCTAAAGACAAGTTTGTCGCTATTAATGTTTTTAACGAGTCTAACGACAAAGATAACTCGGTCCTTTTCATTTTTAGAGAGTCTGAAAAGGTACGTAAAGTTAACTCCGAAATTCCTTTTTCGTCATCTAATCCCTTAAGTCCGAAAAAGTATAAAACAATACAGAAGGGATGAATTTTCGATAGTTTTAACGAGCCAAACAAAACAAGCGCTCGATCTTTTTGTGCAATAATCCCTCAGGTCCAAAAAGATTAAAATCTAGAGGAGGGATAGCACTTCCGGTCGCTTTAACGAGCTGGAAGGCCAAAACTCGGCAATCTTTTCATATTTTACGAGTCAGATGAAAAGAGCTTAAAGAAGACTCGTCTTTTGAGGAACGAGTGATAAAATGGGTAGCAGCTGATTCAGGTAAGGGTTGGAATTTTCCAAGCACGGCAGTGTCACAAGGATGGCTAGTGAAATCACTCTTCGCAGCTGTTCCTCAAAATGGGTAAATAATCAAATGGAGGTGAATGATCGGCCAATGGAAAAGTGGAGGTGACGGTGCAAACACGACCAAGGCTTTAATGGTTGATAATGTTACATTCACGGTGGTTATTTACCGGAAGATAGTTCATTTTTTAACGAGCTTAAACGCGGGTTGAAACACTTGCTCGATCTTATGTTTATTTTTTAACGAGCATGAACTATGCGCTAAAACTGCTCGATAATCCAGTCATATGATAAGAACGTCTCATGTAAGATGCCATTTTTTATGGAGCTTGCACCTTACAAAGCTATGCCCCGCATCCTTTCGTTATGCAAGTTCGGAAACGACTAATCCTACGAGTTTAAAGGGTTAGACCTACGGGTTTAAAGGGAGGACCTAAAAATTTAAAAAAATAAATAGTCGCCCCTTGCTTGCACTCCAAAAGGTTTGCATGCCCCCAGGTATAAAACAGAGTTTCAAGGTTACCTCTACTTCATTTCCGCCAAAACAATTGTTTTACCGAGAGAGGCCTACCTCTTTCAGGTCACCCAAAGATTGTTCTGTTAATCTTTCAAACAAAACACTTCTTCGGCGATGTCTACCGAGATAAACAAAGGTGAGCGACGAAGCCTGCCAACTCACATAACTTTGACAAAAGAATCTTATTCTAGAACAACCCCTCTTCCAATCACGGACGGGGTACGGACTAGTCATATTCTCCCGCGGAAACCTACCTTATACCCAAAGTTTCCTTGCCGAAGCAGACCAGGACGCATGCCCCCTGGGTTCCAGTCATATCCCTCTGAATTACTCGCACTCATCGGGAGGACGGACCGTGGGTTGAGACATTTCTTGCGTGAAGAGACCATTTAGGGATGGTATATGACTGTTTGCGATGCGTGATCGAGGAAATGAAAGCTGGTCCACGAGCTTGACCACTCTTCCTTCGTGCGGAAAACACATTACTCTAAAGAGTGAGGAGACGATGGCTCCCATGCAATAAATATAGTCTCGTCCAAGGAGTAGTTTATAATCCAAGGGTCCTTGAACAACCATCACGTTCATTTGAACAGTCTTCCCTTTCAATTTTATGGGCCCATTGGGGAGGATCCCTAAAGGTCAACTGGTTCCTTTATCAAAGCCTGTCAGATTTCTCATTTCAGGCAAAAGCGATGGCGAACCAAGCGCTTTCCAAGTAGTAGAGGAAAGGATACTCACAGATGCCCCCTCATCAATGATGGTGCCAGCCATGACCATTCTGTATATTTGGACGATAATTCGGAATGGTATGCTTGCTGGAAAATGGGGTCTGCCTAGTTGGTTCCAGTCGAAGGATACAACTAGGTTGCTTGGTGGTGGGACCGAGTAAACGGCCGGGTATCGCTCTGACGAACTTCCTTCCTGCGATAAAGGAATGGGTGGATTGCCCCCGTGTTCGTCGGAGTCTGTGCTGATGAAGAGAATTTGGACGGTGTCATCCTTATTCTCCTCAGTGACTGTATCATTCGAAGATAAAACCTCTGAAGGCACGACCGGGTCAACTGCCGCCTAGACCTTTTTACTTTCTTCGGGTATGGATTCAGTTGGTTCATCTTCAATGACCGGCGCTTCAGCTGACCACTTGAGTGGGCCAGCTGGATTTTCAACTAACGAAGGACTCAACAAGAGTTTTTTATATCCAGGAGGAAGTCGTAACAGTGAAACCGGATGATCATCCAAAACTCTTTTCACTTCGTCTAAGAAGGGACAACGATGGATGGCGTGGTTTCCTTCACACAGTCTACAAGGAGATCTAGCTCTCCATTTTTGTCCTAGGACTTCACTTTCGCTAGTTGATGGTGTGCATTCAACATGGCTATCAGAGGTTGACGCCACCAGATTGTGCAAACGGGGAGACCAGTCCCTTAGTATCCGAGGGATGCAGGGACAATCTCTGTGAAAGTGGTCTCCCTTGCAAATGACACATGGCGATTTAGGCCTGGTCAGTGCAGTGTGTGGATTTTTGTTAGACGACACTTGTTTGCCCCCAGTCGCTTTTGGCTCCTTCTTCTTCTTTTCTTTCTTCTTCTTTTCCTTCTTCTCCTTAGGAACTTGACTTTTGACTTTGCTAGTCCCATCAAGCGAAGAGGAAGGAGGAGAGGAAGAATTAGAGGAAGTAGAAGGCTGGTGGGTAACTTTGGACTGGCCTAACTGCTGATTCGACTGTTCAGGAATAGTGGTGTTTTGAACGACATTGGTTGAGAAGAGCCAGACTGGAAAGCCAATTGTCAGTCCTGGAAGCGACAATGTGGCCATATGGGGCGCACCAACATCTCCCTAAGAGGAGAAGGGACTAGGATTTCCACCAAGGGGAATTCCTTGGTTGGTAGGCTCCATTTTCTCAACCTAAAGATCAACGCAGGAAAAAGGGTATGAATATTCCGTTTAAAATAAATTTTAACGACGCTTGGACACAACTTGCTTTTTCAATTTTAAAGAGTCGAGAAAAAGCAAAAGATGACTCTAGTCTCCTTCGATTTTTAATGAGCCTGAAGTGACAAGTGCTCAGATGGACCTTTTCCGTTAAAGAGTCTGAAAAGGAACGAAAGGGACTGCTCTGGAGTTCTAGGTAGAGGGTGTGCCAAACCAATCGCAAAACCGTAGAATACTTTTGAAGGTACGAGTGGTCAATCTTCTCGAATGCTGTGTTCAGTGCATTGCGATCAATAGGGCGGCTAACACGACTTCCTATGGATAAAGGTTTTATGCCTATAGGGGTCTCCCAATATATACTCGACGGTACGTGGGAGCACAATCCGTACTGGCACTTATCGTCTCTCAGGAGGAATCACCCAACCATCAGTGAGGCCGATAGTAACCAGGTTTTACAACACCGGAACACGTCTCTAGCCTAGACCTCTATGTTGTGCGTTAAGTTCCAATGCATTGTTAAGTTCATTCAATTTATTTTAGGTTGATCTTTCTTATAAGTTTACCTTTTCGGATCACCACGAGATGTAGATACAATTCCTAAATGCAGTCTAAAGATGATAAGCAAGCATTTATCTCTTTTCAACAATGAAAATCCTAGCTACAAGGGGAAAAGAAAGACACAATCTTTTCTCAAAGAGCATAGAGCACATTGTAAATGCACTTTTCCTAAATCAAACCATACAAACTATCAATATGCAAATGCACAAATGCATGTATTTGTTTTCACTTTCTTAATATTGATGCCTAAAAAGAAAGCTGTTCTACAAATTTGAATTCGATTTCAAGTGAAAACACAAACAAGTTTCTTTTTGAAATCAAAAAGACGATTACGACACTTTATGATTTTCAGGTACACACTTGTTTTGACACTAGAAATTCACAAATTCAAACCAAAAGACAAAAGTAAAAGTGCAATCAACTGTCAACAGCAAACAAATTTACTCCTAAGATCAAAACGACACTTATGACAGGTCTAGATCTAAGGGCGACAGTATGACTAGTTTACTTTTGTAATGGGAAACTGAAAAATGATGTAACAAATACACAAAAACAAATATAGCTTCTTTTATACAACTGAGGCAGAATTAAGGCAGAGAAAAGGGGTTTTCAGATAGGTACACACACTGATAACAGGCTGCAAAAAACAGAGATAAAACTGAACACAAGGATGCAAAGAACCACATCTGCACAGGGCAAAGGCTGATCAGCGTACCTGTTGCACAGAGAAACTGAATTGCATCGCAGGTAGCCCTCTCGGGACCTGCGTTGAAATGCAGAACCTCTTCACAGAGCCTGCGCTGAAGCAGAAATGAGAATTGTCTCCGGGTTCTGGGTCACGGTTTGCAGTTTGATCTAAGGTTTTTGGTCGGATGAAAGCTATCAATAGGGTACAATTAGGAGGATGATTTAAAAGAGGACTAAGAGCTATCACAAAGGGTAGTTAGATCATTTGTGGATCAGCTGTTCAGATCATAAACATGCCCAGTGAATGGACTAGAGTAGCAGATCTCTACTTTGCATTTGTAAATGGCAAATGCAGTTTGATTCAGCACTCCTGAGTTTATGAGAAGAACAACAATAGAAACACAAATAAACTAACTAGATACGATCCCCAGCGGAGTCTCCAATTTGTTGTTGGGAAAAGTATCTATTCAGAATGCCCCTATCCCACTCTAAGGTGTGATAGTGCCTTAGCAACAAACAAGGAAAACTACTTGAGTATTCTTCTTTATGAAATGTAAATGAGGAGAAAGGATGTAACTAACCTGTGTCTTTCGCTAGTTTGTTGATCCAACCGTTCCTCTCTTCAATAGCTCCCAGCTCCCTACTCCCTTACCGGCCCAGCTTCACCAAATTCCTGCAAGATCACAAGAGAGAGAAACTACACGAAGATATAGATATACATTCATAAAAAGCTCAGGATCAGATTAAGCTAAACATGCAAATATAACAAAACATCATTGATACACAGCATGTAGGAGAAACTCAAATAATTTTATTGATATGATGAGAAATTCCAAGAGGAGATACAACCAAGTGAGTCCCGATCCAGCATCTACCTCCCATTAAAGGAATCCCTTCCTCTCCTCCAACAAAGCATAAATCACCCAATGTACTAATCTCAATCTCAAACCAACAGCAATTCTCTGCAAAGTACAAAATTCCAGCCTCTGGATCTCTGGGATGAGGGATCCATATATAGATGTAAGCAGAGAGGATGAGTCAGCTTATGTTTTGACTTGTGGCTTCTCTCTGTTAGTTCTTGCTTCCACTTGGAGACTGAGAGCCTCTTACTCATCACTTGGTCGAATTCAGTGAGGCAAGTGTCATTGGAGAAGATTTTGGAAGCTTCCATGGTCTTTCCACCTCGTTGAATGACTCTGCCACTTGTCATTTCCCACTCAACGCACCTGGGTAGTGCATTCAAGTGTGTTGCAACGCACCTAGCCAGTGTATTTGGGTGCTTTGCAACGCAGGCAGCTAGTGGAGCTTCTGAATTGATCCTGATTTGACTAGTTATGAGTGGTTTTTGGTGGAGAACTTCTGGGAGAAGTTGTCATTGGTTGACCTTGTTCCTTTAGGAGCTGTAACAACATCTTTAGGGACTTTGGATCCATTGTATTATGGACATTTCATGCTTATATCTGTAAGGCACAAAAATGTCTATAACAGCCAGTGATGTAAACGTGTCACCGGAAGTGAGAAACTTGCCATTGAGGCATGCAAGCTTCAAAGTACTGAGAGGGTTGTTCCTAAGTCAACGTCTTGGATAATGAGCTGATGTCAACAAGAAGTGACGCATCATAGGAGGGCCTTAATGAATCCCACATCTATGACACAAAACAAAGAAAATGATTTTGTGGAGGTGAAAACGATCTGATGATACAAGGTTCAGGGTGGCGGTCATGAAAGAATGGAGCATTAAGGTATTGCAGCGGATGAGGCGTTAGCTAGGTTGGTGAATTCTCTGAGCAACTTCTCTTGAACATATCGGTGACACTGAAATGGATTGGTAGCGTTAACCCCAAAATGGATGGTACGACAGACCAATGGTGATATGATCAGTGAACAGAATAACCCAACCCAACTCAATCATGGTGATGGAGTGAAAGTGTCATGTTCAAGAGCGACCTACTACCAATGAAATTATTCAAGTTTTCTTCCCCTTTTCCCCAGTCATTGTTGACCAGTACTTCTTTATTTTTGTCAAGCTTGAGGAGGATAACATATGCTTGTTCTATAATCTACCCTTCGGGCAAACCTGTCGTTATGTTTTAACGAGCCTAGCGATAGTGAAACTCGTCCTTGTCTGCATGGACAAGTTTGTCGCTATTGTTTTAACGAGTTTAACGATAAAGATAACTCGGTCCTTTTCAATTTTAGAGAGTCTAAAAAGAGATAGAAAGGCAACTCCAATAGTCATTTTTCGTAATATAATCCCTTAAGTCTGAAAAAGTATAAAATAATACAAAAGGGATGACTTTTCAATAGTTTTAACGAGATAAACAAGACAAACGCTCAATATTTTTGTGTAATGATCCCTCAGGTCCAAAAATATTAAAATATAGAGGAGGGATGGAACTTCCAATGACTTTAACGAGCTGGGGAGGCCAATTTCTCAGCAATCTTTTCATATTTTACAAGTCAGATGAATAGAGCTTAAAGGAGACTCGTTTTTTTAGGAATAAGTGATGTTTTCAGGTAGCCGCTGGTTTCAGGTAAGGTTTGGAACTTTTCAATCGCGACAGTGTAAAGAAGGTAGCTAATAGAATCACTTGTTGCAGTTGTTCCTCAAAAGGGTAAACAATCAAATGGAGGCGTATGATCTGCTAAAAAAGAGTGGAGGTGATGGTAAGAACATGACCAACATTCGAAAGTTGATAATTATGTGATCGCAATGGTTATTTACCGAAGGTGGGTTCATTTTTTAATGAGCTTGAACTCTGGGGGAACATTTGCTCATTGCTAGGTTTATTTTTTAACGAGCTTGAACTTCGTGTAAACCTGCTCGTTCCAGTCGTATAATAAGGATGTCTCATCGATAGGTTCATTTTTAGGGAGCTTGCCCCATTTGAAACTTTGCTCCGGAGCCTTTCGTATGCAAGCTAGGAACCACCAACCTATAAGTTTAAAGGGTTGAGAGCCTACAAACTAAGAAAATAAAAGGTCATTTTTCACATGCATGCAAAAAGGTTTGCATGCCCCCAGATATAACAAAGTAGAGTTTCCAGGTTACCATACGGAAGTTCTTGCTTTAGCAAGATTGTTCCATCCGTGTAGTAGACAAAACATTTCCTTGGCTTTGTCCATCAAAATGGACAAGGGTCACTATTGTCAGTGCCAGTCACATAACCTTTGATGGGGAAATCCTTTTCCAGTCTAAATCCATTTTCCTAAACGAACAAGGGTATCAAACTAGTCATATATCCCATGTGGAAACCTACCTTATATTTGGGGTTTTCCTGCCGAAGCAGACCAGGGCGCATGCCCCGTGGGTTTCAGTCACAATCACCGAATCACTGGCACTCATCAAGTCGATAGACTGGATATTGATGAGACATTCCTTGTGTAAAAATACCAGTTACAGGCCCCCGAGGGATAGCTCAAATGGTCGAGTTCCCGTTGATAGTACTCTCCCGGTTTGAGAGGTCACGGGGTCAAATCTCCTCGACGCCCTCGGGGGTAGGCCTGATGGCCGTGACTGTCTACGTGGACGTAGCGGCCCACCTCCGGTGCCCCGTGAACCACATCGAAAAAAAAAAAAAAAAAAAATACCAGTTACAGATGGCATTTGACTAATAGTTGTGTTTGAACCAGGGAATGAAAGCTGGTCAACTAGGTGGACCACTCTTCCTTCATACGGAAAACACATCACTCAAAAAAAGTGAGGAAACAATAGCTCCCATGTTGTAAATGTAGTCATGCCCAAGGAGTAGATTGTAATCTAAAGGCCCTTGGACTACCATCACGTTTAGATGAATGATTTTCCTTCTCAAAGTTATAGGAAAATTTGGAAGGATCCCCAAAGGTCGTCTGGTTCCTTTGTTGAAGCCTATCAGATTTCGAATCTCAAGCAGAAGCGATGGCGAACCAAGCACTTTCCAAGCAGTTGAGGAAAGGATACTCACAGAAGCCCCTTCATCTATGATAGTACTAACCATGACCATTCTGTAATCTTGTACTATGATTCGAAATGGTACATTAGATGGTAGGCGGGGTCTCCCTAGTAGATTCCAATCGAAGGAAATGACTAGATTGCTTGGAGGAGGGACCGAGTAAAAGGCCAGATAAATCTCTGACGAACTTCCTTCCTGCGGTAAAGGAACGGGTAGATTGCCCCCATGTTCATCGAATTTCGTGTTCACGAAAAAAAATTGAATGGTGTCGTTCTCATTCTCTTTGGTGACAGTATCATCTGAAGGTAGACCTTCTGAAGACAAGATTGGGTCGACTGTCGTCTCAACCTATTGAATTTGGTCCGGTGTGGACTCAAAGGGTTTATCTTCAATGATAGGTGCTTCGACTGACAAAAAAGGTGTGTCAGTCAGATTTTCAACTAGCGATGGACTCGGCAAGAGTTTCTTGTATCCAGGAGGAAGTCGCTGCGGTGAAGTACGACGATTATCCAAGAATTTTTTAGCTTCGTCCAGGAAAGGACAATGGTGGAGGGCATGACCACCTTCACACAATCTACAAGGAAATTTAGATCTTCATTTCTTTCCATTGACTTCATTTTCAATAGTTGATGGTGTGCTATAAACATGATCGTCAAAGGTTGAAGACACCAGATTGTGCAAGCAGGGAGACCAGTCCCTCAAGATCCGTGGGATGCAAGGACAATCTCGATGATAGTGGTCTGCCTTGCAAATGAAACATGGAGATTTAGGTTTGGATCGTGTAGTGTGTGGATTTTCACCATATGATGCATGGTTGCCCCCTTTCGCCGTTGGCTTCTTCTTGTTCTTCTCCTTCCCTTTCTTCTTCTTCTTAGTTACTTGGTTTTAAGCATTACTAGCTTCACCAAGCGAAGAGGAAGAATGAGAGGGAGAAACAAATGAAGTAGAAGGTGGGGGAGTAACTTTAGTATCATCTGGTTGCTAATTTGATTGCTGAGGACTTGTGGTGTTTTGAACGACAAAGGTCAAGAAAATCCATAATGGCAGGCCAATTGTGAACCCTGGAAGGGATAATGTAGCCATGTGTGGAGCACCAACATCTCCCAAAGAGGAGAAGGGACTAGGATTTCCCCCAAGGGAAAATCCTTGATTGGTAGACTCCATTTTCTCAACCTAAGACCAACGAGGGAACAATGACATTATTCCGATTAAAATAAATTTTATGATGCTTTGACACAACTTGCTTTTTCAATTTTTAAGAGTCGAGAAAAAGCTAAACATGACTCTAGTCGCCTTCGATTTTTAATGAGCCTGAATTGACAAGTGCTCAGATGGACCTTTACTTTTAAGGAGTTTGAAAATGAATGAAAGTGACTACTCTGGAAATCTAGACAGAGGGATTACCAAACCAATAGCAAAACTGCAGAATACTTTTTACGGTACGACAGTCAATCTTCCCGAATGCTGTGTTCAGTGCATTGCGATCGATAGGGTGGCAGACACGGCTTCCTAAGGATAAAGTATGTAGCCTATTGTGGTATCCCAATATATACTTGATGGTACGTGGGAGCACAATTCCGTACTAGCACTTTTTGTCTCAAAGAGGAGGAATCACCCAACCTACGATGAAAGTGATAGTTACCAGGCTTTACGACACCAGAATATGTCTTTAGCCTAGACTTCTAAATGTTGTGTGTTAGGTTCCAAAGTGTTTTTATGTTCATTAAGGTTTATTTTACAATTGATCTTTATTAAGAAGTTTTCCTTTAAGGTTCACCGCGTGATGTAGATGTACAATTCCTAAATATGCAATCTAAGATGATAAACAATCATTTACTTTCTTTTTGCAATGAAAATCCTAGCTACTAAGGAAAGAGAAATGAAATTCTTTCAGCATAGAGCAAAGAGCACACAGTAGATGCACTTTTCCTAAATCAATTCCAGCATGCAATCTAAATGCAAATGCACATGCATGTATTTTTTTCAATTTCCTTAATGTGAGAATGACAAAAGAAAACTAAGTATAGATCTGAATTATCTTCTTTCAAAGCAACAGTACCAACAATTTTCTCTTCAAAAAAGGAAAGGAAGTCTAAGACGACACTTTGCGATTTCGAATTCAAAAAGCGAAAGGAAGACTAAGACGACACTTTGCGACTCCAAATTCAAAAAACGAAAGGAAGACTAAGATGACACTTTGTGATTTCGAATTTAAAACTATTTTCGACACTTGAAATACTATGAATTCAAATCAAATACAATGGCAAAAGTGTAATCGACTATCTGAAAGAGGAAGACTTTACGACACTCTTTTTGTTGACTGAAAATGACACTTGTGACACTTTCAAATCAAAATACGACATTTCGATTAAGCTACTATTTGCAAAGGAGAACTGTAAATGATGAAAAATACATAAAAAACATTCACAATTCCTTCTAATGGAGGCTAAAATAATGCAAAGGAAGAAGGTTTCAACAGTGATATACTGGCCATAGATAGCAAAACTACTGAACAAAGCTGAATAAAATGAAGAAAAAACCAAAATCTGGAGGTAGAAACAGTCTCACTCAATCATTGCACCTGTAACACAGGGAAACAGGGATGCATCTCACCTACAACACACGGGAGGTGCGATGCATCCAGATTGGCAATGAGAGACAGTGCGATGGTCTAGGGACGAGACTGAGCTTGATTTTCAGTCGCAGCTTGCAACTAAGTTCAGGGATTTAGGCTGAGCTAATGATTGTTAGTAAACACAAAGTACAGGGGCTGATCTAATGAGTTTATTTGAGCTACCACCAAGGCACTTAGGATGTTTGCAAGTTAGATGTTCAGTTCATAAACCAACCCAGAGATTGACTGAAGTAGCATTGATCTACTTTGCAGTTGCATAGCAAAAGCAATTCAAAGGCTAGTTGGCTTAACTTCAGGCTCTGTCTGTGGTTTATAAAGCAAACAACAGTAACAAAACAAACAAGCTATTCGCTCCCTAGAGGAGTCACCATTTTGATATCAGGAAAACTAGTGTCCATTCAAAGCTGCTAGTCCCACTAAGATGGGTAGCTATCTTAGAAATAAACAAACTAAAGTTACTTGTGCTTTCCTTTATGAGAGATAGATGAGAGAGAAGTAGAGAGTACCAACCTTAGTCTTTCGCTAGTCTCCTTACTTGTTTCCTCTCTCCCTTGATAGAGCTTTTGCCACTCCTTTCTCACTTGTCCCACTTCATAGAACACCTATAGAGTCTAAGTAGCAAAATACCATCAAAGCATAGAGATCTATAGCCATAAACAATGTAGGATCAGATGTACATTAACCATATAAATGCATATACAAATACAAGATTCAAAGATATACAAGCATATGGAGGAAAACTCAAATAGCTTTATTAATAGAAGTAGTAGAAGAGAGTATTACAACCAAGTTGTCTGATCCAGCATCATCCTCCCAGCATGAAAGCGCTCTTCACCTCATAAAAAGCAAGATCACCCAACAATACAATGTCTTCAAAGAGAAACCAAAAACACTTCCTTACAAATTACAAAACTCCAGCCTCTCGATCTCTGGGATGAGGGATCCATATATAGATGTTTGCAAGAGAGTGAGTCAGCTTCTGGGATTTTGATTAGTGTCATTTCATTGATAGTTCTTGGTTCCACTTGGAGATTTCATAATCTCTTACTCATCCCTGGGTGAATTTAGAGAGGCAAGTGTCATATGAGCATTTTCTATAAGATTCTTTGAGTTTCCACCTAGGAAACTGCTTCTCCCATTTGTATGCTCTCGCTCATTGCACCCTACAGAAGGGATTTTCAGTATGCATCACACCCCCCGTGTGTAATAGGTGGGATGCATGGAACCCTCAGCATGGAGTAGTCTGTATGGTTTAGTTTTGACCAGTTCTAAGTAGTTTTTCAGGGAGAACTTCTGGGAAATGATGTAATCAGATGACCTTGTTCCTTTAGGGTATGAAACAACACATTTAGTGGTTTAGATGCTCTTGGTTTATAGACATATTTCATTGGGGTTGCAGTGCCCAAATATTTCTATAACACCCAAGTTCTCAAGACAAAAGTTGACACCACTCGGTAGAAGGAAGGAGTGCTTAAGGAATGCCTCCAGCCTTGGCTTAATGAGGCATTAGCGGTCTCCACCAACATCGAGGGAAAGTTA
Organism: Pinus tabuliformis; assembly: GCA_031772625.1. NCBI lineage: Eukaryota > Viridiplantae > Streptophyta > Pinopsida > Pinales > Pinaceae > Pinus > Pinus tabuliformis. The sequence continues at coordinate 61,371,475 of CM062819.1, read as the reverse complement.
GCACACATGCAGGCGGTATATGAACCCAGAAAAGCAACTAAAACTAATACGGATGCATCGGTGGCTTGTGTACAACGGGTACAACAGATGGCGAAAGAATTTGTTTGGCTAAACACTTCTGAACCTGGGTCAGGCCCCATCAAGCCAACAATAACTCTTTCATTGAGAAATATTTCTTAGAGAATTTGGAAGACAAAGAATTTTGTATTAATATAAAGAGATTCATACTCCACAGAAGTTCTTGTAGATATCCGTTGCTCCCATGTGCATAAGAAATATGATGGGTATTGCAGGATCTAGACTCCATGAACATGATTCTTAGCCAGAAAGTGGGAAAGAGCTCACCATGTTTAAGCCCCATGATCTCCACTCATACTACAAGTTTTCAATTCCTAAAGAGTATTTCAATTCAAAGTTCTATGCATCTTGGTCTCATTTATGCACAAAGGATGTGATTAAGACAAGGTGGCAAGACCCATCTAAATTTCGCCAAAATCTAGCAGAAATGTACAGGAAATAATTACTAACAAAATTATACCAATACCTCATGGCTATGTCCTGCATATTGTATGGGTGAGAAAGCAATCATTTTTGTGATGAAGGATGGATTTACATGCTTTACATAGTTGTTAAAGAGGGATAGCTCTTTAATTAGGAAAATATCATTGCTCAACAATTGTAGATAAATGTGTCAAAGGTGAAATGGGCTACACAAATTGAGCAACCAGAATTCTATATGTATTCACACCTAATTGATATAATTTGTGCTAAAAATGAGTTTCCAGGTCTAGAGTGGAAATGGATGAGGCAACACTTCTTTGTCAACATCTATTACAAGTTACTTTCATAAGTAAGTTATAAGGGGGTATGTGACAAATTAGGTGAGCATTTCTTTGTCATTCTTTATCAGATGATCTTTGAAGTTGACGCACCCTGCATGAATGACCAAGCCAAAGAATTTTTTGTTGGGTAGCGGATCCCCCCATAGCAGGTTTTGGGGGCTTAAAGCCCAAGCTTTAGTCAATGTAATGTAAAGACCCTGCAAAATGCAGGAATGGAGCATGAGAGTCAAGGGTTGTTCACCCTAAAATAATGTAATTTAATATAGAATGTGTCAGCCTACCCATGGTCCACGGACCATGGGATTGTATAAATAGAGCGAGGCTCTAAGTGTAAAAAGTAGTTTTTGAGTTGTGAAGAAGTAATATGGGTTTTGAATGAGGAATTCACTCTGAGCCTGTAAGTCCGAGTCTTGGTTCGTAGTAGTAGTAAGAGGCTTTGCAGCTGAGTGCGTAGAGGCCTGGTAGAGTCCACAGCTATGTGTGCGGACCCCTGCAACTGAGTGCGCAGGGAAAAGTTGGGATTGTACTAGTACATAGGATTAATAAAAGATAAGTTGATTCTGAAATATTGTGCATCTGCTCATAGATCTATGTGTTCATACTTCTGTTTTATTTATGTGTCTCTTTACAATTTTATGATTGCACTCACTTGTTATGAATGTTGAATGGTCAATAAGAATATTTGGTACACACAATTAATTCAAGATCTATAATAATATCAGAGTGAAGATAAAGGATCTAGATAGCACCTTTTTGCGCTCTTTACAAAGCTACGCTGTTATAGACATATTTGGGCACTTCAACCCCAGTCACATATGTCGATAAACCAAGTGCTCTTTAACCCCTAAAAGTGTTGTTTCATACCCTAAAGGATCATGGTCACCTAATTACATCATTTCCCAGAAATTCCACCTGAAAAACCACTCAGAACTGGCCAAAATTGGACCATACTGACTACTCCATGGTCAAGGTGCGATGCATACTGGCTGCTACACTAGCCAGGTGCAATGCATACTGAAAATGCCTTCTGTAGGGTGTGATGAGTGAGAATGGACAAATGTCAGAGATAGTTTGCTAAGTGGAAACTCATGGAATCTTCTAGAAACTTCTCCCATGACACTTGCCTCTTTGAATTCGCCCAGGGATGAGTAAGAGATCAATGGATTCTCCAAGTGGAACCAAGAACTATTAGTGGAATGACACTAATCAAAAACATAGAGTTGACTCACACCCTTGCAAGACATCTATAAATGGATCCCTCATTTGAGAGATCTAGAGGCTGGAATTTTGTATTTTGTATCGAAGTGCTATTGGTTTATCTATGAGAAGAGACATTGTATTGTTGGGTGATCTTGCTTTTCATGAGGCAAAGAGGGCTTTGATGCTGGGAGGATGATGCTAGATCAGACAGCTAGGTTGTAATCCTCTCTTCTACTATTAATAAAGTTCTTGAGTTTTCCTCCATTTAATCATGTATTTGTGAATCTTTTTATTTGGGAATGCAATTGTATGGTCAATGTATTTCTGATTTTGCATTGTTTATGATATCATAGATCAAGATGCTTTGATGTTGTTTTGTTATTTTGGCTCTATAGCGATTCTCTGAAGCGGGACAAGTGAGAGGGGAGTGGCAAGCTCTATCAAGGGAGAGAGAAAATCAAGTAAGGAGCCAAGCGGAAGATCCAGGTTGGTCCCCTTTGCTTCTCTCTTATCTATCATATCTAAAGGAAATCATAAATTGCTTTGATTGTTTGTTTCTAAGATAGCTACCTGTCTTAGTGGGAGTAGCAGATCGAATAGACACTAGTTTTCCTGGAAACAAAATGGTGACTCCACTGGGGAATGAATATTTTTTTGTTTGTTATTGTTGTTTTATTTATAAACTATAGACGAAGCCTGAAGTTAGCTAGATAGCCTTCGAACTGCCTTTGCTATGCAATTGCGAAGTAGATGAACGCTACTTCAGTTAATCTCCAAGTTGGTTTATGAACTGAACATTTAACTTACAAGCATTCTAACTGCCCTTGTGGTAGCTCAATAACCTCGTAAGATTATACCCCTGTAATTTTTCTTTACTGTTCATAATAGCTCAACCTTAATCCCTGAACTTAGCTACAAAATTGACCAAAAATCCAACTCAGTTTCATTCCCTGGCCCATCACACTTTCTGTGAGTGGAAACCAGTATGCATTGCACCTCCAATGTGTAGTAGGTGAGATGCATCCCTGTTACTCTGAAGGACAGGTGCGATGACTGAGTGATCTCATTTCTCTCTTTGAAATTTGGTTTTTGTCCTTGTTTTCAGCTCTATTTGATTGTGTTGTTGCTTATGATCAGTATCTCATTGTTCAAGCCTCTTTCCTTTACATGTTTCAGCCTCCCTTGATTAGGATTAGTGAATGTTTTTATGTATTTTTCCATCATTTACAGTCCTTCTTTGTCAAAAGTAGCTTAATCGAACTGTCATTTTGATGCAAAAAGGTGTCGTAACTGTCATCTTGAGTCAAAAAGAAGAGTGTCGTAAAGTCTTCCTCCTCTAGATAGTTGATTGTACTTTTGTCATTGTATTTGATTTCAGTTGTTAATATTTGAAGTGTCGAAAGTAATTTTCTATTCGAAATTGAAAAGTGTCATTTTAGTTTTCCTTTCGTTTATTGAAAAGAAATTGTCGAAATGTCGCTTTGAATAAAAATAGTTTAGATCTATACTTAGTTTTCCTTTTTGGCATTCTCACATTAAGGAAACGAAAAAAAAATGCATGCATTTGCATTTGCATTTAGACTATGTGCGAAAATGATTTAGGAAAAGTGCATTTAGTGTGTGCTCTTTGCTCTCTATTGAAAGAATCGTAATCTTCTTTCCTTAGTAGCTAGGATTTTCATTGCTAAAATAAAATAAATGATTGTTTATCATTTTAGATTACATATTTAGGAATTTTACATCTACATCACATGGTGAACCTTGAAAGACAAACTTCTAAACAAGATCAACTCTAAAATAAATCTCAATGAACATAAAAACGCTTTGGAACCTAACGCAAAACATCTAGAAGTCTAGTCTACAGACATGTTCCGACATCGTAAAACCTGGTAACTATCATATTCATCGAAGGTTGGGTGATTCCTCCTCTTTGATATGATAAGTGATAGTATGGACTTGTGCTCCCTGTACCGTCGAGTATATATTGGGAGACCACAATAGGCTGACATCCTTTATCCATAGGAAGCTGTGTCTGGCACCCTATCGATCGCAATGCACTGAACACACCATTCGGGAAGATTGACTGCCATACATAAGTCCTTGGTAATTTCTCTTTAATTTATCACCAAGGTGTACTTTGCAGTTTTGCGATTGGTTTGGTAATCCCTTTGTCTAGATTCCCAAAGTAGTCACTTTCGTTCCTATTCAATTCCTTAAAAGAAAGGTCCATCTGATCACTTGTCACTTCACGCTCATTAAAAATCGAAGGCGACTAGAGTCATATTTAGCTTTTTCTCAACTCTTAAAAATTGAAAAAGCAAAGTTGTGTCAAAGCGTCATTTAAAATTTATTTAAATCGGAATAACATCCTTGTTCCTTCATTGATCTTAGGTTGAGATAATGGAGTCCACCAATCAAGGAACCCCTCCTGGGGGGAATCCGAGTCCTTTCTCTTCTTGGGAAGATATTGGTGCTCCGTATATGGCTACATTGTCCCTTCCGGGAATCACAATTGACTTGCCAGTATGGCTATTCTCAACCTCTGTCGTTCAAAATACCATGATTCCTCAGTAATCAAATCAACAACCAGATGATACTGAAGTTGTCCCTTCACCTTCTACTTCGCTTGTTTCTCCCTCCCCTTCTTCCTCTTCGCTTGGTGAAACTAGTGATACTAAAAACCAAGTAGCTGAGAAGAAGAAGAAAGGGAAGGAAAAGAAGAAGAAGAAGTCAGTTAAACAAGGGGGCAACCATGCATCATCCGGTGAAAATCCGCACACCAAACTTTCCAAGCATAGATCTCCATGCAAAATTTTCAAGGGAGACCACCTTCATTGAGATTGTCCTTGCATTCTGTAAATCTTGAGAGAATGGTCTCCCCATTTGCAACATCTGGTGTCATCAACCTCTGGCAATCAAGTTGACAGCACACCATCAACTAGTGAAAATGAAGTCAATGGACAAAAAGGAAAGGTCAGATTTCCATGTAGGTTATGTGAAGGTAATCATGCTCTTCATTGTTGTCCTTTTATGGATGAAGCCAAAAGTGTCTTGGATAACTGTCCTACTTCACTGCAATGAATTCCACCTGGATACAAGAAACTCTCACCAAGTCCGTCGCTAGTTGAAAACCCAACTGGCATAACTCAATTGTCAGTCGAAACAACTATCAATGAAAGTGAACCTTATGAGTCCATACTAGACCAAAGTCAACAGGTCGAGATGGCAGTCGACCCAGTCTTGCCTTCAAAAGGTCCACCTTCAAATGATACAATTTCCAAAGAGAATGAGAGCGACACCATTCAAATTCTTTTTGTCAATACAAAGTCTGATGAACTTGCGGGAAATCCACCCTTTCCTTTACAATAGGAAGAAAATCTCCTAGTTCATGAGGTTTATCCAACCATTTATCTGGTACCTCCTCTGAGTAGTCTAGTCATTTCCTTTGATTGGAATCAACTAGCAAGACCCCGTCTGCCATCTAATGTACCATTTCGGATCATAGTACAAGTTTACAAAATTATCATGTCTAGAACTATCATAGATGAAGGGGCTTTAGTGAGTATCCTTTTCTCAACTACTTGGAAAGAACTTGGTTCACCATCATTTCTACTTGAGACAAAATATTTGTCAAGCTTTAACAAAGGAACCAGTCAATCGTTAGGGATCCTTCCGAAGTTATCGATAACTTTGAAAAGGAAAACTGTTCACTTGAACGTGATGGTAGCCCAAGGGCCATTAGATTACAATCTACTCTTGGGCGTGACTATGTTTATAGTATGGAAGCTATTGTTTCCGCACTCTTTCGAGTGATGTGTTTCCCGCATGAAGGACAAATGGTGCAACTTATCGACTAGCTTTCATTTCTCTATTTAAACACAACTACAAGTCAAACATCATCCCTAAATGGTCTCTTTGCATCAATAATGTCTCTTCAACCTTCATTTCATCCATCGAATTACCGTGAGTAGTCGAGTGAATGTAACGAAGCTTAGGGGGCATGCGCCCTGGTCTGCTTCGGTAGGCAAACCCAGCTAAAAAGATAGGTTTCCCTACAGGTTATGTGATTGGAAGCTCACACCATTCACCTTCATCTATTTCGTTGGACAAAGCCAAGGAAGTATTTTTTATCTACTGCTGATAGAAACAATCCTACCTAACCGCAGAAACTTCCATATGGTGACCTAGAAACTCTCCTTTTCCTAATACATGAGGGCATGCAAACCTTAGTATGCAAGTGAAAAATGACCAATTTCATTTTTTAGCTTTTTAGCGTTTTTAACTTTTTAGCTTTTTAAGTCAACTTCTTAGGTTAGGTGATTGGTTTGATCTACCATTCACCTTTGTCTGCATCACGTGGATGAAGAAAAGGAAGTGTTTTGCCTCGACGGAGGACAAAACCATCCTACCTAACCTCAATAGTTCCTTAGCTTTAGTGTAGTTAGCTTCGTAGTTTGGTTGTTTCTAGCTTACGTAAAAAGGCAATGAGAACATGTTATCATAGGGTTCAAGCTCACTAAAAAATAAACCTACCAATGAGAGAGATCTTTAAATGACTACTATGCGCAATGTTTCTGCAAGGTTCAAGCTCGTTAAAAAATAAACCCACCTATGAGCATAGTTTCTCCCGGCTCAAGCTCATTAAAAAATTGAATCCACATTCAATAAATAACCTTTGTGATTGCCCTGCTATTAGCCTTTTGAACCTTGGTCCTGTTCCTACTGTCACCTCCATTCTTTTGGCTGATCATACGCTTCCACTTGATTGTTTACCCTTTTGAGGAACAGCTGCGATGAGTGGTTTTGTTAGTCACCCTCTTCACACTGCCATTTTTCGAGAAGTTCCAAACTTACCTAAGACCAGTTGCTACCCGAAAGCCCCACTCGTTCCTAAAAAAGAGTCTCTTTTAAACTCTTTTTAAACTTGTTAAATATAAAAAGATTGTCGAGCTATTGGCCTTTCCAACTCATTAAAGTAAGTTGAAGCGCCATCCCTCCTATACATTTTAATATTTTTGGACCCGAGGGATTATTAAACAAAAATATCGAGAGCTTGTCTTTTGCTACTTGCTAAAGTGATAAAAAAGTCATCCCTTTTGTATTATTTTATACCTTTTCAGACTTAAGGGATTATGCTACAAAAAAGGATTGCTGGAGTTTCTTTTTCATCCCTTTTCAAACTCTCTTAACATGAAAAGGACCGAGTTATCTTCGTCGTTAAACTTGTTAAAATAATAGTGACAAACTTGTCCATCTAGACAAGAACGAGTTTCACTGTCGCTAGGCTCACTAAAATATAGTGACAGGTTTCCCAAAGGGAAAATTATAGAACAAGCATATGTTATCCTCCTAAAGCTTGAAAAAAATAAAGAGGTATTGGTTAGCAATGACTGGGGAAAAAGGGGAAGAAAACTTGATGAATTTTATTGGTAGAAAGTCGCTCTTAAACATGACACTTTCACTCCATCACCATGATTGAGTCAGGTTGGCTTATTCCGTTCACCAGTCATATCACCATTGGTCCTCCGTACCATCCATCTTTTGGGGTTAACGCTACCAATCCATCTCAGTGTCGCCGACATGTTCAAGAGAAGTCATTCAGAGAATTTACCATCCAACTAACGCCTCATCCATTGCAATACCTTCACCCTTCATTTTTCATGACCGCCATTCCTGAACCTTGTATCATCAGATTGTTTTCACCTCCAGAAAAATCATTTGCTTCATTTCATGTCGTAGATGTGGGATACATCAAGGCCCTCCTACGACGGGTCACTTCTTGTCGACATCAGCTCATTATCCAAGAAGTTGACTTAGAAACAACCCTTTCAGTACTTTGAAGCTTGCATGCCTTAATGGCAGGTTTCTCACTTCCGGCAACAGGTTTACATCAATGACCTTCGACCAAAAGATTTTGCGTGGTGTTCAACATCGGCTCATATATTCACACGACATGAATTGTACTGTAGTACCTTGAGGGTCATTATCATTATCGGTGATTCCTCTCAGACTTGTTAATAGCTTACATTATTGGCTGGTAATCAGGCGATGCCTTCCCATGTTTGACTTCAGAACATCTTTTCACATGGATCGAATTGTACATCGGGTGAATATTGAACGAGTTTGAAGACCCCGGATCTAGTTTCATCCATCCAGGCTACGATATATTCAAGAAAATAAAGACATCAATTGTACACAGAAGCTGCACAGATAGTCATCTAAGCCAGGGAAGATGACTCTTCACGCGAAGAATCACCTGTCTATAACAGCAGATGATTGTCTGTCCTATGTACATGAAAATGAATTTATAAAGCTAAGCATGGGAATGCCTGCCTCAACTAGATCATGAAAATAATATGCTGATGATTTATTGTATTGTATCTTATACAGGTCACCTTCCAGTTCAAATACCTTGGATCCCCATGATAAAGCATTTCACCTGACATCAAAAGATTTATGACCTCATTCTTTAGGGGGCAACTGTTATAGACATATTTGGGCATTTCAACCTGAGTCACATATGTCAATAAACCAAGGGCTCTTTAACCCCTAAAAGTGTTGTTTCATAACCTAAAGGATAATGGTCAACTGGTTACATCATTTCCCAAAAGTTCCACCTGAAAAACCACTCAGAACTAGCCAAAACTAGACCATACTGATTGCTCTGTGGTCAAGGTGCAATGCATACTGGCTGCTACACTATCCAGGTGCAATGCATACTGAAAAAACCTTCATAGGGTGCGATGAGCGAGAATGGAAAAATGGTAGAGACAATTTTCTAAGTGGAAACTCATGGAATCTTCTAGAAACTTCTGCCTGCCTCTCTGAATTTGCCCAGGGATGAGTAAGAGATCAATGAAATCTCCAAGTGGAACCAAGAACTATCAGTGGAATGACACTAATCAAAAACCCAGAGCTGACTCACACCCTTGCAAGACATTTGTAAGTGGATCCCTCATCTGAGAGATCTAGAGGCTGGAATTTTGTATTTTGAAGGAAGTGATGTTGGTTTATCTGTGAGAAGAGACATTGTATTGTTAGGTGATCTTGCTTTTCATGAGGTGAAGAGGGCTTTGATGCTAGGAGGATGATGTTGGATCAGACAGCTTGGTTGTAATCCTCTCTTCTACTATTAATAAAGTTCTTTGATTTTTCCTCCATATAATCGTGTATTTATGAATCTTGTTATTTGTGAATGAAATTGTATGGTCAATGTATTTCTGATTCTACATTGTTTATGATATCATAGATCGATATGCTTTTATGGTTTTTTGTTACTTTGGCTCTACAGGGATTCTCTGAAGCGGGACAAGTAGGAGAGGAGTGGCAAGCTCTATCAATCGAGAGAGAAAATCAAGCAAGGAGCCAAGTGGAAGATCCAAGTTGGTCCCCTTTTCTTCTCTCTTATCTATCATATCTAAAGGAAATCGCAAATTTATTTGATTGTTTGTTTCTAAGATAGCTACTCGTCTTAGTGGGACTAGCAGATCGAATAGACACTAGTTTTCCTGGAAACATATGTAGAAGTAGTTGCACAAGTTGTGAAGGTCAGACAGCTGTGCGAAGCAGTGCAAGCGCACAGGTTGGGTTCGTGAACTTCCTAGACCTCATCAAGACATCCCTAGGGTGTAGAAACCTGATTCGAGAACCCTCCCATAATACCTCAGGTGAGACCTCAGTCCGCACACCGTGGGCTGTTGCCGAAAGGGCTGTAGTTTCAGGATTTGTTTGGCTAAATCATTTCTGAACCTAGGTCAAGCCCCAACAAACCAACAAATGGTTCTGTTGCTGTGACTGGGATCTACTTAAGGGATTTCTAATGTCGTGCCATTGGAACCCTTCAAAGGAAGAAATTGAAGAGTGGTTGGACAAGAAGCTTCACGAGTTTGTGACACAGGAAAACAGAACTCTGCAGATATCTAAGAATACGTGGCTGGATCGCTATGTATATATGGAAATCTACGAGATCTTCACATCCTTCCCATCTAAACTATATAATTGGATCACAAGGTTAGCTGATAGCTAAGGATGGTACAAGCTCGATCAACCAATAGTGTGGACTCTGGAGTTAGGGAACAGACTAGAGGCATCAGAAGATAAGACTGCGCGAGCTGTGGACCATTGGCTCAACTAGATAATAGGAGGGTTTATCACTGAATTTGTGATAGACACAATATGAGCTATAGCGAAGTAGAAAAACTTTTTCTCAAGGGACCGCGAGGTAAGTACATCAAATCATTGAATACCTGGATTAAGATGTTGTTATGTGAAAAACGAGTGATGCGAATACATTAATGTTTGGAACGATGCGGAGCGGAAAGGTCTACAGAGGTAGCAGGGAATTAGGAAACAGTCCCTTAATTTCACCTTCGTGAGAAAGCGAGGAAGAGCTCACTCGGGTCTCTCTGAGGAGTGTAGTCAGTCTGATAAGGTAGCACATTCCACAATTATCATTTCCACTTACGCCATCACTCACTTCACCTCCTTCACCTCCATCTTCGCCCACACCACCTCCACCAAACCAACAGTTCAAAATGGCGAGCGTGATTAAGCTACCCGTATTCAAAGGAGTAGGGAATGAGGATCCAGATGAATTCTAGTTCGTGGTAAGAGCAGTGTGGGAAGCAAAAGGGGTTATAGATGAAAACATTAAGAAGGCTACATTGGTGAGCGCACTGTAGGATCGCGCATTGACATGGTATATCAAGAACTTGAATGATCACCCAAATGTAGGAATAGCAAAGATCCAGAATGTGCTAAATAGAGAATTTAGCCGGGAAAAATAAAAAATGCAGTTAATAATTGGATTTAAAGAAATCAAAATGTTGCTAGGCGAGACCCCAAGGGATCTGGATCAGTGGCTGAAGAGTACAATTCGTGAGGCTAATATGATGCTAACGGATGCGCAACACTGTGCATAGTTTTTGGTGTCTTTGACACCCCACCCGAGGATGGCGTTGTCATAACAGATGCTTTCAACCCAGGCCGAAGCATTGGAGATGGTGATGAGGTTGCATGAAACACTTGTTAGAAATTATATATTACGGAGCAATGGAACACATAAAATATTGCAAAAATATAAACACAGAAAATGCATAAAACAAGAGAGAAACAAATATATGTGGTTCACCTAGTTTGGGCTACGTCCACCCCAAACAGCCAGTCCTTCCTTTCTATTATCCAGCAAAATGAAGAGACACAACCTACAACAAATCCGTTGTAATATCCTCTGTTTTCTCTCACAGTCTCACCTCTCAGTTTCTCGCTCACCGAATACACATCTGTATCTCAGCCTCAAATACAATACCCTCATACAAAGAGAGGGGTTTCCTTCTAGGGAAAAAAACCTTAAACTAAACATAAGTTCTACCGTCAGATCATCTGCCTAATGAACAGCCCAGATTGACTAGAAATTACTATACTTTTACAAGGCAATTTTACATTTGTTTTTAGCTTCGGGGGAACTTTACTCGAGCCCCCGCCGAGGGACCGCTGGCACCTGGACCCCCCAACCGGGGGGGATCAGTCCCCCCGGACCCCCGCGGGGGGGACAAGTCCCCCCCCCCGCACCCCCCCGCGTGGAGGGGTGTACAAACTTCATGGGGTATACATCTGGCTAAAACAAAGACCTCTGAACAATCATGCTCCACACACAACAACACTAATACAAGATCCAAGGCTAGGTGTTCAAAAAATCCACACACAGCTACGGAATCTCTACCTGGAAATGCAGAGCTTAAAGCAGGATAGTGCATTGCTGCCGGAGACGCACGAGGAAGTGTGGTGCATAAAATGCAAAGGCCAAGGCCACGACAAGGATCATTGTCCAGTATTCGAAAACTACTTGGCAAGAGGGGGGCCAATGTCGTTGACACCAGAGGCAGAGGCAGGGGTGGAGTGCGACACCCGAGCTATGGTGCGCGATCTGTCAGATAGGGAGAAAGCACAAATGGATAACTATCATTTGCTACAAAAGTATACACAGACTCCCCAGCAACTGATTTGTAATTTCTATAGGTCAGTAGGCCATGACGAGTGTATGTGTCGCAGTTACAAGTTAATGATGGAGCAAACCCTAGCCTATAGAATGCAGACAAAAATGCAAGGCCTCGACCCAGCCACAAGGATGGTGTGCACTGGATTTCAAGGTCGAGGTCGAGGACAAGGAGGAATGAGGCCAGGAAGGGGTCGCAGAAAGTTAATATGTTACAATTGCGGAGGACCGGGACACTACGCCCGTGATTGTACTAATCCAATGAGAATCTCTTGTTCATATTGCGATTAGTTTTATCATGAAATGATAGATTGCCCTACATTGATTACATAGATGTGCAAGAAAGGGGTACTCCAGCTTGCTTCGACTCAAAATATCCAGATGATGAGACCTGAACCACATGAAGAAGACCCAATTGTGAATATGGTGCTCAGAAGCGGTGTGACCATAGGGGGGATAAGGGGAAGTAGCCTGAGGAGGATACATGTGTTCGTAAGGCTCCTACAAAGGAACCTGAGTTTGACTTGGAACACGCAAAGGAGACGTTTATTGAAGCTAAGAAGAGCTTCACGGAGGGCTCTACTTCAGGTAGTAAGGATCAACTAGAGCTAGGAATGGATCCTTCTATGCTTACTACCTTTTTAGAGACATGAATGAAACTTCTACGCGATAATAAGGTAGTTAAGGGACTACAAGAGTTGATCACTAGGTGCACGGGATCAGGGGAACTATGCGTAATCTAGAAATTGGGGAAGCATGCATTGTGCACCGAGAGGGAAATGAGATTAACCATGTAGATTGTCAAGTACGAAATGGATCAGGTAATCCTAGACCTGGGAACAGATGCGAAAGTGTTACCAAAACAGGCATGGGAACGCATGGGCAGGCCCAGGTTATAGTGGTCCCCTATTCAATTACGAATGGCGAACCAATAAAATATTTTTCCCATGGGGAGGTTGCAAGGGGTAACAGTTGATATCGAAAGCGCAAGCACACATATGGACTTTGAAGTAATAGAGATTATTGATGACAGCAATCCTTATCCCACATTCCTAGGAATAGACTGGGCCACTAATATGAATGGAGTCATCAACCTGAAGAAGCGAAAGATTATATTCAAGAAAAAGTCCTTACGCATAGTAGTTTCAATAGATCCAGCCAAAGGAGCACGCTACACTGAACCTATGCGCGACGATGATGGAAGCGACGATGACCTGGATTGTATCTACAAGATAACTACGTGAGATTAGGATTGGGTGAATCTGACTGTAGAGGGAAGGATCTCGTGGGAGTGCACAAGTTCGTGCACTACGGATTCAAAAGAAGAAGACAAACGTTGGCACAATCGGTTGAATGAAGTGATAATGCTGAATTGCAACATGATGATTAGATCATTGTGTTGCGTAATAACCCAGGCCTGAGATCTGCCTACATATGATGGATTGACAGTGGTGGACAAATTCCTGGACAAGTTTGAAAGTGCAGTACCATAACAACAGTTGTTCGATGCATTGAAGTGGGTGCTGCGTGTGACACCTGCGCGCTAGTGGGAACACATGAAGGAAATTTTGAAAATTGGCACAAATGTAGAAGGATGATGCGCCTATGATTTGGGAAACCGCAACTATGGATAAAAGATAAATACGATGGATGTGATGACCCGTGCATGCACCTCGTGAAATGGACCAAGGCCTATGGAGAAGAACCTTAGCCTGAATGGGTACACTCATTATACCATACCGTGGATGTCATACCCATGAATTGGTATACTAAGATAGAACTTCGACATGGTACGGGTGAATGGGATGTCTTGTGCGAGGGATTTTTGTTAAAATTCACATTCAAAGACTGATGGTCATATACTGTTGACAATGCGCTACAACCCATAAAAGCCACCATCTTCAAAATACCATAGGAACGACGGTAGATAGTTCAACCAGCATGGGCAACCCAATTAAGCAGTGCCCTAGAATGTTATAATGTGAAAGTATAGGAGGATGATGAAGACCCCCGAAATATTAATATTCTAGAAACTGAAGGGTGTCGTGAAGTTTGAGGAACATCAATTGAGGATCCTAACGTCACTGCATCACTAAAAACAAAGTAGGTAAACATTGGTACAGACGCGGAGCTGAAGTATGTGACGCTTCAGGACTATTGGGATGATGCTATGGTGGATAACATCGCCGAGTTACTCAGCAAATATCAAGATTTGTTCCCGGCCAAATTACAGACTTAAAGGGGATCATTGGTGACTTAGGGATGATGAAGATCACTCTGAAACCAGACGCGAAGCCCATTAAGCAGCAACCTTAATGTTTGAATCCAAAATATAAAGAAAAGTTCCATGAAGAACTACACAAAATTCTTGCAAGCAAAATTATTGAACCAATGGAAGAATCTGACTGGGTGAGTCCCATGGTAGTACAGGAGAAAAAACAGAAGGGAAAAATCAGAATATGTGTGGACCTCATGAAGCTCAATGACATCTATGTTCACGATCCATTCCTGACACCGTTTACAAATGAAGTATTGGAGAATGTTGGTGGTCAGGAAGCTTACTCATTCATGGATGGTTTCTCAGGGTACATCAGATCAAGATCGCACCAGAAGATAGGAGAAGGACAACCTTCGCAATCAAATGGGGCTATTTTCAATACATTGTCATGCCCTTTGGACTGAAGAATGTGCCAGCGATATTTTCACGCATAGTGGTAGCTGCATTCAAGGAATACATCCACAAGTTCTTAGAGGTCTATTTGGACGATTAGACTATATTCGGGTTAGTTAAACACCATATAGCAAGCTTACGTTTGATTTTGGATACTTGTTGACGACACCAGATTGCACTAAATCTAAAAAAGTGCACCTTCCTCATCCCCTTTGGAAACCTGCTCGACCATGTGGTCTGCAAACAAGGTCTGGTGGTGGATCCTGCGAAGATTGCTATTATTCTCAATCTGGAAGCACCACGAAGTGTTAAACAACTACACACTACGTTGGGGCACACTGGTTACTATAGGAAATTTATCAAGAGCTATGCATAAATAACAGCATCAATGGAGAATCTATTGAAAAAGGATGCTACATATTGTTGGAATGATGATTGTGAGAAAAGTTTGGATGTTCTCAAGGAGAAAATGGTATCCACTTCCATCCTAGTCTTCCCAAAATGGGATGTAGAATTTCATGTACACGTTGATGCATCGTGTATCGCACAAGGAGTTGTACTTATGCATGAAGGCGCAGAAGGCGTGGATCACCCGATCGTATTTGCAAGTCAGCGGTTGTCCAAAGCCAAAAAGAACTACTCTGCTACTGAGCATGAAGGGTTGGCAATGGTATACATGCTCCAAAAACACTGACACTATTTACTTGGTGGGCACTTCAAAATGCATACCAATCATTCCACGTTAAAATACCTGGTGAACAAGCTTGTGTTGGGGGGGTGCATATGCAAATGGTTATTACTGTTTCAAGAATATGAATTTGAGGTCATCGTAAAGCCGAGACGCCTAAATGCAAGACTAGATCACTTATCAGGAATTGAGACAGTTGAGGACTACCTAATGCACAACTCTTTGTAGTGCATGTCGCAGATGGCCACTTCGAAGATATAATTCATTTTTTAACCACAG
Organism: Pinus tabuliformis; assembly: GCA_031772625.1. Taxonomy (NCBI): domain Eukaryota; kingdom Viridiplantae; phylum Streptophyta; class Pinopsida; order Pinales; family Pinaceae; genus Pinus; species Pinus tabuliformis. Next base: position 61,355,801 of record CM062819.1, on the reverse strand, counting down.
GGACTGCGCCAAAGGAATATTCAATTTAGCAGAATAAGGAATTGGTGGTGCGTGTGGCAGACTTTTCTGTCATCGCGGGGCACCACTACAAAATGGGAAACCATGAGATATTGTGAAGATATGTACCTGAATTTGAAGGAGGATAGATCCTCGTGGAAGCACATGGAGGGGCTGTAGGAGGACACTATGTAGGACGCGCGATGGCATAGAAGATTCTTCGCGCTAGGCTATGGTGGCCAACCCTACATCAAGATTCGAAAACACACTGTCGGGCCTGTGATGTATGTCAAAGGACTAGGAAACCATCACGAAGGGATGAGATGCCACTTAATCCACAGATGACGTTGCAGCCATTCAAAAAATGGGAAATCAACTTTGTAGGACCAATCAACCCTCAGGGGAAGATGGGTGCGTGCTACATCATCACCGTGATAGAATATCTGACTCGATGGGTGGAAGCACAGCCGGTTAAGGACTACACAGCTACAAAAGTTGCGAAAGTTTTGTTCAATACTATGTTGACACAGTTTGGTTGCCCGAAACTTTTAATGAGTAACCGTGGGACGCACTTCTTGAATGAGACCATCAACACACTCACCGAGGAATTCCAAGTGTATCATCAGCCAAGTACACTATACCATTCGCAAGCTAATGGGATAGTAGAAGCATTCAACAAAATTCTCGAAATTGCGCCGACCAAGGTATGCAACACACAGCAAAACGAGTGGGGCCTACGCATACCTATCGTGTTATGGGCATACAAAACCACGTGCAAGAAATTGACAGTTCAAACACCTTTCAGGTTAGTCTATGGCATGGAAGCATTCATGCTAATAGAATACATCGTAACCAGTTTACGGATCGCAGCAATTACAGGAATGCTGGACCGCAAAGCCTTGGAAGAGAGACTCACGCAATTAAAAAACTCGATGAAGAACGGTTTCTGGCGGGATTCCATCAGCAGGTCCAGAAATAGCACGATAAATCCTGGCACGATCACCATATCAAGATGCACACATTCAAGGTAAACGATTTAGTGTTGTTGTATGACAGAAAGTTCGCAAAATTTCTGGGGAAACTCAAAATGCATTGGTTAGGACCATATGTGGTAAAAGAAGTTATAGATGGGGGCACGATCTAGCTAGTCAAACTTAATGGAGAACCTTTCCCAGGAAGAGTAAATGGTAGTCGCCTGAAGCCCTACAAGGGTGGGCCAGCTATTTGACTAACCAACAAAAGGACAGTCTTCACGACTTAACAAGCCAGACAGAGTTGCGGGACTATAAACATAGGTACTAGAAGCTGGCATCAAAGTATGGAATCAAGTCAGACGCAGATGATTCAGAAACAGATATGGAGCAAATCTAGATGACGGCAGCATAGTGCATTGCAGACGTTTGCGCAGCACAAGCACAGTTGGATGGACTTCGCATAAAGATCGCCACACCAGTGGGGTGACTCAAGGATGAGTCACGATGATTGTGTTGGGGGCCTATTGGGTAGCGGATCCCCCCATAGCAGGTTTTTGGGGCTTAAAGCCCGCGTTTTGGTCAATGTTGTTATCACTGAGAACTGCAGTTGCATGTATATAAGTTAAGTCCAAAATTTCATGGGTAAAAATGAATGTTATATGGTTGTTCTCCTATGTTTACCACTTAGGGGTCATGTTTTTCAATGATATTGTTGAGAATCATTTTCAAAACCGCGAGTCATCCTCCATCATGATTGATTAAGATATGTCTTGTCTCGTAAGTGTCATTTGTCCTTTTCGCAGTTTCGCAGCACCGTTTGATTGGATGATTCTGCAGCTTAGTAATGTTTTAGCCTTTTCGTAGCGCCAGCCATTTCGCAGCGCATGTCACTGAATTATAACTGTCTGCGCTACGAAATCGCGAATTCGGGATTTTGCAGCGCACATTCTTGAAATGTCATGTCCAGGGATGAGTCATTGTGTCCGGTCGGATTATTGTCAGTTTATGTACCTTCCAAGCAATTACGAGGCATCATTCCACCAATAGGTTCAGAGTCATGCACATTAAGTTCATTTAAATGTTCTTGTCATGCATGGTTGTGTCATGATGTTCTATTATTATTACTTGAAGCGGCCAGCTTATATGCTAAGTTATTTGAATTGTAATGAGCCCGAGTTTCTTCTTCAAGAGAGCTGCATTGCAAGCGAGCCTGTGTTCTAAAGTTTGAAGTTGCTTGTTGAGTTGAAGTTGCTGCTGTTACTGTGTGCAAAAGTTTTCAAGGCGTAATGGAGAAGAAAGAGCATCGGTCAGGAAGGTGTCAAAGGGCAGAACCCGAAGGATTAGACTTGACATTGAGGGAGGAAGGCGTTAAAAAGGCCTTCAAAGACGCTGGTTGCTGGAGTTTTTGTGAAAAGCTGAAGGGAGGACACACTCAGGTAACAAAAGAATTTGCATTGAATTTTACAGGCTTGAGTTCCAAGGTGTCTATGTTAGAATTCCCAGTATCTCCAGAGATTATAGCTAGGGTAACTGAGATTCCTAGAGGAGGGCAGGAGTGGTTCAAAAATTTCAAATTTGATATGAGCCCCTGTAAAATATTCTTGAAGGAAGCCTATGTGAATGAAGATTTGACTAAGGCTGTACCTAGAAGTTATGTTAAGGAGAGTTATGCTATGCTTCTTTCTTGTATTCAAAAATATTTAACTTGTGAGGGTAGATATAACAAATTTTATTCATATCATTTCAAGTTGTTGCTGCATTTCATGGGAAAAGCACCTATAGATCTCCCATTCTATTTGTTTCGAAGCCTCAGTAAGATGTGCGATAAAATTCAATTGAGGAAGGATGATTGTGAGTCATCACTGTTTCATCATGGCCTAGTTAAACTGTTAGTGATGGATGGCTTGCAGAAGATTGGTAGGGATTGGGATTCTTTCATTTATATGGCCGGTTTCCAGAGTAAGACAGGCCTCACCCCACAGCCACTTAGAGAAAGAGAAGAATTAATGGAGGAACCCACTATTGCTGAGCTTAGGAAGGAGGCTAGGGAGAAAAAGAAAGTTAAATCTTAGTTGAACAAACCAGTCAAACCCTTGGTTATTAAAGAGCCACCTCAGCCACCTCAGTCATCATCAAAGGAAAAGGTCAAGCAAAAGAAGGATGTTCATGAATCAGCTGAATCTGAAAAAGCATCAAGAGTTAAAACTAGGGGTCAACTAAGCAAGGAGAAAGGTAAATCAGTAGCTGTGGAAGAAAGTCCAATTTCAAAGGCCAGTCTAAGTGACCTACTTGAGGCTATTGAATTTGAGCAGGGAGAACCAGTGCATCTTGAACCCATGCATATTGATTTGACCCAATCTTCTCCTGAGAGTACTAAGAAGTCAAAAGCTTCGAAAAGATTAAGGTTTGATGAGCCTAGTGAGGTGTTTATGTTCAAGCCAAGAAGGCCAGTTACAAGGAAGCAAATTAAAGAAGCTGAGAAACTAAATAAAGAAGAAGAAGCTGTAAAGGAGAAAGTGCATAAAGCAAAGAAAGCTGTAAAGTCACCCAGAACAGAGGTAATTGAAGTGTTGACAAAAACAGTGGAGGTAGTCAAACATAAAGATAAGAATAAGAAGGTCATCATCACCCAAGGAGGAAATGTAATTGCCATAAAGAGTCAAGTGAAAACAGCCATAAAGGATTAGGTGGGAGCAACCAAAGAAGAAATTGTCAAAGCTAAAAATGTGTTTAAGGAACGTGCAGTTAGGTATGCTAATTATAAAAGAGCTGTGTTAAAGGGCAGTAAAAACCTAATGGGTCAGACAGATTCCGTAGCTGATGTATATACCTGGACGGTCCCAGCCCTCAAGCAAGCTAAACTCCTCAAACAAATGAACCTAACCCTGAGAGCTAAGAACAAAGCTTTAAAGAAGGAGGTTTCAAATTTGAAGATGCGGCTAGGTCAACTAGCTCATTAATTTGAGGAAAAGGTGATATTTTCAGTTTTGGTCAATTTTGTTTGGGTTCCACTATTTTGAAATCATCTAAGTCTTTGGCACCTGTAGAGGAAGTTTGAAAAGTCAAAAGTTCAAGCAAAGGAAGCTTTAGTGCAGATGCATTCTGTTTTAGTAAAAACAGCAGTTTCGTAGCGCACTACGAAACTGCTGTAGGTGCTGTTTTATAAGAAAAACAAGGAGTTTAATGATGAGGTCAGCAAAGTTTTGAAGGAAAAGCCTCAAGGACATAATGGAAACCATAAAAGACTCCCCTAGCTATTCAGAGAATGACAGATGTGCATTTTGAAAAGGTGAAATATTTTGTTTCTAGCTCAAGTCTCGTTAAAGGCACTTTATGACCGAATTGTTGGGGTTTCTGTTAAAGTTTTCGGAGATTTTTTTTTTGTACACTTGTTCAGCTCACAAGGCTTCCAGCTCATTGGAAAGTATGGTGATATGTGTTGTTTATAAAGAATTAGAGAGCAGGGGACATGTTCTTTAAGAAATGAAGAATGTTGGGAGACAGGGACCGTGAAAACAGAGCACATCTTTTGGTTAATTAATGAGCCATCTGCGCAACAAGAATCCAAAGCCAGCTCGTTCAGTGTATTCTCCTCCAAGATACTTCAACCAAAGAAGATAGAGGACATGTGTCAAGACTCAGAAAAGTATCATGCTACAAGGAGGACAGATTTTGGGTTTTGAGTAAATTAAGATCATTTGTAATTACAGTTCAGCAATCATGTAATTAATGAATTAGTTATACAGTAGATAAGGATAGTTAATAGCAACCTTCGATGCTCCCCTCATGTTGGAGGAGGAAGCTCGAGGTAGTTAAGTTTGTTTTCCTATATATAGTGAAAACTCTGATGTAATGAGGGTTGGATGTTATTGAAAACAGAGTTTTACATTTGCTTATGAAAAAGACTTGTTGCAGTAATATAATAGATTACTTTTTCTTCTCAAGATTCATATTGTGTTCAAATGCTCAAGATGTATGTGGTTTTGTTTTATCTTTCATATTTTACAACTCCATAGATGTGCAATCACTCTGAATTCACCTAGTTGCTCAGATTTCCTGTGCATATTTATGAGTTGAGGTTCATTTGAGAAATGTTTTGAGTGTTTAGACATTATATGCCTTGACTTCCATGAATGAGTAGTTGATAGTTTACTGGAATGGTGTTTGACTCCATGAGCCCAATGGAAGAAATCTTATGTTGTCTGTCCAACCAGCGTGTTATTAAGTTTTCATTTTAAGAGTTAGCCCTCTTAGTGTTAATCACAATCAGTAGTTTGTTTTGAGAGAGCCCTCTCAGGTTAGGGAGGCTAATCCTTAGCCAAGAGTCTGGTCTGAAATAGTTACATAAATTCTAACTGATTAGCAGCCATCAGATCATGATTTTGTGATAACAAATGTAATGTAAATACCATGCAAAATGTGAGCGCGGAGCACAAGAGTCTAGGGTTGTTTGCCCTAAAATAATGTAATTTAATATAGAATGTATCAGCCTACCCATGGTCCGTGAACCATGGGATTGTATAAATAGAGAGAGGCTCTAAGTGTAAAAGGCAGTTTTTCAGTTGTGAAGAATTAATATGGGTTTTGAATGAGGAATTCACTCTGAGTCTGTAAGTTCGAGTCTTGGGTCATAGTAGTAGTAAGAGGCTCTGCAGCTGAGTGCACAGAGGTTTGGTATATTCTGCAGCTGTGTGCACGGACCCTACAGCTGAGTGCGCAGGGCGGAGTTGATTTTGAAATATTGTGCATCTACTCGTAGATCTGTGTGTTTATACTTCTGTTGTATTTATGCGTCTCTTTACAGTTTTATGATTACGTGAATTTGTTATGAATGTATAATGGTTAATAAGAATATTGGGTACACACAATTAAGTCAAGATCTATAATAATAGCAGAGTGAAGATAAAGGATCTAGAAATCACCTCTTCGTGCTCTTTACAAAGCTGCGCAGAAGTAGTCGCACAACTTGCAACGGTCAGACGGTTACGCAGAGCAGTGCAAATGTGCAGGTTGGGTTCACAAACTTCCTAGACCTCATCAAGACATCCCTAGGGTGCCGAAACCTAATTCCAACACCCTCACACACTACCTCAGGTGAGACCTCAGTCCGCGCACCGCGGGCTATTACCGAAAGGGCTGGTAGTTTCAGGATTTGTTTGGCTAAATCACTTCTGAACCTGGGTCAGGCCCCAACAAGCCAACAATTTTTATCAAGGTTGCAGATTGGTTTACATCTTATCTGGGCACATATATTAGAGTCTTTGGATCCTATAAGTCGCCACATATTTCACCGAAGTATGTGACCGACAAAGTTGTCATGCGAGAAATTGATTATCACCTATGCTCGAGACTTTCAAAACTATCGTAGTAGACGAAGTAGGATCATATGAACCAAAGAACTTGTTTAGGGTGAAAATGTGAAGTCAGGTTACACTTTTGGCCCTTTTTTGAGAAAAAAGTATTTGGCCCTTTTTTGAGAAAAAAGTATCATTTTTAGAAGTTTTTCAACTTTTGGAAAGGTAAATTAACTTTTTTGCTTATAATTTCATTTTACAGTAAAAGGAAGACTTGTCATAAATTTTTTTAGCTTTCTATTGCTTATTTAAAAAAAAATAAAAAATAAAATCACATTTGATATGTCAACTTAGCAATTCTTTTATCCGTGTGTTCTTTAAAAATCAAGTGATTCATAAAAAGTCATGGTTTTTGGCCCCAGTGTATTCTTTGTTAACCTTGCATTTTTAAAAAAAGAATGTGTTGTAACAATCTAGACAGACTCTAGTTCAGTATGGCTATATTTATGAAAACATAAAATGCACATCATCACAATTACTAGATTTTTTTTGAACAAATCCAATATGAAAAAACAGCAGATTTTGAAGATGTTTAACATAGCACCATGTTTCTCAACATATTAGTTATATATATATATATATATATATATATATATATATATATATATATATATATATATATATAGATATATATATATATATATATATATATATATATATATATATATATATATATATATATATATATATATATATATATATATATATATATATATATACCCATTAAAGAAGACAGACCAACATAATGCACCATAAATTTTCCATATTTTTTTACAGTGTATTTTGGAAGATACATAATTTTGATTTCACTGAATCATAATGACCTTCAAAAAAAAATTGCACACATTTTACTAGAAAATTAGTTAAAATTAGCAAATATCTATGAAATTCCATAAAATTTATATCTACTAAAAGTAGATTCAATTCTGCAAATGCTGGTATTGGTTCCGAAAGTAAATTCACTATATTTGATTGAGTTTAACCATTCCAAAATTGGATAAAGGTGAATAGATTCGAGCTGTTGCAGAGTTGCAGGTTTTCGACTGATTTTTTTTTTTTTTGGTGAAAACAATTTTTTTTGCCATGAAGAGACATTGAAATTAACGGAAAAAGTTTTTTGTCTGAAAATATAAAAAAGTTTGGTTGAAAAACCTATCCATATTTTTCTTCGACTACGAAATTGAAATGTTGCAACCCTCTGATATAACTGTTTCAGTCTAACACTATAAATAAACTCGACCAAGATGTCATTTTCACACTCCCATGCTTCATGTGCATCTTTTGAATAAAAAACTACTTTGAATCAAATTTTTGGACATAATTTTTTTTTTTTGGATTTTGAAAGTAAGTTTTCTAGGCTAGAATTTTAAAGTGATCTTTTGGCTTGGATTTTGAAAGTAAGCTTTTTGGGTTGGATTTTTAAAGTGAGTTTTTGGGGCTAGATTTTTAAAGTGACTTTTTTTGGGCTAGATTTTGAAATTGAGTTTTTTTGGGCTTGAAAATATTTTAGTCTTGATTTTAAAAATCTATATATAGATGTAATTATCATGGGGAATTGTTATAGACATTTTTGTGCCTTACAGCATGAAGCATGAAATGTCGATAATCTAAGGGATCCAAAGTCCCTAAACATGTTGTTCCTACCCCTAGAGGAACAAGGTCAGCAAACCACAACACTGAAAATCAGTTCTCCACCTGAAAACACTCAAAAACAAGCTAATTCTGGATCATGTCAGCTACTCCACTGAGCATCTGCGCTGAATGTCAACTGCTCCACTCTGTACCTGCGCTGAATGTCAAATCTAATGAAGGCTACCTGCGCTGGGCGAGATTGGCCAAGTGGCACAGTCATTCTGCAAGGTGTCAAATGCCCAGGAAGCTTCCAAAATGACACTTGGATCAGGGAATTCGCCTTGTGATGAGTAAGAGGATCTAGATCTCCAAGTGGAAGCAAGAAACTCCAAGTGGACTCAAGAACTGAAGTATAACTGAAGTGGGAGAGGACACTAGTCAGCTTCATGCCAGCCTCAAGCTGACTCATCCTTTCTCCAAAACTCCTATATATAGAGCTCTCTCATGAGGTCTAAGGAGGCTGGAATCTTGTGAATGTAAGGAAGTGCTGTTGGTTTGTGCATAGAACTATTGGGTGATTTGCTTGAAGGAGGTGAAGAGGAGATTTCTTTCTGCTAGGAGGTGTTGCTGGATCGGGCCTATTATGGTTGTAACACTCTCAGAACTTTACTTCTTCCATTAATAAAGTATTTGAGGTTCTTCTATATGCATGTGTCTCTGTGGCGTATTGATACTTGTATATTTGATTTATTCTAATCCTTGAATCAATTATGGATGTATGCTTCTTGTAGTTTCCCTTTCTTGTGCTTTTGCAGGATCTTTGTGTAGCTGGGCCAGTGAAAGAGCAAGGAGCTGGGAGCAAGCAGCAAAGAGGGAAGATTGGATCAACCATTAGCGGAAGATAACGGTTAGTGGATCTCTTTCTCCTCTCTCTCACATCTCATAAAGAAGTAATCTCGAATAGCTTTGCATCCAGTTGTTGTTGAGGTACTATCACCCTTAGAGTGGGATAGGGTCATTCCATATTGGATACTTTTCCCAACAACAAATTGGCGACTCCGCTGGGGATCGTATCTTGTTGGTTGTTTGTGTTTTTGCTATTCATTTCATAAACAAAGGGAGTACCGAATCGAACTGCATTTGGATCTTTCAAATGCAAAGTAGAGGGCAGCTACTCTAGCTCAGTTTCTGGGCAAGTTTATGATTTGAAGAGCTGATCCACAAGGACTCTAATAAGCTCTTAGTGATAGCTTTTCATCCTCCTTGTCATCCCTTAGTGTGTCCTTGACTGATAGCTTCTGATTTGGCCAAAAACTGTGAATTTTTGAGCAATCTGTGACCCGGAAACCAAGAGAAACGAAAGTTTCGTTCTTCAGTGCAATTGCTGTGAAGGCTGTCTGCATTTCAGCGCAGTTCCCGAAGGGGCTACCTGCGCAGAAGGTCAAACAGACAGTGTCCCACCTGCGCTGGACCAGTCTTGCCTTGTGCTACTGGGGTTTCCTGCTGTTTCTTGCCCTGTTTTCACTCTTGTTTTTGCTGCCTGTTGCCAGTCAATGTGCCTATCTGAAGCCAACTTTCCTTACCACTATTCCACCTCAGTTGTATAAAGAAACTGTGTTTGTTCTTTGTGTATTTCTTATGCCATTTACAGTTTCCCATAACGAAAAGTGAACTAGTCTTGCTATGGCCTCTTAGATCTAGACCTGTGATAAAGTGTCGTTTTGATCTTAAGAGTTAGTTTGTTTGCTGTTCATAGCTGATTGAGCTTTTGCTTTCGTCATATGGTTTGAATTCATATATTTCTGGTGTCGAAACAAGTAAATCTTAAGGTGTCTTTGGATTTTGGACAAGCTTGTTTGCTTTCGCTTGAAATTGAATTCGAAATTATACAACAGCTTTCTTTTTGTGTCGCACAAATATTAAGAAAGAGAAAAGAAATACCTGCATTTTGCATTTTGCATATAAGTTTGTATGTTGATTTAGGGAAAAAGTGCATTATCGAGTGCTCTTTGATCTGTGTGAAAAGATTTTGTCTCTCTTTTCCCTCAGTAGTTAAAGATTTTCATAAGTCGAAAAGATTGAAAAAGCTTGCTTCTCATCTTAGACTGCATTTAGGAATTTGTATCAATACATCTCGTGGTGAACCTTGAAAGGAAAACTTTAAAAAGATCAACTTAAAATATATTGAATGAACCTAACAACGCTTTGAAACATAACGCAAACACATAGAGGTCTAAGCTAGAGACGTGTTCCGGCGTCGTTAAACGTAGTGACTGTCGATCTCGACGAAGGTGGGTGATTCCTCCTGAGAGTTGGTGGCACTAATACGGACTTGTGCTCCCACGTACCGTCGCGTATATATTGGGAGACCCCTATAGGCATATATCTTTTATCCTTAGGAAGCCGTGTCGGCCGCCCTACTGATCGCAATGCAGTGAACACAGCATTCACGAAGATCGACCACCCGTACCGTAAAACGTATTCTGTGGTTTTGCGAAAAGTTTGGCACACCCTCTGCCTAGATCTCCAGAGCAGTTTCTTTTGGCCTTTTTCAAACTCTATAACTGAAAAAGTCCAACCGAGCATTTGTCACTTCGGGCTCGTTAATACATCGAAGGAGACTAGAGTCATCTTTAGCTTTTTCTCGACTCTTAAAAAGTGAAAAAGCAAGTTGTGTCTAAAAGCGTCTAATAAAATTCATTCAATTCGGAAACACAAATTTCCCCTTTTAATATTTTAGTTGATCGAGTAATCCGCAATCGTGGAAGAAAGTCAATTGAAACCCCGTCGTTCGCGGAGGCTTACGAGTCAACCGTCTTTGTCCCCGGAATCGAAAACAGTACGGGCAAAGCGAACTCGTTTAACCGGTTCAAAATCTCCTTTGAAAGTTAGAACAAGTGTTCCAACTGCATCTGAGGTTCTGGTTACTCCTAACATTTCTGGAAACCCTGCCTCTATAGAAGAAGTTCAACAGCCACAGAAGGACAGTAATACTGATCCTAGTCTGGGGGCAAATACTTGTATAACTGAACCAGTTCCATCTGTAACCGGTCCAGAGAGTTTTGTTCCTCAAACAACTATCGCTGTCGAAACAACCACTTCTTCGGCACCAGAAATATTTTACGGACCTGACGGTCTTCCTCTCCCACCGGGTTTGATTGCGATAGAGGAAATTGCAGAGGATCCGCAAGCAAGTACTCCAACCCATTTTGGAGTCGGGATCACTCTATTTCCTTCATCAGAGGTTAATCCACCACAAGTGGAAGTCCCTGTAGAATCGCTAGGCAATCTATTGGATAGACTTAAAATGTCTGAACAACCGTCATCGTCTAGGACTGTGTCAAATGACACAGCGACAGCAGAAGCCCCTGCCGTCACTCCAACGATGTTTGCCGGCATACCAGCAGTCCCAACTAGCTCTCAACAGCTAGAAGGATCCCACCAAGGGACTATTTCGACAGTATGGTCTGTTCCAGTTTGTTCATCCGGAGTAATACCCGGTAATTCTTATGTTGAAACTCAACAGATTGATCCTCATGGAGGTCAATTTGGGCCATCTAGTCCTCAAGGACTAGCAATCCCTCTGAGTTCCGGATCGCTACCATATGGGGGGCAGTATGCCCTTTCATTACCTCCTCCGGGAGGATATCCATATGGCAGTTCTCAACAGTATCTAGGTTATACTGGAATTGCATCAAGTAGTTGGGTACCTATGCTACCTCAACAACCAAGGATTGTATATTCTATGCAACAGTGTGTACCTGTGACGAACATCCCAACCACACCGGCTATTGTAACCGTGTCGCAAGTTCAAGCGATACCTGTTACATGTCAACCTCAGATTTCTCAGGTTGTAATGCAACAGTTGCTTGACCATGGGTCACAACCACAATCGCCAACTGGTGGGTCGACACAAGTACAAACGGGTACAATTACCCCACACCTTGGTCCAATGGTTAGCATGGCACAACAGAACATGGCGTCACAACCATGGCTTGTACAATACCAACAACCACAATTCCAGCAAGTGTACCAAGGTTCTGAGCAGCAGATTTTTGCAAACAATGGACAACCGTATATCCAAAACGGTCAAAACCAGCCACTTTACAGTGGTCAAGTCCACCAACCGTATCAGTCATACCAGCATCAATTACATTATGCTTGTATGCAAAGACCCACTGCTCAAGCGATTCCATCGTACCCTGGTTACGCTTCGCCTAACCTGAATCAACAGTTACCATTCGTGGCAACTTTAGAGTTACCCGATTTACACCGTTTAACCAACGATCCGATTGCTTATGCCCCTTGGTGGCCAGCGATTCCTCATAAACTTCCATCTGACATTCCTAAATTCAATCGAAATCCAGGTGAAGACCCGTCGAATCACGTGATGACTTTTCATCTGTGATGTTCGTCGAACACCCTTAACGACAATTCGATAAGACTTCGCCTTTTTCAGAGGACATTGACAGGTCCAGCGGCTAAATGGTATATTGAATTGCCAAGAGCCTCTTTCGACAATTTTAGTTCCCTAGCCACAACTTTCTTAACCCACTTTCAATTACCGATAAGGTATGAAACGGGAACAGAAATATTAACCAACTTCAAACAGACAACTGCTACCCATATATCTGATCATATACATGAGTGGCGTCGTCGTCGTAGGATGGTGAAAACATATGTTCCCGATCAGCTATTAGCTGAATGGTTTATAAAGTCGTTACTTCCGGCTATTACGGAAGATGTGGCCAAGGGGGGAGTCGTAACAGAGGAGCAAGTCATTGCGCGTGCGCAGTATTTGGACTTAGTTTATACTCAGTCCGGCACGCTCTATGACAAAATACCTGACGCCCCTAGACCGGAATTTTCAATTCCTCCCCCTCCTAAATCAAATAGTGACTCTCATGCCGGTGATGGCGTGATTGGCACAGCAAACACGAAATCGATAAAGGCTTCGTCAAAGAAAGCCCATAAGAATTCGGATCAAAATGCAAAAGAAGAAATTCTTTCTTCGGAAGTAAATGCCGTATCCGAATATAAAGGCAAAGAAACCAATCAACCAGGAAGCAAGAAAAAGCAAAACAAAGGGAAGAAGAAGAAACAGGGTGAGTCATCCCCTGGAAAAAATTCTTCAAACCCTCCTGGAAAAGGGAAACCAAACAGTCCATGTATGATATGTGACGAAGATCACTGGACAAGGGATTGTCCTTACAAAGCTGAGCTTAAAAGGTTCTTTAAAAGTTCCCAAACCTCAGCTGTGTTGACTGATCCGTTTCCCAACCCAGGTCAAAATCTGGTTGATAATGGAAATGCTTCCCCGTCACAAGTCCTTATGTTGTCAGTTTCGAAACAGCAGAATGATGCTTTGATTTCAACAAGAAACAAAGATTATGGTAATCCTCAGCTGTCGAACGAAAAAGGTAAAGATCAACCAAGTAGTTCGACCACAACTTCGACAGAAGTTGTAACGCCCACCATCCCTGAATTAACAATAAAACCGCCAAAGGGTGTAGTACACAAGTCGACATTTAATCCTCGCGCCAGAGCGGCGCAGCATTATAACATAGTGGAAGATTTGGCCCAATCGCCATCTGCTATGTCGACTCTTGAAGTGCTACAAAATTGTCCAACCCAAAGGCAGGCATTGTTATCGGCAATTGGTGGGGTTGATCCTAAGGATTCCAATCTTGTATACTTTGATCACAAGGGATATGATCCTCAGTTACCAGCTCAGCTAGCTTTCCTTATTCAAGTGAAAGCACTCAACAAAACTGTTCACAGAACAATAATTGACGAGGGAGCCTCGACATGTATTATGTCAATGAGTTGCTGGAAAACTTTAGGATCTCCAAACTTGTCGTGATCTTCGACGACATTAAAAGCTTTCAACGGAAGGACTTATACCCCATACGGTATCCTTAATGACTTGAAAGTTGAACTAGGAGGAAAGACAGTAGAAATTGATGTAGAAGTCATTGATGGAAATCTTGACTATAACATCCTACTGGGTAGACCATGGATTTATGCCATGGCAGCTGTCGTGTCGACTTATTTTAGGAAGATCGCATTCCCGTTTGAAGGAGGGATTACGATCGTCGACCAACAGAATTTCCTCCCTAATGGTTCACAAGTTACAGGAAGCATTCCCATGATCCATGAGAGCAACCATTCAATTCAAGATATCGGAGTAGGATTATTGAAAGACCCCACATTGATGGGAACTTCGCGCTACCACCTCCTATTTATACAGGAAATGTACCGTTTGTAGCAACCTGCAACATGATATCTTCCACGAAGGTCAACATGGATCATTCAATGGTTTTTCCCCCAAGCCCTTTAGAAATATTGTAGCAATCAATGTTTCAAGCATGGGAGGCGAGCCCAAATCAACGCTCGTCAAGCGTTTGGGTAGATAGGTCTAGAGAATATGGAACCCCATTAGATCCTTAGTCGAAAGTACATGGGACAGACGAAGGAATCTTGCAATCAATGATGATTGAGGGGGCACCATGGAATGATCACCACCATCGTTCCCTTCTTCCGGAATATGAAGAAGATACTCAAGGTGACCTTTATCACCCTTCAGTATTTGAATTCCTAACAAATACTGTAAATACGGTGGATTCCGAGCGAAACCTATCCAATATTGAAGAGACTATAGCCATAAATATCTCGACTAAAATAGATGTTGTAGAGAATATTCACGTCGGCAAAGGTTGTTCCCCTTCAGAACTGGAAATATATAACACTCTTTTTCGCGAATTTAGAGATGTCTTTGCTTGGTCATATGATGAAATGCCAAGCATTGACTCGAGTATCGTTGAACATGAAATTAAAATGTATCCTGATGTCAAACCAGTAAGACAACGGCTTCGGCAAGTGCACCCGAAGAAAGCCGCTGCCATTAAGGCAGAAGTTGAAAAACTTCTCCATGCTGGATTCATCTACCCGGTTCCTCTAACCGATTGGGTATCGAATATTGTCCCTGTTATGAAGAAACAAGGGACGATTAGAGTGTGTGTTGATTATAGGGATGTAAACCAAGCTTGTCCGAAGGACAACTACCCTACACCCTTCATCGACCAGATAATTGATGAATGCGCCGGATGTGAAATCTTTTCATTTATGGATGGATTTTCCGGGTATAATCAAATAAATATCCTCCCATAGGACCAGTCAAAGACTGCATTTATTTGTCCGTGGGGCACATTCGCTTATCGAAAATTACCCTTTGGTTTAAAGAACGCAGGGGCGACATTTCAGAGGGCGATGAATTATGCCTTCCATGACATCAAGAACATTGTTCAACCTTATCTCGACGATCTTCCGGCTCATTCGCGAAAGCGGACTGATCATCCGCAACATTTAAGAGTGATATTTCTACGTTGCCGACACTACAAGATAAGACTCAATCCGCACAAATGTGTATTTTGCGTCGGTTCTGGTCGTTTAATTGGCTTTGTAGTCTCTAAAGATGGGATTCGTCTCGACCCCTGTAAGGTTCAGGCAATCATTAATTTGCCTCCACCTTCAAATTTGCTTCAGATCCAGAAACTCCAAGGGAAAGCAAACTTTCTGAGGAGATTCATTCCAAATTACGCAGAACTTGCTAAGGGTTATACTCGTCTTTTGAAAAAGGATGTACCTTTTGTCTGGGACCAGGTGGCGCAAGCTTCCTTTGATGCTCTGAAAGATTGTCTAGTAAAAGCATCATTAATGTACGCCCTGGACTATCAAAGAGATTTTAACCTGTATCTGGCTGCAGCGGATACGACCATTGCGATGGTTTTAGTTCAAGAATTCGATGGAATAGAACATCCTATCTATTATTTAAGTAAAAATTAAACGATACAGAAAGTAAATATTCTTATGTTGAAAAACTAGCGCTTGCAGCTGTTCAAGCGATTCAAAGGTTTCGACATTATGTCCTCTTTCGGAAAACTACCATCTTGTCAGATTGCAACCCCATGACTTATATACTGTCGCGACAGTTGCTGGGGGGCAAATATTCAAAATGGATAGCGATCCTGCAAGAGTTTGATCTGGAATTTGTAAAGTCCAAATCAAAGAAAGCCCTAGTTTTCGCAGAATTATTGTGCGATCTCCCATCATCGTCCAACGATGAAACATCGGAAGAGTCAATCGTGGACGAAAGTTTGTTTCTGATATCTGTAAGCGATGAGTGGTATGGAGACATCATAGTTTATCTCCAAACCCAAAAATTCAGGCCTAACACCTCTCGCTCTGAACAAAAACGTACACGATACCAAGCAAAAGACTACATGATCGTCGGTGATACACTTTACCGTCGTGGTGTCGATACAGTTCTGAGGAGGTGCCTTACCCATGAGGAGGCCGAAAAAGCCCTGAATGATTGTCATTCAGGCGCGTGTGGGGGGCATCAGTCTGGATATGCAACGGCACAAAGAATCTTACGAGCAGGATACTTCTGGCCAACCATGTTCAAAGATTGCATAACCACAGTCAGAAGTTGCCATGCTTGTCAAATCTTTGATAGCAAAACCAGACGACCACCCGCACCTTTACAGCCGATAGTTGCTGTTGGGCCCTTCGCCAAGTGGGGCATCGATTTCATGCAATGTAACCCCACCTCGACCGGGGGGCATGGGTATATTATAGTCGTTGTTGACTATTTTACCAAATGGGCTGAGGCGATGCCTACATTGGATAACACTGGTGAAACAGCTGCCCTTTTCCTTTTCAATCATGTAGTCGCCAGGTTCGGCGTACCACAGGCTATAGTTACAGATCATGGATCGCATTTTCGCAATCACATGATGGTCGAATTAGCTACCAAGCTAGGGCTATCTCACGACAGCTCTACCCCATATTATCCGCAAGCCAACGGACAAGTTGAGGCAATCAACAAAGTCCTGAAGCGTATGTTGCAAAGGATGATCGGGGTTCATAAAAGAAGATGGCACCTAATCCTGTACTCAGCTTTGTGGGCTTACCGGACCTCGGTAAAGAACGCAACCGGGTTCACACCTTTTCAACTGGTGTATGGCCTGGAAGCAGTCTTACCAATCCAGTGCGAAATTTCATCGCTTAAACTCGCAATCGATCTTCTCCCCGGAACTTCAGAAGAAGAGGCTCGTTTCTTGGAATTAATCCAGTTGGATGAAACCCGTCGTGATGCCGCTTTGGCTAACGAGGCCCATAAGAAACGAGTCAAGGCTCAGTTCGACAAAAATGTCAAACCCCGTGTCTTCTCAGAAGGTGATTTGGTCTTGCTTTATGACCAAGAATCCGATAAATTGGGAGCAGGAAAATTCAAATCCTTATGGATGGGCCCCTATATTGTTAAAAGGGTGTTAGCAAAAGGAGCCTACGAGTT
Organism: Pinus tabuliformis; assembly: GCA_031772625.1. NCBI lineage: Eukaryota > Viridiplantae > Streptophyta > Pinopsida > Pinales > Pinaceae > Pinus > Pinus tabuliformis. Next base: position 61,338,546 of record CM062819.1, on the reverse strand, counting down.
AATGGATTACGATGGAATTCCACTGGCGCAGCCCCGCAACAGGTTGTACCTCAAGCGTTACTATGCTTAAATAGTAACCTGCATGCTTTTGTTGTATTTTGTTTTCGCTAAAAGTGTTTGTTCTGGTCGAGTGATCCACCTTTTTCCATTGCAGATGTCGAACCTTCTAGAGACATGTGTTGGATATGCCGATGGAGCGAGTCGTAGTTCGCGGAACCTGTCCTCCGCAGCCTGGGCCATTTTTGATCCAAGCGGCGAGTTAGTAAGTTTCAGAGGTGTATGTATTGGGCAATCAACGAATAACATCGCTGAGTATAGCGCGTTGATAGAACTACTCTCTGATGCCATCACACGTGGCATACGCCGACTAATTGTCAGGCTAGACTCACAGCTCGTAATACTGCAACTCAATGGTATATATTCTGTTCGCAATCCAGCTATTTATCGGATGTTCCTAAGGGTTAAGATCTTGGAAAGACGATTTGATTCAATTCAATATCAACATATTTCAAGAAACTTAAACACATTAACTGACTCATTAGCGAACTATGTGTTAGATAGACATTTGCAACATTTATAAAAAGGACACATCATTAAAGATTGTACATATGGATCACATAAATCAACCAGCATAAAACCCGAAAATCAAAATACGTATAAGCTGTTTATATAAGTTCATACATAATGTTCTGTAACCAAGACAAAATTGGTCATATGACCTAAAAACTTAAAAAGATGCTAGGGGGCACCCTAGCCTAGTGGTGCTCATGATAGTACGTCACGGCCTGTGCAATCATGCGCAAGAGACGAGTCCATCGTCTAGGCACACCAATAGTATGCCGCTACAGCTGTAAGGGTAACTCGTCAATCTGTACATCCGGAAGACCACGAGTAAGGCTCTCGACCTGCTCCTGCACAGCTATAAGGGTCTCAGTATCGTCAAGGTCGTGAATAACAACTCTCCTAGCAGGCTCCGCTGCCGGGGCAGCGACTGGCGATCTCGGACGAACTGCTGGACGAACAGGACCAATATCTGCATGCACCCAAGAGTACAATTAAAAGTCTTGATAGAATAAAGCACAGCAACATTATGAATAAGAACAATAAACAGTAATATGGTCAAGGAGTTTACCAATGGCGCCCCACTGCTCGCCATCCGGTAGCACCAAATCCGGATCACCTCGGAAATCCATACCCACATATGGATACTCGGAAAACGCCATCTCCTGACACTCGAACCACCTAAAGAAGGCCTCAGTAAAAGTAATCTGAGGTTGACCAGCATGCCTAGACATGTGGTCGACCCACCTCTGCATACGTGGCTGAGTCGGAGAAGGCAAGTCGAGTATGATGTACTGAGGCTGCATCAGTGGGATTTTCTCCAAGGCAAAGGCAGTTAGAATAGAACCAAATCCAAAGTTCTTCAGCTTCCCGTCCTTTACCTTGGTCAATTGGCTTTTCATCTGAACAAGTACTGCATCACACCAGATGAATACTTTCGGTTGGAGACACTCCAAGGCGTGCTGCATATAAGACCTGTTGGAAACATGTAGAGCTGCGCTACCGGCCATCCTACCAATAGTGAACAGAATGGACCCGAGAGCCCGATCAGTAATCTCACGGATAACAATCTTGCCATCTCTGCTCGGCTGAGAACCTTCCCTGCAATACTGGCGGACATAATCTCTGGTGGAATCAGTCCCCCGGGCCGTACCTGATAAGGAAATGGGGGCACCTCGTCTTGACAATCCAGTCAAGAAGTACATGTCCTCTATGGTCAAGGGGATGGTCTTTCCCCTAATCTGGAACACTTGGTTAACAGGATCCCAAGCATCAAGCATGTACTGCAGTAAAGAAATCTGTGCTCTCATGCTAGAGATACGGAAGAACTTCAGCAGGCCACAGTTCCGCAGCGCGTTCACCGTGACCGGGTCATGGAGGGCAATCATGTCCTCCTCTTCATGTTCTCGTTCTCGCCATGTAAGGGACATTTTGTTCAAGGTTCCCTGCAAAGCAAACAAGAGAAAGAGTGAATTCCTGATTTGATGAAAAACTGGCGAAAAAATCATCAAAAATGACCTTAAAACTCAGTCTTTTTGAGCCCAGCGCAGGCAGAAGGTCCTCTACCTGCGCTGAGGGTCAGACTGCCTTAAGGCAGATTGACCTTCAGCGCAGGTTTCGAATGGGGAACCTGCGCTGAACCTAGGGCGCCCTGGCAAAACCCCAGGGGCTCAGAAAGACTGGAAAACAGGCAAAAAACAGGAAAAAGAAACCATGAAAAGAAAGAGCTAGGGTTTAGCTCCTACCTGGTCCAGACGGCGCCGAAAATCGTCCGCAGAATCTCCCGGAATCAGCTAGTGAAAATCAAGGGGGAAGAGGCACCTCCAGAGCTCCAACATACCAAATGCAAATGAAATGGTAAATGAGAGGTAAAAACACCTTTTAATGGATTTTTACACAGTTTAAAGTGAAATATTAGGGTTATAATCTCATTTTCATGCAAATATTATTCATTTCTAACAAAGTTTGTTGCAGCAATTGAAAAAGCAGTACTATATTTGAAAAGAGAAAAGCTAGTAATGGTAAAAAATCAAAATTTGACCATATAATCGAGCAGTTTTACCGCGGAATTTATGCTCGTTAAAAAATAGAAAAGCGAGATCCGAGCAGTTTTAGCGCATAGTTCATGCTCGTTAAAAAATAAACATAAGATTGAGCAGTGTTTTGGCGCATTCAAGCTCTTTAAAAAATGAACCCAGTGCTGGTAAATAACCATTGTGATCGTAAATTTATTAGCCATAAAAGCCTTGGTCGTGTTTGCACCCGCCACCTCCATTCCATTTGGCCAATCGTTCACCTCCATATGATTGTTTACCTATTTTGAGGAACAGCTGCGAAGAGTGATTTCACCTAGCCATCCTTGTGACACTGCCGTGATTGGAAAATTCCAACCTGTACCTGGAATCTGCTGCTATCCCTGTTTATCACTCGTTCCTCAAAAGACGAGTCTTCTTTGAGCTCTTTTCATCTGACTCGTAAAATATGAAAAGTTTGCCGAGTTTTGGCCTTCCAGCTCGTTAAAATGACCGGAAGAGCTATCCCTCCTCTAGATTTTAATCTTTTTGGACCTGAGGGATTATTGCACAAAAAGGTCGAGCGCTTGTTTTATTCGGCTCGTTAAAGTTATCGAAAACTCATCCCTTCTGTATTGTTTTATACTTTTTCGGACTTAAGGGATTAGATGACGAAAAAGGAATTTTGGAGTTAACTTTCTGTACCTTTTCAGACTCTCTAAAAATGAAAAGGACCGAGTTTTCCTTGTCGTTAGACTCGTTAAAATGATTAAATAGCGACAAACTTGTCTTTAGACGAGAATGAGTTTCCCTATCGCTAGGCTCGTTAAAACATAGCGATGGGCTTGCCCGAAGGGCAGGTTATAGAACAAGAATATGTTATCCTCCTCAAGCTTGACAAAAATAAAGAGGTACTGGTCAGAAATGACTGGGGAAAAATTGGGAGAACCTCAAAGCTTTAATGGTAGCAAGTCGCTCTTGAACATGACACTTTGTCCTCCGTATCACATCGGGTTGGGTTGTTTCATTCACCGGTCTCATCACCATGGTCCTCACCAAACCATCCGCATTTGGGGTAATGCTACCGATCCATCACATCAGTGTCGTTATATGTTCAAGAGATGTGTTCAGAAAGAGTCAACCGTGTCCCATCCACTGCCATACATTATCCTTCATCCACCCATGATCGCCACCCTAAATCATATCTCACAGATTGCTTTCACCTCCACTAAAATCATTAGCTCCGTTCCGTGTCATTGATGTGGGATTCATTAAGGCCCTCCTTTGATGGATCGCTTCTTGTCGACTTCAGCTCATTATCCAAGAAGTTGATCTAGGGACAACCCCCCAGTACTTTGAAGCTTGCATGCCTCAATGGCAAGTTTCTCACTTCCGGCGACAGGTATACATCAATGACCTTCGACCAGAAGATTTTGCGTGGTGTTCGACGCCAAGTCCTTTATTCACACCACGTGAATTGTACTGCAATACCTTGAGGGTCATTGTCATTATTGGTGATTCCTCTCGCGCTTGTTAACGGTTTACATTATTGACCGGTAATCAAGCGATGTCTTTCCATGTTCGACTTCAGCGCAATTCTCACATGGATCGACTTGTACTTGGAGTGAAGATCGAACGAGTTTTGAAGACCCCGGATCTAGTTTCATCCATCCGGGCTGCGATATATATTCAGGAAATATAAAGACATTTGATATGTACATCATTGCAACAGATGATCATCCTACTCAAAGGATGATAATTTCAGCAGAGAATTATCAGTCTACCATCAGACAATCGTCTGTTCTATGTACCAAAATGAATTTATAAAGCTGAGCATGGGAATGCCCGCCTCAGCTAGATCATGAAAGCAGAATGAAAAATAATGTATTGTATTGTATTTTATTACAGGGCTCCTCTCAGTGATTGAATGAACTTCGGATCCTCCTGATAAAGCATTTCACCCGATAAACGACCTCATACTTTAGGGGGCAACTGTTATAGACATTTTTGTGCCTTACAGCATGAAGCATGAAATGTCGATAATCTAAGGGATCCAAAGTCCCTAAACATGTTGTTCCTACCCCTAGAGGAACAAGGTCAGCAAACCACAGCACTGAAAATTAGTTCTCCACCTGAAAACACTCAAAAACAAGCTAATTCTGGATCATGTCAGCTGCTCCACTGAGCATCTGCGCTGAATGTCAACTGCTCCACTCTGTACCTGCGCTGAATGTCAAATCTAATGAAGGCTACCTGCGCTGGGCGAGATTGGCCAAGTGGCACAGTCATTCTGCAAGGTGTCAAATGCCCAGGAAGCTTCCAAAATGACACTTGGATCAGGGAATTCGCCTTGTGATGAGTAAGAGGATCTAGATCTCCAAGTGGAAGCAAGAAACTCCAAGTGGACTCAAGAACTGAAGTATAACTGAAGTGGGAGAGGACACTAGTCAGCTTCATGCCAGCCTCAAGCTGACTCATCCTTTCTCCAAAACTCCTATATATAGAGCTCTCTCATGAGGTCTAAGGAGGCTGGAATCTTGTGAATGTAAGGAAGTGCTGTTGGTTTGTGCATAGAACTATTGGGTGATTTGCTTGAAGGAGGTGAAGAGGAGATTTCTTTCTGCTGGGAGGTGTTGCTGGATCGGGCCTATTATGGTTGTAACACTCTCAGAACTTTACTTCTTCCATTAATAAAGTATTTGAGGTTCTTCTATATGCATGTGTCTCTGTGGCGTATTGATACTTGTATATTTGATTTATTCTAATCCTTGAATCAATTATGGATGTATGCTTCTTGTAGTTTCCCTTTCTTGTGCTTTTGCAGGATCTTTGTGTAGCTGGGCCAGTGAAAGAGCAAGGAGCTGGGAGCAAGCAGCAAAGAGGGAATATTGGATCAATCATTAGCGGAAGATAACGGTTAGTGGATCTCTTTCTCCTCTCTCTCACATCTCATAAAGAAGTAATCTTGAATAGCTTTGCATCCAGTTGTTGCTGAGGTACTATCACCCTTAGAGTGGGATAGGGTCATTCCGTATTGGATACTTTTCCCAACAACAGGAATCAAAGAAATTGCAAGAGAAAATATGATCGAATTAGAGACATTGAGGCTCGTTGAGAATACTCGAGAAACTATTACAAAAGAAAGAAGGAAGAACACTTAAACATTGAAAGGACAAATCAATCTCAACAAGAAGTTGAACCTGGTATGCAAATGTAGATAGTATAAATGATATTTAAAATTTAATAATGTATTGTGCAACTTAATTTTTATTTGATGAACTAATTTGAAAAATACTTTTGCAATGTAAACGGGGAGAGATTTTCTTCATAACATTTATGATGAGATTGAAATGTTGAAAGACGAAGTGAAGAAGAAAATGAACTAATGATTAATGATGTTGTTGAAGATTTTGAAAGAGATTCAAGTGAAGAAGTTGAACCACCCTTACGTATGCATATATATGGCATGTATTGCGAAATTATACATATTTATCAGTTTTAATTTCATGAACTCTATTTTTTTAATTTAATTATTTAATATATATTTATACTCATTTACATTAAATTCTCATATGTACAAATGAAATAAAAATCAATGATGAGATGTTAGAAAATGTCGACACTGACACATATGGATATAAAAAAGTTGACCATGTTATATGATGTCATGTTAAACTCATTATCTATAAGTTATTCAAAGATGAAAATGTAACAGTTCAAGTTCAAATTTTGAGAGGTCTCTTAACATCGAAGAAATTAAAAGAAGCTACAACACTATTGGGCATTCAAAAATAAATTAAAGATAAAAAGGTGAAGGAAAATGCGTTTCAAAATATAAATAGTGCTCTAAAATCAATTGGAAGATCTATAAAGAAGAGTGATTTAGATGGACATAGAGTAATACAAATAGCAGTGGTTTCATCAAGTACTAAAGAAAGTATTTTGGTAAAATCTATGGCAAGAGCATTAGGGACCTCACGAAAAACATTGCACAAGCATAGGAAATTTCAATTGCAAATAGATGAAAATGATGAGCTTGCTTGATGGATAGTTATCTGTAGGAAACCATAAAAAATAGACTTTGAGAAGATGTTAAAAAAATAATATATGAATATTGAATGAAAAATTTACGTGTTTCACCAAACGTAAGGGATGTGCTATGTGAAGAATAACACAAAATCAATAGGAAGAACATGTAAAACATATCTTGGACACCACTCAAATAGAGTTTTTCAATAAGTTCAAAGAATATAATCATGGAATTAATGTCTCAATCAATACTTTTGTGCAACAAAAACCATGGTATGTTAAACCAAACATTGTACGTGGCAATTGTTGTTACCTTTATCTTGTGGAATTTCAATTATATTATGACGCCTTCCTTAATTTTGGTAAAACATTTTTTGGAAAAAATCACCTCCTCCTTCCACTATTTATGATTTCATATCCTGAATCCTATGTGGAAGAGTAAAACACGAATTATTTTACCAAAATAAATGTGTTGGTGGTAAAAAAAATGTGATCATTGTGGAAATTTGACTTTTTTCCATGACAAATATCCTATTGATATGAATGATTAATCACTATCCAACATAAAAGTAGAATGGAAGAGATATGAATATATCCATAAATCGATTGGTTCAAGTAGTAGTACAAGTGCTAGAAGGATTGATTTACAAGAAGAAGGATTAAGTGATAGAGTTTTTGAAGAAGTTTGAGACATAAATTTATAAATACACCAAGCATTCTTGTTACGGGTAGAATCACCCTAGGGTCTTGGGTTGAGAACCCCAATAGAGTGGAGAGAATACAACATAACAAGACATACAAATGGGCAGTCCCAATACTCAAACTACTGAAGTAGGAAGAAGAGGTATTACTTGGAGGTCCTACGTTTGAGGTCATTCCCGTAGGGTCCAAAATCTCTACTTCTTCCAATGCCTTAAAACCTGCAACTCATTCAAGCAAACCATATACAACAGTAGTAATAGAAAGCATTTTCATGATATAAGGGTTAGATCATATAAGCATATAATAAAATAAGCACTAATGTAATATTCTATAAGAAAATCATGACATAAATTAATGCATAAAGACAATAATCATCAGGAACAAGACATCGCATCTTTATTAATGTAACTAAAGAAAATATGGAAGAACTACAACCTGAGTCGTCTGGTGGCTCCAAGCGAAATTGTCCTCCAGATCCGTCCTACCCAGGCCTCAAGAATCCTCCTTCATAGGTATACACAAGGATGTCATGAAGGGATGATGGACATCTGAAGAAGGAAATAGGGGTTTCCTATGACTTGGGAGCGCAGAAGGCATAGGGATATCTTCAGACTTGGTGAAGGATGTAATCAACTATAATATCAATATCTAATCTTTTCCCCTCCCTTAGGCCTTCCCATGGAGGTTTATTTATACTTCTCCAAATTAGTTTTCTAAGTTGCGAAATAGTTGGGCCACGGGATACAGTAGTTGAGTATCAGGTCAAACCCGTAAAATCCACCTGAATTAAGGGAAATTATAGTTTTTTTAATGTTTTAACACATATATGCAGGTATAGACAAACCCGCATGTACACCTGCTTTATACAAGGAAAAATAGTGTATGGGATTTAAAACATTGTTTTTTAGAATTTGGACCAAGTATGGTAGGTGTTGTGGGGAAAAATGCCTATTCAGGACGATCCTATCCACCTAAGGTGTGACAGCGCCTTAGCAACAAACGAATACAGCTATCATGATTTCTTCCTTTATGAAATATGAAAGAGAGGAGATCGGCAGACTTACCGTTGTCTTTCGGTTGTCCCTCGAACTAAATCCTCTTCTCTTTGTGTGTCCACAGCTACTTGCTTCCTCGCTTGATCAAGAGAACAACTACTTGAATCCCACGAGATCACAAGAGAACAGCTACCTGTGACAAGAGAACAGCTACTTGCAACAAGAGAAGAACACAATACAAAGGCAAATATACATATTCATAAATGATTCAGGATTAGAAGTAAATCAAATATACTAATGCAATCATACAAAATACACCAGCATATAGGAAAGAATCAAGATAGCTTTATTGAAAGTAACAGGGTTCAGGAAGAGATACAACCCATAGGGCTCCAACCCAGCATCTCCTTCCCAGCAGAATGGAATTCCTTCTTCAGCTCCTTTCAAAGCATAACACACCCAATATTTCTAGCCACAAACCAACAACAATTCTTTGCAAATACCAAATTCCAGCCTCCCTGATCTCATGTATAAGAGATCTATATATAGGGATATTGGAGAGAGGATGAGTTAGCTTGAGACTGGTCTGAGACTGACTAGTGTCCTCTCCCACTTCAGTTCTTGAGTCCACTTGGAGGTTCTTGCTTCCACTTGGATATTTGGAACCTCTTACTCATCACCAGTCGAATTCACTGATCCAAGTGTCATTTTGGAAGCTTCCTGGGCATTGACACCTTGAGGAATGACTCTGCCACTTGTCCAAACTCGCTCAGCGCAGGTAGCCTTCTTTGCAGTTGACATTCAACGCAGGTATACAGTGGAGCAGTTGACATTCAGCGCAGATGCTCAGTGGAGCAGTTGACATGATCCAGAATTGCCTTGTTTTTGAGTGTTTTCAGGTGGAGAACTTTTGTGAATTGTTGTGGTTACTTGGCCTTGTTCCTCTAGGGGTAGGAACAACATGTTTAGGGACTTTGGATCCCTTGATTATTGAAATTTCATGCTCAGTGATGCAAGGCACAAAAATGTCTATAACAGTTGCCCCCTAAAGTATGAGGCCGTTTATCGGGTGAAATGCTTTATCCAGGAGGGTCCGAAGTTCATCCATCTGCTGGGAGGAGACCTGTAATAAAATACAATACAATACATTATGATTCATACTGCTTTCATGATCTAGCTGAGGCGGGCATTCCCATGCTCAGCTTTATAAATCCATTTTTGTACATAGAACAGACGATCGTCTGATGGTAGACTGATAATTTTAGTGAAATTATCATCCTTTGAGTAGGATGATCATCTGCTGCAATGATGTACATGTCAAATGTCTTTATTTTTCCTGAATATATATATCGCAGCCCGGATGGATGAAACTAGATCCGCGGTCTTCAAACTCGTTCGATCTTCACTCTAAGTACAAGCCGATCCATGTGAGAATTGCGCTGAAGTTGAACATGGAAAGACATCGCTTGATTACCGGTCAATGATGTAAACCGTTAACAAACGCGAGAGGAATCACCGATAATGATAATGACCCTCAAGGTACTGCAGTACAATTCACGTGGTGTGAATAAAGGACTTGGCGTCGAACACCACGCAAAATCTTCTGGTCGAAGGTCATTGATGTATACCTGTCGCCGGAAGTGAGAAACTTGCCATTGAGGCATGCAAGCTTCAAAGTACTGAAGGGGGTGTTCCTAGATCAACTCCTTGGATAATGAGCTGATGTCGACAAGGAGCGATCTGTCAAAGGAGGGCCTTAATGAATCCCACATCAGTGACACGGAACGGAGCTAATGATTTTAATGGAGGTGAAAACAATCTGTGACATATGATTCAGGGTGGCGGTCATGAATGGATGAAGGATAATGTATGGTAGTGGATGGGACCCGGTTGACTCTTTCTGAACGACTTCTCTTGAACATATGGCGACACTGATGCGATGGATCGGTAGCATTACCCCAAATATGTATGGTATGGCAAGACCATGGTGATGTGACCGGTGAATGAAACAACCCAACCCGAATGTGATACGGAGGAAAAGTGTCATGTTCAAGAGCAACCTGCTACCATCAAAGTTTTCTTGATTTTTCCCAATTTTTCCCCAGTCATTGCTGACCAGTACCTCTTTATTTTTGTCAAGCTTGAGGAGGATAACATATGCTTGTTCTATAACCTGCCCTTCGGGCAAGCCTATCGCTATGTTTTAACGAGCTTAGCGATAGTGAAACTCGTTCTCGTCTAAAGACAAGTTTGTCGCTATTTAATAATTTTAACGAGTCTAACGACAAGGATAACTCGGTCCTTTTCATTTTTAGAGAGTCTGAAAAGGTACATAAAGTTAACTCCAAAATTCCTTTTTCGTCATCTAATCCCTTAAGTCCGAAAAAGTATAAAACAATACAGAAGGGATGAGTTTTCGATAAATTTAACGAGCCGAATAAAACAAGCGCTCGACCTTTTTGTGCAATAATCCCTCAGGTCCAAAAAGATTAAAATCTAGAGGAGGGATAGCTTTTCCTGTCCTTTAACGAGCTGGAAGGCCAAAACTCGGCAATCTTTTCATATTTTACGAGTCAGCTGAAAAGAGATTAAAGAAGACTCGTCTTTTGAGGAACGAGTCAGCAACTGATTCCAGGTACAGGTTGGAATTTTCCAATCACGGCAGTGTCACAAGGATGGCTAGGTGAAATCACTCTTCGCAGCTGTTCCTCAAAATGGGTAAACAATCATATGGAGGTGAACGATCGGCCAAATGACAGTGGAGGTGGCAGGTGCAAACACGACCAAGGCTTTTATGGCTGATAAATTTACGATCACAACGGTTATTTACCGGGATAGGTTCATTTTTTATTTAAAAATGAGCTTAAACTCTGGAGGAAACATTGCTCACTGCTTATATTTATTTTTTAACGAGCATGAAGACCGCGTTAAAACTGCTCGGATCTTGCGTTTATTTTTTAACGAGCATGAAATTTATGCTAAAACTGCTCGATTACCCAGTCATAAGATAAGAGTGTCTCATGAAAGATCCCATTTTTTATAGAGCTTGCGCCTTACCAAAGCTATGCTCACTCTCCTTTCTTTATGCAAGTTAGGAAACGACTAACCCAAAAAACAGATAAATAACCGCTCTTTGCTTGCACTCCAAAAGGTTTGCATGCCCCCAGGTATAAAACAGTGTTTCAAGGTTACCTCTACTTACCCTCCGCCAAAACATTCGTTTTAATCGAGAGAGGCTTACCTCTTTCAGGTTACCCAAATATTGTCTCGTTACTCTTTCAAACAAAACACTTCCTCGGCAATGTCTACCGAAATAGACAAGGGTGAATGACCATTGTCAAACACGTAACTTTGACAAAAGAATCTTATTCTAGAACAACCCCTCTCCCACCCACGGACGGGGTACGGACTAGTCATATTCTCCCGCGGAAACCTACCCTATACCCAAAGTTTTCCTGCCGAAGCAGGCCAGGACGCATGCCCCCTGGGTTCCAGTCATATCCTCCCGGATTACTCGCGCTCATCAGGAGGACGGACCGTGGGTTGAGACACTTCTTGCATGAATAGACCATTTAGGGATGGTTCATGACTATTTGCGATGTGTGATCCAGGAAACGAAAGTTGGTCCACGAGCTTGACCATTCTTCCTTCATGCGGAAAACACATTACTCTAAAGAGTGAGGAGACTACAGCTCCCATGCAATATATATAGTCTCGTCCAAGGAGTAGGTTATAATCCAAGGGTCCTTGAACGACCATCACGTTCATTTGAACGGTCTTCCCTTTCAATGTTACAGGCACATTGGGGAGGATCCCTAAAGGTCGACTGGTTCCTTTATCAAAACCTGATAGACTTCTCATCTCAGGTAAAAGCGCCGGCGAACCAAGCGCTTTCCAAGCAATAGAGGAAAGGATACTCACAGATGCCCCCTCATCAATGATAGTGCCAGCCATTACCATTCTGTATATTTGACAAATAATTCTGAATGGCACACTGGCTGGAAACCGGGGTCTGCCTAGTTGGTTCCAATCAAAGGATACAACCAGGTTGCTTGGTGGTGGGACCGAATATACGGCCGGATATTGCTCCGATGAAATTCCTTCCTGCGACAAAGGAATGGTGGAATTGCCCCCTTGATTATCAGAGTCAGTGCTGATGAAGAGAACCTGGACGGTGTCGTCTGTATTCTCCTCTGTGATGGTGTCATTCGAAGGTGGAGCCTCTGAAGGCAAAACCGGGTCAACTGCCGTATCAACCTTTTGACTTTCGTCAGGCATGGATCCAGACGGTTCTTCTTCAATGACAGGTGCTTCGGCTGACCATCTAAGTGGCTCAGCCGGATTCTCAACTAGTGAGGGACTTGGCAGGAGTCTTTGATATCCAGGAGGAAGATTCGCTCGTAAAATCGGGCGATCTTCTAGAACTCTTTTTGCCTCGTCTAAGAAGGGACAACGGTGGATGGCGTGATTGCCTTCACACAGTCTGCAGGGAAATTTAACTTTCCCATTCTGTCCTGGAGCTTCACTCCCACTAGTTGACGGTGAGCAGTCGACATGGCTATCAGAGGTCGATGCTCTCGAATTGTGCAAACGGGGGGACCAGTCTCTTAGTATCCGTGGGATACAGGGACAATCTCTATGGAAGTGGTCTCCCCTGCATATGATGCATGGCGATTTAGGCCTTACAAGTGCGGTGTGTGGATTTTTGTTAGATGACATTTGTTTGCCCCCAGTCACCTTAGGCTCCTTCTTCTTCTTTTATTTCTTCTTCTTCTCCTTCTTCTCCTTAGGAACCCGATTTTTTGATCGACCAGTTCCGTCAAGCGAAGAGGAAGGAGGGGAGGAAGATGAAGTGGAAGGCTGGGAGGCAACTCTTGTCTGATCTAACTGTTGACTCGACTGTTCAGGAGTGGTGGTATTCTGAATGACATTGGTCGAAAAGAGCCAAACTGGTAGGCCAATTGTCAGTCCTGGAAGCGACAATGTGGCCATGTGGGGTGCACCAACATCTCCCCAAGAGGAGAAGGGACTAGGATTTCCACCCAAGGGAACTCCTTGGTTGGTGTGCTCCATCTTTTCAACCTAAAGATCAACGCAGGATTAAAGGGTGATTGTTCCGTTTAAAATAAATTGTTAACGACGCTTTTTAGACACAACTTTCTTTTTCAGTTTTAAAGAGTCGAGAAAAAGCTAAAGATGACTCTAGTCTCCTTCGATGTTTTAACGAGCTCGAAGTGACAAATGCTCGGATGGACTTTTTCTGTTATAGAGTCTGAAAAAGGCCAAAAGAAACTGCTCTGTAGATCTAGGCAGAGGGTGTGCCAAACCTTTCGCAAAACCACAGAATACGTTTTACGGTACGGGTGGTCAATCTTCATGAATGCTGTGTTCACTGCATTGCGATCAGTAGGGCGGCTGACACAATTTCCTAAGGATAAAAGATATATGCCTATAGGGGTCTCCCAATATATACGCGACGGTACATGGGAGCACAATCCGTATTAGCGCCACCGACTCTCAGGAGGAATCACCCACCTTCTTCGAGATCGACAGTCACTATGTTTAACGACGCCGGAACACGTCTCTAGCCTAGACCTCTATGTTGTGCGTTATGTTACAAAGCATTGTTAGGTTCATTCAGTTTATTTTAGGTTGATCTTTTTAAAGTTTGCCTTTCAAGGTTCACCACGAGATGTATGATACAACTTCCTAAATGCAGTCTAAGATGATAAGCAAGCTTTACAATCTTTCAACTTTGAAAATCCTAGCTACTAAGGGAAAAGAGAGCGACTATATTTTCTCAAAGAGCAATCAGCACACTCTAATGCACTTTCCCTAAATCCAACATGCAAACTTATCAAATGCAAAATGCACAATGCATGTGTTTGTTTTCAACTTTCTTAGTATAAATGCCTACAAAGAAAGCTTTTTGCACAACTTTGAATTTGCTTTTACAATGATCAAAATAAACAAGTTCACTTTCTTCGAAATCAACAAGGGTAGAAGAGATTACAATCACTTTGCGATTTTCGAAATAAAGACTCGTTTTGATACTTTGAAAAGAACAAATTCAAACCAATAAGAAAAAGTAAAACTATAATCAATCTGAACAAACAGCCAATGAACTCTCTTCTAAGATCACTCTCAATCAGATCTGAATCAAAGGCTACAGAAAGACTACTTTACTCATGCAAAGTAAGACTGTAAATGACGCCACAAACACATAAAAACATTCACAATCTTTTTGTACAAAAATTGGGGCGGAATTCAGGCAAAGAAAAGGGTTATCAGGCTAGTACCTATGCTAGTTAAAGGCTGCAAAAACAAAGATCAAAACAGGGCAAAAGAGGACAAAGAACCCCAACTGCACAAGGCCACACTGGTTCAACGCAGGTCTAACACTATCAGTTTGACATTCAGCGTAGGTAGCCCCTTCGGGACCTGCGTTGAAATGCAGACTGCCTTCACAGTGCCTGCGCTGAAGAGAGAAACTCTCGTTTCCCTTGGTTTCTGGGTCACAAAATGCTCAAAAATCAACTGTTTCAGGCCAAATCAGAAACACAAGCAGGGTATAAATAGAGGGATGCTTTGATAGGGTACTAAAGACTATCACAAGGATCAATCAAATCATTTGTGGATATATTTTAAATCATAGACAAGTCCAACATACTGGATCAAAGCAGCAACTTTTACTTTGCATCCGGGAAAGATGCAGTTCAAGAATTGTTGTCAAGTCTATGAAGTAAACAAATGACGGAAACACAAATGAAATGAATAAACAAGTTGTCCCCAGTGGAGTCGCCAATTTGTTGTGCGGAAAAATGCCTATTCAGGACGATCCTATCCACCTAAGGTGTGACAGCGCCTTAGCAACAAACGAATACAGCTATCATGATTTCTTCCTTTATGAAATATGAAAGAGAGGAGATCGGCAGACTTACCATTGTCTTTCGGTTGTCCCTCGAACTAAATTCTCTTCTCTTTGTGTGTCCATAGCTACTTGCTTCCTCGCTTGATCAAGAGAACAGCTACTTGAATCCCACAAGATCACAAGAGAACAGCTACTTGTGACAAGAGAACAGCTACTTGCAACAAGAGAAGAACACAATACAAAGGCAAATATACATATTCATAAATGATTCAGGATTAGAAGTAAATCAAATATACTAATGCAATCATACAAAATACACCAGCATATAGGAAAGAATCAAGATAGCTTTATTGAAAGTAACAGGGTTCAGGAAGAGATACAACCCATAGGGCTCCAACCCAGCATCTCCTTCCCAGCAGAATGGAATTCCTTCTTCAGCTCCTTTCAAAGCATAACACACCCAATATTTCTAGCCACAAACCAACAGCAATTCTTTGCAAATACCAAATTCCAGCCTCCCTGATCTCATGTAGAAGAGATCTATATATAGGGATATTGGAGAGAGGATGAGTCAACTTGAGACTGGTCTGAGACTGACTAGTGTCCTCTCCCACTTCAGTTCTTGAGTCCACTTGGAGGTTCTTGCTTCCACTTGGAGATTTGGAACCTCTTACTCATCACCAGTCGAATTCACTGATCCAAGTGTCATTTTGGAAGCTTCCTGGGCATTGACACCTTGAGGAATGACTCTGCCACTTGTCCAAACTCGCTCAGCGCAGGTAGCCTTCTTTGCAGTTGACATTCAACGCAGGTAGACAGTGGAGCAGTTGACATTCAGCGCAGATGCTCAGTGGAGCAGTTGACATGATCCAGAATTGCCTTGTTTTTTAGTGTTTTCAGGTGGAGAACTTTTGTGAATTGTTGTGGTTACTTGGCCTTGTTCCTCTAGGGGTAGGAACAACATGTTTAGGGACTTTGGATCCCTTGATTATTGACATTTCATGCTCAGTGATGCAAGGCACAAAAATGTCTATAACAGTAGGGAAGGGTTGCCCTAGGCCATATCATAGAGCATAAAATCTACCAAGGGTGGTAAGTGGTGCTATAAAATTCTCATAGAGCTTGATGGCAAGACCTGCAATTCAAAAAATATCGTGAAATTTTTCTGTCAAGGACCATTTTGTCGATAGTTGATTTTGCAGAAAATTACACATTTGTTGCACAAAATGAAATACAGAGTAAATATTATCATTCTGACCAAGTCCCTATGCTTTTCCATGTTCTATATAGACATGCTGAATAAAATCTTGATCATATAGAAAGCACAAGTGAGAATCAACATGCTATTAAAGAATATCATTTTTATATCAGCGATGATCATACACATGATACACATTTTGTACAACATTGCTTTGTTACAATTTATGACTCATTAATGAAAGGTCATGGAATAAAATTTGATGAACATTGGATATGGTAAAATGGATGTGCAAGTCAATTCAAATCTTCACGATCATTCTTTTGGTTGTGTCGTCTTCATATGAAAACCAACATTAAACATTGTTGGAATTTCCTTCATACTAGTCATGGAAAAGGAGAACATGATGGTGCATGGGCATGTATAAAATGAAAACTTTGAAGATATCAAATTGACCACTCTCAAACCAACTTGTCTCGGCTAAGCAAGTTGTTCAATGGTGCATCGCTGCACTAATCCATGAGACTAACCCATCAAGGGAGGTATGCAGGTATGTACGTATACATTAATTATACATATTTTTAATATATGATCATTTTTATTAATTTTCTAATTTTAAACATTTATAAATTATATAGTTTGAATAACTAATCAATGATTATATTTGATATATAAATTACATTTTAAATAACATATTTAAATTCTTGTTTGAATTTACTATACGATTTTTTGGCATATTGGAGTTCAAGATGTAGATAGATTGATTACATATGAAACTGAAACACTAGAAGGGACTCAAATGTTGCATTGAATTAAAACAAAATAGTGCTAAAATGCATTTGCATTTGATAGAAGAAAGAATCTTGTTTTTGTTTTATTTGCATAAAGGACACACAATTCAATGATGTGTGTGAAAACAATATGTATGTGAAAGCTTGAAAATATACAAACCTTAATACAAAGGGGAAAATGTCACTTGCAAGCTTCGAAGAGATGGAATTAAAGGACACTATAGTGTGATTTGAAGGTGATCGAGTTTCTGATATTGTTAGAGAAGGTAACATTTCAATTGATTTCAAATGATATATATGTGTGTGTGTGTGTGTTTTATGTTTTTAAAATCATTATGTATACATATCTAGATAATAGTTAAAATATAGATCTAAATAGACAATAAAATCAAGTACACATTATAACTAATTTTTTTATTAATTATGATTTGAATTTACACTTTTTTTATTTTTCAGGATATGTTTTAGCTATAGTTTCACCTATTAACAACATATAAAATGTCAAGTATTATTTGATGCGGTGCACTGAAAGAAAAATGGAGTTATTGGAGGACTATGGTGATAATGGTTTTATATATGAAATAGGGTCTATTATACTGAAAGGATATTTTTTCCAAGAAACTCATCAAACCAAGAGTCATGTTTACTTTCAAGACTATCAACCCGATTCCATAAGTTGTCAATATAGTCACTCGGTGTGTACAACACATATAAAGTTGATAGAAGTTCAATCAAGAAAAAAAATCAAAATTTAAAAAATGGAGAATGTCAAGCGCTGAACATGAATAGATCATTGTTATGGAATTCCATTATAATTTTTTTTATTTAACTTCCCAACAATATATTCTCCTTGTATTAATCTTTGGTAAAGAGTTCAAGTAGATTGTTAGCCTTTGTTTTTGTGCACTCTTAAGTTTTCCATTCTAGCTTAGTACTAAGTATTACAAAATTGTTTTCATGAATATGGTGACTTTGTTGTTCAGTTAAAAGCAAATTCAAAGATCCGAAATACTACTATAATGTAAGGATATAGCATATCACAATATTATTGTTTGTTGTTGATTATACACCTATCATGTTTGTAGTGCATTTTTCTTTTTTATGTCATTTTATCTTTTCAATATTTTTAGTGCTATCTTAGTAACATTATTTTATTTATTAAAATCATATTACCATCAATTTAAAATGTTTTGTATCTCTTGTACATCTTGATAGCTCAAAAAATTAATTTTATTGTATTTTTCCTATACATGAAGTGCATAGAAAACCTATTAAAACTAACAATTCATGATCCACACATACTATTTAATATTTGAAAATTTCATTTACTTCAATGGAACTTTTGATATTAATGCAACTTTAGTTGATTCAACGTTGCAATTTTTAATTCTTAGTCTCTAAGATTTCCCAAATTTCATTAAAAATAAAAATAATATATGAAAGTAGACTTTAAGATAAAGAAGGTAATTTAAAATGCATGTTTTATAATGCAATTTTATAGTATGCTTTCTTTGAACATCTTTATATTAAAATTTAAGTATCAACCCACATCCATAGTAGCTCTTCTATACAAGATGATAATATCTTCATGAATTCAAAATGCATAAATGTACCATGTTTTATAATGTGCAATTATAACTTATATGATTGTTTTAGACATCTACACCATTATAAGATTCATGAATGCAAAACATACCATTTTTTTGTAATTTGCAATTCTACTATTAATTAAACAACTTAACAAAACCTAAGAATCAACCCAAATCCTTATTATATTCTACTAAAATTATAAGAATCATCATGCAAAATGTACCAACTAAATGCAAATTTACAATCATTTCTTTATATTCATGAACTTAAATGTAAAACCTTTAAGCATCAAACCATGCATCATGCAAAATTTAACATGTTTTGAATAATATTTATCGTTTATTAAAATCACAAACTATAAATTGAAACCTTACATCAAAAAAATAGTTGTAAGTTAACTAGAACAACCAAGCAAAGGTTGATCCATGAGAACTTTGGTTAGTAATAATGAAATCCAAAATGGTCCATGCATTCTACTTATCATTTAACTTGAAACATACATCGCTTGAAAAGTTGGTATGGGGAAATTGTAACTATTACAAAAGGTATCAAAAGTTGGGTAGCAACTAAAGTTAAGTATCAACCCACATCCATAGTAGCCCTTCTATACAAAGTGATTATCTATTCATGAACGCAAAATGTACACACGTACAATGTTTTATAATGCAATTTTACTATTCATTAAACAACTTGACAAAACAACTTTGAATAAAACATAAGAATCATCTACTAGCATTATAAGAATCATCATGAAAAATGTACCAACTAAATGCAAATTTACTTTCATTTCTTCGTATTCATGAACGTAAATGTAAAACCTTTAACCATCAAACCATGCATCATGTAAAATGTATCATGTTTTATAAGGAAATTTTAAGTTATGATTGTTTTAGACATCTACACCATTATAAGATTCATCAATGCAAAATGTAACATGTTTTGTAATTTGAAATTTTACTATTCATTAAACTTGACATAACAACTTCACAAAACCTAAGAATTTGAAGCCAATTCCATATTATCTTCTACTAACATTATAATAATCTACATGCAAAATGTATAAACTCCATAATTAAAATACTAAAGATCAATTCATAATGAAGAGTTTTATTTAAAATATGTCCAAAATTATATCATTATAAAAGTAAATATAATAAAAAGTTGTCAAATAAAAATATGCATCAAAGAGATCAATTCATAATAAAGAGTTTTACTTTAAATATGTCCAAAATTTATATCATGATAAAAGTAAATATAATAAAAAGATTGTCAAATAAAAATTTGCATCAAAGAGAATCTCATTGAAATATACGATCTATCAACATCCTTGTGCCATCATCAAAATCATGGGTTCCCTGCACAACATGTATAATATGCATGTACACTTAAGATTATGTACTTTAAAATTAAATTTTAATGTTTTAATCTTCCTTCTCAGATTTAATAATATAAATCTATTGTTGTTCTATCTATATCATGGTTCAAATGTTTACATTTTTTGTGTTATCATTTAATGATTTAGACTAATGTTATGATATTGATGCTTTCAATTTCTATATGTTGTTATATGTCAGTATGTTGAATTTCTGAGGTTTTTATATGTTGTGAAGTTCACTTGTTCTCCGCCTTGTGCGGAGGTCTCATTCTTGGAGTTGGCTAAGGGTTCCTTCTCTGCCATACTAACTGCTCCAGTAGAGTTGTGTAAAGGATAAGTAGGTTTCCACTCATCCTTGTTTTTCAATTCTTATATAACATTGTCATTGTTAGGTAAAATTGACTTGGAGTTTGATTCAAGGTTGACCTAGTTAAATAGTAGTGGTTTTGGTCACATGGTATAGTGTACCCATGGTATTATGGTCTGTGGTATCGCATGTAATGGAGCCTATAAAAGGTTGGGAATACTTCATTGTAATGTAGGCCTAGAGGTAAGAGGTGAAGGCTCACTTGGACAGATTGGCCAGGGTTTTGGCCAATGCTAATGAGATCTTATTGGGTTGGGTTTTTCCCCCGATTTGGGATTTTCCCGGATAAACATGTGTGTTTATGTGTTCATGGTTGTTGCTAGTTGTTGCTCTCGGTAAATCTTTGTAATTAATTTATGTTATCCAGTAAATTTCTTAACAATTGGTATCGAAGCCATTTTGGCTTCAGAAGGACATTTTTTCTTGCCAAGGGTTCGTATTGGCCTAGTGAGTGAAGGGGATATGATTTTCTAAATGGATGCATTGGATCTGGATGTGGAATGTAATGATTTTGTTGTATCTATGGTTTTGTTGTTGTGATGCAAATTTTAATTGTGGACAAATCTACATATGAAGGTACTAGATCAATATAGATCTAGTTAGATCTGCATTTGAAGAAGGCAGATCTCGATGGATCTGATGCAAAAAGATGGATATTTTTGGTAATGTGAGATCCCATGTAAAATTTCAATGGCATAATCATGGTGACTATAACACAGGAACTCATGCAAAGGTTTTTTGGTGAAATCAAAGGACAGTGTATCGTGAAGAAGGTTTTGTTGTGGACTGGTGCAGTCACAAGTTTTTGAAGTCAATAATGGTAAGTCCCAACAACAAGAGCATTCATTATATGGGCACAGATAATTTATCGACAATGCCTTGGAAGAATCATTGGAATGAAGCTTCAAGCATGGAATAAGAAGAAGAAGTGTTGCCTTCATTGCCTTGATTTAGAGGAATGCCACGCTTGAAGAAAATGTGTATGCCCTTTCTGTGAGGTGAATCATAGGTGGACTAAAATCATTTCTAGACCTGGTGCCTATGTCCTCCACTCCTGGACTTGTGAGCGGGGACGGTATGAAGCAGAAAACGTAGGTGGAGGCATAGGCGCTTGCACCGAAGGAAAATGCATGGAAATGGATTTATTTGCAGATGGAGACGTTCACGATCTACAAGAGTCCTAGGGCGAATATTTGGTGGTTCATGTGGGTTGACACTACCATAGATTGTGAAGAAAACTATGGCTGCAAAGAATCTTCAAGTAAACAATTTGTGGGCAGACATACACATGAAGCTGAAGCTTTGAAGCTAGGTTGCGTGTAGCTGAAGTTGTGTGGCATGTTCTTAATGATGAGATCGGAAGTTGTGGACATGCCTCCATTCGATGGCAACATCAACTGCTGTGAAGAGCCAATGAATTCGTTGGCATCCAATGATGAGATCGATAAATATGTATTTGGATTTGAATGCAGGGTGAAGGATCATGGCAGTGAATCAAGAGCTCATGGACATCGAGTGAGATTTAATAGCACAGTGGAGTAGATTCAAAAGGACTGTTCTTGTATGATATTGGTGTGTGAAAGGGTCCTAGAAGTCTATTACTGAAACCATACTTTGTGGCTTCGCTATTTCGAGGTATAGATGAAGCATCGGTTCATAAAATATGCCAAGAATGTTTGAACCTAGCTATGCCTCTACTATCTTGCATTAATTAGCTCTGGTATAAGTGCATTCAAGATGTAACTAGAGCCTTCCAGGTATTAGAGTGATGGTTTCAAGGATACGTTGGCCATGGTAGGCTCCATGAGGAAGGACAAGATCATTGATATCAGGACGACGAGCTGAGCAAGGTGGTACCATTCAATTTCTTAGTAAAAAAAATTTCGGCGGTCCCAATTTTTCATCAGGTTGGTGTATGGTAGAAACTCGTGCCCAAGCGATGGCCAATGAAAGGATCGACAAAATTGAAAACCATATGCAGTCCCTCCAAACTGCGATGAACAAGATCGAACATGAGCTTCAAGGAATGAGTAACTTCATACAACTTGAGCTTAAAGGAATGAGTAACCAGATACAGCAGGCACTCCCAAAAGGCAAGGAGCTAGCCCACGAGGAGGAGTATAATGGCCATGACTACCATGAGGGTGAGTCTAGCCACTCTCCTCACGTTTGGCACTCCCGTCCACCACCCAATCAGCGTCCTCCTAAGTTGGATATGCAGAAATTTGACGGTTCTCACACGTCAGCATGGCTAGCACAAATGGAGCAGTATTTCCAATTGAATCATATCACAGATGAGGGGACTAAGCTTATGGTGGGCACCATGTACTTGGAAAATGAAAGATGGCAATGGAAGGAATGGCATCAACGTTGCAATGGACATTTTCAGAATTGGGCCCAATTTGCCAAAACTCTTCGCAGCCGCTTTGAACAGGAAGACTCTTTTTTGGGGCATCTCACTAAGCTTCGACAGACGGGTACAGTGGAGGAATATATGACTGCTTTTGAAGCTTTAGCCTTCCGCACTAAGGGTCTCACAGATGAGTTCTACATGGAATGCTTTATCAGCGGTCTTAAAGAAGCCATCAAAGCTCAGGTTCTACTCCACCACCCTCCCACATGGACCGAGGCTTGCCAGGTAGCCCGTAAGGTGGAACCTGCATTAACAGCCCAATCCAGCCGCTCCAACTTCCCCGCTAAAGGTCGTCCCTCACAGGCTCCCAATATGACTCAAACACTTAAGATTCAAAAGGTGTCACCTGCGGAAATGGCTGAAAGAAGGAAGCAAGGACTATGTTACTACTGTGATGAAAAATATTCCCCGGGTCATAAATGCAAAGAGCACAAGTTTTTTCAAATAGATGCCACTGACTACAGCTCCACCGAGGAAGATCCACCACTTGAGGAACCAGAGGCGATCGAAGAAGATAACCAACAGGAGATGGTATCTGATGAACCAATTATTTCGCTACATGCATTGGCAGGAATTTCTTCCCCTCAAACTCTCAAAATCATGGGTTTTCTTAAATATCGCCCAGTAGTAGTCTTGATTGATAGTGGAAGTACCCATAATTTCATCCACCAAAAGATCGCTGAAGCAGCACATTGTTTTGTCCGGGCAGTTTCTAACTTCCAAGTCTAGATTGCAGATGGGGGCATAATGAAATGTGAAGGTCGTTGTGAAAATGTCAAAATTCAAATGGGGGATTATCAATTGAAAACCCACATGTTTGCAATACACATGGGGGGTTGCGACATTGTCCTCGGTGCGGAATGGCTCCGCACTCTTGGGCCAATCACAATGGATTTCCAGGAGTTATATATGAGTTTTAAGCAGAACAACTCCACACATACCCTCCGTGGACTACAGGCGGGAGCCCCCTCTATCATAAGCTCGCATAGGATGGAAAAATTGTTAAAAAAGGGCCATCATGGAGTGGTAGCTCAATTTAATGCCATCCAGGTAGTAGACACCATGTCTCCGCCAATTCATCCTGAGATGCAACAGATTTTAAATAAACATCGGACGGTCTTTGACAAACCTCATGAACTTCCACCCTCGCGAGGGGAACATGATCATAGCATCACATTGGTTCCAGGGGCCCAACCCCCAAATGTGCGGCCATACAGATATCCATTCACCCAAAAGAATGAAATAGAAAAAATCATCAAGGAATTGTTGGAAGCAGGAGTCATTCGTCCTAGCATTAGCCCTTATTCATCTCCAGTCGTCATGGTCCTCAAGAAAGATGGGGAGTGGCGGATGTGTCTAGACTTTAGGGCCCTCAATAAGTTAACAGTCAAAGATAAATTTCCCATCCCAGTGGTTGACGATTTGCTGGACGAACTCAATGGGGCTCAATTCTTCACTAAGTTGGATCTTCGCTCAGGCTACCACCAAATTCGCATGAAGGAAGTCGACATTCCCAAGACAACTTTCAGAACTCATGAAGGCCATTATGAGTTCCTGGTCATGCCATTTGGTCTCTGTAATG
Organism: Pinus tabuliformis; assembly: GCA_031772625.1. Classification (NCBI taxonomy): domain Eukaryota; kingdom Viridiplantae; phylum Streptophyta; class Pinopsida; order Pinales; family Pinaceae; genus Pinus; species Pinus tabuliformis. The sequence goes on along the minus strand of CM062819.1, from coordinate 61,314,060 downwards.
CCCCCTCTACTTTTCAGAGCCTTATGAATCACCTCCTCAAACCATATCTCAGAAAATTTGTCCTGGTCTTCTTCGATGACATCCTCATCTATAGTGGCACTTGGGCGGCACATCTTCAGCATGTAGATCTCCTCTTGCAACTGCTCCGCACGCATAAATTATTTGTCAAGATGTCTAAGTGTGTGTTTGGCATGGAAGAAGTTGAGTATTTAGGCCACATTGTGGGGTGTGAAGGTGTCAAGGTGGACCCAAAAAAGATCCAGGCAATGTAAGAATGGCCTCAACCTAAGACCTTGAAAAGCTTGAGAGGATTTTTGGGTCTCACAGGCTATTATCGAAAATTTGTCCGCAACTATGGCTGCATAGCGAAGCCCCTAACGCAACTGCTAAAGAAAAATTCCTTCTTCTGGAACGAAGAAGCACAACAGGCATTTACCGCTCTCAAAACCGCCATGTGTTCCACTCCGGTCTTAGCACTACCGGACTTCACCAAATCATTTTTCATTGAATCTGATGCTTCGGGAACAGGTATTGGAGTAGTCTTAATGCAGGAAGGGTGACCATTGGCCTTCACCAGCCAACAACTAAGTGGGAAGAATTTGGGCCAATCTACCTATGAGAAGGAAATGATGGCCATCTTACATGCAGTCGAGACCTGGCGACCCTACTTGTTGGGGCGACGTTTCCAAATCCGCACAGATCATCACAGTCTTAAATATTTTTTGGAGCAACGCCTATCTTCCCCACAACAAAATAAATGGTTAGCCAAAATGCTGGGATATGATTATGAGATCATTTACAAGAAAGGGAAAGACAACAGGGTAGCAGATGCATTGTCGCGCCAATTTGAGGAGGAAAGTACTCTACTCGCAATATCCCTCCCCATTCCAGACTGGATTGAAGAGGCTCGCAGGGAATGGTTTTCACATCCCGGGCTCTCCCAACTCATTTCTCAATTGCAAGCAGATCCTAATTCCAGCAAGGGCTACTCGTGGCAGAATGATATTCTTCGCTACAAGGACAGAGTCGTAATATCACCAACATCCACCCTCAAAAGTCGCATTTTGGCAGAATTGCACTCATCTCCCATTGCAGGACATTCGGGCTTTCAGAAGACATATGCTCACACCAGAAGATCATTTTTTTGGGCCGGCATGAAACAGGACATCCTTACTTTCGTAGCAGAATGTGACGTCTATCAACGCCACAAAGGGGAAACCGTCAACACACCAGGCACATTACAACCATTGCCCATTCCGGCGTCAATTTGGACGGAGGTCTCCATGGATTTCATTACAGGTCTTCCAAAGTCTGGGAACAAATCAGTCATCATGGTGGTTGTGGACCGACTGTCGAAGTATGCTCATTTCTGTACCCTACCCCAACCATTCACACCCACTTTGGTTTTTCAAACTTTCATGGATCAGATCTTCAAATTGCATGGCATGCCCACTTCTATTGTGTCCGACCGCGACCCAATCTTCACCAATAATTTTTGGCAGGAGCTCTTCAGAATACAAGGCACTCAACTCAAACTCAGTACTTCATATCATCCGCAAACAGATGGTCAAACCGAAGCCGTCAACAAATGTCTAGAAACCTACCTTAGGTGTTTCACTTCAAAAAAACAACACCTTTGGGTACAGTGGTTACCTCTGGCGGAATGGTGGTATAACACCAACTATCATGCCACCACCAAAATGACTCCCTATGAAGCCGTCTATGGACAACTTCCGCCTTCCCCTACTTCTTATCTCACGGGGTGCTCCAAAGTACAAGTCGTGGATCAACTCCTACAACACCGTGCAACCATGCTTACCCACCTGCGCGAGAATCTTCATCAAGCTCAGAACCGTATGAAGCAACAGGCCAACCAACATCGCTCAGAGCGCCAATTTCAAGAAGGGGATCAAGTCTTTTTGAGGCTGCAACCATATAAGAAAACATCACTCAAAGACAAGGGCTATCAAAAGCTCTCTCCAAAATTCTACGGACCATATCAAGTACTTCAGTGCATTGGAGAAGTGGCTTACAAGTTGGCTTTGCCACCTACAGCAAAAATCCACCCAGTTTTCCATGTATCGTGCCTCAAGAAAGTGATTGGGAACAATTGCCGAGTTCAAACCAGTCTACCTGAATTGGATGAAGAAGGGTCAATCTAGCTTCAACCTGAACAGGTTCTAGACACACGAGACAAGCACCTGCGCGACCGCATGATTAAGGAGGTCCTCATCAAATGGAAAGACACCTCGCCGGAAGATGCAACTTTGGAACCAGCCACTATTCTTCAGCAGTTTCCGCAGCTTCAGCCTTGAGGACAAGGCTAGTCTTAAAGGGGGAGGGCATGTTAGGGTCCCACCCTAACCCCCTTATTTATGTCATGGGATCACGTCATAGTCAAGAGTCAATAAAGCCCATATTAATATTTGTAAGTGGTTAACCCGCAATTAATGACGGGACCACAGTTAGTTGCAAATGGGCGGTAGTATTAGATAGATGGTAAATGGGCGGTAGTATTAGATAGATGGTATTAATAAAACCCACGATATTGGCTCGTGGTATTGCATGTATGAGTCATATATAAAGGATAGAGACTCCCTGCGAGGAGCATTGTGTCTTTTTTTGTAATCGAGCTCTGCTCTATTGGAGGTTGCCCCCTCGAAGAGGCCTGTGAACATTTCTCTCTAAATAATAAAATCATTGCTATTCTGTGCTCTGGGTATATTTTCTTCGCATATTCTGTGTTCTCGGTATCTTATCTTCGCAAATTCTATGTTTGGGTATTGCTTTGCAGGTTAAGAGCATAACACACCATATACCTTTGTTTTGTTGATTTGAAAATAATGTACTTGTGAATGTTTTGAAATAAGATTTGGTATTATTCAGCCTTATTACAAAATATTCTTTGAAATGAAACCTTTTTGAACCATTTTGTAACACTTTTCCTTTACATGTCATTTATGAATGAAATGAGAATTTTAATGACTAAAACCCTAGTGACCTAATGGATGATATTGAGCTGAATGAAAACCATTATAATGAGACTGATATGACCATAAAAAAATTCATAGATGGTACATCTAATTGCATAATGATAGTGACCAAAACATGGAAATTTGTAAAGGATTACATAGACACACTAACCAGTGACCAAAGTTTTTTAATGGAAAACCTAGTGAAATGACAAAAACTTGACCTTAAACCCTAATGGACATTCTGAAAGAGAACATTTGATCATTGGTGGAAGGAAAAATTGACTAACACTAGCATTGGCTCTAGCGGGGGATGGCATCTCCATAGGAGGTGTGAAGAACACCGTAGACCTAGTAGCCTTATTCATTAGGCATGGAGTCAAAATGAAAACACTAAATTAAAACTGAAATTTGATTGACTGACTAACTTTTACAAATAATAAACAAAGAAAACAGAAACTTTAAACCAACAGCTGATCAAATAATCCTTATGGCCTTCTCCTTGAACTTAAAACTCCTAAAATATCCACTGCAAACTCTTCCATGAAATGTAAACTGATAGATACAATGACCATAAAAAATTTTAGAAATTTCTTTAGGTATAGTAGCACTTGAGAAACCTACCATTGATTACTCCTCCCGAATAACTTTTCCCATTCATTTCTTCCAACAAATAAGCATTCTTCCCCCTAAAGTCTGAGATTCTATACGGTCCCTTCCATAGGTTTTCAAACTTGTCGTGTTTTCCCTTGTCTTCATTTTGTGTATCCCAAAGAAGAACCACATCACCCATGTTGAAGTTATCTTCTTTGGTCTTGCGGTCATAAATCTTTTTAATTGTTTCCTGAAGCTTGGAAGTATTTTGAAATACTTCTTGCCTAGTTTGTTGTAAATGGATCATTTGACTTATCCTCCATTGTACATCATTTGGTTCACTGCTCACTTCCTACTAAAGTTTCATGACTGGAACAATAAGGGATGAAGGAAAAACAATATCAACCTTGTTATCACCCCAAGAAACTCTCCTAGGTTGTAGCTTAGAGATGCTCAGTAACATTACAAACTCAACTTAATGTTGGCAATGGATGAATGGAAGGAATGATGCTTGTTCAAGCTAGATAACCACTTCTACTATGCTTAACTCCAGACATGCGTGAACACCCTCAGACTACAAGGCTTTAGACCACCAATTACTCACAGTTTAAGGATTGGGTGATTATGGAGAATACTGACCACACCAGCAGATGCACAAGACCTTGTGATGGCCAACTGCAACCAGTAAAGAGGTCTGCAAATCTAATTCCCTAAGACACAGATAGGATGATAGCTCTCTGGCATTAGGTGAAAAGAAACCTGAATAACACATTCACTGATACATACAAGATTCTAACACAGAGGTAGGATGACAACTCCTCTAATGCTAAACATCAAGAGTTTAGGAAAACTGCATAACAGGCACAGCCTAGAACATAATAGAAATGGAAAGTGATAAATTAACGGAAAAAGAAGCTTGTATTAGCTGAAAATGAAGATGGGATGCTGCAAGTATCAAAGTAGTTATAGTCTCCAGAAGTTGAACTTTACATCAAAGCAACAACCATCAACCTTGATTACATCTTGTTTTTGGGTATTTATAGAGTTTTATTACAAAGGCACTTGGCCATTCTAGGTATGGGGAGGTCATAATCGAACACCAACCACTTTAACTACCTGATGGAGTCTCTGGTGCAATTTGTCTGCTTTAGTGAACAAATCCGATCTTCTTAGGTGCTCTTTTGTCCTTCTCGGGCAGGTGGAGTGTTATATGGGATGAAGTCCCATAACTGTTGAATGCATTTACCTGCTCAACTCTATCCTTTTCCTTCTCGACCATGTTGTCCATGGAACTTAGTTGTTGAGGAGGAAATGCATCTGGGACTGAAAATTGATTACCTTTGTCCTTTCAGGAGCACATAAGGGTTATAGTACGTGGATTGTACAGTGGGCGGAGTAGTCGGATGGCAGAGCAATATCGGTCATTGGATCGGGCGGATAGACGGCGGAGATGAGCCAACAGGGAGTACCGAGAGATATGGGAATGGATTGGATGCAGGCCGTTGGATCTCGGGCAGACAAATCCAATGGTCATCTTGTGTTGAAGGTGTGCATAGTTTATCAGCCAGGAAGAGTGGTTTCGGCAGTGGGCGGTATTGATCGCACCACCGCTGGGGTTGGGCGGTAAACATACAACGACGTGTGATATCACTCGAAGGTCGATGCATGGCAGATGGGGAGGGATGAAACTGCTTTTGATCGCGCGTTAACGTGCCTTTACGTTATGGCAGTGGGGGAAGCAGATACCGTCGAATCGCAGTGGGTGCAATCGAACGGCGGGTATTTAATTGCGCGGGTCAGTTTGATTGATGTGACGGGAGGGCCGCTGGATCATGGTGTTGGAGATCAATGGCTAAGATTGTAGTGGAGGGTTATGGGAGTGCGAGATCATGTGGACATAGTTATATGATAGTTTAAGCTCCGCACTTTGGGCCTAAGGGGATATTGGTTTATGCAGAGTTTTAGAGGGAAACGGAGGTAGTGTGGGTGGAAGAGAATGGTTGGGATAGAGGAGAACCATGAAGATGACTGGTACAGATTCTCCTTTGAGTATGAACCATACAGCCAAGCTTGCATTTGACCCTCAATATATCAATGTATGTGGCAGAGCTAACAAACCTCATACACCAATTGGAAAGGAGACATGCCTATGGATTTCTTAGTACTAACCCTGTCTACCCATAAAGCATTAATGAGATTTTTGTGCCAATTCTTTTTATTGACCTCCAAAACATTCTTAATGATGTTGATCAGAGATTTATTAAGGATTCAACCAACCCATTCCTTGCGGGTAATAAGTGGTAGAATGCCCTGATGTGATATGTTACTTCTCACGAAACTCCACCATCTTATTGGACTTAAAAGCAACAACATTGTTGGTGATTATTTTCTATGAACAGCCAAATCTAGACAAAATATTAGTTTCAATAAACTGAATGACAACATAATCAGTATCTTTCCTGGTTGTGATTGCTTCAATCCATTTTGTAAAGTAGCCTGTGGCTGTTAGGATACACTTGTGCTATGCAGATGATGAAGGATGGATTTCCCCAACAAAATCAAAACCCCACTACTGGAAGGGAGCTGAAACACAAACTTGCTGCAAAGGCAATGGCAAAAGTTTTCTTTTCCCTTAAAAAATCTGGCACTCATGGCAACCCATTATTGTTTTGTACACATCAGCAAAAAATGTAGGCGAATAACACCCAGCCCTCGGAATTTTTTTGGTTGTACTTTACCAAAATAGGTAGCCACCACAATATCCTTTGTGGAAATCAATCATTACATCCTTTGCTTCATTTTCAATAAGACAATTTAGTAATACACCACCCAGATCTTTCCAAAACAAGACACCATCAAGAATGCAATATTTTGAAGCTTTCAGTTTTAATGATCTACTAATTTTACCTTTGGGCACTTCCAGCGGAGGATTTAAATGTTGTAATACATAAACCATGTTAGAGTACCATGGAGATGAAGTGAACATATCTAACACATGTACCTATGAATCTTCTGCTTCTTCTTTGGAGAGAGCTACAATCAGATTAATATCTAATGAATGCAAATTAGATTCAGCCATGAGCTTGGCCAAACCCTGTCCTTTAATGATATTTGTTGGCTTTATTTCTAAATAATATTCTTACATAGTTGTTATCCATTTTCCCCTTCGACCCTTTGGATCAGTCTGCATAAGGACTTCCTTCACTGTTGTTGTTGGAACATAAGCTATAGTGTGAGAATGCAGAATATATACTTAGAATTCTTTAAGTGCTTTTACCAAAGCCAAATCCTGCTTCTCAATAATTTTTTATTTTAGTGTTGCATCCCTTATTGTCCGATTGAAAAATTCTATAGGCTATTCATTTTTCTGATCCTTCTTTTGCATCAAGACAGCTGCTAAAGTATGCTCCGAGGCGAATGAAAATATAAAAAAATCTAAAGTATAGTCGGGACTGATTAAAGTAGGAGCAGTAGATAATGAAAATTTGACTGCATTGAAAGATTTCTTGACATATTCAGACCATCTTACCTCATTGTCCCTTTTCAACATGTCTGTCATCTCTCTCAAATGTTCAGCGACGTTGGGAATGAATCTCCTTAAAAAGTGTATTTTCCCATTAAATGACTTAATTTCTTTTTTGTTCGTTCGGAAAATCTAACTATTAAATGGCTTCAAATCTTATAGGGTCAATCTAGATGCCATCCTTGGAAATGATGTGCCCCAACAACTTACCTTCATCCATGGCATAAAAGCCTCCTATTAGGATTCAGCGAAATACCAAATTTTTTGCACCTCTGAAAGAAAATTCTTAGATGATGTAAGTGTTCCTCATCATATTTAGAAAAAAATATGAGATCATATAAATAAATAACTAGAAAAAAATTAATTTCGTTGGCAACAGCAATGTCCACGGTCCATTGAAATGTTGATCCTACATTCTTTAATCCAAATGGTATTTTGGCGTACATAAATGTACCCCAAGGTGTTGTGAAGGTTGTTTTCAACTGCTCATACTTGTGCGCTAAAATTTGATTGTAGCCCGAGTATCCATCAGGCAATGACATCCTAGAAGAGCCAACTACCTTTGTAGGATATGGTTTGTTAGTGCCTAAATCTACCTCAAGCTGAGAAAGGTAGGATCTAGGGTAACATCAAACCACGCTTAACCTAGTAGTTAGCCCTACCAGGTCGGGAGAGGGTTCTCTCCTTGTCAATCTCAGCAAAATATGATCAATGAGGGATTGAGATGACTGATGTGAATACTGATCTTAGGCTAGGTATGTTTGCAAAGAGTTTGATTGAATTTGATGATGTTTTGTTGGCTCAGACGGAAAGGCAGGTTTTGGGTGTGGGGAATGAGGCTCAGTTTTGCAGAGATCTCTATGGGGCAAGGTATGAAACTGATTTGGCACTTCAAATTAAATGATATGGAGAGATTTAGACAGGTGAGGAGTTGAAGAGGGCAAGAAAACCTCAGGGGTCCTCTTCAAACAGCTGAAAACATCAATAACTAATCAAACCCTAGGTAGAGCACTGCAATTTCAATGGATTCTACCTTTATCCTTGTTTGTTTTAGTTAAGAAGAATCAAGAGAGATAATGGCATACATAAAACACATATAAAATTACAATTTGCAGAAGGAAAAACAATACCAAAGCAAGATGCCACATGAATCCCATAAAGTGCTGCAAACCTTGGTCTATTCCTTAGCCAAAACTGCTAAGATGAGTATACAATGAAGCTCCAAGCTTTCTCAAAAGTCCAACCATGATAATGACTGAAAAATCACAAGATATAGACAAATCATAACTCATCCTAGCCTCTATGGGTCGATCTCATGAGTTTAGGAGTTGTTCCAACTAATTCTAAACTAAGAACTAAAAACTAGGCAATGGAACAACTTTCCTCTAGAAACTAGGGAACTGATTCATTCAGTTGCAAACTACTTTTTGATAGATGAATCTACTTCCATGAGTGAAAATTTGACATAATTACATCAAGATCCATAAATTTACATTAAATTACATCATAAGTTTGACATTAATAAGGAGAAAATTCAAACTGTCAAGAAACTAGGCGAAAAACAGAGTATACATGGTCAAACTAAGCAAACTTTCCCCAATGCGCTATGCTGATTTCCCTATGCGTAGCGCCTTTTTGCGGCTGATTTTGGAGGCCTTCTTAGTGTCCAAATTTTCTCCAAGTGGGCTTGTTGGAAAGGTCTACCTGTCTTCTTTCTAGCACAAGTGGAATTTTTTAATTTTGCCTCCATTTGCTCCTTCAAAACTGAGGTCTCCAAACACTACTTCCTATGTGTCAAAATAGGGGCAGTAAGGTCATTTTTTGGGTGTTTTTGACTCAAAACCTGCCAAAATTTCTTGGCCATTGATAGGAAAGCATATTTCTTCATGAAAAATCCAAAATTTTGAATTTTTCTCATTTGGGGCCCTCCATCAAAAACGAGCACCAGGTGGCGCGGTGCATTGGGCAGAAAATTCTGTGTTTTATCCCAAAAATTCCAAAAATGCACAAAGTGTCCCAAATTTTTTGAATTTTGGCCTGAGTGTCCTCCATTAGGTGCTATGCTGGGCCAAGTAAGCCTTAGCCAAGATCTGAAGTTTATCTTGCGCATTTTTCCTCCTCAATCTCTTCTTCAACTTGGCCTTCAAGTTCCTAATTCTAGCTTGGCACACCATATTCCTTGACAAATAGTGATATCCATGTTTCTCAACATATTTTTCTCATTGATGGCCTTCTCCAGCATCCTCTCCAAGTGGATATTAGTCCTCTCCAACCAAGACTCATGATATTTTTCTTGCTCAAGTGTTGTGAACTTGATTTTCCTCCTTTCGGCAGCTTGTCGATTTTCTTGTATGTTTCTTAGCTCCATTATGGTTTGTTGATCCTCTAGTTGTTTGTTTCTTTGCTCCAGATATTTGATGATCCATTTGGCTCTTTGTAAATTGAGAGACAAATGTTGAATGTCAACTTGTTGCTCCTGGATGATCTCTCTAAGCTTTGAGCTTTGTGGGCCCAAATCAGTGTCATCATCCTAAATGAGAATGAAATCAGTCTCCTGCTCACCTAAAGGCCCCTCATCATGTAATGGCCTCTTGCCTTTGTCCTGAACCTGCTATGCTGATGGAGGAAGCGAGACCCCTTCCAACTTGGGTGGAGATAATACTTGCTTTGCTGCTACAAATGACCTTCTAGTGCCCTTTTGATAGGTGACAAACACCAGCACACTAGCGGTATGTGTCTCATGACCCTCCTGCTGATGTGAAGGTCCACCTGTCTCATGAAAAGCTTCTAGAGGTACCTGAGGAGCCATGAAGAACTCATGAGAAATGAAATACTCCCATGTGATGCCCTGCAAATCATGCTAATGCATGACCACAATTTTGACGAGTACAAAATGATATATATTGTTAAACTTCTACTGAGGAGTTTTCTTTTGCACTAGGGGGGTCATCTTTTCAATATTTCGGCACATGAAGTAGGGGAGATTCATCATTCTCACCCTGGTAAAGTGCATCAACGATCTGATATGATAGGCATATAGGCGAGAAAACTGGCCCTCACAGCTGAAATACTTCATTATGAGTTTCATCAAGGGAGCATATGAATCTTTCAGGTACCGAAAAGGAAAAATTCTACTGAGTTGTCTCAAATACCCAGGCTTGATGTATGGCTCATAATGTTCCATGTCAATCTGTTGCCTTTTAGTCCACTGCTCTCCGAAATTAGGAATGCCGGTTGCTAGAGAAATCGACTCTGGTGTCATGGTGAATGTCACACCAACTAAAGTGGTTTGGCCATTATGTAGATGAAGCACAAACAACCGAGCCAACTCATGATGATACTGGACTCTAGCAACCATCTCACAAAACTGATAACAGGATTGGTGTTGGAAGCACGTGATAGCAAGAGGGCAGGCCTACAGCTCGGCAAGTGAAGTAGGCTCCTCTGGTATATGTTTACCACCCTTGTGAGGTCTCCTTGGTGCATGCATTTCTATAGGAGAGTCACTATGTGTCTCTTCATCTCGGTCATAGGAAGGATCAGACTCCATATTTGCTAGTGTGTGAGTTTTCTTGATAAGTATGAAGATATTTATGGTGTTTTTAGTTTTCTGCCACCAAGGGTAAGAATGTATGAGGGACTGTAGAGGGAGAGGGTATGAGGGGTTTTGGGAATGTTACGACAAGTTTTTTTTTTTTGGAAAATAGGGGATTAGGGAATAATATGTAAGCTTAGGGACATCAATTAGGGTTTGGGGATTTTATCGTTAGGATTTAGGAAAATGGGAATTGGGGATAGGGGTGAATGATTTTTTAGGAATATGGGAGTCAAGGAATGAGTGGATGAAACTTGGAAAATAAATGGAGTGAAAAAATGAGGGAGTGGTGGAGTGAACTTGGCAGCAAAATCACAAATTCCAACCCTAGGAAAATGTTTTTTGAGAAATTGCAAAGAGGTAGGGTTTGAGTTTTTTCACACTAAACCACCATAAATTTTAAGAAGAACTCTTTCACTAGCAAGGGAAAAGATGTAGACTTACTTGCACACCATTGGGTTTAGCAACTTTAGAAATTTGAGGGAGTTTACGATGAAATCAGGCTATGTGCCGCGCCACAAACCCAACGCACTGCACCAGTTATATGTGTCACGCCAGTGTTTTTTTTACACTGTGGATGCCGGCCCAATGCACCACGCCTCTCACCCAATGTGCCACGCCCACAAATTTGTACAGTTTTTCTCCAAGCTTGCTTTCTTTGCTCAGCACGACCTTCTCTTGCTCAATCTTTCTTCTTTGAATGCAAATGATCTTTTTGAATCATGAAAAATGATTTATATATAAGAGCTTTTGATTTTTCATTCATAAAATCCACTTTTTTAATGTTTGCATTGTGACTTACCTTTTCAACTCTGTTTTTTGGGCAGTTTACTTTATTTGTGCCTTTGATGAACTGAATGACTTGATTTTTTGTTTGCCTTGCAGGGGATGGAGCAGTTGAAGCTTGGCAAGGTGACCAGGTGTAGAGCTATAAAAAGGGTCTCTTTCACCTCTAGTTACCTCACATTAATATGTCAATCCGGGATTGTCTGGTTATTTCAAAGGGTGTCTCAGTCTGAGGCTAGCATTTGCCAGAGTAATGCTTGTAGTACAACTATTTACAACTATGAAAGTAAACTAATGCAAGTCTACAACTTAACTACTTCAAAGGACTAAATCACACCAAGTATTGCATCAGCCAAAGGTTCGATAGCAATAACCCATCCTTTTCATAACTGATGAGAATAGATCAGAGGTCTGGGAGCCAAATAGTAGATGCTGGGGTCGCTACAGCCTAGGATCGTTCTTAATGATTAGAAATGAAACAACAGATAAAAGAAGTGATAATGAAATGGAACAGCACATCAGCCAAGGGCTTGGTAGCAATAGCACATCCCTTTCATAGCTGACGGGAGCAGATCAGAGGTCTGGGGACCAAGTAGCAGATGCTGGGGTCCTCTATAGCCTAAGTCCGTCCTCAAGAAACAGCAAATTAGCAATCTGGAAATGGGACAGCAAATTGAAATGGAACAGCAAATAAATGGAGCAACAAATAAATGGAACAACAAATAAATGGAACAACAGGTAAATGGAACAGCAGTTCAAGAATAAAACAGTAATCGAAATAGGTAACAATTGAGTTCTTTAAGCTGCAACTCTATTTAACCATGCCAATCAAAACACCAATCCCTCAATCTTATATGATGGAACAATACTATAGAACCTTAGAAACACACCACACTTAATCTGCTTCTGTTAAAACACATACGACTGTATCTCATAATAAAGAATAGTCACATTCGATACCCATGTAGAACAGATCTTTCCAGATGACTTGTTATAATGCAAAACATAATCGTGAAGAATTCTGTAGTAAAGTAACAGTGTCCTGTAGGGATTAATCAATGCTTAAATAATTAGTAAAATAACATAGCATCAATATAAAGTTCAAGAACACGAAATGACTTAATCACAACAGAGCATGTAATAGAATATTCTCAAAACATAGCAGATTAGCAGAGTACGTCTATGAACAAACCACAAGGAAACCACGCGTAATAATACAAGAGCAAGTGTCCTCCAGGGCCGGGCCCTTAGCCTCCAGGGGTACACCGCTTAAGATAGATCCAGGCTCAAAGATAAAAGAGTGAACAAGTCTGTATTAAAGCATGCAATAAAATTACAGGAACTCAAGTCTTCAACCGAACATAAAGATCATAGTCCTGATCTTCCTTAAAAGAAATTACACTCCCAAAAGATCCCCCCTGAAGCCAACAGTGCTACCCCTTTTATAGGGAAGATGGCGGAGATATCTAGGTATAGAAAATAGGTAAAATAGCGATCCCTCAGGATCTCAGATCCTGAGGGATTCGCAGAATCATTAATACTGCGTTACTTCTTTCTTTTTCTGTTTCGTGCTGGTATCTCCGCGTCCTTTCTTGGGTTGATTCGTTGTGATCTGGTTCATTTCCGGTCTTCCGTCAAAGGGACAGTAGTTAGCTTATCCTTGTCTTTACTTTTGGAATGGCCACCTCCCGTATTTCCTCCCTCCTTCACATAGAAATGACTACTATCAGTGCTTTTCATTAATCTCTTGTGTTTCGTTATAAATTCTTATCATTATCTAGATTTCTCATGCAAAAGGCTTTTGAGTTCTGATGAAAAGATACCAAAATGACCATCGAAACATACCTTCCTTGGTACTCCACACACCCCCAGCTTACCCTTTTTCATGGCCTCATGAAAACATTGTAGTTGACATGCAGAGCAGTGAGGGAGTAGGCTGGAGATGGAATTTCGTGTGGGGGCCTACACCCATGATGCGAAACTAGATGATCAAAGAAATGGCTTGTCTGGCCCTCGGGCATTTCATACAAGGCTTGGTATCCGTGTGCAGGATGCCAAATGATTGGACTCTGAAACCTATATCCTAACCAGGATGGCCCTGCCCTCAAAACAATTTCACCATAGAGGGGGAATCGGTTAGCAGCAAGTTTAAAATTTTCATACTTAAACGGCTCTCGGAGCTGAATATTTGGATTAGATACCCGATATCGAAATTTAGCTGCTTCAATGGTAGGGTCTTTAATAGAAGAAAAGAATTCAAGCCCTTGCCGAATGATTGCTTCATGCATGGGTCCTAATGCTTCAATCACGCCTGGAGCCTTCATGAGATTTCTATGACTTTTCCATAACTGTTCCGGGTCTCTAGGCTCAGCTCTTACCCATAGGTCTAATCCATTTTCTTGTCCCTGAAATGCATTGTAGGCTTTGAGCCATTTAATCTGATTAACTGCAAAGGAAATGAATGCTTGTAATTGAATATCTCCGACAAAAGAGCCAGGGTTCAGCTCGGTCTCTTGTTCTAGTACAAGGTTATGCAGGTAAAATTCACACAATAACCTTTGTACTTTTACCCCATAATGCTTACAACAGTTTATAAAATCGTCTATAGTGTTAATTTCTATGGGAGCACCTGCCCTAACGGCTTTAATTTTCAATTGTACGTATCTTTCCATTAGAAACAGGGCATAATTTTTGGCAGGAGCTCTACATTCTAGGGCATCATTGTACAGAGCACACAAGGTATCCATTTGTTTAATAACTACATCTAATCTACGGGTTACCTTGGCGACTTCCTCTTGCTCCTTTCGCCATCCTTTGAAGGCTTGGCTTTCTGACAGGTTGACGTTCCTTAACTGCTGCTGTAATTCCTCATATTTTTCACAGGGGACCGTTTGTTCCCTGAGCTTTTCTGCTTCTTACTGAGCCTGCTTCAGTTGATGGTGAAGGGTTCTTGTTTTTTAGTCCTTTTTCCATGCATCTGTGGAGGCTGGGAACTTTAATTGGAGTTTCTTATTATGCTGCTTTGAATTCGTAGCCCTTATTACTCCCGAAGGTGGTGCCTCCGTCTGAACCTCCTTATTATCTTTTTCAATTTTAACACGAAATCCAGCCCACTGTTGTTCCTTTTCAAATGGAACAGCAGTCTGTCCTTCTGTTTTAATTGGAACAGCAGTTTGTCTTTCTGCTTCATTAGGGACAGCAGTTTGGCTTTCTGCTTCATTAGGGACAGCAGTTTGGCTTCTGTTAGGATTTTGAGTAGTGGAACGGCTCCCGGTTCTTCGTCTTTTATTCTTACGGGGTCTTATTGGCATGGCTGAATTTTTTCTTGTTGAGGTCCCTACCCCCCTTTGTCTTGCTTTTAGAAGCCTAATCTGCTGGCAAAGCCTAACTATCACGTTTAATAGTGTCCCTTTTTCCTTTTTCAATTCCCTTATTTTCATCAACTTCTCAGAAAGAATAGCTGACTATTTGCCGTGGGTTGGAGTGTGACTAATTTCCAGATTTTCTTCTTGAGGTGGCTGATCCGGGGTAAGAACCTTTCTTGGCTCTGTTGTTTCTTGGGCCAATTCTTCCTCTGCCCTTATTTCCTCCGGATTCTCCTCTGGTGCTTTCTGACTAGGGACATGTCGTTCCTACCTGATATTTTCTGTTTCCGTCTCATCATGGACGGGTGAAATTTCTACTTCTGCTTCTTCCGTATGCACTTCCTTGGGTGCATCTTTTTCCTGGGTTTCTTCTTCAGCCTGGAGGTTGGATGGACTCAGGGGCTGGCCATACTCGCCCATATTGGCCAGAATATTGGCCAATTCATCTTCCCCCATCGGGTTTTGTACTGGGCTTCTTCCCTGCTGTTCCATTTCTTCCTCCTGCTTGGGCCGCTCAACTTCTTCTTTCTCGTCCCCTTCTTCTTCTTCATCCTATTCTTCTTCTCCTCCTGTTTCTGTTTCCGTTGACTGTGCTTCGTCTTCCTCTTCTGTTTCTGTTTCCACTGACTGTTCTTCGTCTTCCTCTTCTGTTTCTACCTCGGCCAATTGCTCATCTATAATTTCTATTGCTTGGCTCGTGCGAGCCCAGGGTTTCTTCAGCTCTGCTTGTAACCCTGCAAGCCGTGCCGACTTTCTACGCTTTGCTGGTTGCTCATATGTACCAGAGTTGGGTTGTTTCTCAAGTTGCTTTTCTGCTTGTTTCTCGGCTTGTCTTTCAGCTTGCACTTCTGTGCAAGTGTCTTTCTTTCGCTTCTCTGGGTGTTGGGGTGTGCTATCAATTTGTTTTCGTTTTTCTGGGCGTCCAGACGTGGCCGTCCCTTTATTAATAATATCAATTAATTCTTTCCAGTTGCTCTGCTGCTGGGTAAGACTATGGTTTACTATCAAACGAATTAATCCGTGGTGGCTAACCACAGATTCTTTGTGCTGTGCCTTTTTCATGCTTCGTGCCACATCATGCAATAGCGAATTAAGCAATGCAGGTAAATTCATAGAACATTTTTGTTTTAAGACAGCTAGGAGTTTTAGATGTCGTGGTCTTACCACGTCTTTTCTGCCCTCGCAAGTAATGTAGCTCTGGACAATTTTCGCCAATTCCGCCCATGGCTCTCCTAGCGTTGTTGGTAGCACCCCTTTTCCTTGAACTGTTAAGCTCTGGCCCTCGTCCTGAAAGATTTCCATAATCTTCTGCAGCCTTTCCTTCTTCATTGTCCACACAAGCCCTGTGGCCGGTAGTCCTGTGACTTTTGCTATTATATCATCCGTGACCTATATTCGTTTTCCTCTGATTGTGGAATGTTCTTCCCGCAGGTTTTGTAAAAATTCCTTCGTCATAGTTTCATTAGATTCCTTCAGGCGGTTGAGGTAGGTCAACCATCCTGCTTTCTTCAGAATTCTTCGGGCTGCAACTGAAGCAGTCAATGTCTGAGGTTCTCTGCGGACTGACCTTCCACCCATGGCTTCACTTGCAAATTCTCAAAGGAACAACAGTTGTTCATTAAGATGTAGAGAAGTTGGTGGCGAGTTTCTCGTTCAAGTTTAAATACAACGGCGTATGCAATGGAAATAACTTCGAACAGCGATTCATGCAGAAGAAACAAAAATGGCAAATGATCATACCGTTGAGCCGTGCTGTGCTCAAGTACAAGATCTTCTCGAATAACGGGCTGACACGTATTCTGGGGAATCATGAGGTTACTCCCCCCCCGCAATATGATAGGCTATCCCAGCCATCAAATAAGGAGCAGTGTCTGCTTCATCCGCGAGGCCTTTATGGAGCAGCTTATGAAAATATGCCATGTCCGCAAAAACAGCGTATTACTGGAATCGAGGTGAAAAGTTAAATCGCTTTTAATACGTAAGCGACTGTAGTGAGTTGATGGAAGTTCGGGAATAGACATTTGCCATAATTAGCGAGCCCCATGCGGTCACTCTCACTAGCTCCGTAATGATTGGCGGTAATAAATAGTCATGCGGTATATGGCTGGGTAATTAAATTATCACGTTATAAGATACAAAGGTTATAATTTTGCTTACCCATTGGTATAAAGGTTACGACTTCAATACCATTAACAGAGCTCTGCTGCCAACAGGTGTCCATAACCTTGGTAGAGTTGTTTATTTCACCCCGGGAACCATAGTCCTTTGTGTATGCGAGGAAGTGTTATGTGATGTCAAAACTGTAGGCCACTATGCAGGCTTGGTAACCAGTTAGTCATAGTGCCATTCACGAGGAAGGAGCGAATAGTGGGCAGGCCGGCTCGTGGTGAGACCTCCTGTTCCAAGGGTTATTTATTTATTTTGATATACCTTTTGGACCATTTCCCGGGTGTGGTGGCCCTAATGGGAATGCCACTTCGCTTCCATCCTGATGATCATGGTAGGCCAGCTCGTAATGAGACTCCCTATCCTGCAATTTGACAAAACTGCTTTGCTTGCTTCTTCTTCTTTTTGGTTTTAATAGAGAACCTTTCCTGTTTATACACAAAGGGTGGTTCTGCACTCCTTAAGAGTAGGAATGGTGGAAGAAGTCTTAAAATCCCAATAGGAAGATATAAACTCTTTGATCTTATTGGCGAATGATAATTAAAATAGATAAAAAAATCAACATGATAGAGATTACCAATCAGAACAGAGTTAGTAGAACAATGGCAACAAAAGGTGATAAGTAAGCATATCTTTTCCCTACATTCTTTCATCACTTCAGGGCAGTTGCTTATAAGGATAGTGATTTATGATTTACCGATTTCCGTATACTGTGCTTTTGTTTCCATCACATAAGTAAATAGTTGTATTCTAAAGACCATTAGCACTCTGCATCCTTGAGAAGGAACAAGCTGTAGTGCAGTTTCAAGAAAGATACAACAACGGTTGTTCGTTTAGAGAAAGGAGCAGTGGAAATCAATGGTGTAGTTCAATCAAACAAATGTCATTCCTTTGGAAAAAGACCGGCAGAAATCAAACCGTGCTGTTTCTTTCGGAGACAGCAAAAACACACAAATGCTGTTCTTTTTGAGAAAGGAACAACAAAAACACTCAAGTGCTGTTCATTTTTAGAAAATGAACAGCAAAAATCAGAAATGATGTCCCTTTCGAAAAAGGAACAGCAAAAATCACAAGTGTTGTTCCTTTTGAAAAGGAACAACAAAAATCGCAAGTGTTGTTCCTTTTGGAAAAGGAACAGCAAAAATCGCAAGTGTTGTTCCTTTTTGAGAAGGAACAACAAAAATCACAAGTGTTGTTCCTTTTGAAAAAGGAACAACAAAAATCGCAAGTGCTATTCCTTTTGGAAAAGGAACAACAAAAATCACAAGTGTTGTTCCTTTTGGAAAAGGAACAGCAAAAATCACATGTGTTGTTCCTTTTGGAAAAGGAACAACAAAAATCACAAGTGTTGTTCCTTTTGGAAAAGGAACATCAAAAATCACAAGTGTTGTTCCTTTTGACAAAGGAACAGCAAAAATCACAAGTGTTGTTCCTTTTGACAAAGGAACAGCAAAAATCACAAATGATGTTCCTTTTGAAAAAGGAACAGCAAAAATCACAAGTGTTGTTCCTTTTTCAAAAGGAACAGCAAAAATCACAAGTGTTGTTCCTTTTGAAAAATGAACAGCAAAAATCGCAAGTGTTGTTCCTTTTGACAAAGGAACAGCAAAAATCACAAGTGTTGTTCCTTTTGACAAAGGAACAGCAAAAATCACAAATGTTGTTCCTTTTGAAAAAGGAACAAAAAAAATCACAAGTGCTGGATTAAACTCTTCTTCGTATGGAGTGAAATCATCCATATATACTTCCAATCCTTCATTTATTAGATCTGTAAATATGCTAAGAATAACCCTTTGGAATGTGGCAGAGGAATTACATAAACCAAAAGGTAAAACTCGGTAGGAAAATGTTCCCCAAGGACAAGTAAAAGTAGTTTTATCCTAATCTTCAGGGGCAATCTGTATTTGGTTATACCCACTGAAGCCATCAAGAAAAGAGAAGAATTTCTTGCCTGCCAAAGTGTCCAATACTTGATCGATGAATGGGAGAGGAAAGTGATCTTTCTGCGTTGCCTTATTTAGTTCTCTATAGTCCACGCAAATTCTCCACTTCCCATTCTTTTTCGGTACCACCACAAGCGGGGAGACCCACTTACTATCAGAGATAGGGTAGATAAAGTTAACATCTAAAAGTTTTTGGAGCTCAGCTTTTACTACTTCTTTTAGATGAGGATTTAATCTTCTCTGAGGTTGTCTAACAGGTTTTGCATCATTCTCTATGTAGATGTGGTGTGTACACAATTGAGGATCAATTCCTTTCATATCGAGGTAATCCCATGCAAATGCATTTTTATATTTTGTTAAAACATGGATGAGTTTTGTTTCTTGTTCCGGTGTAAGGTTGGCGTTAATTTGTAAGGTCTTCCCAGGTTCGATTTCCACTATTTTACTATGTGAAACTGACGTGACAAGGATTGTATGGTCATGCACATCTTTCAGAGGTTCCTCCTCTACTTCGTTATCAAATGCTGCTTTTATCATATGACACTGGGTACGAGATGTGAGTTCAGTTTGACTAATAAAATTACTGATGGCATCATCTTCTGTTTGATTTTTGAACTCTAGCGCTTCTTGTATAGTTAACGGAGATCTAATGTTGTCAGTAATATATGATACAGGGTGCCTATTAGTTTTGACTATTGTGATGCTTGGCTGCGCTGGGGGATATAGTACTAAGTTCTTAATATATGCCCCCTTAGTTATGATCATGTTTCCTTGTCGACAGCCGATGTAGGCATCAGTGGTAGCAAGCCAAGGCCTTCCTAAGATTAATGGATGTCCATCTAGTCGGGTTTTAGGATTTATTATCAGGAAATCAGTTGGGTATTCCCAGGAATCAACTGATACCATAACATCATGCAATATGCCTTCTGGCCTGACCACAGATCGATCAGCCAATTCCAACAAAGTTGAAGTAGGTTCTGCAGCTGTAATTCCTAACTTTTGGCAAGTGGAGGTGGTCAATATATTGATTTCAGCTCCAAGATCAACTAAGGAATTGGTTAAGGTTTGGCCATAAATTTGAACAGTTACTATTGGGTTTCCTGGGTCTTCATACTTAATAGGTGTTTCCTTTCCTGATAATAGGTCAGATAAAGTGCCGACTACTTGAACTCTTGGATTATCTATTACATTCCTTCTTGGTCTTTTTATGCACAGTTCCTTAATAGTTTTAGCGTATATTGGGATGTCCTGAATGGCCTGAAGGAACGGGATTTTTATGTACAAATTTTGTAATTCTCCGAGAATGTCAAAATTAGGTTGCTGTATAGGTCGAGGTATGACTAAACGTTCTGGGAACGGGGGAGAGGATGTAGTTACTTGATTCTGAGTTTGTTGCCTATTTTCATCCTCTTCTTGTGACAGTTGTTCTCTAGGTAACTGATCTTCAATGTGAACTGTTTTGTTTCCCTCTGTTTGAATGATACGCCCAGATTTTAACTGCAGATCATTGCACTCCCTCATATCGGGTCCTTCTTCAGGTGTTTCTAGAATTTGGAGTGCTTGGACCGGTCTGTTATTTGGATTGGGATTGGGCTGGGTTGGGAGTTGGGGTCTGAGATTAGATTGGGGGTTTTGCTGTAAAGCTGGTAGTGTAGGTTGAGGGAAAGGAATGTTTCCTACTGGCTATTGTGTTGGTCTCTGCCAGTTATTCTGCCAGCTTGAACTTTGTGAAGTGGGGGGAGTCCATTGCGGTGGATAAGGGTTGTTTTGCCAGTATGGTGGGGGATAAGGAGGATTCGACCAGCCAGATTGGCTTGTCTGATTTAGCCACGGGTTTGCAGAAGGGTATGACTGTGATGACCAATTTGGAAATGGGGGTTGAAACTGACTTTGCCATGTATTATACTGTTGAGTATTGTATTGCGGATACTGAAAAGAAGAAGATGGGTCTGAAAACATACCAGTTTGTCGCGGCTTCCGCTGACGACGCTAGTTAAGTAGATACATTGCTTCTGGTTCTTCCTCCGCTTCCTTATATACCGCTTTCAGTCCAGGTAATGAGGGACAATTTTCTGTAGAGGGATCCCTTGTGCAAATGGTGCATGTCTGGACTGTATTTAGTAGGCATTCCTTATGGCTATGCTTCTTCCTGCATCTGGGGCAGAAAATTGCTAAATTCTGTTCTGCCTCCATTTGTTTCTGCTTAGCCTGCAAAATGTCCAATTGTGTAGTCAGTGTTCCTAGTATATCAGTTTTAAAATTTTCAAGTAAATTCCCAATTTCCACACGTGTTACTCCTTCTGATGAAATTTTATTTTCCCATGCAAATCGATCATGTTCTGCTGGTTTGATTCGTGTACTGCCTCTCGAACTCCTGATACATAAATCAATTATGTCAGCAAAACTTTCCTGATATATATCCCCTTTCCCCATAATGTTTAATGTTTCAATCCTTTGTTCTTTCATGCCCCTTATTAATGTTGTTTTCAACACGTTATCAGGCAAGGGCAACGATGCATAAGGGGATCTTTGCAAATTATACTGGAAACATTCCACGTATTCTTCTAATGTTTCATTTGGTCTAGCTATCATCTGAAATATTTCATCTTTCAGTTCTCTAGACCTACAATAATCTTGATATTTCTTTAGGAAAGATTCTTTCATTTGTTCCCAATTATTTATAACTCCACCACCTAAACCCATAAACCATCCTAAAGCTGCCCCTTTCAAAGTGGAGGGGAACAATTTTAATTTTTGGGGGTCAGTGGTGTAATCATATCCCCTGCATAGCACATCAAATTCAAATAAGAATGCATCGGGGTCCTCTGATGTAAGTCTGTGAAATGTAGGAATGTGTTGAAGGGGGATTGCTTTCATAGGAGCATTTGCTGCGAAATCCACTATGGGGTATTGTAATGTAGAGGTTTGGGTGTTTGGCGGATTTTGAGCCATTGGGTCAAATATATGCCAATAACCTTCTGAAAGATCTAAGAGGGTATTCCTAGGTTGAGGAGGAATATTTTCAACAGGAACAGTTTTAATAGCACTTGCTCTATCTGGAATTTTTGTCTGAGGAAATAGGGTGTCTTTAATAATAATTTTTACTGCGCTACCCTTGTCTGGGCTATTTAATGGCTGAATTATCCTAGGAGGAGATCTTGGCTCCCCAATTTCCCCTGTTTCTCCTTCTCCTTCACAAAGATTGCTTAGATTCCCTTCCTGCAGTCGTTCTGGAATAGAATTTTCAATTTCTTGAAAGTCCTGTTCGTCAGTCTGACTATGCACCTCAGCAAAGGCTTCAGATGGTGAGCGTGAGGCCTGAAGAGAACTAGTAGGTTGTTTGGAAGTAACTTTCCTGGGTCCTACTGAAGGCTGAGATTCGGCTTTCTTATAGATTTCGTCTATGTATGTCGATCGACCAAGGGTCACCGGTCCCTTAGCTATTTCTAGTTTCGCTAACGGTTTGGGATTTTTCTCTAGCTTTTTCTGCTTAGTCATGCACTCAATTTAACTACTAAATTTTAAGCAGATAACAGCAAATCTGCAGGAAAGCGGGCAAAGGAGTAGGGCTTTTACATGCTCCGTACGTAGGTTCTTACCTTCCGTTTTCAAAACCCAATTCTTCCCTAGCAGGTTCGTACACTACTCTGAAAAAGACAAATGGCTACACTCCTTCCCCGGCAACGGCGGCAAAATGTAGAGATATAAAAAGGGTCTCTTTCACCTCTATTTACCTCACATTAATATGTCAATCCGGGATCGTCTGGTTATTTTAAAGGGTGTCTCATTCTGAGGCTAGCATTTGCTAGAGTAATGCTTGTAGTACAGCTATTTACAACTACGAAAGTAAACTAATGCAAGTCTACAACTTAACTACTTCAAAGGACTAAATCACACCAAGTATTGCATCAGCCAAAGGTTCGGTAGCAATAACCCATCCTTTTCATAACTGATGAGAATAGATCAGAGGTCTGGGAGCCAAATTGCAGATGATGGGCTCACTACAGCCTAGGATCGTTCTTAATGATTAGAAATGAAACAGCAGATAAAAGAAGTGATAATGAAATGGAACAACACATCAGCCAAGGGCTTGGTAGCAATAACACATCCCTTTCATAGCTGACGGGAGCAGATTAGAGGTCTGGGGACCAAGTAGCAGATGCTGGGGTCCTCTATAACCTAAGTCCGTCCTCAAGAAACAGCAAATTAGCAATCTGGAAATGGGACAGCAAATTGAAATGGAACAGCAAATAAATGGAACAGCAAATAAATGGAATAGCAGGTAAATGGAACAGCAGTTCAAGAATAGAACAGTAATCGAAATAGGTAATAATTGAGTTCTTTAAGCTGCAACTCTATTTAACCATGCCAATCAAAACACCAATCCCTCAATCTTATATGATGGAACAATACTATAGAACCTTAGAAACACACCACACTTAATCTGCTTCTGTTAAAACACATACGACTGTATCTCATAATAAAGAATAGTCACATTCGATACCCATGTACAACAGATCTTTCCATATGACTTGTTATAATGCAAAACACAATCGTGAAGAATTCTATAATAAAGTAACAGTGTCCTGTAGGGATTAATCAATGCTTAAAGAATTGGTAAAATAACATAGCATCAATATAAAGTTCAAGAACACGAAATGACTTAATCACAACAGAGCATGTAATATAATATTCTCAAAACACAGCAGATTACCAGAGTACGTCTATGAACAAACCACACGGAAACCACGCGTAATAATACAAGAGAAAGTGTCCTCCAGGGCCGGGCCCTTAGCCTCTAGGGGTACACCGCTTAAGATAGATCCAGGCTCAAAGATAAAAGAGTGAACAAGTCTGTATTAAAGCATGCAATAAAATTACAGGAACTCAAGTCTTCAACCGAACATAAAGATCATAGTCCTGATCTTCCTTAAAAGAAATTACACTCCCAAAAGATCCTCCCTGAAGCCAACAGTGCTACCCCTTTTATAGGGAAGATGGCGGAGATATCTAGGTACAGAAAATAGGCAAAATAGCGATCCCTCAGGATCTCAGATCCTGAGGGATTCGCAGAATCATTAATACTGCGTTACTTCTTTCTTTTTCTGTTTCGTGCTGGTATCTCCGCATCCTTTCTTGGGTTGATTCGTTGTGATCTGGTTCGTTTCTGGTCTTCCGTCAAAGGGACAGTAGTTAGCTCATCCTTGTCTTTACTTTTGGAATGGCCACCTCCCGTATTTCCTCCCTCCTGCACATAGAAATGACGACTATCAATGCTTTTCATTAATCTCTCGTGTTTCGTTATAAATTCTTATCATTATCTAGATTTCCCATGCAAAAGGCTTTTGATTTCTGATGAAAAGATACCAAAATGACCATCGAAACATACCTTCCTTGGTACTCCACACCAGGGTTGCCACTAAAGTTTTTTGCATATTAGAGAACTGAAATTACACCAATTTATACAATAAAAACCTAAAATACTATGTTTTTATACATTTCTGAGCAAGTGATTATGAAACTGGTACTAGAACTTTATTCAACCTCCTCATGTGCCTGCTGATCATTATTGGACATTTTGAAGAGCTTTTTTATGAAACCCTAGACCTAATGAAATTGAAACCCTAGAAATGACTCTTGTATTTAAAGACAAAAAGTGACTGTAGATGATCTTGATGAATGGAAATGGGCCAATAGGTAAAGGACATGAGGGAAAATGTACAACAAGCCACTACCGTTAGGTGATCCATGCTCCTAATGGAATGCAGCTGACTGAGCGAGACACCTAATATGCAATGCAACAAGAGAATTTAATCTCTGACGGAGGGATGAAGATACTGACACTAACATAGTCCATCTTCGACAGGGGATAACCTTCCTTTAAGGACACTTTTTTTAAATTTCTAAAATCGATACGAAGGTGAATCTCCTCGCTCTTCTTTCTCAGTGACACAATATTTGACATCCATTTCGAAAAATGAATAAGAACTATAATACCAGATTTATAAAACCTGTTTACCTCTTTTTCAGTGCATGGCAACAACTCAGGATTAATCCTCCTCAGCTTATAGCGGAATGGATTTTGATCAAGTTTTACTGGTATAGTGTGCTGAATGCTGTTCTTATCATACACCTTTAAATCTAAATAATCCCAAGAAAATACATTAGATAATTCTATCATCAAAGTAATATACTTATTTTTTATCTCGGGAGATAGAGATTTTGACAACTTAACCCTCTTGGGCTTATCTGTTGTACTAATGTTTACATCTTCAACACCTTTTTCTGTAGGGACCATGGTGGGCTTTCTAGCAACATCATCACAATGAAATATATCTTTAAAAGGTACAAGACCTCGTGGAATGTTATTGTCTTTAAACTCCCACACTTCAACCTCAGTTGCTTCAATTTCCTAATCATCTTCATCACATGTATCATCAATATGGGAATTTATAAATTCATCCTCCATCTGAAAAAAATTATTAATCTGTTTTTCATCCCAAAACACCTACCAATATCTCAAATTGTCAGGGACAGTTGGGCGATGCTTAACATGAATTGAATACTTCTTACAAACAATTCCTCTAGCCCAATAATGGGTCTAGCCACAACTGATACATTCTATGGAAGATTTCCTTAACTTAGGACCAATTAATAGGGCCTACCTCTTAGTACGCTTATCCTGTTTGGTGATGACCTTGCTTGCTCGCTCCAGCTATCTCCCGTTTCCTTCTTCAAACACCTGAAACAAGTAAACAACAGAAAACAAAAACTGTGATAATAGACAAATTGTAATTCAACCTACTTAACAAGTCAAGCAACATTAAGCCATAAACATGTAAGATGATACATTATGTAGGAAATTAATCGATAGTTGCATATATATTAAATCAAGAAGAGATTACGACCATTATCTTGACGTTGTCATTCTCCTCCGACAAAACCAGGTTCCCACACACTTCCATTAGCATTCCATGATGGCCTCCACAATGATAATTTTAAGGCTATTCCCTTTAGTCTTCACACTAAACCAAATTCACACTTCTCCCTCACACACAACTAGAGAGCTACAACTATGAATAACTTGTTGATTACTCTTCAACTAGAGCCTAATTAGAACTAGCACACCAACACTAACACTTCAACAATAGCTTGTGCTTAGGAAAAAGGGAGGTTTATATAGCATGAATGGATGGGAGATGGTTCCTCTTCTCATGTGATATGGTTCCTTTTCTCATGGGAGAAGGTCTTATCTCTTGAGGTAGGTCCATCCTTATAGGGGAAAGGAGCCCAAATTGACATCCTCGACTCCATCTGGCCTACCCATTTACCACACTTCTGTTACGAAGCTTCTAGAGCTGGATGCTTCGGCTTCTTATTTAAAAACTTTCCAAAAGAGGATTGGTGTAACTGAAACAAAGCTCAGTCGCTTTGGTCGGTGCTAGGGACATTGTTAATCCCTGCATATTGGTGCGAGGAGGACAAAGGTCATTAGCGCTGGTCTTGTAAACTAGGAAAAACAAAATATTTTTGGGAAATGGTGCAAAAGGGAATTGTTCTGATCATGAAAAGGGACACAATGGGAGTTTCTTCATGAAGGGAAAGCATGTAGGGTTCACTATAGAGGTCCTCCGGGATCAAGGAATGGGGAGTACAAGGACAATGACAAAATGTTGTGTAACAGATTCTCCCTAAAGTGTGAAGGTCGAACTAGAGTGAGGGATGAAATGCTTTATGAATCAGTGCAGGGAACCATAGTCTGTCATCAAAAAACCTGCAAGAAAGTACAGATAAATATACATAACTCAAAAATCTGTCAAATGATACATGAATCATGTCATTGACGCTGCCATCTAGAGAATGATCATGTAAATGGATCCAGGTATGGGCGCAACCATCCGATAAATAAGATCATATCAAACCAAGGTATGGTCGCATGCATCCACTAATGAGAAGGATACCATATGATAACTCATGATATGGTTGCATCCATCCATCTAAAAGAGACATGTATATCAACATAATCATGTCATGACACTTTGTAACCTAGACTTTTAATCTGAGCCCAACTTCTTGTGCTCCAACACGACCCGATCAAAGTACAAATTCTAACATGTGAATGGATGTGTTGATGTCGAACATGCTAGAAAACTGCTTGATTACCAGCCAATGATGTGAACCGTTAACAAGCATGAGAGAAACCACCAATAATGACAATGGTCCTCAAGGTACTAGAAGCACAATCCATGGAATGTGAGTAGAGGAACTAAAGTCAAACACGCGTGAAATCACTTGATCAAAAGCCAATGATGTGAACTTGTCATCGAGTGCAAAGAGCTTTCCATTAGGGCATGCAAGCTCTAATGTACAGGAAGGGAGTCTCTCGGTCAACTTTTGGGATAATGAGCTGAAGTTGACAGGAAGCAACCGTGTCGAAGGAGGACCATAATGTATCCCACATCATCGACATGAGACAAAGGGATGCAAAATGATTTTGGATGATACAGAGAATTAGGGGTAAGTGTAACTGCAGAAGGACAACTCTTGAACATATAGGCAACACGACTGGAAGTTTGGTAGCTTTTGAATCCATAGGATCGGTGGTCATGATGATGCGGCAGAGATCAAATGGAAGGAAAAAATAAACGGCCCAACCTAGGGAGGTCAACGATACAAAGGAAGATATCCCATCCCGACACGAAGCAGAAAGTGTCATGTTCAAGAGTGAGTTGCCGACACAACTAATTAGATTTCCAAATTTTCCCCCACCATTCCTGGCATGTACCCCAATTATTTTTTAATCGCAAGCTTGAAGGGGATAACATATGCTTGCACTGTAAGTTCATCCTTTGGACAAATCCAACCTAGTAAGTTTAACAAGCCTTAGGAAGGAGAAGCTCATGTTCTTCATGGTGACGAATCTGATGTCGTTTGATATTTTAATGTCCGACAAAGGTGTAACTCGGTATCTTTTTTATTTTTAAAGAGTTTGAAAAAGACATAGAAAAGAAAACTCCACATGGTCCCTTTTCATACATTTCTGTCTCTCATGCCCGAAAAGGTAGAAAATAATACTTGAGAGAACCGCTTAACCATTTCAGTCAAGGAGTACCTTTTTCATAAATAGTGCATCCCAGCCCGGAAAAGGGGTAAAATTATATTGGGCACACAATGTTTCACATTCTTTAACGAGTTTGAAATGACAAGGGCTTGGCTATCTTTTCATTTTTAAAGGGTCGGAAAAGAGCTTGAAAGAAAACCCCCCACTTTATTCTCTTTTACAAGTCAAAAGGGAAAAATACTTGGCAATATTTTCATGAGTTTTACTAGTCGAGAAAAGAGTTAAAACATGACTTGGCATCATCATCGAACATCCATCACCTATCTCTGTGCAAAATGGTAAAGTCCATTATCCAATTCTTGAGGTAAAATAGGTCAAAACATTTCCAGAACCTAATATTTAATGAAAAAACTGAATAAAAGGGAGGAAAAGTAAATATTTTCCACTATTTACCAGTTTATCTTGTTGTGAAAAAAATTTCACCCACTTTTGCCCTAATTTTTCCGAAGTAGATTGCGGGAAATCCAGGAGGTCATTCGCCAAGCCACCAGTGGCAGGTAAGAGCCAAATCCTTAAGCTCCATTTCCATAACATTTATTCCTATTTTCATCCTTTTTTTAGATTTTTGAGGGAGTTTTTGTCAAAAAATAATTGCCCTCGTTTGGCGCAAGTTCCAGGCACAGAATCACACCGACCGAGGGTGATTAAAACGTCCTATCGCACTGTCAGTGCAACTATTTTTAAAATAGGCGTGTCGATGCCGTGAATAGGAAAAAAATAAATTTCCCTTCAAAGCCATTGTTGGAATCCAAATTTCATTGGCCAAAAATGATCATTGAATTAAATATATGGTTTTTGCATGAAAGAATCATCGAAATGGTAGACTAGAAAGAATGTGAGCACAAAGATGTGGACACCCAGGCACTAAATGATCCAAATTTCTTGAGTGCTTTGAGGAACTGTGGGCTCCTCAAGTTGTTTCTCACACCAGGGATGCGAGCACAACCTAAGCTACTTCAATACTTGATATTGTCTGGGACATAAATCGGGAAATATTCATCATTGGTGACAAGGAGCTGGAGTTAGAAACTTCAGATATATATTTCATTACATGATTGTCTCAAACAGGGTAACCAGTCAACCTATATGGGTCACGACCGATTGGGGCAAGCATATCCATGCTTCTAGTAGAACATTTCCCTGAAGACCTCAAATCCAAGAGCAAAAATATTGAGATTGCCACCATGCGAGATCTAACACTAAGAGTGCTACTGTTGACTATCAATAGAGTGGCGTGGTCCAAGGTAGTGCACGAGACAAACAAGTCAAAATTTCTATATGCCATCAACTGTACAACACCGAAAATCTTCAATTGGGCGAAAGCCATGGAGATCAACATAAAACGCCAGCTGACAAAAGCTAAGGTGGGGAATCTGAAGAAATTTTGCTTCGAATCCATACTAGTGACCTTTTCCTTGGAACGGGTGATGCTTTGCCAGTACCAGCTGATTGAGGTAGAACCTTTGTTTCTGGGAAAACTAGTGTCTTTTCGAGTGACTAGCCCTCTAGGTTTGGAAGCTACCCTAGAAACAATAGTTTAAATCAATTCAATGATTTCTTCTATGTGTAATGGATAAGAGAAAGATAATGGGACCAACCTGGAACTTTCGCTTAATCCTTTGCTTGATCTCTGTCCCCTTTGACAGAGCTTGCAACTCCTTCTTGTACTTATCCCGCTTAGAGAGTACCTGTAGAAACACAGTAACAAAGAACCGTCAAAGCATCTTGATCTTATTACAACATACACATTACATAATCAAATATATAATGAACATATAATAGCATTCACAACTGATAACATTCACAATTGCACAATCATATGGAAGAAAACTTGAAGAACTTTATTAAATAGAAGGGAGAATTACAACCTAGTTGTCTAATCTAGCATCATCCTCCCAACTTCAAGCCCTCTTCACCTCATGAAATAGCAAGATCACACCAACAATACAATGCTCTTTCCTCAATTACAAACTATCAGAACTTCCTTGCAATTCACAACATTCTAGCCTCTGGATCTCTTAGATGAGGGATCCATTTATAGAAGTGTGAAAGGGTGTGAGTCATCTTTGGGGTTTTGATTAGTGTCATTGCACTTGTTATATTTGGTTCCACAAGGGAAGAGATAATTGAAGTTTAGATCCCTTAGTCATCCTTGGGAAAATTCAGAGAGGCAAGTGGCAGAGGGGAAGTTTCTAGAAGATTCTATGAGCATCCACTTAGCAAATTGTCCCAAAAATTTGTCCATCATCACCCATCACACCCTGTAGAAGGCCTAAATAGTATGAATCGCACCTGAGCAGTGTATCACTCAGTATGCATCACACCTAGCGAGTGTAGTAGTCAGTATGGTTCAGTTTAGACCAATTCTGGATGGTTTTTCAGGTGGAACTTTTGGGGAATGATGTAATCAGATGACTAAGCTCTTTTAGGGTATGAAACAACTCTTTTGGGGGCTGATGATCCCTAGTTTATCTACATATAAGTTTGGGGTTGATGTGCCCAAATATGTCTATAATAGTTGCCCCCTAAAGCATGAAGTCATAAATCTTGATGTCGGGTGAAATGCTTTATCATGAGGATCCGAGGTTTCGAACTAGAAGGTGACCTATATAAGATACAATACAA
This sequence comes from Pinus tabuliformis, assembly GCA_031772625.1. NCBI lineage: Eukaryota > Viridiplantae > Streptophyta > Pinopsida > Pinales > Pinaceae > Pinus > Pinus tabuliformis. Next base: position 61,283,370 of record CM062819.1, on the reverse strand, counting down.
TACATCATCATAATATAATTTTCATGATCTAGCTGAGGCGGGCATTCCCATGCTCAACTTTATAAATTCATTTCATGTACATAGATCAGATAGTCGTTAGCAGATGCAGACTGATGCTTCTTCAGATGTAGAGTCATCGTCCTTGGTTCGGATTACCATCTGTGCAGCGTCTTTGTACATTTGATGTTTTTATATCCCTGAATATATCGCAGCCCAGATGGATGAAACTAGATCTGGGGTCTTCAAACTCGTTCAATCTTCGCCCGATGTACAAGATGATCCATGTGAAAAGATGTTCTGAAGTTGAACATGGAAAGACATCACCTGATTACCAACCAATGATGTAAGCTATTAACAGACGTGAGAGGAATCACCGATAATGATAATGACCCTCAAGGTACTACAGTACAATTCACGTGGTGTGAATATATGATCCGATGTTGAACACCATGCAAAATGTTTTGGTCGAAGGCCATTGCTATCAACTTGTCGCCAGAAGTGAGAAACTTGCCATTGAGGCATGCAAGCTTCAAAGCACTGGAAGGGGTGTTTCTATGTCAACTTCTTAGATAATGTGCTGATGTTGACAAGAAGTGACTCATCATAGGAGGGCCTTGATGTATCCCACATCTACAACATGAAACAAAGAAAATGATTTTCTGGAGGTGAAAACAATCTGACGACACAAGGTTCAGGAATGGCAGTCATGAAAATTGAAGGTTGAAGGTATTGCAGTGGATGAGGCATTAACTGGATTGTGGTTTCTAAACTGAATGACTTCTCTTGAACATGTCAGTGACACTAAGATGGATTGGTAGCATTAACCCCAAAAGATGGATGGTGCGAAATACTAATGGTGAGATGACTGGTGAACGGAATAACCCAAACCGACTCAATAATGGTGATGGAGTGAAAGTGTCATGTTCAAGAGCGACCTGCTACCCTAAAGTTTTCAAGTTTTCTTCCCTTTTTCCCTAGTCATTGCTGACCAGTACCTCTTTATTTTTTTCAAGCTTGAGGACAATAGCAAATGCTTGTTCTATAATTTGCCCTTCAAGAAAACCTGTCGCTATGTTTTAACAAGTCTAGCGACAGTGAAACTCGTTCTTGTCTAGAATGGACAAGTTTGTCGCTATTGTTTTAACAAGTTTAACGACAATGATAACTTACTCCTTTTCATGTTTAGAGAGTTTGAAAAGGGACAAAAAGAAAACTCTAGAAGTTCTTTTTCGTAGAATAATCCCTTAGGTCCGAAAAATGATAAAATAATATGAAAGGGATGACTTTTCTGATCACTTTAACGCGCTAAAAAAGACAAGCACTTGAACTTTTACATAAGATAATCCCTCGGGTCCAAAAAATATTAAAATATGCAGGAGGGATGACACTTCCGATCACTTTAATGAGCTCAAAAGGTCAATTGCTCGACAATATTTTCATATTTAACGAGTCTGAAAAGGGTTTAAAGGAGACTCGGTTTTGAGGAACGAGTGGTGTCTAGGATAGAAAATGGTTCCGGGTAAGCTTGGAACTTCTCAAAACATGGTGATTTCTGTGAAGAGGCTAGCTAATAAGACCACTCGTCACAACTGTTCCTCAAAAAAGGGTAAACAACCAAGTGGAAGCATATGATTGGCCAAAATAATGGAGGTGATGAGAGGTACATGACCAAGGCTCAAAAGGCTGATAGCATGGCGATCACAAAGGTTAATTACCCGAAGGTGGGTTCATTTTTTAACGAGCTTGGACCATGGGGGAACTATGCTCAGTTTTAGTTTCATTTTTACACAAGCTAGAAATGACAAAACTAAAAAGCTAGAAATGACAAAATTAAAAATAAAAATGAAAATTGAAAAAGGAAATTAAAAGTTTGCATGCCCCCAGCATGATGAAAGGGAGAGTCTCTAGTAGCCATATGGAATCTTACTGAGGTTAGGTAGGTTGGTTTCGTCCATAAGACAAAACACTTCCTTGGCTTCATCCACATAATAGACAAAGGTGAATGGTGTGTCAAACCAATCACATAACCTGTAGGGAAACTTATATTTTCAACTAGGTTCGTACACAGAATAGACAAGGCTGCATGCCCCCTAAGATTCGTTACATTCACCAGACTACTCATGGTGATCAGGTGGATGGAATGAAGGTTCAAGAGATACAACTCATGTAAAAGGACCATTTAGGAATGATGATTGACTTGGAGCTATACTTGAACCGGGAAATGAAATATGGTCAACGGTAACAATTTTCCCTTCATGCAGGAAACATATCACTCCAAAGAGTGTTGAAACAATAGCCTCCATGTTATAAAAATAGTCACATCCAAGGAGTAGATTGTAATCTAACGGTCCTGGGACTACCATCACGTTCAGATGAACGGTTTTCCCTCCCAAAGTGATCAGTAACTTAGGAAGGATCCCTAACGGTCGACTGGTTTCTTTGTTAAAGCCTAACAGATTCTGTGTAACAAGCATAAGCGATGGCAAACCAAGCACTTTCCAAGCAATTGAGGAAAGGATACTCACTGACGCCCCTTCATCTAGAATAGTGCTAGACACAATCATTTTATGACCTTGTACTATGATTCGGAAAGGTACATGATAAGGAAGGCGGGATCTTACTAGTCAATTCCAATCAAAGGAAGCGACTAGACTACCTGGAGGGGGTACCGAGTAAATGGGTGAATTAACCTCTTGAGTTACGATAATGGGTGGATTTCCCCCACATTCATCAAACTCTGAAGTAACAAAAAGAATTTGAATGGTATCGTTATCACTTTCTGTTGGAAATAATACTGAGAAGGGGGGGGGGTGAATCAGTATTATCAAGTCAATTATTCCCTTTTTCAAATCCAGATCATATGCGCTACTTCAGTTAGTGAAAATCACGTATATATGCAACTATGTAGAAGGAAACCCGCGTATTGTTGGAAATAATACTGAGAGGGGGGGGTGAATCAGTATTATCAGATCAATCAAACTTTTCAATTTCATACTCAGAAACATATACGCTACTTCAATTAAGTGAACCCGCGTGTACACGCTACTGTGTCTAATGAAACTCGCGTATATCCAGAGATCTTATAATTCAGTTAGCTTAATCTTCAGTAAATGCATCAGATCATTATTAAGCATATTAACAGTAAACAGGTGCAGAATAACAGAACAGAACATCACACAAGAGCCACACACATGAACACAAAGATATAAGGTGGAAACCCAATGTGGGTGAAAACCACCTGCTGCAAGTCATCTCAATCTTCTTCTTAATAAGAATATCCTTTTACAATATTTGTACTGGTGCAGTCTTATACCAGTACGGGAGCTACAACCCCCTTTGCTCTTGTACTAGCCGATCCATTTACTAGTACGCAGGCTGCTACCTGCTACAATGCTCCAAAGATCTCCTTTAGCTTTTGTACTAGCTTAGATACTAGTACGTAGGCGCTTGCCTACAATCTTCTCACCTCCAGGTACCACGTTTCATCAATTTTCAGACTGGATACACTGAAGCACAACACATAATCTGTAAGGCCACTTTTCATCCAATTTTCATACTGGACCCATAACTATCATTGAAGCTCAAAACAATCATCAAACTCTGAATCACTGAAACCCTGTTAACAACAGTCATCAGAACACAGAGCAGACACAGAACTCTGTAATAACCATCAGATCCATCTGCAACTTCAAATATCAAGCTTTACAATGTATACGCTACTTCGATGAATCAAACCCGCGTGTATACGCGCTTTTACCAAAGACAACCTGCGTATAGATCTAAAAATAATTTCTCATAACTTGCAGCTGTACCAGACATCAGTCATACTCATAATACTTATAGAACTATACATGCGTCAGTATGTAGATCTAGAATAAGCATCATAAAGATAGTTCATTTCAAACCATTTGATCCCGATCTCTCCTTAGATCTAGTTCTCCATCAACCGGTGAGATCTCTCCTTAGCTCAGATTAAGTAATGCATCATCAACCCATAACCCTGCATACTGGATCTAATGCTTCATCAGATATTCAAGACATTTCAGATACTCTTGCCTAATGATTTCCTTCTCCTTATATAGCCTTAGGCCTTGCTCAATACCAAGAGCCAAAACCATAGTAACACAATACCATCAACTTCAAAACTAGGGATCGACACGCCCGTCGAGACACAATGGTCCGAAACCATAGGCACAACTTCCAAGGACTAACCGCCATGGACCAAAGGTACTTTTCCACATACACGCGCTTTTGCTGAATCCAACCTGCGTGTACACGTGACTTGGGCTTAACGAACCTGCGTGTATGAAATTTCTCTTCTTCTTATAGTCTGATCATCAATTCCTTGCTGTTGACCTTCTGTACTATGATTTTTCATCAGTGAGGTTTGCCATCAAGGACAACACTTATCTCATAATGCCAACAATCTCCCCCTTTGGACTTGATGGCAAAGCTAACTTGTCATACTTAGAATTAGCATCTGATTCCTTTGAGCTGTCCTCCATCAGTCACATCTGATATGTCTTCTGAAGATTCATCATCTGATTCCTTTGAGCTATCCTCCATCAGTCACATCTGATATCTCGTCTGAAGATTCATCCAGTTATACATAAGTGAGATATTCTTCCATCAGTCACATCTGATATCTCTTCTGAAGATTCATCATCTGATTCCTTTGAGCTATCCTCCATCAGTTACATCTGATATCTCGTTTGAAGATTCATCCAGTTATACATAAGTGAGATATTCTTCTATGAGAGGGTTGCCATCAAGTACAACACATGTATCATAATGCCAACAATCTCCCCCTTTGGACTTGATGGCAACAACACCAAATCACTCTCCCCCTTTGACATCAAGGGCAAAGGGTGGACCAAGATATTCTCTTCCTTTGCTGAATCATTCCACTGTCCATACTCCCCCTGAGTACCTGCTGAAATCTCTGAATAATCTCCCCCTTTGTATATGCCAAGGTGTACCAATCTATCAATGCCAAGTCTCTGTACTGCTGAAGTGTGTTGTTCATGCTCTTCCTGACTGTAGGCAAGATCTGCAAAAGATGTTCTTTAAGAAGAACATGACTCTCTACATCATAAAGGACCTTCCTATCACCAAAGACTCATACATACATCCATCTCTCAACTAAGTGAGGATATACAAAAATTGAGTCATCCACCCAACCAAGTGGGGATACATCAAAAGTTTACATATGACAACCAATCACATTGCATCAATCATCCCAGGCATAGTGGGGAAACCAAAATAGGTCGTTACATGACCTTGACACCATAAAAGAGATACCACAAAAGAGATATATGACATATAGACGAAATAACTAGACCAAGACTTATGAAAATCACCAGCAGCATCTGATAATCACCATTCAGATCAGCAACCAAGAGATCCTTCTGTTCTCCTTTCGCCTTTGTTCCTCCTGAAATCAACACCAAATGTGAACTAGAACCAAAAGCTTTAAGATAATGCCAACAATGCATCATTGGAAGATTATCTGCTCCCCCTGAACCTGTGCCAGATGATCTCTGTCAGACCTATATCAGACTTTCTGCAACCAACATCTGTCCCTGCTGATTTCCTTCAAATCTCCATATACGCGTCTGTATACACATAAACGAGCGTATATACGCAGATATCCCTTACGCAACACGCGTACACCATATACGCGACTATCCCCTTGTAAAACGGCGTATGCACGCGGATATCCTTCAAACAAAACGCGTACACAAATTTCCATATCAGCAACCTGTAAATGTCCTGTAGAGAATAGGTCATCAACCTATAACAAGGTATGTCTGCATCAATTCATCCCTTTGAACAGAATTCAGAGTCATTCACATTGTATCATGTGTGAAACCACCATAGCCATTTCATCAAGCTCTACATGATCCAAGTATCATTACTTGGGAGCATCTGCATCAATTAACATATGTAAGTATAAACCTATCATCATATAGTCATGTGACATGAATCAACACTATGTATCTTGAGCTCAAACTCTTTTGACAAAGCTTCTTGATATCATCATCAGCAACAATCTTTATCCACATGAGTGCCTGCGTCATAACTGTATGATCTTTATGCATATGACAACAGCAGTATATAAGTGACTCATCATCAAGTGAGGAAGATGTGTATTCAAGCTTTGTACTTCTCCTTGTCCTTATGAAGATCACCATGTAAGCACCATATATGCATCATCAAGGAATCAACCATAAATCTGATCTGATCATCAACTATGTAACCCCAAGAATCATATGTGATTTTATCATAGACAACTCACAACCACATCATAGCAAGATATATCATTTAGCCATATAAGAATCATCACCAAGGACTATTAACCATAATGCCAACAATGATTTATTAAAGGCATATGCTCCCCCTCAACCTGTGCCATCTGTTAGATCTGATCATGCATATATCAGCAATAAGCATCAAGACATCATCATCATCATCAAGTTAGGATCAAAACACTTCTAGACATCTTACAAGTATCAAAACATTTTTACACATCCTCAGCAGACTGTAACTATTAACCAATAGAGCAAATAATGGACTGAATCATATCAGATCCCTTTTCTGAGCCTGTCCCCACTGCTTTTCCTCAGACTGACATATACGCGACTTTGCAGTGTCTAACTCGCGTATATACGCGACTTCCCTTTAAGGAACTTGCGTATGAGATTCAGGACACTGAAGTTTTACACCTTCAGCTCCCCCTGAGTCTGATATGTCTGTGCTGTGCTGTGTCTCAGTACATTGTGCTGACTGTACTTCCTTCTTCCTCCATATCTTCAAGTGTGATGAGGTTTTCTCCTTTTGGTGTGATGTCCATCCTTTGTTCCTGCATTCCTTTGCTATATGTCCAGGTTTGTTACATGTATAACATCTTACATGTTTCATATTCCTCCTGTAGCAATCAGCAGCTTTGTGACCATACATATTGCAAGCAAAGCAATATCCATTAAAGTACCTTGATTGAGGTGACCTGTCCGCATAATAGTCTTGAACTCTTCTTCTTCTACATCTAGCTGCAACATGTCCAAGATTATGACATACATAACATTCAACATTATTCATAGGAGGAGTAAAAGATTTTCTTTGAGGAGTCTCTTTCCTTGATTGTTCATGGGGTTGACCTTTCATCTCCTTGTTGATCATTTTAGATTTCTCTTTAGAGTTCCTTGCCTCACCTTGTGAACTAGATTCACCTTCAACAGATTCATGAAAACCAAGACCAGTCTTGATAGCAGGAGACCTTTGACTACTAAGAATATCATCCAAGGCTTTAGTACTATCTTGAAATCTCAAAAGTTTATCCTTTTCTTCTAATTTACCTTTCAAGATATTTACCTCAACTTGAAGTTGTTCCTCCTTTTCTAGACATTGCTTCTTCATGTCTTCTCCATCTTTCCTTCCTTCTTCCAACTGATGCCTTAATGTGAGAATCTCCTTTTCTTGTTCTTCATTCAGATCCTGCTGCATTTGACGAACTCGGAAGACACATTCTAGTTGAGATTTTAAGCTGGTGACTTTGTTTTCTTGTTTTGCAATAGCTTGGAGTAGATCTGTATTCTGCTTCTTTGATTCTTCAAGATCTCCTTTTAGTGAGGGGATTGTAGCTTCAAGATTTTCATAGTAGCTGGATCTATCTTTGAGTTTCTTGATGGTTGTGCTTCTTTCGTTGACTTCTTTTCTTAATGATGTCACTTCATGCTGCAATTTTTGACATTGGTCTTCCTTGTCCTTGAGTAGCTTTCTTACCTTGTTTCCTTCTTCTAGTTGGGCCTTTAGTTTGGTAACTTCTTCTTTGAAAGCACATTCCCTTTTGTTCAATAGATCTTGTTGATCTTTAACTTTGTCTGCAAGCCTTCTAAATACTGCCTCTATTTGACACTTTTCTTGCTCACCCATAAAAGCATGTTCAGTAGTTTCACTATCACTTCCATCACTTTCACAAGGAAATATAGCAGGAACATCAGAGGATAATACATTCATACCTGATAATGATTCTGAATCTAATTCTGAATCTGATTCTGAATCTGAAGAACTTCTTATACCTAATCCCCAATCGACTCTCCCACTGTCATAGATCTTCTGAGATGTCTTCTTCTTCTTATGAGCTTTCTTCTTAAGCTTCTTTCCCATTGTTCCACGGATCTCCTTCAAGCGATCAAGCTTCTACCAAAGGACCTGCTCCGATACCAATTGTTGGAAATAATACTGAGAGGGGGGGTGAATCAGTATTATCAGATCAATCAAACTTTTCAATTTCATACTCAGAAACATATACGCTACTTCAATTAAGTGAACCCGCGTGTACACGCTACTGTGTCTAATGAAACTCGCGTATATCCAGAGATCTTATAATTCAGTTAGCTTAATCTTCAGTAAATGCATCAGATCATTATTAAGCATATTAACAGTAAACAGGTGCAGAATAACAGAACAGAACATCACACAAGAGCCACACACATGAACACAAAGATATAAGGTGGAAACCCAATGTGGGTGAAAACCACCTGCTGCAAGTCATCTCAATCTTCTTCTTAATAAGAATATCCTTTTACAATATTTGTACTGGTGCAGTCTTATACCAGTACGGGAGCTACAACCCCCTTTGCTCTTGTACTAGCCGATCCATTTACTAGTACGCAGGCTGCTACCTGCTACAATGCTCCAAAGATCTCCTTTAGCTTTTGTACTAGCTTAGATACTAGTACGTAGGCGCTTGCCTACAATCTTCTCACCTCCAGGTACCACGTTTCATCAATTTTCAGACTGGATACACTGAAGCACAACACATAATCTGTAAGGCCACTTTTCATCCAATTTTCATACTGGACCCATAACTATCATTGAAGCTCAAAACAATCATCAAACTCTGAATCACTGAAACCCTGTTAACAACAGTCATCAGAACACAGAGCAGACACAGAACTCTGTAATAACCATCAGATCCATCTGCAACTTCAAATATCAAGCTTTACAATGTATACGCTACTTCGATGAATCAAACCCGCGTGTATACGCGCTTTTACCAAAGACAACCTGCGTACAGATCTAAAAATAATTTCTCATAACTTGCAGCTGTACCAGACATCAGTCATACTCATAATACTTATAGAACTATACATGCGTCAGTATGTAGATCTAGAATAAGCATCATAAAGATAGTTCATTTCAAACCATTTGAACCTGATCTCTCCTTAGATCTAGTTCTCCATCAACCGGTGAGATCTCTCCTTAGCTCAGATTAAGTAATGCATCATCAACCCATAACCCTGCATACTGGATCTAATGCTTCATCAGATATTCAAGACATTTCAGATACTCTTGCCTAATGATTTCCTTCTCCTTATATAGCCTTAGGCCTTGCTCAATACCAAGAGCCAAAACCATAGTAACACAATACCATCAACTTCAAAACTAGGGATCGACACGCCCGTCGAGACACAATGGTCCGAAACCATAGGCACAACTTCCAAGGACTAACCGCCATGGACCAAAGGTACTTTTCCACATACACGCGCTTTTGCTGAATCCAACCTGCGTGTACACGCGACTTGGGCTTAACGAACCTGCGTGTATGAAATTTCTCTTCTTCTTATAGTCTGATCATCAATTCCTTGCTGTTGACCTTCTGTACTATGATTTTTCATCAGTGAGGTTTGCCATCAAGGACAACACTTATCTCATAATGCCAACACGTATACCATGCAAAATTATAATTAACTTTATCTTACAGATGTTGATTATTAATCTGTGTATCAGAATCAAATAAATAGTAACCAACAACAGTAAAATAGAGAAGAAGACAATCACACACAAGAACACAAGATATAAGGTGGAAACCCAATGTGGGTGAAAACCACCTACTGCAATTCGTCTCTATCTTCCTTTTAATTAGAAACTTCTTTTTATAATGATTCTGTACTGGTGCAGTCCTTTATCAGTACACAGGCTGCAACCTGTTGAGAGAAACAACCCTCTCTCGTTCTCCAGCTTCTCCTGGAAGGGAGCTACAACCCCCTTAGCTCTTGCACTAGCCAAGATACTAGTACATAGGTGCTGACCTACAGAAGGCTACAACCTTCTCTTTCTTCTAGGGACCACGTTTCATAAATTTTCAGACTGGATCCATGAACATCAAACAATCATCAAGAATTTCTGCATCAATCAATCTCCTTTTCACTAATTAGAACTTAATCAAGTAGACACTTCTCTGACAGCTGTACCCAAAACATAGTAACAGTAACCACACACCAAATTCTTAACCCAGAACACTGCAACAATAAACAGAAGCTGCTAGAACACAACACAAGAGATATACGCTACTTCAATAATCAGAAACCTGCGTGCATACGCTTCTGTGTTTGGACCAACCTGTGTATACGCTATTTTACTCAAAGAACCAGCGTGTATACGCACCTTCACTTCACTGAACCTGTGTACAGATCTATAAAGGATAATTCACTCTTTCAAATATTCAGACATTAATTAACCCAGATTACCAGATTTATAGATCAATCATGCGCCACATTTAACGGATCAAAATCATACAAAGATACTATTATTAAAGCCTTAAGATTATGACCCATCAATAGAACTTGTCCTTCTCTTTGCGCTAAGGTTCCTCCTTCATTCAGATCCAAATCTGCACCATAACCCAATCAATATTTCAGATCTAGCACTTTATCAGATATTCAATAATTCAGATCGTCCTTCACCAAATGATCTCCTTCCTCTTTTATAGTCTTAGGCCTTCCACAATACCACAGTCCAAAACTATAACAAAACAATACCATGGACCCAATACTTGGGATCAACACTCTTGACGAGATATCATGGCCCAAAACCATAGGTTCAATTACCAAGGACTAAATACCACGGACCAAAAGTAAGTTCTCCAACAAGCACGCGCTTTTCCTTGCGTGAAAGTGCGTGTATACGCATACGTGCCTTTGCAACGTCTAACCCGTGTGTATACGTGGCTTCATCTAGGTGAACCTGTGTATATGTCTTTTCCTTCATTCTGAAAGCCTAAACTGAGATCTGTCACTAGAGAGAGTTGCCATCAAGTACAACACCTGTGCCATAATGCCAACAATCTCCCCCTTTGGACTTGATGGAAACCCCAAGATCCTCAAAGTCATTCTCCCCATTTGACATCAAGGGCAAAGGTTTGTGCTCCCCCTAAGTACATGCTGAAATCTCTGCTCTGCTGTACTGACCATGCTCCCCCTGACTGTAGGCGAGATCTGTAAAAATATGTTCTTCAAGAAGAACCATGACTTATACATCATAAAAGACCTTCCTATCACCAAAAGACTCTATACATACATCCGTCACCCAACCAAGTGGGGATACATCAGAAATTTACATATGAAAACCAAGTGCATTACATCATTCATCCCAGGCATAGTGGGGAAACCAAAATAGGCCGTTACATGACCTTGACACCATAAAAGAGATACATGACATAGAGACGAAATATCTAGAGCAAGACTTATGAAAGTCATCAATAACTGGTATCAACAGCATCTGTCAATCACTATTCAGATCAACAACCATGTTTTCCTTCTATTCTTCCTCTGCATTTGTTCCACCTGAAACCCACAACAGCTGTGAACTTGAACCAAAAGCTTCTAAGATAATGCCAACAATGCATTATTAGAAGTTTATCTGCTCCCCCTGAACCTGTGCCAGATAGTCTTTGTCAGACCCATATCAGACTATCTTCAACCAGAGCCTGCCCCTACTGATATCCATCAAGCCTCCATATACGTGACTGCATCTGTATAAACCGGTGTATGTACGTGGATCCTCTTCAGCCAACACACGTACAACCACTTTGCTCTGAAATAGACTAGTTTCAACAGCAGGATGAAGCATCAACTACTCCCAGCTTCTGTTTGAGGTATTCAAATGTCTCCCTGGGCAGTGGTTTGGTGAGAATATCAGCAACTTGTTCCTTAGAGGGAACGTACTCCAATTTGACCTTTTGTTCCAATACTTGTTATCGAAGAAAATGATACTTGATCTGTATGTGCTTAGTATTTGAATGCAAGACAGGATTCTTTGAGATACTGATAGCACTTGTATTATCACATAAGATGGAGATAGGAGGAGTACAAGTGATTTGAAAATCCTGCAAAGTTTGCATCCAAAGGAGTTCAGTGCAACAAGATGCGGTAGCCACATATTCTGCTTCAGCTGTAGATAAGGCAATCAAACTTTGTTTCTTGCTGAACCAAGATACTAATCTGGAACCCATAAAGAATGCACCACCACTAGTTCTTTTCCTGTCATCCACGCTTCCAGCCCAATCTGCATCTGTATAAGCATGAAGAGTGATATCTGTATCTCTTGGATACCACAGGCCATAGTTTTGAGTTCCTTGAAGATACTTGAAAATTCTCTTTACTACCTGAAGATGGGTTTCCTTAGTATTTGCCTGAAATCTTCCAACTATTCCCACTGCATGCATGATGTCTCGTCGGGTACCTGTTAAATAAAGTAGACTTCCAATCATGGATCTATAGGTTGGTTGATGCACTACTATTGATTCATCATTTGCACTGAGGTTGTATCCTGTAACCATAGGGGTACATACTGGTTTCGAATCTTCCATGCCATATTTCTTCAAGATCTGCTTGAGATACTTGGTTTGAGACAAAAAGATACCGCCTTCATTTTGTTGGATTTGTAGACCAAGAAAATATGTCAGCTCTCCAAGTAATGACATTTCGAATTCTTTCTGCATCACCAAGGCAAAGTTTTGACTCATAGCTTCTTCATTGCTGCCAAAGATAATATCATCTACATACACAACAAGTATTAGCAATTTTTCATTTTCAATTTTTATATAAAGATTGCTATCTTCTGATCCTTTTGAAAAACCTTGTTGATGAAGATATTTGTCCAGATGATAATACCAAGCCCTTGGAGCTTGTTTACGACCATAGAGAGCCTTCTTGAGTCTACATACAAGTTTTGGATCATTTCCAAGGATGAATCCATTTGGTTGCTCAATATACACTTCTTCTTCTAAATCTCCATTCAGAAAAGCTGATTTCACATCCATTTGAAATACTTTGAACTTCTGAAAGCTTGAGAGAGCAAGGAACATTCTGATGGCCTCAAGTCTAGCAACGGGAGCAAAAGTTTCTTCAAATTCTATTCCTTCTTGTTGAGCATACCCTTTACAAACAAGTTTGGCCTTGTTTCTAATCACTTCCCCATTTTCATTCAACTTGTTTTTGAAGATCCATTTTGTCCCTATGACATTCTTATCTTTTGGTCTAGGAACCAACTCCCAAGTGTTATTATTTTCAATCTGCTCAAGTTCTTCATCCATTGCCTTGAACCAGCATTCATCTTTGCATGCCTCTTTTACATTTTGTGGTTCAGTGGAGGAGAGCAATGCCAAATAGCTTGAGGCTTCTGCAATTGTTCTTCTTGTTTGTATACCTACCTCTTTCTGCCCCAAAATTTGTGATTCTGGATGATTCTTCTGAACGTACCTGGATGGAGTCTTATCTTCTATCCTTATCTGATTTTCTGGTGCCTCTTGAGCTTCTTCTTCATCATAAGTCTGATTTGATGTTGAAGGATAGTCCTCATCATTTTCGAAATCTTCAGATCTTACCTGCCTAGGAGTGTTTTCTTCTTCATCAACTACTACATCAATACTTTCAAAAAAAATTCCAAGCCTTTTATTGTAACACTTGTAAGCTTTGCTGTGGGGAGAGTAACCAAGGAGAATTCCTTCATCTGCTCTAGGTTCAAACTTGCCAAGATTTTCATCAGTATTTTTGATATAGCATTTGCTTCCAAAAATTTTGAAATATTTTACCGAAGGAGTCTCACCATACCAGAGCTCATAAGGAGTTTGAGTTCTGTTCACCCGGACATTTGTCTTGTTGAGAATAACAACTGCAACAAATGTGGCTTCACCCTAGAAGGTTGCGGGAGTTCTAGACTCATCAAGCATAGCACGAGCCATTTGTTGAACTGTTCTTTTCATCCTTTCCACTACTCCATTTTGCTGAGGAGTCCTAGCTGTAGAGAATTCCCTTCTTATTCCATGTTCTTCACAAAAATCGAAAAATTCATTTGAGGTAAATTCTCCTGCTCGATCAGACCTGAGGCATTTGATTCTGTGATCTGATTCATTCTCCACCAAGGCTTTGAATGATTTGAACTTTTCAAAGGCTTCGTCTTTATGCTTCATAAGTCCTATCCAACACATCCTAGAATAGTCATCAATGAATAATATAAAGTATTCTTCCCCTTGAGGTGACCTTTTCATAGATGGACCACATACATCCATATGGACAAGTGCAAGTGGCCTGCTGGCTGATCCTTCCTTCTCAGGGAAGTTAGTTCTAGTTTGCTTACCAAACAAACACGATTTTCATATTGTATTGTCTAGAATTCTTATGTCTGGAAGACCACGAACTACCTGGTATTTGCATGCTTTCCTTATCTGTGAGGAGCTAAGATGCCCCAATCTCCTGTGCCATAGCTAGTGTTCATCATTCTTGCTTAGATAGCATTGATGTTGTCCTTCTTTGAATATGTATAAATTATTTGGAGTTCTTACGCCTTTGATCATTGTTTTTCCTGTATCAAGATCACGAACACTACATCCATTTGATTGAAATATTACCTCAGTTCCTTGATCACACATCTGACTGACACTTAATAGATTATGTTTTAAGCCATCAACATACATGACATTTCCAGCTTTGACCCTTTCTTTCAACTGAACATAACCTTTACCTTTTATGAGAGCAGGGGTGTCATTTCCAAAAGAGACCTTCTTCTCCTTTTCTAAGGCACTATATGACTGAAGTTTTTCTTTATCACCTGTCATATGTTTCGAACATCCACTGTCGATGTACCATTTATTTTCTTGCCCTTCCGCATATAAGGCTATACCACATCTTTCTGATTGTGGTTCTTTTATTCTCCATGTTTTGGCACTTGAGGCTTGCTCCTTCTGAGTTGTCTGTCGAAACCTGCTCCTGCATTCAAAATCTTCATGACCAAAATTGTTACAAATAGAACATTCTATTTCATTTTCAAGAGCAGAGAAGTTATGGTAGGTTCTTTTCATGATCCTAGTCATACTCCTCTGTTTATGAGCTTCTCTAGTCATGATTGTCTTATAGGCAACACATTGAGCTGCTTTGTGACCAAAGTTATGACAAGAGAAACGTTGGCCATTGAAGAAACTCATGTGCTTATCAAATCTACCAGCCAAATGATTGTAGCTCCTATTGACATCCATTCTTGAGGTAAATTGAGAAATTTTTACCTGTGGCTGGTTGTAGCTTCTGTTCATTCTCAAAGTAGACTGCCCCCAATTTATCTGATAATCTTTGTTCATTCTTAAGGTGAATTGTCCCTGATTTTCTTGGTTATTTCCATTTGGCCTTTATTCGCTTTTCCTTGCAGCATCTAGATAACTTTTGGAGGCAGAAGGTTCCTGCACTTGAGTTGTTTCTTCATTATATCCCAGACCTATCTTGATTAGTGGAGAATGTTGCACTTTGATAATCTCATCTAATGTTTCAAATCCTTTAACAAATCTAAGATTAAGAGCTTTAGATTTCTCAATCTCTTTTCTAAGTCCCACAATTTCACATTCTAACTTTTCATGATGTTTTTCCCTTTCGGCCAGTTGGAATTGCAGAGTATCAATAATCATATTTTTCTCTTCTAAACAAATTTTGAGTTTAGAAATCTCTTCATTAAGACCTTCTTCATCTATAGCATCCATGAAATCATCATCTTCAAAAGCCATTAAAAGTCTATATTTATTACCTTGTTCATCTTCGTCACTATTTGAAAGTCCATCACTGTCTTCATGAGTGTAATAGCTTTTCTTATTTACATTTTGTTTCTTGTTCCATCTAACAGGTTCCTTACCCTTGTCAAGCTTATCTTTATGAGGACATTTGGCAGCATAGTGACCGACTCTTCCACAAGCAAAGCATTTGAAAGGTAACTTACCTCTGAATCTTCTAGCACCCCGTTGAAGGATCTTGACAAAATTTGATTCTTCCTCTTCTTCTAACATATGTGCTGACTCATAGTAATCTCCTTTGCCTGATGCCTTGAATGTGGCTTCTCTCCTATCTGATGGTCCTCCTTTCCTCATTTCGTAAGCAGTTAGAATTCCGTGCAGCTGTGACACGGTAAGGTTCTGTAGATTCTCCTTTTCTTCTATTGCAGAAACTTTTGATTCAAACTTAGGGGACAAAGATCTTAGAACTTTTTCAACCACAACAGCCTCTTTTATTTCTTCCCCCAAATTTTTCATACAATTAACAATCTCATCTACACAAAGGAAATAGTTAGCCACACTTTCATCATTGTGCATTCAGAGATTTTCATACTCAATTCTGAGGGTTTGAAGTTTTGCTCATTTTACCTGTTCATCTCCTTCATAGCTCAAAACAATCTTGTCCCATATTTCCTTTGCAAATTTATACTACATAACCTTGACGAATTCTGATTGAGATAGACATCCTAATAGAGTATTAACAACCTTTGCATTTGTTTGATATTGCTTCTTACTAGCGGAATCTGTAGGAGTTGTGGATGGAAAAGTATACCCTATATCTATGATATCCCAGACTTCTGTACCAAGAGATTGCAGATAGGCTGTGACTCTTACCTTCCAATAGACGAAGTTGGTCCCATCAAAAATTGGTGGCCTGATAGATGCTTCTCTCTCGTAGTTCCTCATGATGATGGATCTTCCTTCAAGCGATCAAGCTTCTTCAGAAGGACCTGCTCTGATACCAATTGTTGGAAATAATACTGAGAGAGGGGCGTGAATTAGTATTATCAAGTCAATTATTCCATTTTTCAAATCCAGATCATATACACTGCTTCAGTTAGTGAAAACTGCATATATACGCAACTACGTAGAAGGAAACCCGCATATACCATGCAAACTTATAATTAACTTTATCTTTCAGATGTTGGTTATTAATCTATGTATCAGAGTCAGATAAATAGTAACCAGCAATAGTAAAATAGAGCATAAGACAATCACAGACAAGATATAAGGTGGAAACCCAATGTGGGTGAAAACCACCTGTTGCAATTTGTCTCTATCTTCCTTTTAATTAGAAACTTCTTTTTACAATGATTTTGTATGGTGCAGTCCTTTACGAGTACGTAAGCTGCAACCTGCTGAGAGCAACAACCCTCTCTCATTCTCCAGCTTCTCCTAGAAGGGAGCTACAACCCCCTTAGCTCTTGCACTAGCCAAGATACTAGCACATAGGTGCCGACCTACAGAAGGCTACAACCTTCTCTTTCTTCCAGGGACCACGTTTCATAAATTTTTAGACTAGATCCATGAACATCAAACAATCATCAAGAATTTCTGCATCAATAAATCTCCTTTTCACCAATTAGAACTGA
This sequence comes from Pinus tabuliformis, assembly GCA_031772625.1. Classification (NCBI taxonomy): domain Eukaryota; kingdom Viridiplantae; phylum Streptophyta; class Pinopsida; order Pinales; family Pinaceae; genus Pinus; species Pinus tabuliformis. The sequence continues at coordinate 61,265,904 of CM062819.1, read as the reverse complement.
ATCAAGTAGACACTTCTCTGACAGTTGTACCCAAAACACAATAATAGTAACCACACACCAAATTTTGAACCCAGAACACTGCAACAATAAACAGAAGCTGCTAGAACACAACACAAGAGATATATGCTACTTCAATAATCAGAAACCTGCGTGCATACTCTTCTGTTTTTGGACCAACCTGCGTATATGCTATTTTACTCACAGAACCAGCGTGTATAGGCGCCTTCGCTTCACTAAACCTACATATAGATCTATAAAGGATAATTCACTCTTTCAAATATTCAAACATTAATTAACCCAGATTACCAGATTTATAGATCAATCATGCGCCACATATAACGGGTCAAAATCATACAAAGATACTTTTTTCCGAGGAAAATAGAGTTCGTAATTTCTATTAAAGAGAAATAATAGAGATTACATGCTGTTGATGCCAAGGCATATGCAGTAGTGTGGCTTTACCACTGTTCAAAAATTTTACAAATAATAAAACGTCCTGTAGATGTCACTGAGGATACGGTGGGTCTGTATCCGACAAAATATGTAACAGTATCTCATAAAAACCATAAATAAGCAGAGTTTTGAGGTATATAGCCCTCATGCAGTGAAATAACTATATATCGCCTATCAGAGCTGCGCTGTTATATACAAAATATTAGACATGTAGATCAAAAATTTCAGATGGGGAGGATGTCCCCTTGTTGTAGGCCGTCGATATATGGACGATGATAGAATCTGTGCATCCCCTCTGGATTGTATTCTTCAATCATCCAGTCTCCTAGAGGACGATCCGCCGCTTCTTTCGAGAGCCGGTCAGCAGTTGCATTTCTTTCCCTGTAGATATGAGAAACAGTGATCCGGTCAAAATGTGTTTTTAAAAAAACAATTTCTTCCAAGATGTGTTTCAAAGAATATGCATGACAGATAGATTTATTATTTGCCCAGTCAATCACAATCTTTGAGTCCCCAAAGATTTGTACTTGTCGACAATTTTTGGATAGAGCAAAATATAGAAGATGTCTCAGTGTGATAAGCTCAGCATGATTATTGGTACCCGGACCGAGTCCCAATCTCAGGTGAAAAAAATGTGTTTCTGTTAGATGAAATAATATACCCCCTCCACAACCATGCGCCGGAGCTGCCCCGTCGAAGTATGCCCAAGGCATATCCCTGTTAATGTTTTCGGGCAGGATATTCCTGGGTGGATTTATTTTGTTTTCAAATGGGATTTCTGAGTATGCTGCGCAAATGGATAGCGGAAGTAGCTGCCAGTTAACCTTGCCATCCTCAAAAATAATGTCATTGCGCTTGTTCCAAATGAACCAGGACACCACAAGCGGTAAATTCCTGGCCTTTTCCGTAGCCACCGCAGTCCACCACTGATCCCAGGCTGTGGGTATATCTGCAGCGTGCCAGGCAGTGGTTATATTGAGGGCCTGTTTGACCTGCTGCCATATATCCAATGTGACTTCGCAGGTGAGGAATAGGTGGGGCGTTGATTCCTCCTCCTTTCTGCAGAGTACGCACCAAGTAGGTCCAGCGAAAGCCCGTTTTTGAGAATAGCGCCTGTAGGAAGCTTGTCTGCTAAAATGTTCCACATTAGAAGTCTGGCCCTTGGCTGAGCTTGAAGTTGCCAGATATCTTTCCACCAGTTTTTTTGAATATCAGGTTTCTTGGCCTCGATGATCTTTAAGTAGCCGAGCTTTGGTGCATATATACCAGATTTAGCCGGTGCCCATATTAGTTCATCTTCCTTTTCTTGAAGCTTGATGTGTGATTCAGAAAGTGCCTGTATGTATCTTTGCCAATGTTCAGTCCATTCATCTGTCAGGTGCCACTGTTGATCCGTGACCCATGCCTGTGTGAAAATGGTAGATCGATGAGGATCACCAATCTGTGCCAGATAATTAATGCCCCCGATGTTGAGATGTCAGATCAGACCATCCGGCAGGAGGTGTGCGTTCCCTGAACCAGGCCAAGGGTCTAAGCCTATACGGACCTGTGCCCCATTGCCAATTTTCCATAAAAGGTTATCTCGGATGAGTGGCATAGCTTTTAGTGTGGCCCTCCAGATCGCGGAAATGCCCTGATGGTTCCAAGAGGGTCTGCGAAGCCATTCAATGATGTTGGAAGGCCAAATATATTTTTGGTGTATTACTTCTGCCCATAAGCTGTCCATCTTGAGGAGTGACCAGCCCTGTTTCGCTGTTAAAGCTTGTGCGAATTCAGAAAGGGATTTTAGACCCCACCCACCCCATCTCTTTGGCATGGAGACGAGGGACCATCTTGTCCAAGCAAAAATCTTTCCCTTTTTATTGCCATTCCACAGGAACCTGTTGCAGATTTGTTGTATTTTTTGTAGGATGCCTTTTGGAATCCATGTGAGGGACATCCAGTAGACTGGGGTGGCCTCAAGTACTGATTTGATCAACAGTAATCTACCAGCTTTTGAAAGTAGTCGATGCTGCCAGCAGGTGATCCTTTTTTCAATTTTGTTAATGAGCCAAGTCCAGTGTTCAGATTTATATCCATCCGGCCTTAATCTGAAGCCAAGATATTTGATTCCTTCCAGCAAGTTATTTTCCAAGAAGGGGAAGTACTGGATTGCCAGCTGAGTTTCCTGTTGAGTGCATCTCATCATTGATCTGGTGGATTTGTCCCTGTTGATTTCCATGCCCGTTTCTTTACAGAAGAGTAGAAGAATATCATTTAATGCAATAATGTCTCGGACACTACCATTGAGAAAGATTAGAATATCGTCGACAAACAGTAGATGGGTAAGAGAGTATTGTTCAGTGATTTTGAGACCACTGAGTTCACCATTCCTTTTTGCATCCTCAATGAGCCTACTTAGACCCTCCATAACAATAAGAAAAAGTAGAGGGGAAAGTGGGCAGCCTTGCCTGATTCCCCTGTTGATGTAAAAACGGGCAGAGGCTGCACCATTTATAAGAATGGCAAAGGAGACAGAAGATACACACCCCATAATCCAGTTTATAAACAGATGGGGAAAACCCAGATGGGTAAGAATCATCTTAAGATAGAGCCAGTTTACCTTATCAAAAGCCTTTGCAAGATCAATCTTTAGAGACACACCTTTGAGGTTCTTCACCTTTATGGAGTGTAAAGCTTCCTGGGCAGTGCCTATGGCCTCTTGGATGTGGCGATTTTGGAGGAAAGCAAATTGTTCTGCAGATATATGTGTGGACAGGATAGGTTTAATGCGGTTGGCTATGATTTTGGCAATGATTTTGTAGAGGCAATTACAGAGGGAGATGGGGCGAAAATCATTGAAGGATGTGGGGTCATCGGATTTGGGAATCAAGGCAATGAAGGTCTGGTTCATAGGCGGGTGAATGTGCCCCGAGATCCTGCTCTCCTCAACTACTTCCAATAGGTCCTCACCCAGCAGATCATAAAAAGCCAGGTAGAATTCCACTGGCCACCCATTTGGCCCCAGGCTCTTATCTTTCTTAAACCATTTGAGTGTACTTTCCAGCTCTTGTATAGTGACCGGATTATTGAGGTCTTCAATATCTTCCTGTCCAACAAACCGAGGGAACTTTTCTGCAAGTCTGATGATATCTGGAAGATTTACAACATTCGGCGCCGTGAATAGACGCTTGAAGTGTGTTACCCCCAAGCTAGCAAGTTGCTGGTGTGTAGTAAACCATCCATCTAGTTCCCTTGGTAGTCTCCAAATGGTATTTGATGCCTTTCTTCCATTGGCAAGGTTGTGAAAGTATTTTGTATTATTGTCCCCAGCTTTGAGCCAAATGGCTCTGCTTTTAAGTCTCCATAGCTCCTCCTTTTCTTGTAATATCTTTGCTTTTTGCCCAAGCAACTGGTTTAGTTGTGTTTTCAAAGCATCGGAATAATAGCTAGTCCCTCTCTCATCAGTCAATAGAGCTATCTGAGCTTCAGTATCCTTCAGAATCTGTTCGTCTCTGTTCCTCTTTGATCGCGCCCAGGTCTCGGTCATTACTTTGAGCATCTTAAGTCTATCATAGAAATCCAAAGCTTTCCTCTGATCCCTCAGTGGGGGCTGTGATGCCCAGAAATCCGTGACCATCTTGATGTATTCCGGCTCTTGGAGAAAGCCAGCAAAGAATTTAAAGGGAGAACGCGGCTTTGATTTTTTGTCACTGATCTGAAGTAGAATCGGGTGGTGATCTGATAGCCCCCCAGAGCTGACCCATTGTCTGTATAAGGGAAACAACTGTATCAGTTCCTCATGCATCATATATCTGTCCAGTCGCCGCCCCAGAGCGGCCTCTCCTGTACGCTGATTGTGCCAAGTAGGAAGCTTCTTGTTCATGGGGATATCCACAAGGTGATGTGCGTCTAGTAGCATATGCATTTGATCCGCAATAGGATCACACTGTGCATGATGACCCCAGGATTCTCCAACCCCCAATGAGAAGTTGAAGTCTCCCCCTATCACTGTATTCTGAGTGATATGGTTGCCATTTAGGAAGTCTTGCCAAAATGGTAGTCTATTCTGATTAGGCCCATAAATATTGATAATTCTAATTGGGATGCCCAGGTCACCCATGATTATGTCCATGCCTAGGAAGCCTCTACCCCCCCAGACAGAGAGTGGCCTACTTTTCCTTGGGTTTATTCCAATGAGCAGTCCGCCAGATCGACCACACGCATCCAATCCATGTAAAACCCAGCCAGGGAGCATAGCTTGTAGACTTCTCACCACCACCTCGAAAGTACAAAGTGTTTCTTGTAGGAGAATGATATCACATCTAGCTTCATGTAAGAGTCTTTTTAGAGCCAGACGTTTTTTGGGGTTGGCTAGTCCCCTGTAGTTGTAGGAGAGCCAGATCATGGGGCACCGCAGGTCATGGGCTCAATAGCTCTAAGTGCCCATTCAATAGTAGACTGTCGCCCCATGGCAACATCCACAACAGCATTTAGCTTTGCAGAAGAAATTTGTGAAGGTCTGCCTCGCTTTTGTTTGCGATGACGACCAGGGGATGATCCCAGGCCTAGAATTCTAGACCGTGCACGGGGTCTCAGGTGATAATGATGTGAGCTGGATCCGACCGGAGAGGATGGAGAGTCAGGACAGTCCAATATCAGGTTGTGAGAGGGAGGAGTGGTAGAAAAAGTGGGTGGAGGTGGGGCAATGGTGCAAAGGATGGAGGGAAGGGAGACAAACTCAGAGTGGGATGCTTGCAAAGGAGAGTTTACAAATGATTGCATATCATTAGAGAAAGAGTGAGAAAAGGTGGGGGTGGAAGCATTACCCGGATGAGTAGGTGCAGCCTCCGCCGGTTTTGGAGCAGCCTCAGCAGTCTTTGAGCGAGTACGCGGCGGTCCTGGTGTAGCCGATGCCTTCCGTCGAGCGTTCTTTTTAGCGCTATCCCCCATCTTCTTGGATGGAGTCTCCTGTTGTGCCTGCTCACCATCCGTTGGTATATTATCTCCAGCATTTTGTTCCACAGTGGTCTGCTGACGAGGTCCTTTGGTGTCCTCAGATGTCCCCCCCGAAATCAGTGGGCAATCCTTGTAGAGATGGCCAATTTTATGGCACCTACGACATCAGAATGGAACGCCTTCATAATCAAGTGGTTGTTTGCGTGAGACATGATTGTGGTGCAGGGTGATTTTTTCATCTAACCCTGGCCTGGTGTCCAAGTGGACTAGAATTCGAGCCATTGTCCTAGTGCGCGATTTCTCATAAGATCTGTCGTGCTCCAGGTAAGTACCTAGAGTGTCCCCAATTCTTTTAAAAGCATACTGGTTCCAAAATTGCCATGGCAGACCAGGAAGGCGAACCCAAATGGGTCCAGCCCCCAATTGTTCTCGTTCCGGGTCGAAGAGAGGATCCCACCGCTTGAGCATGACTGGAGCGAGCTCAATGTGCCAATATTGGGAGAGGACCCACTGAGTGTATTCGGGCCGGTGGAAATGTAAGGCAAACCAGCCCCTCGTGAGGACCATAATATCTGGAAGTTCTTTAAAAAATGATCCCCATATCTCTTCCACCCAGAGCTTGAGTCGCTCTGCAGTGTATGTTCGGCCATGGACCCTACCAACCAGGACCTTACGAGCAGCATCCATCACGTCCGGTAGCGGTGCTTCAGGCCCAAAATTAATGTTGAAATCCGAATCAATTGCCCGGAGGCATCTGCCTTTTGTCACCTTCTCGAATCGTTTGCCAAAGGGAAACTCCTTTAGAAGTTTACGACACGGGTCGGTAGAGCTATGCTGAGCGGAACCCAAGGAGCGAATCGGTAGTGGCGAGGTAGTGAAGGATCTCGAAGCGAATCAGAGTACGAGGGGTCGAGGTGCTAGTGCCAGGGAGAAGGGATACGGAGGGGCGGATGGAGGGCTGATGGGCCTGCGGCATAAATGAAACAGAGGGTGAATGTGAGCTTGATGGAGGCGGAGGCGGAGGGGGCAGAGGTAATGCAGGGCGGAACTGGTACTGGAGTGGAGCGTCGAGAAAAGGCAAGTTCTGAAAGCATGAACCCAATAACTGAGCCGTCGCAGGGGAGAGGGGCGGGCAGTCGAGAGGCGAAGAGTCCGCAGGAGTGAAGACTGGAGATTTGTTTTTTCCTGTATTCGACAAGTGCGGCTGCAGAGACGAAGCACCTGTCTCGTAGCCCAGAGCAACACTTCGCGGGATCATTTGAGGCCTCTTTGTATGAGCCCATATGTCTTGGTGAGGCGTGGGGTCCGCCTCATAGTCAACCAAATCTTCATCGCCCATGTTGTCTGTCGGTGAGAAGGCCAGAACGGGAATCGATCGGGGGGCCGGCCTGCGGAATGTAAGGAGGGGTCAGAGCGACAGAGAAACCAGGAGGGGACCGCAGAGTAAAAAACAAAACTCCGAGAACCCCGAAACCGTTGTCGCGAATCAAGCCGTCAGTGCTCCCGTAACCCGATAGCCCAAACTGCTAGCCGCCATGGGTGAAAGTTCTGAAACAAACCCTAGGTTAGGGTTCCACCATTGTTGCCGCCCTATTCCTCCATACTAGCTAGCTGAAAAAATTTTCATCATACAAAGATACTATTATTCAAGCCTTAAGATTATGACCCATCAATAGAACTTATCCTTCTCTTTGCGCTAAGGTTCCTCCTTCATTCAGATCCAGATCTACACCATAACCCAATCAATATTTCAGATCTAGCACTTTATCAGATATTCAATAATTCAGATCGTCCTTTGCCAAATGATCTCCTTCCTCTTTTATAGTCTTAGGCCTTCCACAATACCACAATCCAAAACCATAACAAAACAATACCATGGACCCAATACTTGGGATCAACACTCTTAACAAGATACCATGGCCCAAAACCATAGGTTCAATTACCAAGGACTAAATACCATGGACCAAAAGTAAGTTCTCCAACATGTACGCGCTTTTCCTTGCATGAAAGTGCATGTATACGCATATGCGCCTTTGCAACGTCTAACCTGCGTGTATACATGGCTTCGTCTAGGTGAACCTGCGTATATGTCTTTTCCTTCATTCTGAAATCCTGAACTGAGAGCTGTCACTAGAGAGAGTCGCCATCAAGGACAACACCTGTGCCATAGCTCCAAACCTATGCCATAATGCCAACACTTTCTTCAAGAAGGGTGTGATTTTCTGAAGGTAATACTGGGTCAACTGTCACCTTGACCTGTTGAATTTGGTTGAGTATAGACTCATAAGATTCACTTTCAGAGAGATTCGTTTCAACCGATGGTTGATTTAAGTCAGTTGGTTTTTCAACTAGTAAAGGACTTAGGGAGATTTTGTGGTAACCAAATGGAAGTCACTGCGGTGAAGCAGGACTATTATCCAACACTCTTTTGGCTTCATCCAAAAAAGGACAATGGTGAAGGGAATTATTACTTCACATAACCTACATGGAACTTTGACCTTTCCCTTCTGTCCATGAACTTTGCTATCACTAGTCGAAGGAGTGTTACCAACATGATCACTAGAGGTTGATGACACCAGACGGTGCGAATGGGGAGACCATTCTCTCAAGATCTGAGGAAAGCAGGGACAATCTCGATGAAAATGGTCTCCTCTACAAATTATGCAAGGAAATTTGGTTTTAGGAGCTTTAATGTGTGGATTTTCACTAGATGATGCATTTAAAGCAATGGTTGCTTGGTTTGTCCCCTTGCTTAATAAGCTTCTTCTTCTTCTCCCTCCCTTTATTATTCTTCTCGGCCACCTGGTTACTAGCATCACTACTTTCACCAAGTGAAGAGGAGGAAGGGGAGGGAGAAACAAACGAATAATAAGGCAAAGGGTCAACTTCTGTATCAGCTGGAGGTTGATTCGATTGCGGAGGAATTCCGGCATTTTGAACCATAGAGGTTGAGAACAGCCATACTGGCAGGCCAATGGTAAGTCCCGGAAGGGACAATGTGGCCATATGAGGAGCACCAATATTCCCCCAAGAAGTAAAAGGACTAGGATTCCCCTCAAAAGGGATTCCTTGATTGGTGGACTCCATATATCTCAACCTAAGATCAACTAAGGAACATGGATGTTATTTCGAATTCAATTAATTTTAATGACACTTTGACACAACTTTGCTTTTTCAGTTTTTAAGAGTTGAGAAAAAGCTAAAGATGACTCTAGTCCCCTTCAATTTTTAATGAGCCTGAAGTGACAAGTGCTTAGATGGACCTTTTCTTTTAAAGAGTCGAAAAGGAATGAAAGTGACTACTCTGGAAAATCTAGACAGAGGGCTAACCAAACCAATTGCAAAACTACAAAATACACCTTGGCAATAAATTAAAGAGAAATCATCAAGGACTTATGTACGACAGTCAATTTTCCTGAGTGCTATGTTCAGTGCATTGTGATTAATAAGGTGGCAGACTCAGCTTCTTATGGATAAAGGATATAAACCTATTGTGGTCTCCCAATATATACACGATGGTACGGGGAGCACAATTACGTGCTAGCACTTGTCATATCAAGGAGGAGGAATCACCCAACCTTCAATGAAAATGATAGTTACTAGTTTTTACGACGCTGGAACACGTCTCTAGCCTAGACCTCTAGATATGTTGTGTTAAGTTCCAAAGCATAGTTAAGTTCATTGAAATTTATTTTAAAGTTGATCTTGCTTAAATTTTTACTTTCAATGGTTCACCGCGTGATGATGATTTGAAATTCCTAAAATGCAATCTATAATGATAAACAATCTTTTTTTATTTTGATCAATGAAAATCTTAGCTACTAGGGAAAGAAGATTACAATTCTTTCAAACAAAGAGCAAAAAACACACACTAGTGCATTTTCGTAAATCATTTTTTGCGCACAAACTAAAGATGCAAAATGAAAATGCATGAATTTGTTTTCATTCTCCTTAATGTTAAAAATTCCAAAAAAGGAAAACTAAATGCAACAAAGATCTGAAATATTTCTTTCAAAGTGACATTTTGACAATTTCTTCTTCAAAAGAGACAGGAAGACTAAACGACACTTTTCAATTTTGAATAAAAAATGCTTTCGACACTTCAAATAAAAACAAATCAAACCAAATACATGACAAAAATTTCAATTGACTATTCAAGGAAGGAGGAATCCATGACACTTCTCTTTTCGACACAAAACGACAGTTACGACACTTTTTACATCAAAGCGACAAATTGATTTAAACAACTTTTTGAAAAAGGATTGTGAATGATGAAAAAATACAAAAAACATTCACTAATCCTAATCTATGGAGGCTGATCTATGTGATGCAAGCAGGATTCAATAAGGAGGCACTGTTCATAAGCAGCGAAACAACTAAACAAAACTGAAAACAAGGGCAAAAACCCCCAATTTCTAGAATTGAAATAGGTTCAGTCAATCATCGCACCTAGGCTTCACAGAAATAGGAATGCATCACATTTCACACACTCGGGAGGTGCGATGCATACTGGTTTGCAGTGACAGACAGTGCAATGGGCCAGGGAGCGCAATTGAAGTGGGTTTTGGCTCAGATGTACAACTATTTTTAGTGAGTTAAGCTGAGCTATGATGGACAGTAAAGAGCAAAGTACAGAGGAATGTCTTGAGAGGTTACTGAGCTACCAAAAGGGAATCTAGATGTGCTTGCAAATCAGTTGTTTAATTCAGAAACTAAACCATAGATTGACTGAAGCAGCATTCATCTACTATGCAATTGCAAAGCAAGAGCATCTCGAAGGCTACTTGGCTGACTTCAGGCTCTTTCTATAGTTTATAAAACAAACGATAACAACAAACAAACATCTAATTGATCCCCAGTGGATCACCAATTTGTTTATGGGAAAACTAGCGTCTTTTCGAGCGACTAGCCCTCTAGGTTTGGCAGCTACCCTAGAAACAACAGTTGAAAGCAATTCAACGATTTCTTCTATGTGTAATGGATAATAGAAAGATAATGGGACAAACTTGGAACTTTCGCTTAATCCTTTGCTTGATCTCTCTCCCCTTTGATAGAGCTTGCAACTCCTGCCTGTACTTATCCCGCTTGGAGAGTACCTATAGAAACATAGTAACAAAGAACCGTCAAAGCATCTTGATCTTATTACAACATACACATTATAGAATTAGATATATAATGAACATATAATAGCATTCACAAATGATAACATTCACAACTGCACAATCATATGGAAGAAAACTTGAAGAACTTTATTAAATAGAAGGGAGAATTACAACCCAGTTGTTTGATCCAGCATCATCCTCCCTGCATCAAGCCCTCTTAAGCTCGTGAAGTAACAAGATCACACCAACAATACAATTCTCTTTCCTCAATTACAAACTATCAGCACTTCCTTGCAATTCACAACATTCCAGCCTCTAGATCTCTTAGATGAGGGATCCATTTATAGATGTGTGCAAGGGTGTGAGTCATCTCTGGGGTTTTGATTAGTTTCATTCCACTTGTTACATTTGGTTCCATAAGAGAAGAGATAACTGAAGTTTAGATCCCTTACTCATCCTTGGGCGAATTCAGAGAGGCAAGCAGCAAAGGGGAAGTTTCTAGAAGATTCTATGAGCATCCACTTAGCAAATTGTCTTGGAAATTTGTCCATCCTCTCCCATCACACCCTATAGAAGGCCTAAATAGTATGCATCTCACCTGAGAAGTGTATCACTCAATATGCATCGCACCTGGCCAGTGTAGCAGTCAATATGGTTCAGGTTAGGCCAATTCTGGATGGTTTTTCAGGTGGAACTTTTGGGGAATGATGTAATCAGATGACTAATCTCTTTTATGGTATGAAACAACTCTTTTAGGGGTTTATGAGCCCTAGTTTATCGACATATAAGTTTGGGGTTGATGTGCCCAAATATGTCTATAACACCCTCTGATGCCACGAGACCCATGGATGGCCCATTGGAGCCGTTTGATGCCTAGGATCATCGGGAGCCAGCGTATGTCTTACATGCCCGCTTTCTTTTCATGGCTAGGATGATAGTTGATTGTCATGAAGGATTGGCCATATAGTGGCACCGACTTTTGTGGAGATCTAGACATGTCGCTGCCAGATGGAGAGGATTTCGATGACGAAGGTAAAAAATCAATTATTTAATTTTGTGAATGTTAGTTGTTTTTATATATATGTGTTTATAACATTTCATTTTGTAAATGCAGAGGTTGGACCAGAGCATCCTACTGGGATGTCCCCGATAGCCAGGCGCATTTCCAGCTAATTTGATGTTTCTCCTTATCAGGAGGGGAGTGACAACAAGGAGGAGATCGCAAGGAAACTTGAGGGGTTGACTCGTGGTATCCCAGAGTATGCTCGGGTGGGAGACATTACTAGATACACATTGTGGGATTATCAGATTGGATCCACCAATTGCTAACTCATGTTGCATGAGCCATTTCATGCTACCACGATCACCATGCTGATCAGTTCCTAGATCCAACATTTTACATTTTTTAGGCCTGCATGCCACGGATATATGAGGCCTGTGAGCCACCGATGTTATTTTGAACACACATATTATTTTTGGGGGTTTTGATGTATCAAATGTTATCACCATCTATATATATATATATATATATATATAGAGAGAGAGAGAGAGAGAGAGAGAGATAGATGTTGTATTTTCTTGCTTACTATGGTACAATTGATTTGTTTTGGCTTTTCTCATGTTTCATAAATATCTATCCAACAATAATTATCTAATGCATATGTCAAGGTATTCATGCATCTAGGAATATGATGATATGTAATGTAATCAAAATGACTTTCTAGTAGACGAATATAGAGATACATTCTCAATATTTGAGGGTTTCTGGCGGAATATTGCCTGTTGAGTTGAAGGACAACAAGTTGTGAATCTAGGTTGACAATCAACTCTTGAATGTCAAGAGCAATGGCTTCTGGCAACAATTCAATGACTGTGTTGTATTCAGCAATGTTGTTAGTTGTGCGACCTAAAAAAATACCTTGAAGATCAATCAACTCACTGTGAGGGTCATAAATAGCCCATGCCGCGGAGGATAGATTCCGAGTACTACGAAAAGCACCATCAACAAAACCAATGTGAGGAGTTACAGACATATGCAAAGCAGGGAAAAACATAGTAAACAGGAAAGTTGTTTGAAAACTAACACACCAAACCACACTGCACAAAAATGAATGACACGCGAATGTACATAAGTAACCATTCAAGATGACCTAAGCATAGTACTTTTTGAGAGAGTCCATGCTCGGACTCAAGTTATCAATCAACATTGCTGAACACTGGAATTTACCATTGACATAACGAGTAAACATCGACTCGGCCAAATAATAGAGTAGTACTCATATAAGGCTTTGCCCCCCTGGGTGAGGGAGGGTTACGAGTTAGATGACAACCTATTGCAACAATGTGAAATTGGGAAAAACTCAAGGAGGGAGAAAAAACCTGAATCCATGAGGGGATAAAGGTTCCCTCAATTGAAAGATCTTGATCACCTCAAGATAAACTGACACGTCAATAGGAAGCTGAGAAGAGAACTACTCAAAACACATAGACATGACCACTGGGCTAGGTGAGAATGAGGAATGATGATTAATATCATTCCATGGTGGTTCCTCAAGAGACATTACTTCCGTGATACGTTTTTCAGCAAGAAAAGTCTTGGATAAGGGATCAGGAGATTCTGAAGCACCAAGCCATGGGGATTGAGAATACGTATCGAGAGAAGTCCTTGAAATAGGAGAATTAGAGGATATGGAACTTGAGGCCGAATCAATATCCATGTAATTGATTTTGGCAGGAATAAGTGGCATAACCTTGCCCCAGGTATCAACAAGATCTGGTGAAGGTGTGACCCAAGGATCAGATTTGACCGAGATCATGTTGACAGAGGAAACATGAGGAGGTGGGAGTGGAAAAATTCCCATCAAGGAAAAATATTTGAAAAGACCTGCCCCCACACTCTCATAGGGAGCACCATTGTGCTTGAAATACAAAACATTGCCATCCAAAGAAGAAGAGGCAAAGAAGGACAGTTGGTCGACAGTGATGGTCTTCCCTTGATGGGGAAAAGGAATCACACAGAATAGGGAGGAGGCTACAACATGCATGACATGGGTCCAACTCCATCAACATAGAAGATTATAATTGAGATTAGCGTCAACAATCTCTACTGCGACTTGTACTGTCTTTCCCTCCAAAGTAATGGCAAGGTTAGGTAAAACACCGAAGGGTCGTGAATCATGCCCATCGAGAGCTTCCAAAGTGTTTGGGGATTGTTTCAAAGTAGGGGAACCGATGGCCTTCCAGTAGGAAATTAACATGATGTAGGTAGAAGCACCTTCATTGATGAAAGTCCTGTGAATGGTTTTCTCATTGATGATTACCTAAATGAGAAAGGAAACCTGATGAGGCAGGTGCACAACGTGGTTCTCTAGATCAAAATAGATCAAATTGGAGTCGGTAGGATCAATACCCCCAATAGTTGACAACAAAGATTTTCGTTGAGACAGACAGCTTTGGAGCACCTCGAGAGTCAACATAGCTGACAGTGCCTGAGCCAAATCCTCATAGTGCTTAGCGGCTTGAGTGTTGGGATTGTGCGAGGATTTCCTTAGTACACCTCTATAGGGTGGTCCAAATAGCAGAATCAGGGTTAGGGTGCTTGATATGAAGAGGGGCAGAACTCAGGGAAGAAGAAGAAGGGTTGGCATCTTTCTCTTTCCCATCTGTCGGAGCAGGAGTTTGGTAATATTTTTCCCATCCCTACTGGTAAGGATTTTGGCCATATGGAATTTGATTCTACCCCCATTGTGGGTTACCTTGGCCATAGGGAGGATTTTTACATTGAACACCTTGGAACTATCCAGTCATAGGTTGTTGATAAGCAACATATGGGTTAAGAGGTTGTTGATCCTGCTGACCTTGGACATATGGATATTGTACCTGTTGTCCCTAAACATACGATTTTTGAACTTGTTTCCCCTGAACAAGAGGATTTTGAACCTGTTGTCCTTGCACATAAGGATTGTACACTTTCTTCCCTTGGACATAGGGATTCTATACCTGCTTCCCTTGGGCAAAAGGATTTTGTACCTGTTGACCTAAGACATTAGAATTTTGGACCTATGTTGCAAGACTTGTCCCTGGCTTTGTCCTTGCAAGGGTGGACCCTGTTGATATGTATATAAGGGTTGATGCTGCCTAGGTTGGTTCTACTACTGCAAGGGTTGACCTTGCGGCTGCAAACTTTGTCCCTGGGGCTGTAGAGGTTGGCTCTACAAATTCATAGGATGGGAGGTTTGTGGAGCATACTACATATGCTACTACATGGTTTATTGTAACTGTTGTGAGGGTTTCCCCTGCGGTCGTTGCAGTTGACCTTGTTGTGGTATCATTTGCCCTTGTTTTTGCGTGGGAAGCACTTGTTGCAACAAAGGTTTCCATTTTTGTTGTAAGGGCTATCCTTGTTGTTGCAAGGGTATACGAATAGTGCCTGGAAAATTTTCGAACTGAATCTGGCCATAGCCACCTTGAAAAGCGGATGAGACAGGTTGAACGTGCTGCCTAGATTGAAGGACGTAAGGTGGATTAACCATCCCTTGAGAACCATATGGAACGTAAGGAGTTTGGTACTGAACCTGAGCCTCATAAGGCTACTGATACTGTAAATTGCTTGACCCTAACAGACCAATGGGATTTTGAACCTGTTGGTACTGGACATTGCTTGATCTAGCAGGACCAGCAAGGTTTTGAATAATGCCAGAAGAAGGCTGGTTCATACCAACCATGTGAGCCTATGAGCTACTCACATTGGTGGCACCTGACACCATAGAAACACTCATATTCTTCCCCCAGGTGGTGGTACATTTTGGCCACTTACTGGAGGGATTGAAGAACTGACAGTAACATTCTTTGAGACCATCGGTTGAACTAGATGGGTAACTCAGACAGACGATACAAGAGGGTTCGGAATGGTGGGTTGCACTGGGACTAAGGTAACGGCCTGTTGGGAGTTTCGGTTCGCAATGAACATACATGTAGTAGGCATGGCACCAGACACCGAAATAGGGTTATGGTAGAGTGATGAGGCACTAGGTGTACCTAAAACCAATTGTGCCAAGACACATAATTAGGCAGAAATTCTCAATACACACTAATGGGAATGCTTCCTATATAGGGGAAAACTTCAGGAGGAAATGGATGTTCTTCCTCCTCAACAGTGTGTGGAGTAGAAACTTCTGACTCATCTAGAGAGGTGACTGGAGCATCACCTTCAGGTTCCATAGCTGGGAACAAACATTGACGAATGACTGAAGAGGTATGAGGGGATAATTCCAAAGGAACACCCGGATGATAATACAAACTATACAGACGCTATGGTGATATCACAACATGGTCGAATAAAGGATTCAAAGGATAGATAACCAGTCTAAGCTAACTATCAATAGTCGGTGAACTATCAAGAGTTTGGATGAGATTGTCCAAAGATTCTGGGAAAAAATGAGCAGGTGACCTAGTGTCTGAAGTATGGGGAGGACAAGATGACAAAGGTTGATAGCCCAGTGTTAGCCTCCTGCTGCGGCAGGTATTCATCTTTCATGATCGACATTTTTACATGCCAAATATGTCATACTTTGCATACTGCAATGTTCCATATTTGCTACAGAGGCCAAAGAAGTGTCCATGAGAGTGTGCTAGTCTAAGTGCCACTGCTGTGTTCCCTTTTTGATGAGTTGATCCATTTTGATGAGTTTTCAGTTAAGGGAAGGCCAAACAGCTTAATCTTGGCTTCCCTAGGTTTCAATTTCCTATTGTAGAATATAGAGAATGAATATCTGTTCAAACAGCTTAATCTTGGCAGATTTGTAGATAGGTAGAGAAACAAGGGTGCTCAACAGCTTAATCTAAGCCCCCGGATGCAATAAGTGTAGTTGTAGATAGGAGGACAGCAATAAGAAAAGAATGAAAAGCTGGGTATGCTAGTTCAAGTGCACCCAGACCAAAAAGAAGAGAAAATGCTAGGTGAGTAGGTCGGGTATGTAGCTTTGTGGTTGCAGAATCATGGCTTGTGATCCATTTCATATTGTCGAGTGTTATATCTATCATATCACAAGTTGAAGGCAGTTTTTCAGTTGAAGGACTTCAAGAAATGCATGTCTAACTTCCCCCTTCTTCCTCTCCCCCAAATCACTCACTAACTTCCCTAAAAGAGGTCAAGATCTGCTTGATACCTCTTAATTTCATCATTCTCCATATCATTTACCTTGGTGAAGATCTGCTTCACTCAAGGAATGTCCACACTTCTTCTATGAAGTCATTTTCCCCATTAATAGCCTAAGACATCATACTTAGCACTTTTTCTCATCATTGTCATATTAACTACTAACACTACTATGTAGCTCCCTATCTATTTCCCCTTCCCCTACTAAAACTATGTATATAACTCCCCTATATATTTATCCCTCCCCTTGGTTGAAAATAACCATATACATCCTTGGAAATTGCTAAGTTTATCTCAAACTCAGCAAGAATCCTCACTTCTCCCCTCAAACCATCTTCTCACGCATTTTGAACCCTTTCCGATGCATAGAACCCTTCATCACCCCCCTAACTATCTTCCAAATGCATAAGGACTCATTCCTTTGCATAATTCTCCTTCATATGTTTAAAAATCACCCCTTTTACCTTGGTTTGTCTTTAGAAGGTATGAAACCCCTTTTGCCCACTAAACCCCTCTCAAAACCACATCACTTTCCTCCTAAGAGCCTTTGGACTCCTTCCAAGGCACAAGAATACTCAAACCATGTAAAAACCTTCAAAAAATTGAAAAATCCTCCTTTTCGGGCTATCGGACCCCTTCCGATGCCCTAGAGATCCATTCAAAGCACTTTCATCACCCCTCCAAATTCTTTTTCCTTTGCATTTTAATAAAATGCATGCTCCGATGAGAAAAGGCTCTATTTGTTACCCCTCCGATGCGATTTCGCTATCGGGAGGGGAAAGTGGCATGTAACAAACATATTTGCATTTCTCCGAAGGCAGGTGCCCTCCCTCCGACGCGATATCGCTGTCGGAGGTCGGGCGATAAAATGTGTTAGCTCTATGGTGCATTGCTGAAAGCCCTGAGCTGGACCCAATTTCAAATAATAAAGGGCCAATATAGCTTTTCGGGTCAGATGGTGTTTCGGCGATTCTATATGGCAGCCCCATGACCCCGCCGATAGCGAAATGCCGACGTAGCACCAGCCGTCGGATCGCCCTCCCAGATCAACGGCCCATGTTTGATCGGCAGTCACCCCTTGTGTTTGGCTCCGACCAACGGGGCCGAAATATTATAAGGGCGAGTTTATAAGGTTTTCGGGTCCGTAAGGGCCCCTTGCGCAGCGAAAAGGGTGGCTTCGATATGGTGGAGCCGAAAAACAATTAAAGGGCAGTTTTGATAAGCATTTCGGGTCCGCAAACCAAATTTTTGTAAATCCGCCGTTATGTGGGTTCCGATGGTTCGGACCCGAAATGAAATAAAGTGGGCCTAAAAAGGATTTCGGGTCCGCCATATTTCGTCGATCGCACAAATGTTTCCCTCGGTCCCTCCGACTGCCAACATGCGACTTAGCGCCAGCCGTCGAATCGGACCCCCAGATCAATGACCCTGACTTAATCGCTGCACTCCCCATGTATCGCTCCGACTGGCGGAGACGAAATATTGAAAAACGTGGCACAATAAGAATTTCGAGTCCGCAAACTAAATTTTTGTAAATCCATCGATATGACATCGCCGATGGGCCGGACCCGAAATCCCTCAAGAAGGAGCCTATAGCATTTCGGGTCCGCAGGCTTTTCGGAGGCATTATGTTTTGGGACCAATGGTCCGCCCGATGCCGATACTGCGATGAGATCTGGGCTGTTGGATCGGCTCGCGCCGGATCCAACGGCCAGATTTAGTATTTTTTACAGTTTGCCTCCAGCGCCAATTTTTCAATAAAATTCATGTTTTAAAGGTATTTTCGCCTGTTTAAGACAAAAGGGCCTTTTTTAATGTTTTGGATGCGGTGCCCGTGCCCGCCCAGGTATAAGGAAATAATGGTTTCCTTAGCCATTTTGAGATCGCTCCAGGCCCGAATACTTCCAAATGCAAGGATTCCTCCTCGGCATGCCACCAGAGCTCCTTTATTCGGCCCAGTTTTGCAAATTTATCAATTTAAGGACCATTTTGGATTGGCCGAGCGCCGATAGCATCCGAAAGGCAACAGAAAACACTTGCAGCGGTTATTTTTCTTTCAAAGGGCAGAATGGGGTGATTTTGACATCAAAGTGTATCAGCTAAGGGACAAAGGGGCGATTTGACATCGTAAAGTGTATCAGAGGAAAGAGAAGGCTCAAATGCATGCCAAATTGTATCAGAGGAAGTGGCAAAGAGTATCAGATCAAAATATCAGCAACCCGAAGCAGGAGAACATTAAAGAGCGCCCCAATCAAAGTTAAAGAAAGCGATGAAGCCATAATGGCTCTCATATAACAGTTATTGCACATTAAGGCCACTTTGCAGCAGTAGAACCGCTTGAGAGGTGCTGATAAAAGGATAAAGCCCACATATATCAGAAAGCAGTGTATGAAGACACATGAGAGCAGCGCTTCAATATTCAAGGCACAGTTATTGCACAGATTCCAGCACAGAGCCATAAGGACAGATTTTGATCCATTTTTGAGGCAGCTGCCCCAGCGCAGAACTTAGATAGTTATTTCATGCATTCATTTCAAGATAAGTTAGGTTGATCAGAGTTATTGCTCCATATTTGTTTAAGATCTGTTGTTGTAGATATTTTTAGATATTTTGCTTATATATACCACCCTCAGCCATGTATTAAGGGTTGGTTGGTCGATAACTTCCTCTCTAGACTTGCATTGTATTTTCTGAGAGTCTCTATAATCAAAGATCGTTGGAATGTTTGGGAGATGAACTGACTGTTGTGTTTTAATGTCTGAAGAGTGACTATGGAATCCTAACGCTTCTACATAGCCCAATAAGTGTTTCTTATCTCTGTTTACAATTTATATGTGTTTATGCCATCATTGTTTCACTATCTAAATAGCAGAAAAAAAGAATAGTTCAGAGCTCACTTAGTTGTATTCTGTTCTCAATTTCTGTGATTTATCTATGTTTTCCTCTGAATTAGTCCTAAATATGAATACTGATTTGCTCATACTCACACTAGTTCCTTCATATATGAATGTTGTTTAGGAATCCTTGATTGCTCCTATATAAATGTTCATTCACCTTCCCTCTGTTAGCATAATGAGAGCTACTTAGTTGCCTTTCATTCACTGACCTTCGTTCCATCTTTATTCCAGCTCGATATTGTTTTATGTGTAGCTATCCTGCTCTGTATTCCTTTGGTGACCAAGAAAACGCAACAACAAGCCTAATCCACGACTCCATGCCCAATGGTTTGAACTTCTCACACTATGCATCCCAACTCTGTTTGAAAGAATCCCCCATCCCACCAAAATCAAAACAAAACCCAAGAAAATCATAACTAGCCTAAAATCAACCCAAAACAAAGCTAAATTATAAAGAGAGAGCCCTCTCTGATTGCAGGTAGACTAGGACCTGTAGTCCAAACATTGGTTTTTGGTTACCTCGGCCGTATCCTTTAAGGAGCTTTAAGGACAACCTGAGTGATAACATAATGGCGACTCTGCTAGGGACAATATTTAGAAAATTCCAAAAAAAAAACAAGTTAGAAGCTGGAGATAGAGCTCCTTTTCTTCAGAACTTTTCCACGTTTAGTTCTGATCTTTGATGGTGGACAGAGATCAGGCACTCCAAAGGTTAAATCATCCACCTGGCGACTCCACATTTTTTTTTTTTAATCAAGACTCCACTGGAGGAACGGACCTGAAAGAGAAAATCTTTAAGTTTCCTCTGAAACAGTTCAGCAAATCTATATTCCAACTCCTTCTATTATTTCCTCTTCCATCCCAGCTGTTCTGTTTCTTCCTACTGTTCCATTTATACCTGTAAATATGGCTAACAGATATACACCTTTACAGTTACCTGCAAATCTAGGGGCTATGCCTCAAGATTATCAAACCAAAATCACATATTTTGAGGGAACTGGTTCTTACACAGCCCTGCAACATACCAAAAAAATGCAGGACTATTTTGAGATTTATGAAATAGATGATGATGCTATAAGAATGAAGATTTTTGTCCAAAGTCTCAGAGGTGATGTTAGGCCCTGGTTTAGAGCTCTTCCTGCAAATTCCATAGCTGATCCAGAGGCTCTTTACCAAACATTCCTTAACAGATGGGGGAAAAAGAAGGATCCCCTGCACATGTTATCAGAATATGATACTATCAAAAGAGGCCCTCAAGAGGCTGTCTTAGACTATTGTGCAAGATTTAACAATGTTTACAATGCAATCCCACAGAACCTTAGGCCTCCACCTGATCTTGCTATGTATAAATTCCCTGATGGTTTTGATATCGACATGGCCTATCAATTAAGGGAAAGAGCCCCTCAAAGCCTAGCAGACATGCAGAATGTAGCTGTCAGTGTGGAGGCAAACCTGATTGCCAAACGAAACAGAGCAAGAGCTGAGAGAAGAACTACTTGCAAAGATGAAACTTCAGTTTCTGAGCAATATATGGATGAATCTCCCAATCTATTGTATGAATATAATTGCTCTTCTTCTTTCAGTTGTCTGCCCAAGTATCATCAATATGAGGATGATTATGCGCCTAATGTCCAAATCAGCCTTGCAGAGGAGTCAGAGCCTATTTTGGCAGAAAGAACAGTTACAGTTCAATAGCCTGAACCCAGTAATCAGCCTGCTCATTTCAGCTATGAAGAGGAGGAGGAAAGTGTAGAAAATTTTGAAGTCGTCAAAGGAACTTTACCATTTTGTTTTGATTCTTTTCAGTTTATTAGGGAGAACTATCATGCAGTTTGTAACCAAGTATCATCAAGTGTTGATATTGGCCATCTAGAGGAGAGTCAAATCCATGCTCCTGATGCATTACCTCTAGATTTACAGCCCCAGAGTGCCATTGAATGTCAGATTGAAGAAGAAAACTCGGAAGCAGTAGCATGTGACCAAGAATTCCCAGATGATTCTCTGCCGCTTTGCTTTGAATCATCTGAATTATTTAAAGAAAAGGAGGAGCAACAAGTGCAAATCTGTCAAGTGCCATCTGAGCCTGTTTGTAATGAGTTGCAAGTATCACTCCAAGTTTTGTGCAATCCATTATATGGCAGGCTGAGGGATGAAATAAGTCAGTGCTCTTCTCCATTAGCAGGTTGTAAGGCTCAAAATCAAGATGCTGGTGATTTCCCAATTCAAAGGCATGATAACAATCCTAGACCATTGTACAGTTGTTTATTTCAGCTCAGCAATAATGTACATATGTCGCAGGACCCTTTTGTACAGTCTCTTGTTTCAACAAAGGAGATCAAGACTTTCCTTGTCTTTGCAAGGATTAACAAAGCCACATCTGATTGCAAGATCTCCATTTCAAGCACCAACAAGCACAAGCAGCAAAGCTCACTGATGTCCATAATACTTAAGTGGGTGCATTGGCTGTTTCATTTCACCTAACAGCAAAGAAAGTGCTGATTAGGGTAAGTAGGTAGGATTAATAAGGCATCCAGCCAAAGGGAATTTTGCAGAATACGACAACAATTGAATACAAGGCAGTCTGACTTGCTGTTCTTGGCTTTTCACAAGGAAAAGCCATCCCCAAGTGGAGCCACTGTTAGGCACCTGCTGCGGTAGGTATTCATCTTTCATGATCGACATTTTTACATGCCAAATATGTCATACTTTCCATACTGCAATGTTCCATCTTTGCTACAGAGGCCAAAGAAGTGTCCATGAGAGTGTGCTAGTCTAAGTGCCACTGCTGTGTTCCCTTTTTGATGAGTTGATCCATTTTGATGAGTTTTCAGTTAAGGGAAGGCCAAACAGCTTAATCTTGGCTTCCTTAGGTTTCAATTTCCTGTTGTAGAATATAGAGAATGAATATCTGTCCAAACAGCTTAATCTTGGCAGATTTGTAGATAGGTAGAGAAACAAGGGTGCTCAACAGCTTAATCTGAGCCCCTGGATGCAATAAGTGTAGTTGTAGATAGGAGGACAGCAATAAGAAAAGAATGAAAAGCTGGGTATGCTAGTTCAAGTGCACCCAGACCAAAAAGAAGAGAAAATGCTAGGTGAGTAGGTCGGGTAGGTAGATTTTTGGTTGCAGAATCATGGCTTGTGATCCATTTCATATTGTCGAGTGTTATATCTATCATATCACAAGTTGAAGGCGGTTTTTCAGTTGAAGGACTTCAAGAAATGCATGTCTAACCTCCCCCTTCTTCCTCTCCCCCAACTCACTCACTAACTTCTCTAAAATAGGTCAAGATCTACTTGATACCTCTTAATTTCATCATTCTCCATATCATTTACCTTGGTGAAGATCTGCTTCACTCAAGGAATGTCCACACTGCTTCTATGAAGTCATTTTCCCCATTAATAGCCTAAGACATCATACTTAGCGCTTTTTCTCATCATTGTCATATTAACTACTAACACTACTATGTAGCTCCCTATCTATTTCCCTTTCCCCTACTAAAACTATGTATATAACTCCCCTATATATTTATCCCTCCCCTTGGTTGAAAATAACCATATACATCCTTGGAAATTGCTAAGTTTATCTCAAACTCAGCAAGAATCCTCACTTCTCCCCTCAAACCATCTTCTCACGCATTTTGGACCCTTTCCGATGCATAGAACCCTTCATCACCCCCCTAACTATCTTCCAAATGCATAAGGACTCATTCCTTTGCATAATTCTCCTTCACATGTTTAAAAATCACCCCTTTTACCTTGGTTTGCCTTTAGAAGGCATGAAACCCCTTTTGCCCACTAAACCCCTTTGGCCCACTAAGCGCCTTTGGACTCCTTCCAAAGCACAAGAATACTCAAACCATGTAAAAACCTTCAAAAAATTGAAAAATCCTCCTTTTCGGGCCATCGGACCCCTTCTGATGCCCTAGAGATCCATTCAAAGCACTTTCATCACCCCTCCGAATTCTTTTTCCTTTGCATTTTAATAAAATGCATGCTCGAATGAGAAAAGGCTCTATTTGTTCCCCCTCCGATGCGATTTCGCTATCGGGAAGGGAAAGTGGCATGTAACAAACATATTTGGCATTTCTCCGAAGGCAAGTGCCCTCCCTCCAACGCGATATTGTTGTCGGAGGTCGGGCGATAAAATGTGTTAACTCTATGGTGCATTGCCAAAAGCCCCGGGCCGGACCCGATTTCAAATAATAAAGGGCCTATATAGCTTTTTGGGTCCGATGGTGTTTCGGCGATTCTATATGGCAGCCCCATGACCCCGCCGATAGCGAAATGCCGACGTAGCGCCAGCCGTCGGATCGCCCTCCCAGATCAACGGCCCATGTTTGATCGGCAGTCACCCCTTGTGTTTGGCTCCGACCGGTGGAGCCGAAATATTATAAGGGCGAGTTTATAAGGTTTTTGGGTCCGTAAGGGCCCTTACGCAGCGAAAAGGGTGGCTCCGATATGGTGGAGCTGAAAAACAATTAAAGGGCAGTTTTGAAAAGCATTTCGGGTCCGCAAACCAAATTTTTGTAAATCCGCTGATATGTGGGTTCCGATGGTTCGGACCCGAAATGAAATAAAGTGGGCCTGAAAAGGATTTCGGGTCCGCCATATTTCGGCGATCGCACAAATGTTTCCCCCGGTCCCTCCGACTGCCAACATGCGACTTAGCGCCAGCCGTCGGATCGGACCCCCAGATCAATGGCCCTGATTTAATCGCTGCACTCCCCATGTATCGCTCCGACTGGCGGAGCCGAAATAATGAAAAACGCGGCACAATAAGCATTTCGGGTCCGCAAACTAAATTTTTGTAAATCCGTCGATATGACATCGTCGATGGGCTGGACCCGAAATCCCTCAAGAAAGAGCCTATAGCATTTCGGGTCCGCAGGTTTTTCGGAGGCATTATGTTTTGGGACCAATGGTCCGCCCGACGCCGATATTGTGATGAGATCTGGGCCGTTAGATCGGCCCGCACCGGATCCAACGGCCAGGTTTTAGTATTTTGTACAGTTTGCCTCCAGCACCAATTTTTCAATAAAATTCATGTTTTAAAGGTATTTTCACCTGTTTAAGACAAAAGGGCCTTTTTTAATGTTTTGGATGCGGCGCCCATGCCCGCCTAGGTATAAGGAAATAATGGTTTCCTTAGCCATTTTGAGATCGCTCCAAGCCCGAATACTTCCAAATGCAGGGATTCCTCCTCGGAATGCCACCAGAGCTCCTTTATTCGGCCAAGTTTTGCAAATTTATCAGTTTAAGGACCATTTTGGATTGGCCGAGCACCGATAGCATCCCAAAGGCCACGGAAAACACTTGCAATAGTTATTTTTCTTTCAAAGGGCAGAATGGGGCGATTTTGACATCAAAGTGTATCAGCTAAGGGACAAAGGGGCGATTTGACAACGTAAAGTGTATCAGAGGAAAGAGAAGGCTCAAATGCATGCCAAAGTGTATCAGAGGAAGCGGAAAAGAGTATCAGATCAAAATATCAGCAGCCCGAAGCAGGAGAACATTAAAGAGCCCCCCAATCAAAGTCAAAGAAAGTGATGAAGCCATAAAGGCTCTCAGATCACAGTTAATGCACATTAAGGCCACTTTGCAGCAGTAGAACCGCTTGAGAGGTGCTGATAAAAGGATAAAGCCCACATATTGCAGAAAGCAGTGTATGAAGACACATGAGAGCAGCGCTTCAATATTCAAGGCACAGTTATTGCACAGATGCCAGCACAGAGCCATAAGGACAGATTTTGATCCATTTTTTAGGCAGCTGCCCAGCGCAACACTTAGATAATTATTTCATGCATTCATTTCAAGATAAGTTAGGTTGATCAGAGTTATTGCTCCAGATCTGTTTAAGATCTACTGTTGTAGATATTTTTAGATATTTTGCTTATATATACCACCCTCAGCCATGTATTAAGGGTTGGTTGGTCGATAACTTCCTCTCTAGACTTGCATTGTATTTTCTGAGAGTCTCTATAATCAAATATCGCTGGAATGTTTGGGAGATGAACTGACTGTTGTGTTTTAATGTCTGAAGAGTGACTATGGAATCCTAACGCTTCTACATAGCCCAATAAGTGTTTCTTATCTCTGTTTACAGTTTATATGTGTTTATGCCATCATTGTTTCACTATCTAAATAGCAGAAAGAAAGAATAATTCAGAGCTCACTTAGTTGTATTATGTTCTCAATTTATGTGATTTATCTATGTTTTCCTCTGAATTAGTCCTAAATATGAATATTGATTTGCTCATATTCACACTAGTTCCTTCATATATGAATGTTGTTTAGGAATCCTTGATTGCTCCTATATAAATGTTCATTCACCTTCCCTCTGTTAGCATAATGAGAGCTACTTAGTTGCCTTTCATTCACTGACCTTCGTTCCATCTTTATTCCAGCTCGATATTGTTTTATGTGTAGCTATCCTGCTCTGTATTCCTCTGGTGACCAAGAAAACGCAACAGCAAGCCTAATTCACGACTCCATGCCCAATGGTTTGAACTTCTCACACTATGCATCCCAACTCTGTTTGAAAGAATCCCCCATCCCACCAAAATCAAAACAAAACCTAAGAAAATCATAACTAGCCTAAAATCAACCCAAAACAAAGCTAAATTATAAAGAGAGAGCCCTCTCTGATTACAGGTAGGCTAGGACCTGCAGTCCAAAGATTGGTTTGTGGTTACCTCGGCCGTATCCTTTAAGGAGCTTTAAGGACAACCTGAATGATAACACCCAGAACGATTCCGAGTTCCACATCTTGGTCCTCGAGTGACTCTGGTAATTTAGGAAAAGGTTCCTCATACAATATTTTAGACAGAGGAGAGGAAGAGGAACTAGGTGAACCAGATGGTTCAGCCACGATGACCTTGTCTTAGTTAATAGGAAAAGAGAGATAAACTTCAAGTCTTTAAAATGTTCTTTATGGAAAACTCATGATTTGGTCTAGAAAATACTAATAGGATGTTATAAGATCGTGGGAAATCAATTTTTTAAAACATATAAATAGACTGGTGCTCTTTCATATTTTAAGAGTCGAGAAAGAAACAAAGATGACTCTATCACTTTTGATTGGAAATGAGATCAAAAGGACAAGTGCTCAAATGATATTTTAATTTTAATGGGTCAAAAAGATCAAATGACTGCTTTAGATGATCTAGGTAAAGAGGATTACCAGGAAACCATGAACTGCAGAATACCTCTCGACGAACCGAGAAGTACGGGCATGCAATCTCCCCAAATGTTGTGTTCGATGTATCAAGTTTGCAAGGTCGCCGACTCAGATTCCTATGGATAAAGGATTGCAGCCTAGAGGGGTCT
Organism: Pinus tabuliformis; assembly: GCA_031772625.1. Classification (NCBI taxonomy): domain Eukaryota; kingdom Viridiplantae; phylum Streptophyta; class Pinopsida; order Pinales; family Pinaceae; genus Pinus; species Pinus tabuliformis. The sequence continues at coordinate 61,239,028 of CM062819.1, read as the reverse complement.
CCCATTATATACTCGATGGTATGGGGAGCACAAATCCGTACTAGCGTTGTCTAGTGCCGAAGCGAATGACATCTACTAAGTTTAAAGATGTCATAACACGTCTTTAGCCTAACCTTCTAGATGTGATCATTAGGTTTCAAATGCGCCTTAGGTTATTGAGTTAATTTTAAAGTTTATCTTGAGTTATGTCTCATTTTTCAGGCCTTAGCAATGTGAATTGAAAAACCCTAAATGTAGCTAAATGAGAGAAGACCATTTCAATTCGATGAATTGTCTACACTAGAGAGGGTAGAAAACACACAATCAAAGGCAAAAAACCAAGCAAATGAAAGAAAAAATGATTTTACACTACTTCACTTTTTGAGAAAATAAACTAATGAAAAATACATTCCAATTCCTAATTTCCTAACAAGTACACTCTAACATTCCTTTCAAAAGCAAAAATAATTCTTTTTCTTTCCAAATGCCAATGAAATCCTAGTCTTCAATGATGCTAACTACCATAACATATTGATGTAGCAAACTAGAATTTTATACTTTTCATGAAATGACAAAATGAATTTCTCACAAAACACTTCAATGAAAAAGTTTTCGAGACAATTAATTCCCAAGCAAATGAAAAACACGAAAAGAGATTCTCTTTCAAACTAATGAAATGGCGACTTTACCAAAAACAAGACAAGCAATGTGATCCATGCCAGAAAAGAAACTTTTAGACAAGCAAACGAAAACTTTTCAAACTTGTGTAATGGAGGTCAAAGCCATAAAAGGACCGTAAATGAAATGGAAGGAGTAAATGCACCAAAAACATGACTCATTGAGCTCACAATCAGCTGAATGGATGACAATCTAGATGCCCTAGTGCCACTAACCATCCAATGACCGAAGAAATCAAGCAAAAATATGACAAATCAACAAGCAAACAAACCAAATGAAAAGAAACTTTCTAGTGAGGGATAAGAAGGTCTAAAAGGCTTACAAGGTCGAAATCATGAGAGCAAAACACATTGGTCAAGATTCAGGGTAAACACTAATTTCCACTTACAGGCATCAACATGACTGCCTAACTGAAAACAAGCACTAGAAGGGGGTCGGTGTGACTGTTTCTCAGCATATCACGCTGATCGACGCGACTCTCAATGAATTAAGCGTGCTAAATGAGGATGCTAAGCAAAAAATTTAAAAATTTAAAAGTTGGGACCAGACTTGCTACTATGAATTTCAAACCCAAACGAGTAAGTAAAGGAAAACAAACAGAACTAAAGGGAAATGGAAAAACTAGAAAAGTTCACAAAAAAACATGAAATTCCAAGCAAACAAATAGAAGGATTGGCTCCCCAGTATGGTCGCTAATTTGTGGTGAAGTAAAATTATGAGTGTGGACACAAACAATTTCTTTAGCTCGATAATGGGTCTAGCCACAACCGATACACTCTATGGAATATTTCCTTAGGTTAGAACCAATTAAGAGGTCCTACCTCTTAGTACTCTTATCTTGTTTAGTGATGACCTTGTTTTCTTGCTCCAACTATCTCCCGTTTCCTTCTTCGAACGCCTGAAACAAGTAAACAATAGCAAACAACAACCATGATAATAGACAAATTGTAATTAAACCTACTTAGTAATTCAAGAAACATTAAGCCATAAACATGTAATATGACACATTATGTAGGAAATCAATCGATAGTTTCATATATATTGAATCAAGAAGAGATTACAACCATTGTCTTGATGTTTCCGTTCTCCTTCGACAAAACCAGGTTCTCACACACTTCCTGTTATAGACATTTTTGTGTCTTACAGCATGAAGCATGAAATGTCAATAATCTAAGGGATCCAAAGTCCCTAAACGTGTTGTTCCTACCCCTAGAGGAACAAGGTCAGCAAACCACAGCACTGAATATCAGTTCTCCACCTGAAAACACTCAAAAACAAGCTAATTCTGGATCATGTCAACTGCTCCACTGAGCATCTGCGCTGAATGTCAACTGCTCCACTCTGTACCTGCGCTGAATGTCAACTGTAAAGAAGGCTACCTGCGCTGGGCGAGTTTGGCCAAGTGGCACAGTCATTCCTCAAGGTGTCAATGCCCAGGAAGCTTCCAAAATGACACTTGGATCAGGGAATTCGCCTAGTGATGAGTAAGAGGGTCTAGATCTCCAAGTGGAAGCAAGAACCTCCAAGTGGACTCAAGAACTGAAGAATAACTGAAGTGGGAGAGGACACTAGTCAGCTCCATGCCAAACTCAAGCTGACTCATCCTTTCTCCAAAACTCCTATATATAGAGCTCTCTCATGAGGTCTAAGGAGGCTGGAATCTTGTGAATGTAAGGAAGTGCTGTTGGTTTGAGTATAGAACTATTGGGTGATTTGCTTGAAGGAGGTGAAGAGGAGATTTCTTTCTGCTGGGAGGTGATGCTGGATTGGGCCTTTTATGGTTGTATCACTTCCTGAACTTTACTTCTTCCATTAATAAAGAATTTGAAGTTCTTCTATATGCATGTGTCTCAATGGCGTATTGATACTTGTATATTTGATTTATTCTAATCCTTGAATCAATTATGAATGTATGCTTCTTGTAGTTTCCCTTTCTTGTGATTTTACAGGATCTTGGTGTAGCTGGGCCAGTGAAAGAGCAAGGAGCTGGGATCAAGCAGCAAAGAGAGAAGATTGGATCAATCATTAGCGGAAGACAACGGTTAGTGGATCTCTTTCTCCCCTCTCTTACATCTCATAAAGAAGTAATCTCGAATAGCTTTGCTTTGATTGTTGCTGAGGTACTATCACCCTTAGAGTGGGATAGGGTCATTCCGTATTGGATACTTTTCCCAACAACACTTCCGCTATCATTCCATGATGGCCTAAACAATGATAGTTTTAAGGCTCTTCCCTTTAGTCTTCACACTAAACCAAATTCACACTTCTCCCTCAAACACAACTAGAGATCTACAACTATGAATAACTTGCTGATTACTCTTCAACCAGAGCCTAATTAGAACTAGCACACTAACACTAACACTTCAACACTAGCTTGTGCTTGGGAAAAATGGAGGTTTATATAGCATGAATGGATGGGAGATGGTTCCTCTTCTCATGGGAGAAGGTCTTATCTCTTGAGATAGTTCCATCCCTATAGGGGAAAGGATTCCAAACTGACATGCTCGACTCCATCAGGTGTAGGTTTTAACCCTGTACAGAAATTACCTACATATGAATTCTAAAACACATAAAATAAAGAATGCGAGAGCATAACACATAAAACACATATACACAGAGATTTTCCCCTGGATCCCAAAACTGGGACTACCAGCTTGATTTTTCACTATGTTCCTTTCAATGTTACAATATATATTTATACATGTCAAAGCATCCAATACCATGGACCGAAAACCATCATGTCCAATACCATGGACTAAAAACCATTGAGTCCAAAAAGCATGTGTGAAAATCATGCACAAAACCATAGGTGGGTCCACCCAAACTAACATAGGTTCCAAAACCAAAATTTTTTGGGGCGTTGCCCCGAACCCCATAAAGTGGGGTTACGGGTACGCTTCAAACCCCATGTGACCCCCCCTCTAATCCCTCGGTTAACTACGTGGGCTAGTCGTGGAAAGAATATAACACAACCCAACATTCTCCCACTTGTTGTTTTCTTTCCACAGGGGACCACAAGAGAGCTTAGTCATTTTTCCAGCCCTGAAATGCCCATTGTCTCTCTACACCAAGAGAACTTCTCAGAGCTCACAGATTTTGTCAATGCATCTACAATATTCTTCAAGGTGTCCACCTTTACCAGCAACACCTTTTTTTCTTCTATCATATCCCTCAAAAAGTGATACTGAACATCAATGTGCTTTGTCTTTGAATGATATGCAGGGTTATTTTCCAAGAAAATTGCACTTTGGCTTTCACAGTCTATCCTTATAGCTCCCTATACTAACCCCATACTTGAACACAATCTCTGCAACCAAACTGCTTCCTTGCTTGCATGAGTGGTTGCCATGTATTCTGCCTCTATAGTTGATAGTGCCACTATAGATTGTTTCTTAATCATCCAACTAACTACACCTCCAAATAGGTTAAACACATAACCACTTGTAGATCTTCTCTGATCTAGATCTCCAGCCTAGTCTGCATCAACAAAGCCACGAATATCCAACACTCTGTCCAATCCTGGTCTTCCTTGGTAGCACAAACCATAATCACTAGTGCCATGCAAATACCTGAAAACACACTCCACTGCTGTCCAATGATCCTTCCCTAGTTTGACATAAACCTACTCAATACTCCCACTACATGTGCAATGTCTAGTCTAGTACAGACCATTGCATACATCAGGCTACCGGCTGCACTTTCATATGGAACACGGGACATGTCCTCTTCCTCTTCTTGTGTCTTGGGACACTATTCAGCAGATAACCTCACACCTACAGGAATAGGAATCTTCACTGGTTTACTATCATGCATATTAAACCTCTGCAGTATTGTCTCGACATACTTCCTCTAGCTTAACCAGATTTTCCTCTTTTCCTGATCTCTTTTAATTTCCATGCCCAAAATATAGTTTGTAGCACCAAGATCTTCCATGTTGAATTTGGAGGACAATTGGGTCTTCAAATCCTAGATAATTTCTTTATCATTTCCAACCAGCAACATATCATCCACATACAAGACCAGATAAATAACACGGACACCAATTAATTTAAAATGCGCACAGTGATTTTCTTTGCTTCTGGTGAAGCCAAGTTCCCGTATAAACATATCAAATTTCTGATACCACATCCTTGGTGATTTTTTTAACCCATACAAAGACTTCTTTAACTTGCATACTAGTTCTTTCTTACCCTTCACCGCAAAGCCTTCAAGTTGCTTCATGTAGATCTCCTCTTCCAGATCCCCATGAAGAAATGTTGTCTTCACATCCATCTATTCTACCTCAAAATCAAAAGCAACAACAACAGATAAAAGTAATATAATAGAAGTTACCATGGCAATAGGAGAAAAAATATCACCAAAATCAATTCTCGGCACTTGGGAATAACCTTTTGCCACCAACCGAGCTTTGTATTTCTCCACTTTTCCTTCTGCATTTGTCTTCTTCTTAAACACCCATTTGCTGCCAATGGTTTTCCTTCCAGTTGGCAACTCCACCAGATCCCAAGCCTCATTTTTGTGCAAAGATGCCATTTCATCAGCCATGGCCTCTTTCCAGAGTTTTCCATCCTCTGAATCTACTGCCCCCTTCACAGTTCTGGGATCATCATCAGTAATAGATAAAGAAAAATTTGAACAGAAAGCAAATGGACTATACCTTTCTAGCTACCTTCTTTCTCGAATTGATCTTCTCACAACTAGAGTTTGTGGCTCTTCATCTTCTAATTCCTCCTCTGCTGCAGAGTCGGATTCTTCCTCCTTTAGCTCAAACTCTATCTTCTTAGGTTCCTTTGGTTGGACTTCATGTTTAATAACATCTTTCACCTCTCTGAACACCACATCTCGATTGTACACAACCTTCCTTGTTACTGGGTTCCAAAGCTTATAACCCTTTAAACCATCCTTATACCAAATAAAGATGCACTTTTCAAATTTACTATCCAACTTGGTTCATTTCTCCTTTGGAACATGTACATATGCATCACATCCAAATACCCTCAAATGTGAAAGAGAGGGTTTCTTACCAGTCCATACCTCTTGTAGAGTCTTATCCTCCAATGTTGATGAAGGTGACCTATTGATCAAGTAACATGCAGTATCCACCGCCTCTGCCAAGAATTCTTATCTTGACCCGACACCACTGAGCATGCTTCTTTCCCTTTCCATCAATGTCTTGTTCATTCTTTCTGCAACTCCATTTTGTTGAGGTGTATATGGAGTAGTATTCTGTTGTGCTATACCACACTTCTTACAGAATTCTTCAAATTCCTTGCTGCAAAACTCTTCATCATTACCTGTCCTCAACACCTTTATCTTCTTCTCTATCTGATTTTCCATGAGAACCTAAAATTCTTTAAACCTGTCAAAGACTTCAAATTTCTTCTTAAGGAAATATATCCAAGTATTCCTTGAGAAGTCATCTATAAATGATACATAGGACACAGACTTACCCTGTGATGGAACCTTCACAGGTCCAAACACATCACTGTTCACAAGCTCTAATATCTATTTCGCCCTCTTACCACTAGAGGGGAAACTCACCCGATTCTGCTTCCCATATACACAATTTTCACAGAAATCAAAATCCAGAGAGTTATTACACATACCTTCTACCATACCTTTACCATGAAGTATTCGAAGGCCTTTCTCTCCAATATGTCCAAGCCTTTGATGCCACAGCATGGTCTTCTCTCTAAATACCACTAGATTTTTTTCTCCACCTTCAGGAACCACAGAACTGTTGCAGCCATCAACAACCGTGCTACCTTACAGCTTGTACAGAGTTCCAATCCGAACTCCATGCATCAATACCAATGCTCCACGAACCATCTTGCAGGTATCCTTCTCAAACATTGTTTTTACACCTACATCATCCAGCTTGCTTACAGAAATTAGATTTCTGGCCAATGCAGGAATATGTAGAACACTCGAAAGTGTTCTAACTCTTCCACCTTGCAACTTCAACTTTACATTTCCACGACAAATGATTTTAGCCTTCCTGTCATCCCCCAAGAAGACATCACCACCTTCATATTTCTCATACTCGTAGAACCACTCTCTATGGGGAGTGAAGTGAAAGGATGCACCCGAGTCAATCAACCATGCCTCATGATCTACATGTGTACTTGAAGAAGCAAAGTACACATCCCCACCTTCATCTGAGGTGGTTTTCACCTCTGGAGAAGGAGCCTCATCATATCCCTTTCCTTTGTCAGACGCTTTAGATTTACGGTCCCTTTTGAAGTGTCCTTCCTTTCTACATTTCCAGCACACCACCTTTACAAGTTTTCCTAGAGATTTAGATCTCCCTCTAGATTTAGATCTCCCACTCGATGACTTATTTTTTTTTTTGTTTTGGGACCGTCCTCGTACAGACAAGGCATCACCATTCTGGCTCTCCATATTTTTCCGTCTCATCTCCTCTGTCAGCAAGGCTGAGACTATTTCATCAAACTGCAAGGTAGTTGCATTGCTACCTATTGCAATAACTAGACTATCCCACGAATCTGGTAGAGAACACAACAAACTGATGCACTTATATTCCTCTGAAATTTTAATATCAACGGATGCTAACTGACTTACCATAGTATTAAATGCATTCAGATGCTATGTCACTGAGTCTCCATCTTTCATCCTCAGGTTATACAGCTTTTTCTGGAGAAACAATTTATTCACCAGAAACTTAGATTAGTACAAAGTCCCTAACTTGTCCCACAAAGCCTTCACCGTAGCTTCCCCTGATACATTCAACAATACTGAATCTGAGACACAATTGTATTGTGCTCTTTGCCTTCCGATACAACTTCTTCCATTCTTCAATGGACACTCCCGTTGGTTTAGTACGTGGATATACCACGATCCACTGATCTTTATCCACCAACAGATCCTCCATCTTGAGTTTCCACAACTCAAAACTCTGACCATTAAATTTCTCGATCTCTATCTTTCCACTACTCGCCATCTTCTTTCACCACCAAAATTGATCTCGCAAATCTCCCACTGAACAGGGTCTACCATAGGCCTAAGCGAAACCCCTCAGCAACAAAGGCATCCCCTTGAAGCCAAAATAGCTCTGATACCAAATGTAGGTTTTAACACCGTACAGAAATTACCTGCATATGAATTCTAAAACACATAAAATAAACAATGCGAGAGCATAACGCATAAAACACATATACACAGTGATTTCCCCTGGATCCCAAAACCAGGACTACCAGCTTGATTTTTCATTATGTTCCTTTCAATGTTACAATATATATTTATACATGTCGAAGCATCCAATACCATGGACCGAAAACCATTGCATCCAAAAAACATGTGCAAAAATCATGCATAAAACCATAGGTGGGTCTGCCCAACCTAACATAGGTTCCAAAACCAAAACTTTCAGGGCACTGCCCCGGACCCCATAAATTGGGGTTACGAGTATGCCTCAAACCCCATGTGACCCCCCCCCTAACCCTCTGGTTAACTACATGGGCTAGTCATGGAAAGAATATACACAACTCAACATCTGGCCCAACCATTTACTAGACTTCCGTTACGAAGCTTCTAGAGTTGGAAGCTTCAACTCCTTATTTAAAAAACTTTTCAAAAGAGGATCGATGTGACTGAAACAAAGCTCAGTCTCTCCAGTTGGTCCTAGGGATAGTGTTAATCCCTGCATATCGGTGCGATGAGGAAAAAGGTCATTAGCGCTGGTCTTGTAAACTGGGAAAAACAAAAGATTTTTGGGAAATGGTGCAAAAGGGAATTATTCTGCTCATGAAGAGGGACATAATGGGAGTTTCTTCTTGAATGGAAAGCATGCAGGGTTCACTATAGAGGTTCTCCAGGATCAAGGAATGGGGAGTACAGGGACAGTGACAAAATTCTGTGTAACAAGCCTTCTTTAGACACTAGAATCTGTCACCCACAGAACTAGTCTTGAAAGCACTTATAGAACTAATCCCAGGAATTATATAATAGTCATTTCCCCAGAAACTGCACCAAAATATTACCCCCCACAATGTCCTAGGCTGAGAGGAATCGACAGAGGTAACCACATATCAAGATTTTTGTTTGGTAGCTATCCTACCAAACTAAAGAGGGCTCTCTCTATGGAATCATAGCCAACAGATAACTGAGATGTATATGATTTTAGGTTAGATAGCTAGCCTCAAGTAGGTTTTGGAACATTTAGGGTTTTGTTGCTGGATAAGGGAGAAAAACCAAGTAGTTAGGTTAGAGGGTCAAAGGGCTATAGCATCAAAGATATGATGGAGCAAGGTAGCAATACTTTTGTGATGGATCTTAGGTTTTGTCAATGTAGTATGCTATTGAGAAGAAGCATAAAGGTCTTAATGAGCATGAAACATGAATTCATTAAGAAATAGTGAAAGTAACATATAATAATTTTCCATCAAAACGGAGCTTAGTGAAAAGAATTTGGTTTATAAACTGTAAGGAAAACTATTTAAGAGATGATGTTTGGAAAGATAAGATGAATATCATTCATATAAAGTAATAACAGAGGAAAAACAGCACCACAAACTTACTGCACATGAATCCCTAGATAATAGTTGCAAACTGTCCTTCGATTTCCAAAAATGTTAATTACAAGCTACAATAGTTCTCTCCTAAGATTTCTAACCTCTTCTATGACTGAGAAATTGATACATAAAGACCAAAACAACCTCTCCCCACTCTCAGGGGTTGAATCCATGACTCTAGGATCTGTTTCATGATGTTTTCTAACCAAACCCTAATGTCTAGGGAAGTTGAAACAACTTCTACAATTAACTTTGACTGCAACCTCTCTCATAAATGAAGCTCAATTTACATCAAACAAGGACTAACCATTCATTAACACGTCATATTTATATTTCCTTTACCCTTACGTTCATCTACTTCACCATTTTTACTTTTACCAAAGTCGAACCAAGAATTACAAAAATTACACAGTGACAATTTCACAAAAAACTCTGAAATTTCCAGAAGCATAGTGAGCTGTTGGATGCCATTTTAGAGTGCCTTGTTGAAGTCCAAATCCAATCTGAACTTTATTCTGGAAGTCTGAGAGAGGGTAGATGTCTTTAGAGTATTGTTTCACTCAAAATGGCTTAGTTTTGGCTGAGATATGGCCATTTTCCCAAGATGTCTCCAAGTGCACAACGAAATGGAAAAAGAGAGGCAGAAAGGTGTGTGGTGTAGGTAAATTCTCAATGCAGAAAAAGACAATTCCTCTAGCCCGAGAGAGTGGGTATAGCCACAAACAAACAATCTAGTGAAAACTTCCTTAGTCTAGAATCAAATAAGAGGGCCTACCTCTTATAACGCTATTCTGCTTGGTGATGATCCTACTTCCTTACTCCAACTACTTTTTTTTTCCTTCCTTCAAATACCTGAAACAAGCAAAAAAACAATAACAAAAAACATGATAGCATACAAATTTCATTCAGCCTACTTAAAAGGTCAAGGAATCTTATGCCATCAAATGTAAGATAACACTCAATTTAGGAAATCAATCCATAGTTGTATTCATATAAGTTCATAAAGAGATTACAACAAAGCCTTGATGTTGCAGGTCTCCTCCGATGTATTCAGGTTCCCACACCTCTGCTAGCATCTCATGGATAGCCCCAACAATGAAATTTTTAAGGATTACTCCCTTCAGTTCCAAAGCAAACCAAATAAACTATCTTCCCTCCGCAAACATAATCTAGAAAGCTACAAGCTATAGATATCTTGTTGGTTATTCAAGCTCCAAAAAGACTAAGACTAGTTTAGCATGGAAAAGGAGGAGTTTATATAGCTTTGATGGAGGGGATATGGTTCCTCTTATGATGGGAGAGGGCTTACCTCTTTGGTTTGTTCCATATTAATAGGGGAAAGGATCCAAAATTGACTTCCTTGGCTCCATCCAGCACAACCATTTACCAGACTTCCGTTACGAAGCTTCTAGACCTGGAAGCTTTGACTCCATATTTAAAAAACTTGCCAAAAGAGGATCGACAAGACTGAGAAATGGATCATTTTCACCGTACAACACTAGGCTGAGCTTTAGACTGTGCAAATCGGCACATGGAGGAAATGGGTCATTAGTGTCAGTCTTGTAAACTGGTGTAAAAGGAAGATTCTTGGGAAATGATGCAAAAGGGAAATGTTCTGCTCATGAAGAGGGACATAATGGGAGTCTCTTCATGATAGGAAAGCATGTAGGGTTCACTGTAGAGGTCCTCCATGATCGAGGAACTAGGAGTACAGGGACAAAGACAAAATGTTGTGTAACAAATGCCCCCTAAAGCGTGAAGGTCGAACTAGAGTGAGGGGTGAAATGCATTACAAGTAGATGTGGGGAAATGATGTCCATCATCAGAAAACCTGCAAGCAAGCATAGATACATATACATCACTAAAACTCTAACAAATGATACAGGAATCGTGGTATGGACGCAACCATCTAGAGATAGATCATGTAAATGGATCCAAGGCATGGGTGCAACCATCCAATAAAGAGTATTATATCGAAACCAAGGTATGGTCGTAGCCATCCAATAATGAGAAGGATCACATATAACAACTCGTGGTATGGTTGCAGCCATCTGTCTGAGAGGGACATGTATATCAGCATGATCATGTCACATTGCCTTGCAACCTGGAATTTTGTAATCTGAGTCCAAGGTCTTGCACTCCAACATGACCCAATCAAAGTACAAATTCTAACATGTGAATAGATGTGTTGAAGTCGAACATGCTAGAAATTCACTTGATTACTGGTCAATGATGTGGATCGTTAACAAGTGCGAGAGAAACCACCAATAATGACAATGGATCTCAAGGTACCAGCAACACAATCCACGTAGTGTGAATAAAGGAGCTGAAGTTGAACACCCATGAAATCACTCGATCGAAATCCAATGATGTGAACTTATCATCGAGTGCGAAGACCTTGTCATTAGGGCATGCAAGCTTTAAGGTACTGGAAGGGAGTCTCCCATCCAACTTCTTGGATAGTGAGCTGAAGTGGACGCGAAGTGACCATGTCGAAGGAGGGCCATGATGTATCCCACATCATCGACATGAGACAAAGGGATGCAATGATAATGGATGACAAAGAGAATTAGGAATGAATGTAACTGCAGAAGGACAACCCTTGAACATATTGAAGACACAACTCCAGATTTTGGAAGCTTTTGGATCCATAGGATCGGAGGTCATGATGACATGGTAGAGATCAAATGGAAGGAAAAATGAATGGCCCAACCCAGGAAAGTCAATGATGAAGTGAGGATATCCCAACTTGACATGAAGTAGAAAGTGTCATGTTCAAGAGTGAGCTACCGACAAAACTGATAGAATTTCACATTTTCCCCCACAATTTCTGGCGGGTACCCCAATTATTTTTTAATCGCAAGCTTGAAGGGGATAGAATGTGCTTGCACTATAATTCCATCCTTCGGATTAATCCAACCTAGCAATATTAATGAGACCTAGGAAGGAGAAGTTGATGTTCATCATGTTGACAAATCCGATTTCGTTTAATGTTTTAACGAGTCTGACAAAGGTGTAACTCAATATATTTTTCATGTTTAGAGAGTTTGAAAAAGACACAAAAAAGAAAACTCGACATGGTCCCTTTTTGTATATTTGTGTCTCTCGAGCCCGAAAAGGTAGAAAATGATACTTGAGAGAACCGCTTGACCATTTCAGTCAAGGAGTACCTTTTTCGTAAATAGTTTATCCCAGCTCGAAAAAGGGGCAAACGTATATTGGGTAAACGACGTTCTGCAGCCTTTAACAAGTTCAAAATGACAAGAGCTCAACAATCTTTTCATGTTTAAAGAGTAAGAAAAGTGCTTGAAAGCAGACCCCACATTTTTATTCTCTTTAACGAGTTAAAAAGGAAAAATACTTGGCAATATTTTCATTTGAGTTTTTACGAGTCAAGAAAAGAGCTTAAACGTGACTCTAGTACCATCGTCAGCAATCTGTCACTTGTCACTGCACAAGAGGCAAACGTATTATCCAATTTTTGAGGTAAAATAGATGAAAAATACTTTTAAACCCTAAAATATCATGAAAAATGAATAAAAGGGGAAAATGTAAATAATTTTTTACCATTTTACCTTTTTACCTTGTGTGGAGAAATTTTCACCCATTTGTGCCCTAGATTTTTAGGAGCAGATTGCAGCAGATCTGGGAGGCCATTCGATGATCCATCAATTGCATGTAAGAGGGGATACCCTTAGCTTCATTTTCATGCTTTTCTTTCCTATTTTAATCGTTTTTTGGATTTCTAGAGGAGATATTAGCAAAAAAAATCACCCTCAATCGGTACGATTTCCAAGCACGGGATCGCGCCGATCAATGGTTAATAACATGATCAAGTGCGATGTCGGTGCTAATATTTCTAAAACAGTTGTGCCAGTGCCGTGAATAGAAAAAATTCAATCTATTGCCTAATTTCCTTTCTTTGAATCCAAATTTCCTCAGTCAAGGATGAATGTTGACTTGATTACATAGTTTTGGCAGGAAAAACACAATGAAAAATGGTCAATTGGAAATAATGTGAGCATGAGGCAATCGATTCACAGGCATTGGCAGACCCAAACTATTTAAATTCTGTAAGGAGCTATGGGATCCTCAAATTCTTCCTTACACTAGGTCTTTGGGCTCAACCCAAGCTGCTGCAATATTTGGTCAGTCTTTGGGACATTAACCAAGAAATTTTTGTGATCCGGGTCCATGAACTAGAATTGGTAAATTCTGACATCTATTTCATCATTGGACTATCTCGAAGAGGGGAACCAACCAATCTGTATGGGGCCAGGCCTATTGGGGCAAGTGTGAACATGTTGCTTGCAGAACACTGCCCAGAAGCATTGAAATCAAAAAGCGGCAAGGTTGATATCACGAGTGTTAATGACCTTGTATTGAAAACACTCCCCCTGACCATTAACAGACTGGTTGGGGCTCAGGCATTGCATGAGTCCAACAAATCTAAATTCTATTATGTTATAGACTATATGGCACTGACTATCTTCAACTGGGCAGAAGCCATGAAGGTAAACATGAAGCACTAGTTTTCTAAAGTCAAGGCATGAAACCTAAAGCAGTTCGGATATGGTTCCATTCTAGTGAGCTTCCTTTTGGAGCAGATCCCACTATTTCACTATCAGCTTACAGAGGTGAACCCGCCATTGCCATGAGACCCGCGGATGGTCCATTGGAGTGAATTGATGCCTAGAATCACCGTGGGCCAGCATATGTCATACAAGGCCGCCTTATTTATGTGGCTAAGGTGTTAGCTGATCGTACTAGAGGATTGGCCCTATATCAGTACCAACCTCTGTGGTGATCCAGATATGATGCTCCCAAAGGGAGGAGATTATGACAATGGAGGTAAGCAAAACAATTTTAATTTTTTAATTTTTTTATTGTTTTTGAAATATATGAGTTCATGACATTTCAATTTTGTAAATACAGATGTAGGACCAGAGCGACTAGTCGGGATGTCCACAATTGCCAGGCATGTTGCTCGGCATTTTGATATCGCTCTTTATTAGGAAGGAGTCGATAATGGTGAGGAAATCGCGTGGAACCTTGAGGGATTGACCAGAGGTATCCCAAAGTATTCCCAAGTGGGTGACATCCCACTCTAGTATCAGTGGCACACAGTGGGGGTATCAGACCGGATATGCCGACTACTGATACGTGTAGTATGAGTAGTAACGTGCTACCATGAGCACCATGCCAAGTAGTCCATAGGTTTAGCATTTTACAGTTTTGAGGCATGCAAGCCATGGATGTACTTTTGAACACATATATTATTTTTTGGGGTTTTGATGTATGACACTCAAACATTATCCACGCACACACACACATATATATGCTATATTTTCTTGCTTACTATGGTACAATTTTTTTGTTTTTTCACATATTTCACAAATTTTTGTCCAACACATAATTAGCTAATGCATCTGTTAAAGTATTCATATGCCTAGGAATATGATGATATGTGATGTAATCAAAATTTATTTCTAAGAGACAAATACACAAATAAATTCTCAATAGCTCAGGGTTTCTGACAGAATATTGTTCGTTGAGTTGAAGAACAATGAGTTGTGAGTCCAGGTTGACAACCAATTCCTAAATGTCAAGAGCAATGGCTTATGACAACAATTCAATAACTACACTATACTCAACAATGTTATTAATTGTTTGACCTAAACAAATACCTTGAAGATCAATCAACTCACCCTAGGGGTCATAAATGGCCCATGCCACGGAGGACAGATTCAGGGTACTACGAGAAGCACCATCAGTGAAACCGATGTGAGGATTCACAGACATCTGCAAAGCAAGCGAAGACATAGTAAGCAGCAAAGCTACTTGAAAAACAACACACTAAACCACACTGCACAAAAATGAATAACACACTATTGTACAAAAGTAGTCATGCAAGATGACTCAGGCATAGTAATGTTTTAGATATAGCCCATTATGGGGGTTGACTAAGGGATTTTCCTCATAAACAATCAGCTCATAGGCCCCTTTTTGTAACACACATTTAACAATGTAGGGCCCATGCCATATGGGTTTGAATTTACCTACTCCCAACTTATCATTAGCTTGATCATATAGTAAAACCAAATCACCCTTAGAAAAAGAATGAGGGGAGAACGACTGATCAAAATGAGACTTAACCCACTTTTTCTATGCTTCAATGACTAAAGAAGCAAGACGGCGAGTTTCATCCAGTCGTTCTAAGTACAAGAGGCACTCTTCTTGAGGAGATGGTTTCGGGGAGTAGCTTGACAGCTAGCTTGAGTGAGGGAATTTCACATTCAATCGATAAAGTTTCTTCC
Source organism: Pinus tabuliformis (assembly GCA_031772625.1). Taxonomy (NCBI): domain Eukaryota; kingdom Viridiplantae; phylum Streptophyta; class Pinopsida; order Pinales; family Pinaceae; genus Pinus; species Pinus tabuliformis. The sequence continues at coordinate 61,223,523 of CM062819.1, read as the reverse complement.
ATACCATAAACGAGCTGGAAAGGTGTAAATATAGTGGCATCTTTGGTCGAGATTCAGTAATCCCACAAAGATAAAAAAATCATGAGATGCCAATTTGACTTGTGCATTCCAATGGTGCATTGAAGCATCGTAACCAAGACTTTGTTCACAGCTTCAACTTAGTCATTGGCATAAGGGTAGTATGGGGTCAAGCCATCGTGGCACAATCCCAATGTAGAAGTCAGCTTAGTCATCATGTAATCGCAAATATGGGAGCCATGGTTGCTGACAATGGCCTGAGGCACTCCAAACCTGGAAATAATGTGATTGAATATAAATTAAGTTGTCGTTTTACCATCACTAGAATATGTAGGCATCACGTCAGCCCATTTGGTGAAGTAATCCATGGCAATGATAATATAACCATGCCCCCGGCCGAACGAGGGTTACATGTCATATAGTCAATGCCCCATTTGGAAAAGGGACCAATGGTAATAACTGGGTGAAGGTGAGCGGGTGGGGCATGCATTTTGTGTTGATAAATCTGGAACTCATGGCATTTGCGAACAACAAGGATGCAATCCTTAAAGATGGAGGGCCGAAAATAACCAACGCAGAGTATCTTTTGAGAAGTATCATATCCAGATAAATGATTGCCACATGTGTCAAAATGGTAGTCATTCAAGACTCTGTTATATACCTAGGGGGGGATAATATGGGGTACCAAGGGAGGTACCCAAGGTAATAATGTAATAATGGCATGGGCCATAGTAATAAATAAGGTGGTTAACCCATGTCATGTAAGGGACCACAAGTAGTTAATAATAATGTAATGGGCCCATGGTATTAGTTGATGGTATGAGGGAACCATGGTAATGACCCATGGTATTGTATGTATGAGGCCTATATAAAGGCTAGAGACTCCACTTGGGAGATAGTGAAGTATTATTGTATGAACAGGCATATGGCTTGTGGAGTGTTCTCCTTCCTTAAGGAGTGAATGTATGGTGTTGCCCTACCTTAAGGGTTTGATAATAAAGAATCATTTCATATCATTTCTGGGTTTATTTGCATTGTCTCATATTTTTATATCAGATCTATATTATTTCTGGGTTAGATCTACAACAAGTGGTATCAGAGCACTTTCTTGGGCACAAAAATGGAGATTTTTTTTTTTTGCAGGGTTTTAGGGGCGGCGACTTTGCAGGTCATATCTGTACATTTTGGTGCAAGATCTATAAAATATAATTACAGATCTGGATTCTTTGTGCAAAAATATTCGAATTCAAAAAAAAAGTCAGTTGAATCGGAGTCCGGATGAAGGAGATATCATTGATCTAAAAATCAGTGGGGTTGCAGACAATTTTCAGGGCAGCGATTTTGCGGCACAGATCTAGACGTCTTGGTACAAGATCTACAAAATCTAATTGCAGATATGGATTCTTTGGGCAAAAATACCCAAATTAAAAAAAAAATCAGTCGAATCGGAATCCGGATGAGGGAGATATCGCTGATTTAAAATCAGCTCTTTTTTCAGAAATTTTGGGTGACGGCGGGAGAGTAGCAGCGCAGATCTGAAATTCTAGTTTCTGAATCAGGATTTCTATCACATGGGCAGATGCAGAATGGCTGTTCCATTTCCAAAAACAGGTTATAATAGAGATTCTGAGCAATATTGATGAAACTGTGACATTTTCAAATTTTCACCAAGTAAGTGAATTTTTTTTTCCAAACCATTCATGGCTTCTAGCAAGGTTCTATACTTTACAGGAAAAGATGATGGTCCTACTATTGAAGAATACATAAAACAATAGAAGTGGGTATGGAAAAACCTTTGGAGGGATTCATGGTGGTTGGGTTTCAAAGATGAGGCTTACAAATGGTATCTCTCACTTGATGACAAACAATTGACCAAACTCTCAGATGCAGAATTTGAAAAAGTCCTTTTAGACAAATGGTCTTGTGCTAGAAAAAAGGAGAATGAGACACATAAGGGGTTAATTTCTATGGGTGTCTCCTTATTTCAGGTTCATGGATTGATTCAGAAGGAGAAAATCGTTGTGACTATAAATCCTAGTTGCAAGCAAAATCTTATAAGTGTTAATTTGGCAAAAAGATTGCAAGTTCCAGAAAAACTCATTGAAACTGCACAAGTTGATAATGAGGATGTTCAAGTGTACAAGGATTTGAAGATTTCTATGGATAAATATGTGTTGTATGGTGATTTTTATGCTTCAGATATGGATAACATAGATGTTGTTTTGGGATACCCTTGGATGGAATCAGTGGGTACCATAAATATTAATGTGCAGAAGAAATTCCTAAAGCTCTGGTATAAAAAGAAGAAAATTACATTACAGGATATTTCCATTAATAAGCAAGTAGAGTCCAAGGAGGCTGAAGCAGAAGATGTTCCAGAGTCAGATGATGAGCAGTTGATGGTCGACAATCAAACACAAACAGAGGCTGAAGACGAAAAGGTAATAGGTGCTGACACATCTGAGGAGGGCTCAGTGGTTGAAGTCATATTGAAAAAGAAGACACCACAACAGGCACCACAGCAGGGTGAAGTAAAGAAAAAGACATCGTGGGTTAAAACTTCAACATATCATCACCCACATCACCCCGCAAGACAACCATCAAGATGGAAACCAAGTAGTCCCATGATGGATAGCGAGGAGAGAAGATCCACCCACTACACATCAACACAGAAGAGCTGCCACGGTCAACTTCCATCTCAAGCGAGCGAGGCAACAACAAGATCGAGGGTTCACCTTTCTCTTGGATGGCTAGATGCACGTGCATGGTATCAGTGGACTACTCTTTTGAGTAGATCTTATTATTTGTGTTCTTCCCATGTTTCGGAGACGAAACATGCTTAGGGGGGTGGAATGTTATATACCTAGGGGGGGATAATATGGGGTACCCAAGGTAATACTGTAATAATGGGATGGGCCATAGTAATAAATAAGGTGGTTAACCCATGTCATGTAAGGGACCACAAGTAGTTAATAATAATGTAATGGGCCCATGGTATTAGTTGATGGTATGAGGGAACCATGGTAATGACCCATGGTATTGTATGTATGAGGCCTATATAAAGGCTAGAGACTCCACTTGGGAGATAGTGTGTTGTTGGGAAAAGTATCCAATACGGAATGACCCTATCCCACTCTAAGGGTGATAGTACCTCAGCAACAACTGAATGCAAAGCTATTCGAGATTACTTCTTTATGAGATATAAGAGAAGGGAGAAAGAGATCCACTAACCGTTGTCTTCCGCTAATGATTGATCCAATCTTCTCTCTTTGCTGCTTGCTCCCAGCTCCTTGCTCTTTCACTGGCCCAGCTACACAAAGATCCTGCAAAAGGGAAAGAGAGGGAAACTACAAGAAGCATACATTCATAATTGATTCAAGGATTAGAATAAATCAAATATACAAGTATCAATACGCCATTGAGACACATGCATATACAAGAACCTCAAATGCTTTATTAATGGAAGAAGTAAAGTTCTGAGAGTGTTACAACCATAAGAGGCCCAATCCAGCAACACCTCCCAGCAGAAAGAAATCTCCTCTTCACCTCCTTCAAGCAAATCACCCAATAGTTCTATACTCAAACCAACAGCACTTCCTTACATTCACCAGATTCCAGCCTCCCTAGACCTCATGAGAGAGCTCTATATATAGGAGTTTTGGAGAAAGGATGAGTCAGCTTGAGGCTGGCATGAAGCTGACTAGTGTCCTCTCCCACTTCAGTTATTCTTCAGTTCTTGAGTCCACTTGGAGGTTCTTGCTTCCACTTGGAGATCTAGATCCTCTTACTCATCACAAGGCGAATTCCCTGATCCAAGTGTCATTTTGGAAGCTTCCTGGGCATTGACACTTTGAGGAATGACTGTGCCACTTGGCCAATCTCGCCCAGCGCAGGTAGCCTTCATTACTGTTGACATTCAGCGCAGGTACAGAGTGGAGCAGTTGACATTCAGCGCAGATGCTCAGTGGAGCAGTTGACATGATCCAGAATTAGCTTGTTTTTGAGTGTTTACAGGTGGAGAACTGATATTCAGTGCTGTGGTTTGCTGACCTTATTCCTCTAGGGGTAGGAACAACATGTTTAGGGACTTTGGATCCCTTAGATTATTGACATTTCATGCTTCATGCTGTAAGGCACAAAAATGTCTATAACAGTTGCCCCCTAAAGTATGAGGTCGTTTATCGGGTGAAATGCTTTATCAGGAGGATCCGAAGTTCATTCAATCGCTGAGAGGTGACCTATAATAAAATACAATACAATACATTATTTTTCATTCTGTTTTCATGATCTAGCTGAGGCGGGCATTCCCATGCTCAGCTTTATAAATTCATTTTGGTACATAGAACAGACGATCGTCTGATGGTAGACTAATAATTCTCTACTGAAATTATCATCCTTTGAGTAGGATGATCATCTGCTGCAATGATGTACATATCAAATGTCTTTATATTTCCTGAATATATATCGCAGCCCGGATGGATGAAACTAGATCCGGGGTCTTCAAACTCGTTCGATCTTCACTCTAAGTACAAGTCGATCCATGTGAGAATTGCGCTGAAGTCGAACATGGAAAGACATCGCTTGATTACCGGTCAATAATGTAAACCGTTAACAAGCGCGAGAGGAATCACCGATAATGATAATGACCCTCAAGGTACTGCAGTACAATTCACGTGGTGTGAATAAAGGACTTGGCGTCGAACACCACGCAAAATCTTTTGGTCGAAGGTCATTGATGTATACCTGTCGCCGGAAGTGAGAAACTTGCCATTGAGCCATGCAAGCTTCAAAGTACTGAGGGGGTGTTCCTAGATCAACTTCTTGGATAATGAGCTGAAGTCGACAAGAAGCGATCCGTCAAAGGAGGGCCTTAATGAATCCCACATCAGTGACACGGAACGGAGCTAATGATTTTAGTGGAGGTGAAAACAATCTGTGAAATATGATTCAGGGTGGCGATCATGGATGGATGAAGGATAATGTATGGCAGTGGATGGGACACGGTTGACTCTTTCTGAACAACATCTCTTGAACATATAACGACACTGATGTGATGGATCGGTAGCATTACCCCAAATGTGGATGGTTTGGTGAAGACCATGGTGATGAGACCGGTGAATGAAACAACCCAACCCGATGTGATATGGAGGACAAAGTGTCATGTTCAAGAGCGACTTGCTACCATTAAAGCTTTGAGGTTCTCCCAATTTTTCCCCAGTCATTTCTGACCAGTACCTCTTTATTTTTGTCAAGCTTGAGGAGGATAACATATGCTTGTTCTATAACCTGCCCTTCGGGCAAGCCCATCGCTATGTTTTAACGAGCCTAGCGATAGGGAAACTCGTTCTCGTCTAAAGACAAGTTTGTCGCTATTTAATCATTTTAACGAGTCTAACGACAAGGAAAACTCAGTCCTTTTCATTTTTAGAGAGTCTGAAAAGGTACAGAAAGTCAACTCCAAAATTCCTTTTTCGTCATCTAATCCCTTAAGTCCGAAAAAGTATAAAACAATACAGAAGGGATGAGTTTTCGATAACTTTAACGAGCCGAATAAAACAAGCGCTCGACCTTTTTGTGCAATAATCCCTCAGGTCCAAAAGATTAAAATCTAGAGGAGGGATAGCTCTTCCAGTCCTTTTAACGAGCTGGAAGGCCAAAACTCGGCAAACTTTTCATATTTTACGAGTCAGATGAAAAGAGCTCAAAGAAGACTCGTCTTTTGAGGAACGAGTGATAAACAGGGATAGCAGCAGATTCCAGGTACAGGTTGGAATTTTCCAATCACGGCAGTGTCACAAGGATGGCTAGGTGAAATCACTCTTCGCAGCTGTTCCTCAAAATAGGTAAACAATCATATGGGGGTGAATGATCGGCCAAATGGAATGGAGGTGGCAGGTGCAAACACGACCAAGGCTTTTTATGGCTAATAAATTTACGATCACAATGGTTATTTACCGGAATAGGTTCATTTTTTAATGAGCTTAAACTCTGGAGGAAACTCTTGCTCAATCTTATGTTTATTTTTTAACGAGCATGAACTATGTGCTAAAATTGCTCGGATCTCGCTTTTCTATTTTTTAACGAGCATAAATTCCGCGGTAAAACTACTCGATATACCAGTCATAGGATAAGAATGTCTCCTGCAAGATTCCATTTTTTATAGAGCTCGCACCTCACATAAGCTATGCTCCCTCTCATCCTTTCTTTATGCAAGTTCGGAAACGGCTAATCTAAAAAACAGATAAATAACCGCTCTTAGCTTGCATTCCAAAAGGTTTTCATGCCCCCAGGTATAAAGTACAATTTCGAGGCTGCCCCTACTTATCCGATAAAACATTTGTTTTAAAGGGTGATGCTTGCCTCTTTCTGGTTACCCAAAGAATTGTTTTGTTAACACCATCAAACGAAAACATTTCCTCGGCATTGTATACCGAAGTGGACAATGGTGAATGACCTTTGTCAAGCAAGTAACCTTAACAAAAGAATCCTGTTTTAGAACAACCCCTCTTCCATCCACGGACGGGGTACAGACTAGTCATATTCTTTCGCGGAAATTCTACCTTATACCCAAGGTTTCCTCTGCCCGAAGCAGACCAGGATGCATGCCCCCTGGGTTCCAGTCCCATCTTTCCGAATCACTCGCATTCATCGGGAAGGAGGACTGAGGGTGGAGACATTTCTTGGGTGAATAGACCATTCAGGGTTGGTATTTGACTATTTGCGATGCGTGATCCCGGAAATGAAAGTTGGTCTACGAGCTTGACCATTCTTCCTTCGTGTGGAAAGCACATTACTCTAAAGAGTGAGGAGACTATAGTTCCCATGCAATATATATAGTCTCGTCCAAGGAGTAGGTTATAATCCAAGGGTCCTTGAATGACCATCACGTTCATTTGAACGGTCTTCCCTTTCAATGTAACAGGTACATTGGGGAGGATCCCTAATGGTCAACTGGTTCCTTTATCAAAACCCGAGAGATTTCTTATCTCAGGAAAAAGCTCCGGGGAACCCAGTGATTTCCAAGCAATAGAGGAAAGGATACTCACAGATGCCCCTTCATCAATGATAGTTCCAGCCATTACCATTCTGTAAATTTGGACTATGATTCTGAATGGTATACTGGCTGGTAACCGGGGTCTACCTAGTTGGTTCCAATCAAAGGACACAACCAGGTTGCTTGGTGGTGGGACCGAATACACGGCCGGGTATGACCCTGACGATGTTCCTTCCTGCGATAAAGGAATGGGCGCATTGCCCTGATGCTCATCAGAATCGGTGTTGATGAAAAGAATCTGGATGGTGTCATCCTTATTCTCTTCAGTGAGGGTGTCATTTGAAGATGAATCTTCAGTGACGGTGTCATTCGAAGATGAAACCTCTGAAGGCGGAACCGGGTCAACTGCCGTTTCGACCTTTGGACTTTCGTCCAGTCTTTATTCAGTAGGTTCATTTTCAATGACTGACGCTTCAGCTGACCACTTGAGCGGGCCAGCTATAGTTTCAACCAACGAAGGACTTGGCACGAGTTTTTTGTATCCAGGAGGAAGTCTCAACGGTGAAACCGGGCGATCTTCCAAAACTCTCTTCGCTTCGTCTAAGAAGGGACAACGGTGGATGGCGTGATCGCCTTTACACAGTCTGCAGGGGGATCTTGCTCCCCCTCTTTGTCTTGAACCTTCACTTTCGCTGGTTGACGGTAAGCAATCAACATGGCTATCAGAGGTTGATGCTCCCGAATTGTGCAACCGAGGGGACCAGTCCCTTAGTATCCGGGGAATACAGGGACAATCTCTATGGAAGTGGTCTCCTCTACATATGACACATGGCGATTTAGGCCCGGTCTGTGCTGTGTGTGGATTTTTGTCAGATGTCTTTTGCTTGCCCCCAGACGCCTTAGGCTCCTTCTTCTTCTTCTCTCTCTCCTTCTTCTCCTTCTTCTTCATGGGAGCTTGGCTTTTGCCGGCTCTACCTTGCAAAGATGAAGGATCGGAGGAAGAGTTATAGGAAGTAGAATGCTGGTGGGCAGCTCTAGACTGATCTAACTGTTGACTCGACTGTTCAGGAACCATGGTGTTCTGAACTACATTGGTTGAGAATAGCCAAATAGGCAGGCCAATTGTCAATCCTGGAAGTGACAATGTGGCCATGTGGGGCGCACCAACTTCTCCCCAAGAGGAGAAAGGACTAGGATTTCCATCTTGTGGAATTCCTTGGTTGGGGCGTTCATGTTCTCAACCTAAAGATCAACGTAGGAATAGGAGGTGATTATGTTCCGTTTAAAATAAATTTTATAACGACGCTTTAGACACAACTTGCTTTTTCACTTTTTAAGAGTCGAGAAAAAGCTAAAGATGACTCTAGTCTCCTTCGATGTTTTAACGAGCCCGAAGTGACAAATGCTCGGATGGACTTTTTCAGTTATAGAGTTTGAAAAAGGCCAAAAGAAACTGCTCTGGAGTTCTAGGTAGAGGGTGTGCCAAACTTTTCGCAAAACCACAGAATACGTTTTACGGTACGAGTGGTCGATCTTCGCGAATGCTGTGTTCACTGCATTGCGATCAGTAGGGCGGCCGACACGGTTTCCTATGGATAAAGGCTTTGTTCCTATAGGGGTCTCCCAATATATACGCGACGGTATGTGGGAGCACAAGTCCGTATTGATACTTATCGCTTCACCGTGGAGGAATCACCCAACCACTCAACGCTAAGATATCACGTTTAACGACGCCGGAACACGTCTCTAGCTTAGACCTCTATGTGTTTGCGTTATGTTTCAATGCGTTGTTATGTAAATTCAATTTATTTTAAGGTTGATCTTGTTTAGCATTTGCCTTTATGGATCACCACGAGATGTATAGTAACACTCCTAAATGCAGTCTAAGATGATAAGCAAGCTTTTCAATCTTTCAACTTTGAAAATCTTAACTACTGAGGGAAAAGAAAGACAACATCTTTTCACACAGATCATAGAGCACACACTAATGCACTTTTTCCTAAATCAACATGCAAACTGTCAAATGCACATGCACAATGCAAGTATTTCTTTTCTCTTTCTTAATGTTGGTGCGATACAAAAAGAAAGCTGTTGTATAACTTTGAATTCAATTTCAAGTGAAAGCAAACAAGCTTGTCCAAAATCAAAAGACACCTTAAGATTTACTTGTTTCGACACTAGAAATATATAAATTCAAACCATATGACGAAAGCAAAAGCTCAATCAGCTATGAACAGCAAACAAACTAACTCTTAAGATCAAAACGACACTTTATCACAGGTCTAGATCTAAGAGGCCACAGCAAGACTAGTTCTTTTTCGTTATGGGAAACTGCAAATGATATAAGAAATGCACAAAGAACAAATACAGTTTCTTTATACAACCGAGGCGGAATAGTGGCAAGGAAAGTTGGTTTCAGATAGGTACATTGACTGGTAGCAGGCTGCAAAAACAAGGGTGAAAACAGGGCAAGAAACGGCAGGAAACCCCAGTAGCACAAGGCAAGACTGGTTCAGCGCAGGTAGTACACTGTCAGATTGACATTCAGCGCAGGTAGCCCCTTCGGCAACTGCGCTGAAATGCAGACAGCCTTCACACAGCCTGCACTAAAGAACGAAACTTTCGTTTCTCTTGGTTTCCGGGTCACAGATTTCTCAAAAATTCACAGTTTTTGGCCAAATCAGAAGCTATCAGTCAAGTACACACTAAGGGATGACAAGGAGGATGAAAAGCTATCACTAAGAGCTGTTTAGAGTCCTTGTGGATCAGCTCTTCAAATCATAAACTTGCCCAGAAACTGAGCTAGAGTAGCTGCCCTCTACTTTGCATTTGAAAGATCCAAATGCAGTTCGATTCGGTACTCCCTGTGTTTATGAAATGAATAGCAAAAACACAAACAACCAACAAGATATGATCCCCAGCGGAGTCACCAATTTTTGTTGGGAAAAGTATCCAATACGGAATGACCCTATCCCACTCTAAGGGTGATAGTACCTCAGCAACAACTGAATGCAAAGCTATTCGAGATTACTTCTTTATGAGATATAAGAGAAGGGAGAAAGAGATCCACTAACCATTGTCTTCCGCTAATGATTGATCCAATCTTCTCTCTTTGCTGCTTGCTCCCAGCTCCTTGCTCTTTCACTGGCCCAGCTACACAAAGATCCTGCAAAAGGGCAAGAGAGGGAAACTACAAGAAGCATACATTCATAATTGATTCAGGGATTAGAATAAATCAAATATACAAGTATCAATACGCCATTGAGACACATGCATATAGAAGAACCTAAAATGCTTTATTAATGGAAGAAGTAAAGTTCTGAGAGTGTTACAACCATAAGAGGCCCAATCCAGCAACACCTCCCAGCAGAAAGAAATCTCCTCTTCACCTCCTTCAAGCAAATCACCCAATAGTTCTATACTCAAACCAACAGCACTTCCTTACATTCACCAGATTCCAGCCTCCCTAGACCTCATGAGAGAGCTCTATATATAGGAGTTTTGGAGAAAGGATGAGTCAGCTTGAGGCTGGCATGAAGCTGACTAGTGTCCTCTCCCACTTCAGTTATTCTTCAGTTCTTGAGTCCACTTGGAGGTTCTTGCTTCCACTTGGAGATCTAGATCCTCTTACTCATCACAAGGCGAATTCCCTGATCCAAGTGTCATTTTGGAAGCTTCCTGGGCATTGACACTTTGAGGAATGACTGTGCCACTTGGCCAATCTCGCCCAGCGCAGGTAGCCTTCATTACTGTTGACATTCAGCGCAGGTACAGAGTGGAGCAGTTGACATTCAGCGCAGATGCTCAGTGGAGCAGTTGACATGATCCAGAATTAGCTTGTTTTTGAGTGTTTACAGGTGGAGAACTGATATTCAGTGCTGTGGTTTGCTGACCTTATTCCTCTAGGGGTAGGAACAACATGTTTAGGGACTTTGGATCCCTTAGATTATTGACATTTCATGCTTCATGCTGTAAGGCACAAAAATGTCTATAACAGTTCCCCCTAAAGTATGAGGTCGTTTATCGGGTGAAATGCTTTATCAGGAGGATCCGAAGTTCATTCAATCGCTGAGAGGTGACCTATAATAAAATACAATACAATACATTATTTTTCATTCTGTTTTCATGATCTAGCTGAGGCGGGCATTCCCATGCTCAGCTTTATAAATTCATTTTGGTACATAGAACAGACGATCGTCTGATGGTAGACTGATAATTCTCTACTGAAATTATCATCCTTTGAGTAGGATGATCATCTGCTGCAATGATGTACATATCAAATGTCTTTATATTTCCTGAATATATATCGCAGCCCGGATGGATGAAACTAGATCCGAGGTCTTCAAACTCGTTCGATCTTCACTCTAAGTACAAGTCGATCCATGTGAGAATTGCGCTGAAGTCGAACATGGAAAGACATCGCTTGATTACCGGTCAATAATGTAAACCGTTAACAAGCGCGAGAGGAATCACCGATAATGATAATGACCCTCAAGGTACTGCAGTACAATTCACGTGGTGTGAATAAAGGACTTGGCGTCGAACACCACGCAAAATCTTTTGGTCGAAGGTCATTGATGTATACCTGTCGCCGGAAGTGAGAAACTTGCCATTGAGCCATGCAAGCTTCAAAGTACTGAGGGGGTGTTCCTAGATCAACTTCTTGGATAATGAGCTGAAGTCGACAAGAAGCGATCCGTCAAAGGAGGGCCTTAATGAATCCCACATCAGTGACACGGAACGGAGCTAATGATTTTAGTGGAGGTGAAAACAATCTGTGAAATATGATTCAGGGTGGCGATCATGGATGGATGAAGGATAATGTATGGCAGTGGATGGGACACGGTTGACTCTTTCTGAACAACATCTCTTGAACATATAACGACACTGATGTGATGGATCGGTAGCATTACCCCAAATGTGGATGGTTTGGTGAAGACCATGGTGATGAGACCGGTGAATGAAACAACCCAACCCATGTGATATGGAGGACAAAGTGTCATGTTCAAGAGCGACTTGCTACCATTAAAGCTTTGAGGTTCTCCCAATTTTTCCCCAGTCATTTCTGACCAGTACCTCTTTATTTTTGTCAAGCTTGAGGAGGATAACATATGCTTGTTCTATAACCTGCCCTTCGGGCAAGCCCATCGCTATGTTTTAACGAGCCTAGCGATAGGGAAACTCGTTCTCGTCTAAAGACAAGTTTGTCGCTATTTAATCATTTTAACGAGTCTAACGACAAGGAAAACTCAGTCCTTTTCATTTTTAGAGAGTCTGAAAAGGTACAGAAAGTCAACTCCAAAATTCCTTTTTCGTCATCTAATCCCTTAAGTCCGAAAAAGTATAAAACAATACAGAAGGGATGAGTTTTCGATAACTTTAACGAGCCGAATAAAACAAGCGCTCGACCTTTTTGTGCAATAATCCCTCAGGTCCAAAAAGATTAAAATCTAGAGGAGGGATAGCTCTTCCAGTCCTTTTAACGAGCTGGAAGGCCAAAACTCGGCAAACTTTTCATATTTTACGAGTCAGATGAAAAGAGCTCAAAGAAGACTCGTCTTTTGAGGAACGAGTGATAAACAGGGATAGCAGCAGATTCCAGGTACAGGTTGGAATTTTCCAATCACGGCAGTGTCACAAGGATGGCTAGGTGAAATCACTCTTCGCAGCTGTTCCTCAAAATAGGTAAACAATCATATGGGGGTGAATGATCGGCCAAATGGAATGGAGGTGGCAGGTGCAAACACGACCAAGGCTTTTTATGGCTAATAAATTTACGATCACAATGGTTATTTACCAGAATAGGTTCATTTTTTAATGAGCTTAAACTCTGGAGGAAACTCTTGCTCAATCTTATGTTTATTTTTTAACGAGCATGAACTATGTGCTAAAATTGCTCGGATCTCGCTTTTCTATTTTTTAACGAGCATAAATTCCGCGGTAAAACTACTCGATATACCAGTCATAGGATAAGAATGTCTCCTGCAAGATTCCATTTTTTATAGAGCTCGCACCTCACATAAGCTATGCTCCCTCTCATCCTTTCTTTATGCAAGTTCGGAAACGGCTAATCTAAAAAACAGATAAATAACCGCTCTTAGCTTGCATTCCAAAAGGTTTTCATGCCCCCAGGTATAAAGTACAATTTCGAGGCTGCCCCTACTTATCCGATAAAACATTTGTTTTAAAGGGTGAGGCTTGCCTCTTTCTGGTTACCCAAAGAATTGTTTTGTTAACACCATCAAACGAAAACATTTCCTCGGCATTGTCTACCGAAGTGGACAATGGTGAATGACCTTTGTCAAGCAAGTAACCTTAACAAAAGAATCCTGTTTTAGAACAACCCCTCTTCCATCCACGGACGGGGTACAGACTAGTCATATTCTTTCGCGGAAATTCTACCTTATACCCAAGGTTTCCTCTGCCCGAAGCAGACCAGGATGCATGCCCCCTGGGTTCCAGTCCCATCTTTCCGAATCACTCGCATTCATCGGGAAGGAGGACTGAGGGTGGAGACATTTCTTGGGTGAATAGACCATTCAGGGTTGGTATTTGACTATTTGCGATGCGTGATCCCGGAAATGAAAGTTGGTCTACGAGCTTGACCATTCTTCCTTCGTGTGGAAAGCACATTACTCTAAAGAGTGAGGAGACTATAGTTCCCATGCAATATATATAGTCTCGTCCAAGGAGTAGGTTATAATCCAAGGGTCCTTGAACGACCATCACGTTCATTTGAACGGTCTTCCCTTTCAATGTAACAGGTACATTGGGGAGGATCCCTAATGGTCAACTGGTTCCTTTATCAAAACCCGAGAGATTTCTTATCTCAGGCAAAAGCTCCGGGGAACCCAGTGATTTCCAAGCAATAGAGGAAAGGATACTCACAGATGCCCCTTCATCAATGATAGTTCCAGCCATTACCATTCTGTAAATTTGGACTATGATTCTGAATGGTATACTGGCTGGTAACCGGGGTCTACCTAGTTGGTTCCAATCAAAGGACACAACCAGGTTGCTTGGTGGTGGGACCGAATACACGGCCGGGTATGACCCTGACGATGTTCCTTCCTGCGATAAAGGAATGGGCGCATTGCCCTGATGCTCATCAGAATCGGTGTTGATGAAAAGAATCTGGATGGTGTCATCCTTATTCTCTTCAGTGAGGGTGTCATTTGAAGATGAATCTTCAGTGACGGTGTCATTCGAAGATGAAACCTCTGAAGGCGGAACCGGGTCAACTGCCGTTTCGACCTTTGGACTTTCGTCCGGTCTTTATTCAGTAGGTTCATTTTCAATGACTGACGCTTCAGCTGACCACTTGAGCGGGCCAGCTATAGTTTCAACCAACGAAGGACTTGGCACGAGTTTTTTGTATCCAGGAGGAAGTCTCAACGGTGAAACCGGGCGATCTTCCAAAACTCTCTTCGCTTCGTCTAAGAAGGGACAACGGTGGATGGCGTGATCGCCTTTACACAGTCTGCAGGGGGATCTTGCTCCCCCTCTTTGTCTTGAACCTTCACTTTCGCTGGTTGACGGTAAGCAATCAACATGGCTATCAGAGGTTGATGCTCCCGAATTGTGCAACCGAGGGGACCAGTCCCTTAGTATCCGGGGAATACAGGGACAATCTCTATGGAAGTGGTCTCCTCTACATATGACACATGGCGATTTAGGCCCGGTCTGTGCTGTGTGTGGATTTTTGTCAGATGTCTTTTGCTTGCCCCCAGACGCCTTAGGCTCCTTCTTCTTCTTCTCTCTCTCCTTCTTCTCCTTCTTCTTCATGGGAGCTTGGCTTTTGCCGGCTCTACCTTGCAAAGATGAAGGATCGGAGGAAGAGTTATAGGAAGTAGAAGGCTGGTGGGCAGCTCTAGACTGATCTAACTGTTGACTCGACTGTTCAGGAACCATGGTGTTCTGAACTACATTGGTTGAGAATAGCCAAATAGGCAGGCCAATTGTCAATCCTGGAAGTGACAATGTGGCCATGTGGGGCGCACCAACTTCTCCCCAAGAGGAGAAAGGACTAGGATTTCCATCTTGTGGAATTCCTTGGTTGGGGCGTTTCATGTTCTCAACCTAAAGATCAACGTAGGAATAGGAGGTGATTATGTTCCGTTTAAAATAAATTTTATAACGACGCTTTAGACACAACTTGCTTTTTCACTTTTTAAGAGTCGAGAAAAAGCTAAAGATGACTCTAGTCTCCTTCGATGTTTTAACGAGCCCGAAGTGACAAATGCTCGGATGGACTTTTTCAGTTATAGAGTTTGAAAAAGGCCAAAAGAAACTGCTCTGGAGTTCTAGGTAGAGGGTGTGCCAAACTTTTCGCAAAACCACAGAATACGTTTTACGGTACGAGTGGTCGATCTTCGCGAATGCTGTGTTCACTGCATTGCGATCAGTAGGGCGGCCGACACGGTTTCCTATGGATAAAGGCTTTGTTCCTATAGGGGTCTCCCAATATATACGCGACGGTACGTGGGAGCACAAGTCCGTATTGATACTTATCGCTTCACCGTGGAGGAATCACCCAACCACTCAACGCTAAGATATCACGTTTAACGACGCCGGAACACGTCTCTAGCTTAGACCTCTATGTGTTTGCGTTATGTTTCAATGCGTTGTTATGTAAATTCAATTTATTTTAAGGTTGATCTTGTTTAGCATTTGCCTTTATGGATCACCACGAGATGTATAGTAACACTCCTAAATGCAGTCTAAGATGATAAGCAAGCTTTTCAATCTTTCAACTTTGAAAATCTTAACTACTGAGGGAAAAGAAAGACAACATCTTTTCACACAGATCATAGAGCACACACTAATGCACTTTTTCCTAAATCAACATGCAAACTGTCAAATGCACATGCACAATGCAAGTATTTCTTTTCTCTTTCTTAATGTTGGTGCGATACAAAAAGAAAGCTGTTGTATAACTTTGAATTCAATTTCAAGTGAAAGCAAACAAGCTTGTCCAAAATCAAAAGACACCTTAAGATTTACTTGTTTCGACACTAGAAATATATAAATTCAAACCATATGACGAAAGCAAAAGCTCAATCAGCTATGAACAGCAAACAAACTAACTCTTAAGATCAAAACGACACTTTATCACAGGTCTAGATCTAAGAGGCCACAGCAAGACTAGTTCTTTTTCGTTATGGGAAACTGCAAATGATATAAGAAATACACAAAGAACAAATACAGTTTCTTTATACAACCGAGGCGGAATAGTGGCAAGGAAAGTTGGTTTCAGATAGGTACATTGACTGGTAGCAGGCTGCAAAAACAAGGGTGAAAACAGGGCAAGAAACGGCAGGAAACCCCAGTAGCACAAGGCAAGACTGGTTCAGCGCAGGTAGTACACTGTCAGATTGACATTCAGCGCAGGTAGCCCCTTCGGCAATTGCGCTGAAATGCAGACAGCCTTCACACAGCCTGCACTGAAGAACGAAACTTTCGTTTCTCTTGGTTTCCGGGTCACAGATTTCTCAAAAATTCACAGTTTTTGGCCAAATCAGAAGCTATCAGTCAAGTACACACTAAGGGATGACAAGGAGGATGAAAAGCTATCACTAAGAGCTGTTTAGAGTCCTTGTGGATCAGCTCTTCAAATCATAAACTTGCCCAGAAACTGAGCTAGAGTAGCTGCCCTCTACTTTGCATTTGAAAGATCCAAATGCAGTTCGATTCGGTACTCCCTGTGTTTATGAAATGAATAGCAAAAACACAAACAACCAACAAGATACGATCCCCAGCGGAGTCACCAATTTTTTGTTGGGAAAAGTATCCAATACGGAATGACCCTATCCCACTCTAAGGGTGATAGTACCTCAGCAACAACTGAATGCAAAGCTATTCGAGATTACTTCTTTATGAGATATAAGAGAAGGGAGAAAGAGATCCACTAACCATTGTCTTCCGCTAATGATTGATCCAATCTTCTCTCTTTGCTGCTTGCTCCCAGCTCCTTGCTCTTTCACTGGCCCAGCTACACAAAGATCCTGCAAAAGGGCAAGAGAGGGAAACTACAAGAAGCATACATTCATAATTGATTCAGGATTAGAATAAATCAAATATACAAGTATCAATACGCCATTGAGACACATGCATATAGAAGAACCTAAAATGCTTTATTAATGGAAGAAGTAAAGTTCTGAGAGTGTTACAACCATAAGAGGCCCAATCCAGCAACACCTCCCAGCAGAAAGAAATCTCCTCTTCACCTCCTTCAAGCAAATCACCCAATAGTTCTATACTCAAACCAACAGCACTTCCTTACATTCACCAGATTCCAGCCTCCCTAGACCTCATGAGAGAGCTCTATATATAGGAGTTTTGGAGAAAGGATGAGTCAGCTTGAGGCTGGCATGAAGCTGACTAGTGTCCTCTCCCACTTCAGTTATTCTTCAGTTCTTGAGTCCACTTGGAGGTTCTTGCTTCCACTTGGAGATCTAGATCCTCTTACTCATCACAAGGCGAATTCCCTGATCCAAGTGTCATTTTGGAAGCTTCCTGGGCATTGACACTTTGAGGAATGACTGTGCCACTTGGCCAATCTCGCCCAGCGCAGGTAGCCTTCATTACTGTTGACATTCAGCGCAGGTACAGAGTGGAGCAGTTGACATTCAGCGCAGATGCTCAGTGGAGCAGTTGACATGATCCAGAATTAGCTTGTTTTTGAGTGTTTACAGGTGGAGAACTGATATTCAGTGCTGTGGTTTGCTGACCTTATTCCTCTAGGGGTAGGAACAACATGTTTAGGGACTTTGGATCCCTTAGATTATTGACATTTCATGCTTCATGCTGTAAGGCACAAAAATGTCTATAACAGTTGCCCCCTAAAGTATGAGGTCGTTTATCGGGTGAAATGCTTTATCAGGAGGATCCGAAGTTCATTCAATCGCTGAGAGGTGACCTATAATAAAATACAATACAATACATTATTTTTCATTCTGTTTTCATGATCTAGCTGAGGCGGGCATTCCCATGCTCAGCTTTATAAATTCATTTTGGTACATAGAACAGACGATCGTCTGATGGTAGACTGATAATTCTCTACTGAAATTATCATCCTTTGAGTAGGATGATCATCTGCTGCAATGATGTACATATCAAATGTCTTTATATTTCCTGAATATATATCGCAGCCCGGATGGATGAAACTAGATTCGGGGTCTTCAAACTCGTTCGATCTTCACTCTAAGTACAAGTCGATCCATGTGAGAATTGCGCTGAAGTCGAACATGGAAAGACATCGCTTGATTACCGGTCAATAATGTAAACCGTTAACAAGCGCGAGAGGAATCACCGATAATGATAATGACCCTCAAGGTACTGCAGTACAATTCACGTGGTGTGAATAAAGGACTTGGCGTCGAACACCACGCAAAATCTTTTGGTCGAAGGTCATTGATGTATACCTGTCGCCGGAAGTGAGAAAATTGCCATTGAGCCATGCAAGCTTCAAAGTACTGAGGGGGTGTTCCTAGATCAACTTCTTGGATAATGAGCTGAAGTCGACAAGAAGCGATCCGTCAAAGGAGGGCCTTAATGAATCCCACATCAGTGACACGGAACGGAGCTAATGATTTTAGTGGAGGTGAAAACAATCTGTGAAATATGATTCAGGGTGGCGATCATGGATGGATGAAGGATAATGTATGGCAGTGGATGGGACACGGTTGACTCTTTCTGAACAACATCTCTTGAACATATAACGACACTGATGTGATGGATCGGTAGCATTACCCCAAATGTGGATGGTTTGGTGAAGACCATGGTGATGAGACCGGTGAATGAAACAACCCAACCCGATGTGATATGGAGGACAAAGTGTCATGTTCAAGAGCGACTTGCTACCATTAAAGCTTTGAGGTTCTCCCAATTTTTCCCCAGTCATTTCTGACCAGTACCTCTTTATTTTTGTCAAGCTTGAGGAGGATAACATATGCTTGTTCTATAACCTGCCCTTCGGGCAAGCCCATCGCTATGTTTTAACGAGCCTAGCGATAGGGAAACTCGTTCTCGTCTAAAGACAAGTTTGTCGCTATTTAATCATTTTAACGAGTCTAACGACAAGGAAAACTCAGTCCTTTTCATTTTTAGAGAGTCTGAAAAGGTACAGAAAGTCAACTCCAAAATTCCTTTTTCGTCATCTAATCCCTTAAGTCCGAAAAAGTATAAAACAATACAGAAGGGATGAGTTTTCGATAACTTTAACGAGCCGAATAAAACAAGCGCTCGACCTTTTTGTGCAATAATCCCTCAGGTCCAAAAAGATTAAAATCTAGAGGAGGGATAGCTCTTCCAGTCCTTTTAACGAGCTGGAAGGCCAAAACTCGGCAAACTTTTCATGTTTTACGAGTCAGATGAAAAGAGCTCAAAGAAGACTCGTCTTTTGAGGAACGAGTGATAAACAGGGATAGCAGCAGATTCCAGGTACAGGTTGGAATTTTCCAATCACGGCAGTGTCACAAGGATGGCTAGGTGAAATCACTCTTCGCAGCTGTTCCTCAAAATAGGTAAACAATCATATGGGGGTGAATGATCGGCCAAATGGAATGGAGGTGGCAGGTGCAAACACGACCAAGGCTTTTTATGGCTAATAAATTTACGATCACAATGGTTATTTACCGGAATAGGTTCATTTTTTAATGAGCTTAAACTCTGGAGGAAACTCTTGCTCAATCTTATGTTTATTTTTTAACGAGCATGAACTATGTGCTAAAATTGCTCGGATCTCGCTTTTCTATTTTTTAACGAGCATAAATTCCGCGGTAAAACTACTCGATATACCAGTCATAGGATAAGAATGTCTCCTGCAAGATTCCATTTTTTATAGAGCTCGCACCTCATATAAGCTATGCTCCCTCTCATCCTTTCTTTATGCAAGTTCGGAAACGGCTAATCTCGCCCAGCGCAGGTAGCCTTCATTACTGTTGACATTCAGCGCAGGTACAGAGTGGAGCAGTTGACATTCAGCACAGATGCTCAATGGAGCAGTTGACATGATCCAGAATTAGCTTGTTTTTGAGTGTTTTCAGGTGGAGAACTGATATTCAGTGCTGTGGTTTGCTGACCTTGTTCCTCTAGGGGTAGGAACAACATGTTTAGGGACTTTGGATCCCTTAGATTATTGACATTTCATGCTTCATGCTGTAAGGCACAAAAATGTCTGTAACATAGTGAAGTATTATTGTATGAACATGCATATGGCTTGTGGAGTGTTCTCCTTCCTTAAGGAGTGAATATATGGTGTTGCCCTACCTTAAGGGTTTGATAATAAATAATCATTTCATATCATTTCTGGGTTTATTTGCATTGTCTCATATTTTTATATCATATCTATATTATTTCTGGGTTAGATCTACAACAGACTCTCTCATCCTCTTTGAGAGTTAGACATCAGAGGAGAATTGAATCAACACCAACTCGGTATAAAGTATCTCCAATGACATAGTAAGGTTTGAATTGATGTTGAATGCCTCAGCGATCATCCTTGGTCAATGCAGATCGGAAGGTGGATGTTTGGAGATACATGATGATATCACCGTACCAAGGGTCGAGAGTGCTAATCAAAAAAAGAGTCTCATCCAGGAGAGGCTCATCGGCACCAGTAGGAAGAGAAGCAAAGGGAAGGGAGCAAATCAACTCAGTGAAGACAAGTGATTTCTTAGATTTGGTAGTAGTGAACACCAAATCGAATTCCTGGAGGATGACTATCCACTTGGAATACTTGCCCCCAAGCAACTGACGAGTTAGGATGTAAGTCATGGGGTTGCACTCGGAAATCACAATCGTAGTGCGAAGAAGAATGTAATGCCGAAAGTGCTAAACAGCCTGAATGATAGCCAAAGCCAACTTCTCGACATGAGCATAATGTGTCTCAATATTGAGGATATTGTGACTAAGGTAGTAAATAACATGTTCATTACCTTTGTCATCATCTTGCACCAGCACCATAGCAATGGTACTAGAGGCTACAGCTAGATAAAGGAAATAATCACAATGATAGTTCGGAGGGTGCAACAAAGGAGCATTAATGAGGACAAATTTTAAATCATCGAAAGATTTTTGGGCAGCCTCATCCCAAACGAATGGTGTTCCTTTCTTAAGCAACCAGGTGAACCCTGAAGCTAGCTCAGCATAGTTCGGTACAAAATGACAAAGAAAATTTTCTTTCCCTTGCAGACTCTATAGTTGATGCAACGAAGAGGGAGGGGGTAAATTAACAATAGCCTCGACTTTAAGAGGATCAAGATGAATTCCTTCTTTTGAGATAGTAAAGCCAAGGAGACATCCAGATTAGACACAAAAGACACACTTATGTTGATTCAGTGGAATGTTATTGTGTTGAAAATTAAGAAATATTTGTCAGATATGATCAGGGTGGTCACAGAACTTACGTGAATGAACCAGAATATCATCCAAATAAGGTTAAATGATGTTTCTAATGTCATGGAATGCATAAGACATCGCTCTTTGAAATGTATCCCCATCATTCTTAAGGCCAAAAGGGAGCTTTTTATACACAAAAGTCCCCCACGGATAGATAAAGGTTGTCTTATCTTGATCAACTGGTGCAATGTTTATCTAGTTGTAACTAGAAAAACCATCCATAAAGGAAAATATTTCACCCCTAGCACATTCATCAATGATCTAGTCTATGAAAGGAGTAGGGTAACTATCCTTTGGACAGGGACGATTTAGGTCATGGTAATCAACACAAACATCAATAGTGTCGTGTTTCTTTGTCACTGGTATGATATTAGACACCCAATCTATAACAGGGATTAGATAAATAAATTCAACTTTAAGAATTTTTTCAACTTCACCCTTGATGGCGGCCGATATTCTAGGGTGCTATAGACGAAGCCATTGTCGAATAGGCTTCGCATGAGGGTAAGTCATAATATCGTGCACGACTATACTTGGGTCAATGCTAGGCATTTCTTCATATGACCACGTGAAAACATTTTGGAATTCTTACAACAAACGAGTATAAAGCTTGATCTCATTAGGAGAACAATTTACCCTGATATGGACATTTTCAACTATACCAGGCTTGACAAAAATATCAATCGACATCGTTTGGGTAATGTTACCCATGTTCCCTTTTGACGAAACTTCATGAGTCATGATTGGCATCTGAAGTGGTTGGGTTGGGAATCGAGAAGAGAACTTCTCAAGACAAGTAGACATGACCACTAGGCTAGGCAAGAACAAGGAATGATGATCAACGTCATTCCAGGGCACTTCCTCCAGATACATTACTTCCATGATACTTTCATCAGAAAGAAAAGTCTCCCTAAGGGATTGGGAGAATTCAAAGAACCAAGCCACAGGGATTGAGAATACGTGTCGAGAGAGACACTCAAAATAGAATGATCAGAGGATACCAAAGTCGGGGCCAAAACAACTCCACATAATGAATTTCGACATGGCTTAATGACATAACCTCACCCCATGTATCAACAAGATCCAATGAAGGAATGACCCAAGGATCAGACTTGACCAAGATCATGTTGACAAAGGCAACATTTGGAGGTGGGAGTAGAAAAGTACCCATCAAGGTGGGATACTTAAAAAGTCTTGCCCCCACACTTTCATAAGAAGCACCGGTGTGCTTGACATAAGGAGCATTGCCATTCGATGAGGAAGAGGCAAAGAGGGATAGTTGGTCAATCGTTACAATCTTCCCTTGATGGGGAAAATGGATCACGTGGAAAAGGGAGGAGGCTACAGCATGCATGGCATGGGTCCAACTCTGTCTGAGTAGAAGATTATAGTTAAGAATATCGTCAACAATATCTACTTTGACGTGTGCTATCTTACCCTCCAATGTAATGGCAAGGTTAGGAAGGACACCATATGGTCAAGAATCACGCCCATCAAAGGCTTCCAGAGTGTTAGGTGATTGGTTCAAAGTAGGAGAACCAATTTCCTTCCAACAAGTGACAGACATGATGCAGGTAGAAGCACCTTCATCAATGACGGTCCTATGAATGGTTTTCTCATTTATGATGACCTAAATGAGAAAGGCAATCTGATGAGGTAAACGTAGAACGTGGTTTTCTAGATCAAAACAAATGAGATTAGAGTCAGTTGGATCAATACCTCCAATAGCCGACAGTAATGCTTTCTGTTGAGATAGACAACTTTGAAGGACCTCGGGAGTAGACATAGCTAATGGCACCTAAGTAAAATCTACAACAATATTATAATGTTGAGTGGCGCGAGCGTTCATATTATACGATGACTTTCGTAGCACACCTCGAGAAGGTGGTCGAATGGAAGAATAAGGATTAGGTCACTCTATATGGAGAGGACTGGAACTTGATGGGATGGAGGAAGAAGGGGTACCTTGTTTCTCTTTCCCTGTTGTTAGGGTAGGTGTTCGATAATATTTTGATCTAGTAGCCACATTGATAGGCATATTCATTATGAACACTTGGGAACCTGAGGAAGTGGATGACTAAGGCTGGTCTACCATTTGGGTCTGTTGGGATGGAAAGGGCTCTTTTAGGACAGTGGGGGTCCCTTTGAGAAAATGACTAACTTCAGATTGTCGGGGGCAATCTTTAGTATAGTGATCCTCCTCACATATGAGGCATGGATACTTGGGCTTCCGTTGAGAAGAATCACTAGTAGATGACTTATGAGGGCCCTATTTCGAGGCATCAAATTTACCCTTGCCTTTACCCTTACCTTTAGATGATTTGTCTGCTATGGCAAACTGGACAACGTGAACCTCTAAGGTTTTACCAGGTCCAGGTGAATTTTGAGAGGAATAATTTGGAGCAATGTTTGAGACCTACTTCTACTTGGAAGAAGCTTTTGCGGGGGTCTGGGACACTGAACCAATTACTCCATCAACAAGAGGTGTAGCTGGAGACTTTCATGTCGTCAGATCAGATGATGGTCTGAGCGCATCCGGTAACATATCCTATAACGTAACAGATTGTGAATAGACCAGGTCTAGATACTGGGCATGCATGATGGCTTCTTCCTCAGTGACACAGCCACTCATAGCAATGTCTTCAGCAACTTTTATGACGAGTGAATTGTGTTATCGGGAAAACTAGTGTCCATTCAGAGCTGCTAGTCCCACTAAGATGGGTAGCTATCTTAGAAACAAACAAACTAAAGCTACTTGTGTTTTCATTTATGAGAGATAGATGAGAGAGAAGCAAAGAGTACCAACCTCAATTTTTCGCTAGTCTCCTTGCTTGTTTCCTCTCTCCCTTGATAGAGCTTTCACCACTCCTTTCTCACTTGTCCCATTTCAAAGAACACCTGTAGAGTCAAGGCAGCAAAATACCATCAAAGCATAAAGATCTATAACCATAAACAATGTAGGATCAGATGTACATTAACCATATAAATGCATATACAAATACAAGATTCATAGATATACAAGCATATGGAGGAAAACTCAAATAGCTTTATTGATAGAAGTAGTAGAAGAGAGGATTACAACTAGCCTATCTGATCCAGCATCGTCCTCCCAGCATGAAAGCCCTCTTCACCTCATACAAAGC
Source organism: Pinus tabuliformis (assembly GCA_031772625.1). Taxonomy (NCBI): domain Eukaryota; kingdom Viridiplantae; phylum Streptophyta; class Pinopsida; order Pinales; family Pinaceae; genus Pinus; species Pinus tabuliformis. The sequence goes on along the minus strand of CM062819.1, from coordinate 61,198,968 downwards.
AACATCACCCAACAATATAATGTCTTCAAAGAGAAACCAACAGCACTTCCTTACAAATTACAAAATTCCAACCTCTTGATCTCTAGGATGAGGGATCCATATATAGATGTTTACATGAGAGTGAGTTAGCTTCTGGGATTTTGATTAGTGTCATTTCACTGATAGTTCTTGGTTCCACTTGGATATTTCATGATCTCTTACTCATCCCTGGGCGAATTCAGAGAGGCAAGTGTCATATGAGTAGTTTCTAGAAGATTCTTTGAGTTTCCACCTAGCAAACTGCTTCTGCCACTTGTCTTCTCTCACTCATCGCACCCTACAGAAGGGCTTCTCAGTATGCATCGCAACCCCTGTGTGTAACAGCGAGATAAATCGCACTCTCAGCATGGAGCAGTCTATATGGTCCAGTTTTGACTAGTTCTAAGCAGTTTTTCAGGGAGAACTTCTGGGAAATGATCTAATCAACTGACCTTGTTCCCTTAGGGTATGAAACAACACTTTTATGGGTTTATAAGCCCTTGGCTTATGGACATATGTGATTTGGGTCACAGTGCCCAAATATGTCTATAACAATTGCCCCCTAAAGCATGTGGTCGTAAATATTCTAATGTCAGGTGACCTGTAATAAGATACAATACAATACATTATCTTCATAATATTTTCATGATCTAGCTGAGGCGATCATTCCCATGCTCAACTTTTATAAATTCATTTTCATGTACATAGGACAAACAATCGTTTGTGTGGTAGACTGATGATTCTAGTAGAGCCATCATGCCTTAGCTTGGATGATTATCTGTGCAACAATGATGTACATTTGACGTCTTTATTTTCGTGAATATATCACAGCCTGGATGGATGAAACTAGATCTGGGGTCTTCAAACTTGTTCAATCTTCACCTGAAGTACAAGTCGATCCAAGTGAAAATATGTTCTGATGTCGAACATGGAAAGACATCGCCTGATTACCAGCCAATGATGTAAGCTGTTAACAAGCGCGAGAGGAATCACTAATAACGATAATGACCCTCAAGGTACTGCAATACAATTCATGTGGTGTGAATACATGAGTTGATGTCGAACACCACGCAAAATCTTTCGGTCGAAGGCCATTGATGTAAACCTGTCGCCAGAAGTGAGAAAATTACCATTGAGGCATGCAAGCTTCAAAGTACTTAAAGGGTTGTTCCTAAGTCAACTTCTTGGATAATGAGCTGACATCGACAAGAAGTGACCCGTCGTAGGAGGGCCTTAATGAATCCCACATCTACGGCATGGAACAGAGTAAATGATTTTGTGGAGGTGAAAATGATCTAATGATACAAGGTTTAGGGTGGCGGTCATGAAAAATGGACAGTGAAGGTATTGCAGCAGATGTGGCGTTAGTTGGGTTGGTGAATTCTCTGAGCGACTTCTCTTGAACATATTGGCGACACTGAAATGGATTGGTAGCGTTAACCCCAAAATGGATGGTACGGTGGACCAATGTTGATATGACCGTCGAACGGAATAACCCAACCCGACTCAATCATGGCGATGGAGTGAAAGTGTCATGTTCAAGAGCAACCTGCTACCAATGAAGTCATTCAAGTTTTCTTCCCTTTTTCCCCAGTCATTGCTGACCAGTACCTCTTTATTTTTGTCAAGCTTGAGGAGGATAACATATGCTTGTTCTATAAGTTTCCCTTTGGGAAAACCTTTCGCTATGTTTTAACAAGCCTAGCGATAGTGAAACTCGCTCTTGTCTGCATGGATAAGTTTGTCGCTATTGTTTTGACAAGTTAAACGATAAAGATAACTCAATCCTTTTCAATTTTAGAGAGTCTAAAAAGAGACGAAAAGGCAACTCCAGTAGTTCTTTTACGTAATATAATCCCTTAAGTCTGAGAAAGTATAAAACAATATGAAAGGGATGACTTTTCGATAGTTTTAACAAGCCGAACAAGACAAGCACTCGATCTTTTTGTGTAATGATCCCTCAGGTCCAAAAGATTAAAATCTAGAGGAGGGATAGCACTTCTGATCGCTTTAATGATCTAGAGAGGCCAATTGCTCGGCAATCTTTTCATATTTCATGGGTCAAATGAAAAGAGATTAAAGGAGACTCGTTTTTTGAGGAACGAGTGATGTTTTTGGATAGCAACTGGTTCCAGGTAAGGTTTGGAACTTTTCAATCATGGCAGTGTAAAGAAGGTGGCTAATAGAATCACTCATCGCAGTTGTTCCTCAAAAGGGTAAACAATCAAATGGAGGTGTATGATCGGCTAAAAAAGAGTGGAGGTGCTTATAAGAACACGACCAAGGTTCAAAAGCTGATAATTATGCAATCACAATGGTTATTTACCGAAGGTGGGTTCATTTTTTAATGAGCTTGAACTCTAGGGGAACATTTGCTCATTGCTAGGTTTATTTTTTAACGAGCTTGAACTTCAAGTAAAACTGCTCATGCAAGTCATATAATAAGGATGTCTCATTGATAGGTTCATTTTTCAAAGAGCTTGCCCCATTCGAAACTTTGCTCCAGAGCCTTTTGTATGCAAGCTAGGAATGACCAACCTACAAGTTTAAAGGGTTGAGAGCCTACAAACTAAGAAAATAAAATGTTATTTTTCACTTTCATGCAAAAAGGTTTGCATGCCCCCAGGTATAATGAAGTAGAGTTTCCAGGTTACCATACAGAAGTTCTTGCATTAGCAAGGTTGTTCCATCCGTGTGGTAGACAAAACGCTTCCTTGGCGTTGTCCATCGAAATGGACAAAGGTGATTGTTGTCAGTGCCAATCACATAATCTTTGACGAAGAGAAGATATTTCCAAATTGATCCATTTTCCTAAACAGATAGGATAGTTAGACTAGTCATATATCCTACGTGGAAACCTAACTCATAACTGGGGTTTTCCTGCTGAAGAAGACCAGGGCGCATGCCTCCTGGGTTTTAGTCACAATCACCGAATCACTTGCGCTCATCAGGTGGACAGACTGGAGATTGATGAGACATTCCTTGTGCAAAAAGACCAGTTAGGGACGACATTTGACTAATAGCTGTGTTTGAACCAGGGAATGAAAGCTGGTCAACTAGGTGGACCACTCTGCCTTCATGCGGAAAACACATCACTTGAAAGAGTGAGGAAACAATAGCTCCCATGCTATAAATGTAGTCACGCTCAAGGAGTAGATTGTAATCTAGAGGCCCTTGGATTACCATTATGTTTAGATGAACGGTTTTCCTTCTCAAAGTTATAGGCAAATTTGGAAGGATCCCTAATGGTCGACTGGTTCCTTTGTTGAAGCTTATCAGATTTCGAATCTCAAACAAAAGCAATGGCGAACCAAGCACTTTCCAAGTAGTTGAGGAAAGGATACTCACAGAAGCCCCTTCATCTATGGTAGTATCAACCATGATCATTCTGTAAGCTTGTACTATGATTCGAAATGGTACATTATATGGTAGATGGGGTCTCCATAGTAGATTCCAATCGAAGGAAATGATTAGATTGCTTGGAGGAGGGACAGAATAAATGACCGGGTAAATCTCTAGCGAACTTCATGTTGGCATTTTGGCACAGGTGTGGTGCTATGGTTCAGGTGTTGTCATAATGCATTGTTGGCATTACCTTAGAAGCTCTTGGTTCTAGTACTCAAGCTGTTTTTTGGTTCAGGTGGATCAGCTACAGAAAGGAGAACAGAAGGAGAACATGGTTGCTGATATATACAGTGATTGTCAGATGCTGCTGATAGTAGTTATTGGTTATTTGCATAATTCTTGATATTTCATCTCTATGTCATGTATATTTTTTTATCAAGGTCATGTAACGGCCTATTTTGGTTTCCCCACTATGCCTGGGATGATTGATGTGATTGGTTGTCATATGTAAATTTCCAATGTATCCGTGGATGATCCCCACTTGGTTGGGTGATGGTTGTATGTATTGAGTCATTTGGTGATAGGAAGGTCTTTTATGATGTATATGGTTCTTCTTGAAGAACATCTTTTTGAAGATCTTGCCTACAGTCAGGGGGAGCATGTTCCACACAGCAGAGCAGAGATATCAGCATGTACTTAGGGGGAGCACAGCCCTTTGCCCTTGATGACAAAGGGGGAGAATGACTTTGAGGATCGTGGGGTTGCCATCAAGTCCAAAGGGGGAGATTGTTGGCATTTTGGCACAGGTGTGGCACTATGGTTCAGGTGTTGTCCTTGATGGCAACTCACTTTGGTGACAAATCTTAGTTCAGGTGCTCAGAATGAAGGAAATCTTGTATACGAAGGTACACCTTGCCGAAGACGCGTATACACGCGGGTTATACGTTCAGAAGTCGCGTATGTGTATACACGCACTTTTATGCACATAAAAGCGCGTACATGGTGGAAAACTTATTTTTGGTCCGTGGTTGTTAGTCCTTGGAACTTGAACCTATGGTTGTGGACCATGGTATCTCGTCAGAAGAGTTGACCCCAGGTTTTGGGCCCTTGGTATTGTTTATTATGGTTTTGGACCGTGGTATTGTGGAAGGCCTAAAACTATATAAGAGGAAGGAGATCATGTGGCAAGGTATCATCTGAATTATTGAATATCTGATATTGTGATAGATCTGGAATACTGGTGATAGGGTTATGGTGTAGATCTAGATCTGAATGAAGGAGGAACCTGAGCGCAAGAAGGATAAGGACTATTGATGGATCAAAATCTCAAGGCTTGAACATTGGTATTTCTGTATGATTTTGATCTGTTATATATGGTGCACTCTTGATCTATAAATCTGGGTTAACTAATGTCTGAAAGCTTAAAAGAATAAATTATTCTTTATAGATCTGTACGCAGGTTCAGTGAATTGCAGGTGTGTATACATGCTTTTTCTGTGAATGAAAGAAGCGTATGCGCAGGTTGGTTGTGGTACAGAAGTGTATACTCGCAGGTTGCTGAACAGTGAAGTTGCGTATATATCTTGATTTATGTTCTAGCTGCTTCTGTTTTATTACTGTAGTGTTCTGGGTTCAGAGTTGGTGTTTGATTAAAGTTACTGTGTTCTCGGTACAGCGATCAGAGAAGTGTTTATTTTTTTCAGCTTTTGATTGGTGAAAAGGAGTTTGGGTTATGAAGAAATTCTTGATGTTTGATTGATGTTACTTGTGGAGCCAGTCTGAAAATTAATGAAACGAGGTCCCTGAAAGCAAAGAGAAGGTTGCAGCCTTCTGCAGGTAGGAGCCTGCGTACTAGTATCTCAAGCTAGTACAAGAACTTAGGGGGTTGGAGCTCCCTTCCAGGAAAGCTGGAGAACGAGAGAGAGTTGTAGCTCTCTGCAGGTTGCAGCCTGCATACTGGTAAAGACTGCACCAGTACAAAACATTGTAAAGAGAAGTTTCTAATTAAAAAGAAGATAGAGACGAATTGCAACAGGGGGTTTTCACCCACATTGGGTTTCCTCCTTATATCTTGTGTTCTTGTGTGTGACTGTCTTCTACTCTGTTTCTGGTACTGTTTATTTGCTTCTGATACATAGATTAATAACTGACATCTGAAAGATAAATCAAATTATAAGTCTGCTTTGTATACGCGGGTTTCTTTATCTATAGTTGCGTATATACGTGGTTTTTATTAACAGAAGCAGCATATATCATCTGGAATTGAAAAAGGAAATATTTGACTTAATAATATTGATTTACCCCCCCTCTCAGTATTATTTCCAACAATTGGTATCTGAGTAGGTCCTTCTAAAGAGGCTTGATCGCTTGAAGGAAGACCCTTCATCATGAGCAACTAAGAGAGGGAAGCATCAATCAAGCCACCAGTTTTTGATGGGACAAACTTCATATATTGGAAGGTAAGAGTTACTGCCTATCTTCAATCGTTGGGTACAGAAGTCTGGGATATCATAGATACAGGATATACTTTTCCAGCAGCAACTCCTACAGATCCGGCTGAGAAGAAGAAATATGAAACAAATGCAAAGGTGGTCAATACTCTATTGGGATGTCTATCTCAATCAGAATTCGTGGAAGTTATGCAGTTAAAATCAGCAAAAGAAATATGGGACAAGATTGTCCTAAGCTATGAAGGAGATGATTAGGTAAAACGAGCAAAACTTCAAACCCTCAGGATTAAGTATGAAAATCTCAAGATGTATAATGATGAAAGTGTGGTTAACTATTTTCTTCGTGTATATGAGGTTGTTAATTGTATGAAAAATTTGGGTGAAGAAACAAAAGAGGCTGTTGTGGTTGAAAAAGTTCTAAGATCTTTGTCCCCTAGGTTTGAATATAAAGTTTCTGCAATAGAAGAAAAGGAGAATCTACAAAGCCTTAAAATGTCATAGCTGCACGGTATTCTAACTGCTTATGAAATGAGGAAAGGAGGACCATCAGACATTGAGAGAAGCTGCCTTCAAGGCTTCAGGAAAAGGCAAGTACTATGAGTCAGGACACATGTCAGAAGAAGAAGAAGAATCAAATTTTGTCAGAAATCTTCAACGGGGTACTGGACGGTTCCGAGGTAAGTTACCTTTCAAATGCTTTGCTTGTGGAAGAGTCGGTCACTATGTTGCCAAATGTCCTCACAAGGATAAGATTGACAAAGGAAAGGAACCTGTTAGATGGAACAAGAAACAGAATGCAAATAAGAAAAGCCATTACACTCATGAAGATAGTGATGGACTTTCAAATAGTGATGAAGATGAATGAGGTAATAAATATAAACTTTTAATGGCTTTTGAAGATGATGACTACATGGATGCTATAGATGTAGAAGGTTTTTTTGAAGAGATGACTAATCTCAAAATCTGCTTAGAAGAGAAAAGTGCAATTATTGATTCTCTACAATATCAACTGGCTGAAAGGGAAAAACATCTTGAAAAATTGGAATGTGAAATTGTTTGTCTTAGAAAGGATATTGAGAAAACAAAAGCTATTAATCTCAAATTTGTTAAAGGATCTGAAACTCTAGATGAGATTATCAATGTGCAGCGTTCTCCACTAATCAAGGCAGGTCTGGGATATAATGGAGAAACATCTCAAGCTTCTACCTCCAAAAGTTATCTTGATGCAGCAAAGAAGAGCGAGCAAAGGCCTAATAGAAATCATCAAGTAAATCAGGGACAGTTTACCTCAAGAATGAATAAAGACTATCAAGAAAATCGGGGACAAGCTACCTTAAGGACAAACAGAAGCTACAATCAGCCACAGGTAAAATCTTCCCAATTTTACCTCAAGAATGGATGTCAGTAGAAACTACAATCGATTGGATGATAGATTTGATAATCGCAGGAGTTTCTTCAATGGCCAATGTTTCTCTTGCCATAATTTTGGTCACAAAGCAGCTCAATGTGTTGCCTATAAGACAATCATGACTAGAGAAGCTCAAAAACAAAGGAATATGACTAGAATCACGAAAAGGACTTATAACAACTTTTCGTCCCTTGAAAATGAAGTTGAATGTTCTATTTGTAATAACTTTGGTCATGAAGATTCTGAATGCAGGAGCAGGTTTTGGAAGACAACTCAGAAGGAACATACCTCAAGTGCCAGAACATGGAGAATGAAGGAACCACAACCAGAAAGATGTGGGATAGCCTTCTATGCAGAAGGACAGGAAAATATATGGTATATCGACAGCGGATGTTCGAAGCATATGACAGGGGATAAAGAAAACCTTGAATCATATACTGCAATAGAAAAGGGAAAGAAGGTGTCTTTTGTAAATGATACCCCTGCAGCCATAAAAGGAAAAGGCACTGCTCAGTTGAAAGAACAGGTCAAAGCTGGAAATGTTTTGTATGTTGATGGCTTGAAGCATAATCTACTAAGTGTTAGTCAGATGTGCGATCAAGGAACCGAGGTAATATTTCGATCAAATGGATGTAGTGTTCGTGATCTTGATACAGCAGAAACAGTGATCAAAGGCAAAAGAACTTCAAATAATCTATACATATTTGAAGAAGGACAACAAAAATGCTATTTAAGAAAGGATGATGACCACTGGTTATGGCACCGGAGGTTGGGGCATCTAAGCTTTTCACAAATAAGGAAAGCATGCAAATACCAGGCAGTTCGTGGTCTTCCAGATATCAAAATTCCAGACAACACCATATGCAAATCATGTCAGTTTGGTAAGCAAACCAGAACTAACTTTCCTGAGAAGGAAGGATCAGCTAGCAGGCCTCTTAAGCTAGTCCATACAAATGTATGTGGTCCATTTAGGACAAGGTCACCTCGAGGAGAAGAATACCTTATACTATTCATTGACGACTTCTCCAAGTTTGTTTGGTTAGGACTTATGAAGCACAAAGACGAAGCATTTGAAAAATTCAACCCTTCAAAGCCTTGGCTGAAAATGAATCAGATTACAAAATTAAGTGCCTCAGGTCCGACAGAGGTGGGGAATTTAACTCAAACGAATTTTTTGATTTCTGTGAAGAACATGGAATAAGAAGGGAATTCTCTATAGCTAGGACTCCTCAGCGAAATGGAGTGGCGGAAAGGATGAACAGAACAATCCAACAAATGGCTCGTGCTATGCTTGATGAGTCTGGAACTCCCGCAACCTTTTCGGGTGAATCTGCATATGCAGCGGTTGTTATTCTCAACAAAACAAATGTCCGAGTGAACAGCACTCAAACTCCTCATGAGCTCTGGTATGGTGAGACTCCTTCGGTAAAGCATTTCAAAATTTTTGGGAGCAAATGCTATATTAAGAATACTGATGAGCAGCTTGGAAAACTTGAACCTAGAGCAGATGAAGGCTTTCTCCTTGGTTATTCTCCCTACAGCAAAGCATATAAGTGTTACCATAAAAGGCTTGGAAGAATTGTTGACATCATTGATGTAGTGGTTGATGAAAAAGGATACATCCCTAGGGAAGTGAATCATGAAAATATCAATGAGGATGAAGACTACTCTCTAAATCAGACAGATGATGAAGAAGAACCCCAAGAGGCACCAGAGGAACAGATAAGGATAGAAGAAAAGACTCCATCCAGGTACGTTCAGAAGAATCATCCAGAATCTTAAATTTTGGGGCAGAAAGAAGCAGGTATACAAACAAGAAGAACAATAGCAGAAGCTTCAAGCTATTTGGCATTGCTCTCTTCCACTGAACCGCAAAATGTAAAAGAAGGATGCAAAGATGAGTGTTGGGTTAAGGCAATGGATGAAGCTTGAGCAGATCGAAAAGAATAACACTTGGGAGTTGGTTCCTAGACCAAAAGACAAAAATGTCATAGGAACAAAATGGATCTTCAAAAATAAGTTGAATGAAAATGGGGAAGTGATAAGAAACAAGGCCAGACTTGCTTGTAAAGGGTATGCTCAACAAGAAGGAATAGACTTTGAAGAAACTTTTGCTCCCGTTGCTAGACTTGAGGCCATCAGAATGTTCCTTGCTCTCTCTAGCTTCCAGAAGTTCAAAGTATTTCAAATGGACGTAAAATCAGCCTTTCTGAATGGAGACTTAGAAGAAGAAGTGTACATAGAGCAACCAGATGGCTTTATCCTTGGGAATGATCCAAATCTTGTATGCAGACTTAAAAAGGCTCTCTATGGGCTTAAACAAGCTCCAAGGGCTTGGTACTATCGTTTGGATAAATATCTTCATCAACAAGGTTTTTCAAAAGGATCAGCAGATAGCAATCTCTATATAAAAATTGAAAATAACAAATTGCTAATACTTGTTGTGTATGTAGATGATATTATCTTTGGAAGCAATGAAGAATTTATGAGTCAAAGCTTTGCCTTGGTGATGCAGAAAGAATTCGAAATGTCCTTGCTTGGAGAACTGACATACTTTCTTGGATTGCAAATCCAACAAAATGAAGGCGGTATCTTCTTGTCTCAAACCAAGTACCTCAAGTAGATTCTGAAGAAGTATGGCATGGAAGATTCAAAACCAGTATGTACCCCCATGGTTACAGGATGCAGCCTCAGTGCAAATGATGAATCGGTAGCAGTGCATCAACCAACCTATAGATCTATGATTGGAAGTCTTCTTTATTTGACAGGTACCCGACCAGACATCATGCATGCAGTGAGAATAGTTGGAAGATTTTAGGAAAATCCAAAGGAAACTCATCTTTAGGCAGTCAAGAGAATCTTCAAGTACCTTCAAGGAACTCAAAACTATGGCTTATGGTACCCTAGAGATACAGATCTCACACTTCATGCTTACACAGATGCAGATTGGGCCGGAAGCGTGGATGATAGGAAGAGCACAAGTGGTGGTGCATTCTTTATGGGTTCTAGATTAGTATCTTGGTTCAGCAAGAAACAGAGTTCGATTGCTTTATCTACAGCTGAAGCGAAATATGTGGCTGTTGCATCTTGTTGCACTCAACTTCTTTGGATGATGCACATGTACTCCACCTGTCTCTATCGTATGTGATAATACAAGTGCAATAAGCATTTCAAAGAATCTTGTCATGCATTCAAAGACCAAGCACATACCTATCAAATATCACTTTCTTCGGGAACAAGTTCTTGAGAAAAAAGTCAAGTTGGAGTATGTTCCTTCTAAGGAACAAATTGCTGATATCCTCACCAAACCACTGCCCAGGGAAACTTTTGAATATCTCAGACAGAAGCTGGGAGTAGTTGATGCTTCATCCTGCTGTTGAAGCTTGTCTGTTTCAAAGAAAAGTTGGTGTATGCGAGTTGGATGAGGGGAATCCGCGTACATACGCCGATTTATGCAGGTGCAGTCGCGTATATGGAGTTCTAAAGAAAATCAGCAAGGACAGACTCTGGTTGAAGAGAGTCTGATATGGGTCTATCAGAGACCATCAGGCACAGGTTCAGGGGGAGCAGATAATCTTCTAATAATGCATTGTTGGCTTTACCTTAGAAGCTCTTGGTTCTAGTACTCAAGCTGTTTTTTGGTTCAGGTGGATCAGCTACAGAAATGAGAACAGAAGGAGAACATGGTTGCTGATATATACAGTGATTGTCAGATGCTGCTGATAGTAGTTATTGGTCATTTGCATAAGTCTTGATATTTCGTCTCTATGTCATGTATATTTTTTTATCAAGGTCATGTAACGGCCTATTTTGGTTTCCCCGCTATGCCTGGGATGATTGATGTGATTGGTTGTCATATGTAAATTTCTGATGTATCCGTGGATGATCCCCGCTTGGTTGGGTGATGGTTGTATGTATTGAGTCTTTTGGTGATAGGAAGGTCTTTTATGATGTATATGGTTCTTCTTGAAGAACATCTTTTTGCAGATCTTGCCTACAGTCAGGGGGAGCATGTTCAACACAGCAGAGCAGAGATATCAGCATGTACTCAGGGGGAGCACAGCCCTTTGCCCTTGATGACAAAGGGGGAGAATGACTTTGAGGATCGTGGGGTTGCCATCAAGTCCAAAGGGGGAGATTGTTGGCATTTTGGCACAGGTGTGGTGCTATGGTTTAGGTGTTGTCCTTGATGGCAACTCACTTTGGTGACAGATCTCAGTTCAGGTGCTCAGAATGAAGGAAATCTTGTATATGAAGGTACACCTTGCCGAAGTCGCGTATGCGTATACACGCACTTTTATGCATATAAAAGCGCGTACATGGTGGAAAACTTATTTTTGGTCCGTGGTTGTTAGTCCTTGGAACTTGAACCTATGGTTGTGGACCATGGTATCTCGTCAGAAGAGTTGACCCCAGGTTTTGGGCCCTTGGTATAGTTTATTATGGTTTTGGACCGTGGTATTGTGGAAGGCCTAAAACTATATAAGAGGAAGGAGATCATGTGGCAAGGTATCATCTGAATTATTGAATATCTAATATTGTGATAGATCTAGAATACTAGTGATAGGGTTATGGTGTAGATCTAGATCTGAATGAAGGAGGAACCTGAGCGCAAGAAGGATAAGGACTATTGATGGATCAAAATCTCAAGGCTTGAACATTGGTATTTCTGTATGATTTTGATCTGTTATATATGGTGCACTCTTGATCTATAAATCTGGGTTAACTAATGTCTGAAAGCTTAAAAGAATAAATTATTCTTTATAGATCTGTACGCAGGTTCAGTGAATTGCAGGTGCATATACACGCTTTTTCTGTGAATGAAAGAAGCGTATACGTAGGTTGGTTGTGGTACAGAAGCGTATACTCGTAGGTTGCTGAACAGTGAAGTAGTGTATATATCTTGATTTATGTTCTAGCTGCTTCTGTTTTATTATTGCAGCGTTCTGGGTTCAGAATTGGTGTTTGATTACAGTTACTGTGTTCTCGGTACAGCGATCAGAGAAGTGTTTATTTGTTTTAGCTTTTGATTGGTGAAAAGGAGTTTGGGTTATGAAGAAATTCTTGATGTTTGATTGATGTTACTTGTGGAGCCAGTCTAAAAATTAATGAAATGAGGTCTCTGAAAGCAAAGAGAAGGTTGCAGCCTTCTGCAGGTAGAAGCCTACGTGCTAGTATCTCAAGCTAGTACAAGAACTTAGGGGGTTGGAGTTCCCTTCCAAGAAAGCTGGAGAATGAGAGAGAGTTATAGCTCTCTGCAGGTTGCAGCCTGCATACTGGTAAAGACTGCACCAATACAAAACATTGTAAAGAAAAGTTTCTAATTAAAAAGAAGATAGAGACGAATTGCAGCAGGGGGTTTTCACCCACATTGGGTTTCCTCCTTATATCTTGTGTTCTTGTGTGTGACTGTCTTCTGCTCTGTTTCTGGTACTGTTTATTTGCTTCTGATACATAGATTAATAACTGACATCTGAAAGATAAATCAAATTATAAGTCTTCTTTGTATACGCGGGTTTCTTTATCTATAGTTGCGTATATACCCGGTTTTTTTTAACAGAAGCAGTGTATATCATCTGGAATTGAAAAAGGAAATATTTGACTTAATAATACTGATTCACCCCCCCCCCCCTCTCAGTATTATTTCCAACACTTCCTTCCTACGGTAAAGGAACGGGTAGATTTCCCCCATGTTCATCGGATTCTGTGTTAACGAGAAGAATTTGAATGGTGTTGTTCTCATCCTCTTTGGTGACTGTATCATCTGAAGGTGGGCCTTCTGAAGACAAGACTGGGTCGACTACCATCTCGACATGTTGACTTTGGTTCGGTGTGGACTCAGAGGGTCTATCTTCAATGATAGATGCTTCGACTGACAACAACGATGTTTCAGTCATATTTTCAACTAGCGATGGACTCGGCAAGAGTTTCTTGTATCTAGGAGGAAGTCGCTGTGGTGAAGCAGGATGGTTATCCAAGACTCTTTTAGCTTCATCCAAGAAAGGACAACAGTGGAGGGGATGATCGCCTTCACACAGTGTACAAGGAAATTTAGATCTTCCTTTCTTTCCATTGGCTTCGTTTTCACTAGTTGATGGTGTGCTCTCAACATGATCGTCAGAGGTTGAAGACACTAGATTATGCAAGCAGGGAGACCAGTCCCTCAAGATCCATGGGATGCAGGGACAATCTCGATGATAGTGGTCTCCTTTGCAAATGACACATGGAGATTTAGGTCTGGAAGGTGCAGTGTGTGTATTTTCGCCAGATGATGCATGGTTTCCCCCTTTCGTCATTGGATTCTTCTTCTTCTTCTCCTTCCCTTTCTTCTTCTTCTCAGTTACTTGGTTTTTAGCATTACTAACTTCACCAAGTGAAGAGGAAGAAGGAGAGGGAGAAACAAATGAAGTAGAAGGTGGGGGAGCAATTTCAGTATCATCTGGTTGCCGATTTTATTGCTGAGGAATTGCAGTGTTTTGAAAAATAGAGGTTGAGAAAAGCCATACTGGCAGGCCAATTGTGAGTCCTGGAAGGGACAGTGTAGCCATGTGTGGAGCACCAACATCTCCCCAAGAGGAGAAGGGACTAGGATTTCCCCCAAGGGGAAATCCTTGATTGGTAGACTCCATTTTCTCAACCTAAGACCAATGAGGGAACAGTGACGTTATTCCAATCAAAATAAATTTTATGACGCTTTGACACAACTTGCTTTTTCAATTTTTAAGAGTCGAGAAAAAGCTAAAGATGACTCTAGTCGCCTTCAATTTTTAATGAACTTGAAGTGACAAGTGCTCAAATGGACCTTTTCTTTTAAGGAGTTTGAAAAGGAACAAAAGTGACTACTTTGGAAATCTACACAGAGGGATTCCCAAACCAATCACAAAACTGCAGAATACTTTTTACGATAGGGCAGTCAATCTTCCCGAATGCTGTGTTCAATGCATTGCGATTGATAGGGTGGCAAACACAGCTTCCTAAGGATAAAGGATGTAGCCTATTGTGGTCTCCCAATATATACTCGACGGTACATGGGAGCACAAGTCCGTACTGACACTTGTCGTCTCAAAGAGGAGGAATCACCCAACCTACGATGAAAGTGATAGTTACTAGGCTTTACGACACCGGAATACGTCTCTAGCCTAGAATTCTAGATGTTGTGCGTTAGGTTCCAAAGAATTTTTATGTTAATTGAGGTTTATTTTACAGTTGATCTTTCTTAAGAAGTTTGCCTTTAAGGTTCACCGCGTGATGTAGATATACAATTCCTAAATATGCAATCTAAGATGATAAACAATCGTTTACTTTCCTTTTGCAATGAAAATCCTAGCTACTAAGGAAAGAGAAATGAAATTCTTTCAACATAGAGCAAAGACCACACACTAGATGTACTTTTCCTAAATCAATTTCAACATGCAGTCTAAATTCAAATGCACATGCATCTATTGTTTTTCAGTTTCCTTAATGTGAGAATGACAAAAAGAAAACTAAGTACAGATTTGAATCATCTTCTTTCAAAGCGACAGTACCACCAATTTTATTTTCAAAAAAATGAAAGGAAGACTAAGACGACACTTTGCGATTTCGAATTCAAAAAATGAAAGGAAGACTAAGACGACACTTTGCAACTTCAAATTCAAAAAACGAAAGGAAGACTAAGACGACACTTTTCGATTTCGAATTTAAAACTGTTCTCGACACTTGAAATACTATTAATTCAAATCAAATACAATGGCAAAAGTGTAATCGACTATTTGAAAGAGGAAGACTTTATGACACTCTTTTTCTTGACTAAAAACGACACTTGTGACACTTTCAAATCAAAAGATGACAGTTCTATTAATCTATTATTTGTAAAGGAGAACTGTAAATGATAAAAAATACATAAAAAAGCATTCACAATTCCTTCTGATGTAGGCTGAAACAATGCAAAGGAAGAAGGTTTCAACAATGATATACTGATCATAGACAACAAAACTACTGAATAAAGCTGAAGACAATGAAGAAAAACCAAAATATGGAGTCAAAAAAAGTCTCACTCAATCATCACACCTGTAACACAGGGAAACAGGGATGCATCTCACCTGCAACACACGGGAGGTGTGATGCATCCAGATTTCCAATGAGAGATAGTGTGATGGTCTAGGGATGAGACTGATCTTGGTTTTCACTCACAGTTTGCAGCTAAGTTCAAGGATTTAGGCTGAGCTAATGATAGTTTCGGCCGGATAAATCGTTCTTGAGGACAAGACCGATCTCCCTAGTATCAACAAATATCTAGCGACAAGCAAAACAAGCAAATCTACCTTTCTCTAAATATATTGTGATTTATTAATAAAAACCAAGAGGTGTTTTAGACCCTACCTTAAGTCCAATGCTAGTTTTTGGCAGCCACGCTTCGACCGTCTGAATGAGTTTCCTTTTGAGAATCTGCAATCACAAACAAGCACACATCAAATAACACCTGCATAGCCAATATAATAAATCATATTCATCATGGTGATCAAGGGATCCATGAAATAAACCATAAAACACAGCGTATTAAGAAAAATAAACTTGATTGTATTAACTTTGAAAATAGAAGAACTTTACAACCTTTGGTGCCTTGATGTTGTACAAGCTCCTCCCAGGGTCCAAGCAGGAATCTCCTCTACTTTGACAAGCCTCACACTCTTCCCAATGAGATCAAAAAAGGTATGTAATCTCTCCTCTCAAGCTCAATTAGGAAGACTAAATTCCAACAACATTTCACCTCAAAAATATTCAGCTTTCAACCTCCTCAGTAACCAGCCCAATGCCTCATTTTATAGTGCAGAGGAAGGAAGTTATAGGTCCACCTATGAAGGGATAGAGTCCTCCTTCAAAGGGATAAGCTCCTCACATCAAGGGGTTAGCTCCTTAAGGTATGGGATGCATGAACCTTAAAGGAGCGAACTTGCCACCTCAAGATTCCTTCTAGAAGCTTCCAGAAATGACTCAAAGTGAGTTTTTAAGAATGTACTTGCGCCTTTTTGACTTTTACAGGGGTCCGCACCCATTACACAGAGACAGAGCGGTCAGGTACGCAGGGGACATGACCAGTAGGTGCGGGACCACATGTAATGCTAAGAGAAAGTGTGGAACCAAAGTTTTAGAGATATTTAAGGGCTTTCTCTTATTTTTCAAGGCTTGACATGAAGAACTGAGGTTTAAGACTTGAAAAGGAGGAAAGTGTGAGTGGTGATAGACTCACACTGATTGTAGAATGTCATGGTGACAATATTTTGTGCAACAGATTGCCCCCTAAAGTGCGAAGTCTGTAATAGATGAGGATAGCATTTGTCATCTAAGAAGAGTGAAGTACTTTATCATTTCAAGGATCATCCTGTGGACAGCCTGGTTGGAACCTGTAAAAATATTCAATACAAAATCTATATATATATATATATATATATATATATATATATATATATATATATATATGTGAACATATCATCGCTGAGGTAGGCATTCCCATACTCAGATCAAAACTGACTAGAAAACTAACTAAACTGCTCTGATATAGGAATGATTTTGTAATACATCACAAGTATAGACATATGTAGACACAGTATGGACACAACCATCTGTTTATGAATAGTCCACTGTATAATGAATAACAAAATTCCTCATAGCCTAGATGGTGGAAACTAGATCCAAGGTCTTGATTTCTGCTTCCCGAGATAGTACGACTCTATCCATGTGAATGAAAGTGTCAAAGTCGAACATGGTAGAAACCACTTGATTACCAGTCAATGATGTGAACTGTTAACAAGTGTGAGAGAAACCACCAGTAATGTCAATGGCTCTCAAAGTACTCAGTACAATCCATGAAATGTGAATAGATGAGCTGATGTCGAACATGTCATAGAATCCTTTGATCAAAGGTCAGTGATGCAACCTGTCATCAAAGGCGAGAAACCTGCCATTGAGGCATGCAGATTCCAAGGTACTGACGATTTCTAGATCATATTTCTAGATAATGAGCTGAAGTTGATCGAAAGTGATCCATCGTAGGCAAGCCCACAATAGGAAATCATAGATCAAGTTTGAAGAAATATATTTGGCAAGGAATAACTCAAGGATGGCCAAGATGGATGACAGATATTTTACAGATGAATGGTTTATTCGAACTGACCTCTTGAACACATAACGACACTGCAGATGGTTTGGTGACAATTGACCCAAAGCTAATACCTAGAAACCGGGTGAAGACTTTCAATATGGTTTTATTATCTGTTAGGCAAAGGATTTCCGAACCCAAGTGAAAAAAAGGTGTCGTGTTCAAGAGTGGTTAAATGCTTTTCTAAAACACAAAGTATAACAAATAGGTTCATTTTTCTCTCTTTTCCCCCACCATTTCTAGCAAGTACCTCTTTAATTTTGACAAGATTGAGGAGGATAACATTTGCTTGGTTATAAGCTCATCCTTCGGATGAGTCCAACTTAGTTTAAAATTCGAACCCTAAGAAGGAGTGGTTCATTCCTGTTTTAAAATTGAACAGGTCCTTTACTATTACATTTTAACAAGTCCAGTATAGGAGAAACTCGACGTTTTTCAATTTTAGGGAGTCAGAAGAAAAACTTAAGAAAACTCCATAGTTGTCCTTTTTCATAAATTTGTGTCTCCCAAGCCCAAAAAAGTATAAAATAATACTTGAGAGAACCACTTGACTATTACGATCAAGGAGTACTTTTCATAATTAGTGTCTCTGATCCGAAAAAGTAAGAAAGCAATCAATGACACATCGTTTTATAACCAATATCGAACTTGAAACGACAAAAGCCTGGCAATCTTTTCATGTTTATACAGTTAGAAAAGAGTTGTAAGTGGACCGTCCTTTTAATTCTGTTTTAACGAGCTTAAAAAGAAAACTTGGCAATCTTTTCATATTTTACGAGTCAAAAAAGAGCTTAAAGAGGACTCCAATGTTTTTTGTTGAAAATGATCAATTTTCCCTGAAAATTCCAATATTCTACACAAAAACTCAAACATTACTCATACCTGTTTAAAATAAATAAAAATGCATCAAAAAGTTACCTTTTTAAAGTGAAAAATAAACAAATTAAAAATTCATTTATTCAAAAAAGCTTATAAAAAGGGCTTTTGTAAATTCATTTTTACCATTTGACTTCAGAGTGAGAAAAAAGAGCTTTTGGGTAAGAAACTTCCTATGAAGATTGCGGAAAATCCGTCTGTTGGAATCGAAAACCGTCAACTCTAGGTAATCCACATCACCTTTATTTTGCATTTCAACTGTTTGTATTTCATTTTTAGGCTTTCATTTTGATTTTTTTAGGGAAAAATAAGTTTAAAAAATCGCTCGCGGGGGTTCATAGGCGCAACATGCAAAACCTGCGGACCCCGACTTTTTCCTACAAAGGAAAGAGCCAGGGGCCCACACCAGATGCTTGGGAAGAGTTCAGACCTATGCACTGTCCCTAACTAGCAGGTGCGGACCCTGCAAAATAGGTTTTAAAACTTCAATTTTTTCCATTTCCGCCCAAAAATTTTTGAACTAAAATGTTCTAATCCATCATTTTTGCAATGTAGAATATAAAAATGCTCATTTGGCAGGAACGGGAGCACGAGGATGTGGACCTTTCCGCAATAAATCATCAGCCCTCATTGGATGCATTGAGAGCATGCGGGCTATTTAAATTCTGGGCCATACCTGGCATGAGGGCCTAAGTAGACTTTTTGCAATGGCTGGAAGACAGGTGGAATATACATGACTAATGTTTCATTATTGGTGGCCACCGGCTCGGAATCGAGCTAGAGGTCATTTATTTCCTGACTGGTTTGCCCAAGCAAGGTGAATGATTATATCTATTCGGGACTAGGCCAAGTGGCCAGTCTGTCGATAGTCTCCGACTATAGTTTTGTAATGACCAAACAAAGGACAAAGGGATCGATATCAAAACTATCTCCCATCCTGAACTTAAAGTGATTGCATTTACTGTCACTAGACTCTACGGAAGCACAGAACTGCATGTAGCTACCGGATCCCAAATGTGAATGGAAGTAGACTTCTATCGAGGCACCATCTTCAACTGGTGCGAAGCTGTGTTGGCGAATGTAAAAGGCCAACTAACTAGAGCAAAGAACGGACAACTAAAAAACTTTGGATATGGTTTCCTAATTGTGAGCTTTGGTCTAGAGAGGGTCCCAATGTTGGTCCCACAGTAGCTTTCCATTGGAGTTGGACTTCTCCAAGAACCTAAGCTAATGTGTTGGGTTGCAGTTATGGCCCGTCATCCAGAGTAGGGTTCATAGGTTGTTTGATTTCCGCCTGAGTATTTTCGTTGGTTGGAGAACCAACTTTTTGTGATTCAAGATTTTCCATATGTTGGGATGGATTATCATGGTGACCCAGACATGACTCTTCCACCAGGAGAGCAGTGGGATGATTCAGGTAAAATCATTCTCAACATTTTCTAAGTTTTAACTAATTTTTTTTTTTTTTTAAATCGTCCAAAACTGATAATAAAAGTTGCAAATTTAGATGTGGGTCCATGGTGACCAGCCACTCTCCAGCCCTATGAGAGGAGACACCCAGCTGCAGCAGTACCAGCCCCACGGGACGAATCTACAGAGACCCTGACCGAATTGGAAAATGATCTAGAGCGTTTGACAACAGATATTCCGGAGACTAGCGTAGATGATATTCCACTTAGGTTACAGCGCTATGTGATTGGGGTCCCAGGACCTTTTAGGAGGTTCCTTTGTAGGGTGGCCCGAGTAGTGGTTTCTTATCGTGATCATCACCAGTGATAGGATGATTGCCTTTGTAGACTCATACGAAATTTTTGCTTTTTGTACTATCATTTTTGCCGATCATAAGGTGTTTTTCAACCTATGATCGAAGACGATGTATGTTTGACACACTTCTATGCTATGCTATATCACTATTACTGGTTATCTTGTATAACATGTTATGGAATGTTTTTAAATTTACTGTTTGATTATTGCAAATGTCTATTTAACATTCGAGAAGCAATTGCATCTTCTAATGTATTTAAATATCTTGGGATATACTGATATTCAATATAGTCAAATTCACGTTCCAAGGGACGAACTCTCAAAAATAATCTTAATAACACTGGATTTCTGATGGCATAAACTCTATTAAGCTGCAATACAACGAGTTCAGAATCTAACCTAACAATCAAACTTCGAATCCCAAATGAGATGGATTCAGATAATAACTCAATCACTGCACTTACTCTGCAATGTTGTTCATTGTTTGACTGAGGCTTACCCCATGCATAGATACCAACTCATCAGAGGGTGAATAGATAACCCAAGCTGCGGAAGAAATGTTCTCTGTATTACGACAAGCACCATCAGCTATACCAATGTATGTTTGAAGAGATGTCGACATCTTCAATATTAAGAGTAAAATCAAGATAAGCAGGAATAATGATAAAAACACTCTCTAAACTAAGCACACTTTTCTAATCTAAAACACCCCAGCTAGAAAGAAACTAATCTAACTAAAATCTCCACACCTAGATTTAAGCATAATATCTCTTCAGATAAAGACCATTTCTGGGTTTACCTAAAGAGAAACCATCAAAATATACCAATTCATAGGCCCCTTTTTCCAGCTTTCGCTTAACAACATAAGAACCATGCCACATAGGTACAAATTTTCCAGCCCCTGGCTTATCGTTTGCTTGATCGTATAGTAAGACTAGGTCTCCTTTCGAAAAATTACGAGGTGTAACATTTCGATTGTACTGAGCTTTAATTCGTTTGGCATGAGTTTCGATTGCTAATGCAGCATCACGTCGATTCTCATCTAGCTGAGCTAAGTACAACAAACGTTTCTCCAATTCGGAAGTGGCTAGGAGTAATTCTATGGCTATTTGCAATGACAGAATTTCGCATTCAATGGGTAACACAGCTTCCAAATCGTAAACCAATTGAAAAGGAGTGAAACCAGTTGATGTTTTTACTGAGGTTCGATACGTCCAAAGTGCTGAAAATAACATGTTATGCCAATTCGACCTATGAATACCAATGATTCGTCGAACCATAATGACTAGAACTTTGTTGATAGCTTCAACCAAACCATTAGCCTGTGGGTAATATGGAGTAGAACTATCGTGTTGTAGGCCAAGTTGATCTGTTAGTTCAGTCATCATGATGTTTCAAAAATGAATCCCCTGATCGGTAATAATCGCTTGAGGAACACCGAATCTAGTAATTATATGATTGAAAATGAAAATTGCAATATTTTTGCCATCTACCGAAAATGTAGGCATCGCCTGGGCCCACTTAGTAAAATAATCTACCACAAGGATGATATACGCATGCCCCCCGCCCGAGTGAGGGTTACATGTAATAAAGTCGATACCCCACTTTGAAAAAGGACCGACGACAATTATAGGGTGGAGAGGAGAAGGTGGAGCACGCATCTTTCCATCAAAAATTTGACAATTATGGCATTTTCGGACCTCATAGATACAATCTTTAAATAAAGACGGCCAGAAATAACCAGCGCGCAATATCTTTTGGGTTGTGGCATACCCAGACATATGACCGCCACATGCTCTAGAGTGATAGTCATTTAGAACCTTTTCAGCTTCTTCATGACTTAAACAACGACAGAAAATGGAATCTACCCCACGACGATAAAGTGCATCTCCAATGATTTTGCATTGTTGGGATTCGAAACGTATTTTCTATCGCTGCGATCGTGAAATTTCAGCCTGAAAAGATTGGGTTTGGAGATAAACAATTATATCTCCATACCATGGATTGAGAGTACTGATAAGAAACAAGGATTCATCCGCAATGGGCTCTTCCGCCACAGTTTCAGTGTCAACACGTGGGAAATCACACATCAATTCCGCAAAAACCAAAGATTTCTTTGCCCTGGATTTTTCAAATTCCAAGTCAAATTCCTACAGGATAACAATCCATTTGGAATACTTGCCCCCTATCAATTTCTTGGTCAAAATATAGATCATAGGGTTATAGTCAGAAATTATGGTAGTTTTGCGTAATAGGATGTAATGATGAAATCTTTGGACAGCTTGAACAACTGCCAAGGCCAATTTCTCCACATGCGAATATTTAAGCTCAGTCGGATTTAGAGTTCGAATAAGATAGTAAATCACATGTTCACTGTCGAATTCATCTTCCTAAACTAAAACCATCCCAATGGTGGAATGAGAAGCGGCGAGGTACAAGAAGTAATCGTGTTTGTAGTTGGGAGGATGCAATAACGGTGCATGGGTCAACGCTTGTTTAAGTGAATCAAAAGATTTGTCAGCTATCTCATCCCAAAAGAATGGAGTATTCTGTTTCAACAACCTGGTAAAACCCTTTGTTATCTCGGCGTAGTTAGGTATGAAACGACATAAAAAGTTTGTTTTCCCTTGCAAACTTTGGAGTTTGTGAAGAGTTGAAGGAGGAGGCAATTTGATAATAGCTTCAACCTTCGAGGGATCGACACGAATGTCGGCTTTCAAAACGACGAATCCTAGTAAACGACCCGTTTCTATACAGAAAACACATTTGTGTGGATTCAACCTAATTCGATAATGCCTACATCTCATAAAGATTGCTTGTAAATGAATGAGATGATCGGCTCTACGTAATGGATGGGCATGTAAATCATCGAGATAGGACTGCACAATGTGCTTGATGTCATGAAACGCGTAAGACATAGCTCTTTGAAAATTTTCTCTAGCATTCTTTAATCCAAAAGGCAATTTGCAGTAAGAAAACGTCCTCCATGGACAAATGAAAGCTGTTTTTGGTTGATCAGCAGGGAGTATGTTGATTTGATTGTAACTGGAAAAACCATCCATAAAGGAGAAAATTTCACTATCGGCACAATCATCAATGATTTGATCTATATAGGGGGTTGGATAATTGTCTTTGGGACAAGCTCGATTAATATCCTTATAATCGATACATATTCTTATCGTTCCTTGCTTTTTGTTAACAGGAACAATATTGAATACCCAATCTATTAAGGGAATTGGATAAATGAAACCTACTCGAAGTAATTCTCAACTTCTGCTTTAATAGCAGTAGCTTTTCGCGGATGTATCTGACGCAAACGTTGCCAGATAGGTTTAGCATCCAGGTAAGTTTTAATTTCATGAACAACAATTTCTGGATCGATTCCTGGCATTTCTTCATATGACCAGGCAAACACGTCATGGAATTCTTGAAATAGGGCTTTATAAGTTTGGAGTTCATTGTCCATACAAGAAGCACCTATATGAATGTTTTCAATAATTCCCGATTTAACTGAGATGTCAATAGGAACCGTTCGAGAAATATTTCCCAAATTTAACTTAGAATCGGGATGTTGCAATGGATTTTGTGGTTCTTTGACATAATCAGTAGTAAAAATAGATGAAAAATCATTTTCAAAATGATCAAGCTCAGGTAAAAATTAAGATCGATGATGAAGATCTTCCCATGGTAAATCATCAACAGACAAAATTTCACGAATCTGCTCATCCGTATGAACGAACTCAGACAAAGTTGTTGAATCTGAGGTTGATATTGAAAGTGATTCTCCATGGACCACATTCATTAGATCAATTTCAGTTGAACAAGGGTCATAAAATGATTGTACAGCCTAATATGCAATTTCATAGGGACTCAAAGGCATCGCATCACCAAATGAATCCACCTCCGACTCGAAAGGTACGATCCAAGGATCATCAAAAGAAATAGTGTTTGATGAAATCATATGAATGGTTGCAGTAGAAGGTGATACGTTAAGAGGAGGAAAGAAAAAAATTCCTTGTAAACCAGAATCTTTAATCAATCCTACCCTAACATCCTTGTAAGGGATAGTTGTTTTACTGACATGCTGGATAATTTCATAAGAGGCTAGGTCGAATGAAAAATAAGTCAGCTAGTCTATGGTTACGATCTTTCCATTATGAGGAAACTTTATAAACCGAAAGACCAATGAAACAACATCAGTCATAGCATAAGACCAGCTGCGACCCAAAAGAAGGTTGTAATCTAGAGGGGCATCAACCACTTCCACATCTAGATTAACAATTTTGCCTTCAACCCCTATAGGTAAATCCTGTAGAATTCCAAAAGGATGGAACCCACGGCCATCAAAAGCCTTTAGAATCGTCGGGGATTGATTGAGTTTAGGAGAACCAAGCGATATCCAACACTGGATCGACATAATACACATATAAGCTCCCTCATCAATTACAGTCCTAAAGCAAGGTCTGTCTTTGACTAACACTGGAATCTGGAAAGCCATTTGATGAGGTAGGTGAGGTGTATTATTCTCTAAGTCGAAGATTATAAGGTTTGGATCCTGAATATCAACAGCTCCTATAGCCGACAATACTAATTTACGTTGTACTGGGCATGATTGCAGCACCTCCAAAGCCGACATTGCTGAATGGGAAATAGCTAAGTCTTCAACAATATTATAATTCTGAGTAGCTCTCTCATGTGGATTGAAAGTTGACTTCCAAAGTATACCTTTAGCAGGCGGTTTGATTACTAAGTCTGGGTTAGCTTTCTTGATATGTAGCAGATCAGAACCAGAAGGAGTTGAGATTGATGGGTTTGAATTAGAAGATTCTGCTTCCTTACCACCAACAAGACTTTTAGTACCATAATCTTGTGATCGCATCGCAATCCTAACATGAGACATCATCATTATGGGTTCTTCTGAGGCATTTGAGGAAGAACCAATAATCTTACTATCTTGACTAGGAAAATGATCGTTCAAAACAGCAGGTGTTTGAGAATCTTTGATGATTTTCGCAACCTTAGCGCGATGTGGGAAATCTCCTGTAAAATGCTCCTCATCACAAATGAGACAAGGATAGCGAGGTTTACGTTTCTCATCAGTAGATTCAGTTTTATCTGAATTCTCTTTTGAGTTTTGTTTTTTTTTCTTCTTCCCTTTCTTTTTACCACCGGATTTTGATTTGGCTGTAGATGATTCTACTACAAGAATATCGACAGGAATTTCAGCGGAAGAGTCTCCTGTCGGGGAATCTAGTAAAGTTATAATAGGAGAATAACTCTTTGAAGATTTCTTCTTGCTTTTGGTGCTAACTGAACCAATCATACTATCAGTGGCATGAGACCCTGAAGGAGTTGCAGTTATTTGATTTTGTTTCGGAAGGTTGGGGATTTTTTCGTGTAAAGTACCCAACTGCGTATAAATGAGGTCAAGGTACTGAGCTTGAGAAATTACTTGCTCTTCAATAACAACTCCTGCCTTAGCTACATCCTCAGTGATTTTAGGTAATAATGATTTAACAAACCATTCTGCTAAAATTTGATCTGGAATAAAAACTTTCACTAAACGTCGTCGACGTCGCCATTCATGAATATGATCTGAAATATATGTGGACGTTGACTATTTTAGCGAAATTAATAATTTTGTGCCATTGTCATATCTAACAAGCAACTGAAAATGAGTTAAGAACGAAGTGGCTAACTGACTAAAATTATAAAAAGAGGCTCGCGGTAACTCAATGTACTACTTGACCACAAGACCAATCAGAGTGCGTTGAAAAAGACGTAAGTGAATTGTATCATCTATAATGGAATTAGATGCACACCAGAGGTGATAAGTCAACGGGTCCTCTCCTGATTTACCTTCAAACTTTGGGATATCACTGGGCAACTTATTCGGCATTGGCGGCCAAAACGGAAGATGATTAATCGGATCATTCGTAAGGCATGACAAATCTGGCAAGTCCAAAGTTGCAATAAATGGTAACTGACGGTTAGGGTCATGAAAACCCTGGGTCATAAGACCAGCCCCAGGAGGAGGATATCCAAGATAACTTGGAATTGGAATCGCATTTGGAATATTATATCCTCCCAGAAAACTAGGATTAACTGGACCAAACTGGGGTTGTTAAGGTTGCTAATAAGTATATCCAAGGTATGGTTGATACTGGTAAACTGGGCTTTAAACAGCAAGACCGAATTGGTACTGTCCCTGGTACGGTTGATAAGTGAATTTTGGTTGACTTGTGACAACCGTACTTGGACCAAGTTGCCCTACAGGCATCTGAACTGAAGTCTGAATTGTAGGTCCCGACTGAGGTAAATATGCTTGAGGAGTTGATGCAGGAACAGTAGAAACCAGAGTTGTCGATACTCCAGAAGTAGGTGGCGTAGATTGAACAGAAGCTGCAGTAGTTGCAGCAGTCGTTCGAAGCAGAGTTCGAGGCAAACTAGGCCCAGACTGATGAGCTACACCAGGTACAGAAGTTTGAATAGTAGGCTGGACAGTTTGTTGGGTTGAACCAGAAACCAAAGTTTGTCTAGATTGAGATGACAATTGCACATTAGGTTGCAAAATCTGTTGAGATTGAGACGGATCCCACACCATGTTCATTTCGAGGTAAGGACCCATAGAAGCTTGAGCATATTGAGGACCATAACCGGGTTGAGCATAGGGCTGATAATTCAAAGGTACATTTCCAACTCCTTGTACAAATGATTGACCAGAAGGTGGTTGGAAACCTTGGGTTGGGTACTGACCTTGAGGTTGATAACCTTGAGGCACGTACTGAAATTGGGGTTGACCTTGAGGTATATATTGATACGGGGATTGACCTTGAGGTATATACTGAGTCTGGGGTTGACCTTAAGGTATGTACTATCCCGAAGGTATGTATTGTCATTGAGGTTGGCCCCCAGGCGGTAACTGACTACCTTGAGGTTGCCCCCCAGGCTGTAATTGAGTACCTTGAGGTTGCCCCCCAGGTGGTAACTGACTACCTTGAGGTTGCGGATTTGGAATAGTACCAGACATCATAAGAATTTCTTCTACGCTCAACGGTTGAGTTCCATTATTACCAATTGATATCCCATGTTCAATGGGTTGAGGAGATGCTCTTGAAAAAGTACCAGTGAGTGACTGATACCCAGAAGGAACAGAAGGACCGCCATATAAAAATGTTTCTGGTGATTGGGAAAACATGGATGACTGTCTCGACATATTCAAAGGAGGATAATAACCTCTAGGTGTTGGATGAAAAGGAATTTTAGGTGGTGAAAAACTAAGACCCGGATTTTCTAAAAAGTTGATCAATGAGACGTACCAAGAATCCCTCCTAGGTGGACTGTATAAAATTGATTCACGCTCCCTAAGTTCTAAAGTTGGTTGATTTTCAGGGAGTGTTATTCTTCTTCCAGACTACAAGTTCTTCAATAGAATGAGTCCCGAAGGAATATTTTGGCTAATGATCCTTCCTACCCTGGGTGAACCAGGACCACTAGAAGTTGGAGAAGAAAATCCTTAGGATGGAGTAGCAGCAGGTTTAGTTTCAGGCTCAGAAATTTCAGGTTCTTCAGCTAATTCACTAGTAGAAGAAATACTACCAGTAACTTCGGAAAATGAAATTGGTTCAGAAATATACTCTGTTGCTTGAACTTGATAATCAGGCTGAACAATTAAAGGAGACTCTCCGGCTTCCGGAGACCCAACTCTACTATCACTAGGTGTTACAAGAGCTCGTAGCCCTTCAAGCTGGCTTGGTGTATATTCGGGAGGTTGACCCCAAAGTCTACGGGATTGTCTCGGTAATTCAGCCACGATTAAATATTTTAATTACTTCACACGCAAACAAAGAAAACCTTAATAAAACCACCTAAAGTCTCTAAAGAACCAAACAATTGAATCACACGCCTAAAAAATCTAAGAGTTCAAACCACACACAAATGGTAACTTTTCGTATCAAAAGCACTAGTTGGTGATGAAATCCAACGTCGCAAAATTCAATACAGAAATGGCGGTTGGAACAGTTACCCCAACAACCTGCTTAATGAAACAGACTGGCACAAGTTTCTTCACAAAACCATCTCGAGTGAAGAGAACCCCCCAGAGAGTCCAATTGAGTCTAGTCGACGTCTGCTCCAGGTACAGTGGGATCTTTCCTCCACCATCACCTCAAGAAAGAATCCTATAGATTATGGCCACTAAGGTTACCAACATAAACAAATATACCTGGGAGAAGAGTCTACGATCTGATACACACACAAGGGCAGAGTAACAAAGCTCAATCCCCTTGAAGGCTCCTTGACATAATCCAAGGTTTACCAACAAGTGACCCCAGGCTCCTCGACAATGGTCAATTCGAGGTTTACCATTTTTAATACATGTATATCTGTTATCATTCCCAATGAGGAAGGATTGATTACCTCACTGGTTCAGATATGATCTCGTGCTTGACTCCTTTAAGAGGAGCTTCCCAGAGCATACATGCAACAATTGGAATTTATTTCCTACCGCAAGATATAGCTACTTGTTTGTTTTAACTATCTTGGAGAGTTAATTACTCCCTACTCCAAGATACTAGCCTAAGCTATGTTGATGATAAGAGCCCTAGAAATAAAAGATTACTAGATCAATTTTAATTTAAGCGTTATTTTTATGGGTTGTTTCTTAAGTCAATAAGAATGGAGATGAAACTTTATGGTGTGAAGACTCGACTCCAAAACACTAAAAATGCACCTAAGATGATAAACAATTATTTTTCTTCAATGAATTTCTAGCTAAAGAAAGAGTTGAGAATGCAATTCTTTGAAGAACAAATCTTTCTTTCAACATATAAATGAAAATAAAAATTTTTGTCATTTTCAATAAACTCAAAACGAGACAACTAATTATGCTCACAGAAAATCCCTTTCTTTTTCAACACTCAAAAACTACAGAAAAACAATTTCTTTCAAAAGAGATTCTACAATTTCTAGAAAACACTCAAAACTATAAAAAACTAATCTTGAGATCTAAAAATTTGTAAAACCTAATTGAAGTAAAAGCTTAAAAAATTTCTTTTTGAGGACGTTTTACTTAGTTATTCAATAAACTAAGGATTAATTCATTCAAAATAACAAATTAATAAAAAAACACCCAGCTATGTTTTCTTTTATAAAAATGAAATTCAAAACTTTCAAGCAAGTTCTTTCAAAGCTTTGCAAAGAGAAAACAAGATCTATTTCTCAGCAAGGGCAGATTTCACAAATCAGTCAGACTCATCAAGAAGACCAAAAAGACCAGGGTAATCTAAGGTTTCTTAGGCTTCTAATCTCTGAGTCACTACAAAGACCAAGTGAAAAGCAATCCAGGCATGCAAAACTTCTAGAAAATCACCTAAAACCAAAATACCAATGGAACTCACTTACAAGAAATTTTTGACAGGACACATGCAGATCAAGGGAGAGACTAAAAAGCATAAATAAATCCTAAGCTTAACTGGACGAAAACAATTTAGGATTTTCAAAAAATTTAACAGGGTCTGCAGGCTTCCAGTAGAACCAGATGCAGTACCGCTTTGTTCACTAAGGAACAGTGTAGGGGTGTCCGCATTGTCTTGTAAAATAAAGTGCAGTCCTCTTCAAAATTTCAGAAAAAAAACAAAATATACTCTAGATCCTAAAACTACCCAATCCCACACACATCAAGCAAAAACTAGAAACAAGAAAAAGTTTCTCAAGTCAAAGAAAAAGGAAAGGCAAAAAACCAAATTCAAGTTCCCCAACGGAGTTGCCAATTTGTCAACTGGATAAATCGTTCTTGTGGACAAGATTGATCTCCCTAGTATCAACAGATATCTAGCGACAAGAAGAACAAGCAAATCTACCTTTCTCTAAATATATTGCGATTTATTAATAAAAACCAAGAGGTGTTTTAGACCCTACCTTAAGTCCAATGCTAGTTTGTGGCAGCCACGCTTCGACCGTCCGAACGAGTTTCCTTTTGAGAATCTGCAATCGCAAACAAACACACATCAAATAACACCTGCATATCCAATATAATAAATCATATTCATCATGGTGATCAAGGAATCCATGAAATAAACCATAGAACATAGCTTATTGAGAAGAATAAACTTGATTGTATTAACTTTGAAAATAGAAGAACTTTACAACCTTTGGTGCCTTGATGTTGTACAAGCTCCTCCCAGGGTCCAAGCAGGAATCTCCTCTACTTTGAAAAGCCTCACACTCTTCCCAACGAGATCAAAAAAGGTATGTAATCTCTCCTCTCAAGCTCAATTAGGAAGACTAAATTCCAACAGCGTTTCACCTCAAAAATATTCAGCTTTCAACCTCCTTAGTAACCAGCCCAATGCCTCATTTTATAGTGCAGAGGAAGGAAGTTACAAGTCCACCTATGAAGGGATAGAGTCCTCCTTCAAAGGGATAAGCTCCTCACATCAAGGGGTTAGCTCCTTAAGGTATGGGATGCATGAACCTTAAAGGAGCGAACTTGCCACCTCAAGATTCCTTCTAGAAGCTTCTAGAAATGACTCAAAGTGAGTTTTTAAGAATGTACTTGCGCCTTTTTGACTTTTACAGGGGTCCGCACCCATTACATAGAGACAGAGCGGTCAGGTACGTAGGGGACATGACCAGTAGGTGCGGGACCACAGGTAATGCTAAGAGAAAGTGCAGAACCATAGTTTTAGAGATTTTTAAGGGCTTTCTCTTATTTTTCAAGGCTTGACATGAAGAACTGAGGTTTAAGACTTGCAAAGGAGGAAAGTATGAGTGGTGATAGAGTCACTAAACAGATAGTCAGTAACAGATATTCAGTAAAAACAAAGTATAGGGGCTGATCTAATGAGGTTATTTGAGGTACCACCAGGGCACTTAGGATGTTTGCAAGTCAGATGTTCAGTTCATAAACCAACCCGGAGATTGACTGAAGTAACTTTGATCTACTTAGCAGTTGCATAGAAAAAGCAGTTCGAAGGCTAGCTGGCTTAACTTCAGGCTCCGTCTGTGGTTTATAAAGCAAACAACAATAACAAAACAAACAAACTATTCGTTCCCCAACGGAGTCACCATTTTGTTATCGGGAAAACTAGTGTCCATTCAGAGCTGCTAGTCCCACTAAGATGGGTAGCTATCCTAGAAACAAACAAACTAAAGTTACTTGCGTTTTCCTTTATGAGAGATAGATGAGAGAGAAGTAGAGAGTACCAACCTCAGTCTTTCGCTAGTCTCCTTGCTTGTTTCCTCTCTACCTTGATAGAGCTTTCGCCACTCCTTTCTCACTTGTTCTGTTTCAAAGAACACCTGTAGAGTCAAGGCAACAAAATACTTTTAAAGCATAGAGATCTATAACCATAAACAATGTAGGATCAGATGTACAATAACCATATAAATGCATATACAAATACAAGATTCAGAGATATACAAGCATATGCAGGAAAACTCAAATAGCTTTATTGATAGAAGTAGTAGAAGAGAGGATTATAGCCAAGCTATCTGATCCAGCATCGTCCTCCCAGCATGAAAGCCCTCTTCACCTCATACAAAGAAAGATCACCCAACAATACAATGTCTTCAAAGTGAAACCAACAGCACTTCCTTACAAATTACAAAATTCCAACCTCTTGATCTCTAGGATGAGGGATCCATATATAGATGTTTACAAGAGAGTGAGTCAGCTTTTGGGATTTTGAATAGTGTCATTTCACTGATAGTTCTTGGTTCCACTTGGAGATTTCATGATCTTTTACTCATCCCTGGGCGAATTCAAAGAGGCAAGTGTCATATGAGCAGTTTCTAGAAGATTCTTTGAGTTTCCAACTAGCAAACTACTTCTGCCACTTGTTTGCTCTCACTCATCACACCTACAGAAGGGCTTTTCAGTATGCATCGCACCCCCCCATGTGTAACAGGTGAGATGCATCGCACTTTCAGCATGGAGCAATATGTTTGGTCCAGTTTTGACCAGTTCTGAGCAGTTTTTCAGGGAGAACTTCTGGGAAATGATGTAATCAGTTGACCTTGTTCCTTTAGGGTATGAAACAACACTTTTAGGGGTTTAGAAGCCCTTGGTTTATGGACATATGTGATTGGGGTCGCAGTGCCCAAATATGACTATAACAATTTGGTGAACCATTTGGTCAACAATTGATTAGTAATCTCAAACTTAATCAGGTGATGCTGACGTCTCCATTCATGGATGTGATTGGAGATGTGGGTCACAGTGTCTTTCTTGAGTGATGTTAGCAGAAGGGTGCCAGTTTCATAGTGAACCAATAGCTGGAAATGTGTGAGAAAGGCCATAGCGAGAGCATTAAAGTCATGATAGGTACTTCGAGGCAGTTCAATGTACCACTTGGATGCAGCACCTATGAGAGTTCATTGGAAAAGTCAGAGATGAACGGAATAATCAACATACGAATTTGAGGAGCACCAGAGGTGATATGTCATCACGTGGACTTATGGATCCTCTTTTTCTTTTCCTTCAAACTTCGAACAATCGCTTGGAATATTGGATGGAACCGAAGGCCAGTATCGCAAATGAAGAATAGGATCCTTCGTGAGTCTAGACACATCTGGCAACTCCAATGAGGCCAAGAACAATGATTAGGTATTGAAAGGAATTTGAAGCCTATGAGCAGGCCCAGACTGCAGAACCCAGCCTTGTTGGTAAGTATTTTTCCCCATAGTGGAGGATTTTTTCCATATGGAATTTGGGTTTTCCCCCACTGTAGGTTACCTTACCCGTAGGGAGGATTCTGACCTTGGTATCCCTGAAACTATCTAGCCATAGGCTACTGATAAGCAACATACAGATTAAAAGGATGTTGGGCCCGTTGACCTTGGACATACGAATTTTTCACCTATTGCCCCTAGGCGTAAGGGTGTTGAACCTGTTGCCCTTGGACATAAGGGTTTTGCACCTGCTTCCCTTGGACATAAGGATTCTAGACTTGTTTCCCTTAGACATAATATTTTTGCACCTGCTACACTTGGACATAAGGATTTTGAACCTGTTGCCCTTGGACATAAGGATTTTTGGCCTGCTATTGTAGGACTTGACCTTGACCTTGCCCTTGCAAAGGTTGACCCTGTTGATATGAGTACAAGGGTTGTTGCTTCCTGGGTTGACCTTATTGCTGCAAGGGTTGACCTTGTGGCTGCAAAGGTTGTCCTTGTGGCTGAAGAGGTTGACCTTGCGAGGACACAGGTTGGGAGGATTGAGGAACATACTGCATCTACGGTTGCAAGGTTTGTTGTGACTGTTGCAAGGGTTTCCCCTGCGGTTGTTGAAATTTTCCTTGCTGCTGCATTGTCTGCCCTTATTGCTACAAGGATGGCCCTTACTGCTGTGAAGGTTTCCCTTGCTGCTGTAAGGGTACTTGGACAGTTCCCTAAAATTTCCCAAACTAGATCTGGCCATATCCACCAAGTGCAACGGATGGACCAAGCTGAACATAAGGTCCAACTTAAGGGATGTAAGGCAGATGCACCATCACTTGTGAACCATGCTGTTACACAAAATATTGTCACCATGACTTTCTGTAATCAGTGTGGGTCTATCATCACTCATACTGACCTCCTATGCAAGTCTCAAACCTCAGCTCTTCATGTCAAAGCCTTAAAAATGAGAGAAAGTCTTTGAAAATCAATAAAACTCTGGTTCCGCACTTTCTCTTACCAGTACCTATGGTCCCGCACCCATTGGTCATGTTTCCTGCAGACCTGCCCGCTCTGTCTCTAAAGGAGTGGGTGCGGACCCCTGTGAAAGTCAAAAAGGTGCAAGTTTATTCTTAAAAACTCACTTTGGGTTAATTCTAGATGTTTCTAGAAGGAATCTTGACGTGGTTGGTTCGCTCCTAGGTGGTTCATGCATCCCATAACTAAAGGAGCTAACCCCTTGATGAGAGGAGCTTATCCCTTTGAAGGAGGGCTCTATCCCTTTGAAGGTGGACCTAGTAACTTCCCTCCTCTGCTCTATAAATTGAGGCATTGGGTTGGTTTCTAGGGAGGTTGAAAGCTGAACATTTTTTAGGGTAAATGTTGTTGGAATTGAGACTTCTTAGTTAAGCTTGAGAGGAGAGATTACATACCTTTTGACTTCATTGGGAAGAGAGTGAAACTTGTCAAAGTAGAGGAGATTCTTGCTGGACCCTGGGAGGAGCTTGTACAGCATCAAGGCACCAAGGTTGTAAAGTTCTTCTTTGATTAAAGTTAATACAATCAGATTTATTTTTCTCAATAAATTGTCTTCTGTGGTTTATTTCATGATTTCTTTAATCATCATGATAAGTATGGTTTATTATATTGGCTTTTCAGGTGTTATTTGATATGTGTGCATGTTTGTGTTTGTGGATTCTTTACAAAGGAGCTCATTTGGATCAACGAAGCGTGGCTTCCACAAACTAGCACTGGACCCGAGGTAGGCCTAAAACACCTAGTTAACCTTTATTTATAAATCGCATATTTAGAGAAAGATAGAATTTGTCTGGTTTGCTTGTCGCTAGATATCCATAGATACTAGGGAGGTCGGTCTTGTCTGCAAGAATGACTTATCCGGCCGACAAAATGGTGACTCCACTGGGGATCACAGACTGTTCCCCCAGGTATATTTGTTTTCTTTGGAAACCATAGTGACCATATTCTATAGTATTCTTTCCTAAGGTGACGGTGGAGGGAAGATCCCACTGTACCTGGAGCAGACATTGGCTAGACTCACTTGGATTTTCTGGGGGGTTCTCTTCAGTCGAGACGGTTTAGTGGAGAAACTTGTGCCAGTCTATTCATTAAGCAGGTTGGCGGGGTAACTGTTCCAACCGCCATTTCTGTGTTGAATTCTGCGACATTGGATTTCATCACCAACTAGTGTTTTCGGTATGGAAAGTTACTGTTTGTGTGTGGTTGGACCTCCTAGATTCTTTAGGCATGTGATTCAAAATTGTTTGGTTCTTTAGAGACTTTAGGTGGTTTTCATTGAGATTTTTCTTTGTTTGCATATGAAGTAATTAAAATTTTTTTAATCATGGCTGAATTACCGAGGAAGTCCCGTAGACTTCAGGGCCAACCTCCTGATTTTTCACCAACCCAGCTTGAAGGGCTACAAACCCTTGTAACTCCTAGTGACAGTAGATTTGGGTCACCTGAAGAACGAGAGTCTTCTTTAGTTATACATCTTGATTATCAAGTGCAAGCACCAGAGTATATTTTAGAACCTGTTTCATTTTCCGAAGTTACTGGTAGTTTTTCTTCTACTAGTGAATTAGCCAAGGAACCTGAAATATCTGAACCTAAAACTGAACCTGCTGCTACTCCAACATCAGGATTTGCCTCTCCAACTTCCAGTGGTCCTGGTTCACCTAGGGTAGAAAGAGTCATTACCCAAAATCTTCCTTCTGGACTTATTGTTATTGAAGAACTTGTTACTCCAAAAGAAGGTATACCTATCCCTGAAAATCAACCAGCTATAGAACTTAGGGAGCGTGAATCGATCTTTTACAGTCCACTTAGCAGGGACGCTTGGTATCTTTCATTGACCAATTTTTTGGAAAACCCGGGACTAAGTTTTTCACCACCTCGCATTCCTTTTCATCCAACACCTAGGGTTTATTATCCTCCTTTGAATATGTCGAGACAGTTGTCCATGTTTTCTCAATCTCCAGAAACATTTTTATATGGCGGTCCCTCTGTTCCCTCTGGGTATCAGTCACTTACTGGTACTTTTTCGGGAGCATCTCCTCAACCTATTGAACAAGGGTTATTAACTGGTAATAACAGAACTAAGCTTTTGAGTGTAGAAGATATTCTTATGATGTCAGGTACGATTCCAAATCTGCAACCTCAAGGTGGCCAGTTACCGCCTGGGGGGCAGCCTCAAGGTCCTCAATTATCACCTAGGGGGCAACCTCAAGGTACCCAATTACCGCCTGGGGGGCAACCTAAAGGATAGTACATACCTACGAGACAGTACATTCCTTAGGGTCAACCCCAGACTCAGTATGTAGCTCAAGGTCAACCCCAGTATCAATATGTACCTCAAGGTCAACCCCAGTATCAATATGTTCCTCAAGGTTATCAACCTCAAGGTCAGTACCCAACCCAAGGTTTCCAACCACCTTCAGGTCAACCATTTGTCCAAGGAGCTGGAAATGTACCTTTGAATTATCAACCCTACCCTCAACCCGGTTATGGTCCTCAATATGCTCAACCTTCTATGGGTCCATAACCCGGAATGAATTTAGTGTGGGATCCATCTCAATCTCAACAGATCTTACAACCGAATGTGTAGTTGTCATCTCAATCTGGACAACCCTTGGTTTCTGGTTCAACCCAGCAACCTGTCCAGCCTACTATTCAAACTTCTACACCTTCTATAGTTTCTCAGCGTGGGCCTAGTTCGCCTCGAACTCTGCCTCAAACGACTGCTGCAACTACTACAACATCTGTTCCATCTACCCCACCTACTTCTGGAGTATCGATAGCTCCGGTTTCTATTGTTCCTGCATCAATTCCTCAAGCATCTTTACCTCAGTCTGGACCCACGATTCAGACTTCGATTCAAATGCCTATAGGACAACTTGGTCCAAGTACGGTTGTCACAAGTCAACCTCAATTTACTTATCAACTGTACCAGGGACAGTACCAATTCGGTCCTGCTGTGTAGAACCCAGTCTATCAGTATCAACCGTACCCTGGTTATACTTATCAGCAACCTCAAAAACCCCAGTACGGTCCAGTTAATCCTGGTTTTCCGGGAGGATATAATATCCCAAATGCAATTCCAATTCCTAGTTATCCTAGATATCCTCCTCCTGGGGCTGGTCTCATGACCCAGGGTTTCAGGGACCCTAATCGTCAGTTACTGTTCATTGTAACTTTGGACATGCCTGACTTGTTGCGCCTTACGAACGAAACAATTAATTATCTTCCGTTTTGGCCGCCAATGCCAAATAAGTTGCCTAGTGACATTCCTAAGTTTGAAGGTAAATCAGGAGAGGATGTGTTGAACAATGTGATGAATTATCACCTCTGGTGTGCATCTAATTCCATTTCAGATGATTCAATCCGTTTACGGCTTTTTCAACGCACTCTAATTGGTCTTGCAGCCAAGTGGTACATTGAGTTACCGTGAGCCACTTTTTATAGTTTTAGTCAGCTAGCTACTTCGTTTTTAACTCATTTCCAGTTTCCTTTCAGATATGACAATGACACGGAATTATTAACTTCATTAAAATAGTCAACGTCCACTTATATTTCAGATCACATTCATGAATGGAGACGTCGACGGCGTTTAGTGAAGGTTTTTATTCTGGATCAGATCTTAGCAGAATGGTTTGTCAAATCTTTATTACCAAAAATCACTGAGGATATAGCTAAGGCAAGAATCGTTACTGAAGAGCAAGTAATTGCTCAAGCTCAGTAACTTGACCTCATTTATACGCAGTCAGGTACGTTACACAAGAAAATCCTCAATCTTCCTAAACAAAATCAAATAACTGCAACTCCTTCAGGGTCTCATGCCGCTGATGGTATGATTGGTACAATTAATACCAAAAGTAAGAAGAAATCTTCCAAGAATTCTTCTCCTATCATAACTTTACCAGATTCCCTGACAGGAGATTCTTCCACAGAAATTTCTACCGATATTCATGTTGTAGAGTCATCTACAACCAAATCAAAATCCGGCGGTAAAAAGAAAGGGAAGAAGAAAAATAAAACAGATAAAAATTCGAAAGAGAAACCAAAAAAAACAGAATCTACTGATGAGAAATGCAAACCTCGTTATCCTTGTCTCATTTGTGATGAAGAGCATTTTACAAGAGACTGCCCTCATCGCGCTGAGGTTGCGAAAATTGTCAAAGGTTCTCAAACGCCTGCTGTTTTGAAGGATCCTTTTCCTAGTCAAGACAGTAAGATGATAGGTTCTTCCTCAAATGCCTCAGAAGAACCCATAATGATGATGTCCCATGTTACGATTGCAACACGATCACAAGATTATGGAAGTAAAAGTCCTGTTGGTGGTAAGGAAGCAGAATCTTCTAATTCGAACCCATCAACTTCAACTCCTAGTTCTGATCCACTACAGATCGAGAAACCTAACCCAGACTTAGTAATCAAACCGCCCGCCAAGGGTATACTTCGAAAATTAGCTTTCAATCCACATGCGAGAGCTTCTCAGAACTATAACATTGATGAAGATTTGGCTATTTCACCTTCATCAATGTCGGCTTTGGAGGTGCTACAATCATGTCTAGCACAACGTAAATTGCTATTGTCGGCTATAGGAGCTGTTGATATTCAAGACTCGAACCTTATAATTTTCGATCTAGAAAATAGTACACCTCGCTTACCTCATCAAATGGCTTTCTAGATTCCAGTGTTAGTCAAAAACAGACCTTGCTATAGGACTGTGATTGATGAGGGAGCCTCAACGTGTATTATGTCGATCCAGTGTTGGAGATCGCTTGGTTCCTACACTTAATCAATCCCCGATGATTCTAAGGGCTTTCGATGGCCGTGGGTTTCATCCTTTTGGCATTCTACAGGATTTACCTATAGGGGTTGAAGGCAAAAATTGTTAATCTAGATGTGGAGGTGGTTGATGCTCCTCTAGATTACAACCTTCTCTTGGGTCGTAGTTGGTCTTACGCTATGACTGTTGTTGTTTCATCGGTCTTTCGGCTTATAAAGTTTCCTCATAATGGAAAGATCGTAACTATAGACCAGCTAACTTACTTTTCATCCGACCCAGCCTCTTCTGAAAGTATCCAATATGTTAGCGAAACAACTATCCCTTATAAGGATGTTGGAGTAGGACTAGTTAAAGATTCTGGTTTACTAGGAACTTTTCCCTTTCCTCCTCTCAACGTATCGCCTTCTACTGCAACCATTCATATGATTTCATCGGACACTATTGTTTATGATGATCCTTGGATCGTACC
Source organism: Pinus tabuliformis (assembly GCA_031772625.1). Lineage (NCBI taxonomy): Eukaryota > Viridiplantae > Streptophyta > Pinopsida > Pinales > Pinaceae > Pinus > Pinus tabuliformis. The sequence continues at coordinate 61,160,034 of CM062819.1, read as the reverse complement.
TTCCGAATCTGAGATAGATTCATTTGGTGATGCTATGCCTTTGAGTCCATATGAAATTACGTATCAGGTCGTACAGTTGTTTTCCAACCCTTCTTCAACCGAAATTGACTTAATGAATGTGGTCCTTGAAGAATCACTTTCAATATTAGACTCAGATTTAACAATTTTTTCCTTACTTGTTCACACTGATGAGCAAATTCGTGAAATCTTGTCTGTTGATGATTTACCATGGGAAGATCTTCATCATAGATCTTCATTTTTACCTGAGATTGATCACTTTGAAAATGATTTTTCATCTATTTTTACGACTGATTATGTCAAGGAACCTCAAAATCCATTGAAAAATCTTGATTCTGAGTTAAATTTGGGAAATATTTCTCGAACTATTCCTATTGACATTTCGGTTAAGCCAAGAATGTAAGAATTTATAGGGTAAGTTCCTCAGACAGAACACCAGAGGACACCGCTCACAAACAGATCACAGATCAATACACCAGTATTTTGACGTGGTTAAAACCCTCAAAGAGGGAAACAGTCCACAGCCTGAGCCAACACGGCCACTTCAGGAAATTTATTAATAAAAGAATGAAATTTTACATAAGCTTCTCTCATGAACAGTTAACCTACAAATGACCCTCCATGCTCTTTAAATAGAGATCATGGACCAATCGGGTGTTAAGCCACGGATCAAGTGTCGGTAATACCGAGGAGAGAATGAACCGTCGGATCACTACATATCGTGACCTTTGTATTGTAAGTTACAAAAGTACATAGTAAAGAAGCACACTTTACCTAACTCTGCACTAGACCAAGTTATAGTTAACTATTTCCTATGTGTCGGAATATCCTAACATCCCCCCTTAAGAAAAACTTGGGATAGGATTGAAGGATTTAAAAATATGACACAATAGGAGAAGGAAGGAGGCACTAGAGCCTATCCCCCCTTAGTGACAACTTCCTGAACTCCAACCATAAATCGAAGTTTAGTAAACTTCGCCTCTGTGAGAGCCTTTGTAAAGATGTTTGCAACTTGATCATCTTTTGAACAATATTGCACTTCAAGAACATGGTCATGAATGAGCTTTCTGATGAAGTGCATGTGCAGTTCAATGTGTTTGTTGCGCTGATGTTGGGCTGGATCTTTGCATAGTTGAATGGCACTTTGATTATCACACCAAAGTGTAGTCAGATGCTGCTACTGAAAGCCAAACTCTGACAGGATCTACCGAAGCCACAAGGCTTCCTTACTAGCTTCTACGACACCACGATACTCTGCTTCTACTAAAGAAAGAGAAATGGCACCTTGTTTCTTGCAAGCCCATGTAATAGGTCCTGAACCAAGAGTGAACACATAACCTGCAGTAGACTTCCGATCATCAGGGTCACCAGCCCAATCAGAATCAGTGAAACCAACCAATAGAGGAGCTGCTTCGGCATTGTAATGAATCCAAAACTGAACTTTACCTCGAACATAACGAAGTATTCTTTTAGCTGCTTTCCAATGACTTTCATGTGGGTTTTGCATAAACCGAGCAACAAGGCCAACAGCAAAGGAAAGGTCAGGACGGGTATGGGTTATATACAAACGTTTTCCTACAAGTTGACGGTATAAGGTAGCATCAACTTCAGGAGAAGTACAAGTGACTGAATTTTTTACTCTGGACTGAAAGGGAGAAGGGGTTGGCTTATAGTCTCCCATGTGAAAATGGCGTAGAATATCACAGGCATACTTGGACTGGGAAAGGGAAATGCCTTCCTTGGATTGCAAGACTTGAAGACCAAGAAAATAATGTAAGTGTCCTAAGTCTGTCATTTCAAACTTCCTTTTAAGGCTAGACTTCACATGGTTTATAAGGTTGGGATCACTACCAGTCAGGATAAGATCATCAACATAAAGAACAAGAATGATAAGAGACTTTCCCACTTTCTTGGTGTAGACAGTATTGTCAAAATGACACCTAGAGAAGCCATTTTCTAAAAGAAAGTTATCCATTTTGGCATACCAAGCTTGAGGAGCTTACTTGAGACCATAAAGAGATTTCTTAAGCCAACATACAAGGCTGGAGTTTGTTTGTATAAAGCCAATAGGTTGTTCCATATAGATTTCTTCATGCAAGTCCCCATGAAAGAAGGCAGATTTAACATCCATCTGATGGACTTCCCATTTGAAAGAGGTAGCAAGGGAAAGAACAAGGTGGATAGAGTTCATTTTGGCAACAGGGGAGAAGGTTTCAGTGTAGTCAATGCCTTCAACTTGTGAAGAACCCTTAGCAACAAGACGAGCTTTATGTTTATCAACTTTCCCATCTGGTCCATACTTGGTTCTATAAACCCATTTGCATCTAACAAGTTTTCGTCCCTTTGGTAGAGGAATAACATCCCATGTATCATTTTCCAATAATGAATGATATTCTTCATTCATAGCTTCTTCCCAATCTGGATGGCCTGAAGCTTCAGCAAAGGTGTCAGGATCATAATTCACTGAAGCTTGAGCTAGTAAAGAAGAGGCTCTATCAAACTGAGAACGTGTACGTCGCTGATCTATAGGATCACCGACAAGATCACCTGCTACATCCCGAGTAGCACAGACCCATTTTGGAAGCTGAGGAACTGAAGGAGGATCCTGAGAAGGTGGGGGAGTATTTTCATCCTCTCTTTCATCATCTGAAGAAGAAATATTTTCAAAAGTAGAAGAGATAGGGAGAGGTGGCACATCCGTCAAACTAGGCTCGTAGGCCGATATATTTTCAGCAAAATTTACATCTCTTCGAATAATAACATTTTTGGACTTAAGTGGAATAAGTCTATATCCTTTGACATCTTCAGAATATCCAACAAAAAAACATTTTTCACTCTTAGGTTCTAAAGCTTTATGTTTCTCATCTAGAATATGGGCCCATGCTTCACTTCCAAAAACACGAAAGTGACTTACATATGGTTTAATTGAGATCCATGCTTCTTCTGGAGTGATATTCTTTAAAACCTTGGTAAGAGTGCAATTTATTATGTAATTTGCACAATTAATTGCTTCTGCCCAAAAATCAAGACCAAGTCCTTTAGATTGAAGCATACAATTAGCCATTTCCTTTAAGGTACGATTCTTCCTTTCAGCTACATCATTTTGTTGTGGAGTATATGGAACAATATGTTGCATTTGAATTCCATTCTCAGTGCAAAAGTTGATGAATTTGTTGTTAACATATTCTCCGCCATTATCAGATCTTAGCTTAAGAATTTGATGTCCAGATTGTTTTTCAACAAAGGCCTTAAAGGCCAAGAACATGTTAAATACTTCACTCTTAAGTTTTAAGAAGTATACCCAAGTGCGTCTGGAGAAATCATCAATGAAAGTTAAGAAATACTTGTAGCCAGAGAATGAAACAACTGGAAGTGGACCACATAAATCACTATGTACAAGTTGTAAAGGGGTTGAGGCGTGCCAAGAGGCACGTTTTTCAAAACTATCCCGATGATGTTTTCCAAGTACACATCCGGAACAAACACCATCTCTACAAGATACCATTGGAAGACCTGTCACCATATTTTATTTACATAGATTCTAAAGGGAGCGATAGTTTAAGTGACCAAATCGCTCATGCCAAAGTTTGCTCACTTCATCGTTATGAGCAACAAATACCGAGGGAAGATTTGATGACCCAAAGTTGTGAAACTTATACAACCTTGTAGAATCATCAGCAATGCCAGTAGCTAAAATCTGCCTAGGATCTCTAAGGTCCTTAATTACAACATCATGAGGTGAAAATTCAACGATTTTACCTTCACCTGAATGAGTTATCTGATATACAGATAGAAGGTTGCAGGATAAGGTTGGAACACATAATACATCATTAAATTGACCATTGTCTATATGAACAGTTCTAGTCCCTACAACACTAAGAGATCTATCATCACCAACATATATATTTTTGGTGTTACAATCATTTAAAGAAGAAAACATGGCTTTGTTTTTTGCCATGTGATAAGAAGCTCCAGAATCAATGAGCCACTCATGAGAATGAGAAGAAGAAGATACATTTAGTGCATAGCCAGACCGAGATGCTTGACAACCACATGCAAAAAGTGTTATTCCTGAAGATGAAGATGAAGTTGAAGAGTGCTCCAAATGGATGTTATGCTTCTTCATTGCTGCTTCCAAGGCTTCCATCTTCTTAAATCATTTGGATTCTAAGTTGCCATCTCAATTACAAAAGTTGCAATGTCTATCAGTCTTCTTCGCCTTGTTTTTATTTGTCTTATCATTTTGTTGAAATGATTTTTCATTTTGAGGCTAAAATTGCTTAGCACCCTTGTTTGGTTTAGAACCATTCCTTTTAGGATACAACTTCTTAGGATTCTTTGAATTTGGTTGCTACTGGGTGGCTAACGCTTTCTTAGAAGAGTTTCAAAGATTAAGAATACCAAGGTGTAAGAGTTTTTCTTGTTCTCTTATTAAAGAATCACAAAATGAATCAAAGGAAGGGGACTTGTAGGCTTGTCCTTGAGAAATGAAGGCTTCTCTTGTAGAATGGAAGGTGGAAACAAACACAGAATAGGCTGGTCCCAACTTAGTAAGAATGGAAAAGATAAGGTTACTATCTTCTTTCTTAACCTTAACACCTTCCAAGAGAAGTCTAAGGGTCTTGAACTTGGACAAAAAATCTTCAATGCAAGAAAAATTATTGGGGTCCAATGTAAGCAACTCATTTTCGAGTTGATGGGCTTTAAGTTCATTTTTAATTCCAAAAACTTTAGTGATCTGTTTCATTGCTTCCTCGGGAGTATCAAGTTCTGCAATGTGGAATCTAAGATCTGGAGAAATAGACATCCCTATCAACCCTCGTGCTTGATCTTGCCTATTTTCCCATTTAGCTGCCTTATCTTCATCTTTCGGTTTGGTTTCTTGGCCTGAGGCTATTCTGTAGAGACCTTTACTTCTAAGTAAATCCACAATGTAGGACCACCATTGGAAGTAGTTGGTGCTGTCAAGAATAACTTGGCATGGACTTTCCATTTTAATAGAAACTAAAGCTATAGATGCTAAAACTAAGTGTTCCAATGGAAAGATCTAGAAAAATTAGGCTGGTTCAAAAAAAACGGCTCTGAAAATGGCTTCCGGATGAAGAAGTTATGGCTTTTTGAAGAAAAGTTGATGAAGATGCCGACGAAGTGCGGGAATGTGCGGAAATAAATGATAATATTAAAAAAAATCCACCCCCTTTCCAAACATAATCTAATTAGCTCAACAAAAAGAAGACTTGAACTCAAGACCTATACTCTCATAAAGTAGCTTTGGACCAAGTGAGCTAAACTAAAAGTTTAGTAAATTTTGGAAAAGAGGAAGGGGTTTTTTTTTTTTTAAGTTGCTGAAGCTTTGGGCTACGTGCTTACTTTGAGAAAGGTCTTTTTCCCTACAAAAAAAAACACAAAACCCAACACGGACGTACAAAAAAAATGAACCTTACGGCTCGAGGTTAGCTTTAGCCGGAAACTAAATATTTTCCTCAATGTTTCTAATTTTTAGAGATCACACTAAGGCGCAGCGGAAAAGAGCATACGCATGAGAAAAATCCTTCCTTTCTGTTTCTGATTTTCCCATATCGTAAGAGTCACGGGGCAAATAGCATACACAGAAATGAAAGGTATAGATCAAGTAATTAAAAAAGCTAAATAAACCGAAATAAACAGAGAGAGAATAACTGTAAACTGCAAATAAACATTGTATACCTCCAGATCTTAAAAATGACGTAGCTAGGGCTACCGGAAACCTTTTCGCGTGAAACGAAAGGGTTTCCTCACTGGAAAAAATGCTCCTAACACAATAGAGTAGTCCTCTCGGCCCAAAAGTAGCCAGAAACAGTAGATCTAGGAAACAACAGTCGGATGCAGTTCTACCGGCTTCAGATTTGGATCACAAATGGACGCGGCCCTCAAATAGCTCTGATACCATGTAAGAATTTATGGGGTAAGTTCCTCAGACAGAACACCAGAGGACACCGCTCACAAACAGATCATAGATCAATACACCAATATTTTGATGTGGTTAAAACCTCAAAGAGGGAAACAATCCACGGCCTGAGCCAACGCGGCCACTTCAGGCAATTTATTAATAAAAGAATGAAATTTTACATAAGCTTCTCTCATGAACAGTTAACTTACAAATGACCCTCCATGCTCTTTAAATAGACATCATGGACCAATCGGGTGTTAAGCCACGGATCAAGTGTCGATAATACCAAGGAGAGAATGAACCGTGGGATCACTACATATCGTGACCGTCGGATTGTAAGTTACAAAAGTACATAGTAAAGAAACATACTTTACCTAACTCTACACTAGACCAAGTTATACTTAACTATTTCCTATGTGTCGGAATATCCTAACATGGAATTGTTGAAAACATTCATATAGGTTCCTCTTGTACGGAAAATGAAATTCAAACATATAAGGCCCACAATTACCCAACTCCCTATATCGATCAAATCATTGATGATTGTGCCGGCAGTGAAATATTCTCCTTCATGGATGGTTTTTCCGGATACAATCAAATAAATATTCTACCTGTTGATCAACCAAAAATGGCTTTCATTTGTCCATGGGGGACATTTGCTTATTGCAAATTACCTTTTGGGCTCAAGAACGCCAATGCAACTTTTCAAAGGGCCATGTCTTACGCGTTTCATGACATCAAGCACATTGTGCAACCCTATCTCGATGATTTACCTGCTCATTCATTACATCGAGCCGATCATCTCATTCATTTACGAGAAATCTTTATGAGGTGTAGGCATTATCGAATTAGGTTGAATCCACACAAGTGTGTTTTCTGTATAGAAACGGGTCGCTTATTGGGGTTTGTTGTTTCAAAAGCCGGCATTCGCGTCGATCCCTCGAAGATTGAAGCTATTGTCAAATTGCCTCCTCCTTCGAGTCTTCGCCAACTCCAAAGTTTGCAAGGGAAAGCAAACTTTTTACGTCGATTCATTCCTAACTACACCGAGATAACAAAGGGTTTTACTCGGTTGTTGAAACAGAATACTCCATTCTTTTGGGATGAGATAGCTAAAAAATATTTTGATGCACTAAAACACGTGTTGACCCATGCACTGTTATTTCATCCTCCCAACTACAACCAGGACTACTTCTTATATCTCGCCGCCTCACATTCCACCATTGGAATGGTGTTAGTTCAAGAAGATGGATTTGGTATTGAACATGTGATATATCACCTTAGTCGAACCTTAAATCTAACTGAGCTAAAATATTCACATGTGGAGAAATTGGCCCTGGCAGCTGTTCAAGTTGTCCAACGTTTTCGTCATTACATTTTACTACGCAAAACTACTGTAATTTCCGATTGCAACCCTATGCTCTATATTTTGACCAAACAATTGCTAGGGGGAAAGTATTCCAAATGGATTGTGATCTTGCAGGAATTTGACTTGGAATTTGAAAAATCTAAGTCAAAGAAATCTTTAGTTTTTGCGGAGTTAATGTGTGACTTCCCGTGTGCTGATACTGAAATTGTGGTGAAAGAGCCCATTGCGGATGAATCCTTGTTTCTAATCAGCACTTTAGATCCCTGGTATGGAGATATCATATTTTATCTCCAAACACAATCCTTTCGTCCTGAAATTTTAAGATCTCAACATCGGAAAATACGATTCCAGTCCCAACAATTCAAAATTATTGGAGATACACTTTATCGTCGTGGGGCGGACTCTGTTTTCCGACGTTGTTTAACTGATGAGGAAGCTGAAAGGGTTCTAAATGACTGTCACTCTGGAGCGTGTGGCGGTCATATGTCTGGGTTTGCCATAGCCCAAAAGATATTGCGCGCTAGCTATTTCTTGCCGTCCTTGTTTAAAGATTGTATTAACGCAGTCCGAAAATGCCACAATTGCCAAATTTTTGATCGAAATATGCGTGCTCCACATGCTCCTCTCCACCCTATAATTATCGTCGTTCCTTTTGCAAAATGGGGTATCGATTTTATTACATGTAACCCTCACTCGGTCGGGGGGCATGTGTATATCATCCTTGCGGTAGATTATTTTACCAAGTGGGCCGAGGCGATGCCTACATTTGAGGCAGACGACAAAACTGCTGTGATTTTTGTTTTCAATCATATAATTGCTAGGTTCAGTGTTCCACAAGTGATTATCATTGATCATGGGCGTCATTTTCGAAACATTATGATGACGAAACTAACAGATCAACTTGGCCTGTGTCACGATAGTTCAACTCCATATTATCCACAGGCTAATGGTCTAGTTGAAGCCATCAACAAAGTTCTAGTCATCATGATCCGACGAATCATTGGGATTCATAGGTCGAATTGGCATAACATGCTATTTTCAGCGCTTTAGGCGTATCGAACCTCAGTAAAAACATCAACTGGTTTCACTCCTTTCCAACTAGTTTACGGTTTGGAAGCTGTGTTACCCATTGAATGCAAAATCCCGTCATTGCAAATGGCCATAGAATTACTTCCAGCCACTTCCGAAGAGGAAAAACATTTGTTGTACTTAGCTCAGCTAGATGAGAATCGACGTGATGTTGCACTAGCAATCGAAGCTCATACCAAATGTATTAAAGCTCAGTATGATCGAAATGTTACACCTCGTAATTTTTCGAAAGGAGACCCAGTCTTACTGTACGATCAAGAAAATGATAAATTAGGCGCTGGAAAATTCGTACCCATGTGGCATGGTCCTTATGTTGTTAAGCGAAAGCTGGCAAAAGGGGCCTATGAATTGGTAGACTTTGACGAGGTCTCTTTAGGTAAACCCAGAAATGGTCTTTACCTGAAGAGATATTATGCTTAAATCTGGGTGTGGAGATTTTAGTTAGGTTAGTTTTCTTTCTAGCTGGTGTGTTTTAAGGTTTAAAAGTGTGCTTAGCTTAGAGAGTGTTTTTGTCATTATTCCTACTTATCTTGATTTTACTCTTGATATTGCAGATGTCGACGTCTCTCCAAACATACATTGGTTTTGCTGATGGTGCTTGTCGTACTACACGGAACATTTCTTCCGCAGCTTGGGTTATCTATTCGCCCTCTGATGAGTTGGTATTTATGCATGGGGTAAGCCTCAGTCAAACAATGAACAACATTGTAGAGTATAATGCAGTGATTGAGTTATTATCTGAATCCATCTCATTTGGGATTCGGAGTTTGATTATGAGGTTAGATTCTGAACTCGTTGTATTGCAGCTTAATAGAGTTTATGCCATTAGAAATCCAGTGTTATTGAGATTGTTTTTGAGAGTTCGTCTCTTGGAACATGAATTTGACTATATTGAATATCAGCGTATTCCAAGATATTTAAATACATTAGCAGATGCAATTGCTTCTCGAATGTTAAGTAGACATTTGCAATAATCAAACAAGTAAATTTAAAAACATTCCATAACATGTTTTACAAGATAGCCGGTAATAGTGATATAGCATAGCATAGAAGTGTGTCAAATATACATCGTCTTCGATCATAGGTTGAAAAACACCTTATGATCGGCAAAAAAGATAGTAGAAAAAGCAAAAATGTCATGTGAGTCTATAACAGGTGATCATCCTATCACTGGTGATGATCATGATAAGAAACCACTGTACGGGCCACCCTACAAAGGAACCTTCTGAAAGGTCCTAGGACCCCAATCACATAGCGTTGTATCCTAAGAGGAATGCCATCTATGCTAGTCTCTGGAATGTCTGTTGTCAAACGCTCTAGATGGTTTTCCAATTCGGCTAGGGTCTCTGTAGATTCATCCTGTGGGGCTGGTGTTGCTGCAGTTGGCTATTTCCTCTCATAAAGCCAGAGAGTGGCTGGTCGCCGTGGACCTACATCTGCATTTGAAACTTTTTACTATCAATTTTGGGACGGTTTAAAAACAAAAAAAAATTAAATTAGAAAATGTTGAAAATGATTTTAATTGAGTCATCTCATTGCTCTCCTGGTGGAAGAGCCATGTTTGGGTCACCACGATAATCTATCCCAGCATAAGGAAAATCTGGAATAGCAAAAACTTGGTTCTCCAACCAATGAAAATACTCAGAAGGAAATTGAACAACCTCTGAACCCTCCTCAGGATGACGGACCATAACTGCAACCCAACGCATCAGTTTGGGCTCTCAGGGAAGTCCAGCTCCAACGGAAAGATGTTGTGGGACCAACATTGGGACCCTCTCTAGACCAAAGCTCACAACTAAAGCACCGTATCCAAAGTTCTTCAGTTGTCCATTCTTTGCTCTAATCAGTTGGCCTTTTACATTAGCCAACACAGCTTCACACCAGTTGAATATGGTGCCCCGAAAGTAGTCTACTGCCATCCGCATTTGGGATCCAGTGGCCACATGTAGTGCTACGCTTCCGCAAAGCCTGGTGACAGTAAATGCAATCACTTTGAGTTCAGGACGGAAGATGGTTTTGATATCAATCCCTTTATCTCTGGTTTGGTCGTTACAAAACTCTAGCCGGAGGCTATTGACAGACTGGCCACCTAGTCTGGCCCCGAATAGAGTCAAATGTTCACCTCTCTTAGGCAAACCAGTCAAAAAGTAAATGTCTTCCGACTCCATTTCAAGCCGGTGGCCACTAATAAAGAAACACTGGTCCTGTACATTCCACCTGTCTACCAACCACTGCAAAAAGTCCACTTGGGCCCTCATGCCAGGTATGGCCCAAAATTTGAATAAAACGCATGCCTTCAATGCATCAATTGAAGTTTGATGATTAATCGCAGCGAGGTCCACAACCTTGTGCTCCCGTTCACGCCAGTCAAGCATGATGTATACCCTACATTCAATAAAAAGGTGGATTAAAACATTTAAATCAAATTTTTCGGGGTGGAATTTAAAAAATTTAAGTTTGAAAACCTATGTTGCGGGGACCGCACCCTCTATGTTAGAGACAGTGCGTAGGTCTGCACTCTAGCTATACAACAGGTGCGGGCCCCTGAATTTTTCCCCTTTATGAAAAAGTCGAGGTCCGCAGGTTTCCTATACTGTGCCTGTGGACCCCCACGCACGGGTTTTTAACCTAAATATTTCCTAAAAATGAAATAAAACCCTAAAAACAAATTTCAAATGGATGAAATGCAAGAGTAAGATGATGTGGATTACCTGGAGGTGACAGTGTTCGATTCCAACAAACGGATTTTCCGCAATCTTCACGGGAAGTTTCTTACCCAAAACTCTCTTTTCTCACTCTGAAGTCAAACGGTAGAAATGAATTTACAAAAGCCCTTTTTATAAGTTTTTTTGAATAAATGAATTTTTAATTTGTTTATTTTTCACATTAAAGAGGTAACTTTTGAAGCATTTTTATTTATTTTAAACAGGTATAAGTAATGTTTGAATTTTTGTGCAAGATAACGGATTTTTCAGGCAAAATTGATCATTTTTGACAAAAAATATTAGAGTCACCTTTAAGCTCTTTTCTGACTCCTAAAATATGAAAAGATTGTCGAGTTTTTATTTTTAAGCTCGTTAAAACGGAATTAAAAAGGCGGTCCACTTACAGCCCTTTTCTGACTGTAAAAACAAGAAAAGATTGCCGGGTTTTTGTCATTTCAAATTTGATATTGGTTATAAAATGACGTTTCATTGATCGTGTTTTTACTTTTTCGGATCAAAGACACTAATTATGAAAAGTACTCCTTGATCATAATGGTCAAGTGGTTCTCTCAAGTATTATTTTATACTTTTTCGGGCTTGGGAGACACAAATTTATGAAAAAGGACAACCATGGAGTTTCCTTGAGTTTTTTCAGACTCCCTAAATTGAAAAACACCGAGTTTCTCCTATACTGGACTCGTTAAAACTTAATAGTAAAGGACCTGTTCAATTACAAACAGGAACAGACCACTCCTTCTTAGGGTTCGAATTTAAACTAAGTTGGACTCATCCGAAGGATGAGCTTATAATCAAGCAAATGTTATCCTCCTCAAGCTTGTCAAAAATAAAGAGGTACTTGCCAGAAATGGTGGGGGAAAAGAGAGAAAAATGAACCTATTTGTCATACTTTGTGTCTCAGAAAAACATTTAACCACTCTTGAACACGACACTTTTTGTTCACCTGGGTTGGGAAATCCTTTGCCTAACAGTTAATCAAACCATATTGAAAGTCTTCAACCGATTTTTGGGTATTAGATTTGGGTCAATTGTCACCAAACCATTTTCTGTGTCGTTATGTGTTCAAGAGGTCAGTGCAAATAAATCGTTCATTTGCAAAATATTTGTCATCCATCTTGACCATCCTTGAGTCAGTCCTTGCAACTATATTTCTTCAAACTTGATCTATTATTTCGTGTTGTGGACTTGCCTACAACGGATCACTTTCTATCGACTTCAGCTCATTATCTAGAAAGATGATCTAGAAATCGTCAGTACCTTGGGATCTACATGCCTCAATGGCAGGTTTCTCGCCTTTGACGATAGGTTGCATCATTGACCTTCGATCAAAGGATTCCATTGACATGTTCGACATCAACACATCTATTCACATTTCATGGATTGTACTGAGTGCTTTGAGAGGCATTGACATTAATGGTGGTTTCTCTCACACTTGTTAACAGTTTACATCATTGATTGGTAATCAAGTGGTTTCTACCATGTTCGACTTCGACATATTCATGCACATGGACAGAATCGTACTATTTCGGGAAGTAGAAATCAAGACCCTGGATCTAGTTTCCACCATCCAGGCTGCGAGGAATTTTGTATTCATTATACAGTGGACTATTCATAAACAAATGGTTGTGTCCATACTGTGTCTACATGTGTCTATACTTGTGATGTATTTCAAGATCATTCCTATATCAGAGTAGTTTAGTTATTTTTCTAGTCAGTTTTGATCTGAGTATGGGAATGTCTACCTCAGTGATGATATGATCTCATATATATATTTTGTACTGAATGTTTTTACAGGTTCCAACCAGGCTCTCCACAAGATGATGCTCGAAATGATAAAGTACTTCACTCTTATTAGATAAAAAATGAAATACTCATCTACTACTGACTTCGCACTTTAGGGGGCAATCTGTTACACAAAATATTGTCACCCTGACTTTCTGTAATCAGTGTGGGTCTATCATCACTCACACTGACCTCCTATGCAAGTCTCAAACCTTAGCTCTTCATGTCAAAGCCTTAGAAATGAGAGAAAGTATTTGAAAATCAATAAAACTCTGGTTCCGCACTTTCTCTTACCAGTACCTGCGGTCCCGCACCCATTGGTCATGTTACTTGTGGACCTGCCCGCTTTGTCTCTAAAGGAGTGGGTGCGGACCCCTGTGAAAGTAAAAAAGGCGCAAGTTTATTCTTAAAAACTCACTTTGGGTTAATTTTGGATGTTTCTAAAAGGAATCTTGACGTGGTTGGTTCGCTCCTAGGTGGTTCATGCATCCCATAACTAAAGGAGCTAACCCCTTGATGAGAGGAGCTTATCCCTTTGTTACACTAAAATTTGTCACCATGACTATTTGCAGTTAGTATGGCTTCATCAACTATCATACTATCCTCCTTGGAAAGCCTCATACCTCTGCTCTCCATGTCAAACTCCAAGAAAGAGAGAAAGTCATTAAAAATCTATATATCTCTGGGTACGAAATTTCTCTTAGCCTTACCTGCGTGTACGCACCCCAAGTTCACAATACCTGCGTACTTGTACGCTCTGTCTATAAAGCAATGGGTGCGTACTCCTGTAAAGGTCAAAATGCGCAAGTTTCACTCCCAAAAAGTTACTTGTGGTCATTTCTAGAGCATTCTAGAAGCTTGTTTGACGTGTATGAAGCGCCTCCAGATGGTTCATGTATCCCTACCAAAGAGGAACTTATCCCATCAAGAGGGGAGCTATCCCATCCAAAGAGGGGCTTATCCCATTGATGGTGGACCTAAATAACTTCCTCTAGAGCACTATAAATACAGGCATTGGGCCAGAAAGAGGGGAGGTTGAAAGCTGAACATTCCTAAGGGTAGATGCTGCTGGAATTAGGACTCCCTTGTAAAGCTTGAGAGGAGAGATTCCCATCCTTTCCTAGCCTTATTTGAGAGTGGGTGAGCTAATCAAAGTAAAGGAAAACTCTTGCTGGACCCTAGGAGGGACTTGCACAACACCAAGGCTCAGGTTGTAATGGTTCCTTTTGTTACCTCTTAATACAAATGAACTTATTTTTTCTCAACAGATTGTTATTCATGGTTTGTTTCATATACTCCTTGGTCTATATGATAGATATGTATTGTTTTATGAGTTTATCAGGTGCTATTTAATCTTTTGGCTTGTTAGTGAATGCAGGTTTCGAAGAGGAGGAGCTCATCCGGATCGGCGAGGCTGGACTACTACAAAGCGTTGGACTAAAGGTATGTTAAAGATCCCCTGATTACTTATATTCGCAATGCATGTTTAGAGAAAGGTAGTGTTTATTTGTCTTGTTTGTCACTAGAAAGCTTTTGCTTCTAGGGAGGTCGGTTGTGTCCGCACTATCGACTCTTTCCGCATGACAAAATGGTGACTCCACTGGGGAATCCATTGATGTGAATGTTTTTTCCTTTGTATCAACTTTTGATCTGAGAAAAGTCATTTGTTTTCTGGTTTTTGGCTGTCTGACTGTGTGTTTGGGTGGGCTAGCTTAGGGTTAAATTAGATTTTAGTTTTTCTTTGTTTTGCTAGAAGTACGCAGCCTCTGAGTTGAGCACAGTGCGTACCTCTACGCACTGTAGCTTTGTGCACAGAGCGTACCCGCACCTGTGCAAACAGGTCGCCTGCGTACCCTGTCAAAATTAAGAAAATTTCTATTTTCTTCTTTTTGCCTTTTAGTTTTTGTTTTTAATTTGTTTTTTCTGCCCAGATCCACTGGTTTTCTGCCATAAATCTTCACCTAAGCTTGTTTCGTCAGTGTCGAGAGTTTTAGTGAAATTCATAGGGATTTTGCCTTAGGGTTTGATTTTTAACTGGTCCTGTAGTGACTTTGGCGTTAGAGGTTGTCAAACTTTGGATCTCCTTGGTTTTGTTCAGTCCTCTTAGGGGTCGGGCCTGTCATAGAATTCACCCTTGTGAGAGACCTACCTTTGCGTCTTCTCTTTGCGAATCTCGAAAAAGTTTGTTGTTTGAACTTTGAATTTTATTCTTGAGAAAAGAACAAAAGATTTTGATTTTTGTTTTTGACTCGTTTTTGGTTCTGCATTAACTAGTCCTTAGTTACATTTTGACTGAGTAAAACATCCAGGAATCATCTTTAGTAAGCTTTTGACTCATTAGATTTACTTTTAGGTGTTGTTCTCTTAGATTTGCTTTTGAGTGAAATTGAGTTGATTTGATTGCCATAGATTTTTTAACTTTGATTTTCGTTAAAGTAAGTTTTACATGCTTTATTAATTAGGAAAAAATACAAAAAAAAACATCTTTTGAAGGAAAGTTTGCTTGGGTAGCATTTGAGTCTTTGAAAGAAAAAGGAACTTTCGTGAAGTGATTAGTGGTCATGTGTCGTATGTTTTGAAAAGATAAAGAGTTTGTTTCTTTGTTTTTCATTGCCAAGAAAGTTGTTTTTATATCAATTTTGCATTCTCCAACTCTCTTAGCTAGGGAATTCATTGAAAAAGAAAAATTAGTGTAAATCATCCTAAGTGCATCTTTTTAGTGGATTTCGGTCGAGTCTACACACCACCAGTTTCATCTCCACTACCTTTTGTCTTAAAGAAAGCCATAAAAATTAACGCTTAAAGTAAAATCAATTTAGTAACTTTTATTTACTAGGGCTCTGAAACACCAATATAGATCAGGCTAGTGTCTTGGAGTAGGAGAGTAATTAACTCTCCAAGACAGCAAAACCAAACAAGTAGTTCATCTTGTGGTAGGATAAATCCAACTATTTCATTTGTATTCTGGGAAAGCTCCTCTTCAAGGAGAAGCACGAGCTCGTGTCCGAACCAGTGAGGGGATCAATCCTCTCTCGTTGGGAACGACGCCAGACACGCACGTATTACAAACGGTAAACCTCAGATTAACCATTGTCGAGGAGCCAGGGGTCACTTGTCGGTAAACCTTGGATTATTGTCAAGGAGCCGGCAAGGGGATTGAGCTTGATACTCTGCCCTTGCGTGCTGTTGGAGTGTAGACTATTCCCCCAGGTACATTTGTTGTTGTTGGTAACCTTAGTGACCATTATCTTTAGGATTCTACCGAGGTGACGGTGGAGGGAAGATCCCACTGTACCTGGAGTAGAGGTCGGCTAGACTCACTTGGATTTTCTAGGGGGTTCACTTCACTCGAGACGGTTAAAGTGGAGGAACTTGTGCCGATCTATTCATTAAGCAGGTTGTCGGGGTAACTGTTCCGCCCACCACTTTTGTACTGAATTCGGCGATGTTGGGTTTCATCTCCAACTAGTGTTTTCGGTCCGGAAGGCTACTATTTGTGTATGGTTTGACGCCCTAGATTCTTTAGGCGTGTGATTCAAATTTGTTTGGTTCTTTAGAGACTTTAGGTGGTTTGCTTTGAGATTTTACTTTGTTTGCGTGTGCAGTAGTTAAAAGTTTTTAACTGTGGTTGAATTACCGAGACAGTCCCGTAGACTTCGGGCCAAGTCTCCTGAGATTGTTACCGTGGCCGATTTGTTGAGGAAGTCCTGTAGATTGCGGGGCGAACCTCCTGAAGAGGTCCCGAGTCATTACGAAGGTTTGAAGGTCCTTGTAACTCCTAGTGGCAGTAAAGTAGGTTCACCAGAAGAAGGAATCGTCATTGGTAGTCCATCCAGACTACCAAGGTCTAGAAACAGGTTATAATCCTGAAGCTGTTGCAGTTTCTGAGCTTGCTAGTAGTTTTTCGTCTACTAGTGATATAGGCGAAGAACCTGAAATACCTGAACCTGTTACTCCAACTTCTAGTGTTCCTGATTCACCTAGGGTAGAAAGAGTCATCACCGAAAATCTTCCTTCTGGGTTGATCGCTATTGAAGAAATTGCTCCAGAAGAAGAAGTAGGCGGCCCTATTCTTGAAGATCAACCTACTATTGATCTAAGAGAGCGTGAATCTATCTTTTACAGTCCTCCTAGAAGTACTACTTGGTACCTTTCGTTAACCAATTATTTAGACAACTCAGGGATAAGTTTTTCTCCACCTCGTACTCCTTTTCCACCTGGAGGTATTTATACTCCTGTAAATATGTCTGGTCAGTCGTCCGTATTCACTCAATCTCCTGAATCTTTCTTGTATGGCGGTCCTTCTGTTCCTTCCGGGTATCAGTCACTTTCTGGTACTTTTGCGGGAGCATCTCCTCAACCCATTGAACATGGGTTATTAGCTGGAAACAATGGTAATAAACCGTTGGGTGTAGGAGACATTTATATGATGTCAGGTTCAATTCCCGGTTCTCAACCTCAAGGTGGTCAATTACCGCCTGGGGGGCAGCCTCAATTAACGCCTGGGGGGCAACCTCAAGGTACACAAATTGCGTCTGGGGGGCAACCTCAAGGACAGTATGTACCCATAGTACAATACATTCCTCAAGGTCAACCCCAGCCTCAATATATACCCCAAGGTCAACCTCAGTATCAGTATTTACCTCAAGGGTATCAACCTCAAGGTCAAGGTCAACCCCAGTATCAGTATTTACCTCAAGGTTATCAACCTCAAGGTCAATACTCGAGTCAAGGTTATCAACCACCTCAAGGTCAATCATATGTTCAAGGTACAGGAACTGTGCCTTTCAATTATCAATCCTATCCTCAATCCGGTTATGGGTCTCAATATCCTCAACCTGTCATGGGTCAATACCCCAGAATGAACATAGTGTGGGATCCATCGCAAGTTCAACAGGTATTGCAGCCAAGTGTACAGTTGTCATCTCAAGCTGGAAAACCCTTAGTTGCTGGTCCATCCCAGCAACCGGTCCAGTCTAATGTTCAAACTTCTGTACCTTCGGTAGTTACTCAGCCGCCAATTGCACCTAGTACTCCATCTCAAACAACGGCTGCTGCAACTACCGCAACATCTGCTCCTTCCACCACACTTGCTTCTGGAGTATCGACAGCTCCGGTTTCTATTGTCTCTGCAACTACTCCTCAGACATCTTTACCATTGTCTGGATCTACGATTCAAACTACGGTTCAGATGCCTGTAGGACAACCTGGTTTAAGTACGGTTGTCACTAGTCAACCACAATTCACTTATCAACCGTACCAGGGACAGTACCAATACGGGCCTGCTGTCCAACAGCCGGTTTACCAGTATCAACCGTATCCTGGGTACACTTATCAACAACCTCAACAACCCCAGTACGGTCCGGTTAATCCTGGTTTTCCAGGAGGATATAATATCCCGAATGCGATTCCTATTCCAAGTTATCCTGGATATTCTCCTCCTGGGACTGGTCTTGTGACCCAGAGTTTTAGGGATCCTAATCGGCAATTACCGTTTATCGTGACTTTGGATTTACCAGACTTGACGCGTCTAATGAACGATCCAATAAATTGTCTTCCGTTTTGGCTGCCAATGCCAAATAAGTTGCCCAGTGATATACCCAGGTTCGAAGGTAAGTCTGGAGAGGACCCATCCAATCATGTGATGACTTACCACCTCTGGTGTGCTTCAAATTCCATCTCGGATGATTCGATCCGCTTACGTCTTTTCCAGCGTACGCTCATTGGTCTCGCGGCCAAGTGGTACATTGAGTTACCACGGGCCTCTTTTTACAATTTTAGTCAGTTAGCTACCTCGTTCCTAACTCATTTTCAGTTGCCGATCAGATATGATAACGGCACGGAACTACTAACTTCACTAAAACAGTCAACGTCCACTTATATTTTTGATCATATCCATGAATGGAGACGTCGACGGCGATTAGTGAAAGTTTTTATTCCGGACCAAATCTTAGCTGAATGGTTTGTTAAATCATTATTATCGAAGATTACTGAAGATGTAGCTAAGGCCGGAGTAGTTACTGAAGAGCAAGTAATTGCTCAAGCACAGTACCTTGACTTAGTTTACACTCAGTCAGGTACGTTACATGAAAAGATCCCAGATCTTCCAAATTCAAATCAAATCGCTGCTGCTCCTTCGGGATCTCATGCTGCTGATGGCATGATTGGTACGGTAAATACAAAAAGTAAGAAGAAATCTTCAAAGAATTCTTCGCCCATTATAACCTTACCAGATTCCCCGACAGGAGAGTCTTCTCCTGAAATTTCCGTTGATATTCACGTTGTAGAGTCATCTACGGCTAAATCAAAAAACGATGGGAAGAAGAAGGGTAAGAAGAAAGGTAAAGCAGACAAGACTACAAAAGAGAAAACAGAAAAGTCGGAAACCAATGATGAAAAGCGCAAACCTCGATATCCTTGTCTTATTTGTGAAGAGGATCATTTTACAAGAGATTACCCCCATCGGGCCGAGGTTGTGAAAATCGTCAAAGGTTCCTCAACTCCTGCTGTTTTGAAAGATCCATTTCCAAAGCAGATGATAGGTTCTTCCTCGAGTGCCACTGAAGAACCCATATTGATGATGTCTCATGTAAGGATTGCGACTCAATCACACGATTATGGTAGTAGAAGTCCTGTTGATGGATCGAAAGAAGCAAAATCTTCTCATTCAAATCCATCAACCTCAGCTCCCGGTTCCGATCCACTACAGATCGAGAAACCTAACCCTGACTTAGTAATAAAACTGCCCGCCAAGGGTGTACTTCGAAGGTCTGCTTTCAATCCACATGCGAGAGCGGCTCAAAATTACAACATTGTTGAGGATTTAGTTGTTTCACCCTCAGCAATGTCGACTTTAGAAGTGCTGCAATCATGCCCAGCACAGCGAAAATTACTTTTGTCGGCTATAGGAGCTGTTGATGTTCAGGACCCGAACATGATAATCTTTGATCTAGAAAATAATACACCGCGTCTCCCTCATCAGATGGCTTTCCAGATTCCAGTGATAGTCAAAAACAGGCCTATTCATCGGACTGTAATTGATGAAGGAGCTTCCACGTGTATTATGTCGATTCAGTGTTGGAGATCGCTTGGTTCTCCTTCGCTGAACCAATCCCCGATGATTCTTAAGGCCTTTGATGGCCGTGGGTTCCATCCGTTTGGCATTTTACAGGATTTGCCTATAGGGGTTGAAGGAAAAACCGTTAGTCTAGATGTGGAGGTGGTTGATGCCCCTCTAGACTACAACCTTCTCTTGGGTCGAAGTTGGTCTTACGCTATGACAGCGGTCGTTTCATCGGTCTTCAGAGTCATAAAGTTTCCACATAATGGCAAGATCGTAACCATAGACCAGCTGGCTTATTTTTCATCCGACCCAGCCTCTTCAGAGAGTATCCAGCATGTCGGTAAAACGACTATCCCTTATAAGGATGTTGGCGTAGGATTAGTTAAAGATTCCGGTTTACTGGGAACTTTTCCTTTTCCTCCAATCAACGCAGACCCTTCATTCGCATTCATTCATATGATTACTTCAGACACTATTATTTACGATGATCCTTGGATTGTCCCATCTGAATCTGAGATAGACTCATTCGGTGATGCAATGCCTTTGAGTCCATATGAAATTGCCTATGAAGCCGTGCAGTCTTTTTCCGATCCAAGTTCAACCAAAATCGACCAAATGAATGTGGTCCGTGAGGAATCCCTTTTCGCATCAACCTCGGAGTTAATAACGTTTCCCAAAGTTGTGTCATCTGACGAACAACTTTGTGAAGTCCTGTGTGTAGACGATTTACCATGGGAAGATCTCCATCATAGATCTTCGTTTTTACCTGAGGATGATCGTTTTGAAAATGATTTCTCATCAATCTTTACAGCTGAATATGTCAAAGACGCTCAGAGTCCAATGAAACATCCTGATTCAGAGCTGAATTTGGGAAACGTTTCTCGCACTATTCCCATTGACATTTCAGTGAAGCCTGGAATTGTTGAACACATTCATATAGGTGCCTCGTGTTCAGATGATGAAATTCAAACATACAAGGCCCTATTTCAAGAATTCCGCGACGTGTTTGCCTGGTCCTATGAGGAAATTCCAGGAATTGATCCCTCCATTGTTGTTCATGAGATCAAGACTTACCCGGACGCTAAACCCGTTCGGCAACGTCTGCGTCAGATACACCCTCGGAAAGCGGCTGCAATTAAAGCAGAAGTTGAGAAGCTGTTGAAAGCAGGTTTCATTTATCCGATCCCGTTAACGGATTGGGTATCGAATATTGTTCCGGTTAACAAAAAGCAGGGAACAATAAGAATATGTATCGACTATAGGGATATCAATCGTGCTTGTCCCAAGGACAACTATCCAACGCCTTATATCGATCAAATAATTGATGATTGTTCCGGCAGTGAAATATTTTCCTTTATGGACGGTTTTTCCAGTTACAACCAAATCAATATTCTACCTGCCGATCAACCAAAAACGGCTTTCATTTGTCCATGGGGGACATTTGCTTATTGAAAATTACCTTTTGGGCTTAAGAATGCCGGAGCCACTTTTCAAAGGACGATGTCTTATGCATTTCATGACATCAAGCACATTGTGCAACCGTATCTCGATGATTTGCCCGTTCACTCTTTACATCGAGCTGATCACCTTATCCATTTACGAGCAATTTTTATGAGGTGTAGGCATTATCGCATACGGTTGAATCCACACAAATGTGTCTTCTGCATCGAAGTGGGACGATTGCTGGGATTTGTAGTTTCAAAAGCCGGCATTCGCGTCGATCCCTCGAAGGTCGAAGCTATCATCAAATTGCCTCCTCCTTCGAGTCTGCGCCAACTCCAAAGTTTGCAAGGGAAAGCAAACTTTTTACGTCGATTCATTCCTCACTACGCCGAGATTACCAAGGGTTTTACCCGATTGTTGAAACAAAATGCTCAATTTTCTTGGGATGAGATAGCTCAGAAATGTTTTGATGCGCTAAAGCACGCGTTGACCCATGCACCGTTGCTGCATCCTCCCAACTACAACCAGGATTACTTTTTGTACCTCGCCGCCGCTCATTCCACCATTGGAATGGTCTTAGTACAGGAAGATGAATTCGAAACGGAACATGTGATATATTATCTTAGTAGGACGTTAAATCCCACTGAGCTAAAATATTCGCATGTGGAGAAATTGGCCCTGGCAGCTGTTCAGGCTGTCCAACGTTTTCGTCATTACATTCTTCTCCGTAAAACTACAGTCGTTTCAGATTGCAACCCTATGATTTACATTTTGACTAAACAATTGCTAGGGGGCAAGTACTCTAAATGGATTGTTATCTTGCAAGAGTTCGACTTGGAGTTTGAAAAATCTAAGTCTAAGAAATCTTTAGTTTTTGCAGAGTTGATGTGTGACTTCCCGCGTGCTGACACGGAAACTGTGGCAGAGGAACCCATTGCGGACGAATCTCTGTTTCTCATCAGCACTTTAGATCCGTGGTATGGGGATATAATCGTCTATATCCAAACCCAATCCTTTCGGCCCGAAGCTTCAAAGTCGGAACGTCGGAAAATTCGATTCCAGTCCCAACAGTACAAAATTATTGGAGATACTCTTTATCGTCGTGGGGCAGATTTGGTTTTTCGTCGTTGCTTAACTCATGAAGAGGCAGAAAGGGTTATGGATGACTGTCATTCTGGAGCATGTGGCGGTCATATGTCTGGGTATGCCACAGCCCAGAAGGTGTTGCGTGCTGCCTACTTCTGGTCGTCCATGTTTAAAGATTGTATCATTGCGGTTCAGAAATGCCACAACTGTCAAGTGTTTGATCGCAAGATGCGCGCACCACCTGCTCCTCTACACCCTATAATTGTCGTTGGTCCTTTTGCTAAATGGGGTATCGACTTTATTACATGTAACCCTCACTCGGCCGGGGGGCATGCGTATATCATCCTTGCGGTTGATTATTTTACTAAGTGGGCCGAGGCGATGCCTACATTCGAGGCAGACGGCAAGACAGCTGCGATTTTCGTATTCAATCATATTATTGCTATGTTTGGTGTCCCACAAGCGATAATCACTGACCATGGACGCCATTTTCGAAACATTATGATGACAGAACTTACAGGCCAGCTTGGTTTACGTCATGATAGTTCTACTCCTTATTATCCCCAAGCAAACGGTTTGGTTGAGTCCATCAACAAAGTTCTAGTTATCATGATCCGACGAATCATTGGTATTCATCGGTCGAATTGGCACAACATGTTATTTTCAGCGCTTTGGGCGTACCGAACCTCAGTGAAAACATCAACAGGGTTCACTCCTTTCCAACTAGTTTATGGTTTGGAAGCAGTGTTGCCCATTGAATGCGAAATCCCAGCACTTCAAATGGCTATCGAATTACTTCCAGCTACTTCCGAAGAGGAGAAGCTTCTATTATACTTAGCTAAATTAGATGAGACTCGACGTGACGCTGCATTGGCAATCGAGACTCACGCAAAAAGGATGAAAGCTCAGTATGATCGCAACGTAACCCCCCGTAATTTTTCGGAAGGAGACCTAGTGCTATTATATGATCAAGCTAATGATAAATTGGGTGCTGGAAAATTCTTTCCTATGCCCTATATTGTCAAGCGAAAGCTAGCAAAAGGGGCCTATGAGCTGGTAGATTTTGATGGGGACTCTTTGGGTAAGCCCAGAAATGGAATTTACCTAAAGAGGTATTATGCTTAAATGATGGGTATGGAGATTTAGTTAGGTTAGTTTTTCTTTCTAGCTGGTGTGTTTGTTAGTATAGACAGTGTGCTTAGCTTAGAGAGTGTGTTTTTCGTCGTTATTCTGGCTTATCTTGGTTTTACTCTTGATATTGCAGATGTCGACGCCTCTCCAAACGTACATTGGATTTGCTGATGGTGCTTGTCATAGTACACGGAATATCTCTTCCACAGCTTGGGTTATCTATTCGCCCTCTGACGAGTTAGTCTCTATGCATGGGGTGAGCCTCGGTCAAACAACAAACAACATTGCAGAATACAGTGCAGTGATTGAGTTATTATCTGAATCTATTTCATTTGGGATTCGGAGTTTGATAGTGAGGTTAGATTCTGAACTCGTTGTATTACAGCTTAATAGAGTATATGCCATTAGAAATCCAGTGTTATTAAGGTTATTTTTGAGAGTGTGCCTCTTGGAACGTGAATTTGATTATATTGAATATCAGCATATTCCAAGGTCATTAAATACATTAGCAGATGCAATTGCTTCTCGAATGTTAGACAGACATTTGCGATAATCATAAAAGTAAATCCAAAAACATTTCATCATACATGTTTAACAAGATAAGCCAGTAATAATGATATATATATATATAGATAGGAGTGTGTCAAAAATATACATCGTCTTCGATCATAGGTTAAAAAACACCTTATGATCGGCAAAAATGATAAGTACAAAAACCCAAAAATGTCACATGTGTCTACAAAAGTGACTAGCCAATCACTGGTGGTGCTCTCTATACGAGACCACTGCCCGCGCTACCCTACACAGGAACCTCCTGAAAGGTCCTGGGACTGCGACCACATAGCGCTGAAGTCGGATAGGAATATCGTCTATAGTCGTCTCTGGTATGTTCGCCGTGAGACGCTCTAGGTCCTGTTCCAGCTCGGCTAAGGTCTCTGCGGCCGCATCCTGTGGGGCCGATGCTGGTGCAACTGGTACTCTTCTCTCGAATGGCCGGAGATTGGCCGAGTGCTGTGGACCTACATCAGCATTTTGAAAATTGTCACTGTCAGTTTTGAGACGATATAAAAAACAAACAAAAAAGTAAATAATTTAAAAACTTGTGAAAAATGTACCTCTGTCGTCCCATTTTTCTCCCTGTGGAAGAACCATGTCCGGATCACCACGAAAATCTACTCCAGCATAAGGAAAATCTTGGATCGCAAAGACCTGGTCCTCCAACCAGTGAAAGTAACCCGCAGGAAATCGAACAACTCCCGCTCCCTCATCAGGATGCCGGGCCATCACCGCAACCCATCGCATCAACTTTGGCTCCTGAGGAGGCCTAGCTGCAACAGTGAGATGTTGTGGGATCAGCATCGAAACCCTCTCTAGGGCAAAGCTCACAACTAGAGGCCCATACCCAAAGGTCTTTAATTGCCCGCTCTTTGCCCTAGTCAGTTGGCCCTTCATATTGGCCAACACAGCGTCACACCAATTGAAAATGGTGCCTCGGTAGCAATCTATCGCCATCCGCATTTGGGACCCGGTGGCAATATGCAAAGCGGCTGCGCCGCAGAGTCTGGTAACTGTAAAGGCAATTACCATAAGTTCAGGCAGGGATATGTATTTGATTTCTATCCCTTTCTCCTGGTTCTGATTGTTGCACCACTCTAGCCGGAGGCTAGCAAGGGATTGGCCACCCGGCCTAGTCCCGGACAGAGTCAGTTGCTCGCCCCTATTAGGCAAACCAGTGAGAAAATATATGTCTGAGGGCTCTATCTCGAGCTGGTGCCCTCCGATGTAGAAGCATTGATCCTGAACATTCCACCTTTCAACCAGCCATTCTAAGAATCGCACCTGGGCCCTCATGCCAGGTATGGCCCAGTATTTGCAGAGACTACATGCCTTCAAAGCATCAATGGAGGGTTGATGATCTATTGCGGCCAAATCGACATCTTCGTGTTCTCTTTCGCGCCAATCAAGCATGGTGGGCAATCTACACAGCAGAAAACATTCATTAGAATTCATTAAATCAAAAATTAATGGTTTAGTTTTGAGATTTGGGGTTTTAAATTCACTTTGCGCGGAGTACGCACCCTGCGTTCAGAAAACAGAGCGTGGGTACGCAGCTGTTCTGAAGGTAGGCTGCGTACTCCTGCCATTTTCCCATTAACGAAAATGTTGGGGTACGCAGGTCGCCCATGGGGCACCTGCGTACCCCGAAAAGCAGATCCTAAAACCCCAAAGCCCCCAAAAAATCAAACTAGGGCTTAAAATGAAATTCTAAACGGATGAAAACAAAGAGGAGGATGTTGTGAAATACCTGAAAGAGACGGCACTCGATTCCGACGGTCGGATTCTCCGCAAAGTCCACGGGAAGTTTCTTGCCAAAAGCCCTTTTCTCTCCCTCAACAGTAAAATGGTAAAAATGACATGGTAAAAGGTCTTTTTATAGGTTTTTTGGATAAATGAATGCTAAATTTGTTTATTTTTCACCATGGAAGGATATTTCTCAATGCATTTTTGCTTATCTTAAACAGGTATGAGTAATGTGTCGTTTTTGTGCAGGACAATAGGAATTTCAAGGAAAATTATCATTTTTCACGAACCAAAACATCAGAGTCATCTTTTAAGCCCTTTTCTGACTCCCAAAACATGAAAAGATTGCCGAGCGTTTCTTTTACACTCCTTAAAATGGAATTAAAAGACGGCCCCCTTATAGCTCTTTTCTGACTATAAAAACAGGAAAAGATTGTCGGGTTTTTGTCATTTCAAACTCGATACTGGAAATAAAACGACGTGTCCTTGATCGCTTTTTACTTTTCAGGTCAGAGGCACTAATCATGAAAGTACTCTCAAGTATTATTTTATACTTTTTCGGGCTTGGGAGACACAACTTTATGAAAAAGTTCAACCTGGAGTCTTCTTAAGTTTTTTCAGACTCTCTAAAAATGAAAAACGCCGAGTTTCTCCTATACTAGACTCGTTAAAATTTCACAGTAAAGGACCTGTTCGATTACAAACAGGAACGGACCACTCCTTCTTAGGGTTCGAATCAAAACTAAGTTGGACTCATCCGAAGGATGAGCTTATAATCAAGCATATGTTATCCTCCTCAAGCTTGTAAAAAATAAAGAGGTACTTGCCAGAAATGGTGGGGGAAAAGAGAGAAAAATGAGCCCATTTGTTATCCTTTGTCTCAGAAGAAGCCTTATTACCACTCTTGAACACGACACTTTCATTCACCTGGGGTGGGAAATCCTTTGCCTCACAGTTGATCAAACCACATTGAAAGTCTTTAGCCGGGTATTAAATTTGGGTCAAATGTCACCAAGCCATCTGTCGTGTCGTTATGTGCTCAAGAGGTCTCTGCAATAAACATTCATCTGCAAAATATTCGTCATCCATTTTGACCATCCCTGAGTCAGTCCTTACAGCTACATTTCTTCAACTTGATCTATGATTTCGTGTTGTGGGCTTGCCTGCAACAGGTCGCTTTCTATCGACATCAGCACATTATCTAGAAAGATGACCTAGGAATCGTCAGTACCTTGAAGTCTGCATGCATCAATGGCAGGTTTCTCGCCTTCGACGACAGTTTACATCATTGACTTTCGATCGAAGGATTCCGTGAAATGTTCGACATCAACTCATTTATTCACATCTCATGGATTGTACTGGGTACTTTGAGAACCATTGACATCACTGGTGGTTTCTCTCACGCTTGTTAACAGTTTACATCATTGACTGGTAATCAAGTGGTTTCTACCATGTTCGACATCAACTCATTTATTCGCATGGATAGAATCGTACCTATTCGGGAAGTAGAAATGAAGACCCTGGATCTAGTTTCCACCATCCAGGCTGCGAGGAGTTTTGTATTCATTATACAGTAGACTAACTATAAACAGATGGCTGGGTCCATACTGTGTCTACAAAAGTCTATGATTATGATGTACTGCAGAATCATTCCTGTATCAGAGCAGTAGATAGTCAATTAGTTAAAGTTTTCAATCTGAGTATGGGAATGCCTACCTCAGCGATGATATGATCATATATATGTATTTTGTGTTGAATACTTGCAGGTTCCGACTGGGCTCTCCACAAGATAATCCTTGAAATGATAAAGTACTTCACCCTTCCTAGATTATATGAAACCCTAATCTACTACAGGCTTCGCACTTTAGGGGGAAATCTGTTACACTAAAATTTGTCACCATGACTATTTGCAGTTAGTATGGATTCATCAACTGTCATACTATCCTCCTTGGCAAGCCTCATACCTCTGCTCTCCATGTCAAACTCCAAGAAAGAGAGAAAGTCATTAAAAATCTATATATCTCTGGGTACGCAGTTTCTCTTAGCCTTACCTGTGTGTATGCACCCCAAGTTCACAATACCTGCGTACTTGTACGCTCTATCTATAAAGCAATGGGTGCGTACTCCTGTAAAGGTCAAAAGGCGCAAGTTTCACTCCCAAAAAGTTACTTGTGGTCATTTCTAGAGCATTCTAGAAGCTTGTTTGACGTGTATGAAGCGCCTCCAGATGGTTCATGTATCCCTACCAAAGAGGAACTTATCCCATCAAGAGGGGAGCTATTCCATCCAAAGAGGGGCTTATCCCATTGATGGTGGACCTGAATAACTTCCTCTAGAGCACTATAAATACAGGCATTGGGCCAGAAGGAGGGGAGGTTGAAAGCTGAACATTCCTAAGGGTAGATGCTGCTGGAATTAGGACTCCCTTGTAAAGCTTGAGAGGAGAGATTCCCATCCTTTCCTAGCCTTATTTGAGAGTGGGTGAGCTGATCAAAGTAAAGGAAAACTCTTGCTGGACCCTAGGAGGGACTTGCACAACACCAAAGCTCAGGTTGTAATGGTTCTTTTTGTTACCTCTTAATACAAATGAACTTATTTTTTCTCAACAGATTGTTATTCATGGTTTGTTTCATATACTCCTTGGTCTATATGATAGATATGTATTGTTTTATGAGTTTATCAGGTGCTATTTAATCTTTTGGCTTGTTAGTGAATGCAGGTTTCGAAGAGAAGGAGGAGCTCATCCGGATCGGCGAGGCTGGACTACTACAAAGCATTGGACTAAAGGTATGTTAAAGATCCCCTGATTACTTGTATTCGCAATGCATGTTTAGAGAAAGGTAGTGTTTATTTGTCTTGTTTGTCACTAGAAAGCTTTTGCTTCTAGGGAGGTCGGTTGTGTCCGCACTATCGACTCTTTCCGCATGACACCCTTTGAAGGAGGGCTCTATCCCTTTGAAGGTGGACCTACTAACTTCCCTCCTCTGCTCTATAAATTGAGGCATTGGGCTGGTTGCTAGGGAGGTTGAAAGCTGAACATTTTTTAGGGTAAATGTTGTTGGAATTGAGACTTCCTAGTTAAGCTTGAGAGGAGAGATTACATAACTTTTGACTTCATTGGGAAGAGAGTGAAACTTGTCAAAGTAGAGGAGATTCTTGTTGGACCCTGGGAGGAGCTTGTACAGCATCAAGGCACCAAGGTTGTAAAGTTATTCTTTGATTAAAGTTAATACAATCAGATTCATTTTTCTCAATAAATTGTCTTCTATGGTTTATTTCCATGATTTCCTTGATCATCATGATAAACATGGTTTATTATATTGGCTTTTCAAGTGTTATTTGATATGTGTGCCCGTTTGTGTTTGCAGATTCTTTACAAAGGAGCTCATTTGGATCAATGGAGCGTGGCTTCCACAAACTAGCACTAGACCCAAGGTAGTCCTAAAACACCTAGTTAACCTTTATTTATAAATCACATATTTAGAGAAAGATAGAATTTGTTTGGTTTGCTTGTCGCTAGATATCCATAGATACTAGGGAGGTCGGTCTTGTCTGCAAGAACGAATTATCCGGCCGACACATGCGGAACATAAGGAGGTTGGTATTGAAACTGAGCCACATACGGCTGCTAATACTGGACGTTACTTGACCTAAAAGGACCAACAGGGTTCGGCTATTGGTACTGGACATTACTCGATCCAACAAGATCAACAAGGTTTGGAATAGCATCGAAAGAGGGTTGGTTCATTCCATCCATGTGAGCTTGTGAGCCACTCACATTGGTCGTGCCATACATCATAGAAACATTCAGATTTTTCCCCCAATTAGGTGGTACATCCTATCCACTTACTGGAGGGATCAAAGAACTGATAGAGACTTGACCTGAAATCATCGGTTGAATTGGATGAGTAACTTAGACCGACGAAACAAGTGGATTCAGAATGGTGGGTTGCACTGGAACTGAAGTGATTGTAGAATGCACCATCAGATGAGAGGTTGGGTCCTGAAAGAACATACCCGAGGTAGGCATAGTGCTAGAAGACCAGATAGGGTTGTGATATAATGACGAGGCACTAGGGCTTTCTGTCACCAATTGAGCTAACAAAACTTAATCATGAGGTAACTCATGATAAACACTAGTCGGAATGCTTCCCGTGTAAGGGAAACCTTTAGGAGGGAATGGATACCCCTGCTCATCGAAAATATGAGGAATTTGTGTAGCAGACACCTCCAAGTGACCTGGAGAGAACACTGGAATCTCGCCTTCTAATTCCATGGTTGGAAACAAACGATGACAGACAATCGAAGACGTTTGAGGGGATAATTCCAAAGGAATACCTGACCGATCGTAATGACTATACAAACGTTGCAGTGATATCACAACAAGATTGAAAAAAGGATTCGGGGGATAAATAACCAATCCTTGCTGACCTTCAGAAGTCAGTGGACTCTTGAGAGTTTGGATAGGATTATCCGAAGATTCCGGGCCAGATTCGTAAGGTAACCCAATATTTGAGGGAGGAGGAGGACATGATGACAAAGGTTGAATACTCAGAAAAATTCCAAGTTCAACACCTTGGTCCTCAAGTGACTACGAAAGTTCAGGGAGAGGCTCCTCAGATGATCTTTCAGATGAAGTAGAGGAAGAGGAACTGGGTGAACCTAATGGTTCAGCCATGATGACTCTGTCTCCAACAACAAGAAGAGAGAGAGATTAATTTTAGGGCTTTTAAAGTGTATTTAAAGGTATACTCATGATGTGGTCCATAAAAATACTAACATGAATGTTATGTGATTGTGGGTGACAATTTTTTAAGACGCTGAAACAAGCTGGTGCTTTTTCATGTTTTAAGAGATAAGAAAAAACAAAATATGGCTCTATCAATTTCGGTTTGAAACGAGCTCTAAAGGACAAGCGCTTGGTGATATTTTATATTTAGGGAGTCAAAAAGATCAAAATGACTGCTCAAGATAATCTAGGCAAAAAGGATTACCAGGTAACCGTGAACTACAGAATACCTCCCGACGAACTGAGAAGTACAGGCAGGCAATGTCCCCGAATGTTGTGTTTGGTGTATCACATTTACAAGGCAGTAGACTCGGATTCCAACAGATAAAGAATTATATGTGGAGGTTTGCCGTTACACCAAAACCCACAGGTGTTGGTAAACATTACAAGCCAGTAACTAGGATCCCCAGGGTGGAAATTACGGATTCTATAGAGGTGCGGTGATTCTTCCAACACCCCCCCTCAAACGCAACTTGGGGGAATCGAACCTGGGTCCAAGCTCTGATACCATGTGGAGGTTTGCCGTTACACCAAAACCCGCAGGTGTTGGTAAACATTACAAGCCAGTAACTAGGATCCCCAGGGTGGAAATTACGGATACTATAGAGGTGCGGATTCTTTAGGTTTAAAGACGTCGCAACACATCTCTAGCCTAGACCCTCTAATGTGAGCATTAAGTTTCAAATGCGCCTTAGGTTAATTGAATAGATTTTAAAGTTTATCTTGAAATTATGTCTCAGTTTTTAAGCCTTATTGATGTGACTCGAAAAAACTCTTATATGCAACTAAATGAGACAAAACCCTTTCAATTCGATGAATGTCTACACTAATGAGAGTAGAGAAACCAATCAATGCAACAAACAAGCAACTGAAAGCAAGATGACCTTTTCACTACTTCGCTTTTGAAAACAAAATAATGAAAGTTCTTTTCCACTTCCTATCTTTCCTATCAAATGCACTTCAAGTAGTCCTTTCAACAGTAAAGAGAATTCATTTCTTTTTGAATGCAAATGATGATGCAACTCTAGTTTTCAATGATGCTAGCTAATGTAACATATTGATTCAACAAACTAGAATTATGTATTTTCAATGGAATGATAAGATGAATTTTCAGATATACTTCAATGAAAATTTTGAAATAGTCAATATAAATCAAATACAAAGCACAAAAAGGGAATTCTTTCCAAACCAATGACGCAAAGGCTCAACCAAAAACAAGATGAACAATGTAATCTATGCCTGAAAAGATGCGGTTAATCAAGAGAAGAACAAACAAAACTTTTCAAACTTGTTTAATTGAAATCAAAGTGATAAAAGGACTAAAAAAACAAAATGCATGTAGTAGCTAACCAACAGCTTGACTCGCTGAGCACACTAATAACTGAATGGACAATGACCTAGATGCCCTAAAGCCACAAACCATCCAAATACTCAAAAATCAAGTAAGGAAAAGGCAGACCGAACAAGCACACAAACCAAGCTAATAAAGATTTCCAGTCAGGGAGAAAACAGGAAAAATGGGCTAAGAGGCAAAAATTAAGAGGGTAAGACACACTGGTTATGATCCAGGAGAAACCCTGATCTTCACCTATAGAAATTGGCGTGATTGCCTAACTAAAAACAAGCACCACAAGGGGGTATGGCGTGACTGTTTTAAAACAAATCGTGCTAGTCGGAGCGACTGTCAGAAAATTAAATGCACTGGCCGAGGATTTCAAAAAAAAAGTCAAAGGCCAAAAGTAGACTTGCCACTGTAAATTTCAGAATCAGAGTAGTAAACCAGGCAAAGCAGAGAAAACCAAAGGGAAAAATTGATACTACAAAAGTTCACAGAAGCCATGAAATGAAAATCAATGAAACAAGAGGATGACCTCCCCAGCGGAGTCACCAATTTGTGGTGTAGGTAAATTCTCTATGCGGAAAAAGATAATTCCTCTAGCTCGAGAGATCGGGTCTAGCCATAAACAAACAATCTAGTGAAAAATTCCGTAGGCTAGAATCAAATAAGAGGGTCTACCTCTTAGAACGCTATTCCACTTGGTGATGATCCTGCTTCCTTACTCCAACTACTTTTCATTTCCTTCCTTCGAATACCTGAAACAAGCAAACAAACAACAACAACAAATGTGATAGCATACAAATTGTATTCAACCTACTTAAAAGGTCAAGGAATCTTAAGCCATCAAATGTAATATAACACTTAATGTAGGAAATCAATCAATAGTTGTATTCATATAAGTTTAGAAAGAGATTACAACCAAAGCCTTGACGTTGCAGGTCTCCTCCGACGTATCCAGGTTCCCACACCTCTGCTAGCATCTCATGGATAGCCCCAACAATGGAAGTTTTAAGGCTTCTTCCCTTTAGTTCCAAACCAAACCAAACACACTATTCTCCCTCCACAAACATAAACTAGAAAGCTACAAGCTATAGATATCTTGCTGGTTATTCAAGATCCCAAAAGACTAAGACTAGTACAACTTGGAAAGGAGGAGTTTATATAACTTTGATGGAGGGGAGATGGTTCCTCTTATGATGGGAGAGGGATTATCTCTTTGGTTTGTTCCATCTTAATAGGGGAAAGGAGCCCAAACTAACTTCATTAGCGCCATCCAGCAGCATAGTTCCCCTGTGCGTAGTGCCCATGTGCAACGCAGTTCATCGATGCACATCATGCTTGTCTAGAAGCACAACGATGGCTTTCTATGGCAACAAGTGAGGAAAAAACTGATTTCTTAAAAAAATATTGCCCTAAGCTCTTGGAAATGATGGATGACGGATGAAGCTCCCTTGACAATGTGATGAATGAGGAAATGACAAAAGAATGATCTTTTGTAGCTTTGAGAGGTGACTTGTTTTGATTATAGTGGGGTGGCCCACCATATACCTTTCTTTTTGTTGATTTGAAAATCATGTAGTTGTGAACCTTTTGAAAGCAACTTTGGTAGTATTCAAACTTATTACAAAATATTCTTTGAAATGAAACCTTTTTGAACCATTTTGTAACACTTTTCCTTTACATGTCATTTATGAATGAAATGAGAATTTTAATGACTGAAACGCTAATGACCTAATGGATGATAGTGAGCTGAATGAAAACCATTATAATGAGATTGAGATGACCATAAAACTTTTCAGAGATGGTACATCTAATTGCATAATGACAGTGACCAAAAGATGGCAATTTGTAAAGGAGTACCTAGACACACTAACCAGTGATCAAAGTTTTTGAATGGAAGACCTAGTGAAATGACAAAAACTTAACCCTAAACCCTAATGGACATTCTGAAAGAGAACATTTGATCACTGGTGGAAGGAAAAACTGACTGACACTAACACCAATGTACTGTATAACAAATAATGTCTGGTAAGTACAATGATAATGGCTCCGTTGGAGGATTAATGCAGACATTGTGAGGAGATTGTGGCTAGATCTTAACGCAAACATATTACCGCCATTAACTTTCAAAATATTTTATGCATTCAATCAACTATACCTTTTCAAGCTCTTAAAAGACTTACCACACGCCAAATGCCACAAAATTTGAACTGCAATCGCACTATTCAATGCAACACCTCCAGGTAGACGCAGCAGTCTTCACACCAGGTAACAAAACAATGCCTCAATGCAGCAATACGACCCTTTCAACAGTAGGATAGGATACAACATGCAATCTCTACCAATGCATTCAACAACAATGCACGAGATTTTGCAGGAATATGACAAAGGTGTTAGTCTACAAAAGATGTAGAACAAAGGCAGTGGGAGTTACAAGGGAAGAAAGGAAGCCAAAAATCGGGTTGGCTCTGATACCATGTTAGGCTAGGAGGTACCTCCTCAAATTGAATTGTGTTATTGCATTAAGATGGATCATAGATATATACATGGAAAGAGGCTCTTAGGTTTTATCTCCCTGTGTCTCTTCATCTTCTATTTCTCCTTATTTTCTATTTATAATATTTACATGAATTTACCTAATCCCAAAAATTAAGTATCAACAACATTTATGTTATAATTTTTCTTTTTCTTTTTTTTTTTAATTCAACTTATTGGTTTATTAAGCAAAGTCTTTCGGTAGAAATCACATAAAAGAAATTTTTGGCCGACGCGTTTCGAACCAACGAATGTGATTCATCTTCAGGACCAGATAAAGACGCATACCATAGCAAAAGCTTAAATAGAGAGCAATATAAAGACATAATTTCAAATAATGGTTATATTTGAACAATAATATTTAAATTATAATATTAATTTGTTAATATATTAAAAACAAATAATATTATTAATTTATATTATTGAAATTATAAAACAAACTTATCTTTAATCAAATTCGAATTTCATGACGTAGTAACCCATCAATTCACGTCTTTTCATAATTAATATAATAATAATTAAATCGTAACTAGGCATTACATGGCAAATTATTTATAATTCTAATTACTTGGTAAAACTAAACTATGATATGTATAAATAAAGATGGTGTGTCAATATTGAGTAAACAAAAGTAATATTAACTGTAAAACTAAAATAGGTAAGCAAATTAAAGATAAAATCACGATGCTTTTAGTTTTATTTCGAAATTTCCATTCACTTATTTAATTATTTATTTATTGAGGGAAGAAATTTGAAAGATGACCTTTGTAATCTTTCTCGACGCTTAAAGTCGAATTTTCTATAATTACATTTAATATTTTGCAATTAATTATTTCAATTATATAAATAATATATTTTTAAAATTAATTTAGTTTTCATAAATATTGTTTCTTTCCATGTAATATTATTTTTTTCTCTAAAATAATAATAATAGAATCGCTCTCTTTCGTAGATTACAATGACACTGTTTTTTCGCCATTAAAACAATTTATTTGTATTAACTCAAAAAGGAACAAGCGTCCGATCTTTTATAACAAAAATAATTAATACTAAAATAATTTTCTTTAGAATGATTATAAAGTAATGCAATATAGAGTTAATATATTAAAAAGTTTGGAATATAAATCAGTAATTTTTTTTATAAGATTAAAATATTTTGATTTTAAAATGAGTTATGGTTTTTAGGTAAATGGTTTAAAGATGTAAATAGTTTGAATTGTAAAATATTAAAAAATTATTAAAAAATTATGCATAAAAATATTATTAGGAAAATTTTAAAATATATATATTTTTTTTCTAGATCATATTAATAGATAAAAAAATGATAGTATACATATATTTGAATTCTAATATCTTAAATTGAGAAAAATAAAAAATAACACAACTAAGAACCAATTCATATAAAAAATAAAGTATTATAAAAATATAAAATAAAAATATGCAAAATAAAATACCATATTAAATATATAGAAATATGGAAATAAATATTGAACAATAATTACTTTGTACTATACAAATATAACATACTTGTATACGAAGAAAAGCTAAATATACAAATAAAATTGTAAATCAATATTTAAATTTTTTTAAATAAAATATGCACAGTAAAATTAATTAAAAAATAAAACAAAACAAATTACAAATCAATGTTTTATCATATTTTATTTAATACTAATTATATAATAATAAAAAATTATAATATATAATTAAAAATTCAAAGTCAATCAAATAAATTAAACATTTAATTGGTTAAACCACTAAATGTAATTATCACAAAGTGGCCAATAATAAAAACATTTGATTTTTTTTCAAGTTATTTTAATGTTTGTTTAGAAAAATCTTTGGCGAAATCACATAATTGATCATTTGTCGACGCGTTTCGAACCAACTAGTGTGGTTCATCGTCAGGACAAGTTGAAGATACAGATCCAGTATAGCGAGTTACAAGCATAGACTCCAACGGACGCGTCGACAAATGATCAATTATGTGATTTCGCCAAAGATTTTTCTAAACAAACGTTATGGATCACAGAAGTCTAAATTCCTTGATTATTTTAATGTGTAAAGTACTATCTAATAATGTACAACATTTGATTTTTAAATTTCTTTGAGAATTAATTTAATGTGTTAAGTATTATCTATATGTACAACCTATGAATAGATGGTATGTACTATTTGTATTAAAAATGTATAATATATAAATAAATGACATTTTTTTAATTTTAAATTATATATTTCAGGCAATTCCAATTTAAATTACATAAAAATTGTCATTTCATCATATTTAACCAATAAAAAAAAGAAATAACAAATTCCATAAACCAATAATAAAATAGAAATAACAAATTCCATAAAATAAAAAATATACTTTTATTTTAAAAAAATTAAAATTAATATAATACTTTTTAAAAAATTTATTACAAAAGAGAAAATTATTAAAAATCATATTAATTTTACTAGCAACCAATTATCTTCTACAGAAATTATTAGACTCATTTTTCTCATTTTGTTAATAATAAATTGACAATTAGACCAAATTTAGGTAGATGGTAGACTTTGACAATTCATTGTTCCGTCATTGTCATGTTCCAATGACTTGCGACTATTTTATTTAATACAGTGTGAGGAGTTTACTAATTATTGGGTACAATAGTATCTTCACCTTTACTTATATGGCTTGAATTGAATTTAGTGAGGAGTTTTAATCAACATTTTAATCTCTCTCTATTTGTAGCTTTACTTTATTCTCAAATGAATTTAGATTTTTGGTAATGATTATGGAGATCTAATTAATTTATACATTATCGTAGATATGTTAATATATATTTTTTCTCAATAAATTTAATGTCAATAGACTAAAATATGAAGAGTTTATACTATAAGAGTTAATTTTTCTTATTATTGTTTATGTATGCAATAGATAAATGTGAAAAATAGAGAAGGGTGAAATACAATACACAACAATCACAATGAACACTAATTATGATTTGGGAAACCGTATTGAGAAAAAACCCAACTTGAAAGTGAGGTTGATATGCTCTCATTTGTTTGAATGGAAATGATGCAAATACAAAGGAGTAGGCACTCTCTATAGAGTTGCTTGAGACTTGTGGCGCGTGGGTTGCTACAATACACAAACCCCTCTATTATGCTCTATCTCTTACCACTCTCAACTACTTTGCTTTTCTATGGAACAAAAGTGCACTCAAATAGAACAAAGCCTATTTTCGTCCTAGTGGTCTTGTGATAACATATTTGATAGCCAGCTAGGGATTAAATTTGACCCATTCAACGCTCAACGTGAGTTACAACTCGATCCTTCTCGAGTCTTCTTCATCATCCCAATTTCGCTAGCCCCTTTTCTGTGAGTGACAGGGGATGATGTGGCATTTTTTGCAATTATGGTGATTAATCACAATAAGTGAACTTCTAAGAGGCATAACTTTTGCATCTTAACTCTAATTAACATCTTTCTTGGACAGTTGAAAAGTTCTATATATTTATACTAACATCAAGGATGTGACACTTATGCAACTAAATTTTAGCTCAAAAAAAACATTTAAAAAACATCAATATAGCCCCAAAAAAATTCTAACATCAATTTTCTTGTTGCCGAAACTATTTCTATAAACTAATTTCTTTAATTTTTCCACAATAAAAATATGAAAATAAGCACTAACACAATAATCCAATATGAATAAAAACATTTCAAACTGATTTTTTAAATCCAATCTGAATAAAAACATTTCAAACTGATTTTTTTTTCTAATAATGATTAGAAGCACTCTCTTATCTTTTAACAAGGAAAAAACAAACAAACCTTATACATGTTTCTTAATATTAATATTTAAATCGAACAATTTCCTACCACCAAAATAATGTTACTAATCTCAATCAACATTAAATATATTTAATATGTTATAAATTACCATGCTTTTCTTAATTAATGTTCAATCAATGTCCAATCAGAAATTGAAAAGATTTCATGTGCAAATTATAGGTTAAAAACAGATAGCGTGAGGATGCATCACATAATAAATAAAATAAAAGAGTAGATAAACTCAAACTTTAAGCACGCTTGCGCCGAAAAGTTTAGTGTCCACTAAGATATTTTCGAAAACTGACACATTATGCATTTTCGATTAATTTTACTTAAAAAAACTAAACGCAAGTGAAAAGTGGAGCCCACATGGACTTGGAAAGAGGGATAGCTTTCATCAATTTGGCCACCGTTGCAATCTCGTTGTCAAGCACTTCGCTTGCTTGAAATGACTCTAGTAATTACCTATACAACCCACATGTTCCCCTACATCGTTCACATGTCACAAACTCACCATCCACATGGGGGATTAGATTGTTCAAGTAATCTTGTGGGTCCCAATGTGCCCTTCCATCATTTGCAAGGCCTTAGCTTGTATGACATGTAATGGGGAATGGGTGATGTTACAAACCAACCGCTTCTAGTGGTTTGAAGTTCTTTTTCATTTGACATCCATATGGAAATGAGAAGTTGATGTGTCTAGTGGATTGATGCCTTGGCTCCTTTCACATTATGGAAATGAGAAGTTGATGTGTCTAGTGGATTGATGCCTTGGCTCCTTTCACATGAAAAGTTAGGAATGTTAATCTAATGGTGTAACTTTAACTCATTGAATAGTTTCCAAAAGTGGTGGTTCAACGTAGTTAGTGAGTGATGTGACCATAGTAGGATTGATTCAATCATATCATTCCCTGTCAAATGCTACAGGGAAGCC
The DNA here is from genome assembly GCA_031772625.1 of Pinus tabuliformis. NCBI lineage: Eukaryota > Viridiplantae > Streptophyta > Pinopsida > Pinales > Pinaceae > Pinus > Pinus tabuliformis. The sequence goes on along the minus strand of CM062819.1, from coordinate 61,120,683 downwards.
ATTGGAGAGACCTATGTTGCAAGCAACTAAAGCATGAGTAGATAATATTGTTTATATGCCATTTTGTCAAAATTAACTACTAAAGGCATCTTGAAAATGAAAGAAAAAGAAGAACTAGAAAATAATTGTTTTTTTCAATAATGATCTAATTGTAAATTTGTATTTATATTCTTATGTTAGTTATCAATTTATGTTGAAAAAGAGTATGGTTGTTTGATAATATCTTTTAGAAAGTTAATTATTTAATTTATATTTTTAAATTAAAAATTATACATATTTTATAATTTAATAGGTAAAAGAAGTATAATGTAAAAGAATATAATTATTAAAAATAAAATAGAATTTAGATTTATGATATAAAAGTAAAAATAAATTTGATTATAATAATAAAAATATAGGTAAAAATTAAAACATAATAATAAAATAAATCAATATGATTGCATTTTAATTATAATATTTTAAGTATCAAATTAAGATGGGTTTATGTTGGTGTAAAAATATTAATAATATTAATATATATTAATCATATGTATTTGTGCAGATGTAGATATTAACATATATCCATGTTAATCTTGGATGTATAAAGTACTAATAAGACTGAAAATAAGATGACCTCAAAAAAAATTAAACTAAGCTAACACTCAAGTGTCTTAGTATTTAAAAGATTTTGAGTTTAGATGGGCCTACAATGGTGTGGTGGGTGTGTAGAGAGATAGTGAAGTTGTAAGGACAATAGCTTGCTTTCATTATTATTATATTGTTATAAATAGTTTAGTCTGAAATGTAAGATGCATCATGCCCTCTTTATCTCCTATTTATAATAAAGGAGATATTTGATTGTATATCTTTTCTTGTGAATTTGATACTATATAAAAGGATTTTTATAATGTAAATATAAAAAATTGGTCCTGTGCCTCTATAATGTACCTCTTCCTTTGCACTTGAGCTCACAAGACCAGTTTTATCGACGGGACCTAGTTTGGAAATTTTGAGTCTAAAACCTACCGAGATCATTTTGATGCATCAAATGAATTTTTTTGGGGGTAAAACTTCGTCTCTTTAGTGAATGATCTGGATTCTCTCTGTTACCAGGATTAACCAAGATCTTTTACCTATGTGATGTTAGCAAAATTGCATGTGAAAGAGTATGTAAAGCCACATGTGCATACTTTTAAGAAGAGGAAACATAATGACAACCATCAAATCAAAGAACACACTAATGAAGTTCGACCAGTGTGGGTTATGTCTCTAGGGCCGATGTCAAGAGGGGGGAGGCCACTTCATTAAATGTTGCAAGATGATGATGAGTACATGGTGTATTATTTGTCATTATAAGAATAAACTTCCTCAACTAGAGTGTCATGTCTCTCCACAAGACGTTCTCCTATTGGAACTCTCACTCACATGGGCCCTCCTTTAGCATGACAAGATATCAAATTCTCACATGAAGTGACATACAAGTATCCTCCAATAGAATGGTAAACAAGGATCTCAACATCAAAATCATCATCTTAGCAAATCAAAAGAAAAACATGGCATCACTGCATGACATACCTCCACTTCTGAGGATGGCTTGAAAATGCATAGTTTTACTGAATAAATGGGCTACATCATTAAATTCATGGCACGAAATCCTGTAAAATGGTTGTAAACTCGACCCTTTTCTAACACTGTCAATTCTAGGCACCCGAGAATCTCAAAGATTCCCCCAAGATTCCTTTTTAGAGATGGGCGAAAAATTCATCACTCGAATGATGAAACTGACTTCACCATTGCGCTCCTTATGAAAAATTGAGTAAAATGAGTATAAAGTCGGCCTGATTCAGAAACAATCATTTTTGGGCCTCTAGGGAATCTCAAAGATTCCATAAAGATTCTTCTCTGCAGGTTGACTAAAAATCTACTGCTCAGATGACAAATCTGATCTCATCACTTTTCTCCTTGTGAAAAACTTAGTAAAATGAGTATGAATTCGCTATGATTCTGAAACTGTCAAAATTTAGCCCTTAGGGAATCTTTTAGACTCCTCATGATTCCTAGAAGATTCCTCTCTACACGTTGACTGAAGATATTCTGCTCAGATCACAAAAACATTCATGCCATCAAAATCTTGATGAAATTATGGTTCGTTTCAGTATAAACTAGACATGAATCTAACATTGTGAAATTTTGCCCTCGAGAGAATCTTTTAGATTCCTCACTGATTCTGCATGGAATATTTTGTCTCAAAATCTGTGCAGATAGAGTTACAATAGGTTCAAGTTTGCGCCTTCTCATGGTTCCCATTGTCAAGGTTCCATGCGTGTTCATAACTCTTAGCTCCAACCTTGCTCATTTTTTTTCCCTTCGCATGGCAAAACACTATGTTGAACAATTTACGTTCTAACAGATAAAACACGAGTTGTCTGGTTGGTAGGTTGGTTGGCACAATTATATTTAGATTGTTGAAGGGTGGAGGGTTCACGGGTTCCAACCTGTCACGCCCCTATCCTGACAGTAGTCTTTCAACTGCACATAGGCAGGTGCGGCACCACTACTCGATTTCTTTTCACCAATACTCTCAAGTACAGACTACGCCTAACATTCAACACTTAGATTATTTTTCACTTTTTACTAAGAATTCATCTTTTTAACACAACGGAAATACATTCATCATCATTATCATTTATAACATATGCACAACGGATACAATCTTTAATGGGAGGGGAAACTCCCTGGTAAGAGTCTGCCCAACAATGATAATAATAATCTTTTACAAATAAATATACAAGTACAACCTTTGTGAAGGAACCCCAACTTTCCTCTCAACAATTATGTCAAAACACCACAATTCGACCTGCACCATTTAGCAGTGCCCAACTGTCATTTAGAAGCACCCACCCCAGCCAGGTTGGGTCGCCTGCAGCTCGTTCAGCTCATCATTCAGACCTTCATTGGGCTTGTCATTCAGACTTTCATTTGGCTCATTGTTTAGACTCCCATTCGGCCCCGTCGTTCAGAATTCTGTTCAACTCGGTCATTCAGACTTTCGTTCAGCTCGATCGTTCAGAGCTCCATTCAACTCGGTCGTTCAAACCTCTATTCATCACGTTCAGCCTGTTCGAACCTTCGTTCGGCCCAGTCATTCAGGCCTTCGTTCAGCCCAGTCATTTAGACCTTCGTTCAACCTGTTCAGCCCAGTCGTTCAGACCTTCGTTTAGCCCGTTTGGACCTCCATTTGGACCGATTGTTCAGACCTTTGTTTAGCCCATTTAGATCTCCATTCGGCTAGTCATTCAAACCTTCATTTAGCCCGTTCGGACCTCTGTTCAGTCAGTCGTTCAGACACTCGTTCATCTCATTTGGAGCTCTATTCGGCCTAGTTTTTCAGTCTTCTTCCTCAGCTTGGTGCTTCGGTCTAGAGCTGCCTGCACCTCACCCTACTTTGTTCGTCCACCCTTTGGCTCATCCAACATCACTTAGACTTCGCACTTAGAATGTTTGAACTTTAATTCCTTGCCTTCTCTCCTCAAATGCGTCCTCTACTTATACGCTCTTCACAAGGATGAAGGTGGGTTGGCCTTCCCAGGCCAATCTCCCAATTCACCCAACCATGCCCCAACTTCACATTGGTTCGCCCATGTCGTCGCCCCGCCAGGTCCACTTATCCAACTATGCACTATATAAGCTCACCATTGTAAATATCCATACTTAGCCAAATTTTCGACTCTTCGGTTTTTTTGACTCTTCGTTGGCTCATCGCAACTCATGCCCTAGGCGCCTTTAACCGATTGCCCAACTCATCACACACAAACTCATCCCATCGTTGCAAACTTTTGTCACAACCGACTCGCTTGCTCACCAACTCGTTGCACACCAATTCGTCAAAATATAGCTCGTCGCATTTAACCGAGGGCGCGTCACCCCACCTCGTTGCAAATTTCTCGCATGACTCGTGGGCGTGACATACTCCCCCACTCTAAATGGTTGTCGTCCTCGGCAATACCATCATACAACATCATAAAGTGTCACTAGTTACAACATCCAAAATTTCCATGTTGCCCACCTCTGCTCTGCCATCACACAAACCATAAAGGTTCATGTCTCCACGAATAGGAAAGTCTCCTTAATCCATGATCATCAACCACATCCGTCGCGGCTCCACATGCTGCCCCATTGCGGAAGGCTGGTCCCTCCAACTCAAGCTACATGCTCACTGCAACATATATCGTGTCAACCCCATCATGTATCGCCATCATGTGAACTACTGCCATGATACTCCAACCCAACTCTAACATATCTCGGTACACTGCTAGCACCCATGAATCGAACTAGTTGGGTAGCTAATCCAACTGTCGCGTCCAAACCATGAGAATGCACCTCCTCGTGCCATCATCGGTAATTTCTCTCAGCATCTTGTCACAACATCAACTCGATCAAGAATCCATCCCATCTCCATCAAAATGTAAGTAAGCCATGCCCAAGTCCATGAAGTAGCCTCCATCTCATCTACAACATGTTGTCCATGATGTTTGGTGTCAATGTGTTGCATGTCAATCAGTCACATCTATCCCAACATCATCATCCATATGTGCATGTAAGATTTATCTCCTCAAAATCAAGAGATCCTCTCATCAAACCGACTCTCAATGTGCCACATCCAGGTCCATGAAGAAACCTCCATCATATCTGCAATGTGCCATCCCTCAAGTCTACCAAAGAAACAAGTATAAATCTGGCTCATCATCCATGTCTTTCCCAAGGTCAGAAACCAATCAGCCACCATGTATCAAAAGTGGCCAAGTCTCGGCTCAACCCATGCCCAAGTGTTACCACCATGGCATCATCATCGCTGCAACTCCATCAACTCCAAAGTGTCTCGTCTCGATCCTCCACATCAAGTAACTCTTCTAAGCACACCCATAAATGTACTCAAAAGTATGCACCCCATACTGCATCAAAGTCACTGACCTCAGCTCCTCAATGCATCAGATCCTTCAATTCCACTATAATATGAAGTCTCCAATGGTTGCAACAATATCATGTCATCATGAGCTCCATGAATCCAACTCAATGTCCATGACTCAAGCTGCCCATGTTTTCCAACTAAGTAGACCCATCACAACATCGGTCATCTCATCCTAGTCTGTAACCAGGTTTAGTGGCCTCAGTCACCCAAACCATATATATCAACAAGTCATATCACATATCATGTCACATGAGTCCCTTCCATCATAACCCCCCCACTAAAGGGTCCACAAAGACTGCCTCTTAGCCTCGGCCATGAAGAAGTCCACCCAAGTATCATCAAACCCAAGTGTGTGCCCTTTCCCAATCTATCCATGAGTCATGTCGGGCACTTAGCCAATTTCTCCATATGGCTAAAGCATGACCCATCCTCTGCAATGATCATCATGTTCCTCCCTTGTCACGGGCATTTGCACCTTCTGCCATAAGGTCACAAACAACCCTAACAAGCTCTGCAACAATCAATGGTCCTTTCTTCTCCATACAAGGTCTCACCATAGACATCCATGGTAAGGTTGTCCATCACATCAGCAAACTGAATTTTCCCTTCACTACATATGGCCCATCCTCCAAAAGCTCCTATGAAACACAAGTAATAATAATAGGAATAATTACTTCATCATGAGGTTCCTCCATGTGAGTGTCCTCATCCATCAATGTCTACAAAATGCACGATCCTCATCCAACTTGAGCAATTTCAATTTCCTCCTCCATCATTGTCATATTTGCAACATCCTCAAACATCACGACTTCCTCTTCTTCATCATCGCAATCTGCAGGTACATCCTACTCCATTTCCCAACCAAGTCAAAGAAGTTTGTCTTCAACATTCCTTTCCAAGACTTCAAGTTCATCTCGAATCCATGGGTTCTCTTCTTTCATCCACTTCAACCTATATAAGGTCAACGAGAGCCTCCCTTGGAATTCTTCCAAACTTTCCACATCTTGTCATCTAGCTTGGCCTAAGCACAATGCTTCACCCCTGCTAAACTTGTTACGAAGTGTAGTAGTAACACTTCTTCTTCAAGTCTTCAACAAAGCCCTGTGGAAAATTAGGACCTCTGATTGCAACTGTCATGCCCCTATCCTGGCGGTAGTCTTTCAACCGCACATAGGCATGTGCGACACCGCTACCCGATTTATTTTCACCAATACTCTCAAGTACGGACTACGCCTAACATTCAACACTTAGATTATTTTTCAATTTTTAGTAATCATTAATCTTTTTAACATAACGCAAATACATTCATCATCATTATCATTTATAACATATGCACAACTGATACAATCTTTAATGGGAGGGGCAACTCCCTAGTAAGAGTCTGCCCAACAATGATAATAATAATATTTTACAAATAAATATACAAGTACAACCTTTGTGAAGGAACCCCAACTTTCCTCTCAACAATTATGTCAAAACACCACAATTCAGCTTGCACCATTCAGAAGTGCCCAACTGTCGTTCAAGAGCACCCATCCCTGCTGGGTCAGGTCACCAACAGCTCGCTCAGCTCATTGTTCAGACCTTCATTCAGCCTATCATTCAAACTTCCATTCAGCTCGTCGTTCAGACTCCCATTTGGCCTCATTGTTCAGACTTTTGTTCAGCTTGGGTGTTCAGACCTTCGTTTAGCTCGGTCGTTCAAACCTCCATTCAACCTGTTCAACTCGTTCGAACCTTCATTCATCCTGGTCATTTAGACCTTCTTTCAGCCCATTTGAATCTTCGTTCAGCCCAGTCGTTCAGACCTTTGTTTAGCTCGTTCAAACCATTCGAACCTTTGTTTGGTTCGAACATTCAAACCTTCATTTAGCCCGTTCGAACCTACATTTGGCCTAGTCGTTCAGATCTTCATTCAGCCCCTTTAGACCTCCGTTTAGTTGGTTGTTCAAACCTTTTTTCAGTTCGTTTAGACCTCTGTTTGGGCGGTCGTTCAGACACTCATTTAGCCTGTTCAGACCTTTGTTTAGCTCGGTTGTTCAGACTTCTTCCTCAGCTTGGTGCTTCGGTCTAGAGCCGCCTACACCTCGCCCTAATTTGTTCATCCATCCTTTGGCTCATCCACCATCACTTAGAATTTGCACTTGGAATGTTTGAACTTGAATTCCTTGCCTTCTCTCCTCAAATGAGTCCTCTACTTATACACTCTTCACAAGGATGAAGGTGGGTTGGCCTGCCCCGGCCGACCTCCCAATTCGACCAACCATGACCCAACTTCACATCAGCTCACCCATGTCATCACCCCACTGAGTCCACTTACCCAACTGTGCATTGTATAAGATCACCATTGTAAATCTCCATACTTAGCCAAATTTTCGACTTTACGGTTTTTTCCACTCTCCATTCGCTCGTCGCAACTCATGTCCCGGGTGCCTTTAATTGACCGTCCAACTCGTTGCACACCAACTCATCCCATCATCATAAAATTTCATCACAAATGACTTTCCCGCTCATCGACTTGTCGCACACTAACTCGTTGCATGCCAACTTGTCACATTTAACCGAGGGCACATCGCCCCACCTTGTCGCACATTGCTTACACGACTTGTGGGCGTGACACAACCTGACCCAATCACGTTTTTACATATGAAATAAATAATAGTTCATAAATAATACAACTAGATGCCCATTATACACAAACCATTAAATGTTATATGATCGACATTGTTAATTCATTTGGTTTTCAATATTTTTTATAGCCATGTTGGTCTTAATATGGTTATACCAAGAAAAACATATTCAAACCACATTTCATTGGCAATAAATCAAATGGATTATTTTAATATGGTTTGTTTCATAATAAACCATAACACCAAATATCACATGGATTATGGATTATTTTAACATGGTTTGTTTCATAACAACCATTCCCTAAATATATCTATATATATATATATATATATATATATATATATTTTATAATATAATTTTTTTTTTATATTTTGTTTTTTGTTTTTGTTTTTGTTTTTTGTTTTTTGTTTTTGTTTTTTGTTTTTTTTTTGTTTTTTGTTTTGTTTTGTTTTGTTTTTGTTTTTTGTTTAGTTTTGTTTTTGTTTTTGTTTTTTGTTTTTTGTTTTTTGTTTTGTTTTTTTTTTTTTTTTTTATGGATTTTAATATTATTATTATTTTGTTGTTTTATATGAACTTTATCTTTTATGGGCATTTTAATATTTATTTTTTTGTCTTTTTGTGCGGGTTTAGTAGGCCAATGTTGTAGTGCCACATGTCAATGGCCTATTGTCATTCAGTCACCACTTAGGTATAGTGGGTCCCATATCCCCTTACGACTTGAAAACTTGTGATGGTCATAAAATGGTCATACATACTCCAATTGAGGTGTCGTTCACATCGTTGGGTTCGTAATGATGAGCCATGCAACTTGGTACCAATTTTGTTGAGATTAAGGAACTTTTAAATTTGAGCCTTTCCATAGCCACTTGGATCATTCCTCCCCACTAAGGAGATTTTTGTCCTCTAAAAGCATGAACACTATCTGCAATCTATTGTACTCCCTTGTTTGCACAACAAGTGTTGTGACAGGCCACACTTCCTTCTCCTTCATCTTTGTTCTTCAGAGCCATAAGTGATGAGCCGACACATGCATCCTCTGTAAACCTGTAGTACAGTCTTTGCAAACTACATGTTCAATTACATGACCAATCATGACCCAAGCATCCCCATACTTGCCAAGAATCTATAACACACACTCTTTCTTCAATTTTACATCATAATAAAAACCAATACCCTAGCTATCAACAAAAACCCAAAAACATCATTGTGATAAGTGATGGAAAACACATCATCACCAGGGAAAATTTTAGGGGCTAATATTCGCCCATGGGCTAATTTTCTATACTTTTTCCAAAACAAAGATTCGCTAATTTCCCTATTTTGTAAAAATGATTCGCCCAAATTTTATAGAATGAGATTATTTTACCCTAAAAATCGCCAAAAAATTATATATATACTATATAAAAATATTATAAATTTGAATATTTTTACAGAAATATCTCCAAACATTTTATAGATTTCATATTATGGACTAGTGGGATTCACCAATGTTTGTAAACTTTAAGATAAATTTCCATCCTTAAAATTTTCCCTGATCATCACTTTTAAAATCATTCACAACATATGATTTACAATAAAATGGCTATGACAAACTACAATATCTAATAAAACTATCTCTCACTCATTGAAGTGAATGGGTCATCATCCTAGAGTTGATTCGCTTGTTGAGAAACTTTTCCAATGGGTTCTTGCACTTGTGCTTTGTTCTTCTTAAGATACTTCTTTGGATGGGGCTCCCGACATGTGGCTCTTTGATGTCCACCTCTATTGAAATGACTGCAAAAATTATTCTTCCTCCATATTTTCTTAACCTTCTTCCTTCTATGATGTGGAGAAGGCATTTCACGTCTTGTCCTCTTTCTTGCTTCCATTCTCTTCCAACACTCGATAACCACATGGTTATACAAGCCACAATAACTACATGGTTTATTTATGCCACAAATTTTGTTCATCCTTAGCAATGTGCTTGTAAACAAAATGAACATTAGCATAATGAGATTATGTATACCTCTCTTAGTTATGTCTAGTGCAATCTTGGAAATGAGAGTTCGCCTTAGCTCTTCCTCTCCAATGTGCATTGTCATGTGAGGATTGTGATGTGTTCCCATCATCCACTTTCCTCGATGGTTTAAACAATGCCTTGGAAGCTTCCACAAGTAAATTCCATGGGTGGTAGATACCATGGGTGATTGAATACCATGGGTGGTATCACTTACAATATCATGGGTGAATGAATACCATGGGTGGATGCCACTTACAATACCATGGGTGGATAAATACCTTGGGTTGATGAATACCATAGGTGGATTCCACTTGCAATACCATGGGTATATTCCATGAGTGGATAAATACCATGGGTCAATGAATACCATGGGTGGATGCCAATTTCCATTCGGATCATTCCTCCCTCCTTAAGAAGCAATGGTCCCCATTGTGTGAAGTTCCTGCTTGAGAAACATTTGTTGAATATGAAGAGTCACTGAAGAGAAGGGTTTTTTGTGGTTAAGTTTGATGAACAAAGATTCGAGGATAGAGATACCCAGTAATCCTTGTGACCAATAGTGATACTAACAGTGTGCGGCTTAGAAAATGTTAGAAAATTATATATTACAGAGCAATGTAACACATAAAATATTGCAGAAATATAAACATAGAAAACTCATAAAACAAGAGAGACACATATATACGTGGTTCACCCAATTTGGGCTACATCCACAGAGAAATAGCCAATCCTTCTTTTTATATTATCCAGCAAACTAAAGCGATATAACCTACAACAAATCCACTGTAATTCCCTATTTTCTCTCAATCTCCTCTCTCTTCCTCACTCAGAATATATATATATATATATATATATATATATATATATATATATATATAGCAATACAATTCCCTCATATATAGAGAGGGGTTTCCTTCTAGGGAAAAAAACCCTAAATTAAACATAACTTCTACCATCAGATCTCCACCTAATGAACGACTCAGATGGACTACGAAATTACAACATTTTACAAAGCAATTTTACATCTATTCTTAGCTTTGGGGGCACTGCCCCCAATTCTCCCACCAGGGGGGGGGCTCCCAAAGGTCGCAGTGCCCCCCCTGGACCCCCCCTGCAGCGAATATTTTATGGGTGACATTGCTGCCCCATTACGAGCTGGGGTCCAAAGCGGCGATACCTTTGAATACAGATGATAATCAGGCTCCACACCCAACAATCTCCCACTTGGACACTGATTATAACAACTCCATCGCTGCTTCATTTGCTGGAAAATGGGTCCACTTTGGACCTGGCTATTTCTCATCTTCTTCATCATACTTGAAGAAAAATTGAAACTGAGAAAATTCTTAGTTTTTACCTGGTTACAACTTTTGTTAACATATCTGTAGGATTCTGGCTAGTGTGTATCTTTCCAGCTTCAACTGTCCATCTTCCAATGCTGACCGTATGAAATGGTACTTGAGCTGTATATGTTTAGTCTTGGAATGAAATGCAGAGTTCTTTGCAAGATGTATGGCACTCTGGCTGTCACTGTATAATTTGTCCAACTCCTGCTTCTTACCCAATTCATCTAGAAACCTTTGTAACCAAATCATTTCTTTACTAGCCTCTATAGTAGCAACATACTCTGCTTCTGTTGTTGAGAGTGCAACAACACTTTGCAATTTTGAGACCCAACTGACAGTTGTTCCGCCTATATTAAACACATACCCTGTTGTGCTCCTCATGTTATCTCTATCACCCGCCATATCTGCATCAACATATCTTTGTAGAGCAATGTTTGAACCACCAAAGCATAATGCTCGATTTGTGGTACCTCTCAAATACTTGAGAATCCACTTCACCACCATCCAATGTTCTTTTCCTGGATTGTTCATGTACCTACTTGCAACTCCCACTGCATGTGCAATATCAGGCCTTGTGCAAACCATTGCATACATTAAGCTTCCAACTACTGATTCATATGGAACTTTAGACATATGAGCCATTTCTTCCCGGGTCTTGGGACACTCCTCCTTACTTAATTTGAAATGGCTAGCCAAAGGTATACTAACTAGTATTCTTCATATTAAACCTTTTTAACACCTTTTCTATGTACTCACTTTGAGACAATGTTAATTGTGATTCTTCCTATCTCTAGTTATTCTCATACCAAGGATTTTTTTTGTAGCACCCAAATCCTTCATTGCAAATGAGTTTCCCAATTTCCTTTTGAGAATGTTTATTTCCTACATGTTAGAACCTGCAACAAGCATGTCATCTACATACAATAACAATATAATATAGCTACCATCATTTTTACTTTTAAGATAAACACAATGATCAGAGTGACATCTAGTATAACCTTGTTCAGACATAAACCTGTCAAATTTTAGGTACCACTACCTTGGAGCCTGTTTTAAGCCATACAAGCTCTTCTTCAACCTGCACACTAATTTCTCCTTCCCTTTTACCTCATATCCTTGTGGCTGTTGCATATATATCTCTTCCTCCAAATCCTCATGGAGATAGTTTGTCTTTACATCTAACTGCTCAAGATGCAAATCTTCAGCTGTTACTAGACTTAAAATAGTTCTAATTGAAGTCATTTTAACAACAGTAGAAAATATCTCATCAAAGTCTATACCCTTTTTCTGTGCAAACCCTTTCACCACAAGTCTACCCTTATACCTTTTTCTACCTCCATCTTCTTCCTTCAACTTGTAAACCCATTTATTCTGCAATGTCGTTTTACCTGCAGGAAACTTGACTAAGTCCCAAGTCTAGTTATGTGTTAAGGAGTCCATCTCTTCTTTCATGGCTTGCTCCCACTTCTTCCTAGTTTCTACCTGCACTGCTTCTTCATAACATTTTGGTTCACCAGAATCAGTCAACAATACATAATATAATGAAGGAGGGTATTGTTCAGGGGGTCTACTTATCCTAGTAGAACTTCTAACACCACTTTTAGGTGTTTGAGGTGCATGTTGTTGTTGTCATTGTTGTTTTGACTGTTGATCATTATGATTATCAGGAACCATCACTTTTCCCGTGATCTCATCAAGCACTATGTATTCTTTGTTTTATTTTTCTTGTTTCTTTTCCTATAGCTGCTCCTTATACAAAACCTTTTCATTGAATATGACATCTCTGCTCCTAATGATATTGTGTTTTCATAATCATAAAAGCTATAACCAAATCATTAACACCATATCCAATACAGGTACATTTATTTGATTTTACCTCAAGCTTTGTTCTATTTTCTTTATTAATGTGGACAAAGGCTTCACAACCAAAAGTCTTTAAAAAAGAGTAGTTTACCTTTTTACTTGTCCATGCCTCCTCTGGAATACCACCATCCAAGGAACTTGAAGACCCTTTGTTTATTAGATAAACAATAGTATCTGCAGCATCGTCCCAAAATTGTAAAGGCAATCCTGCATGCAATCTCATGCACCTTGCACTCTCCATAATTGTCCTGTTCATCCTTTCTGACACACCATTTTCTTGTGGTGTTCCTGGAATTGTCTTCTCTCTGCGAATTCCATTCTCTAAATAGTACCTATCAAACTCTTTGCTGCAATATTCACCTCCATTTTCTGATTTGAGACACTTCAACCTTTTTCCTATCTCATTTTCAACCAAAGATTTCTATTTCTTGAAAGTATCAAATACATCCGATTTATTTCGAATACAATACATCCAGGTTTTTTTGGTTGCATCATCAATAAAAGTAACATAATAACGAGAGCCACCAAGAGATGATACCTAAGTAGGTCCCCATACATCTGTATGCACAAGCTCTAATTTTTCGCTCTTATTTTCTTTCCCAACTCTAAGGAATTTTATTCTCTTCTGTTTTCCATAAACACAATTCTCACAGAATTTTAAATCAACATACTTCAAACCTGGCAAAAAATTTCTTGAGTGAAGAATTTTCATCCCCTTCTCACTCATGTGCCAAGCCTATGATTCCACAATTCCATATCTTCTCTTATAGAGGTTACAACATTAAAAGAATTAGAAATACCATTGCATAAATACAATGTACAAACCTTTCCTCCTTTCGCTATTACTAGGGATCCTCTAGTGACCTTCCATGTTTTATCTGTGAAAGTAGTTACGCAACCTTCACCTCCCAACTGCCCTGTTGAAATTAGATTTTTCTTCAGATCTAGAACATGCCTTACCTCCTTCAATAGCCACTGATTTCCAGTTTTTTTTTTTATGAAAACTGTACCCATTCCAATGATTTCACAGGGTTTATCATCACCCAGTCGAACCTGTCCAAAATCTCCTTGAACATAATCATAAAAATGTTTCCTATCAGGTGTGGCATGGAATGAGGCCCCTGAATCTACCACCTAGGCATCAATAATATTTTCTAATGAAAGAATCAAAGCATCTTGCAACACATCACTTGTTACATTCGCTTCATGATTATTTTCTTGTTGCACGTCTCCTTCTTTTCCCTTTCGAGACTTGCAGTCTTTCTTCAGGTGTCCTTTCTTCCTGCATTTACAACACACTATCCCTGATCTGGACTTGGATATGCCTTTTCTTAACTTACTGTGATATCTAGGGCTCTTTCCTCTTTCATTTTTTCTTCCCCTAGTCTCTACAGTCAAAGAATTACCTGATGTCTCACCAGAGCTTTTCCATCGCACTTCCTTGCTAAGGATTGCACTGAAAACATCATCAAACTTTAAAGTACTAGATCGAGAGATAGAGTTACTAATGGCCATAACTAAACCATTCTAACTTTTTGGCAATGACCACAGAAATAATAGAGCCCTAACTTCATCATCAAAAGTTACATTGTTGGGTAGTGGAAGCCCCGCGCAATGGTTAGGGGGCTCAGAGCCTGCAATTTTGGGTAAAAGCAGGGTAAAGACTCTGTGAGATGCACAGAACATGATTTTTAATGAGCCAAATTCAAAAGGGTAGTCCGCCCAAAAATAATGTAAAGAAATGTAATAAGAGTTGGCCTGACCATGGATCACGGTCCATGGAAAGGTATAAATAGAGCAAGGCTATATGGGTAGAGGAACTAAGTTTTATTGGATGATCTTGGATCTGATATGTGATGGTTTTTTGAGAAAAATAGTCTGAAAGCATCTGTAAGTCCAAGTCGAGGATTTGGGTAGAGGACAGAGGCTCTGCAGCTATGTGTGAAGAGGCCTGTAAGAGTCCGCAGCTGTGTGTGTGGACCCCTGCAACTGAGTGCGCAGGGTGGATATGGATGTACTAATGTGAAGTGGAAATAAAGATAAGTTTATTCTGAAATATATTTGTGATATCTGAATTACCGCGAATCTGGAAATTTTTATGGTAAATAAAGCTGTTTTGGGTCTATGTGCATTGATTATTGAATACTTGTGAATCTGGTTTTAATCTTAATACGCAAACTGAATAAAAGTGATAAATGTTTGCTTAAAGACCATTTTAAAGTAGATTTGAGTTGCAATACTTCATCCTCTATAGTAAATCTGTAGAACTGCATGAGGTATTCAACATCTGCGCAAATACAATATAGCGCGAAGCTGCAGAGTAGAGCGCGAAACCTCCAAACCACATCTAGACATCCCAAGGGTGTAGAAACCTGGTTCCAACACCCTCTCTTGCTACCTCGAGTGAGACCTCAGTTCGTGCTTCGTGGGATGTTGCTGAAAGGGCCAGTAGTTTCGGGATTTGCTTGGCTAAATAATTCTTCCGAACCTGGGTCACGCCCATATAAGTCAACAAATGGTTTCGTTGTCGGGACCGGGATTTTCCTAAGGGGTGTCTGATGTGGGAAAACTGGAACCGTACAAATAAAGAGATTGAAGAGTGGTGCGATCTGAAACTCCACGAGTTCACAGTTCAGGAAAACAGAAATCCATGAGTATCAAAGGAAGATTCGTTGGAACAATAAATATTCACATATATTCATGAGATCTTCTTTGCATTATTCCCGGTAGAGCTGTACGAGTGGATTGCAAGGCTAGCTGACAGCGTGGGAAGGTGCAGATTGGACCAGCCTATTGTGTGCACCCCAGAACTGGTGCGCAGGCTAGAAGCCACCGAAGATAAAATCGTGTGCATAGTAGATCATTGGATGGATTGGGTAATAGGAGGATTTATCACTGAGTTCATTATAGATACTACCGTGAGCTATAACGAAGCGAAAAGGCAGTTTCTTCAAGGACCTTAGGGTAGGTATATCAAATCCTTGAATACTTGGATTAAAATGTTGTTATGTGAAAAACAGATTATGTGTGTTTATTGATGTCTGGAGTAACGTGGATCGGAAGAGGTCATCATGGAATGGGAGGAGTAGAAAATAGTCCTTTAGCGTCCATTTCCGGGGAAAGCGAGGAGGAGCTCACAAGGTTCTCACCAGGAAGTATGGTCTGGTTGATCAGGGAGCACTTCCCACTGATACCACCTCCATCCACACCACCACCCGCTTCACCTACTTTGAATCCATCCACACCAACTCCGACCCCACCTCTCCCACCACTTCTACGAAAAGTTGGGATGGCGAGTGAAATCAAACTACCAGTATTTAAGGGTGTGGGGAATGAAGAACCAGGAAAATTCTGGTTTGTGATACGATCCATATGGGACGCCCAAGGCATTATAGAAGAGAACATCAAGAAGGCCACATTAGTTAGTGCATTACAAGACCGCGCGCTGACGTGGTACATAAATTACTCAACTGACCATCCGAATGAGGAATAGTGGCAATCCAGGATGTGCTAAATAAAGAGTTTGGCTGACCAAAGTCTGAAACCCAGTTGGTTATTGGGTTCAAGGAGATTGCAATATTGCTGGGTGAAACTCTGTGGGACCTGGACCAAAGGTTAAAAAGTACTGTTCGCAAAGCTAACATGACCTTCACAGATGCACAACATTGTGTGTGGTTTGTGGCGTCATTGACACCACATCTGAGGACGACTCTATCACAACAAAAGATATCAACCCAAGCCGAGGCACTTGAGACAACAATGAGGTTACACAAGACCCCAATACCAGATCCAGGGTTGGGAGTTCAGAAAATCCACACGCAATTTCAAAACTTGAGTTTAGAAATGCAAATCTTGAAGTAAGAAAGAGTATCCCGACCAGAGGTACATACGGAGATGGGTTGTATTAAATGCAAGAGCCAAGCGAATGATAAGGACCATTTCCCTATCTTCGCAAAGTATCTGGCGGGGGAGGCCTAATGCCATTAAAAGTGGAGATACAAGTAGGGCAGAGTGCTACACCTACACTCTGGTGCGTGATTTGTTAGGTGGGTGGGAAACATGCAATAGATAACTGCCACCTATTGCAAAAGTATACCCAGACCCTGTAGCAGTTGTATTGCAACTTTTGTCGATCGGTGGGACACGATGAGTGAACGTGTCGAAGTTATGACTTAATGATGGAAAGAACCCCAACTTACCGAATGCAGACTGAAGTGCGGGGAGGATTTCAAGGACACGACTGAGGAAGAGGAATGGGGCTTGGGCAGGGCCGTGGACAGCTAATCTGTTATAATTGTGGTGGGTCGGGACACTACGCTCGTGACTGCACTAACCCAACCAGGACTTCATGCCCCTACTGTGAGCAGTTTGATCATGAAATGGTAGACTATCCAACCTTAATTGCCCAAATGTGCAAAAAAGGGAGTACTCCAATCTCCACCAACCCAGAATATCCAGATGATGCAAGCAGAACCTCGCGAAGAGGATCCCAGTATAAATATGGTACTAAGAAGCGACACAACTATAGGAGGTAATCCGTAAGAAGAACGTGCTGAAGGCGGAAAGAGGTGGGACACACCTACAAAGGAACATGACTCTGAGCCGGAATAGGGGAGGACGATGCTAAGGGAAGCTTAGTGGAGCTTTGCAGAAGCTTCTACCCCAGGTATGAGGGATCAAACGAAGTCAGGATTGGACCCCTCCATGATTACTACCTTTCTTGAAACCTGCATGAAACTGCTGCCCGATAGTAAGGCCGTTCAAGGGCTACAAGAGCTGATTACCAAGTGCACTAGATCCAACGAACCATAGGTAGTCCAGAAAATAGGAAGACATACTCTATGCACCAGACGGGAGCTGAGACTGACAGCGCAAATCAGTGAATATGAAATGGATCAGGTCATCCTAGACTTAGGCTTGGATGCGAACGTATTACCTAAAAAAACATGGGAGCGCATGGGCAGGCTTGCACTGCAATGGTCCCCAATTCAGTTGCTAAAGGCAAACCAACAAAAGATCTTACCATTGGGTCGACTACAAGGAGTGACCGTGGATATCGACGGTGTAAGTACATAGACCGATTTCAAAGTCATAGAAATTGTTGATGATAGTAACCCTTACCCTGTATTGCTCAGAATTGATTGGGCAACGTATATTAAAGGGATCATTAACTTGAAAAGGTAGAAGATGACGTTCGAAAATAAGTCACTGAGAGTAGTAGTTCCGTTGGACCCAGCGGAAGGAGAACGCTACACTGAACTTGTGCAGGATGAGGATAGTGATGAGGAAATAGATTAAATCTATCAAATAACTGCAAATGACCAAGATCAGGTGCACCCGCAGACGATGGGAGAACCTCGTGGGAACATGATAGCACCTAGACAGCGGATTTTGATGAGGAGACTGAATGATGGCAAAACCGGTTGCAGGAAGTTATGACACTTAATTGCAATATGATGAGCTAGTCTTTGCGACGTGTAGCCACCGAGGAAATATAGCAGCCAGTAGAGAGCACTGCAACAGATGACGGGTAGCTCGGCTACCTAGGCACTTTATATGCAACATGGGAGGAACATAATGTGGTGAAAGACGTGTTACACGCACCTGGGGGGGCCGCGGAAGTCGAATTATAGGAAGCAATTTCGGGGATGCATTGGAGGATGTACATGGCCACCAAGACAGTATAGAATGACCATTCCTCAATGATGACAGGTACAAGTGTACATCAAGTGGCTGTCAACCCAACCGGACCTGCGCGAAACAAAGGTTCAACAGGAAAGTCTCTCCACGACTGAACAAACTAGCATAGAGACAGTTCACCCTAGTGACAACATCCACGAAAGAATTCAGCAGCTTCGGGCAACCATTTGGCGTGGTAAGGTGCAACTGGGTAAGTTAGAAGAAACAAGGGCCAGACTCTGTGCACAGAGTGCGAATCTGGATAAAGCTATTAACAAGTTTCGGTTAGAATCCACCTACACAAATTACGTGAAGGAGCTAATGAAGGAAACGGACATGGCTGGCTCTCCTACCTTGCAACAAGCAATGACCCTGCTAGCATGGTTGCGCTTGCACTAGAAAGGACAAGACTGCACTCATCACACCCTGTTAACAGAATCAAGGGAATGTAGAAGGTGCTCGCAGCCCGGGCTAGTTGGGAAACGAAAGACCTACACGAGGGGTTCACCCACCTGACTATTTGTAAGAGGACCAGTCCTAATGCCCCTTGCAGTTGAAACAGGGTGCGAGACTATAAACTAGGCTGCTGCGAAGCAGCGCGATATGACCTCAGCATATATACAAAAACCGCACTTGCGAACCTGGGGTTTCACTGCCGTAAAGAAAAGATGGAAGGCAACCGTTGCAGGCACTGTTCATGATATGATGACCCATTTAAAGCACCATGGAGCGGGTAGCGGGCAATTAAGGTAGAAGAATAACCACCAAAATTGCATTTATGAGCTGCCGCAAGGGCAAGCAACCAATCTTAAATTTCAAATCATATATAATCATAGTAAGGGTCACACCACCACATCTTACCGCCCTGCAAGAAAGCTGCCCTGGGTTAGAAACAAGTGTAAGATGAGTGACAAGCAATTCGAAGAAAGTCTATGGTTTAAGGCCTTGCTGAAGCACTACTAGGAAGCAATCCTCAAAGCACACAACCCTACCATCGATAACTCGTAGCAAGCTTCGCCACAAGCAGCTGAGCTCCCTAAATCGCCCTAGACACCAAGGACTAGGAAGGACCCTCAGGTTCCAAAATCAGTAAGAAGGTCACCACGACACCTGCACTTTGGCAAATTCACAATGGAGGAAAAGGGTTAAACTATTACAATTGATAGCAACGAGGAAGTAGAAGAGTCTCCCACATATATCAAAGAAGTAAACCTTGAGGAGGATCCCATACAGCTAGTGTGATGACCCAAGTATGTGCTGCCAAGCAAGGGGAAGGCGAAGGTACCTGCAAACCTAGATGAAGTCGACAATGTAATCGTTACCCTATCTCTACCAAAAGTTGTCCCAGTGGAAAACTTGGTGGTTCGCTGTGTTGCGACAATGAAGTTTGAAGATTGGGACCTCACAGATATAGTAAAATTCTCCCATCTGGCGACAGATGCAGTAATGGAGCGGAATGTAGAAGGGACAGTGACAACATTACAACCAAAGGAATGGATATGGAAGGTGGAAAAATCCGGGTTGCTCTGTATATTGTCAATTCCTCACTTTATAAGGCCTCCTATCACCATGTTGGTCATAAAGCAGTTGCTCTGTTTAGTTCATGAGGAAATATTATGGGTCGGCAAACCCGTCAGTATCACGGCTGAAATTGTTCATCGGATCTCGCACCTTCCCTGCGACAGAAGAGACCCTCAGTGTTTCTTGGAAAATTAGTGTCTTGTCGAATGACTAACCCTCTAGGTTTGGTAGCTAACCTAGAAACAACAGTTTAAAGCAATTCAATAATCTTTCCTATGAATGATAGATAAGAGAAAGATTGTAGAGGACCAACCTGGAACTTTCGTTTGATCCTCGCTTGATCTCCCTCTCCTTTGACTGATCCCGTAACTCCTCCTCGTATTTAACACGCTTAGAGAGTACCTACATAGCTACAAAAACAAAGAACTGTCAAAACATGGTGATCTATAACAACATAAACATTATAGAATCAGAGATATAATGAACATATGAAAGCATTTACAATTAACACAATGAATTGGGAAAAATCTCGAAGAACTTTATTGATAGTAAGGAGACTTGCAACCTAGTTGTTTGATCCAGTGCCATCCTCCCAGCTTCAATCCTTCTTCCCCTCATGAATTAGAAAGAACACACCAACAATAATGCAATGCTCTCTCCTCAATACTAAAACTAGCAGCACTTCCTTACAATTCACAACAATTCAGCCTCTAGATCTCTTGGATGGGAGATCCTTTTATAGATGATTGCAAGAGGGTGAGTCATCATTGGGGATGATGAATGCCATTCCATTTGTTGAAATTATTTCCACAAGAGAGGGGAATTGGAGATGGTTTCCTAGTTCCCTTGGTCATCCTTGGGCGAATTTAGAGAGGCAAGTGGCACAAGAGAAGTTTCTAGAAGATTCCATGAGCAACCAACTAACAAATTGTCCTGGAAATATGTCCAACCTCACCCATCGCACTTACTAAAGGGCTAAAATGCGATGCATCTTATTTTGACAGTGTGGTAGGTGAGATGCATCTCACCGTAACATAGGGCCTTCAGATATGGTTCAGTTTTAGGAACTTTCTGGATGATTTCTGAGATGAAACTTTTAGGGAATGAGGCATTCAGATGGCTAAGTTTCTTTAGGGTATAAAACAACTCTTTTAGGGGTTGAGGAGCCCTAATATCATCGACATATGAGTTTGGGGTTGATGTGCCCAAATAGGTCTATAATAGCTGCTCCCTAAAGCATGAGGTCGTAAATGTTCATGTCGGGTGAAATGATTTATCATGAGGATCAGAAGTTTTGAATTGGAAGGTGACCTGCATAAATTACAATACAATACATCATGATAATATGATTTTTCATGAACTAGCTGAGGGAGGCATTCCCATGCTCAGCTTTATAAATCTTCATTTCATGTACATAGATCAGATAGTCGTCTACAGATACAGACTTGTGATTCTACAGATATAGAGTCGTAATCCATGATTAGGATGACCATCTGTGTAGAGCCTTTGTACATTTGATGTTTTTGTATCCCTGAATATATCGCAGCCTAGATGGATGAAACTACATCCATGGTCTTCAAACTCATTCAATCTTCACTCGATGTACAAGTCAAACCATGTGAAGAGATGTTCTGAGGTTGAACATGGAAAGACATCACCTGATTACCAGCCAATGATGTGAGCTGTTAATAGACTCGAGAGGGATCACTGATAATGATAATGATCCTCAAGGTACTACAGTACATTTCACGTGGTGTGAATACATGATATGATGTCGAACACCACGCAAAATCTTTTGGTCGAAGGCCATTGATGTCAACCTGTTGTCGGAAGAGAGAATCTTGCCACTGATGTAAACAAGCTTCAAAGCACTAGAAGGGTGTTTCTAAGTCAACTTCTTGGATAATGAGCTGATGTCGACAAGATGCGACTCATCATAGGAGGGCCCTGATTTATCCCATGTCTACGACACGAAATGAAGCAAATGATTTCTGGAGGTGAAAATGAACCAACGACACAAGGTCTAGGAATGGCAGTCATGAAAAATGAAGGTTGGAGGTATTGCAGTGTATGAGACATTAACTAGATGACTTCTCTTGAACTTATCGGTGACAATGAGATGAATTGGTAGTGTTAACCCTAAAAGATGGATGGTATAAAATACCAATGGTATGATGACTGATGAATGGAATAACCCAACCCAACTCAATCACAGAGATGAAGTGAAAGTGTCATGTTCAAAAGCGACTTGCTACCATAAATTCTTCAAGATTTTTCCCCTTTTCCCCCAGTCATTGCTAACCAGTACCTCTTTATTTTTGTCAAGCTTGAGGAGGATAACATATGCTTGTTCTATAAAATCGTCCTTCAGGCAAACCAGTCGCTATTTGATGTTTTAATGAGTCTAGCGACAGTGAAACTCGGTCTCATCTAGATGGACAAATTTGTCGCTATTATTTTAACGAGTTTAATGACAAGGATAACTCGTTCCTTTTCATGTTTAGAGAGTTTGAAAAGGGACGAAAAGAAAAATCCATAAGTTCTTTTTCATAAAGAAATCTCTCAGTTCCGAAAAAGGATAAAATAATACAAGAGGGATGTCGTTTCCAATACTTTAACGAGATGGAATGGACAAGCGATCGACAATCTTTTCTTATTTAGAGAACCTGAAAAGAGTTTAAAAAAAACTCTACATTGAGGAACAAGTGGTGTCTAGGGTAGCAACTGGTTCCGGTGATGTTGGAACTTCTCAAAACATGTTGATTTATGTGAAGAGGCTGGCTAATAAGATCACTCATTGCAACTGTTCCTCAAAAAAGGGTAAAAAAACCAAGTAAAAGCATATGATCAGCCAAAGAGATGGTGGTGATGGAATGATACCAAGGCTCATATGATAAAAGAGGCTGATAAAATGGAAATCACGAGGGATAAAATGGAAATGGGTTCCTTTTTAGACAAGCTTGAACCACAAAAAACTATGCTTGGCTTCAGTTTCATTTTTACATAAGATTGAAATGAAAAACTATGCTTGAAAATTGCATGCCCCTAGCATGATGAAAGGGAGAGTCTCCTATAGCTAGATGGAAGTCACTGCGATGAAGCAGGACAATTATCCAACACCTCTTTGGCTTCGTCTAGATAGACAAAGGTGAATGGGGTGATTCCCTTCACATAACCTACAAGGAAACTTATCTTTACCATTAGGTGCATGCTCTCCTAGCTTCATTACATTCACCTAAGTAGACTACTCATGGCTATCAAATGGATGGAATGAAGGTTCTTTTACGAGAGCAAGTGAAAGACTCGACTAGAATTTTACAAGATCTAATCAGAGACTTGACTTGGAACTTGGGACCTTGTTTCATTTTTAAATGATCTTGAAACAAGACAAGGAACTTTGCTCAGATTCCTTGTTTCATTTTTTAACAAGGTTAACAAAAGATCAAGAACTATCCTCATGGACCTGTTTCATTTTTTAAATGAGGTTAACACAGTAAAAGAACTATCCTCAAACTCTTATCACAACTAATAAGAGGTCAAGAAAGAGATAACTGGTTCCAATGCCCCCAGTACATGATGTACAACATCACTGAATTGTTCGTCAGTTGATGTAGGTATGGAACAGGTTGCCACATAATTAACCCATGGCGGGGATGATACCATTGGTATAAATGGACCATTTAGGGATGATGGTTGACTAGGAGCTATATTTGGACCGGGAAATGAAAGCTGGTCAATGGTGACAATTTTGCCTTCATGTAGGAGACAAATAACTCGAAAGTGTGTTGAAACAATAGCTCCCACGTCATAAACATAGTCGCACCCAAGAAGTAAATTCTAATTAAAGGGCCTGGGACTACCATCATGTTCAGATAAATGGTTTTCCCTCCCAAAGTAATAGGTAACTGAGGAAGGATCCCTAACGATCGACTGGTTCCTATGTTAAAGCCCAATAAATTCTGTGTAATAGGCACAAGTGGTGGCAAACCAAGTGCTTGCCAAGCAGTTGAGGAAAGGATACTCATTGATGCACCTTCATCTATAATAGTGCCAGATACAATCATTTTACAAACTTGTACTATGATTTGGAAAGGCACATAAGAAGGAAGGCAGAATCCTGCCAGTCGATTCCAATCAAAGGAAGTGACTAGACTACTTGGAGGGGGTACTGTAGAAACGGGAGAATTAACCCCTTGAGTTATGATAGTGGGAGGATTTTCCTCCTGTCTTTATGGAACAGTAGGATTGCCCCCAAGCTCATTTGAATATGAAGAAACAAAAAAAACCTAAGTGGTATGGTGTTCACTCTCTTCGGAAAAGGTACAATTTATCGAAGGTGAAATCGGGTCAACTATTACCTCAACCTATTGATTTTGGTCGGGTATAGACTCATAGGATTCATTTTTAGAGAGAGTGGGTTCGACCAACGATTGATTTTGGTCAGTCAGTTCATCAACTAGTGAAGGATTTAAGGAGAGTTTCCTGTAACCAGATGGAAGTTGTTGCGGTGAATCAAGACGGTTATCCAACACTTTCTTGGCTTCGTCTAGATAGGGACAAAGGTGAATGGGATGATTCCCTTCACATAACCTACATGGAAACTTGACTTTTCCCTTCTATCCATGAACTTTACTATCACTAGTTGATGGTATGTCACCAACATGATCTCCAGAGCTTGATGACATGGGATGATGTGAACGGGAAGACCATTCTTCTAAGATCTAAGGAATATCAAGACAATTTCGAAGAAGATGGTCTCCTACACAAATTTTGCATGGATATCAAACTTTGTGAGGCTTAATGGATGGTTTCTAATCAGATTTTGCATTCAAAGAACTGATTTCTTGGTTTCCCTTCTACTGAATTTACTTCTTCTTCTTCTTCCCTTTCTTCTTCTTCTTAGCCACCTGGTTACTAGTACCAATACTTTCACCAAGTGAAGAGGAAGAAGGGGAGGAAGAAAAAACTGAGGAAGAAGACAAAGGGTCAACTTTAGGATCAACTAGAGGTTGATTTTATGTAGTTGGATGTGTACTCGATTGTCAAGAAATCACAAAATTTTGAACCAAGGAGGTTGAAAACAACCATACTGGCAAGCCAATGGTAAATCTCGGAAGGGACAATGTAGCCATATATGGAGCACCAATATTTCCGAAAGAAGGAAAAGGACTAGGATTTCCATCAAAAGTAATTCCTTGATCGGTGGACTTCGGATTTGTCGCCATATGTTTCAACCTAAGATCAAATAAGGAATAGGGATGTTATTCGTGGTCAATTTATTTTAACGACACTTAGGACACAAATTTTCTTTTTCAATTTTAAAGAGTTGAGAAAAAGCTAAAGATGATTCTAGTCGACTTCGATTTTTAATGAGCCTGAAAGAACAAGTGCTTAGATGGACCTTTTCTTTTAGAGAGTTGAAAAGGAACGAAAGTGACTACTCTGGAGAATCTAGACAAAAAGGTTTACTAGACCAATTGCAAAACTGCAATATACACCTTGGTGATAAATTAAAGAGAAATTAGCAAGGACTTTACGTACAACAGTCAATCTTCTTGAATGATGTGTTCAATGCATTGCGATTGGTAAGGCGATTGACTCAGTTTCCTATGGATAAAGGATTTAAGATTATTGTGGTCTCCCAATATATACACGATAGTACGGGGAGCACAAGTCTGTGCTATCACTTGTCGTATCAAGGAGGAGGAATCACCCAACCTTCAACGAAAATGATAGCCACTAGGTTTAAAGACATCGGAACATGTCTCTAGCCTAGACTTCTAGTTGTGTTGCGTTAATTCCAAAGCATTGTTAAGTTAATTGAGGTTCATTTTAAGTTGATCTTTCTTAAAATTTTGCCTTTGATGGTTCACCACGTGATGTATGTTCGCAATTCCTAAAATGCAACTATCATGATAAACAAACTTTTGATTTAGTTTGAACGATGAAAACCTTAGCTACTAAAGGATAGAGCAATCAGATCTTTGACAAAGAGCAAAGAGCACATCTAATGCAATTTCCCTAGCTATTCCTATCAAGCATTCACAAACCAAAATACTAAAATGCAAATGCATGTATTTGTTTTCAGCTCTCCTTAATGTGAATGATTCAAGAAGGAAAACTAAATGCAGCAATGACTCAAAATATTTCACACAAAATGACAATTTTCGACAATTTTTCTTCAAAAAGAGAAAGGAAGACTCAAAACGACACTTTCAAGTTTGAAGAAATATCTTTTCGACAATTTGAATGAAATTAAATCAAATCAAATGCACCAAAATAGTTTAATCGATAAGCTATGAAGGAAGATTTTGCGACACTTCACTTTTTTGATGAAAATTGAAGATTTTACGACACTTTTTCTATTGAAACGAAAAATCGATTAACACTACTTTTGAAAATGGATTGTAAATGAAAAAAAAATACCCAAAAAAATTCACTAATCCTAATCTAAATAGAGGCCGATCTAAGTGATGTAAGTTGGCTTCAGTGATGAGACATTGTTCATATTCATCAAGCAACCAAATAGGAATGAAAACTAGTCAAAAACCTCAACTCCTAGATGGGAAAATTGAGTTTCAGTCATCCATCGCACTTACTAGAGGGCCAAAATGTGATGCATAGCACTTTTCCCATTCGGGAACTAAGATGCATCTCACTTTACAGTTCAAGACAGTGCGATGGTCCAGGGAGCGATTTCTGAAAGTGTTTTGGCTCAAATTTGCAGCAGTTTTCAATGGATTAAGCTTGATTTTGATGAACAATGATAAGAAAAGTATGATGGAATGTCTTATGAGGCTATTAAGCTACCGACAAGGATTTTTGATGCTTTTTCAAATCAAATGCTCAATATATAAACTAAACCAGAGATTGACTGAAGTAGCATTTATCTACTACGCAACTGTAGAACAAAAGTGGTTCGAAAGCTTCATGGCTAGCTTCATACTATGTCTATAGTTTATATAATCCAACATATAAAGCAGGCAATAGCAAAAATGATCATCGATCTCCCTAGTGGAGTCACCAATTTGTTTCTGGGAAAATTAGTGTCTTGTCGAATGACTAACCCTCTAGGTTTGGTAGCTAACCTAGAAACAACAGTTTAAAGTAATTCAATGATCTTTCCTATGAATGATAGATAAGAGAAAGATTGTAGAGGACCAACTTGGAACTTTTGCTTGATCCTCGCTTGATCTCCCTCTCCTTTGCTTGATCCCGTAACTCCTCCCCATACTTAACACGCTTGGAGGGTACCTTCACAGCTACAGCAACAAAGAACTGTCAAAGCATTGTGATCTATCACAACATAAACATTATAGAATCAGAGATATAATGAACATATGAAAGCATTTACAATTAACACAATCAATTCGAAAAAATCTCAAAGAACTTTATTGATAATAAGGAGAATTACAACCCAGTTTTCTAATCCAGCGCCGTCCTCCCAGCTTAAATCCTTCTTCACCTCATGAATTAGCAGGAACACACCAACAATAATGCAATGCTCTCTCCTCAATACAGAAACTGGTAGCACTTCCTTACAATTCACAACAATTCAGCCTCTAGATCTCTTGGATGGGAGATCCTTTTATAGATGATTGCAATAGGGTGATTCACCATTGGGGATGATGAATGCCATTCCATTTGTTGAAATTAGTTCCACAAGAGAGGGGAATTAGAGATGGTTTCCTAGTTCCCTTGGTCATCCTTGGGTGAATTCAGAGAGGCAAGTGGCACAGGAGAAGTTTCTAGAAGATTCCATCAACAACCAACTAGCCCATCGCACTTACTAAAGGGCCAAACTATGATGCATCTTATTTTGACAGTGTGGTAGGTGAGATGCATCTCACCCTAACACAGGGCCTTCAGATATGGTTCATTTTTAGGCACTTTTTGGATGATTTATGAGATGAAACTTTTGGGGAATGAGGCATTCAGATGACTAAGTTTCTTTAGGGTATAAAACAACTCTTTTAGGGGTTGATGAGCCCTAATATCATCGACATATGAGTTTGGGGTTGATGTGCCCAAATATGTCTATAACACTCGGGAAATTACTGGTAGAAGTAACGATGTCGTGATGATAGAGCGACTGAAAAATAAGGATCAGCTCGCCAAGGGACAACGAGGGTACATCATTAACAGTATCTTAGACAATGCAGTCTGCATTTCCACTCAATTTCTAGCAGGAAAAGTAATGAGGAAATGTTGTGGCACTGAGGTTCCCACCGTAGTTATCGCACTTGCTGAGGAATGCACAGCCGGTGTATGGTTCAATTGGTCATAGTTCCTTTGTGAAGATTTTTTGAACAATTGCTGCAAAGTGTAGGAGGAGGGCAAGACTTTCCATTATGCGTGGCTGTTCCTGTCCATCATGCTGGTCGCCACTGACTTACCCAAAGAAAGCCAGTTTCCGGTCTTGGACTCAAAATGGCTGGAAGCCGCTCGATATGCTTCCCTTTGGGCGATAAGGGACACGGGATGAATTCGAAATATCAAAATATTTTGGGTACTGATGGACACGATTGTGCATCAGTGGATTAATGAGTTACCCTGCCTATCTGATGGGATCTATCAAAGCATGAAGCATATTGCTGAATTTAAAGCAGACATGCATCATCTCTACATTAGGGCACGTAAGGACCTAGCCCAGGCATGGACCTCACTCTGATTTATTGCTATTGATGATGTTGTCGACAAGATTGTGGATACTTGGTCACCGGCGTGGTGTGGACTAGCAGCAGTAGAACGTGTTATGCCCCTATACCAATAGGTGTCATATATCATGATTGACTTGGTTTAGCTCTGAAATATGTTCATACCTTTACTTGTTGCAAAAGTTTTCCACATTTGTAAAAAAAATTAAAAAAATTAAAAATGTAAAGAGGGTATACCCTAGAAAAAGAATAAAAGGGTGAAAAGAATGAAAAAGAGGTCAAAAAATGAAAGAAAATGAACCCCAACAAAAATAAAAGACCAGGAAAGTGTGCAAGACCAAATGCCACTACTATTTTACTTTGTATAATAATGATTGTGTGCAACTTGTTACCTATGCCACAATCCATGGTAACCAAATAGTTTAAACTTGGTTATTTCATGTTTTAGAAATAGAGAATAAAGATCTGACCAAACAGTGTAAACTTGGCAGATAATTAGATAGGTGGAGTGAAAAAGGAGCTCAATAGTTTAACCTGAGCCCTTGGATGTAATAAGTGTAGACTTAGATAGGAATCACTATGTAAAAGAAAAGAAAGTTTGACAAGGGTTTGCCAGTATAAGTGCACCCTAATAAAGAAGTGAAAATGCTAGGATAAAGTAGGTAGGGTAAGTAGATGATGGTTGCAGAATAAATGTGTGGTTAATGATACGTTTAAATGTTTAAATATTTTACTTTCATCACTAAGCAGAGGCATGTATCACATGTAAAGGCACTTCAACATTCAAAGTCAAAATAATTAACTTCCCTACTCATTCCCCTAAAAATCTTCACTAATTCCCTAAGTACTAATGGTAATTACCAAATTTAGAGGGGCTCAGAGCATTTCTCCGACTTTTGGAGGGACCGGACCCTCGGCCCAATAATTTATAATGCCTAAGTGCTTAAGCCCCTTCATCAATATTCACACCCCTTCATAACTTATTCATTTTTCTAATAAAGCTTTTCCTAAGTAAAATTCTATTTTACTTAGGAAAAATAAAACACTTTCCATATAAACCCTCATATTCACTTAGCTTAAGTTTTAAAAGTGCATGATAAAAATGTTTTAAACTTAGTGCGCATTTCATATTCCATAAAGTCATATTAACCACTAATTAATGTTATTATTTATTTCCCGAGAACACACTACCTGTGGCCGTATTATATATAAATCCCAAATATTACATATTCCATCTAGCAGTTAAATATAACCATATAAAGTCAATAATCAGGATTGATTAACTAATCCGTAGTTAATTAAGAACCCAAACCCGCCACCATTTAATGAGGATTAATTATGTCATTTGGACTAATTAATAACTCGAAAACCAATCGAATCACCGCTGATATGATTAATCTCTTTAATTTATATCGGGCCCGCCCTCCGTATCTGCCAGTCACTTCAACTCCTCGATGACTGTTCGATCGGATCCCGTAGATTTGACGGTCATCGCGCATAGCGCATGGACCTCTGTGGTCGACTTTTAGAACACGATGGTGAGCGGTTTCATGAATAGTACCTATGCTACGTGTCAAGCAGCGTATGGAATCATGCGGTCTCGCCGAAATACCACTTACCCTCTGCTAGCAGTGCGATGAAACCTACTTACCACCTCCCGCTAAAGACAAAATGTCAAGTCGCCTCCCCGCTGACACCACTTGTCCATATCACGAACTTGCCAAAAGCTTTGACTTTGCATAAAAACAAAGTTAAAATAGTTTTTTGTCCTTATTCTGAAAATTAATGCATGCAACCTGAACGTTGAAGTTGACCAGCTCGTACACAAAATGTTAGCCACCTTGAAACTTGTAGTTCGACACCGCTCCAGTCCACCATTTGCACCCAGTGAACCTGCACTCCATTGCCCGTCACTAAAAAATAGGTATTTACCAGTTTCCTTCCAAAAACCATGTAAATACTTGATTTCCTCTGCAATTACTTTGAAAAACCCAAAATTCATTATAATTTAGTTGCGGAATTTAGAATTGAAGACTCCCAAAACCCTCTATTTTCACCAACTCTACTTGAAAACCCCATTTTCCTATCTGAATCCACAAGAACCAGAAATGGAAACCCCCGTGGCCCTCAATATAACTCCTATCACTACTCCTCATAGAGATTTTAATTATCTGCCCTTAGCAGATAAAGATTTTCAAATAAAATACCTTGTAACTGAGGAAAGCTCCTTGAAAGTATTTTTTCGATGCCAGGACAATTACATGAATGGCTCTGATACCATAGGACTTTGGGAATCAAATCTCCCAAGGTACATGCTCCCCTCTGTGTTAATTTTCCCTGACATTATCCATCAATCTCACCCCAATTATAATCCCACCCTCAGAGCAATAATGTCCCCGAATCAAATTGTTCTATTCACAATTACCGCAGATTCAATCAATGAAATGCTGCAGTTTCAGCCTAGTTAAGACCTCACCCCCATTTCCCTTGGGGAATTACTAGAGAAATCATCTAAAATGTCCCAGTTTGAACTCAGTCACCTTTGCCAGAATTTTATGGATAAACAACATCAACCCAAAGATCCTCCTCCCTATGTGGCATCTTTCTTCACAGAGAGGCAAAAATATAGTCAATATGATAGCTATAGTCATGGGTTTCAACACTAGTGAGTATGTGGATGAATTGTCTCTAGTTTTAATGTCCATTTTTTCCCTTGGTCAGACTCATGTTGTCAAATATAACTATGCTTCTTTCATTGCTGAGAAAACCGATGACCAGTTCATGAGGCTAGAAAATGAAAAGGTATTCAAGTATTCTACATTCATATATCACCTTTTCCTTTACTACCAGTCTGACAAATTCCCTTTCTCTGTAAATAAACTTGATATAAAGGGTAATCCCAGATCAATCATTTTTTGGACTTCCATCTTCCACTATTCACATACTTGTTCCTATTCATTCAATGAATTCATTGACCAGTTTGTCCACCCTATAACCACCATGCTGACAGGAAGTCCTCCTCCTAGGATAAGTGATGAAATCAAGAGAATCCTTCAGCTATCAAAGTAGTACAAGATAGGTGACTAGTACTTATACTAGAATCACACTGAAATTCGAATCTATGGTTGTGAACTCCCTCCGTTCAAACTGCCTAAGTATGTTCCCATGAGATTGTTTGCCTTGTAATATTATAGGTAAATATTAAACTCTAATCAAAATCATTTCACCAAGGCAAAGAAGAAAGCACAATTGAGGATTAAAGATCACTTAGGCCATTTTTTTGCAACAATAGAGAAGCAGGGAAAAGAGCCGAAGAAATCCTAGAAAAAATGAGACTAAAGAAAAGATTTGCTTGGAGAAATGATCCACAAGGTTTCATTTGTGATAGCAGAATGAAACATAAGCTACCACCATATATCCATCACAGAATCCCTGAGATTGAATAGTATGCAAATATGGATGAATGGAGGTAAGGAACTCTAGTTAAAATGGATAGTGATCAAGTTGAGGTAGAGAATGTGATGAAAGACTTAGAAAAGGGACTTGACCTAGATTCTTGTGAATAGGTAGCAGTTGAATCTACTCACAAGAATCCCCCACAACCTCATCCAGCTCAGGTTAATATGGGAAACCCCCCCATTTTCCAGACTCCTCTGAATGAGAAAAAGAACTTGAAAAGAGACAGGGAAGTAGCTACCCCTGCTAGTGGCCCTTCAGACCAGCCTGGTGCTAAGAGTCACATGATAAATCCATATGCAGAGGAAGAATTCTTTGAGGAAACAACAGAGAGTTTGAGGAAAGAAGGTGGAGATATTTTGCATACATTCCCAACAGGTGGGACACCTTCCACTTTACAAAGACAAGAGCTTGAAAGACAACAGAGTGCCAAAGTTTCATCTTTCAGTTCTTCATCTCAAAAATTCATAGACATAAAAGGAAAATTCAAGGAGATAAAGGCCAAGAATGAGTAGCTGAAGGCCCAAGCCTATACTCAATACTTGAAAATGGCCCCTACAAATCAAACCAGATTGATGTCAGCTTATGACATCAAAGAAGGAAAAATGTAGACAAGCTTTCTAAAGCCCACAATACAACAGTCCAAGTCATTAGCAGACTACCTCAAGATCGATTTTGAGGTCTTAGTTAAAGATATCCACCCCATATATCAGATAGGACTACATAAACAAACAGGGGAGATGGTTTATTCTACACTTACAAGCAAGGCAATGATGGCACATAGGTTGCAAAATTCACTGAACAACATTACTGCCCAATTGCAACTAGAAAAGGCCTCCTCACAGGCAAAACACAACAGAATCAAATCATTGGAGGATTTGATTATTGAGTTGGGCCATAACCCAAAGGATATCAAGGTTGCAGAGAGCCTAATAAAGAAAAAGAATGAAGATATAGCTGCACTGAGAAGGCTTGGTCCTTAAGTTAAATGAGAAACTAAAAGAGACAGAGCAAGAATTAGAGAAAACACTACAAAGCAGGCAGAGTGAGTCCACACAGCCTCAAAATGTAGTGCTAGTGGGTTCTACAACAGTCACTTCTACATTGGCAACTGCTTTAGCACCAAATGTCCCTCTGGCAACAACTACAACTATAGAAGCAACAGGTACAGGTACATCACAGGTAGGAACCTCAAATCAGAGCACAAAAGAATTGATCAAGTCTATGGAGGAAATGAAGCTCCAAGTCATTGAACTGCAAAAAGTAAAAGAGAAATTAATTACTTTAGAGAAAAAATGTGATGTATCAAAATTCAATTTTGCTGAAGAGGTGAGAAAAAACAAAGGCTTGACTCAACAGGTTAAAACACTGGAAAAAGATCTTACATTTGAAAATCCTTTGACTGATATCAAAAAGATATTATGGACCAATATCATTAATTCAATCAATGATATTTGGTCATCAATTCAAATCATTTTTGAACAAATTGACTTAGTGAAAGTTTCTCTTCAAGAGATTGAAAAAACCAAGGAAGAACTAGGAGGGAAACCTGAAGAAGCTATCAAATTAATAAACTTTCTAAACAATAGAAATAGGCATCAGTTGGAACAGTTAAACATTGAGGATAGGACTGCTACCATCCTCGAAATAAAGAAAGTATTGACCAAAAGGAGTCTAATGCAAGGTCTGGAATGCAAATGTCAAAATATGCAGGAAGACATAGATGAGTTTATGGAGAAATTTGGCATCTTGCAAAGTAAAGGACTTCCAAGTCTTTTAGCCATCAATGAAAAGCTAATGTATTAGGATGATTATGTCAACAAATTATATCAGCAAGCTAACAATCAGGCCAGTTCATCTACAACCAAAGCATTGCCGACAGGGAGAGTTCTCTATGACAGTTTGGAGAACCTTTTTTTACATTAAACATGAAGTGAGGCACTTGTTTCCAGTGCAACCAAATTTTGTAAAATATACAGAAGCAGATGGAATATATAGAAAAATGACAAGGACAAGAATACCGAGAGATGATTGGTGGACCAACATGACAGACATCTTATGATTTACCATGGTAAAAAGTGAAGTAAATTGAAGTATTTACCATAATCAATTTTGGTAAAAAAAGATGAATGATGGTAAAATAGGTAAAGAGTATCAATCACAGGTAAAAGAGTATCAGTGAAAAGCCAAAATCAATCATCCAACACAGAATTATGAGCAATATAGAAAGATGCATATTCATAGGACCTGCCTCTAGCTCCTTCAACAAAAACAGGGATAACAAACAAGTAGTTCACATTCAGTTTCTACTTTCGAGACCATTTGTCTCTACATTCATGTAAATGATATTTAGTTTTCCTAGAATATATCTCTCTTAGTTAGGAGATATTTTGATGTAAATTTTGTATAAGTACTTCCTTATTCAAAGTACTGAGGGTGGATTCTTAGACATTTATATAGGCAATTTACTTTTGGAATTGAAGTGTTGTTGAACAACTTTTGTATGGCTGGCTGGACAAAGTAATAAAGCAAAGGAATTTTACATGATACATGTGTCAAACGAGAAACAAATAAGTACTCTATATCTTGTGTTTTTACAGTTTTATGGTTTGAATATTCATATGTGTTTCATATCTAAATGATAAATGAAAATTTATATTTCAGAAAGAGCCTTACTGCATTCTGTCTTTAAAATCGTTTATTTTCTTAATGTTTTCTTCCAAGCTATTATAGGTAGGGAATTCTTAATTGCTCCCTGATTTCATAGTTTATCACTGTTACCATTTAACAAATAATTCTTAATTTCTCTTTGTTAATGAACACCCACTTTCCCTCATCTTGAACTTTGTTGAAGGATTCTTAATTTCCCTTCCTCCTTTTCAAGACCATTTCACCCTTTTAAGCTATCATTTGTCTTTTGTTTGGCTATCTTGCCTTGTGAAACCCTCCTTTGTTAAGTCAACCTGATCTAGTTAAGCCATTTTCAGTTGACTCCATAGCCCAATGGCTTGAAACACCTTGTTCTATCCATCTGCTCCTGAATTCCACCACCAAACAAAATCAAAACTCCCAAGCCTTCATAACTAGCCTAATATCCCATAAACAAAGCTAAATCATAAAGAGAGAGCCCTCTTTGAGTACAGATTGGCTAGATTCTGTACTTAAAAGATTGATTTGTGGTTACCTCGGACCCCTTTCCTTCTTCTAACAACTTCAAGGAAAATATGAGTGATAACAAAATGCAACGAGGCCTCTATCCAGTAGAAAAAGGAGGAAGCTAAGTGGGTTATGCAGCAAAAGCACAATGAACAGCTCGCCACGGAAGTTTAGGCATCACGGGAAGTGGCACTGGCGGTAGCAGGAAAGACACCACCAGGAGGGGCGGCGTCAACAATGGATAAGGGCAGTCTGAAGGCACCCCCTAACATGGCCACAGACAAGCCACCAGTAATAGGCACAGATCCACCTTTGAAGCGACTAGCGACATCAGAGCGGCCGAAGCCACGAAAGAAGGAAAAGGCATCTAAAACGGACAGTGAAGTGACCACGTTAACTGAAGGAGACCTAACTAGCATCGAGACCACCATTTGAGACGTGGCTCAAGAGGCAGTCGATGAAGCCATGTCAGAGCAGAAGATTGCATTGGGGGAACTCCGCATATAGCTACATGAATTGGGAACAAGAATTGTGTCGTTAGGCACCAGATCTACTCCGGGGGTCTCCAATATGACAGCTGTGGAACCGTTGTTAAAAGCCCAAATGGCTCATTCTATCCTGATTCCAGCAGAAGCATTGCTCACCACACAAGTGGAGGACTGAGATGTGCTAGAACGACTTACAGGGCTGGGAGTAAACGTGGCTGCTCTACTGTGCAAAAGTTTGCAACAACTCCATGACAACGCCACAATAAAAATCCATGCCAGGGCTAGCCATGCCAATCAAGTACTCCAGGAGCATAAAATTAATATAAAACAGATGCGGTTCCAATGCGATGAGGCAGTCACACAAAAGAAACAGATGGAGAAGCTAGTAGCGAAAGCTTGTTCGAGTGCCCAGGAGTTAGAAATTGTGGAGGACTTGCCCATTGAGACACAGATCCATAAACTGGATACTGGGTTCCGAAAGACAAAGGAGGAGGCCGCACGGATCCAGCTAGAGCTCATCTCGCAAATCGCGGACTTAAAAATGTAGGTTCTGTTAGTGTCGGTCTTGAGCCCTCCATCAGTGATCAATAACTCTTTGCATATGCATTTATAGGTGTCTCATCAGTGTCAGTTTTGCATCCCGCTAGGCATGCCATAACACTGAATGGAGGAGCTGGTCTTTGTTCCCTTCTTGGCTTTGCTGGATCAGGTCATACAACAATGTAATTGAGTCATACTTGTTTTTGTTTTTGTCTTGAGGTCCCATGGTCTTAGGTCTAGGGTTTTGAGTCAAAATCTTTTCAAGGTCATGAGTCATGGTCAGCAAGTGCCCAGCAAGCCGGAAGGAGTTTTGTACATATGTTTCATTATCATTTTCTTCAGCTACAGTTCATTTTATGCCTTGGATTTAAAAACCCTGTTTTTAAGTCCAAGGCCATGTGGAATTTGAAAAAATAAAGAAATTCTCAAAAATTTGTAAAAGTGTCGGCAATAACCCTGGTTCCTTCACTACAGTCCCTCAGGCGGTCAACCTGCAAAAAGAACGGAGTCAAACGCATCAAGAGAGCTCATTTTAGGACAAAAAGACTCTAAACAGTGTTAAAAAGCAAAGCAAGTTGAAAACATTAGAAAGTGGGTTCTAAAGTTAAATTTTTTTTAAAGTGACCCTATAAAAGCTAATTTCCCTCTCAATTCACTCTTATTGTGCATTTGAAAGTCAAAAAATTTGTGTTAGAGGCAAAAGGAGGCAATTCGGGCAAGTTTCTGCAAGTTCCAAGGTTAGAAGTGGTGCGCGACCATTCTGGACAGGTGCGCAACCACCTGGGTGCGCGCGACCAAACGGAGGCCAAAGCGCAGTGTTAAATAACACGGGCGCGACCAAACGAAGGGGCGCGACCATTCTGAGGGCGTGCGCGACCAAAAAGTCTGCCCGCCTTGAAACTCTCCCAAACGCTCAAATTCACTCAAATTTTTAAAGGTATGCCTATTCCACGTGTTGTGTGATGGTGTTGAGGTTACAAAAGAAGATTATGATGATGATTTTATGCCAAGAATCCATAGAAGATAGGTTGAATTGACTTGATGTTTTGCATGCATATGTTTGACTGTTTGTTGTTTTTCAAGGCAACTTTTTCCTAGTCCCTCCATTCATTTTCCCAAAGTTAAATTACATATGTTAACATGTCATTTTCATTAATCTCATTTGCAAGAAAAGCTCAAACCCTACCCCCAATCCTATGAAACCCTAACCCCTTCTAAACCATTTCAAAACCCTAGTTCTTTCTAACCATACAAATCCTACCTTTTCCCCATGCTACATGATTAAAACCCTACACTCTCTACACAGCAAATTTGCATATGTTAATACACAGCAAAGTAAAAAACATTGTAAAAAACAAAAAGAAAAAATGATAGCAAGGCATGCTTATGAATATCACACAAAAAACAGTGAAAAATGTAACTTGCATAGCCTTATAAAAACAAAAGAAAAATGACCTCTTGCTGTGTAAATGTCAAAGATTAGTAGCTGTATGGTGCTCATGACAAAAATTCATTAAATATACAGCTGCATAGTTATCAAAAGAGCAGTTTTGCTGTGCTAGGGTTTGCAAAGTGACATGGTATTTATCTCCCTATCCCTAAACTCTGTTTTCCCTTACCTTTCCCCTCATAAAAACCTTGATTCAATTGCTCATTAATCCCCTAAAATCCCTATGCAATTGATACCCTTCCCTTTTGAAAAAGTATGTAATTGAAGACCCTAATTCACATATGACAAAAGTATGAAAGGTGCCAGCATTGTAAAGGACTGCTGTTACGAAAATTAGTTGGCAGTGATTATTAAAAGGGTTTCATTGTCCCCCTAAACCTAATTCCTAATATCCTCTCTTTTCCCTAATTCCCAAGTTACCAATCCCCTCTCCCTTCCTCTTGCAATCAAATACTCTAAATCCCTGTTTTCCAAAGCATCAAATGGCCATTCTAAAGTCATGAAAAAAACAGAGTATTCTCTTAAATGACATTCAAAGCAAAATGAAATGAGCAGCCTGTTACTTGTACATAAGTGATGCTGCCCTATTCCCCTATACCCATGACATCATTCCTTCCATGATGAAGATTTTCATTGTCCTTTCCCTTGATGCTTAAAAAAATCATAGTTTCCCTAAATAAAGTATTGATTTGCAAATGATGAAAGATGGAATGACATGTTTAGCATTGTGTGATGATTTCCTTCAGAATTCCCTGCTTATATATATATTTTTCCCTTTCCAATATGTAAATTCCCTCCCCTAACATGTCCCTCATGATGTTTCCCCTTGAAAACAGCATACTTCACAGCATTTTGCAGGCAGGGCAGCGGTCATTTTGACTTGTTTATTCCACCTTGCTCAATAACACCATGTCAACTACTGAGACTAATGAGCAAGGTGATGACCGGTCTTCTCCTACAGAGGTTGAGACACAGCAGAGGCCTCGTAAGGGTGGCAAAGGTGGTCATCATAGAGATTACATGTTTGCACATGTTTGCAAGGCTAAAATGAAAATTCTCCAAAGGAAGCTGTCTGAGGCCCGGAAGAGGAAGAAAAGGACAAACCCGCTCCGTATCTTGGCTGAAGCCTCCCTCACTCATCATGGTACTGATTAGCCTTGATCTAGCATCAAAATGTGAAAATTTTGAGAATTTTGGAGCATTTTGGAAATTTTTGGTAAAATTACAGGTTTTGCGCACGGTTTGGTCTCACCCCGGGTGAGACCATTTTGGAGGACTGCTCGGAATTTTGAAAACTTGGCATTTTTGGAAAGGGCATGCAAAAAGAAAAATTACCAATACTTGGGAGAAGCCTGATTTTGAGATTTGAGCCTCCAAAAGCTCAAAATACATCAAAAAAATGACTTTCTGCCCACTTTTTGAGTTGCAGAAAGTGACCTTGGGAGAATTGATTTTTGAGGGGTCAAATCAACTCCAAATCCAGAAATTCCACTTGGGATGGAAAGTAGACAGATCAAGATTTCCAATGAGCCATCTTGCACCTGATTTGGACCAGTGGAACCCACTCAAAAACAGCTGTGAAGGTGCGTGACCAAAACTTCAGGGGGCGCGACCAAAAGTTCCAGATTTGCCAGAATTCACATTTTTGGTCAAAAAACACTGTTTTGACTATGGTTGACTATTTTTACTTGTAGATGAAGGATAAATGTAATATTTTCATGGCACTTTGGTAGATTTTATCTCTCTTTACCCTTCTAGAAGCTTCTATGATGTAAAAAGTGAAAAATTAATGCATGGATGAGTTAGCTAAGTAATAGAGGCAAGTTGTTTGGCTGCCTATTTTCTAGTTCTTAGTTTAGAATTAGTTCAAACTGCTCCTAGGAAGCTGAGCTCGACCCCTAGAGGTGGGGAAAGGAGTTAGATGGTCTATATTATGCCTTCTCTTACTCATTTTTCAAGGTTGGAGTTTGGACTCTTGTGTAAGGAAGCTTTATTGTATATTGTGCATCTATTTCTGCAATTGAAGGCAAGGAAAGCCAGGGTTTTATAGACATCTTTGAGGATTCTTGTGGATCTGATTGTTGATGGTGTGTTCTCTACATGTTCTTGTAAGTTTTTTTATGTGTTTCACATCTCTCTTATGCTTCTAAATTGGACAGATGAAGTGGTAAAGTTTGAATTCATGTTTTGACATGCTCAGCTTTTTAGTTTGTTCAATTTTAATGTTTTCTACTGTCTAGAGAGGATTCGAATTGTGTGTTTGCCCTCTTTAGCTTCTCCTCTATCATCTCTGATCATCCATCTCAGATTAAGGCATCAGCACTCATTCCTACCTTGCCCCTTAGATCCCCCTGTGAAAACTGTGCTCAATCCCCGCACCTTGAATTGCACTTCCACCAATTGCCACCAAAAACCCCCCAAAAATCACCAAATCAAACCCCCTATCCATTTACTAGCCTAAAATCTTTGTTCCTATTTGGTCAGCCTAATCATATCATAAGATCTATCAAATCTGACCCGAGAGAGCCTTCTCATACCTCGTAGGGCTAGCTACGAGGTGAAATGGTTTGATGTAGCCTTGAGAGTTTTTCTATCTCAGCCTAGGTGAATTCCAAGCGCTAACAGGTTCCACCACCGACACCACCAGAGATCCTAGATAAACGCAGGAATATTATTAGTATGGGGTGCGCGACGCTCACACGTTCAATGGCGGAATGTACCGAGCTACTAACTCAGTCGATTGTTATGCTCACCACCCTTCAGGAGGATCCAACACTTCGCCGATTGGAAACCAATGCCCAAGAGCTCCAGCAAGCTTACGATCATCTTAGAGGAAGTGCGCAGACTGTTGATATTACCCAGCACTTGGCTAAGATGCGGGAGGTGTAGGACCTCAAAACCCAAGCCGATGCCGCCAGACAAAGGGAAGCATTGGTTAAAACCTATCTCCAGCTATGGCTGGATGAGGAATTTGCAGTTTCAACCACCATAGAGTGTAAGATAACCCACATGCAGGTTGAATATGCTACTATGGAGACAGAAGAAACAGGGACTAAGCTGCAGGCACCACACGTGGAACGGATGTAGTGAATGACAGAAGAATTTGCAATTAGCACAAGCGATGCACAGAAGATGCTAACTGATCTCCCCACCAAGTTGGCCGAACCAGCTGAGTGACTCAGGACAAGTCACGATGATTGTGTTGGGGGACTGTTGGGTAGTGGAAGCCCTGCGCAATGGTTAGGGGGCTCAGAGCTTACAATTTTGGGTAAAAGTAGGGTAAAGACTCCACGAGATGCGTAGAGCATGATTTGCAATAAGCCAAAGTCAAAAGGGTAGTCCGCCCAAAAATAATGTAAAGAAATGTAAGATGAGTTGGCTTGACCATGGATCACAGTCCATGGAAAGGTATAAATAGAGCAAGTCTCTATGGGTAGAGGAGCTAATTTTTGTTGGATGATCTTGGATCTGATATGTGATGGGTTTTTGAGAAAAACAGTTTGAAAGCGTCTGTAAGTCCGAGTCGAGGCTTTGGGTAGAGGATAGAGGCTTGGCAGCTATGTGCGCAGAGGCCTGGAAGAGTCCGCAGCTGTGTGTGCGGACCCTTGCAGCTAAGTGCACAGGGCAGATCTGGATGTATTGGTGTGAAGTGGAAATAAGAATAAGTTTATTCTAAAATATATTTGTGATCTCTGAATTACCACGAATCTGGCAATTTGTATGGTAAATAAAGCTATTTTGGGTCTATGTGCATTGATTATTGAATACTTGTGAATCTGGTTTTAATCTTAATACGCAAACTAAATAAAAGTGATAAATGTTTGCTTAAAGACCATTTTAAAGTATATCTGAGATGCAATACTTCATCCTCTAGGTTAAATCTATAGAACTGCGCGAGGTATTCAGCATCCACGCAAATACAGTATAGCTTGAAGCTACAAAGCAGAGCGTGAAACCTCCAAACCGCATCTAGACATCCCAAGGGTGTAGAAACCTAGTTCCAGCACCCTCCCCTGCTACCACAAGTGAGACCTTAGTCCGCACTTCGCGGGCTGTTGCCGAAAGAGCCGGTAGCTATGGGATTTTCTTAGCTAAATAATTCTTTTGAACCTAGGTTAGGCCCATATAAGCCAACATACCCCTACATAACTTAATTGACTGGTAACTGTATTAAATTCATTTAAATGATCAGCAACAGATCCACCTTCTGACATCTTCATATTAAATAAACGCTTCACACGAAATACCTTATTTGAGGCCGAGGGTTTTTCATATAGTTTGGCCAATGTCGACATTAAACCCTCTATTTTCGTTTCCTTTGAAATATTAAACACTACCGACGTCACTAGGCACAACCGTATTGTTCCAAGTGCCTTTCTGTTGAGAATACCCCATTCTGTGTCTGTCATACTTGTTGGCTTCTTTGTCTATCTGCTCAATGGTTGGTATAGATCTCTCTAATATAGATAATCTTCCATCTGCATCTTCCACAGCTGGTGGTTTTTGCCATTAAAGTTTTTGACCCTAAACCTACCATCTTCTGCCATTGCTCCCACTCAAACTAGGAACCCTTATCTCCTATGAGTTTATTAGTAAAAAAAAATGACCTTTGACTCTGGTACTAGTTGTTAGAAAATTATATATTACAGAGCAATGGAACACATAAAATATTGTAGAAATATAAACACATAAAACAAGAGAGACACAGATATACGTGGTTCACCCAATTTTGGCTATGTCTACGAAGAAACAACCAGTCCTTCTTTTTATATTATCCAACAAACTGAAGAGCTACAACCTATAGCAGATCCGTT
The DNA here is from genome assembly GCA_031772625.1 of Pinus tabuliformis. NCBI lineage: Eukaryota > Viridiplantae > Streptophyta > Pinopsida > Pinales > Pinaceae > Pinus > Pinus tabuliformis. The sequence continues at coordinate 61,078,132 of CM062819.1, read as the reverse complement.
GTAATTCCCTCTTTGCTCTCAATCTCCTCTCTCTTCCTCACTCAGAATATAGAAATATATAGATGCAATACAATTCCATCATATATAGCGAGGGGTTTCCTTCTAGGGAAGAAAACCTTAAATTAAACATAACTTCTACCATCAGATCTCCGCCTAATGAACGGCCCAGATTGACTATGAAATTACAACATTTTACAAGGAAATTTTACATCTATTCTTAGCTTTGGGGGCGCTGCCCCTAATCCCACCTCAAGGGGGGGGGCTCCCAAAGGTCACAGCCACCCCCCTTGCAACGAATATTTTACGGGCAGCGTTGTTGCCCCATTACGAACTAGGTTCCAATGCGACGATACCTTTGAATATAGAAGATAATTAGGCTCCACACCCAATAGAAAATGGAGTTCTAAGGAGTGTGGGTTTGTGGATGACCCATAACCATGAAAAAAAAAGATCTGAGGATAGAGATGCCCTATAATGCTTGTGACCAACTGTGATACCAATAGTGTGTGGCCTAGAAAATGGACTTGGATGGCAAGGATTTTGTGCGCTTGAACCATAATCGTAATGTTGACTATTGATGAAGTAACAAGTGCGTAAATAGCCTAGGGTGGGAGGGCACATCTCGAAAGAACCTAAGTCGGATACTTCTATGTTGAAACTGATGAATGTAAAGTACATGCCTACAAAATAGGGGTGGGAGGGTACATCTCCAAATGGAACTCACTCTGAATGCTGTTCCAGATATTTTAAAATGGGCATAACTCAGTCAATATAACTCATAATCTTTATTATAACCTATTTTTGGAAATATAATGACCATTTTTCATCTTCCCATGTGTTTGACATCCCTATATGGACACTCTGGAAACTCATATCCATGTTGCAACTGTCCTGCCATCATAAAAGTTCTGAAAAAATAAATGATTTTAAATTAACGATATCTCCCTCATCTGAACTCTGATTCGACCAATTTTTATATTTTAATTGGGTGTTTTTTCAAGAGGAGCTCATATCTACAATCATTTTTTCTCAAGTTCTGCACAAAACTGCAAAAATCATAGGAGAGTAGTCGTCCATGAATTGTTGTTAGAAAAAAATATACAACACAATTGATTTTAAATTAGCGATACCTCCCTCATCCGAACTTCGATTCGACTGATTTATTTTTGAATTTGGCTATTTTTTCACAAGGAATCCAAATATGTTATTTTTTTTTGTAAATTTTTCACCAAAATTTTCAGATCTGATCTACAAACTTGTTGCCCAAAAAAACCTTGAAAAAAATGAAAAAGATTTCTTCCCGCTTTGCCCAAGAAAGTGTTTTGTGGAGGTTGTAGCACATGCATGAAGTTTGTTGAATATTTCTACAAAACTTTGAAACTGAAATATGTGTCAAACCCTTATTACCATGGAGATTTAACTTGAATTTGATACCACTAATCCAGATCTTTTGGGGAGGCCCCCAAGATTTGAAAAATTGAAATGCTAGAAGAAAATAGGAGAACACACATTAAACAAAAACATCAAGAAACTTTTTATTAAAATAGAGAATAACTGTAAAAGATACATTATTGTGGACAATCTGTCCTTTTACAAAATGCTTATAGACCTTTCTTTTAGTTATAATACCACAGGCAAATTCCATGGGTGGGTAGATACCATGGATGATTGAATACCATGGGTGAATCTCACTTACAATACCATGGGTAAATACCATGGTTGAATGAATACCATGTGTGGATGCCACTTACAATTGTTGGGACAGGGTCCCCTATGGTTAAATTTTATAACAATTTTGTTAATATGGTAAAGTCTCCGCATTTCAAGGAGCGGAGCACATAGATCGATAGGATTTAAAGGGAATTTACAAAGGTCAAAGCCCCTTAGCTTGTTAAGATTTAAGTTATTTTGTGACCCACCCATGGTTTGCGGACCATGGTATTGTAATAGAGAATGATATAAAAAGGAGTCATAGAGAGTCATGAGAGATATCAATCTATCAATGAGTGAATCATCTAAGTAAGAGGTAGAAGTATGTTTTCTGTACTTAGGCGAAGGGGAATTATCCTACAGCTATGTGCGTGGAGAACTTGGTAAGTCTGCAGCTGAGTGCACGGGGTTGGAAGAGTCTGTAATTGAAGATCTAAGCTTAATAAAGGCTATTTGGGAGAATTATCTGTGTATCTGTGTGTTATTGTTTACTTATGAAGTTACTATATATTCGATCTGTTTACTGGAATTTATGATGAAAATTACTTAATAGATGCACGAAAGGGGTAGTTCTGTGTAATTGCATGATGTTATAAATGTTTAGAACATTCAGCGAAGGGTTTGAATCTATTATCTGTTAGTTACTGCAATTTCTGGGTTTTAAGGGTTAGGGTTCGTGAAGGTCAGGATAAAGACCTAAGAGTAACAGAAACACATCACATAGTCTTTTGGATGTAGAAACATGGTTCTAGCATCCCCCAATACTACTTCGGGTGAGATTGCAGCCTACGCTACGCGGATTGTCGCTGAAAGAGACAGTAGTGTAGGGTTTTGTTGGTTAGCTTAGCTAAATATGAACCTAGGTCCAAGCCCCCATAAGCCAACAAATGGTTCTGTTGCTGGGAACAAGATCTATCTGAGGTGTTAGAGTCGGTCTGGTTAGCCCTCCGTCAGAGATCAAAACTCTTTTTGCATTTCAATTTTAGGTGTCCCGCTCCATTCACTCAGCTGCATTTCACTAGGGACATGCCATGATCTGACGGAGAAAGTCATGCTAAGTCATTTTCCCTCATGTATGGCCCCTGCTGGCTTAGGTCTTTGTCCATAATCACCGAAGCTCATGACAGTCCAGGTCTGGTCCTTTACAGGACAAAGTCATTTTTATGTTTGGGTCTAGGAAGTCATCAATTTGGTCTTTGAAAAAATGTCCAGAACAAGCCATGCAGGCCAAAGGGAGGCCTTACACAGCTATGGTTCAGAAAGCTTCATCATCACCTGAAGATACTTCGACTCTTCTTCAAAACTCTGTTTTGAAGAAAAGTAAAACAAGGTCAATTATGACAAAATTTTTCCAAAAAATCACTAGTTGACTTTTCAGATGCAGTTATGATTTACATGGCCCAATGCTCTGTCATACAGTCCCTGCAAAGAGGTGCCGAAAATTTCATCATTTGAGCCAAAATTTCAAGGGGAAAGTGAAAATCAATGTGTCTAAAGGTCAATGAAAAAGTGCAAAACTCAACATTAGAAAAGGGGTTTTCAAAGAGACAAAAATCAAACCCATCTCCTCCAAGGCTATAAATACATGTTTTGACCCAAACCAAAAGCATTGTGCTCTTGCAAGACTTGGAGAAAGCATTTCAAAGGTGTGAAGGTGAGATTGGGGAGTTTGAGTGATTGGGGGCAGGTTTTGGGAGCGCGCGACGCATATAACCAGGGGCGCAGCACACTCACTGGGTGCGACGCACACGCATCTAGCCTGCCGTTGAAAGAATACACAGGCACGATGCATACAAGGTGAGCGACGCACTGGGAAGAGCGCGCGACGCACACAATCCAGTGGCCAAGAAATGGTGCCAAATCACTGCAAACCTTGGGGAAGGCTATCAAATTGAGAGGTAAGCCTTATAACATCGCTTGCTCATCAAATTGTGTCAAGGATATGGTGTTTGTGAAGAGGTTAGAATGTCACCCAAAACGCATAATGTCACCCATGAGAAAATCAACAAGAAAACGAAGGCTGAGGTTATAAATTTGTGTTGATATTGCCAAGGTTTCGCTCCACCCACTTATTCCCCTCACCTATCATTTTTTTCCCATCCTCCCTTGTCATTTTTCCTAAACCCCTGCCCTAAGTCACTACCATACCCTCCCCCTATTCCTCCACTATTTGGTTAATGCAAAATCACCATAGGACCAGCTTACTGGGCAAGCAAAGCCATGGGAGAGGGGTGTGTGGCCGAAGAGTCAGAGAGTTAAACAATTAGGAAGAAATTTGAGGGTTTTCATAGTGCGCGATGCACACACCAAAGAGCGCGGCGCACTCATGGTGCACGGCGCACACAGGGCCCACCCACTGTGTAAACATAACACTGGCGCGGCGCATACCCGGCGCACGGCGCACAGAAATTTAAAGCCTAAAAACTATTCAATCTCCCTAAAATTTGTTGGAGGCTCACCAATTTTGAAAGGTAGGCCACCTACCTCAATTCTTGCATCCAAAATTGAAAGAGATAGCATGGTTGTAGGGGTAGGAATCAAATGCAAAATTTTTTGTAAAGCAAACAAAAGGGAAACAAAGAAATCATTGATCCTAGGGTTTATGCTACAGTGACAAGGTTGCCAATATGTTTCAAACCCTACCCCATCAACCCTATACCCAAACTACTCCCAAATCCATGATAAATCTCTCCCTTTAAACCCATATCCCTATTTCATCATTCCCCTCCTAATACTCCCTGTTTTATTGTCCCCTTGGTGGCAAATTTTCAGGGCAACTACCAGCTTCATTGGAATTCAAGGGCAGCATAAAATTCAGGGTACAAACAGTAGTAATGGCATTAGAAGTTTCATCAGAATATGAGGAGGAGACCCACAGTGACACAGCTTCGGGAGAAAGGGCCCAAAGGAGACATCACTGGAGTGGCAGACATCTTAGAGACGAGCCAAACACACTCACCGAGTTGCAGGCATGCCCTCTTGCTATGTCTTGTTTCCAGCACTTAGCATGTTTCGAATTTTGTCAGAGGGTGGCGAATGTCAGAGTTCATCATGAGTTGGCTCGACTTTTTGCACTTCACCTACATGGAGGATAGTCCATCTTGGCAGGGGTCACTTTCACATTGACACCCGAGACCATATCAGTGGCGACAAGCATACCCAACATTGGAGAGAAGTGGCACAAAAAGAAAAAGGTGGAGAGGCATCATTATGAGCCTTACATCAAAGACAGTTGTTTGAGCCAACTCACGAGAGTGTTTCCATTCAGATTTTTGAAAGACGAGTATGGCCCGCTCATGAAATTGATCATGAAGTACTTCAGTTGTGAAGGGAGGTTTTCTCGCCTCTATGCCTATCACATCAGGTTTCTCATGCACTTTACGAGGGTGCGGATGATGAACCTCCCATTTTTCATCTGCGGGAACATAGGGAGGATGAGGAAATTCATGCAGCACAAGACCCCTCGACAGCAGCTCAACAGTGTGTATCACTTTGCCCTTATCCAGATTTTGGTAGACCATCAGTTGGGATTGCAGGGTATTTCTTGGGAGGACTTCATCTCCCGTGACTTTTTCAGGACTCCACAGGTAGTTTCAGAGGCAGAGCATGAGGTAGGGGGCCCATCTCATCAGTATGAGTAACATGAGACTGCCACTATGCCAGTATACATCACCTATCAGAAAGGCAGTAGACCCTTATTTGCAGTAGAAAAGTGAGTGTTATCTCCACCCGGGGTGGAAGGGGCCTCGCTTCCGACATCAGCAGCACAGGAGCAAGGTAAGGGTAAGGAGCCAATGCAGGAGGAAGGACCATCATGTGAGCAAGAGACCGAGTTTTTTCTCCTCCAGGATGATGAGACAGATGCTGAACCAACAAATGAGGAGCTCACAGAGATCATCCAGGAGCAGCGGCCAATGATTGACTCCTTTTCCCTTGACTTAGAGAGGGCCAAATGGAACATGAACTACCTGAAGCATAGGAACAAATAGCTTGAGGACCAACAGAGGATCATGGAGCTTCAAAACATTCGTGAGCATCGCCAAGCCGCTCAAAGGAGAAGAGTTCAGCCCACATCACTGGAACAGGTGATCAATGAAGATCAGGAGGCTTATCTCGAGATCAGGAACATGTAGTTGGAGAGGCTACTGGACAAAGCTAACCAGGACCTTGCTCTATTGAGACATATGGGTTTCCGTTATAGGGTGAGAAACATGAGTGCACAGGCCCAGATAAGGAGTTTAAAAGCAAAATTGAGGAAAGCAACAAGAAGGGAAAAATGGGGAAAGGAGCAAGATAGGCTTAGAATCTTGGTTGAGGCTTCCTTGGCTTAGCATGGCACCCCATAGAGAACTTCCAACCCAAATTTCAAAAAATTTGGGAAAATTTTGGTCACAGGGAAATTTTTTGGGCAAAAAACAGGGATTTCTCCCTATGCGTCGTGCCACTGGCGCGAAGCTAAAATTCTAGGGCTCCAATGGAGAAATTTCTTACATATTTGGATTCAGCATCGAAAATTACAACTACTGGTGTTTGGGTGAGAGATTTGGGCAAGGTCTGGGTCTCCTAAAGGTCAAAAAACACCCAAAAATGACCTCTCTGCCACTTTTTTGACACACAGAAAGCAGTCTTGGGAGAATGAATATTTGGAGGGGAAAATGAGCACCAAATTTGGACATTCTAGTGGGGTTATTAAGTAGACAGGACAGGCTTTCCAACAAGCCCACTTGGGCACATTTTGGACACCTACGAGTGCCCCAAAATAGGCCCCAAAGTAGCGCGACGCACAGAGAAAATGGCGCGGTGCACAGAGGAAAAATTGCCAATTTTCTTCCGTTTCGCGAAATTTCGGTTCGCGACTTCTCCAAGTGGGCCCTAACTACGCCGAGGTCACTAAAGGTTTTACACGGTTGTTGAAACAGAACGTACAATTCTTTTGGGACGAGATTGCTCAACAATCTTTTGATGCATTAAAACACGCGTTGACCCATGCACCGTTATTGCATCCTCCCAACTACAACCAGGACTACTTCTTATACCTCGCAGCTTCGCATTCCACCATTGGAATGGTGTTAGTTCAAGAAGATGAATTCAAGGCAGAGCATGTGATATATTACCTTAGCAGAACCTTAAATCCAACTGAGTTAAAATATTCACATGTGGAGAAATTGGCCTTGGCAGCCGTTCAAGCTGTCCAGCGTTTTCGTCACTACATTCTTCTCCGCAAAACTACTGTTATTTCGGATTGCAACCCTATGATTTATATCTTGACAAAACAACTGCTAGGGGGCAAGTACTCTAAATGGATCGTCATCCTGCAAGAGTTCGACTTGGAGTTTGAGAAGTCCAAGTCTAAGAAATCTTTAGTCTTCGCGGAATTGATGTGTGATTTCCCGAGTGCTGACACAGAGACTGTGGCAGAGGAGTCCATTGCGGACGAATCTTTGTTTCTTATTAGCACTGTAGATCCGTGGTATGGGGATATAATCATCTATCTCCAAACCCAAACCTTTCGGCCTGAAGCTTCCAAGGATAACCGTCGAAAAATTCGGTTTCAATCCCAACAATACAGAATTATTGGAGATACACTTTATCGCCTGGGGGCAGACTTAGTTTTTCGACGTTGTTTAACTCACGATGAGGCTGAGAGAGCTTTGAATGATTGTCACTCTGGAGCATGTGGCGGTCATATGTCTGGGTATGCCACAGCTCAGAAGGTGTTGCGCGCTGGCTATTTCTGGCCGTCTATGTTTAAAGATTGTATCCTTGCCGTCAGAAAATGCCACAACTGTCAAGTGTTTGATCGCAAGATGCGCGCTCCACCTGCTCCTCTCCACCCTATAATTGCCGCTGGTCCATTCGCCAAATGGGGCATTGACTTTATTACTTGTAACCCTCACTCGGCCGGGGGGCATGCGTATATCATCCTTGCGGTTGATTATTTTACTAAGTGGGCCGAGGCGATGCCTACATTCGACGCAAGCGGCAAGACAGCTGCACTTTTCGTATTCAATCATATCATAACTAGGTTTGGTGTCCCACAAGCAATCATTACGGACCATGGAAGCCATTTTCGAAATGTCATGATGACTGAGCTTACAAGCCAGCTTGGTTTGCGCCACGATAGCTCTACACCTTATTATCCGCAAGCCAACGGTTTGGTTGAGTCAATCAACAAAGTTCTAGTCGTCATGATTCGACGGATCATTGGTATCCATCGAACGAATTGGCATAACATGTTATTTTCGGCGCTATGGGCATATCGAACTTCAGTAAAAAATTCAACAGGTTTCACCCCTTTTCAGCTAGTTTATGGCTTAGAAGCTGTGTTACCTATTGAGTGCGAAATCCCATCACTTCAAATGGCTGTCGAATTACTTCCAGCTACTTCCGAAGAGGAGAAACGGTTGTTATACTTGGCTAAATTAGATGAGACTCGACGTGACGCTACTTTAGCCATCGAGACTCACGCGAAACGAATGAAAGCCCAGTACGATAAAAGTGTAACTCCTCGAAGTTTTTCAGAAGGAGACCTAGTACTATTATATGATCAAGCGAACGATAAGCTAGGTGCTGGAAAATTCGTTCCCATGTGGCATGGGCCCTACATTGTAAAGCGAAAGCTAGCAAAAGGGGCTTATGAGTTAGTTGATTTTGATGGGGACTCTTTGGGCAAACCCAGAAATGGACTTTACCTAAAGAGGTATTATGCTTAAAATGATGGATGGAGAATTTTTTAGATAGGTTAGATTTCCTTTCTAGCTAGCAAGTGTGTTAGTTTAGTCAGTGTGCTTAGTTTAGCGAGTGTGTTTTTTCGTCATTATTTTGGCTCATCTTGGTTTTACTCTTGATATTGTAGATGTCGACGCCTCTCCAAACATACATTGGATTTGCTGATGGTGCTTGTCGTAGTACACGGAATATCTCTTCCGCAGCTTGGGTTATCTATTCGCCCTCTGACGAGTTAGTTTCTATGCATGGGGTAAGCCTCGGTCAAACAACGAATAACATTGCAGAATACAGTGCAGTGGTTGAATTATTATCCGAATCTATTTCATTTGGAATTCGACGTTTGATTGTGAGGAGAGATTGTCTTCACTTGATTCTACTTGGGAGAGGGTGAGCTTTGTCAAAGTAGAGGAAAACCCTTGATGGACCCTGGGAGGAACTTGCACAACACCAAGGCCAGGTTGTAAGAGTTTCCTTGTTTCGTTATTAATACAAACTGGTTTATTTTTCTCAATAGCTTGTGTTAATGAGTTATTTCATGTGTTCCTTGGTCTGCATGTTGAATATATGTTTTATTATATGAAATGCAAGTGCTTGGTAATTGTTTGATTGTTTGTGGTTGCAGGAATTGACTTGAAGGAGGAGCTCATCCGGATCGTCAAGAACGGACTTCAACAACAGCGTTTTGGAATAAGGTAAGCCTAAACACTTGTAGTTTTCATGTTGTAAAAGGTGTATTTAGAGAAAGATCACTCCATTTTGTCTTGTTTGTCATTAGAATGTCTTAGACTTCTAGGAAGGTCAGTCGTGTCTGCACCCTTGACAGATTCCGTGTGACAAATTGGCGACTCCGCTGGGGAATCCATTAATGAGAGAGTCTTTTCCTTTATATGAACTTTGCTTTGAGAAAATCATTTTTATTTTCTGGTTTTTGACTGTGAGAATTAGTATTTGGGTGGCTTAGCTATAGATTTAGTTGGCTTTAGTTTTTCTTCCTTTTTCCAGAAGGACGCAGTCTCTGTGTGCTGCATAGTGCGTCCTTGGACGCGCTGTTGTCGACTGCACAGTGCGGGGCCGCACCTGTGACAACGGGTGGCCTGCGTCTTCCTGTAAAAGTTAAGAAAATTCCATTTTTGCTTTAAATTACTTTTAGATTTTGTTTTTCCTTAGTATTTTCTGCCCAGATCCTTTAGTACCCTGTCAAGAATTCTCACCTGAACTAGTTTTGTGAGCTTTGAGTGTTTTAGTGGTTTTCAACGAAGTTTAGACCTAGGGTTTGATTTTTGAATAGGTTCTGTAGTAACTTTGAGCTTAGAAAGTTGTCCAGCCTTAGATATCTCTGGTTAGTCAACCTTCTTAGAAGTTGAGCCTGTCGTAAAGTCTCCTTGTGTGAGCAACTTATCATTTGAGTTGTTTTGGGTCAAATTTCGCTTTGCTTGTTTTTAAAGTATTGATTTCCATTTTCAAAAAGGACAAAAAGATTAGAATTTTGTTTTGGCTAGTTTTTGATTCTGCAATAAGCTAGTCCTTGATTTGATTGTGATCAAGTAAAACACCTTAGAAATAATCATTGTTAGTTTTGGCCTCGTTAAGATTGCTTAGAGTAAATTTGTTTTTAGTTTGCTTATGAGTGCATTTTCATAGATTTTAAGAGTTGTTAATATTGATTTTTTGGTTACATTAGATTTACTTGCTTTATTAAAAGAAAAATACAAAAACATCTTCTTAAAAAGTCCTGTTTCAAGTAGCTTTTTGTTTTCAAAAGAAGAAAAGAGTTTTTTCGTGTATGTAAAGAGAAGTTATGTTTTTATGCTTGGAAAAGAAAAACGAATTGTTTCTTTGATTGTCTTCAATTAAGAAGTTGCTTTTATAAAGATTGCATTCTCTCAACTTTTTAGTTAAGCAATTCATCGAAAAAGTAAAGTAGTGGATAAATCATTTTAGGTGCATTTTGTAGTGGTTTCGAGTCGAGTCAACACACCACTAGTTTCACTTCCATCACCTTTTGACTTAAGAAACAACCTTAAAAGTAACGCTTAAATTAAAATCAATCTAGTAATCTTTATTTTTCTAGGGCTCTGAAGCACCAACATAGCTTAGGCTAGGGTCTTGGAGTAGGTGAGTACTTAACTCTCCAAGACTACAAAACCAAACAGATAGTCTATCTTGAGTAGAACAAATCCAATTGTTTCAGTTACATTCTGGGAAAGCTCCTCTTAAAGGAGAAACACGAGCTCGTGTCCGAACCAGTGAGGGGATCATTCCTCCCTCGTTGGGAACGACGCCAGGCAGTACGTATTACAAACGGTAAACCTCGGATTAACCATTGTCGAGGAGCCAGGGGTCACTTATCGGTAAACCTTGGATTGTTGTCAAGGAGCCGGTAAGGGGATTGGAGCTTGCTACTCTGCCCTTGCGTGCTGTCGGAGTTTAGACTGTTCCCCCAGGTGTAATTGTTGTGATTGGTAACCTTAGTGGCCATAATATCTAGGATTCTACCCAAGGTGACGGTGGAGGGAAGGTCCCACTGTACCTGGAGCAGACGTCGGTTATACTCACTTGGATTTTCTGGGGGGTTCGCTTCACTTCGAGACGGTTAAAGTGGAGGAACTTGGTCCAGTCTATTCATTAAGCAGGTTGCCGGGGTAACTGTTCCACCCACTATTTCTGTACTGAATCCTGCGAGGTTGGGCCTAATCACCAACTAGCGTTTTGGTCCGGAAGACTACTGTTTGTGTGTGGTTTGACGCTCTAGATTATTTAGGCGTGTGCTTCAAATTTGATTGGTTCTTTAGAAGACTTTAGGTGGTTTGATTTGAAATTTTTTACTTTGTTTTCGTGTGTTGTAGTTAAAAATCTTTAATTGTGGCGGAATTACCGAGAAGGTCCCGTCGCATTGCGGGCCAGTCTCCTGAAGTTGTTTCTGTGGCCGAATTGTTGAGAAGATCCCGTGAACTTAGGGGTTCACCTCCTCGAGACGACCCCAGTTATTTAGAGGGTTTAAAGGTCCTTGTAACTCCTAGTGGCAGTAAAGTAGGTTCACCTGAAGAAGGAGAATCTTCTTTGGTAGTCCATCCAGATTACCAAAGATTAGAAACAGGTTACAATCCCGAAGCTGTTACAGTTTCCGAGCTTGCTGGTAGTTTTTCATCTGCCAGTGAAACAGGCGAAGAACCTGAAATTTCAGAACCTGTTACTCCAACTCCTAGTGTTCCTGATTCACCAAGAATAGAAAGAATTATCACCGAAAATCTTCCTGTTGGATTAATTGCTATAGAAGAACTTGTTCCAGAGGAAGAAATAGGCGTTTCTGATTCTGAAGATCTAATTACCCTTGATCTAAGGGAGCGTGAATCCATCTTTTACAGTCCTCCTAGAAGTGAATCTTGGTACCTTGCATTAACCAATTTTTTAGACAACTCAGTAGGTTTTTCTACACCTCGTACTCCGGTTCCACCTAGAGGAATTCATTCTCCTGTAAATATGTCTGGTCAGTCATCTGTGTTTTCACAAAGTCCTGAATCATTTTTACATGGCGGTCCTTCTGTTCCTACTGGGTATCAATCACTTTCTGGTACCTTTGCGGGAGCATCTCCTCAACCCATTGATCATGGGTTATTAGTTGGAAACAGTGGTAATGTACCATTGAGTATAGGTGACGTTTATATGATGTCAGGTTCAACTCCCATTAACCAACCTCAAGGTGGCCAATTACCGCCTGGGGGGCAGCCTTCGTTAATGCCTGGGGGGCAACCTCAAGGTACTTCATTTGTGACTGGGGGTCAACCCCAAGGGTATCAACCCCAGCCTCAATATGTACCCCAAAGTCAACCTCAGTATCAGTATCAACCTCAAGGATGGCAACCTCAAGGATGGCAACCCCAAGGGTATCAACCCCAAGGGTATCAACCTCAAGGATACCAACCTCAAGGTCAAGGTCAACCCCAGTATTCGTATTTACCTCAAGGTTATCAACCTACGGGTCAATACCCTGGTCAAGGTTATCAACCACCTCAAGGGCAATCATATGGGACTGCACCTTACAGTTATCAACCCTATCCTCAATACGGCTATGGATCTCAGTATCCTCAACCTGTTACGAGTCAATACCCTGGAATGTTAACATGGGATCCGTCACAGGGTCAACAGATGTCGCAACCAAGTATACAGTCGGTACCTCAAGCAGGACAACCTGCAGTTCCTGGTCCACCCCAGCAACCGCAACCTGTCCAGTCAAGTGTTCAGACCCCTGTAACTTCTGTAGTTACTCAGCCGCCAATTGCACCTAGTACTCCACCTCACACGGCTGCAGCAACTACCGCTTCATCTACCATGCTTACTTCTGGAGTATCGGCAGCTCCGGTTTCTACTGTCCCTGTAACCGCTCCTCAGACATCTGTACCGTTGTCTGGACCCACGGTTCAAACCACAGTCCAGATGCCTGCAGGCCAACCTGGTACAAGTACGGTTGTTACTACTCAACCTCAATTTGTTCAACCTCCGTACCAGGGACAGTATCAACCTGGGCAAGCTGCCCAACAACCGGTTTACCAGTATCAACCGTATCCTGGGTACACTTATCAACCACCTCAGCAACCCCAGTACGGTCCGGTTAATCCTGGTTTTCCAGGAGGATATAATATCCCAAATGCGACTCCTGTTCCTAGTTATCCTGGATATCCTCCTCCTGGGGCTGGTATTGTGACTCAGAGTTTTAGAGATCCTAACCGGCAGTTACCGTTTATTGCGACTTTAGATTTACCCGACTTGACGCGCCTAACGAACGATCCAATTCAATATCTTCCGTTCTGGCCGCCAATGCCAAATAAGTTGCCCAGCGATATACCCAAGTTCGAAGGTAAGTCTGGAGAGGATCCGTCTAATCACGTGATGACTTACCACCTCTGGTGTGCATCAAATTCCATCTCAGATGATTCTATCCGCTTACGTCTTTTCCAGCGTACACTCATTGGTCTCGCAGCCAAGTGGTACATTGAGTTACCACGGGCTTCTTTTTACAACTTTAGCCAGTTAGCTACCTCATTCTTAACTCATTTTCAGTTACCAGTCAGATACGATAATGGTACAGAATTATTAACTTCGCTAAAACAATCGACATCCACGTACATTTCTGATCACATCCATGAGTGGAGACGTCGAAGAAGATTAGTGAAAGTTTTTATCCCGGACCAAATCTTAGCTGAATGGTTTGTCAAATCATTATTACCAAGAATTACTGAAGATGTAGCTAAGGCCGGAGTAGTTACTGAGGAGCAAGTCATTGCTCAGGCACAATACCTTGACTTAGTTTACACTCAGTCGGGTACGTTACACGAGAAAATTCCGGATCTTCCAAAGTCAAACCAAATCGCTGCTGCTCCTTCGGGATCTCATGCCGCTGATGGTATGATCGGTATCGTGACTACGAAGAGTAAGAAGAAGTCTTCCAAGACCTCCAATACTCCAATTATCACTTTGCCTGATTCTCCGACAGGAGAGTCTTCTCCTCCTGAACTTACCGCCGACATTCACGCTGTAGAGTCATCTACGGCCAAATCCAAAAACGGTGGAAAGAAGAAAGGAAAGAAGAAGGCTAAAGCAGACAAGGCTCCAAAGGAGAAAACGGAAAAGTCGGAAACCAATGACGAAAAGCGCAAACCTCGTTATCCTTGTCTCATTTGTGAAGAAGATCATTTTACGAGAGACTGCCCTCATCGGGCCGAGGTAGTGAAAATAGTTAAAGGTTCTCCCACTCCTGCTGTGTTAAAGAATCCATTTCCCGAGCAGGAAAATAAGATGATAGGTTCTTCTTCGAATGCCAGTGAAGAACCCATTTTGATGATGTCTCATGTCAGGATTGCGACTCGATCGCAAGATTATGGTAGTAAGGCTCCTGTTGATGGTAAAGAAGCAGAATCTTCTCACTCTAACCCATCAACCTCAGCTCCTGGTTCCGATCCACTACAGATCGAAAAACCTAACCCAGACTTAGTGATTAAGCCGCCCGCCAAGGGTGTACTTCGAAGGTCTGCTTTCAATCCACATGCGAGAGCAGCCCAGAATTACAACATTGTTGAAGACTTAGCTGTTTCACCTTCAGCAATGTCGGCACTCGAAGTGCTGCAATCATGTCCAGCGCAACGAAAATTGCTTTTGTCGGCTATTGGAGCTGTCGATGTTCAGGACCCGAACCTAATGATCTTTGATCTAGAAAGTAGTACACCGCGTCTCCCCCATCAAATGGCTTTCCAAATTCCAGTGATAGTCAAAAACAGGCCTATTCATCGGACTGTGATTGATGAGGGAGCTTCTACGTGTATTATGTCGATTCAATGTTGGAGATCGCTTGGTTCTCCTTCGTTGAACCAATCCCCCACCATCCTTAAGGCCTTTGATGGCCGTGGGTTCCGTCCGTTTGGTATTCTACAAGAATTGCCTATAGGGGTCGAAGGTAAAACCGTTAGTCTGGATGTGGAAGTGGTTGATGCCCCTCTAGACTACAACCTTCTTTTGGGTCGAAGTTGGTCATATGCTATGACAGCGGTCGTTTCATCGGTCTTCAGAGTCATTAAGTTTCCACATAACGGTAAGATCGTGACTATTGATCAGCTGACATACTTTTCATCCGACCCAACCTCTTTAGAAACTATCCAGCATGTTGGTAAAACGACAATCCCTTATAGGGACATTGGTGTAGGTTTAGTTAAGGATTCCGGTTTACTGGGAACTTTTCCTCTCCCTCCACTCAATGCAGACCCTTCGTTCGCAACAATTCATATGATCACGTCAGAAAACATTATTTATGATGATCCTTGGTATGTTCCCTCTGACTCTGAGCTAGACTCACTCGGTGATGTTATGCCGTTGAGTCCGTATGAGATTGCTTATGAAGCTCTTATGTCTTTTACCGACTTTCATTCAACCGACCAAATGAATGTGGTCAGTGAAGAGTCACTTTTCACCTCACCCTTAGAACGGATAACGTTTCCCGAAGAAGTGTCATCTGACGAACAACTTCGCGAAATCCTAAGTGTAGATGATCTACCATGGGAAGATCTCCATCACAGATCTTCGTTTTTACCTAAGGATGATGCATTTGAAAATGATTTTTCATCTATCTTTACCGCTGAATATGTCAAAGACGCTCAGGATCCAACGAAACATTCTGATTCAGAGCTGAATTTAGGGAATATTTCTCGTACTATTCCCATTGATATTTCAGTGAAGCCCGGAATCGAGGAGAACATTCATATAGGTGCCGCATGTACTGAAGAAGAAATCCAAACTTACAAGGCCCTATTCCAAGAATTCCGCGACGTGTTTGCCTGGTCTTACGAGGAAATGCCGGGAATTGATCCTGCCATTGTTGTTCATGAAATCAAAACCTACCCGGATGCTAAACCCATTCGGCAACGGTTGCGTCAGATTCACCCTCGAAAAGCGGCTGCGATTAAAGCAGAAGTCGAAAAGCTGTTGAAAGCAGGTTTCATTTATCCGATCCCGTTAACGGATTGGGTATCGAATATTGTTCCCGTCAATAAAAAACAAGGAACAATAAGAATCTGTATCGATTATAGGGATATCAATCGAGCTTGTCCAAAAGACAACTATCCTACGCCTTATATCGATCAAATTATTGATGATTGTGCCGGAAGTGAGATGTTTTCCTTCATGGATGGTTTCTCAGGTTATAATCAAATCAATATTCTACCTGCCGATCAACCAAAAACGGCATTCATTTGTCCATGGGGGACATTTGCTTATTGCAAATTACCTTTTGGCCTTAAGAATGCCGGTGCTACTTTTCAACGGGCCATGTCTTATGCATTTCATGACATCAAGCACATTGTGCAACCCTATCTCGATGATTTGCCTGCTCATTCTTTACACCGAGCTGATCACCTTGTCCATTTACGAGCAATCTTTATGAGGTGTAGGCATTATCGAATTCGGTTGAATCCCCACAAGTGTGTTTTCTGTATAGAAACAGGTCGATTGCTGGGATTTGTTGTTTCCAAAACCGGCATTCGCGTCGATCCCTCGAAAGTCGAGGCTATCATCCAATTGCCTCCTCCTTCGAGTTTGCGCCAACTCCAAAGTTTGCAAGGGAAAGCGAACTTTTTACGCCGATTCATCCCTAACTACGCCGAGGTCACTAAAGGTTTTACACGGTTGTTGAAACAGAACGTACAATTCTTTTGGGACGAGATTGCTCAACAATCTTTTGATGCATTAAAACACGCGTTGACCCATGCACCGTTATTGCATCCTCCCAACTACAACCAGGACTACTTCTTATACCTCGCAGCTTCGCATTCCACCATTGGAATGGTGTTAGTTCAAGAAGATGAATTCAAGGCAGAGCATGTGATATATTACCTTAGCAGAACCTTAAATCCAACTGAGTTAAAATATTCACATGTGGAGAAATTGGCCCTGGCAGCCGTTCAAGCTGTCCAGCGTTTTCGTCACTACATTCTTCTCCGCAAAACTACTGTTATTTCGGATTGCAACCCTATGATTTATATCTTGACAAAACAACTGCTAGGGGGCAAGTACTCTAAATGGATCGTCATCCTGCAAGAGTTCGACTTGGAGTTTGAGAAGTCCAAGTCTAAGAAATCTTTAGTCTTCGCGGAATTGATGTGTGATTTCCCGAGTGCTGACACAGAGACTGTGGCAGAGGAGTCCATTGCGGACGAATCTTTGTTTCTTATTAGCACTGTAGATCCGTGGTATGGGGATATAATCATCTATCTCCAAACCCAAACCTTTCGGCCTGAAGCTTCCAAGGAAAACCGTCGAAAAATTCGGTTTCAATCCCAGCAATACAGAATTATTGGAGATACACTTTATCGCCTGGGGGCAGACTTAGTTTTTCGACGTTGTTTAACTCACGATGAGGCTGAGAGAGTTTTGAATGATTGTCACTCTGGAGCATGTGGCGGTCATATGTCTGGGTATGCCACAGCTCAGAAGGTGTTGCGCGCTGGCTATTTCTGGCCGTCTATGTTTAAAGATTGTATCCTTGCCGTCAGAAAATGCCACAACTGTCAAGTGTTTGATCGCAAGATGCGCGCTCCACCTGCTCCTCTCCACCCTATAATTGCCGCTGGTCCATTCGCCAAATGGGGCATTGACTTTATTACTTGTAACCCTCACTCGGCCGGGGGGCATGCGTATATCATCCTTGCGGTTGATTATTTTACTAAGTGGGCCGAGGCGATGCCTACATTCGACGCAAGCGGCAAGACAGCTGCACTTTTCGTATTCAATCATATCATAACTAGGTTTGGTGTCCCACAAGCAATCATTACGGACCATGGAAGCCATTTTCGAAATGTCATGATGACTGAGCTTACAAGCCAGCTTGGTTTGCGCCACGATAGCTCTACACCTTATTATCCGCAAGCCAACGGTTTGGTTGAGTCAATCAACAAAGTTCTAGTCGTCATGATTCGACGGATCATTGGTATCCATCGAACGAATTGGCATAACATGTTATTTTCGGCGCTATGGGCATATCGAACTTCAGTGAAAAATTCAACAGGTTTCACCCCTTTTCAGCTAGTTTATGGCTTAGAAGCTGTGTTACCTATTGAGTGCGAAATCCCATCACTTCAAATGGCTGTCGAATTACTTCCAGCTACTTCCGAAGAGGAGAAACGGTTGTTATACTTGGCTAAATTAGATGAGACTCGACGTGACGCTACTTTAGCTATCGAGACTCACGCGAAACGAATGAAAGCTCAGTACGATAAAAATGTAACTCCTCGAAGTTTTTCGGAAGGAGACCTAGTACTATTATATGATCAAGCTAACGATAAGCTAGGTGCTGGAAAATTCGTTCCCATGTGGCATGGGCCCTACATTGTAAAGCGAAAGCTAGCAAAAGGGGCTTATGAGTTAGTTGATTTTGATGGGGACTCTTTGGGCAAACCCAGAAATGGACTTTACCTAAAGAGGTATTATGCTTAAAATGATGGATGGAGAAATTTTTAGATAGGTTAGATTTCCTTTCTAGCTAGCAAGTGTGTTAGTTTAGTCAGTGTGCTTAGCTTAGCGAGTGTGGTTTTTCGTCATTATTTTGGCTCATCTTGGTTTTACTCTTGATATTGTAGATGTCGACGCCTCTCCAAACATACATTGGATTTGCTGATGGTGCTTGTCGTAGTACACGGAATATCTCTTCCGCAGCTTGGGTTATCTATTCGCCCTCTGACGAGTTAGTTTCTATGCATGGGGTAAGCCTCGGTCAAACAACGAATAACATTGCAGAATACAGTGCAGTGGTTGAATTATTATCCGAATCTATTTCATTTGGAATTCGACGTTTGATAGTGAGGTTAGATTCTGAACTTGTTGTATTACAGCTTAATAGAGTTTATGCCATTAGAAATCCTGTGTTATTAAGGTTGTTTTTGAGAGTGCGTCTCTTGGAACGTGAATTTGATTACATTGAATATCAACATATTCCAAGGTCTTTGAATACATTAGCAGATGCAATTGCTTCTCGAGTGTTGGACAGACATTTATAATAATCATGCAAGTAAATTTAAAAGACATTTCATCATACATGTTAAACAAGATAAGCCGGTAATAGTGATATATAGATATAGATAGAAGTGTGTCCAAAAATATATACATCGTCTTCGATCATAGGTTTAACACACCTTATGATCGGCAAAATGATAGTACAAAAAGTCAAAAATGTCACATGTGACTACAAAAGTGACTAGTCAATCACTGGTGGTGCTCTCTGTACGACACCACTGCGCGGGCTACCTTACGCAAAAATCTCCTAAACGGTCCAGGGACCGCGACTACGAAGCGCTGAAGCCTCATAGGAATATCGTCCATAGTAGTCTCAGGTATATCTGCCGTGAGACGCTCTAGATCATGCTCCAAATCAGCTAGTACTTCTGCAGCCGCGTCCTGTGGGGCCGGTGCCGGTGCAGCTGGATGTCGTCTGTCGTAAGGCCGGAGATTGGCTGGACGCTGTGGTCCAACATCTGCATTTTTAAAATTTCACTGTTACTTTGAGACGATATATATGAAAAATAAAAAATACATAATTAGAAAACTTGTGAAAATGAAAGTACCTCTGTCATCCCATTGTTCTCCCTGTGGAAGAACCATGTCCGGATCACCTCTGAAATCCATTCCGGCATATGGAAAGTCTTGTATCACAAAAAGCTGGCCCTCTAGCCAGTCGAAGTAACTGTCTGAGAATCGAACCACTGCAGCACCCTCGTCAGGATGCCGGGCCATCACCGCAACCCATCGAACAAGCTTTGGCTCCCGAGGACCCAAGTCATCAACAGTGAGTTGCTGAGGGATCAGCATAGGAACTCTCTCCAAGGCAAAGCTCACGACTATAGGCCCATATCCAAAAGTCTTTAGTCGTCCGTTCTTTGCCTTGGTCAGTTGGCTCTTCATATGAGCCGACACAGCTTCGCACCAGTTGAAGATGGTGCCTTGGTAACAGTCAACTTCCATCCGCATTTGGGATCCGGAGGCAATGTGCAAGGCGGCCGCGCCACAAATCCTGGTGACCGTAAATGCAATAACTCTAAGTTCCGCCAGAGCGATGTGCTTTATCTCCACGCCTTTTTTATGGCGAGTCCCTGGTCTGCACCACTCCTCGCGGAGATCATCAAGGGATTGGCCACCCGGCCTGGTCCCCGCAAGGTTGAGTTGCTCACCTCTGTTTGGCAAGCCAGTGAGAAAGTATACATCCGAGGGCTCTATCTCGAGCTGGTGCCCTCCAATGTAAAAACATTGATCTTGAACGTTCCATCGCTCAACCAGCCATTCCAAAAATCTTACCTGGCCCCTCATGCCCGGTATGGTCCAATATTTGTACAATCCACATGTTCTTAAGGCATCCAGAGAGGGTTGGTGGTTAATCGCAGCTTCATCGTCCTCTACGTGCTCTCTCTCTCTCCAGTCTAACATGTTTTAGGTCCTGCACATCAAAAGAGTCAATTAGAAATTAATTTGAGCAAATTTGGTGGTTTTTTGAGAGAGTTGGGGTTTTGAAATGCGCCCTTTGCGGAAGACGCACCCCGGCTTTGTAGCACAGGGCGTCGGGACGCAGCTCGCCTGAAGGCGGACTGCGTCCCCCGACCTTTTTCCCGTGTGAGAAAAAGTCGGGGGACGCAGGTCACCCGAAGGGCACCTGCGTCCGCCGAGGGGCGCATTTTGAACCCAAAACCCCCCAAAAAATGAAACAGAGACCAAAAACAAAAAACTAAACGGATAAAAATGAAGAGTGGGATGTGTAAAATACCTCGGTGAAGCGGCGTTCGATTCCGACGGTCAGATTTTCCGCAGCAACCACGGGAAGTTTCTTGTCAAAAGCTCTTTTTTCAACCTCAACAGTGAAACGGTAAAAATGACATGGTAAAAGGTCTTTTTATAGGTTTTTTGGATGAATTAGTTCATTTTTTACCATGAAAAGATGTTTTTGAATGTATTTTTGCCTATTTTAAACAGGTATGAGTAATGTGTCGCTTTTGTGCAGGACAACGGGATTTCGAGGGAAATTGTAATTTTTCACAAACAAAATTTCAGAGTCATCTTTTAAGCCCTTTTCTGACTCCTAAAACATGAAAAGATCGCCGAGTGTTTCTTTTTCACTCGTTAAAACGGAATTAAAAGACGGTCCCCTTTTAGCTCTTTTCTGACCGCAAAATCAGGAAAAGATTGCCGGGTTTTTGTCGTTTCAAACTCGATAAGGAAATAAAACGACGTGTCTTTGATCGCTTTTTACTTTTCAGGTTAACGACACTATTATGAAAGTACTCCTTGGTCGTAAGATCAAGCGGTTCCCCCAGGTATTATTTTATACTTTTTCGGGCTTGAGGGACACAAATATACGAAAAAGTTCAACGTGGAGTTTCCTTAAGTTTTTCAGACTCTCTAAAAATGAAAAACGCCGAGTTTCTCCTATACTGGGCTCGTTAAACTTTTACAGTAAAGGACCTGTTCAATTACAAACAGGAACGAACCACTCCTTCCTAGGGTTCGAATTTAAACTAGGTTGGACTCGTCCGAAGGATGAGCTTATAACCAAGCATATGTTATCCTCCTCAAGCTTGTTAAAAATAAAGAGGTACTTGCCAGAAATGGTGGGGGAAAAGAGAGAAGAATGAACCTATTTGTCACCTTTTGTCTCAGAAGAAACTTTATTACCGCTCTTGAACACGACACTTTTCATTCACCTGGGTTGGGAAATCTTTTACCTCACAGTTGACCAAATCACTTTGAAAGTCTTTAACCGGGTTCCGGGAATTAACTTTGAGTTATTCGTCACCGATCCATCTGTCGTGTCGTTATGTGTTCAAGAGGTCTGCAAGCAAAACTTTCATCTGCAAAATACTTGTCATCCATTTGACCATCCCTGAGTCAGTCCTTACAGCAACATTTCTTCAACTTGAACAATGATTTCGTGTTGCGGGCTTGCCTGCAACGGGTCGCTTTCTATCGACATCGACACATTATCTAGAAAGATGACTTAGGAATCGACAGTACCTTGAAGTCTGCATGCATCAATGGCAGGTTTCTCGCCTTTGACGTCAGTTTACATCATTGACTTTCGATCAGAGGATTCCGTGAAGTGTTTGACATCAAAACATCTATTCACATTTCACGGGTTGTGCTTGGTACTTTGAGAACCATTGACATTACTGGTGGTTTCTCTCACGCTTGTTAACAGTTTACATCATTGACTGGTAATCAAGTGGTTTCTACCATGTTCGACATCGAATCATTTAATCACATGGCTAGAATCGTACCAATTCGGGAAGTAGAAGTGAAGACCCTGGATCTAGTTTCTACCATCCAGGCTGCGAGGAGTTTTGCATTCATTGTCTATGTAGACTAATCATAAACAGATGGCTGCGTCCATACTGTGTCTACAAAAGTCTATAAAAATGATGTACTGCAAGATCATTCCTGTATCAGAATAGTTAGTCCATTAGTTAAAGTTTTGAATCTGAGTATGGGAATGCCTACCTCAGTGATGATATAATCTTATCCATGTATTTTGTGTTGAAAATTGCAGGTTCCAACCAGGCCATCCACAAGGCAATCCTTAAAATGATAAAGCGCTTCACCCTTCCTAGAATTACAAAACCCTATTCTATTCCAGGCTTCGCACTTTAGGGGGCAATCTGTTACACTAAAAAATGTCACCTTGACTACTTACAGTTAGTATGGCTCAAATCAACAGTCATGCTACCCTCTTAGGCAAGTCTCATGCCTCTGTTATCCATCTCAAACTCAAAGAAGAGAGAAAGTCTTGTAAAAACTATGTTTATCTCTGGGGTCGCAGGTTCTCTCTAGCCTTACCTGCGGGGACGCTGACCATGTTCACAAAATCTACGTCCATGGACGCTCTGTATATTAAGGGACAGGTGCGTCCCTCTGTAAAAGGCAAAATGCGCGAGTTTTATCTTGAAAAAGTTACTTGTGGTTACTTCTAGAACATTCTAGAGGTCGGTTTGATGAAATGGATGCGCCTCCAGTTGGTTCATGTATCTCTATTAAGGGGGAACTTATCCCATCAATAAGGGAGCTATCCCACCCATAGAGGGGGATGATCCCATTGATAGTGGACCTGAATAACCTCTTTACAGCACTATAAATAAAGGCATTGAGCCACAAGGAGAGGAGGTTGGAGCTATACATTTTCTTTGGGTAAATGCTGCAGGATTTAGGTCTTCCATTAGAGCCTTTGTGAGGAGAGATTGTCTTCACTTGATTCTACTTGGGAGAGGGTGAGCTTTGTCAAAGTAGAGGAAAACCCTTGATGGACCCTGGGAGGAACTTGCACAACACCAAGGCCAGGTTGTAAGAGTTTCCTTGTTTCGTTATTAATACAAACTGGTTTATTTTTCTCAATAGCTTGTGTTAATGAGTTATTTCATGTGTTCCTTGGTCTGCATGTTGAATATATGTTTTATTATATGAAATGCAAGTGCTTGGTAATTGTTTGATTGTTTGTGGTTGCAGGAATTGACTTGAAGGAGGAGCTCATCCGGATCGTCAAGAACGGACTTCAACAACAGCGTTTTGGAATAAGGTAAGCCTAAACACTTGTAGTTTTCATGTTGTAAAAGGTGTATTTAGAGAAAGATCACTCCATTTTGTCTTGTTTGTCATTAGAATGTCTTAGACTTCTAGGAAGGTCAGTCGTGTCCGCACCCTTGACAGATTCCGTGTGACAAGATTTTACACTTCCGTGTCTACACTTCGGTTTTTTGGCACCAAAGGTGGCATTTAAAGATTTTTTTCTCCAGATTGGCTTCTATCCAAGTGGCGAAGGAAGGCAAACGGTCACCCAATGCCAAATGTCATGTTTGCAGCGCTGCACCTGTAGCTGATGGTTGGATCTCCATCTCCATTTTGTAATGATTCGAGTAACTTCCCAACCCCTAGGCATTCTATCTCTTCCTCACACATTCTATATATTGTATGCAAGTTATTTGCAAAGGGTTGGTTGGCTGGTAACTTCTGGGAGATTGTGGGAAAGAAACTTTGTTTCTTCACTGTGTATTTTTGAAAGAGAATTAATGAAAGGCAACGGCTCTGTTTCATGAGATTCTTGTGGTTGTGAGTGTAGAAAATGTGTTTCTTATGTTTTCATATGTATTTAGTTATTTTTCATGTTTAGATTCATGTTCATTTCCAGTGAAATTTTCTGAGTGAGAGTACGTAGAATTCAATGATATTGCTCTGCCTGTGGGAAAATTTCATGTTCAGTGTTTCTCTTCTGTTGAAAAGGATTCATGTCACTATGCCCTTTTCACTTTCTTCAGAATCCTTTTCATGCCGCATTACCTCAAACTAGAATTGTTACATTTTCTTCTTGCCTTGCCTCACGGAATAATCCGTGCCTTCATTTTAAATTCTTTGTTCTTTGCTGAGCGCCGGTCCCATAACATCCCAGAAGCTCAGTCATTTCATGAAAATTGTTTCCAGAATCCCTATTCACTTACTAGCCTAAGGTAAACATTGTATTGTAAGTCATATCAGACCGTTTCCAATTATTTATTCACTGAGCGTGACTCGGAGAGAGCCCTCTCCTGCTCTGGTAGGGCTAGCTACCAGATTGAGCGTGGTTTGTGGTTACCCTAATTTTTGCCTTCCTTAAGCCTAAGGTAGATTTAGGTGCTAACATGAGGAATGTGTAATGTGGCATAAGTGGATTCTGACTCTGAAAGAGATAAAAAATTGGATGGATCAGAAGCTACATGAGTTTTCATCCCAGGAAAACATGAATCCACATGTATCGAAAGAAGAGTGGTTGAATAGATACATGTATACAAAAGAACACAAAATTTTCTTCTGCTCTTTTCCATGCGAGTTATACGAATGGTTGGATAAATTAGTGGATGGTCAAGGTACGTGGAAGTTGGATAACCCTATTATGTGGACTCTAGAGTTAGTAATGTGTCTGGAAGGTTCAGAAAACAAGATCGTGAGGGCTGTCGATTATTGGATCGATAATATTTTGGGTGGATTCATTACTGAGTTCATGATTGACACATCTATTAGTTATAGCGAAGCTGAACCCGAGTTTTTTAGAGGACCAAGGGGTAAGTATTTGAAGTCCCTTAAAACTTGGATTAAAATGATATTGTGTTAGAAATGGGTTATCCCATTGAATTGATGTTTAGACGAGACTTGACAGGAACTAGACGAAGTGGAAAGCCATTCAAAAGAGATGTAGATTTTGGTGTTGAATATAGTCCTATGTTGGGAGCATTTGATAGTGACGAAGAAAGTAGTAGTCTGAAGACACCTCACGGTGCACCGCAGATGGTAAATCAGGGTATTGTGGGAATACCACATCCTTCCACTCCACCTCCGCCTTCACCTCCACCTCACATACCCATACCTACACCTACACCTCCACCTCCGCTATTCAGCATGGTGAATGTGATGAACATGCCCATATTCAAGGGTCTGGGGACAAAAGACTCTGAACACTTTTGGTTTGTAGTAGATGCTATGTGGAAGTCACAACAGATAATAGATGATGACCTGAAGAAAGCGCATCTTGTCACAACATTATAGGATAGGGCGCTGAGCTAGTATATTAAGTATGGTACGACTCATCCAGCTATGACGTTGAACGATATGAAATATGTGTTGAATAATGAATTCAAGAACCCTAAGTCTCAAGCTTAGTCTGTAAATGAGGTTAAGGAAATCAAGCAGAAGGTAAATGAGTCTGCATGGGATTTTGATCAAAGGTTGAAATATATGCTACAACAAGCTAATCTGCAGATCTTAGATGAGCATCATAAATATTGGTATATTGCTTCACTATTACCTCACTGGATATTACCTTTGTCACAAAAAAAGATTAGAACACAAGTGGAGGCACTGGAGATTTCCATGAAATTGGAGGCCTCACCTATTCAGGATATGATTCTGGGAGTGCAACGGATTTAGTCGCAGCTGGATAGCTTGCATATGGAGTTGCAAAGTCTCAAAAAGGGAAAATAAGTCTAGAAGGAGACCTGCATGGAAGTATGGTGTTTAAAATGCAAAGGTCATGGTCATGAAAAGGATCATTTCCTGGTGTATCATAATTATCTAGTTGGGGGAGGTCCTGTCCCCTTGAAGCCAGAAAGTACCACTGGGACGAGCATTGGTGTAGTGCCATGGTGTGCTATTTGTCAGATCAAAGGAAAACATACGACAAGAAATTGTCATTTTCTTCAGAAGTTTGTACAGACTCCCCAACTATTGTTTTTCAATTTTTGTAATCCTGTAGGGCATGACGAGCACAACTGTCGAAGTTATAAATTAATGATGGATAGAACTCCAACATATAGAGTACAGATGGAAGCACTTCCTCAATATGATCAAGGCGTAGCTACAACATGTGAAGGATTCCAAGGACGAGGAAGAGGATGAGGGGGAGGAGCTGGAAGAGGTCGTGGAAAGATCATTTGCTGCAATTTTGGAGAACCAAGCCACTTTGCACGAGATTATCAAAACCTGACACACCCCTCTTATCAATAGTGCCAACAGTTTGATCATGTCATAGAAGATTTTCCCGTGCTCATTACAAAGATGCAAGAAAAGAAGACCCAAACCCAACAACCTAATCAGAACATCCAGATGATGAGATCAGAATCACGCAAAGATGGACCCAGTGTTAACATTGTTACATGAAGCAGTGTAGCTACTAGACATGATAAAGGGAAACAACCAGAGGAAAATGTATGGGTACACAACGATGGTGACAAGGAGGCTAGGTTTGATTTGAATAAAGTGAAGGAAACTTTTATGGATGTGAAGAGGATCTCTGCAGATGCAGTAGCTTCTACATCAAAGGCTCAAAGTTCTTGAACGAAGAAGCCTGAATAATTCAGTACCGTGCAGGAAGCATATCCATCATTGTTAAGATATTTCTTATAGACCTACATGAAGCTCTTAAGGGACCAAAAAGTAGTAGAGGGGTTGAAAGAGTTGATAGATAATTGTGCTGGCAAGGGTAAGACATTTCCTAAACAGCACGCAGTGCATAAGGTGGACAAGGGTAAGAAAAGGACTGGTTGGGAGATGAGATTGACTACAAAGATTAGGGAATTTTAAATGGACCAGGTGATCCTTGATTTGGAATCTAATGCAAATTTTTTGCCGAAACAAACCTGGGAAGAATGGGAAAACCCACACTACAATGGTCCCAGATCCAACTATGAATGGCGAACCAACAAAATATTATTCTTATGGGGCACCTACATGGAGTAACTGTGGATATTGAAGAGGTGCGTGCCATAGCTGATTTTGAAGTAATCAAAATAGTGGATGACACTAATCCATACCTAGCATTTCTTGGAATTGATTGGGAATTTGATATGAATGTGGTCATCAATATAAAGAAGTGTAACATGACATTTGAGAAGAAGGAACTAAGGGTTGTTGTTCCATTGCATCCAGCTAAGGGTGCGTGATATACTAAACCAATAGAATATTATTATGAGGAGTATGATATTGAGAAAATCTATAAGCTTGTTGCATGGGATGAGGATTGGATCAAACCTACAATGGATGGGCGAATTACCTAGGAGAAGGACAATTCTTGCAACTTGGATTCAGATGAGGAGCTCAAACACTCACAGAAAAGATTGCATGAGGTATCGATGTTGCAATGCAACATGCTTACTAATTCACTCTGATGTATATCCACTAAGGTATGTAACTTAGCATATTATGATGGTTTAGAAGAAGTAAATTTATTCTGGATAAATTTGAAAGGGATGTGTTGGAGGAACCTCAGTTCTAGTAATTAGACATCGTGCTGAGAGCTACACCTGCCACATGGTGTGGTACACATAAGAACAACTTTGCGGATTGGAAGGAATATCGAAGGATGATGAAGCTACGGTTTGGGTATGCCAATACCCTCATTGCAGAGAAATACACAGGAAAGGATGATTGGCACAAGCATATGTCTCGATGGATGAAAGAATGGGGAGAAGAACCACAGCCAGAATGGGTTCACATATTTTTCCACACTTTGGATACTATTCCGATGAACTGGTATCTAGAAACATATTTGTGACATAGAACCACAGAGTGGGATGTTATAAAGGAAAGTTTTCTGTTAAATTTTTGTTATGAGGATAGATTTGAGTGTATTGATGAAGCGCTATAGGAGAAGAAGTTGGCAGACCAAATGAAGAATGACTTTAGGCCGGTGAAGAATTCACGTGACTATGCGTTTAACTCCATATTAGACGGCGCTGTGCAGTTTTCTGAACAAATATTGGCCTGAAAGATCATGAGGAAGTGTCATGTTGATGAAGTTCCAATGCTAATAGTATATCTGGCTGCATAGTGCACCAAATGAGTCTAGTATAATTGGGCTCAGTATCTATGTAATGAGTTCCTGGAGGATTTCTAGGAGGCCCAGGACAATGGCAAAGCATTCCACTATGTGTGGTTACTATTGTTGATTGCGCTGGTGGCATGGAGGACGTCGAAGGAGAGCCAGTTCCTGTAGCATGACCCAGATGCATGGGAGGCCGCAAAATTCACCTCACTCTGGGAAACAAAGGACCATGAGTGCATCATGGAGACAAAGATATTTTAGGTCCTGTTTGAATGAGTTGAGGATGGTGATTAACCAATTCCCATGGTTATCACTGATATTGCATGCACAGTATGCTAACATTGTTGATTTCAAGGCAGATTTTCATAATCTGTATATCTACACGAATAAAGATACCACAGGCACATGGAATAAGTTGCCCTACTTGGTCGTTGAAGATGATATTATGGGGGTCATGAGTAAATAACTGAACGAATAGCTCACCCCATCTTATGCAAGCACAGGAACTAGTAAGGTTCTCGAAGGTGAATTAGAGAAAACCACAGCTATGACAAAAGCAGTGGAAGATAGGAAGAAGGAAGCACAAAAGGCTTCTATGAGAGAAAAGGCCACGGAAAAAGAAAAGGCCATGCAATAGAAAGAGGCTTATACAAAGGAGAGGGAAGCACTAAAAGAAAAAGCCTTTGCTAAAGAGACAAAAGCTCCGAAGGAGAATGTTTCCACCATGTCACAGGCCACTACTGACCTCAACAAATATGAAATAGAGTGCACCAATGTAGAGGTAGAGATAGAGGAGTAAGAGGAAGGGGGTGTAGACTTGGATTTCCCCTTCATTTTTAGAGTGCGGCAGAATAAGAGTTCCAAGGGACCACACAAGAAGCAGAAGTCTAACAAGTCTGTACGCACAACACCAATGGTCCTCATGAAGGGGAACCTGGACGAGATCAGTGATGTGGTCCGCAAAGACATGGAAACAATTTGGGGCCACATTTAGGACCAGTATCGTCAGTCACTTGAAAAGGTACAACAGGGTCTAATGGAATTGCAGGTTCAGACATGGGTCATTCAAGAGAGTGTAGGTCAAGCGAGTGTGGCAACATAGATCACCATAGATATCCATGCAGTTCAGTTACCTGAGGGATCACTGCACATTGAGACTTCAGAATATAGGGCGCACCTATTGCATCTGAATAATTTGAGTCTAAACCTTGTGACGTTCCCTATTCAGACATTGCATGATTTGCATCAAGGGGTATTAGATGAGCTCAAAGTTCGGGAACAACAAGCATTACTAGTTATCAGTGAAGTAAAGACCAACAACTAGCAGATGCTCAAGGAAAAGGCACAAACTCTCAAAGAAAGAGAAGAGGTCGTTGCACGTACTTGGGAGCTAGAAGCAACAGTAACGTAGACCTTCAATGAGCTTCCCGAGCTCCAGATCCTAGTAGAAGCGACCTCCACAGAGAAGATCTAGAAGTTAGCTGCCATGGTAAAAGAATCGAAGCAGGAAATTGGCAAGGTCCAATTTGAGTTGCAGCTACAGATATCATAACTTCAACTTAAGATGTAGCCAATTAATCCTCCTGAAGTGTGAGAGCAGCACAAGGCTACTATTACAGAAGACATGACTACACTAGAAGTTGTAGTTAAGGATTGCAACCAATTGTTTCAACAGACCATGGAAATGTGTACCTCACTGCATGAGGATCCACACTTGCAGAAAATGAAGTAGATACCCGAGAAAAGCATACACAGTTTGACGAGATCAGAGCTACAATGAGGACCTTAGCACCAGTGCAAAGGTTCACCAGATTACAGGAGGGAAAGTTCATCCAAACCAAGATTAGTGAGCTGCATCAGAAGGCATCCATCATATCCTCAAGGACGTAGCCCTAGGCTGATGAGGCAAGCCAGTTGAAATAGATGGTGCAGAGAAAGTTGAAGGCTATGTAGCAGAGACAAAGAACCATGGGCTTTGTAGTTTAATGTCCAACTACCGAGAAATTGGTTGAAGAAGTTTATCGGGCCACTGCGCAAGGAGAAGTAAATATTCAAGCATTGAAGACAAAATTCAAAGGTCTGCAAGCGAAGATCGAAGAAAAACCAGCAAAGTGGCTCGGGACGAGTCACAACTTTGTGTTGGGGGCCTGTTGAAACAGGATCCCCTGGGGTTAAATTTTGTAACAGTTTTGTTAATATTGTAAAGTTTCCACATTTTGAGGAGTGGGGCACGCAGGTCAATAGGAATCAAAGTGGTGTTAGGAAGGTCAAAGCCTCTTGGCTTGTTAAGAGTTAAGTTGTTTTGTGATCCTCCAAAGGTTTGTAGATCATGGTACTGTAATAGAGAATGATATAAAAAGGATTCATAGAGATTCATTAGAGATATCAATCTAACAATGAGTGAATGATCTAAGTAAGAGGTAGAAGTTTGTTTTTGTACTTAGGTGAAGGGGAAGGCTCCTATAGCTATGTGCGTAGAGACCTTGGTAAGTCCACAGCTAAGTGCGTGGGGCCTTGCAGCTGTGTGAATAGGGTTGGAAGAGTCTGTAATTGAAGATCTAAGATTAATAAAGGCCGTTTTGGAGAAATATCTGTGTATCTGTGTGTTATTTTTTACTTCTGAATTTACTATATATTCGCTCTATTTACTACAATTTATCATGAAAATTACTTAATAGATGCATGAAAGGGGTAGATTTGTGTAATTGCATGATGTTATGAATGTTAGAACAACCGATGAAGGGTTTGAATCTGTTATCTGTTAGTTATTGAAATTTCTGGGTTTTAAGGGTTAGGGTTTGTGAAGAGTGGGATAAATACCTAAGAGTAAGAGAAACACATCACATAGTCCTTTGGATGTAGAAACCTAGTTCTAACATCCCCCAATACTTCCTCGGGTGAGACTGTAGCCTGTGCTACGTGGGTTATTCCTGAAAGGGCCGGTACTGTAGGGTTTTGTTGGTCAGTGCAGTTAACTCTAAACTTGGGTTCAAACCCTGTTAAGCCAACAACAATACCATGGGTAAATTCCATGGGTGGATAAATACCTTGGGTGGATGAATACCATTGGTGGATTCCACTTACAATGCCATGGGTATATTCCATGAGTGGATAAATACCATGGGTCAATGAATACCACTAGTCGATGAATACCATGGGTGGATGCCAATTTCCATCCAAATCATTCATTAGATAAGCTAACTCTCCCTGAGTGTTTTGTGACATGTGCTTAACCACCTCTCATGGATCCATTTAATCTAGTGATGGGTTCGTTTACTAACACCTGCGAGTTTTGGTGTAACGAAAATCGTGATTCTAACAAGTGGTATCTGTTAAAATTGAAAACCAGGGCAAAACTTCATGTGGGTCATCTTATTCATGGCTGATAATATTTTTATTAGATTCCTCTCGTCGAGAGGTGTAGGATTGATATAAACATCATCCGATAAGTATTCATGGAGATATGAATTTATTTTGATTATGGAATTATTATCAAGCCGACCTACAACTCATGTAGGCTCAGAAGCCCAACAGTCGCATCTATTCACCCACCAACGTTGTGTATAAATATAAGAGAAATTTTCCTCATTTGGGCTCACTCATCTCATCACATCTCTCTCTCTCTCTACTGTGTAGATATGAGTCTCTTCTCTACTGCGTTGAAATGGGTCTCTCTCTCTCTCACATGTGAAGCCGGAAGCTGTTGAATTTGAAGCTGCAACTGCAAAAGTAAAGATTGACTTGCGTGGCGTAGAAGATCTCCTCTTTGGAACTACGATGTAGCTTCATCTGAACCTCCTCTGAAAGCCACAACTTTTGGTGGTGGAATGAAGTCAATCCGACGAACGGTTTGCAAGATATCGACCGCCCTAGTTTGAAGCCGGAAACTGCTGAAACTGAAGCTGCAACTGCAGAAGCAAAGATTGACTTGCGTGGCCTAGAAGATCTCCTCATCTGAACTGCGCTGTAGGTTCATCTGAACCTCCTCTGGAAGCCAAAACTTTTGGTGGTGGAATGAAGTCAATCCGACTGTCGGTTTGTGAGATATGGTCTACCCTAGTTTGATAATGAAGCGCTAATGCTGATGCTACTAATCTAGGGTTTGCTACTGCTGATATGAATCAGATTTATTGTACTATTTCTCTCTGCTGAATTATTGAAGATAAAAGAATATTTGATCAAAGGGTTTCCCCACACATTGTGGGGTTTGTCCCTGGCTAGCCGCCACATCTTGTGTCTCTTGTCTTGGCTTGTTTCCTGTCGATCGTTTAATGTTCTATCTGCACTTTACTTTATGTACATGTGATTGCTAATCGGTGGAATATAATAAGAAAAAGAAGTAAACTGTTATAAGCATAGAACATACCATAACTTAACATGGTATCAGAGCTGAGGTGAAGACAAAGCCCGAGCAAGAGCAAGAGCAATCATCGAAGAGAATATTGGCAAGGCTATCCTAAAAGAACTATGGGGTCTTCAACATTCTTTCCTGCTGAAGACAAGCTTTGTGAGAAAGCTGACTATCACGGATGGAAGATGTCTATCGATCTAACCCTTGAGAATAAAAGAGTGTTGGATCATGTGAGAGGCAATATTGTTGATCCTCCATCAAATGCATCCGCTGCTGCCTGGAACAAATGAAAAAGATGGAGAAGTCAAAACAATAGAAGATCATCCAGGACTCTATCGACAAGCACTTGGTGGCCTACATCTCTGAACTGGACACCTCCAAGGAAATCTACGATAGATTGGTGAGTTTATTTGAAGTTAATGATGCAAATCAAGTTTTGTTTCTTAGAAATAAGTTGAGGGAAATCAATAAGGGTAAAGATGAAATTATGCAAGCATACTTCTTAAGAATCACCGAGATCAAGAACGATCTCCTATCTGTTGGGGAAACTATTACTCACAGAGAAGAAAGGACTCACACTGGGACGATGATCAAAATCCCTCTGATGGCAAATCAAAGGAATGACAAATTCAACAGCAAAGGTAAGAGGAGAGCTAGGAATCAAGGAAGAGGACAACCATTCAAGAAGGCTAGAAATTCCAGGATATATTAAATGCACCTGACCTCAAAAAGAACCTAGTGTCCATCTCGACAACGGAAGACAAAGGCTTCAAGGTAACCTTCAGCGATGGCAAGGTATGTATATGGAAAAATAATGTTAAAGATGCCTTTACTCTTGGGTTTAGTGTTGATTCATTATATCAGGTCGATGGAAGTCTGCTAGGTGTCATGTATTATGACACATCTCTTCAGTCTGAACTTTGGCATTAGAGGTTTGCCCCCCTTCATTATAAAGCTATACTCGGTGTAAGACAAATGGTGACAGGGATGCTCGAATTTTGAGTAGAGAAAGAAGGTGTATGTCCAGGATGTGTTGAAGGAAAGCTCAAAAGGGGATCATTCCCCTCAAGCCAAAGCAAGACCTTCGATATATTACAATTGGTTTACTCAGGCATACTTGAGGTTGGCATTAAGAGGGATACTACTACACCACATACTCCTGAGCAGAATGGTGTGGTGGGAAGGAAGAGCCACACGATGATGGAAGCTGTCCGGGCCATGCTACATGATCAAAGACTTCCAAAGTTTCTATGGGCTGAAGCTACAATCACCGCCGTATATGTACAAAATCAATGCCCTCATCAAGCATTGGGTTCCTAAACTCCTGAAGAAATGTTCACCACCGGTCATAGGGAAGTCGTGATTAGTCATGATGTCACCTTTGACAAAGATATGGCTCAGCAAGTTGGACAATCTGCTGACTTTGAGTAGCTCTCAAGAAGTCGACACCAGGGAACCGAAAGAAAAGGATGATGAATCAATGCCTGATGTAGAAGAACCCATGGATCCGATTGATCCTCCTCCATATGAGCCTTCCTCTTCTAGGAAGAGGCCTTCATGGCTTAAGGGGTTACTTGATGATGCTGAAGGACATGTTGCACCCCGAGGAACCTTTCGTGAAAGTAAGAAACCTAATAGGTATCAAGGATACCTGACCATCATGAGCACGATCATACAAAATGAGCCTTCGTCATTCTTAGATGTCATCAAGCATTAACTATGGAAGGATGCTATGACCATAGAATATGAGTCTATTATGGAGAATGATGTCTGGGAAGTAGTTCCCAGACCCTGGAGAAGAAAATTGTTACTTCAAAATGGCTTTACAAGATAAAGCATGCAGCAAATGGAAGTATGGAAAAGTATAAGGTTCATTTTGTTGCTCATGGTTTATCCCAGAAGGGAGGTATAGACTATGATATTTGCACCTGTTGCCAGATATACGACCATCCGCTTGATCATAGCCCTTGTGGCTTCACAAGGATGGAACCTACATCAGATGGATGTTAAGACCGCGTTCTTGCATGGTTCTATCAAAGAAGAGGTCTATGTGGAGCAACCTGAACAATTTGAGATTTATGATTGAAAATCTCATGTATGCAGGTTGAAGAAGGCTCTCTATGGGCTGAAGCAAGCACCCCGAGCATGGTATGAGAGGATCGATAGCTACTTGATGAAGCTGGGATTCACTAGGAGTGAAGCTGATCCTAACCTTTACTTTAAGGTTGAAGATGACAAGCCTCTCATACTGGTGTTGTATGTGGATGACCTCTTTCTAACAGGTGCAAACCCTCTCATTCACAAACGTAAGAGGGATATGGCTTCTGAATTTGAAATGAAGGACCAAGGACTGGAAGTGTGGCAGAAGCCAAGGGAAATTTTCCTATCTCAAGGAAAATATGTGGTAAATATATTGGAAAGATTCGATATGATGGACTGCAAGCCTATGACTACCTCGAGGATCTTAACTTTTAGAAGTTATATGGTAGTGATGTCGGACCAGACTTGGGAAATGCTTTTGAGTTTCAAAAACTCATTCGCATTGATGTTCTTGGTGAACCTTCGTCCGAACATATGTTTTGCAGTTAGCATTGTGAGCTCATATTTGGTTGAGCCTTATTGGATTGATGCCAGGAATCTTCTGAGATGTCTTCAGGACACAATCTCTCACGGATTAAGATATACTGTCGGAGATGTGAGACTACTTGGATATACTGATGTTGATTGGGCAGGCAGTGTGGTGGACCGTAAGAGCACTTCCAGGTACTGTTTCACCTTGGGATCTGCTTCGATATCCTGGATGAGCAGGAAGCAGAAGTCGGTGGCTTTGAACACTGCCGAAGCAGGATATATTGTTGCTAGCATAACCTCGTGTGAGGCAGTCTGGTTGTGAAAGCTCTTCAGTGAGCTGTTTGGATTTACATTGGATACCACTATGATTCTTTGTAACAACTAGAGGTGGGATTTGATTATTGAGGAATTCTGTATTCGTCAATTGCTCCAGTAGATAGACATCATCTGGGATATGGTAAGTCGATGAGCAAGGAAGCTCCATCACATTAAGATGATGTACAGGTTGATACACCTTGTCAAAGCCCCGAGGAAAGATCTAATCTGTGATTTTCCCAAATGACTTGGAGTCAGTAAGAAACCTTTGTACAAGGGTCCTACATGTTGCATACATTGAGCTCTAGGAGCTCTGAGGGCTTGCGGTTCCTACTGGAGCAACATATGACCACAGGGTGACTCACCCTCCCCTGGTGGTGCACACTGGAACAAGATGATTCGCTCTCTTGTGGGACAAGATGATTCGCTCTCTTGTGGAACATGATGATTCACTCTCCTGTGTAGCAGGATGATTAGTTCTCCTGTGAGGCCTGGATTGATGTGTTCTCCACGGCGATTGTAGCAGGATTGATGTGTTCTCTTGTGAGGCCTGGATTGATGTGTTCTCCATGGCGATTGTAGTAGGATTGATGTGTTCTCCTGTGAGGTCTGGATTGATGTGTTCTCCATGGTAATTGTAGCAGTATTGATGTGTTCTCCTATGAGGACAGGATTGATTAGTTCTGCTTTCGAGGAATCCTACCCATGCAGTCTGGGACTCATGGGAAGTACCTCTCATCTGATCAATGAGCAGGGAAATGAAGTTAGGGACCATAGTAGTACCGATGGACGCATCGTTGTAACTACCGTACTCCCTACACTAGGATGACCTCCATTGATCTGGGATCAATGATACTAGTCTGGGACCAGTGGTAGGAGTTGTACCATACTATGACGCTAACTTCGGGTCGGTTGAGACTGGTCTGGGATCAGTGGTACATACTCTGAGACTGACTTTGAGTCACTGGAGGATGATATTGGTCTGGGACCATTGGAGTTGTAATCACTATGACGCTGACTTTGGGTTGGTTGAGACTGGTCTGGGACCAGTGGTACATACTCTGAGAATTACTTTGAGTCAGTATGATACATCCTCGATCATTTCTTCTTCTTCATAATTTGGACAAAAGCATAGCAGAACAGAACAATGCAAGAGCAGAGAAAAACAGAGCAAAACAGTATAGATCAGTGCAGGGCAGAACAAGACAAAGAAAAACAGGCAGAATAGAGCAGAGCAGGGCAAAGGTCAGGCTATACAAGGCAGTGCATTTGATGGATGAATAGTAACGACCGATAGACAGTTTGCAGATGAAGTTCTCCATGGTTGAGAGGGAGTGTTAAAATTGGAAACCAGGGAAAAACTTCATGTGGGTCATCTTATTCATGGCTGATAATATTTTTATTAGATTCCTCTCGTCGAGAGGTGTAGGATTGATATAAAGATCATCCGATTCCGATACGTATTCATGGAGATATGAATTTATTTTGATTATGGAATTATTATCAAGCCGACCTACAACTCATGTAGGCTCAGAAGCTCAACAGTCGCATCTATTCACCCACCAACGTTGTGTATAAATATAAGAGGATTTTTCCTCATTTGGACTCACTCATCTCATCACATCTCTCTCTCTCTCTACTGCGCAGATATGAGTCTCTTCTCTACTGCGTTGAAATGGGTCTCTCTCTCTCACACATGTGAAGCCGGAAGCTGTTGAATTTGAAGCTGCAACTGCAGAAGTAAAGATTGACTTGCGTGGCCTAGAAGATCTCCTCTTTGGAACTGCGCTGTAGGTTCGTCTGGACCTCCTCTGAAATCCGCAACTATTGGTGGTGGAATGAAGTCAATCCGACGAACGGTTTGCAAGATATCGACTGCCCTAGTTTGAAGCCAGAAACTGCTGAAACTAAAGCTGCAACTGCAGAAGCAAAGATTGACTTGCGTGGCCTAGAAGATCTCCTCATCTAAACTGCGCTGTAGGTTCATCTGAACCTCCTCTAGAAGCCGAAACTTTTGGTGGTGGAATGAAGTCAATCCGACTGTCGGTTTGTGAGATATGGTCTGCCCTAGTTTGATAATGAAGCCGCTAATGCTGATGCTACTGATCTAGGGTTTGCTACTGCTGATATGAATAAGATTTATTGTAATATTTCTCTCTGCTGAATTGTTGAAGATAAAAGAAGATTTGATCAAAGGGTTTCCCCACACATTGTGGGGTTTGTCCCTGGCTAGCCGCCACATCTTGTGTCTCTTGTCTTGGCTTGTTTTTTGTCGATCGTTTAATGTTCTATCTGCACTTTACTTTATGTACATGTGATTGCTAATCGGTGGAATATAATAAGAAAAAGAAGTAAACTGTTATAAGCATAGAACATACCATAACTTAACAGTATCATAGCCAAAGGTCTCGAGTTCGAATCACACCCGGTTCATGCTAGAGGGAGATTGTTGGACATTAGATAAATTAGCACTCCCTGTGTGTTTTGTAACATGTGCTTAACCACCTCTCGTGGATCCATTTAATTTGGCAATGGATCCGTTTACTAACACCTATGGGTTTTGGTATAAATCTCCATCAATATATCACAATCCCAAATCGAGGTCTTTGTACAACCTCCAATGGATCATTCATTCCTTGGCCATTAACACCAAGTCCTCCTCCTTTATATCCCATCTTGGTAAGGAGTCTCATGCTGGTTCCTGAAATGGGTACCTCAAGGCTTCCAATAAAAAACGTCATGTGAAAATGAAACTGAAGAACTGTCCACACTGTTTACCTCAGTTGTTGATTCTGAAGCTAGTGATGATGGCTTCACTAAGCCTTTGTTGCATTTCAAATTTTCTGAGGCTCCTTCAATGGCTCATACTTGAAGCTGCAATTTTTTCTTCTCCTCTTCGACTTCTTGTAGAAGTCTCTTCAATTCAAAATTCTCTGCTTGAAGGCCTTCATTGATCTCTTCATTCGAATGATGAGAAGAAGATGAAGAAGAATAATATTGACCCAAAGATGGAGATGAAGCATCATCCTCTACTCTATCTTTCTCCTATTCCTATTTTTCCATTTTATCCTCATAATCTACATACGTTATTGTTGGGACAGGATCCCTACGATCAATTTTGTAATAGTTTTTGTTATTATGTAAAGTATCCTCATTTTGAGAAGCATAGTGCGAAGGTCATAGAAGTCAAAAGGGGCTTTAGGAAGGTCAAAACCCCTTATTTTGTTAGAATTTAAGATGTTTTGTGACCCGCCCATGGTTTGTGAACCATGGTATTGTAATGAAAGAATCTATATAAAGGAGTTATAGCGAGTCATAGGAGGTCTATCAATAATAAAAGATCTATGTATGGGCAAGTTATCTAAGGCATAAAAGTTTGTTTTCTGTACTAGGCAAAGGGGAAGGCTCCTGTAGCTGTGTGCGCGAAGACCTTGGTAAGTCCGCAACTGAGTGCGTGGGCCCCTACAGTTGGGTGCACGGGGAACGAGTCTGTAACAGAAGGATAATCATAATAAATACTATTTTGGAAGAATATATGTGTATCTATGACTTTATGTTACTTCTAGATTTTTTGTGTATTCACTCTGATTTCTACATTTGTCTTAAGAAGCACTTAATTGATGTGCAAAAGTAGTAGATCTGTTATTTTACTTGATGATATGAATGTTTAAAGCAATTGGTGCAGAGTTAAAAGTTGTTATCTGTAAGTTATTATAATTTTTTCATTTCAATGGTTAGGGTCCATGAAGGTTGAGATAAATCCATAGAAGTAATAGAACCCCATCACACAGACCTCTAGATGTAAAAACCTGGTTCTGTCATCCCCCAATACTGCCTCGGGTGACACTGCAGCCTGCGCTATGTGGGTTGTTTCTGAAAGGGCCAACAGTGTATGGTTTTATTGGTTAGCGTAGCTAACTTTGAACCTGGGTCCAAATCCCCACAAGCCAACAAATGGTTTTATTTTTAGGATTGTGATTTGTATGAAGAATGTGTGATGTCGAATAAATGGTTCCCAAATAAGAAGGAAATCAGGAAGTGGATAGATCAAAATCTGCATGAATTTCCAGCCCAGGAAAATAGGAATCTGCACCTATCAAAGGAAGAATGGTTGAATAGATACCTATATATAGACGAGTACAAAGTTTTATTCTGATCTTTTCCATGCAAATTACAGAAATGGTTGTCTAAATTGGTAGACAATCAAGGTACATGGAAGTTGTGCAACCCCATTGTGTGGAATCCAGAATTGGTCGGGCACTTAGAAGCTTCAGAAAACAAGATCACGCGGGTTCTCAATGATTGGATCGATAGCATTTTGGGTGGATTCATCACTGAGTTCGCAATCGATACATCTGTTAGTTATAGAGAAGTTGAACAATGGTTTTTCTAAGGACCAAGAGGTAAATATCTGAAGTCCCTGAAAAATTGGATTAAAATGTTATTCTGTGAGTAAAGGGTTATGACATTAAATTAATGTTTATAAGAGATTTTACGGGGGCTACATGAAGTGGAAAAACATTTAGAAGGGATCTATATTCAGGTGCTGAGTACAATCCTCTATTGGGAGAATCTAATAGTGACGAAGAAAGTAGCTGTTACACAACATTTTTTCATTGTCCTTATACTCCCCTTTCCTTGATCCTGGAGGACCTCTACAGTGAACCCTACATGCTTTCCCTTCATAAAAAAACTCCCAATGTGTCCCTCTTCATGAGCAAAACAATTCCCTTTTGCAACATTTCCCCAAAATCTTCTGTTTTTCCCAATTTACAAGACCGACGCTAATGACCCTTGTCTTCCTCGCACCGATATGCAGGGATTAACACTATCCCTAGCGCCAACCGGAGTGACTGAGATTTGTTCCAGTAGCACCGATCCTCTTATGGAAAGTTTTTTAAATAAGGAGTTGAAGCTTCCAGCTCTAGAAGCTTCGTAACAGAAGTTTGGTAAATGGTTTGGTCAGATGGGGTTGAGGATGTCAGTTTGGGCTCCTTTCCCCTATAAGGATGGAACTACTTCAAGAGATAAGACCTTCTCCCATGAGAAGAGGATCCATCTCCCATCCATTCATGCTATATAAACCTCCATTTTTCCCAAGCACAAGCTAGTGTTAATGTTGGTGTGCTAATGCTAATTAAGTTTGGAGTAAACAACAAGCTATTCATATTTGTAGCTCTCTAGTTGTGTGAGGGAGAAGTGTGAATTTTTTTTAGTGTGAAGCCTAAAGGGAAGAGCCTTAAAACTATCATTGTTGAGGCCATCATGGAATTCTAACAGAAGTTTGCGGGAACCTAATTTTTTCATAGGAGAATAACAACATCAAGACAATTGTTGTAATCTCTTCTTGATTCAATATATATGAAACTATCAATTGATTTCCTACGTAATGTGTCATATTACATGTTTATGGCTCAATGTTTCTAGACTTGTTAAGTAGGTTGAATTACAATTTTTCTATTATCATGGTTGTTGTTTGTTGTTGTTTACTTATTTCAGGTGTTTGAAGAAGGAAATGAGAGATAGCTAGAGCAAGCAAGCAAGGACATCATCAAACGGGATAAGCATACGAAGAGGCAGGCCCTCTTAATTGGTTATAACCTAAGGAAATATTCCATAGAATGTACCGGTTGTGGCTAGACCCATTATTGGGCTAAAGGAATTGTTTATGTCCACACTCATAATTTTACTTCACCACAAATTGGCGACTCGACTGGGGATCCAATCCTTCAGTTTGTTTGCTTGGAATTTCATGGTTTTGTGTGAAATTTTCTAGTTCCTTTGTTTCCCTTTGGTTCTGTTTGTTTTCCTTTGCTTATTGGTCTGAGTTTGAAATTCATAGTAGCAATTTTGGTCCCAGATTTAATTTTAATTTTAATTTTTTCTTGGATTCCTCACTCAACGTGCTTAATTAACTGATAGTCGCGCCGATCAGCGCGATATGCTGAGAAATAGTTGCACCAACCTACTTCTAGTGCTTGTTGTCAGTTACGCAGTTGCACTGATGCTTGTGAGTGAAGATTAGGGTTTTCTCCCAAATCTTAGCCAGTGTGTTTTGCTCTCATGATTTCAACCCTGTAAGCCTTTTAAACGTCTTCTCCCTGACTAGAAAGCTGCTTTTATTTTGGTTTGTTTGCTTGCTGATTTGTCATCTTTCCACTTGATTTCTTGGGTCATTAGATGGTTAGTGGCACTAGGGCATCTAGAATTTCATCCATTTAGCTGATTTTGAACTCAGTGAGTCGAGTTTTTGGTGCACTTACTCCTTGCATTTTGTTTGAGGTCCTGCTACGACTTTGACCTCCATTACACAAGTTCAAAAAGTTTTCTTTTGCTTGTATAAATGTTTCTTTTTTGGCATGGATCACATTTCTTGTCTTGTTTTTGGTAAAGTCAGTGTTTCATTCATTTGAAAGAAATTCTCTTTTCATGTTTTCATTTGCTTGAAGAGCTAATTGTCTTGAAAACTTTTTCATTGAAGTGTTTTATGAGAAAATTCATTTCGTCGTTTCATGAAAAGTATAAAATTCTAGTTTGTTGCATCAATATGATATAGTAGTTATCATCATTGAAGACTAGGATCGCATTGGCATTTGAAAAGAAAAAGAACTTTCTTTGCTTTTGAAAGGACTGTTAAAAATGTACTTGTTAGGAAATTAGGAATTGGAATGTATTTTTCATTAGTTTATTTTCTCAAAAAGTGAAGTAGTGAAAGATCATTTTTCTTTCATTTGCTTGGTTGTTTGCATTTGATTGTGTGTTTTCTACCCTCTCTAGTGTAGACAATTCATCGAATTGAAAGGGTCTTGTCTCATTTAGTTGCATTTAAGGTTTTTTGAGTCACATCTCTATGGCCTGGAAACCAAGACATAACACAAGATAAACTTGAAAATGAACTCAATTAACCTAAGGCGCATTTGAAATCTAACGATAACATCTAGAAGGTCTAGGCTAGAGACGTGTTCCGACGTCTTTAAACCTAGCAGCTATCATTCACTTTGGCACTAGACAACACTAGTACAGATTTGTGCTCCTCGTACTGTCGAGTATATAATGGGAGACCCCTCTAGGCTGCAATCCTTTATCCATAGGAAGTCAAGTTTACTGCCTTGCAAACATGATACACTGAACACAACATTCAGGGAGATTACCTGCCCCTACTTCTCGGTTTGCCAGGAAGTATTCTACAGTACACAGTTGCTTGGTAATCCTTTTTACCTAGACTATCCAGAGCAGTCATTTGATATTTATGACTCATTAAACTTAAAATATCATTCGAGCACTTGTCCTTTCAAGCTCGTTTCCAATCGAAAGCGATAGAGTCATCTTTGTTTCTTTCTTGACTCTTAAAAGATGAAAGAGCACCAGTCCATTTATGCATCTTAATAAATTGATTGTCCACGATCTTATAACATCCTGTTAGTCTTTTCTAGACCAAATCGTGAGTTTCCCTTAAAGAACATTCTAAATCCTTGAATTTTTGTCTCTATCTTTTCCTATAAACTAAGACAATGTCATCGTGGCTGAACCATCTGGTTCACCTATTTCCTCTTCCTCTCCTCCATCTGAAAGATTGCCTGAGGAGTCATTTCCTGAATTACTAGAGTCACTCGAGAACCAAGGTGTTGAACTCAGAATTGTTCTAAGCATTCAACCTTTGTATTCTCGTCCTCCACCTACTTCAAATACTGGGTCACTTGCTGATTTTGGCCCAGAATCTCCAGACAATCCCATTCAAACTCCTGAGAGTTCATCGACCACTGACGGTCAGCTTGGACTGGTCATCTATCCTCTGAATCCTTTGTTCGACCCTATTGTGATATCACTGCAGCACCCATACATTCCATACGATTAGCCAGGTGTTCCTTTGGAATTATCCCATTGTACATCTTTGGTCGTCTGTCGTCGTTTGTTCCTAGCTATGGAATCCGAAGGCAATGCTCTAGTCACCTCTCCTGATGAGTCAAAAGTTTCTACTCCACACACTATCAAGGAGGAAGAACATCTTTTTCCTCCTAAAGGTTTCCCCTATATAGGGAGCATTCTCATCAGTGTGCATCCAGAATTGCTGCCTAATTATGTATCCTTGGCATAATTGGTTTCAGGTACACCTAGTGCCTCATCACTTTACCATAACCCTTTTTGGGCATCTGGCACCATGCCTACTATAGGTTCATTCATTGTGAACTCAACCTCCCAACAGGCTGCTACCTCAGTCCCAATGCAACCCACCATTTCGAACCCTCTTGTATCGTCTATCCCAGTTACCCGTCTAGTTCAACCAACGATCTCTGTCAGTTCCTCAATCCCTCCGGTCAGTGGCCAAGCTGTGCCACCACCTGGGGGGTAGAATATAAATGTTTCTATGGTGTCAAGTGCCATTAATGTGAGTAGCTCAAAGGCCACATGCTTGGTATGAACCAGCCCTCTTCTGGTGTTATTCAAAACCCTGCTAGTCTTGCTAGATCGAGCAATGTCCAGTATCAACAAGTTCAAAATCCCATTGGTACATATGGGTCAAGCAACTTCCAGTATCAATAGCCTTATGAGGCTCAGGTTCAACACCAAACTCCTTACATTCCATATGGTTCTCAAGGAATGGTTAATCTGCCTTACGCCCTTCAGTCTGGGCAGTACGTTGAGCCTGGCTCATCCACTTTCCAGGGTAGTTATGCCCAAATTCAATTCGGGAATTTTCTGGGCACTGTTCAAGTACCCTTGTAACAACAAGGACAACCTCTACAACAACAAGGGAAAACTTTGTTGTCGTAAGGGCCATCCATGCAACAACAAGGGCAAATGATCTCCTAGCAAGGTCAACTGCAACAACCGCAGGGGCAACCCTCACAACAGTTGCAACAAACCATACAACAGCAGATGCAATATGCTCCACAAGCCCCCTAGCCTATGTCTTCACAGGGCCAACCTCTGTAGCCCTAGGGACAACTTTTGCAGCCGCAAGGCCAACCCTTGCAGCAATAAAACTAACCCGGGCAACAGCAACCCTTATATACATATCAACAGGGTCAACCCTTGCAAGGACATGGCCAGGGTCAAGTCCCGTAGCAGTGGGCCCAAAATCCTGATGTCCTAGGTCGATAGGTCCATAATCCTTTTGGCCAAGGGTATCAGGTAAAACATCCCTACGTCCAAGGGAAACAAGTGTACAATCCTTATGCCCAAGGGCAGTAGATCCAAAATCCTCTTGTTTCGGGGCAACAAGTTCA
Source organism: Pinus tabuliformis (assembly GCA_031772625.1). Classification (NCBI taxonomy): domain Eukaryota; kingdom Viridiplantae; phylum Streptophyta; class Pinopsida; order Pinales; family Pinaceae; genus Pinus; species Pinus tabuliformis. The sequence goes on along the minus strand of CM062819.1, from coordinate 61,033,374 downwards.
CAACCCATATGTTCAGGGACAACAAGTACGGCAACAGGTTCACAACCCGTATGTTCAGGGACGACAAGTACAATACCCATATGTCCAAGGTCAATAGGATCAACAACCTCTTAACCTATATGTTGCTTATCAACAACCTGAGGCTTGATAGTTCCAAGGCATTCAAGGTCAAAATCCTCCCTATGGCCAAGGTAACCACACTGGGGGCATAATCAAATGCCATATGGCCAAAATCCCCCACTATGGGGCCAAAATATTTACCACTAGGGATGAGCTCCTTTGGTTGGACCCGCTTACCGATCTGCAATGCCTTTTAATACTCAATTTCCATTCTTGGCCACACTAGAGTTGCTAGATGTGTCTCTCCTTACAAATGATCCAATTCTTCATTTTCCATACTAGCCTCCGGTTCTATCCAAGATCCTGAGCATTTGTCCTAAGTTCGATGGGAAAGAAAAAGAAGACCTCTCTTGATACGTATTCTCAATCCCCATGGCTTGGCACTTTGGAATATCTTGATCCCTTAGCCGAGAATTTTCTTGTTGATGAAAGTATCATGGAAGTAATGTCTCTTGAGGAACCACCTCGGAATGATACTCATCATTTTTCCTTGTTCTTTCCTCGCCCGATGGTCACATCTACCAATCTCGAAGAGTTTTATTCTCCGTTTCCTTCCCTCCCGCTTTCGCCACCGATCATGAATCATGAAGTTTTTTCATGAAATATTAGGTTTTGTAAATATTTTTACCTATTTTTCCTCAAGCATTGGATAATGCACTTTACCTTTTTTCACATCGATAGGTGATGGATGTTCAACGATGATGTCGAGTCACGTTTCAGCTCTTTACTCGACTCATAAAAATTATATGAAAAGATTGCCAAGTATTTTTCCCTTTTGACTCGTAAAAGGGAATAAAATGGGGGGTCTGCTTTCAAGCTCTTTTCTGACCCTTTAAAAATGAAAATATAGCCAAGGCCTTGTCATTTCAAACTCATTAACGAACGCAAAATGTCATTCACCCAGTATAAGTTTACCCCTTTTTCAAAATGGGATACTATTTAGAAAAAAGGTACTACATGACTAAAATGGTCAAGCGGTTCTCTCAAGCATTGTTTTCTAAGTGGAGTTTTATTTTTGTGTATTTTTCAAACTCTCTAAACATGAAAAAGATATTGAGTTACACCTTTGTTGGACTCGTTAAAATATTAAATGACATCGGATTCATCACCATGGTGAACATGAGCTTCTCCTTTCTAGGGCTCGTTAAACTTACTAAGTCAGATTCGTCCGAAGAATGAACTTACAGCAAGCATATGATATCCCCTTCAAGCCTGCGATTAAAAAATAATTGGGGTACCTGCCAGAAATGGTGGGGGAAAATTTGGAAATCTAATTAGTTGTGTCAACAGCTCACTCTTGAACATGACACTTTCTGCTTCGTGTTGGGATGGGATATCCTCCTTTTTATCATTGACCTTCCTGGGTTGGGCTGTTCATTTTTTCCTTCCATTTTATCCTTGCCACATCATCATGAGCACCGATCCTATGGATCCAAAAGCTACCAAACTTCTAGTCGTGTCGCCGATATGTTCAAGAGTTGTCCTTCTGCAGTTACACTTACCCTTGATTCTATGTATCATCCAAAATCATTTTGCATCCCTTTGTCTTGTGTTGATTATGTGGGATACATTATGGCCCTCCTTCGACACAGTCACTTCCTGTCGACTTCAACTCATTATCCGGGAAGTTGACCAAGAGACTCCATTTTAGTATCTTAGAGCTTGCATGCCCTAATGGCAATTTCTTCGCACTTGATGACAAGTTCACATCATTGGCTTTCGATCGAGTGATTTCACGGGTGTCGACTTCAATTCCTCTATTCACATTCCCTTGATTATGTTGATAGTACCTTGAGGACCATTATCATTATTGGTGGTTTCTCTCGTGCTTGTTAACAATTTACATCATTGACTGGTAATCAAGTGACTTTCTAGGATGTTTGACGTCAACACATCTATTCACATGTTAGAATTTGTACTTTGTTCAGGTCCTATTGGAGCGCAAGACCCTAGGCTCAGATCAGAAAAGTCCAGGTTGCGAAGTGATGTGACATAGTTATGTTGATATACATGTCTCTTTTTGATGGATGGTTGTGACCATACCTTGGTTTCGATATGATCCTCTTTATAGGATGCTTGTTCCCATGCCTGGATCCATTTACATGATCATTCTATGGATGGTTGCGCCCATACCATGATTCATGTATCATTTGAAAGATTTTTCAGTTATGTATATGTATCTATACTTGCTTGTAGGTGCTCTGACGACAGACTCTGGTTCCCCGCATTGATTCATAAAGCATTTCATCCCTCACTCTAGTTTGGCCTTCACGCTTTAGGGGGCATTTGTTATGCAACATTTTGTAACTGTGCTTGTACTCCCCATTCCTTGATCCTGGAGGATCTCTACAGTGAACCCTACATGCTTTCCCTTCATCAAGAAACACCCATTGTGTCCCTCTTCATGAGTAGAACAATTCGCTTTTGCACCATTTCCCAAAAATCTTATGTTTTTCCTAGTTTACAAGAATGACACTAATGACCCTTATCTTCCTCGTCCTGATATGCAAGGATTAACATTGTCCCTAGCACCAACTAAAGTGACTGAGATTTGTTCCAGTCATGTTGATCCTCTTATGGAAAGTTTCTTAAATGAGGAGCCAAAGCTTCTAGCTCTAGAAGCTTCGTAACGAAAGTCTGGTAAATAGTTTGGCCAGATGGGATCAAGGATGTCAGTTTGGGCTCCTTTCCCGTATAAGGATGGAACTATCTCAAGAGATAAGACCTTCTCCCATGAGAAGAGGATCCATCTCCCATCCATTCATGTTATATAAACCTCCATTTTTCCCAAGCACAAGCTAGTGTTAATGTTGGCGTGTTAGTGCTAATTAAGTTTGGAGTAAACAACAAGCTATTCATAGTTGTAGCTCACTATCTGTGTGAGGGAGAAGTGTGAATTTAGTTTAGTGTGAAGCCTAAAGGGAGGAGCATTAAAACTATAATTGTTGAGGCCATCATGGAATGATAACAGAAGTGTGTGGGAACCTGGTGTTTTTGGAGGAGAACAACAACCTCAAGACAATGGTTGTAATCTTCTTGATTCAATATATATGCAACGATCATTTGATTTCCTACATAATGTGTCATCTTACATGTTTATGGCTTAATGTTTCTTGACTTGTTAAGTAGGTTGAATTACAATTTGTCTATTATCACGATTTTTGTTTGATGTTGTTTACTTGTTTCAGGTGTTTGAAGAAGGAAATGAGAGATAGTTGGAGTGAGCAAGAAAGGACATCATCAAATAGGATAAGTGTACTAAGAGGTAGCCCTCATATTTGGTTCTAAACTAAGGAAATCTTCCATAGAATGTATCGGTTGTGGCTAGACCCATTATCGGGCTAGAGGAATTGTTCGTGTCTGCACTCATAATTTTACTTCACCACATTAGTGTTTCGAGGACACCTTTAGGTGCACTGTGGATGGTAAAGTAGAGTATCATGGGGATACCACATCCATCCACTCCACCTCCACCATCACCTATACCTCACACACATACACCTACACCTTCACCTCCACCTCCACCTCCACCTCCACTATTCAACATGGCCAACACTATGAAGATGCCCATATTCAAGGGTCTGGGAACAAAAGACCCCGAACAATTTTGGTTTGTAGTAGATGATGTGTGGAAGTCATAATAGATTATATATGATGACTTGAAGAAAACACAACTGGTTACAACATTGTAAGATAGAGAACTAAGCTGGTATATTAAGTATAGTTCAACTCATCCAATTGCAACACTGGATGAAAGGAAGAAAGTTCTCAATAATGAATTCAAGAAGCCTAAGTCACAACCCCAGTTAGTGATAGAGGTCAAAGAGATCTAGTAGAAGGTAAATGAGTCTGCATGGGACTTTTATGAGAGGTTGAAATGTATGCTCTGACAGGCTAATATGCATATCACAGATGATCAACAAAAGGATTGGTACATTGCTTCGCTATTGCCCTATTTGAGATTTCCATTGTCACAACATTGGGACACAGGCGAAGGCATTAGAGATTGTTATGAAATTAGAAGCCTCACCTATTCAGGATACGAATATGGGAGTGTAGCAGCTCCAGTCATGGCTGGCTAGCCTACATATGGAGTTGCAAAGCCTCAATAAGGGAAAAGAAGTCTAGAATGAGGTCCACATGGAAGTATGGTGTTTGAAATGTAAGGGTCAGGGTCATGATAAGGATCATTGGTTGGTGTACTATAATTACCTAGTTGGGGGAGGTCTTGTTCCCCTGAAGCCTGAGAGCACCGCTGGATCAAGTTCGGGTGTAGTACCATGGTGTGCTATATGTCAGATTATAGGAAAAAAAACAATGGAAAATTGTCATTTGCTACAAAAGTTTGTGCAGAATCACCAACAACTGTTCTGTAATTTATGTAAGTTTGTGAGTCATAATGATCACAATTGCCAAAGTTATGAATTGATGATGGAAAAAACACCAACATATAGCATACAGATGGAGGCTTGTCCTTAAGATCAAGGTGCAATTGTAGTGCGTAGAGGGTTTCAGGGGCGTGGAAGAGGATGAGGAGGAGAGGCTGGATGAGGTCGTGGCCAGATCATCTGTTACAATTGTGGAGAACTAGGTCACTTTGTGCGAGATTGTCAGAATCAAATGCACCCCCCATGTCAATATTGTTGCCAGTTTGATCATTTCATAGAATATTCCCCTATGCTCATCACAAAGATGCAAGAAAACAAGACTCAAACTCAGCAGCCTACCCAGAGCATCCAGATGATGAGATATAAACCGCACGAAGAGATTCCTAATGTTAATATTGTCACGTGAAGTGGCATAACTATTGGGGAGCATAAAGGGAAGCAACTAGAGGAAAATGCATGGGTTCACAAGGTTTATGATAAGGAGATTGGATTCAATGTAAATGGGGTAAATGAAATGTTTATGGAAGAAAAAAGGAGCTTCACGGATGAAGGAGTTTCTACATCAAGGACTCAAGGTACAATGTTGAAGGTGCTAGATCCACCAACATTCAGGAGATCACCCCGGTATGAAGTCCCAACTAGACCTCACACTGTTTGGTGTGGGATTCCCATCCAATACAATGGTCTGGTTGCCATTATCTCAATAATTTGCCTCAACTCTTGCTTGTCAGCAAAGGACAGTGGTTTTCTTTGTCTTCGAGAAGTGACGTTTGCGTGCCTGGTGAGTGTAAGTGTCACTTTTGCCAATGGTTTTTTCACCTTAGAGGGAGAGGGTGGGAGTGAGTCCCAAGTTAGTTGGGAGAAGTCCCAACTCTTCTAGGAACACACAACACAATAGGACATGTGTAGCTTCTGGCGGAAAAATCCACATGGATGTGGCAGTCACAACGCACAAGGGAATGTAACACGTATAACACTCAATGGATTAGTGTGCGTGAGTACAATGGTTGCTATAGAAATTTATATGTGAAAGGTATGTCTGATGTCCGGGAGAGTAGTCTACACGGGCGAGACGACATTAACAACATATACAACACATTTCCATTAATAGATTGTGTATTACAACAAGTGAAATAGTTCAAATGTAGAACATAGGTTAAAGCAACATGCATCACAAGTGTTAAATATTAGTCTTAAAATAGTTACAATACATGTGTGAAAATGTGTTGTCCTATCAGCAGGCTTCTGAATTAAGTGAAATTTCCAAGACACATTGTTACACCATACATCACTAATGCTGTGTGAGGGGCATTAGAGCCACTACTTACTCCTCAAAGGAAATACTAGAGACTCTCTTGGCTATGTGGGAGGAGATGAGGTCAAAAATCCCTTGCATGTACAAATGAGGGGGTATTTATAGCCATGGGTGAAACTGACCCATGTGGTTGTTCGACCACCCTCATGACTGTTTCACTTCCATGACTTTTCAACTTTACATGACTCTTTGTAGAACAAGTGGGTCTCTTGAACTTCCATGTTACATTCCATTGATTGACAACATGGCCCATAGTAGATATGTGGATGACATAACTCATGACATGACTCGACATGACAGTGCTGGTACATTCATGTTTCTACTGGAGTGCATGTCGAGTTGTAGTGTTGCTGGGTGATGGATGTCTTCATGGTGTGTCACAGCTTCACCTTTGCATGACAAGGTGAGTGAAGTCTTCTATGGTCGTAAGTTCGTTTGATTTTGCTTTGGAATGTTTCTCCTTGTTTGTTTGTTGGAAGGCTTAACAAGATCATCTGTTCGCGAAAGGTGCATGTTCGTCATTCGTTTGTCCATGAGCACATCTTGCATGTTTGCTCACCCGTTCGTCTGCGAATACATCTTTTCATGATCATTCATTTGTGAGCACATCTCTTTGCATGCATCATTTGTTCATCCATTGGTGAACCTGCCCTTCTGCATGTGCTCCCTTCATTCATCCCATTTGTCATCATGCCATGTTCGTTAGTGTACCTATACCTGCATTCACTCATGACGAGATGACATCAAATCCAAAAACCTTCTATTATACCATGACACATGATCATTTTGGATGCGAGTAACTAGGAGAGGCAGCAAGGTTATGATTTGGGATGATGGCTCTGGGCACTGCTGATGAAAACTGTACAATAGTCATTGGGTGATGGAGATGGGCAATCCGAGTTGACAGTGACTGTCCGCGAGGCCTGGCTCGGCTGGAAGGAAAAACTACACAATTTTTTGGAGGGACAGTCTGGGTTGCAGGAAGGCAAGATAGACAGAATCTGTGCATTTTATAGAATGAGCAGGTAGCAAGGGTTTGACAACAAAATTTGTGCAATTTTCTAGAGGAACAGACCGGGTTGCATGGAGGGTCAGTAGGCAGAAATTGCACAGTTGTTTTGGAGGAACTAGTCAGGAGCCTGGTAGCCAAAACTGCACAATTCCTGGAGGGAAATGGTAGCTAGCTACTGGGTCACTGGAAGAAGAAACTACACAATTTCCAAGGGGAACTGGCGGTCAGCTGTCGGGAGCTTGGTAGTAGAAACTGTGCAATTCCTAGGGGGAATTGTCAGTTTGCTGCTGGGAGCTGTTGGCAAGAGAAACTACACTGAGGCTAGGAGGCCTGCCTGCTAATCATCTATGCACAATTTTTGAGCTAAGTGAACTACTGGGTAGCAAAAGGCTTGCTCATGAAAATTTTGCACTTTTCTAGATGAGAAGTCGGTCAATTGTTGGGAGGGCTGACTGAGAAAACTGTGCAATTTTCTAAGGGAGGCATGGATGGGCACTGGGTATCTATCTTGCCTGTCTGTGCAATTTCCTCAGTTTGTAGAGAGGGCAAGGTCAGCAGCCTCTGTGCAATTTTTGAGGGGAGTCATTCCCCCAGTGGCTGTCGATTCCAGCTATCTGGGTGGCCAGCATGAAGGTTGATTGAATTTCTTGCGGGCAGTGCAACATGAAAAGACTTGCTTGGTGATTTTGCGCTATTCTGTGTGATAGTCAATCGAGTCGATGGTGGGGTGATGGTTCGGCTATCAGAGGGAAGTCCAGTCGTTAGAACTCTAGCAAAATGAATAAGTGTGTGAATGAGTGAAATATGCAAATGTGATCTTATGAACACACACCAACATGACTTGACGACGAGATGACTCAAGCCAACCTGACACACATGTTCAACATGACTGACCAATGGTGCAAGCGTCAAGCGCGACACTCATGATTGATCGTTGATCGACCATGATGACACTTGTGAAATAATGGATATGACTCCGTGTGTGACTACGATAGATGATTTCATAGCGAACAAAACAAATACATACGAAGCAAGGACTTTGGGCATAGCTAGAACATGGTCGCAAGCATGACTTTGACATCAACATGCAAGAGTTGGTGAAATGAAAAAGAAAGGTGAATGCTAAGACTCACACAGGTTCATAGAGTGAACTCGAGTGTGTGTAGTCATCAATTGAAACTCTGAAGAGCTAATAGCCAAATTTCATCCAATTCATTGATTTGATGTAGTCTGTTAACCTATGCTTCATTCAAATCCAACGATACTTCTTGGGCTATCCTCAATGTCTAATTTTCGAATTCTATGGGGAAGATATGTTCCTTTCCAAACACTAGTTGATATGGGGAGTATCTTGTGGTATTCCTCCAAGTCATGTGATATGCCCACAGGGATTCTGGCAATCAGGTAGCCTAGTCATGTCTATGCGAGGCAACTGTCTTTATTAGAATGGCCTCGATTACTTTGTTGGTACTTTCTACCTAGCCGTTTGCCTGTGAGTGGTATGGAGATGTGATTCTATGCAAAATGTGATGATTTTTTGGTGTAGCAGTAATCTTATGGCCTACAAATTGTGGCCCTTCATCCATAATTATTTCTTTGGGCAAGCCATACCACACGAAAATTTGGAAAAGAAAGTGGATTACTGCATCCTCTGTTTCCCTTGGTAATGCTTCTGCCTCCACCCATTTAGTCACATATTCTGTTTCAACTAATATATATGACTTTTTATTAGATGATGGATTTATTGGTCCAATGGAAGCTAACGCCCAGCGTTCAAAAGGTTTGATGACTAACTGTGGATGTAGGGGCATCTCGTCAGACTGGTCAGTGAGGCCCATTCTTTGGTAGCTGTCACATGCCTGGACAAATTTCTTGGCATCCTTACAAATGGTGGGCCAATAATAGCCCATCTATAAGACTTTATGTCCAGTCCTGCGGTCTACAAAGTGTCCACCATAAGGTCCATCGTGGCAGGATTTTAGGATATTTTAGATTTCATCTTCCCTGACACACTTGTGGATATGCATATCGGCTCCTGTGTGAAAGAGGTATCCTCCAATCCAGGAGAATCGAGTGCTGCATTGCACTATTAATTTTCTTTCTTTGGGCGTCAGGTGTTTGGGTAATTTTCCGGTTTCTAGGTAATTCTCGACATCTGCGTACCATGGTGTTTTCACTGTCACAACAAATAGGTGCTCATCAGGGAACTGGTCTTCTACTGCCATTGCGTTGTCTGTTCTTGACACACATGAGAGGAAGTCTGCCACCAGATTTTCCTTTCCTAGTCGATCCTTGATTGTTATGTCAAATTCCTGCAAAAGGATTAACCATTGTGTCACTCTTCCATTTGTAATAGGTTTATAAGCTAAATATTTGATAGCAGAGTGATCAATATAAAAGACCACATGGTATCTTATTATATAGTGTCTGAATTTGTTAAAAGCATAGATTACAACTAGAAACCCTTTCTTGGACATGGTGTAATTCAACTCAACAGAAGTTAAATTTTTGCTGATGTAGTATATCGCATACAGCTTCTTGTCTTCCTCTTGGCCGAGAACTGCTCCAATAGCTGTATCTGATGCGTCAGATGAAATCTGGAATGGTAAATCCCAGTTCGGGCCCCGTAGTACTGGGGTTGTTGATACTAGCCGTTTTAATTCTACAAAGGCAATGTCACATTTGTCAGTCCATATAAAATCGATATTTCCTATCAAAGTATATAATGGTGTAGAAATTTGGCAGAAGTTTTTTATGAATCTTCGATAATATCCAGAAAATCCCAAAAACTGCGTACCTCAGTTTGAGTGCAAGGGGTAGGTAGTAAGAGGATTACCTGAATTTTTGCTAGATCTACCTGAATTCTAGCTGCTGAGATGTAATGACCCAGGATCAAGCCTTCAGTCATCATCATGTGGCAGTTATCGTGGCTTAAGCAGAGCCTAGTAGCAATGCATCTTTCCAGGACTTTCTCCAGTGTTTGTAATGCTGGTTCGAAGTCATCTCCATAGGGTGTAAAATCATCTATGTTCACCTCTAATCCCTTGTTTATCAAGTCTGCAAAAATACTGAGTATGGCTCTCTAGAATGTAGTAGGTGCATTGCACAGTCCGAAAGGTAATACCTTATAAGCAAACATTCCCCAGGGGCAGGTGAAGGTAGCATTATCTTAGTCTTCAGGGGGAATTTGGATTTGGTTGTAGCCACTGAAGCTGTCCAGGAAAGAGAAGAATTTTTTACCTGCCAATGTGTCTAGAACCTGGTCGTAAAATAAAGGGGAAAATTATCTTTTTCCTATGCTTTGTTAAGCTCTCTGTAATTGACACATATATTCCATTTCCCATTCTTTTTAGGAACCACAACTAATGGAGAAACCCATTTGCTATCAGATATAGGATATATGAAATTTACATCTAACAGTTTATGTAGTTCGTCTTTAACAACATCCTTTAGGTGAGGGTTTAATCTTCGTTGAGGTTGTCGAATGGGTCTCGCATATTTTTCAGTGTAGATGTGGTGCATACATAATTGGGGGTCAATCCCTTTCATATCTAGGTAATCCCAAGCGAAAGCCCCTTTATATTTCCTAAGGAGTTGGATAAGCCTTTGCTGCTGGTCATCAATCAAGTTTTTGTTAATGTTTAGGACTTTCCCTGGCTCAATTTCAATGGGTTTGCTGTTATAAACAATTTTTGTTGGTATTGTTTGGTCATTGATATCTTTTAAAGGATCTTCTTCAATTTTGTTATCCAGGGCTGCTTCAATCATGTGAGATTTTAGATTAGATACATCAGCTGTGTAGAAATTTTGAATAATATGACACTTATTCACAAATATTATCCCGATTATACACTATTGCAGAATACATGCATAATACATAACCTCCTCTACGTTGATCATCAATTTTGCAGTATTAAAAATAATGAAACATCAATCGCATGCACACATAAATATAGTATGTAACCCGGGGAAAGCATACAGCTGAAAACCCCACACTATCTGTATATTATAATGATAGAGAACATGTAACAATACATAGTACAATACTCCTCACAAGTACTCAATACTATCTCCACCTGTTACACACAAAACTAGATCAGATCCGAACAAGTCACAGGTTCAAATCTCCTCCGTTGCTTTTCCTGCCTCCACTATACAATCCAAAGTGAAAATCACGTGAGCACAGGCTACAATTGCCTTGATATTGGCCCACACTGCACAATCCTCATTGGCATAACTCAATCCATGCATGTGCAAATCTCATGCACAACTGATAGTCACAACTCACCCTTTCACTTACCTCTAACACCTGTCTCTGTTGAACTATCCATGCACTGAGTTAACTAATGTATTCTTTACTTAATTTATGAGTTAATAATTAGTGAATTAATTAATATTTAATTCACACAACTCATCACTAGTGTATTCTTTAGTTAGAATAAAATACAACTAGTTTAACCAAGTCAAACTAAACACAACTCCATCAACTCCACATCCAACTCCACAGGACTCACATGCATGAGTTCTAACTGAAGTCCTCCATGCAATAGCTCAACTAACACATAAGAAACCACATGATTCCTTTTTTCAGCTGCATGTGCCACATCCATAGCTCAAACTAAAGTGCTCCAAGAGAGTAAGATAATGTTTAGAGTCCAAATATTACTAAGGGCTAATAATATTTGATTGTTTCTATTTTTAGCTTGGCAGTCTAAAAATAGACTCTGATCACTCCGCTGTGAACCAAAAATAGAAGTCCATCTATTTTTCCCAAAGTGACAAATCATCCATAAACAACATCCTACAACTCATAAACCATGATCCATATGTCTAAAAATAGACATAGTCTAAAAATAGACTTTGCGCCAAAAATACCCTGCGGGCCCACTTAGTGAAGGTGAGTCCTTTCCACTAAGCTCCATCATCTTGTTGCATTATCAACACTCCCTCTCAACAAGATATGGATTATCTGCAACCCCTATCCTGCAACTCTGGAATGTTTTGCATGCAACACATTTGCCCGGTCCACTTGCTCCAATAACACCTGGAACAAAAACACTCCCAACTAACCACTCTGTTGGGATAGGAACATACTTTGATGCTGAAGCTCTACCTGCTGTTGACAAGTGCTCCCTCTCTGACATCTGCGCTACTGCAACATTTTCATGCATCTCGCACCATTGCACACTTCTCTGTGCCACCTAGCACTGTGCAAAACACTTGTGCCTCTCGCATTGCTGCAACCTACTAGCTATGCGTTGTCCTGGGATTCCCTACACTGTCACTCTCTCTGCCACTCCATCCACATCTGTCTCTACCCAATCAGTCAGTTCCTGCTACTCCACATCGGGGCTCCCGTAGCAAGGTCTCATCCAAGAGGTTCGGTACCTCAAGGATCCTGCCCCTCCTCCTTGAGACGATCAATCCACATCACCCCACCTCCTACCTAGAGGTATGGCTGCATGTGATCCCTCAGCCAACCTGGCTCGAATATTTCCCCCTACTGGAGGTCTCTGCATGAGTAGATGTCTCTACTCGATATCCTCTCAGCTTCCCTTGTTGTGGCTGCTCCAAAACCTCCTGAAGCTGCTGCACCAATCGTGGCTCCTCCATAATCGTCCGAGACTTCTTCTGGCTCTGCATGTTGATGGGTAATATACGCTCCCTCTCAACCACCAAGTCTCCATTAGTTTCCTCGCTACTCAAGGCTTTGCATGCATCTTGAACCTCAAGAGCATACAGGTTCTTGACCCGTGAACCAATCTACTTCACTTGTCTAGTGATGATATGTCTAAGGAAAACCTTTCCCTTACTGAAGACTACATCACAGCCTCTGTCTTCCAGCATCGTGATCAACACCAAGTTTCTCTTCAGTCCTGGTACATACTTGACATTGGTCAAGGTAAGGCGAGCTCCATGCTCCCTTCGAAAAATAACCGTGCCTACACCTGAGACACTATACTTCTCATCATTACCCATCACTATGAGTATCTAGAGATCTTTCTCCTCCAAAGTACTGAACAAACTCTTGTCACTGGTCATGTGGAAAGAAGCTTCACTGTCAAGAAACCAACCACTTCCCACCATGGATGAAACCATGTATGTGAAGAGTGTGAAATCCAACTCAAACTGTGAAGCAAGTGCCTCACCTTCAGATCCTTCCCCGAATCCCTTCTTGGACTTCTTCTTTGGACAATTAGTAGCATAATGGCCCAACTCATGACAACGAAAGCATCTCACTTTCAATTTTTCAACCTTCTTCCCATCATTGGAAGAACTGGATTCAGAAAGAGAAACCTTCTCCTTCCCCTTCTTCTCCTTAATCACTAAGGCACAGTTCTCCTCATCATGCATGCATGAAGAATTGTCTCTGGTGCTCCGTTTGATCTCCTCCTGCACAATATCTGACCAAAGTCTCTCCCATCCTGGCAATTTCTCCCGACCATTAACAGAGACCTGATAGGAATGCCAACTCTTTGGAAGACCAAGGAGAGCCAAGCTCACCAAGTCCTCATCATCAACAGCCACCCCCACACTTCCCAGCTCATCTCGACACTGGGTGAACTTCGTGAGATACCTGGGCATACTGTCTCCATTCTCACACTTAATGTTTCTGAGTTTATCCTTGAGCACCAACTTCCTCTGGTCGCTCTTGCTTTGGAATAAATCTGTCAATTCTTTCCACATCATGTATGGAGAAGCCTTTCCATGCAGGCTAGACACAATGTGATCTTTCACGCCCTCCAACAGAATCCTTCGACACTTTGCTATCTTCTTTTGCCAAACCTCAGCTTCAGTAGCATTAGTAGGCTTTGGGACCTCAGCCTCTATGAACTCCTTCAGCCCATTATCATATAACACCGCCTCCATCCTATCCTTCCATGAAATATAGTTCGAGCTGCCCTCAAGAGCATACTCCAATCGAAATCCGTTGAAAGACATTGCAATGTTGACACCAAGAAAACACTGTTACAAATTCGAATTCCACCAGCTCAACAACTCAACCACCTCTGATCTAGAATTCTTGAGAACAAAGTATTTCTCGTACAGAGATTGACTATATGGGCTTTTACCAGATATCTCACCTTCCAAAGGAAGGATGAATCCAGAGGCTACCTGGCCTGATTACAGACTCTGCCTGAAGAAACAAGATGTAAACACTTTCTGAATAGTAGATCTGATTATCAACAGCTCTGATACCATGTAGAAATTTTGAATAATATGACACTTATTCACAGAGATTATCCTAATTATACACTATTGCGGAATACATGCATAATACATAACCTCCTCTACGTTGATCATCAATTTTGCAGTATTAAAAACAATGAAGCATCAATCGCATGTGCACATTAACACAGTATGTAACCCGGGGAAAGCGTACAGCTAAAAACCCCACACTATCTGTATATTATAATGATAGAGAAAATGTAACAATACATAGTACAATACTCCTCACAAGTACTCAGTACTATCTCCACCTGTTACACACAAAACTAGCTCAGATCCGAACAAGTCACAGGTTCAAATGTCCTCCGCTGCTTTGCCTGCCTCCACTCCACAATCCAAAGTGAAAATCACGTGAGCATAGGCTATAATTGCCTTGATATTGGCCCACACTGCGCAATCCTCATTGGCATAACTCAATCCATGCATGTTCAAATCTCATGCACAACTGATAGTCACAACTCACCCTTTCACTTACCTCTAACACTTGTCTCTGTTGAACTGTCCATGCACTGAGTTAACTGAGGTATTCTTTAGTTGATTTATGAGTTAATAATTAGTGAATTAATTAATATTTAATTCACACAACTCATCACTAGTGTATTCTTTAGTTAGACTAAAATACAACTAGTTTAACCAAGTCAAACTGAACACAACTCCATCAACTCCACATCCAACTCCACAGAACTCACATGCATGAGTTCTAACTAAAGTCCTCCATGCAATAGCTCAACTAACACATAAGAAACCACGCGATTCCTTTTTTCATCTGAATGTACCACATCCATAGCTCGAACTAAAGTGCTCCAAGAGAATAAGATAATGTTTAGAGTCCAAATATTACTAAGGGCTAATAATATTTGACTGTTTCTATTTTTAGCCTGGCAGTCTAAAAATAGACTCTGATTACTCCGTTGTGAACCAAAAATACAAGTCCATCTATTTTTCCCAACATGACCAATCATCCATAAACAACATCCTGCAACTCATAGACCATGATCCATATTTCTAAAAATAGACATAGTCTAAAAATAGACTTTGCGCCAAAAATACCCTGCGGGCCCACTTAGTGAAGGGAACTCCTTTCCACTAAGCTCCATCATCTTGTTACATTCTCAACAAGCTGGGTGGTTAATGTAAGTGTTAATAATTTCATCTTCTGTTTGATTCTTAAATTCAAGAGCATCTGGTACAGTTAGTGGTGATCGAATATTTTCGGTTAAATATGTTACAAGCTGCTTCCTAGTTTTTATTATAGTTAGGCTTGGCTAAGATGGAGGATCTAAAGCTAGGTTCTTCACATTATTTCCTCTGGCTATAGTCATACTGCCTGTTCGATAGCTTATATAAGAATTTGTGGTCGCTAGCCAAGGTCTTCCTAATATTAGAGGATGTCCATCTAGCCAGTTTCTAGGATTAATAATCAAGAAATATACTCGGTACTCCCAAGAATCTACAGACACCATTACATCCTGTAATGTCCCTTCTGGTTTGATAACTGATCGGTCAGCAAGTTCTAGCAAGGTCATAGTTGGATCTAAGGCTGTGATGCCAAGTCTCTAACAGATTGTTATTGTGAGAATATTAATGGTTGCCCCTAGATCGACTAACGCATTGGGAAAGGAACATCCATTTATTTGTACTGTGACAATAGGGTTTCTTGGGTCCTCATACTTCATCGGTATCTCTCCGCCTAATAATAAATCAGACAAAGTTTCGACTACGTGGAAAATTGGTGTTACTTTTATTTTCCTCGTAGGCTTTTTGGTAGACAATTCCTTAATGGTTTTTGCATAGATTGGAATGTCCTGGATAGCCTGGAGGAGGAGTATTTTTACACAAATATTTTTTAATTCTCCCAGGAGATTGAAATCGGGATATTCGATTAGGCGAGGTATAATTAATCTTTCTAGGAATGGTGGAGAAGAGGTAATAGTTTGTTCATGAATTTTCTGCTTGATTGTATTATCCCTTTGAGGTGTTTGTTCTACATGTAGTGGTTCTTCCAATTGTATATTTTTATCATCCTCTGACTCGATTATTCATCCAGACCTCAATTTGAGTTCATTACACTCTCTCAATTCAGTTTCTGGATCCAGACCTTCTATAAATTGTCTTCACTGTATTGGTCTGTTATTAGGATTTCGGCTGGGCTGGGCTAGGAGTTGTGCTCATAGATTGGGTTGAGGATTCTGCTGCAACGTGTAAGGTGCTGGTAGCATAGGTTGAGGCAGGGGGATTGTCCATGCTGGATGGTTCTTAGGTCTTTGCCAGCTTGATTTCCAGTTTTGGTTTTTTGAAGTGGAGGGGGACCATTAAGATGGATATGGATTGTTCTGCCAGAATGGTGGAAAGTAAGAGGAATTTGGCCAACTATTGTTTGGATTTAACTGATTGGACCAAGGTGGCATAGAAAATTCTTGAGGTGACCAATTAGGAAAAGGTGGTTGGTTCTGCCATGTAGCCCCTTTGTATTGCTAAGAATTATATTGTGAAGGCTGAAATAATGAAGATGGGTCGGTAGGCATACCTATTTGTCATGCTTTCCATTGGCGATGCTAATTTAACAGGTAGATTGGTTTTGCTTCTTCCTCTGCCTCATTGAAGAGTTCATTTAATCCTGGGAGCAATGGGAAATTTTCTATGGCATGTTCTTTAGTGAATATGGCACAGGTCTATACCATATCCAATGGGAATTCTTTGTGACTATGTTTCTTCCTGCATCGAGGGCAAAATATTACCAGGTTCTGTTCCTCTTCGACTTGCTTCTGCTTGGCTTGCATGATGTCTAATTGTGTTGTCAAGGTTCCCAAGATATACATTTTGAAATCTTCCAGTAGGTTGCCGATTTCAGTACGAGTGATGCTTCCGCTAGAGATTTTGTTTTCCTTGGTGATCATATCGCGTTCAGCTGGTTTCAGTCTTGTACTGCCCCTCGAGCACCTAATAAACAAATCAATAATGTTAGCATATTCTTCTTGATAGATATCATCTTTACCCATGATATTTAATGTCTCTATCCACCGGTCTTTCATCCCCTTAATCATTGTGGTTTTATCACATTATCAGGAAGATTTGCCTAGGGAGACCTTTGAAGGTTATACTGGAAACACTCCACATACTCTTCCAAAGTTTCACTAGGCCTTGCTACCATTTGGAATATTTCATCTTTTAGTTCTCTAGATCTGCAATAATATTGATATTTTTTAAGGAAGACAATTTTCATTTGGTCCCAATCATTTATGGTGCCCCCACCCAGTCCCAAAACCAACACAGGACTACTCCCTTTAAAGTGGAGGGAAAGAACTTCAGTTTCTGCGGGTCGATGGTGTAATCATAACCCCGACATAGGACATCGAATTCAAACAGGAACGCATCTGGATCTTCTAAAGTGAGTCCATGAAAGGTGGGAATATTTTGTAGAGGGATATCTTTCATGGGGGCGTTGAGAGCTATGTCAACAAGAGGATACCGTAATGTAGAGGTTTGGGGTGTTAGTGGATTATTGGCCATTTGATAAAAGATATGCCAGTACCCTTCCGGGATCCTTGGAGCTAGAGAGTTATGCCTAGGATATCCAGAAGAGGAAAGAATGATCCTAACAACACTCCCTTGATCTGGGACACTGAGTGTCCTCTGCTCAATTACTACCTCAGGGGATCTTGGTTCCTCGAATTCCCCTATTTCTCCTTCTCCTTCACGGATGTTGCAAGAATTCCCTTCTTGTGAGGGAATTGGTTGCGAATTTTCAATATCTTGAAAACTCTGCTTAGTTGTTATAGACATATTTGGGCACTGCAATCCCAATCACATCTGTCCATAAACCAAGGGCTTCTAAGTCCCTAAAAGTGTTGTTTCATACCCTAAAGGAGCAAGGTCAGTTGATTACATCATCTCCCAGAAGTTTTCCATGAAAAACCACTCAGAACTAGTCAATGCAGGACCATACAGACTACCCAATGCAAAGGGTGCGATGCATCTCACCTACCACATGCAAAAAGTGCAATGCATACTGGAAAGCCCTTCTATACGCTACGATGAGCGAGAGTAGACAAATGGCACAAGAAGTTTGCTAGGTCGAGACCCTGAGAATCTTCTAGAAGCTGCTCATTTGACACTTGCCTCCCTGAATTTGCCCAAGGATGAGTTCATGAAATATCCAAGTGGAACCAAGAACTATCAAAGAGATGACACTAATCAAAATCCTAGAAGCTGACTCACCCCCCTGCAAATATCTATATATGGATCCCTCATCCCAGAGATCCAGAGGTTGGAATTTGGTAATTTGCAAAGAGGTGCTGCTGGTTTCTCTTTGAAGACATCATTGGGTGATCTTGCTTTGTATGAGGTGAAGAGGGCTTTCAAGCTGGGAGGATGGCACTGGGTCAGACCAAGTGGTTGTAATCCTCTCTTCTACTACTTTTATCAATAAATCTATTTGAGTTTTCCTCCATATTCTTGTGTATCTCTGAATATTGTGTTGATATATGCATTTGTATGGTCAATATATATCTGATCCTATATTTTTTACAGTGATAGATCTCTATGCTTTGATGGTATTATGCTGCTGTGACTCTACAGGTGCTCTTTGAAGCAGGACAAGTAAGGAAGAAGTGGCAGGATTCTGTCAAAGGGGAACAGAAACAAGTAAGGAGCCAAGCGAAGGACTGAGGTTGGTACTCTCTACTTCTTTCTCATCTCTCTCTCGTAAAGGAGAAAACAAGTGACTTTAATTTGTTTGCTTCTAAGATAGCTACCCATCTTAGTGGGAATAGTAGTTCTGAATAGACACTAGATTTCCCAGTAACAAAATGGTGACTCCACTGGGGAGAATAGTTTGATTTCTTGTCTCTATTTGTTTGCTTCATAAACTACAGATGGAGCCTGAAGTTAAGCCAGCTAGCCTTTGAACTGCATTTGCTATGCAAGTGCAAAGTAGATCAATGCTGCTTTAGTCAATCTCCGGGTTTGTTTATGAACTAAACAGTTGACTTGCAAAAATCCTAAGTGCCCTAGAGGTAGCTCAAGTAACCTCATTACATCAGCCCCTATACCTTGTATTTACTGACTATCATTAGCTCGACCTAAATCCCTGAACTAAGCTGCAAACTGTGACCAAAAACCAATTTAAAGTCTCATTCCTGGACCATCGCATTGTCTCCGTTTGGCAGACTAGATGCATCGCACCTCCTGTGTGCAATAGGTGGGATGCATCCCTGTTTCCCTGTGTTACAGGTGCGATGATCAGGTAAGATTGTTTTTGCCTCCAGATTTTGGTTTTTTATGCACAGTCTTCAGCTTTATTCAAGAGTTTTGTTGTCTGTGATCAGTAAACCACTGTGGAAACCCCCTTCCTTTGCATTATTCAGCCTCCATTATACAAAGAATTGTGAATATTTTTATGTATTTTTCTCCATTTACAGTTCTCCTTTACAAAATAGTAACTTAATTGAACTATTGTCTTTTGATTTGAAAGTGTCGCAAGTGTCATTTTCAGTCAAAGAAAAGAATCCTTCTCTTTTTGATAATCGATTACACTGTTACTCTTGTATTTGATATGAATTAATAGTATTTCAAGTGTCGAAAGCAGTTTTCAATTCAAAATCGCAAAGTGTCGTCTTTTCTTCCTTTCGGTTTTTTTGAAAATAAAATCGTTAGTACTGTCGCTTTGAAAGAAGAAATAATTCAGATTTGTATTTAACATTCTTTTTGTCATTCACACATTAAGAAAGCAGAAAACAAATACATGCATGTGCATTTTCACTTAGACTGCTTGTTGATTTTGATTTAGGAGAGTGCATCTAGTGTGTGCTCTCTGCTCTATGTTGAAAGGATTTCGTTTCTCTTTCCTTAGTAGCTAGGATTTTCATTGAAAAAAGAAGAGTAAATGATTGTTTATCATCTTAGATTTCATATTTAGGAATTGTATATCTACATCACGTGGTGAACCTTAAAGGCAAACTTCTTAAGAAAGATCAACTGTAAAATATATTCAATGAACATAAAAATGCTTTGGAACCTAATGCACAACATCTAGAATTCTAGGCTAGAGATGTATTCCGGTGTCGTAAAGCCTGGTAACTGTTGCTTTCATCATAGGTTGGGTGATTCCTCCTCTTTGAGACGAAACGTGCCATTACGGAGCTCCCACGTACCATTGAGTATATATTGGGATACCACAATAGGCTATATCCTTTATCCTTAGGAAGCGTGTCTGCTGCCCTATCGATCGCAATGCACTAAACACAACATTGGGAAGATTGACTGCCGTACCGTAAAAAGTATTCTTCAGTTTTGTGATTGGTTTGGTAATCCCTCTGTCTAGATTTCTAGAGTAGTCTCTTTCATTCCTTTTTAGACTCCTTAAAAGAAAAGGTCCATCTGAGCACTTGTCACTTCAGGCTCATTAAAAATTGAAGGCGACTAGAGTCATCTTTAGCTTTTTCTCAACTCTTAAAAATTGTAAAAGCAAGTTGTGTCAAAGTGTCTAAAATTCATTTAATTCGGAATAACATTTTCCCCTCTTATTTTGATTTGATCAGATAATCCGCAATTGTGGAATAAACTCAATCAAAACCCCGTCGTTCATGGAGACTGACGAGTCAACCGTCTTTGACTCCGAAAATGAAACCATTCCGGGCCAAGCGAACTCGTTTAACTGGGTCAAAGTCTCATGGTTTGTTTGAAACTTGTGTTTCAACATCCTATGAGACTCTAGTTACTCCAACCATTTCTGGTATCCCCGCCTCTACAGATTAAGTTTCGTAGTTACAAGAGGACATTAGAACTGACCCTAGTGTAACAATAAACACTTCAATTACTAAACCAACTCCATCTAGAGTTGATTCGGAAGGTGTTACCCCTCCAGCATCTGTCGCTGCAGAATCTATACCTTCTTTGGCACCATAAATATTTTACAGACCTGACGGTCTGTCTCTTCCACTCAGATTGATTGCTATAGAAGAGATTACGGAGGATCTTCCATCCAATACTCCATCACATTTTGGGATTGGGATCCACCTATATCCTTCTACTTCAGAAGTTAATACCCCTTCATCGCAAGTTCTTGTGGAATCACTAGGTAGTCTTTTGGATAGACTCGATATGACTAGACAACCATTGACATCTAGGACTGTGTCATCCGTTACAATGGTAGAAGAACCTCCTGCCAACTCTCCAACAAGGTTCTCTGGTATACCATCTATCCCAACTAGCTCTCAACCGCTAGAAGGAGTCCACCCAGGGACTGTTTCGACAGTATGGTCTGTTCTCGTTTGTTCATCCGGAATAGTATCTGGAATTCCTTATGTTGAATCTCAACAAATTGATCCTTCACAATAGTATCAGTTTGGGCAGTCTGGTCTCCAAAGACCAATCATTCCTTTGAGCACTGGATTTCTGCTGTATGGGGGTCACTATACCCTTTCATTGTTCCCTCCAGGAGAAAAACCATATGAGAGTTCACAACCAAATTCGGGTCAAATTGGAATCACATCCAGCAGTTGGGTGCCAATACTGCCTCAACAACCAAGAGTTGTATACTCAATGCAACTGAGTCTGCCTATGTCAAATATCCCACTACACCAGCTATTGTGACAGTGTCGCAAGTACAAGCATTGCCTGTTATATGCCAGCCTCAAGTTTCTCAGGTCGTAGTACAACAACCTCTTGTCTCCACGACACAACCGCAATCGCCAATTAGTGGCTCCTTAACTGGAGCGACTCAGGCTCAAACAAGTACTATTACCCCTCATCTTGGTCAAACATCTAGTATTGGGAAATAGCAAATGGTTTCACAACTATGGCTGGTGCAACATCAACAACCGCAATTCCAACAAGCTTACCAAGGACCTGAGAAAAAAAGCTTTGCAGGTAATGGGCAGCCATATATTCAAAACGGTTATCATTAGTCATCCCAAATTGGTTATGCCCAGCAACCTTATCCAAGTTATCAGCATCAAATGCATTATGCTGGTATGCAAAGACCCACTACTCAGGTGATCCCATCTTATGCTAGGTACACTTTGCCGAACCTGAATCAACAATTGCCCTTCGTGGCGACTTTAGAGTTACTAGATCTAAATCGGCTAATGAACGATCCAATTGCTTATGCCCCTTCATGGCCAGCGATTCCTCATAAACTTTCGCTAGATATTCTTAAATTCAATGGAAATCCGGGTGAAGATCTATCGAATCATGTGATGACCTTTCATCTATGGTGTTCCTCCAACACTCTAAATGATGATTCGATTAGGCTTCACCTTTTTTAGCAAACATTAACTGGTCTGACAACAAAATGGTACATTGAATTGCCTAGAGCTTCGTTTGATAACTTCATCACCCTTTCCACCACCTTTTTAACCCATTTTCAGTTACCAATAAGGTACAAAACAGGAACAGAGCTTCTTACCAATTTCAAGCAGACGACAGCCACTCACATATCTGATCACATTCATGAATGGTGACGTCATCGTAGAATGGTAAAAAAATATGTCCTTGATCATCTACTAGCTGAATGGTTTATTAAGTCCTTTTTACCTTCTATTACAGAAGATGTGGCAAAGGGAGGAGTCGTCACTAAAGAGCAGGTCATTTCTTGTGTGCAATATCTAGATTTGATCTATACTCAGTCTAGCACGCTCTATGACAAAATCCCTGATGCTCTAAGGCTAGAATTTTTCGTTCCTCCTCCTAAATCAAACAAGGAATCTCACACTGGTGATGGCGTGATAGGTACGACAAGCACGAAATCGATAAAGGTTGCATCTAAGAAAGCCAGTAAGGTTTCTAGTCAAAATGCAAATGAAGAACTGCTCGCCTCAGAGGTTAATGCCATGTCAACCGGCAAAGGCAAAGAACCGAAGCAACCAGGGGACAAGAAGAAAGGGAAAAGCAAAAAGAAGAAACAGGACGATTCATCTCTTGAAAAATCTTCTGCAAACCATTCTGGGAAAAAGAAACCTAGTCATCCATGCCTCATATGAAATGAGGATCATTGGACGAAAGATTGTCCATATAGAGTTGAGGTTAAGAAAATATTTAAGAATTAAAGAACTTCAGTAGTATTGACTAACCCGTTTCCAAACCCAAGAACCAATTTGGTTGCTAGTGACAATGCTTCCCCATCCCAAGTGCTTATGCTCTCCATTTCAAAACAGCAAAATGATGCTTTGATATCAATAAGGAATAAAGATTATGGGAATCCACAACTGTCGAATAACAAGGCTACTGATCAACCTAGTAGTTCGACAACAACTTCGACCGAAGTTGTGCCACCCATCATTCCTGAGATAACGATAAAGCCGCCAAAGGGAGTAGTACACAAATCAACATTTAATCCTCGTGCCAGAGTGGCACAAAATTATAATATAGTAGAGGACCTAGCCCAATCGCCGTCCGCTATGTCGACACTTGAAGTACTACAAAATTGCCCCTCCCAAAAGTAGGCTCTATTATCAGCAATAGGTGGGATTGACCCAGCAGATTCCAATCTTGTGGCCTTTAATCATAAAGGATATGAACCTCAGTTACCAGCTCAACTCGCTTTCCTCATTCAAGTGAAATCCCTCAACAAAACTGTTCATCGAACAATTATTGATGAGGGGGCATCTACATGTATTATGTCAATGAGTTGCTGGAAAACTTTAGGATCACCACCCTTGTCGCGATTGTCAATGACGTTAAAATCATTCGATGGATGAACATACACTCCATATGGGATTTTGAGTAACTTACAAGTTGAACTGGGGGAAAAACAGTAGAAATTGATGTTGAAGTTATCGATGGAAATCTCGATTATAACATCCTACTAGGAAGGCCTTGGATTTATGCTATGGCTGTTGTTGTGTCGACATACTTCAGAAAGATTGCATTTCCTTTTCAAGGAGGAATTACAATCGTCGATCAACAAAACTTTCTCCCCAATAGTTCACAAGTTATGGGAAGCATCCCGATGATCCATGGAAGCTCTCATTCGCTTCGAAATATCGGAGTAGGCCTGCTAAAAGACCCCACAATGATGGGTACTTTTGCCCTACCGCCTCAGAGTAATCTGGCGGAAGTGGCCACGATGGAAACCTGCAATATGATATCTTCTATATCTAAAAGATTCAGAATATTCCTGAACATTTTGTCAGCATGGATCATTGCCATTTTAGAAATATTGTAGCAATCAATTTTCTAGGCCTACGGGGCAAACCCAAATCAACGCTCATCGAGTATTCAGATGGATAGGTCTAAGGAATATGGCACCTCTTCAGATCCCTGGTCGCATGTACATTCTATAGACGAAGGAATTATTCAATCAATGATCATAGAGGGGGCACCATGGGAAGATTACAACCATCGTTCCCATCTTCTGGATTACCACAAAGATTATTCCAGCAACCTTAATCATCCTTTAGTTTTTGATTTTCTATCAAATACTGTAAATACGGTGGATTATGAGGATAGTTCTTTTACTATGTCAACCTCATTAAAAAATGAAACAACTCCCTTTCCAAATCGAGTCTTTAATTACGATCTCGTAAAATCCAAGTTGAGTCTTTCAAAGATTTCGAAGGTAAACCTTCATTCCAACCACCGCGTTGAATGCAATGAAGCTTGGGGGGCATGCACCTCAATTTGCATCATTATGATGGGGGCATGTGAACTTATAACAAGCATAGTTTCTTATTTCAAGCTTGTGTAAACATGAAACCGAATCTGAGCATATGTTGTTGCATGGTTCAAGATCATTAAAAAATGAACTAGGCCACGAGTAGTGTTACCGCAGGGTTCAAGCTCGTTAAAAAATAAACCTAGCAATGAGCAGTTTTACGCGAAGTTCAAGCTCATTAAAAATTAAGCCTAGCAATGAGCATATGTTCCACCAGAGTTTAAGCTAATTAAAAAATGAACCCACCTCCAGTAAATAGCCATTGTGAATGATTATCATCAGCTTTTGAGCCTTGGTCATGTTCTTACCATCACCTCCACTCTGTTTTAGCCAATCATTCACCTCCATTTGATTGTTTACCCCTTTTGAGGAACAGCTGCAATGAGTGATCCTATTAGCCACCTTCTTTACACTGCCGTGATTGGAAAGTTCCAAACCTTACCTGGAACCAGCTGTTATCTGAAAACATCGCTCGTTCCTCAAAAAATGAGTCTCCTTTAAGCTCTTTTCATCTGACTCATAAAATATGAAAAGATTTCCAAGAAATTGGCCTCTCTAGCTCGTTAAAGTGATTGGAAGTGATATCCCTCCTCTAGATTTTAATATTTTTGGACCTGAGGGATCATTACACAAAAAGATCGAGCGTTTGTCTTGTTCGGCTTGTTAAAACTATCGAAAAGTCATCCCTTTCACATTATTTTATACTTTTTTGAACTTAAGGGATTATACTACAAAAAAGGAATATTGGAGTTTCGTTTCCGTCTCTTTTTAGACTCTCTAAAATTGAAAAGGACCGAGTTATCCTTGTCGTTAAACTCGTTAAAAAAATAGCAACAAACTTGTCCATTCAGACAAGAGCGAGTTTCACTGTCGCTAGGCTCGTTAAAACATAGCAATGGGTTTTCCCGAAGGGCAAATTATAGAACAAGCATATGTTATCCTCCTCAAGCTTGACAAAAATAAAGAGGTACTAGTTAGAAATGACTGGGGAAAATTGGGAAGAAAACTTGAAGAAACTTTATTGGTAGCAAGTCACTCTTGAACATGACACTGTCACTCCATCACCATGATTGAGTCGGGTTGGGTTATTCCATTCACTGGTCATATCACCATTGGTCCACCGTACCATCCACATTTTGGGTTAACACTACCAATCCATTTCAGTGTCGCCTATATGTTCAAGAGAATTTGCTCAGAGAATTCACCTACCCAGTTTGTGTCTCATCCGTTGCAATACCTTCACGCTTCATTCTTTCATGACCGCCACCCTGAACCTTGTATCATCAGATCGTTTTCACCTCTATAAAATCATTTGCTCCGTTCCGTGTCGTAGATGTGGGATCCATCAATACCCTCCTATGACGGGTCACTTCTTGTCGACATCAGCTCATTATCCAAGAAGCTGACCTAGGGACAACCCTTCCAGTACTTTGAAGCTTGCATGCCTCAATGGAAAGTTTCTCACTTCCAGTGACAGGTTTACACTAATGACCTTCGACCGAAATATTTTGCGTGGTGTTCGACATCGACTCATGTATTCACACCACATGAATTGTACTGCAGTACCTTGAGGGTCATCATCATCATCGGTGATTCCTCTTGCGCTTGTTAACAGCTTAGATCATTGGCTAGTAATCAGGTGATGTCCTTCCATGTTTGACATTAGAACATCTTTTTCACATGGATCGACTTTTACCTTCAGGTGAAGATTGAACGAGTTTTGAAGACCCCGGATCTAGTTTCATCCATCCGGGTTGTGATATATTCAGGAAAAATAAAGACATCAAATGTACATAATTGTTGCACAGATAATCATCCAAACTAAGGGATGATGGCTCTACCAGAATCATCAGTCTGCACACAGACGGTTGTCTGTCCTATGCACATGAAAATGAATTTATCAAGCTGAGCATGGGAATGCCCGCCTCAGCTAGATCATGAAAATATTATGAAGATAATGTATTGTATTGTATCTTATTACAGGTCACCTTCCAATTCGAAAAACCTCGGATCCTCATTATAAAGCATTTCACCCGACATCAAAAGATTTATGACCTCATGCTTTAGGGGGCAACTGTTATAGTCATATTTGGGCGCTGCAACCCCAATCAAATATTTCCATAAACCAAGGGCTTCTAAGTCCCTACAAGTCTTGTTTCATACCCTAAAGGAGCAAGGTCAGCTGATTACATCATCTCCCAGAAGTTTTCCATGAAAAACCACTCAGAACTGGTCAAAGTAGGACCATACAGAATGCCCAGTGCAAAGGGTGTGATGCATCTCACCTGCCGCATGAAAAAAGTGTGATGAATACTGGAAAGCCCTTCTGTAGGGTGCGATGAGCGAGAGCAGACAAATGGCACAAGCAGTTTTCTAGGTGGAGACCCTAAGAATCTTCTAGAAGCTGCTCATTTGACACTTGCCTCCCTGAATTCACCCAAGGATGAGTAAGAGATCATGAAATATCCAAGTGGAACCAAGAACTATCAAAGAGATGACACTAATCAAAATCCCAGAAGCTGACTCACCCCCCTGCAAATATCTACATATGGATCCCTCATCCTAGAGATCTAGAGGTTGGAATTTGGTAATTTGCAAAGAGGTGCTGCTAGTTTCTCTTTGAAGACATTTTTGGGTGATCTTACTTTGTATGAGGTGAAGAGGGCTTTCAAGCTGGGAGGATGGTGGTGGGTCAGACCAAGTGGTTGTAATCCTCTCTTCTACTACTTTTATCAATAAATCTATTTGAGTTTTCCTCCATATTCTTGTGTATCTCTGAATATTGTGTTGATATATGCATTTGTATGGTCAATATATATCTGATCCTATATTTTTTACAGTGATAGATCTCTATGATTTGATGGTATTATGCTGCTGTGACTCTACAGGTGCTCTTTGAAGCGAGACAGGTAAGGAAGCAGTGGCGGGATTCTGTCAAAGGGGAAAGGAAACAAGCAAGGAGCCAAGTGAAGGACTGAGGTTGGTACTCTCTGCTTCTTTCTCATCTCTCTATCATAAAGGAAAAAACAAGTGACTTTAATTTGTTTGTTTATAAGATAGCTACCCGTCTTAGTGGGACTAGCAGTTTTGAATAGACACTAGATTTCTCAGTAACATCAGTCCCTTCAGTTTTACTGTGGACCTCAACGTAGGCTACAAATGGTGAACCTGTGGCCCGAATGGAGACAGTAGGTTGTCTAGAAGTAACGGTTTGGGGACCTACTGATGGCTGAGATTCAGCTTTTCTTAAGATGTCGTCAATAAATTTGATCGTCCAAGGGTCACCAATCCCTTAGATTTTTCAAGTTTGTGGGACTGTATTGTTTTCTGGTCTTTTCTTCTTAGTAATTCATGCAAAAATTCAAATGTTTATTTCTAGCTTAAATTCCTAGCAATTCTGCTGGAAAGCGGGCGGTGGAGCAGGCATTTTACTTGCTCCATACGCAAGTTCTTACCTTCCATTTTTAATACCCAGTTCTCTCTCAACAAACAAACATCAAACACCTACTTCACTTTTCTATAATTGTGCTGAAAAGCAGGCAGAGGAGCAAGCACTTTACTTGCTCGTTACGTAGGTTCTTACCTTCTGTTTTCAATACCCAATTATTCCCCAATAGCAATTATCAGATATACATCACTCTTTGTAAAATGGCGACATTCTCCCTAGCAATGATGCCAAAATGTTGGTTGATAAAAGGTGTCTTTTAAAACTCCTAATTACCCCACATTAATCATCAACCCGGGAAAGTCCTTTTATTCCAAGAGTGTACACAATATGTGCATGCTATGAATCCATAGAGTAATGTTTCTTAAAATGAAGTATAAACCTTTGATACAAGAGTAAACAGATGCATTTATAAAACTCAAATTGAAACTGTTAAGGGAAATATTACATCTAGGCATCAAGACTTAATCCTCTGCTGAAATTGTAATCAAATCTCACACAAGAAATTCAATTAACAATAGCATCAGCCGAGAGCATAGTAGCAATAACCAATATTTTCTTAGCTGATTCAATCTAAATCACACTTAATCCAAATTAAGCAATCCAAATGGAAATTATGTCAACCGAGAGTTCAATAGTGATAACCAAACTCTTATAGCTGATTAAATTCTATAAGATTCACTATCTTAATGGCTAAATAATTTAATCTACAATAAGCGTAAATAGAATCAAATGACAATGTTGTAAAACATGTAAATAAAATGTACTACTTCAATACAGGAAAGCGGTAAATAACAAGTAAGATAAAATCACAGAAAATGAGAAAACTATCAAACTAATCAAACCTGTGAGAATCGGGGATATATAATGCTAGGGAGCAGTTTAATCCACCAAAGGTCGGGCCCTTAGCCACTAGCAAATACTGTTGAGATACTTCAGAGAATACGAATGAACAACAACATCAATTATATATTAATCATTGAAATTAAGTAGCATTACAATATGGTCATGTTCTCTAATATCATGAGTCTGTAAATTAAAATTACAATTTGAAATAACAGAGATCGATCCCCTTTCCTCCTACAATCTTTTGATTTTATAGTAAGAAAGAGGTAAAAGATAAATGCGATCCCTTAGGGTCTCCCAATCCCGAGGGATTCACAACTGAATGCTATCTTTAGACACCCTTCACATTTAGCGTTGATCCTCCTGATTTGTCCTCCGAACTGACCGCAACCAACCCGTCCCATTTTTCCTTTGTTGGTTTATGTTGTTCCTTCACTAGGGAACAACAACTGTTCCTTTCGTCATTTCTCTGGATAAAAGGAAACAAAATTTAGTTACGATGGCTAAATCTTAACTGAGAGTAGTTCATCTGTTTCTTATCATAATCCATCAATATATTAGCGTATCAAGATATGAAAGAGATAAGAAAAGAGGAAAAAGGTGATGGAATTAAGAGTAAATACATACTCATTTCGTAATTCAACACAACGCAACCTGAAAATACTTGCTTGGTGCTTTTGTGTTGTTCTGGGTGATAGTCGATTGAGTCGATAGCGGGGTGATGGTCCGATTGTCAAAGGGAAGTCCGGTCATCAGAAATTTAGAAAAATGACTAAGTGTGCGAATGAGTGAAATAAGCAAATGTGATCTTACAAACACACACCAACATGACTTCATGACGTGATGACTCAAACCAACCCGACACACATGTTCAACATGATTGACCGAGGGTGCAAGTGGCAAGCGCGACACTTGTGATTGATCATTGATCAACCATGACGATGCTTGTATGACAGTGGATGTGACTCCATGTGTGAGTGCGATAGATGCTTTCATAGCAAACACAACAAGTATACATGAAGCGCGCACTTTGGGCATAACTAGAACATGGTCGCAAGCATGACTTTGACATCAACATGCAAGATTTTGTGAAATGAACAAGCATGGTGAATGCTAAGACTCACACGAGTTTATGGAGTGAACCTGAGTGTGTACAGTCATCAAGTGAAAGTCTCAAGGGAGGCTCCAAAATTGGGTGCAGGCCAACATTTTGGAGGGTGGTTGTAGCCGCTACAACATATGGGAAAGCTTGAAGACACCAGTACTGTGGAGAAGGCAGACCTCTCATTATTAGCATGATTTTTACAAACCTGCATGGAGCTCCTAAGGCATAAGAAGGTAGTAGAAGGACTACAATAATTGATAAATAAATTCACTAGAAAGAATAGGCCACTACCAAAACAACACGTGGTACATAAGGTGGGCAAGAGTAAGAAAAGGATTGGTCGCGAAATGAGATTGACTTCCCAAATTGGAGAATACAAAATGGAATAGGTCATTCTTGATTTAGCGTCTGATGCAAATGTTCTACCGAAGCAAACCCGGGAGAGAATGGGAAGACCAGCGCTACAATGGTCCCTGATCCAGCTGAGAATGGCGAATCAACAGAATATTATTCCTATGGGGTGCCTATATGGAGTGAATGTGGATATTGAAGGGCGTGCACCATAGACTATTTTGAGGTGATCGAAATAGTGGACAACAATAACCCATATCCAACATTTCTTGGAATTGATTGGGAATTTGATATGAACACATTCATCAACTTGAAGAAGCACAATATGACATTTGAAAAGAAAGAGCTAAGGGCTATTATATAATTGGATCCAATCGAGGGTGCGTGATACACTGAACCAATTTGATATTATTGAGGAGGACAAAGATATTGAGCAGATCTATAAGTTGATTGTGTGAGATGAAGATTGGATCAATCCTATGGTGGATGGATGGATTACGTGGGAGAAGGACAACTCCTGCAATTCATATTTATATGAGGACCTCAAACACTAGCAAAACATGTTTCATGAGGTATCACCGCTGCAATGCAACATGCTTATAAAGTCACTCCAATGCATATCCACTGAGGTATGCAACTTATTGCATTATGATGTTTTAAAAGATGTCAATTTATTTCTGGATAAATTTGAAAGGGATGTACCGTAGGAAAATTGGTTCTAAGCACTCAACATTGCTCTGAGAGCTATGCCTGCCATATGGTGGGGTACACATAAGAACAACTATGCAGACTAGAAGGAATATCAACAAATGATGAAGTTTCGGTTTGGGTATGCCAATACCCGCATTACGAAGAAATACATAGGGAAGGATGATTTGCACAAGCATCTTGCTTGATGGACGAAGGCATGGGGAGAAGAACCGCAGCCAAAGTGGGTTCATATATTTTTCCACACTTTGGATACGATTTTGATGAACTGGTATATGAAAATAGAGCTGTGACATGGAACCACAGAATGGGATGTTCTGAAACAAAGTTTCTCGTTAACCTTTAGCTTTGAATATGGATTTCAATGCATTGATGAAGCGTTACAGGATATCAAAGCTGTGATATTTAGAATTCCTAAAGAACTTGTTACATGGGTACAACCAGATTAGAGCACACAGCTGTGCCATGCACTTGAATGTTACAATATGACCACTAAGGAGATCCTATGAACATTAATATTCTTGAGTCAGAAGGACAATGCAAAGTCATAGGGCCTAAGGCAGAACTCCCTGATATTTCACATCCTTTGAAGAACAAGAAGGTGAATATTGGATCAGAAGTGCAACTGTAGTTTGCAAACATAGGTGACTATTGGGACGAAGCTACTGTGGAAAAAGTCGAATAGCTATGACGGGAGTATCAGGACTTGTTTCCCACTAATTTCTCTAATCTAAAAGGGATAGTAGGGGATTTGGGTGTCATGAAGATCACTTTGAAGCCGGATGTGAAGCTAGTGAAGAAGCTCCCTTATCGATTGAATCCTAAGTATGAGGAAAAAGTGTGCGCTGAATTGGATAAGATGCTTGTAGCTAGGATTATTGAGCCCGTTGAAGAATCGGATTGGGTTAGTCCTATGGTGGTTCAAGAAAATAAAACGTTGGGTGCAATTATGATATGTGTAGACTTGAGGAATTTGAGTGATGCTTGTGTCCACGATCCATTTCCTACACCATTCACAGATGAAGTACTAGAAAATATTGGAGGCTAGGAATCTTATTCGTTTACTGATGGGTTCTCAGGGTACCATCAAATCAAGAGTGCGCCAGAGGATATAAGTAAGAATCCATTTTCTACTGAATGGGTGTGTTTCTAGTATACAATTATGCCTTTCGGACTTAAGAACGCCCCTACAATATTTTCTAGGGTGGTAGTCACAACCTTCAAAGAGTTTATTCACAAGTTTTTGGAGGTATACTTCGATGATTGGACTATGTTTGGGCTAGTTAAGATACATGTTTCCAGTCTTTGTCTTATGTTGGATACATGTCAAAGGTATCATATTTCCCTTAATCTTAAGAAATGCATATTCTGCGTACCATATGGGATATTGTTGGGCCATGTAGCCTGTAAGTAGGGGTTGATGGTAGACCCTACCAAAATTGCAGTGATTATTAATCTGGAGCTTCCGAATAATGTCAAGCAACTATGCGCTACGCTGGGCCACACAGGGTATTACAGGAAATTTATCAAGGCGTTTGCACAGATCACTGCGCCCATGGAAAGATTACCGAGAAAGGATGTGACATTTTGCTGGGATGATGACTGCCAGAAGGGTTTGGATGTTTTGAAGGAGAAAATAGTCACTGCACCCATTTTAGTGTTCCTTGACTAGAAGAAGGAGTTCCATGTACATGTAGATGCATCCTGCATAGAATTAGGCACTGTGCTAAACCAGCCAGGTGAAGTTGATATTGATCATCTGATAGCATGTGCAAGTAGGAAGTTGTCAAAGGAGGAAAATAATTATTCTACCACATAGCACGAAGGATTAGCAATGGTGTATGCGCTACAAAAACGCAGGCACTACTTGTTGGGTGCACACTTCAAGATGTACACATACCATTCTACTTTGAATTACCTAGTCAACAAGCTTGTTTTTGGGGGGGGGGGGAATCTATTGATGGTTGCTGCTCTTTCAGGAATATGACTTTGAGGTAATTTTGAAGCTAGGGCACCTGAATGTTGGACCAGATCACCTCTTGTGGATTGAGAATGGTGACAAACATACTAATTTGGAGGAAGGATTTCTTGATGTGTAGCTCTTTTCTATGTGCCTTACAAAGGACCATTTTGCTGATATAATCCTATTCATATCGATGGTTACAACCCCTGAAGGGTATTCCACACAACATAAGAAAGAATTGGTGGTGCGGGTTGCATATTTCTCTGTTATCGCTAGACACATACAAAATGAAAATGAAATATTGTGAAGGTATGTTCCGGAGTATGAACGACAAAGCATCCTCGCCGAAGGACATGGAGGATTTGCAGGAGGACATTATGTGGGAAGAGAAACTATGTATAAGATCCTACGAGCAGGTCTATGGTGGCCAACTATGCATAAGGATTCCAAGGTTTATTGCAGGGATTGTGATGTTTGTCAGAGAACGATGAGACAATCACGAAGAGATGAATTTCCTTTGAATCTGCAAGTGTTGTTGTAGGTGTTTGATAAGTGGGCAATAGACTTTGTGCGACCAATTCAGCCACTAGGAAAGAAGATTAGAGCCAGATATATCATTACAACGATTAATGTTTAACAAGGTGGGCTGAGGCATAACCTATGAAGGATTGTAGTGTGACCACAATTGTGAAGTTCATGTTCAAGTATATTTTGTCTCAGTTTGGCTGCCCTAAGATCTTGATGAGCGATAGAGGTTCACACTACTTAAGTGAGACAATTGATGCTTTGATCAAAGAGTTCTATATTTATCACCAGCAGAGAAATTATTGGATACCTCTTGTACCTTATCTAACGATTTATATTTATTTCTTGTGTTGTGGTAAATCATTCTTTTGGATCTCACAAGGACTTAGTCAACCATAATTTTTATATAATTCAAATTAAAAGAAACACTGATCTTAAGAATTGAAATGTGGATACTTAGAACCGATTATAAAGAGGCATAATTCAAGTTTTCTTGAGTATTACATGTTTTGAACCTGTTATATTTTCTTTTATGCAAATTTGACTGAAAAGAAATTCCTTTCTTAAATGCCTATTGTTGTAGAAGGAGCCTTCAAAGATTTAAGTTCTTTCTAAATTTGATCTGAATTTGAAAAGGAATGAAACAAATTACAGATATAACCATAAATATAGAGATTCAACAGAAATAACACTTCCTTTGATTAATATAAAATAATGAAATATGCTTACAAACAGTATGGAAACAAGACTAGCTTGGTGATGGTAGCTTATCTCTGAGAAGAGATGTGGTGGCTACATGCCTCTGTACTGCATTACAATGAGGCTTAAGGGCCTTTTTGTTATTGAAAAATAAGAGAAAACCCTAAAAAACCAAAACCCTATCCCGATGAGATGTAAAACCAAGAGTTTATGGGCCCCGTTGGGGTTAGTTGGGTAGCTAACTTCCCAGGGTTGTGACTTGGTCATATTATCTCATTTGACGTGCATGATATCCCGTTGGAAATATATCTCTGAGGAGTATGAGAAAGAAATGACTTATTGAAGGCACTAGTGATAGATTGCCAAAAAAACATTGTTTAGGGCCTCAAAACAGCTCCGGAAGTTTAGGACCCGAAAAACTGCTAAAAATAGTAAACTATGCTACAATTAAGGAAACTGAAAAATTAAAAGAAACAATGGTGGGGGTCCAAGTGGAATTGGTGGGTGGCCACCAATATCCACCTAGATCATTCCTCCCCCCTTAGGAAGCAATGGTCCCCATTGAGTTGAGTGCCTCCATGAGATGGGGAAACTTCTGCTGAACTTGGTCCCTAGTGAGATGTTCTACAATCTCTTATGTGTCTAGTAATGGTGGGAAGCATTGTCAATGGCGATCCATATTGAACACTCGGTGCAAG
Organism: Pinus tabuliformis; assembly: GCA_031772625.1. Classification (NCBI taxonomy): domain Eukaryota; kingdom Viridiplantae; phylum Streptophyta; class Pinopsida; order Pinales; family Pinaceae; genus Pinus; species Pinus tabuliformis. The sequence continues at coordinate 60,998,315 of CM062819.1, read as the reverse complement.
CCAAGGAATGGGGGAATGTTGTGCTCAAAAGCATTGTTTCCCACATATTTGATAATGGTGTAAGGACCATATAGGAGAGGTGTGAGCTTCCGATGGGCTCTGGTAAGGAATTCTTTCTGCATATGCAACCAAAATTTGTCGTCCACCTGAAAATTGTATGACACCTGATGTTTATCATGTAACTGCTTGTATTTGGCATTTTCCAGAATGGAGTGGCTATATATTGGCCCGTTGGGTAGAGGTTCTCTGGAAGTTAGATCAAATGAATTCTTGACTTGACAATGTAATGGTGCCCCTGTCGGTGAGGAGAAGATGTCCATGTATCCTTTCATGATTGTATCCACCTACTTCTACTGCATGGAGGAATCATTCCTGAGGGCAATGGATGTGGCATAGATCTCCCCCTTACTTTGAGAGCGAACCGGAAAGAAAATAAATTTCCTAGTTTGGAAGATGATCTTGCTGCCTTTCTTGGCACAAATCAAAGAACTAGTGGTAGGTGGGGCTACCTTTAGTATCATGTATAATGTATTACACAAAGAAATAATAATAGCGTGAGGCCTTGAATCATACATAAAATGTCACTTCCACAAGTATGGTTGGCCTAATAATACATCACAAACATCAAGAGATGCAACATCACACAATACCTCATATGTGAAGGGCTTGATGGTGTAGGGAAGATGACACTCCTGGAAGACTCAGAGGTCGTCCTTAGTGAATCCACAAGACGTTGTATAGTTGTGGGTGTGGTATGGTTAGTAGTCCCAGTTGCTTCACAACCTCTGTTGAAATGAGGTTTTTTTGGCTCCCAATGTCAACAACGAATTGAAGTGGCAAACCCTTCACCCACATCTATGAGTGGAAAAGATGCTCCCCCTCCTTTGACTCTTCGAGCTCATTCTTCTGGATCTTAGTCGTGGAAGTAGTGGCATTGGGCTCTGCATCAATGATCTGTTTCCCTTTGTCATTCCTCTTGTTGGGTTCTGACTCTGGGTTGGAATGTGCATCTGATTTTGGAGCCTTCAACTCAGCCACCCATGACTTCTTGGCCCAACACTCACTTGTGTTGTGAGTGGGGCTCTTATGGAACTCACACCACTTTCCTATTTCCTTCTTTGATTTCGTGGTGTTGTTATTTTCTTGCGGATTGGAGGGGTTGTCTTGGGTCACCCTGCCTTGGCTTTGTACTTTGTTCTTCGGATTTGCAAATCTAAAGTCGCTCTTCTTTTGTTTAAACTTTTGCTCGATCTTGATAGCGTATCGGTATGTCGTGTCAAGTGAGGAAATGTCCAGGAACTCCATCTTTTCCTGGATGTACCTGTGTAGGCAGCTGCGATATTTGGGTACCAAATGTTTCTCAGAATCCTTGATACCCAACTTCGTACGAAGGGTATGAAAAACATTGGTAAACTTTGGCACATGTTCATCCCTTCCCTATTGCAGTGTGGTCCACTTTATGTATTTGTCCTTAGAGCTCCCGACAGGGTAGTACTGCTACTTGATGGCATCCCATAATGAATTCAAAGTGGGGGTGGTTGAAAACAGTGAGTTTGTACTTTTATCCTTCTATTCACAATAGGTTTCCCACAAGTCCTTGACGTGGGGGCGATTTTAAGAGGATAAAAAGTAATCTTTTTTCGGATGGAAAAATCATGCATAGAAAAATATCCTTCTAGAAGATTCAACCATTTATCTATGATGTCTACATCTATTTGACCCTCAAATATGGGAATGTCAAAGTTTACTTATACCTTAAAGGGTGTGGCATTTCCAGAGTAGCTGTTGGAAGTAGCTGTGTCACCCTAGGTAGCCGCTGAAGGATCTGGGCAAAGTTATCCATCATCGCGTTCCTTTGTCGCTTGAGGGCTTCTTCGAGAAAAAATTTGATAGGATATCCTGACCCCTCATCTTTCTTTTCATCTGCCATGGGAGGTCGTCAGATTTTCTAGGCTTGTCTTGCAAAGGTTCAACTAGTTCAAGCCTAACTCCTTATATTCTAACCTCATTGGGGACATGCAAAGAAAAATCGATAAAGAGAAGACCACTCTGATACCACTGATCTGAATTTAAACAGGAATGCAAAAAATTACTGATATAACCATAAATACGGAGTTGCAGTAGAAATAACACTTCCTTTGATTAATATCAAATAATGAAATATGCTTACCAACAGTATGGAAATGAGACTAGCTCGGCAATGGTAGCTTATCTATGATAAGAGATGTAGTGGCTACATTCCTTTGAACTACATTACAATGAGAATCAAGGGCCTTTTTATTATTTAACAATAAGGGCAAACCATAAATAACTAAAACCCTAACCTGAGGAGATGCAACACCAAGAGTTTATGGGCCCCGTTGGGGTTAGTTGGGCAACCAACTTCACTGGGTCGTGACTTGGTCATATTATCTACGTTTGACGCACATGATATCCCGTTGGAAATATCTATTCGAGGACTAAGACAAAAACATGATCTGTTTAAATTTGCTCGTGGTAGATTTCCCAAAAAAACGTCATTTAGGGCCTCAAAACGGCTTCGGAAGTTTAGGACCCGAAAAACTGCTAAAAATAGTAAACTCTGCTACAATTAAGGAAACTGAAAAACTGAAAGAAACAATGGTGGGTGGCCACCAATATCCACTTGGATCATTCCACCCCCCTTAGGAAGCAATGGTCCCCATTGCATTGAGTGCTTCCATGAGATGGGGAAATTTCTGCTGAACTTGGTCCCTGATGAGTTGTTCTGCAATCTCTGATGTGTCTGGTAATGGTGGAAAGCATGATCGAGGGTGATCCACATTGAACACTCGGTGCAAGACAAGGAATGGGGGAATGTTGTGCTCCAAAGCAATGTTTCCCACATATTTGTTAATGGTGTAAGGACCATATCAAAGTGGTTTGAGCTTCTAGTGGCCTCTGGTAAGGCATTCTTTATGCAAATGTAACCAAACCTTGTCGCCCACCTGAAACTTGTGTGACACCTGATGTTGATCATTTCACTACTTGTACTTGGCATTTTCCAGATTGGAGTGGCGATATATTAGTCTGTTTGGTAGATGTGCTCCAGGAGTTAGATTGAACAAATGCTTGACTTGATAGTGTAACGTACCCCTGTCGATGAGGAGATGATGTCCCTATATCCTTTCATGATCATATCCACCTACTTTTGTTGCATGGAGTAACCCTTCCTAGGGGCCATGGATGTGGCTACGATCTTCCCCTTACTTTGAGAGTGAACCAGAAAGAAAATAAATTTCGTAGTCTGGGAGATGATCTTATTGCCTTTCTTAGCAGAGATCAAAGAAGTGGCGGTAGTTGGGGCTACCTCCAGTATCTTGTATAATGTATTACACAAAGAAATAATAACAACGCAAGGCCTTGACTCATACACAAAATGTCGCTTCCATAAGTATGGTTGGCCTAATAATACATCACAAACATCAAGAGGTGCAACATCACACAATACCTCAATCTATGAAGGACTTGATGGTGTAGGGAAGGCGGCACTGCTGGTGAAATCGGAGATCTCATCCTTGGTGAAGCCACTCGATGATGTATGGTTGTGGGTGTGGTATGGTCGGTAGTCCCAGCTACTTCACGACCTCTTCTAAAATGAGGTTCTTTTAGCTCCTGTTATCAACACTGAATTGCAGCGGCGAACCCTTCACCCACATCTGTGAGTGGAAAAGATGCTCCCCCTCCTTTGGATATTCGGGCTCATTCTTCTAGATATTAGCAGTGGAAACAATGGCATTAGGCTCCACATCAATGATGTACTTCCCTTTGTCATTCCTCTTGTCAGGTTCTGACTTAGGGTCAGAACATGCATATGATTCTGAAGCCTTCAACTCGGCCACTAGCGACTACTTGGCTTGACACTCACTTGTGCTATGGTGGTGCTCTTGTGAAACTCACAACACTTTCATATGTCCTTCTTTGACTTTGTGGTGTTGTTATTTTCTTGCGGCTTTGACGGGTTGTCTTGGGTCACCCCACCTTAGCTTTATCTTTTGTTCTTTGGATTTATAGATCCAAAGTCTTGCTTCTTTTGTTTAAACTTCTACTCGATCTTGACGACATATCGGTATGTTGTGCTGAGCGAGGAGATGTCCAGGAACTACATCTCATCCTAGATGTACTTGTGTAGGTAGCCGCAGTATTTGAGTACCAAATGTTTCTCGGAATCCTTGATACCCAACTTCGTGTGAAGGATATGAAAAACATTGGTAAATGTTGGCACATCTTGGTCCCTTCCCTGCTGTAGCGTGGTCCACTTTATGTATTTGTCCTCGTATCTCTCGATAGGGTAGTACTACTCCTTGATGGCATCCCAGAATGAATTCCAAGTGGGGGTGGTTGAAAACAGAGTTCGTACTTTCATCCTTCTATTCACAATAGATTTCCCATCAGTCCTCAACATGGGGGGCGACTTTGAGAAGAGAAAAAGTAATATTTTCTCAGCTGGAAAAATCATGAATGGAAAAATATACTTCTAGAATATTCAACCATTTATCTACAGCGTCTACATCTATTTAGCCCTCAAATATGTGAATGTCAAATTTTACTGGTACCTTAAAGGGTGTGGTGTTTCCAGAGTAGTTTCCAGAAGTAGCTGCGTCGCCCCTGGGTAGCCGCTGAAGGATCTAGGCAAAGTTATCCATCATCGCATTCCTTTGTCGCTCGAGGGATTCTTCAAGAAAATTTTTGATAGGATATCCTGCCCCCTAATCTTTCTTTTCATCCGCCATGGGAGGTCGTCGGGATTTTCGAGGCTTGTCTTGCAAAGGTTCAACCAGTTCAAGCCGTAACTCCTTATATTCTGACTTTGTTGGGGACATGCAAAGAAAAACCAATAAAGAGAAGACCGCTCTGATACCATTGATCCGAATTTAAATAGGAACACAAAAAATTACAGATATAACCATAAATACAGATATGCAGCAAAAATAACACTTCGATTAATATCAAACAATGAAATATGCTTACCAACAGTATGGAAATGAGACTAGCTCAGCGATGGTAGCTTATCTATGAGAAGATATGTGGTGGCTACATGCCTCTAAACTACATTATAATGAGGCTCAAGGGCCTTTTTATTATTAAACAAAATATCAAACCCTAAACAACCAAAACCATAACTTGAGGAGATGCAACACCATGAGTTTATGGGCCCCGTTGGGGTTAGTTAGGCAGCCAACTTCCCTGGGTCATGACGTGGTCATATTATCTCCATTTGACACGCATGATATCCCGTTGGAAATATCTCTCTGAGGACTACGACAAAAAAATGACTTGACACAAGTCGCTCGTGGTATATTTCCAAAAAACAGTCATTTAGGGCCTCACAATGGCTCCGAAAGTTTAGGACCAGAAAAACCTGCTAAAAGTAGTAAACCGTGCTACAAGTAAGGAAACTGAAAAAATGAAAGAAACAATGGTAGGGGTCCAAGTGGAATTGGCGGGTGGCCACCAATATCCACATGGATCAAAATTTTGATTCTCTTTTATTTTCATAACAATGATACTTTTGTATGAAATAAGTTGTCCTAAATCTTTCGATTGGTTTAATGAGAATTGGAGTTGAAAGAGTGATCTATAGAATGTGATTGTTTGAACATAAGCCTGGAAATTTCCCAAGCAAATAATAAAAAATTGATGGTTTATGCTCTTAAGTTTCATAGAGTACTCTTTAAATATCTTTTTCTTGTGTCATCACATTATTTCCAAAATATTATATTCAATTTAGAAAGAAAGATTATGTCCCTATAAATGTGTGAGACTTCTTTGAAGAGAGTGTGAATGGACTATTGAATTTAAGTGAGAACAATTATGAATAGGATGCTTTGATTTCACACTTAGAAAATCTGGGACTTTTCTTGCCCTTTTGATAGCTTATAATTGGACCTAGTGTAAGAAGGCTTGTTGGAGAGGATTTTGTTTCACCTAAAACTTTTCTTATATTATTGCTTACCAAGCACTATTTGACATTCTTAGACCTTCTTATTTCCAACATTAAAAAAAAATCTTTTCAGATTTATTGTTTGAGTGTCTTTTGAAGTTTAAAGGAGTGATAAGGCAGAATGCGAATATTTAGATTCTTACAACTGTTGATTATGTTTACTTGACTAATACACTAGAGATGAATTGAAGGCACACTTTTAATTTTTTTGATTGCATACACAAAGTGGAATGGATTTGAATATTTAGATTACACACGGATTGAGTAAACTCAATGCATGAATGATTGGATACTTGTTTGATTGATTTTAAGCACTCTTCTGAATTAAATGGATTGAGACGTGTTATTTTGAGAGTTTTGACCATTTATCTAGTTTGTAATATTAATTTGTTTGATAAGTTAATGAGTGAAGTAGATAGTGTCTAGATTGATCAAGGTATTTGTTTTATCCTTAATAAAACCTTCCAAACCGAGTATAGGAATTTATGCATTGTTTTCAAGAAATTGAAATATTGTTATTGTATAGAGTAAGGAGTGATTTTATTTTATCTTTTTCAATTCCCAATATATAGGGTTTACTCTCAATTGTTGATAGATTCCAAGATTTGTGTTTATGGTTTCATTTCTAAAGACTTATTTTGAGTGCGCGATTAGAGAATGGATTGACTAGTGCAAAAACTTAAGGTGTGAGAAGTCTCTAGCTAAATCAGGGATTTGTTTTGCAAGTTTCTAGAGTCTCTCTTTGGAATTACCAGTGTTGCGCCTCAAAATCCACAGGCCCTGGGTTGAAAATTAAATGTTGGTTTATCAATATACACTATACTGCACCCAACAATTATGGTATCCCAAAGGTAAACATTTCAATTTGATTACTGTTATTGATGTTGTTTGGGGTGGTAGTATTGATGACAGGAAAAGTACTTCAAGAGCATCTCACTTTTTGGGAGATTGTTTGGTCTCTTCAGCAAGCAAGAAACAAATTTTTTTCTGTTTGTCCACTGCTGAAGTTGAATATATAGATACAGCCTCTTGTTGTACACACATAATTTGGATGAAGAAAACTATTCAAGACATGCATGTTGAGTATGAAGAGCTTCTTCCTAGTGTTACACTAAAATTTGTCACCATGACTATTTGCAGTTAGTATGGCTCCATCAACTGTCATACTATCCTCCTTGGCAAGTCTTATACCTCTGCTCTTCATGTCAAACTCCAAGAAAGAGAGAAAGTCTTTAAAAAATCTATATAACTCTGGGTACGCAGTTTCTCTTAGCCTTACCTGCGTGTACGCACCTCAAGTTCACGTTCCATGCGTACTTGTACGCTCTGACTGTAAAGGGGTGGGTGCGTACCCCTGTAAAGGTCAAAAGGTGTGAGTTTTACTTCAAAAAAGTTACTTGTGGTCGATTCTAGAGCATTCTAGAAGTTTGTTTGACATGTATTGAGCGCCTCCAGATGGTTCATGTATCCCTATGAAAGAGGAACTTATCCCATCAAGAGGGAAGCTATCCCATTCAAAGAGGGGCTTATCCCATTGATGGTGGACCTAATTAACTTCCTCTAAAGCACTATAAATACAGGCATTGGGCCAGAAGGAGGGGAGGTTGAAAGCTGAACATTCCTAAGGGTAGATGCTGCTGGAATTAGGACTCCCTTATAGAGCTTGAGAGGAGAGATTCCCATCATTTCTTAGCTTTATTTGGAAGTGGGTGAGCTTATCAAAGTAAAGGAGAACTCTTGCTGGACCCTGGGAGGGACCTGCACAACACCAAGGCACAGGTTGTAATGGTTTCTTTTGTTTCCACTTAATACAATTAAGCTCATTTTTCTCAACAGATTGTTATACATGATTTGTTTCATATACTCCTTGGTCTGTATGATGAATATGTTTTATTTTATGAGTTATTCAGGTGCTATGTAATCTTTTGCTTGTTAGTGAATGCAGGTTTCGAAGAGAAGGAGGAGCTCATCCGGATCGGCGAGGCTGGACTACTACAAAGCGTTGGACTAAAGGTATGTTATAAACACCTGATTACTTGTATTCTAAATGCATATTTAGGGAAAGGTAGTGTTTAATTGTCTTGTTCGTCACTATAAAGCCTTAGCTTCTAGGGAGGTTGGTTTTGTCCGCAAAATTGACTCTTTCCGCATGACAAAATGGCGACCATGCTGGGGAATCCATGGATTTGATTGATTTCTCTTTTGATTGATACTTTGATTTGAGAAAAGTCGTTTTCTTTCTGGTTTTGGACTGATTGACTGTGAATTTGGGTGGAATAGCTTAGGGTTAAGTTAGATTTTACTTTTCTTGGTTTTTCTATAATTACGCAGCCTCTGAGTTAAGCACAGTGCGTACTTGTACGCACTGCAGCTTTGTACACAAAGCGTACACGCCCCTGTGCAAACAGGCTGCCTGCGTACCCTGTCAAAAGTTGAGAAAATTTCAATTTTTTCCTTTTTTGCCTCTTAGTTTTTGTTTTTAATTTGTTTTTGCTGCCCAGATCCACTGGTTACCTGTCAGAAGTCCTCATCTAAGCTTGTTTCATTAGTGTCAAGGGTTTTAGTGAAATTCATAAAAATTCTAGCCCTAGGGTTTGATTTTTGCATTGGTCCTGTAGTGACTTTGGCTTTAGAAGTTGTAAAACCTTGGATCTCCCTGGTCTTTTCAGTCTTCTTAGGAGTCAGACCTTTCATAAAATCCACCTGTGTGAGAAACCTACCTTTGTGTTGTCTCTTTGCGGAATTTCGAGAAAGCTTGCTGGTTAAAGTTGTGAATTTCATTCTTAAGAAAAAGAACAAAAGATTTTGATTTTTGTTTTTGACTGGTTTATGATTCTGCATGAACGAGTCCTTGGTTGAATTGTGACTGAGTAAAACATCCTGGAATCATACTTGGTAGGCTTTTGCCTCATTAGATTTACTTTTAGGTGAATTTTCTCTTAGATTTGCTTTTGGGTGAAATTGAGTTGATTTGATTGTCATAGATTTTTTAACTTTGATTTCTATTAAAGTAGTTTTACATGCTTTGTTAATATAGGAAAAATACAAAAAATCTCTTTTGAAGAAAAGTTTGTGTTAGTAGCATTTGAAGTCTTTGAAAAGAGAAAGGAATTTTCGTGAAATAATTAGTGGTCATGTGTTGTATGCTTTCGGAAAGATAAAGAGTTTGTTTCTTTGATTTTCATTGCCAAGAAAGTTGTCTTTATATCAATTTTTCATTCTCCAACTCTCTTAGCTAGGAAATTCATTGAAAAGAAAAATAGTATAAATCATCCTAGGTGCATCTTTTTAGTGGATTTGAGTCGAGTCTACACACCATCAGTTTCATCTCCACTACCTTTTGTCCTAAAGAAAAGCCATAAAATTAATGCTTAAAGTAAAATTTACTTAGTAACTTTTTATTTACTAGGGCTCTGAAACACCAATATAGATCAGGCTAGTGTCTTGGAGTAGGAGAGTAATTAACTCTCCAAGACAGCAAAACCAAACAAGTAGCTCATCTTGTGGTAGGATAAATCCAGCTGTTACATTTATGCTCTGGGAAAGCTCCTCTTAAAGGAGAAGCACGAGACCGTGCCCGAACCAGTGAGGGGATCAATCTTCCTTCATTGGGAAAGACGCCAGATATGCACGTAATACAAACGGTAAACCTCGGATTATTGTCGAGGAGCCTGGGGTCACTTGTCGGTAAACCTTGGATTATTTTCAAGGAGCCGACAAGGGGATTGAGCTTGTTACTCTGACCTTGCATGCTATCGGGTCGTAGACTGTTCCCCCAGGTGTATTTGTTGCTATTGGTGACCTTAGTGACCATTCTATTTAGGGTTCTACCCAAGGTGACGGTGGAGGGAAGATCCCACTGTACCTGGAGCAGACGTTGGCTAGACTCACTTGGATTTTCCGGGGGGTTCACTTCACTTGAGACGGTTAAAGTGGAGGAACTTGTGCCGGTCTATTCATTAAGTAGGTTTCCGGGGTAACTGTTCCACCCGCCACTTCTGTACTGAATTTGACGATGTTGGGCTTCATCACCAACTAGTGTTTTCGGTCCGGAAGGCTACTGTTTGTGTATGGTTTGACGCCCTAGATTCTTTAGGCGTGTGATTCGAATTTGTTTGGTTCTTTAGAGACTTTAGGTGGTTTGCTTTGAGATTTTACTTTTTTTGCGTGTGCAGTAGTTAAAAGTTTTTAACTGTGGCTGAATTACCGAGACAGTCTCGTAGACTTCGGGGCCAGTCACCTGAGATTGTAACCGTGGCCGATTTGTTGAGGAAGTCCCGTAGACTTCGGGGCCAACCTCCTGAAGACGTCCCGGGTCATTACGAAAGTTTGAAAGTCCTTGTAACTCCTAGTGGCAGTAAAGTAGGTTCACCTGAAGAAGGAGAGTCGTCGTTGGTAGTCCATCCAGATTACCAAGGTCTAGAAATAGGCTATAATCCTGAAGCTATTGCAGTTTCCGAGCTTGCTGGTAGTTTTTCATCTACTAGTGATATAGGCGAAGAACCTGAAATCTCTGAACTTGTTACTCCAACTTCTAGTGCTCCTGATTCACCAAGGGTAGAAAGAGTCATTGTCATGCGGAAAGAGTCGATAGTGCGGACACAACCGACCTCCCTAGAAGCAAAGCTTTCTAGTGACAAACAAGACAAATAAACACTACCTTTCTCTAAACATGCATTGAAAACACAAGCAATCAGGGGATCTTAACATACCTTTAGTCCAACGCTTTGTAGTAGTCCAGCCTCGCCGATTCAGATGAGCTCCTCCTTCTCTTCGAAACCTATATTCACTAACAAGCCAAAAGATTAAATAGCACCTGATCAACTCATAAAACAATACATATCTATCATATAGACCAAGGAGTATATGAAACAAATCATGAATAACAATCTGTTGAGAAAAATGAGTTCATTTGTATTAAGAGGAAACAAAAGGAACCATTACAACCTGAGCCTTGGTGTTGTGCAAGTCCCTCCTAGGGTCCAGCAAGAGTTTTCCTTTACTTTGATCAACTCACCCACTCTCAAATAAGGCTAGGAAAGGATGGGAATCTCTCCTCTCAAGCTTTACAAGGGAGTCCTAATTCCAGCAGCATCTACCCTTAAGAATGTTCAACTTTCAACCTCCCCTCCCTTTGGCCCAATGCCTGTATTTATAGTGCTCTAGAGGAAGTTATTCAGGTCCAACATCAATGGGATAAGCCCCTCTTGATGGGATAAGTTCCTCTTTGGTAGGGATACATGAACCATCTGGAGGCGCTTTATACACGTCAAACAAGCTTCTAGAATGCTCTAGAAATGACCACAAGTAACTTTTTGGGAGTGAAACGTGCGCCTTTTGACCTTTACAGGAGTACGCACCCATTGCTTTATAGACAGAGCGTACAAGTACGCAGGTATTGTGAACTTGGGGTGCGTACACGCAGGTAAGGCTAAGAGAAACTGCGTACCCAGAGATATATAGATTTTTAATGACTTTCTCTCTTTCTTGAAGTTTGACATGGAGAGCAGAGGTATGAGGCTTGCCAAGGAGGACAATATGATAGTTGATGGAGCCATACTAACTGCAAATAGTCATGGTGACAAATTTTAGTGTAACAGATTGCCCCCTAAAGTGTGAAGCCTGTAGTAGATTAGGGTTTCATATTATCTAGGAAGGGTGAAGTACTTTATCATTTCAAGGATTATCTTGTGGAGAGCCCAGTCGGAACCTGCAAGTATTCAACACAAAATACATGTATATGATCATATCATCGCTGAGGTAGGCATTCCCATACTCAGATTGAAAACTTTAAATAATTGACTGTCTACTGCTCTGATACAGGAATGATTCTGTAGTACATCATAATCATAGAATTTTGTAGACATAGTATGGACGCAGCCATCTATTTATAATTAGTCTACTGTATAATGAATACAAAACTCGTCGCAGCCTGGATGGTGGAAACTAGATCCAGGGTCTTCATTTCTACTTCCCGAACAGGTACGATTCTATCCATGCGAATAAATGAGTTGATGTCGAACATGGTAGAAACCACTTGATTACCAGTCAATGATGTAAACTGTTAACAAGCGTGAGAGAGACCACCAGTGATGTCAATGGTTCTCAAAGTACCCAGTACAATCCATGAGATGTGAATGAATGAGTTGATGTCGAACATTTCACGGAATCCTTCGATCGAAAGTCAATGATGTAAACTGTCGTCAAAGGCGAGAAACCTGCCATTGATGCATGCAGACTTCAAGGTACTGACGATTCCTAGGTCATCTTTCTAGATAATGTGCTGATGTCGATAGAAAGCGACCCGTTGCAGGCAAGCCCACAACACGAAATCATAGATCAAGTTGAAGAAATGTAGCTGTAAGGATTGACTCAGGGATGGTCAAAATGGATGACGGGTATTTTGCAGATGAATGTTTATTGCAGAGACCTCTTGAACACATAACGACACGACAGATGGCTTGGTGACATTTGACCCAAAGTTAATACCCGGCTAAAGACTTTCAATTTGGTTTGATCAACTGTGAGGCAAAGGATTTCCAAACCCAGGTGAATGAAAAGTGTCGTGTTCAAGAGTGGTAATAAGGCTTCTTCTGAGACAAAGGATAACAAATGGGCTCATTTTTCTCTCTTTTCCCCCACCATTTCTAGCAAGTACCTCTTTATTTTTTACAAGCTTGAGGAGGATAACATATGCTTGATTATAAGCTCATCCTTCGGATGAGTCCAACTTAGTTTTGATTCGAACCCTAAGAAGGAGCGGTCCGTTCCTGTTTGTAATCGAACAGGTCCTTTACTGTGAAATTTTAACGAGTCTAGTATAGGAGAAACTCGACGTTTTTCATTTTTAGAGAGTTTGAAAAAACTTAAGATGACTCCAGGTTGAACTTTTTCGTAAAGTTGTGTCTCCCAAGCTCGAAAAAGTATAAAATAATACTTGAGAGAACCGCTTAGTCTTGCGACCAAGGAGTACTTTCATGATTAGTGCCTCTGACCTGAAAAGTAAAAAGCGATCAAGGACACGTCGTTTTATTTCCAGTATCGGGTTTGAAACGACAAAAACCCGGCAATCTTTTCTTGTTTTTACGGTCAGAAAAGAGCTATAAGAGGACTGCCTTTTAATTCCGTTTTAACGAGTGTAAAAGAAACACTCGGCAATCTTTTCAAGTTTTAGGAGTCAGAAAAGGGCTTAAAAGATGACTCTGATGTTTTGATTCGTGAAAAATGATAATTTTCCTTGAAAGTCCTATTGTCCTGCAAAAAAATGACACATTACTCATACCTGTTTAAGATAAGCAAAAATGCATTGAGAAATACCCTTCCATGGTGAAAAATAAACAAATTTAGCATTCATTTATCCAAAAAACCTATAAAAATACCTTTTACCATGTCATTTTTACCATTTTGCTGTTGAGGGAGAGAAAAGGGCTTTTGGCAAGAAACTTCCCGTGGACTTTGCGGAGAATCCGACCCTCGGAATCGAGTGCCGTCTCTTTCAGGTATTTCACAACATCCTCCTCTTTGTTTTCATCCATTTAGAATTTCATTTTAAGCCCTAGTTTGATTTTTTTAGGGTTTTGGGGTTTTAGGATCCGCCTTTTGGGGTACGCAGGTGCCCCATGGGCGACCTGCGTCCCCCGACATTTTCGTTAATGGGAAAATGGCAGGAGTACGCATCCTACCTTCAGAATAGCTGCATACCCACGCTCTGTTTTTTGAACGCGGGGTGCGTACTCCGCGCAAAGTGAATTTAAAACCCTAAAACTCAAAACTAAACCGTCAATTTTTTATTTAATGAATTCTAATGAATGTTTTCTGGTGTGTAGATTGCCCACCATGCTTGATTGGCACGAAAGAGAACACGAAGATGTCGATTTGGCCGCAATAGATCATCAACCTTCCATTGATGCTTTGAAGGCATGCGGTCTCTACAAATACTGGGCCATACCTGGCATGAGGGCCCAAGTGCGATTCTTAGATTGGCTGGTTGAAAGGTGGAACGTTTAGGATCAATGCTTCTACATCGGAGGGCACCAGCTCGAGATAGAGCCTCAGACATATATTTTCTCACTGGTTTGCCTAATAGGGGCGAGCAACTGACTCTGTCCGGGACTAGGCCAGGTGGCCAATCCCTTGCTAGCCTCCGGCTAGAGTGGTGCAACAATCAGAACCAGGAGAAAGGGATAGAAATCAAATACATATCCCTGCCTGAACTTATGGTAATTGCCTTTACAGTTACCAGACTCTGCGGCGCAGCCGCTTTGCATATTGCCACCGGGTCCCAAATGCGGATGGCGATAGATTGCTACCGAGGCACCATTTTCAATTGGTGTGACGCTGTGTTGGCCAATATGAAGGGCCAACTGACTAGGGTAAAGAACGGGCAATTAAAGACCTTTGGGTATGGGCCTCTAGTTGTGAGCTTTGCCCTAGAGAGGGTTCCGATGCTGATCCCACAGCATCTCACTATTGCAGCTGGGCCTCATCGGGAGCCAAAGTTGATGCGATGGGTTGCGGTGATGGCCTGACATCCTGATGAGGGAGCGGGAGTTGTCTGATTTCCTGCGGGTTACTTTCACTGGTTGGAGGACCAGGTCTTTGCGATCCAGGATTTTCCTTATGCCGGAGTAGATTTTCGTGGTGATCCGGACATGGTTCTTCCACAGGGAGAACAATGGGACGACAAAGGTACTTCATTTTTCACAAGTTTTTAAATTATTTACTTTTTTGTTTGTTTTTTATATCGTCTCAAAACTGACAGTGACAATTTTCAAAATGCAGATGTAGGTCCACAGCGTCCGGCCAATCTCCGGCCATTCGAGAGAAGAGTACCAGTTGCACCAGCACCGGCCCCACAGGATGCGGCCGCAGAGACCTTAGCCGAGTTGGAACAGGACCTAGAGCGTCTCACAGCGGACATACCAGAGACGACTATAGACGATATTCCCATCCGACTTCAGTGCTATGTGGTCGCAGTCCCAGGACCTTTCAGGAGGTTCCTATGTAGGGTAGCACGGGCAGTGGTCTCGTATAGAGAGCACCACCAACGATTGGCTAGTCACTTTTTGTAGACACATGTGACATTTTTGGTTTTTTGTACTTATCATTTTTTCCGATCATAAGGTGTTTTTCAACCTATGATCGAAGACGATGTATATTTTTGACACACTCCTATCTATATATATATCATTATTACCGACTTATCTTGTTAAACATGTATGATGAAATGTTTTTAAATTTACATGTATGATTATCGCAAATGTCTGTCTAACATTCGAGAAGCAATTGCATCTGCTAATGTATTTAAAGACCTTGGAATATGCTGATATTCAATGTAATCAAATTCACGTTCCAAGAGGCGCACTCTCAAAAATAACCTTAATAACACTGGATTTCTAATAGCATATACTCTATTAAACTGTAATACAACGAGTTCAGAATCTAACCTCACTATCAAACTCCGAATCCCAAATGAAATAGATTCAGATAATAACTCAATCACTGCACTGTATTCTGCAATGTTGTTTGTTGTTTGACCGAGGCTCACCCCATGCATAGAAACTAACTCGTTAGAGGGCGAATAGATAACCCAAGCTGCGGAAGAGATATTCTGTGTACTACGACAAGCACCATCAGCAAATCCAATGTACATTTGGAGAGGCGTCGACATCTGCAATATCAAGAGTAAAACCAAGATAAGCCAGAATAACGACGAAAAACACACTCTCTAAGCTACGCACACTGTCTATACTAACAAACACACCAGCTAGAAAGAAAAACTAACCTAACTAAATCTCCATACCCATCATTTAAGCATAATACCTCTTTAGGTAAAGTCCATTTCTGGGCTTACCCAAAGAGTCCCCATCAAAATCTACCAGCTCATAGGCCCATGCCACATGGGAACGAATTTTCCAGCACCTAATTTATCGTTAGCTTGATCATATAATAGCACTAGGTCTCCTTCCGAAAAATTACGAGGGGTCACGTTGCAATCATACTGAGCTTTCATCCTTTTTGCATGAGTCTCGATTGCCAATGCAGCGTCACATCGAGTCTCATCTAATTTAGCTAAGTATAATAGACGCTTCTCCTCTTCGGAAGTAGCTGGAAGTAATTCGACAGCCATATGAAGTGAGGGGATTTCGCATTCAATGGGCAACACTGCTTCCAAACTATAAACTAGTTGGAAAGGAGTGAACCCTGTTGATGTTTTCACTGAGGTTCGATACGCCCAAAGCGCTGAAAATAACATGTTGTGCCAATTCGACCGATGAATACCAATGATTCGTCGGATCATGATAACTAGAACTTTGTTGATGGACTCAACCAAACCGTTTGCTTGGGGATAATAAGGAGTAGAACTATCATGACGTAAACCAAGCTGGCTTGTAAGTTCTGTCATCATAATGTTTCGAAAATGGCGCCCATGGTCAGTGATTATCGCTTGTGGGACACCAAACCTAGCAATAATATGATTGAATACGAAAATCGCAGCTGTCTTGCCGTCTGCCTCGAATGTAGGCATTGCCTCGGCCCACTTAGTAAAATAATCAACCGCAAGGATGATATACGCATGCCCCCCGGCCGAGTGAGGGTTACATGTAATAAAATCGATACCCCATTTAGCAAAAGGACCAACGGCAACTATAGGGTGGAGAGGAGCAGGTGGTGCGCGCATCTTGCGATCAAACACTTGACAGTTGTGGCATTTTCGGACCGCAATGATACAATCTTTAAACATGGACGGCCAGAAGTAGCCAGCACGCAACACCTTTTGGGCTGTGGCATAACAAGACATATGACCGCCACACGCTCCAGAATGACAGTCATTCATAACCCTTTCTGCCTCTTCATGAGTTAAGCAACGACGAAAAACCAAATCTGCCCCACGACGATAAAGAGTATCTCCAATAATTTTGTACTGTTGGGACTGGAATCGAATTTTCCAACGTTCCGAATTTGAAGCTTCAGGCAGAAAGGACTGGGTTTGGAGATAGACGATTATATACCCATACCACGGATCTAAAGTGCTGATGAGAAACAGAGATTCGTCCGCGATGGGTTCCTCTGCCACAGTTTCCGTGTCAGCACGCGGGAAGTCACACATCAACTCTGCAAAAACTAAAGATTTCTTAGAATTAGACTTTTCAAACTCCAAGTCGAACTCTTGCAAGATAACAATCCATTTAGAGTACTTGCCCCCTAGCAATTGTTTAGTCAAAATGTAAATCATAGGGTTGCAATATGAAATGACTGTAGTTTTACGGAGAAGAATGTAATGACAAAAATGTTGGACAGCCTGAACAGCTGCTAGGGCCAATTTCTCCACATGTGAATATTTTAGCTCAGTGGGATTTAACGTCCTACTAAGATAATATATCACATGTTCCGTTTCGAATTCATCTGCCTGTACTAAGACCATTCCAATGGTGGAATGAGCGGTGGCGAGGTACAAAAAGTAATCCTAGTTGTAGTTGGGAGGATGCAGCAACGGTGCATGGGTCAACGCGTGCTTTATCGCATCAAAAGATTTCTGAGCTATCTCATCCCAAGAGAATTGAGCATTTTGTTTCAACAACCGGGTAAAACCCTTGGTAATCTCGGCGTAGTTAGGAATGAATCGGCGTAAAAAGTTTGCTTTCCCTTGCAAACTTTGGAGTTGGTGCAGACTGCCGTTTGTAATACGTGCGTGTCTGGCGTCGTTCCCAATGAGGGAGGATTGATCCCCTCACTGGTTCGGACACGAGCTCGTTCTTCTCCTTTAAGAGGAGCTTTCCCAGAGTACAAATGAAACAGTTGGATTTATCCTACCACAAGATGAGCTACTTGTTTGGTTTCGCTGTCTTGGAGAGTTAATTACTCTCCTACTCCAAGACACTAGCCTGATCTATATTGGTGTTTCAGAGCCCTAGTAAATAAAAGTTACTAAGTTGATTTTACTTTAAGCGTTAATTTTATGGCTTTCTTTAAGACAAAAGGTAGTGGAGATGAAACTGGTGGTGTGTAGACTCGACCGAAATCCACTAAAAGATGCACTTAGGATGATTTATACTAATTTTTCTTTTTCAATGAATTCCCTAGCTAAGAGAGTTGAAGAATGCAAACTTGATATAAAGACAACTTTCTTGGCAATGAAAAACAAAGAAGCAAACTCTTTATCTTTTCAAGACATACGACACATGACCACTAATCACTTCACAAAAATTCCTTTTTTCTTTCAAAGACACAAATGCTACCAAAGCAAACTTTCCTTCAAAAGATATTTTTGTATTTTTCCTAATTAATAAAGCATGTAAAACTTACTTTAACAAAAATCAAAGTTAAAAAAGCTATGGCAATCAAATCAACTGAATTGCACTCAAAATCAAATCTAAGAGAAAAGCACCTAAAAGTAAATCTAACGAGTCAAAAGCTTACTAAAGATGATTCCTGGATGTTTTACTCAGTCAAAATGTAACTAAGGACTAGTTAATGCAGAACCAAAAACCAGTCAAAACAAAAATCAAAATATTTTGTTCTTTTCTCAAGAATAAAATTCAAAGTTCAAACAACAAACTTTTTCGAGATTCGCAAAGAGAAGACACAAAGGTAGGTCTCTCACAAGGGTGAATTCTATGACAGGCCCAACTCCTAAGAGGACTAAACAAAACCAAGGAGATCCAAAGTTTGACAACCTCTAACGCCAAAGTCACTACAGGACCAGTTAAAAATCAAACCCTAAGGCAAAATCCCTATGAATTTCACTAAAACCCTCGACACTGACGAAACAAGCTTAGGTGAAGATTTATGGCAGAAAACCAATGGATCTGGGCAGAAAAAACAAATTAAAAACAAAATCTAAAAGGCAAAAAGAAGAAAATTGAAATTTTCTTAATTTTGACAGGGTACGTAGGCGACCTGTTTGCACAGGTGTGGGTACGCTCTGTGCACAAAGCGACAGTGCGTACAGGTACGCACTGTGCTCAACTCAGAGGCTGCGTACTTCTAGCGAAACAAAGAAAAACTAAAATCTAATTTAACCCTAAGCTAGCCCACCCAAATACACAGTCAGACAGCCAAAAAACCAGAAAACAAATGAATTTTCTCAGATCAAAAGTTCATACAAAGGAAAAAACATTCACATCAATGGATTCCCCAGTATGGTCGCCATTTTGTCATGCGGAAAGAGTCGATAGTGCGGACACAACCGACCTCCCTAGAAGCAAAAGCTTTCTAGTGACAAACAAGACAAATAAACACTACCTTTCTCTAAACATGCATTGAAAACACAAGCAATCAGGGGATCTTAACATACCTTTAGTCCAACGCTTTGTAGTAGTCCAGCCTCGCCGATCCGGATGAGCTCCTCCTTCTCTTCGAAACCTGCATTCACTAACAAGCCAAAAGATTAAATAGCACCTGATCAACTCATAAAACAATACATATCTATCATATAGACCAAGGAGTATATGAAACAAATCATGAATAACAATCTGTTGAGAAAAATGAGTTCATTTGTATTAAGAGGAAACAAAAGGAACCATTACAACCTGAGCCTTGGTGTTGTGCAAGTCCCTCCTAGGGTCCAGCAAGAGTTTTCCTTTACTTTGATCAGCTCACCCACTCTCAAATAAGGCTAGGAAAGGATGGGAATCTCTCCTCTCAAGATTTACAAGGGAGTCCTAATTCCAGCAGCATCTACCCTTAAGAATGTTCAGCTTTCAACCTCCCCTCCGTTTGGCCCAATGCCTATATTTATAGTGCTCTAGAGGAAGTTATTCAGGTTCACCATCAATGGGATAAGCCCCTCTTGATGGGATAAGTTCCTCTTTGGTAGGGATACATGAACCATCTGGAGGCGCTTTATACACGTCAAACAAGCTTCTAGAATGCTCTAGAAATGACCACAAGTAACTTTTTGGGAGTGAAACTTGCGCCTTTTGACCTTTACAGGAGTACGCACCCATTGCTTTATAGACAGAGCGTACAAGTACGCAGGTATTGTGAACTTGGGGTGCGTACACGCAGGTAAGGCTAAGAGAAACTGCGTACCCAGAGATATATAGATTTTTAATGACTTTCTCTCTTTCTTGAAGTTTGACATGGAGAGCAGAGGTATGAGGCTTGCCAAGGAGGACAGTATGATAGTTGATGGAGCCATACTAACTGCAAATAGTCATGGTGACAAATTTTAGTGTAACAGTCATCATCAAAAATCTTCCTTCTGGTTTGATAGCTATTGAAGAACTTGCTCCAGAAGAAGAAATAGGCATCCCTATCCCTGAAGATCAACTTACTATTGATATAAGGGAGCGTGAATCCATTTTTTACAGTCCTCCTAGAAGTACTACTTGGTATCTTTTGTTAACTAATTATTTGGATAACTCAGGGTCAAGTTTTTCTCCACCTCATACTCCTTATCCACTTGGAGGTATTTATACTCCTGTAAAAATGTCTGGTCAGTCGTCTATGTTTACTCAATCTCCTGAATCTTTCTTGTACGGCGGTCCTTCTGTTCCCTCTGGGTATCAGTCACTTTCTGGTACTTTTGTGGGAGCATCTCCTCAACCCATTGAACATGGGTTATTAACTGGAAACAATGGTAATAAACCGTTGGGTGTAGGAGACATTTACATGATGTCAGGTTCAATTCCCGGTTCTCAACCTCAAGGTGGCCAGTTACCGCCTGGGGGGCAGCCTCAATTAACGCCTGGCGGGCAACCTCAAGGTACACAAATTGCGTCTGGGGGGCAACCTCAAGGACAATATGTACCCGTGGTGCAATACATTCCTCAAGGTCAACCCCAACCTCAATATGTACCCCAAGGTCAACCCCAGTATCAGTACTTACCTCAAGGGTATCTACCTCAAGGTCAGTACTCGAGTCAAGGTTATCAACCACCCCAAGGTCAATCTTATATTCAAGGTACGGGAACGTACCTTTCAATTATCAATCCTACCCTCAATCCGGTTATGGATCTCAATATCCTCAACCTATCATGGGTCAATACCCCGGAATGAATATAGTGTGGGATCCATCGCAAGTTCAACAGGTATTGCAGCCAAGTGTACAGTTGTCATCTCAAGCTGGACAACCCTTAGTTTCTAGCTCACCCCAGCAACCAGTCCAGTCTAATGTTCAAACTTCTGTACCTTCGGTAGTTTCTCAGTCTGGGCCTATCGCCCCTAGTACTCCATCTCAAACGACTGCTGCGACTACCGCAACATCTGTTCAATCTACCACACTTACTTCTGGAGTATCGACAGCTCCGGTTTCTACTGTCTCTGCAACTACTCCTCAGACATCTTTACCATTGTCTGGATCCATGATTCAAACTACGGTTCAGATGCCTGTAGGACAACCTGGTTTAAGTATGGTTGTCACTAGTCAACCACAATTCACTTATCAACCGTACTAGGGACAGTACCAATACGGGCCTGCTGTCCAGCAGCCAGTTTACCAGTATCAACCGTATCCTGGGTACACTTATCAACAACCTCAGCAACCCCAGTACGGTCTGGTTAATCCTGGTTTTCCGGGAGGATAAAATATCTCGAATGTGATTACCATTCCAAGTTATCCTGGATATCCTCCTCCTGGGACTGGTCTTGTGACCCAGAGCTTTAGGGATCCTAATCGGCAATTACCGTTTATCGCAACTTTGGATTTACCAGACTTGTCGCGCCTAATGAACGATCCAATAAATTATCTTCCGTTTTGGCCGCCAATGCCAAATAAGTTGCCCAGTGACATACCCAAGTTCGAAGGTAAGTCTGGAGAGGACCCGTCGAATCATGTGATGACTTACCACCTCTGGTGTGCCTCTAATTCCATCTCGGATGATTCGATCCGCTTACGTCTTTTCCAGCGTACTCTCATTGGTCTCGCGGCCAAGTGGTACATTGAGTTACCATGTGTAGAGCATTGGGAAGGTATGTTTTAATAAATGATTTAGTGATGTTTTAAGCAATAGTTGTAATCTTTTCTTTATTATAAAGTAGGGGAAATGCAAAGACAACGAGTCTAAAATGATCCAATCACTAACAGTTGTCTTCTCTACGCAGGAAAAGGTAAAAGCAGGAAGGCGCAATGCGAAACGGGGATTTGATGAGAAGATAACGGCTGTCCCTCCAATTCTAAATAAGGTTCAGACCAGGTCGAGTAAATCAAGGGAGATCAGTCCGAAACGAGATGAAGGACTGCCAGTTCGGAATTACAGGCCGAGTAAAGGAAAGCGTTAACAGTTTAGCGGATCCCTCAGGATCTTCGATCCTGAGGGATCGCTACGATCAATCGTTTTGTCGACCGATGAACTCCACCGTTAATTGTATAAAAGGAGGGTAGCATTGAAACTAGGGGATGACTTTTGTATCTTTAACTTTCTGTTCATGAATTTTATTATCAGTTGAACTCAGACTACTGAGTCTCTCTGAGACTTAGTTTTGTACTCTCATTGATGCGTTAATATAATATCTCGGTGTTAATTTCTCCGTGCGTCTGAAGTAGTTTACGGCAGTGCGCCATTGGAAGCTTTGGGCCCGACTCCAACGGACACTGGCTGATTGTACCATTACAATTCTGCTTTGTGTGGTTTGTTTCTCATAATCTGTTATGGTTACATGTTGTTTCATATTTATTCATCTGTAGCTTCCCTGTTATAAATCTCTGTAATAAAGGATTCTTCGCATACTGTTGATCTGAGTTGTTTGCACTAATTACAGAATTCATAAGTGGAATATTTCAGCTACAGGTGATTGGGGTTAATGGATTGTTGGTGACTATTGCAGATCGTGTACATATGATTGACGTTTCCTATCTTTAATGATTTGCTGTTCCATTTGATATATATATGATTGACGTTTCCTGTCTTTGATAATCTGCTGTTCCATTTGATCAAGCTACAAACCTGTATAAATGATTGCTTTCCTTTTTGTATGCAAGTGTGTGCCAAGGATTGGAAGTGTAGACCTCGCGAGACTTAGTTTCTTTATTTCCGTTCCATTTACTGCCGTTCCTTTTATTGCTGTTCCATTTCTGAAGTTGCTGTTTCATTCTGTTTTCTTGCTGTTCCTTTCGCTTGCGTTTATTGAAGTGGCATGAGAGGAGGTTCAAGACTGTCGTGAGATACAACAGACGCTATAATGCTCCCAGATCATGATCCATACTCCTTCATCAGTTTCTAGGGGGATAGGTTATTAATTCCATACCCTCGACCGACGAAGTTGCTGCGTGTGTGATTTCTTTATGCAAAAGTAATTTAGCATTAGCATCCGTTTACTCTTGTATTCTTTAGATCTATACTACGAAGCATTATCCTGACAAATAGCCTCAAATTAAGATGTCCCTTACAATAACAAAACGCTCCCGGATTGACTTGTAATGTGAGATAACTAGAGGTGAAAAAGACCCTTGTTACAGCTCCACATTTTGGCGCCGTTGCCGGGGAAGGGGCATAGCCATTTGTTTTTTTAACAGGGTAGTGTGTGAATCTGTTAGGGGAGAACTGGATTTTAAAAACGGAAGGTAAGAACCTGCGTGCGGAGCATGTAAAAGCCCTGCTCCACCGTCCGCTTTCCTAGCAGAATTGATTTAGTAATTTAATTGGAGTGCATGACTAAGCAGAAAAAGCCAGAAAAGAATCAAAAGCCTCCATCCAAAATCGAAAAAGCCAAGGGGTCGGCGACCCTTGGACGAAAGACCTTTATAGACGAAATTTACAAGAAAGCCGGATCTCCGCCATCAGTAGGTTATAAGAAAGTAAACTCTAAACAACCTGCTAGTTCCCTTCAGGCCTCAGAATTACCATCTGAAGCCTTTGCGGAGGTGCACAGTCAGACAGAGGAGCAGGACTTTCAAGAATTTGACAATTCGACTCCTGGACCAGTGCACGAAGGAAATTTTAGTAACCTTTGCGAAGGAGAAGGAGAAACAGGGGAAATCGAGGAACCTAGATCTCCTATTGAACTAAACCAGCCTTTAAATAGTCCGGATAAAGGAAGCGCTGCAAAAATCCTTGTTGAGGGAATTCATTCACCTCAGACCGTAGGGGCCATCATTATCCCTGATAAAGGGAGTGCTGTAAAAACAGTTCCTGCTAAGATTACCCCTCCTCAACCAAGGAATACTCTATTGGAAATTCCTGAAGATTACTGGCATATATTTGATTCCATGGCGCAGAATCAGCCAAATACCCAAACCTCTACTTTGCAATATCCCATAGTAGATTCTGCTGCGAATGCACCAATGAAGGCAATTCCGCTTCAACATATTCCGACGTTTCATGGACTCACATCAGAAGACCCTGATGCGTTTCTATTTGAATTTGATGTGTTATGCAGGGGATACGATTACACCACTGATCCCCAGAAGCTAAAACTGTTTCCCTCTACCTTGAAGGGAGCAGCTCTGAGATGGTTCATGGGTCTAGGTGGTGGAGTCATAAACAATTGGGACGAAATGAAAGCGGCCTTCTTAAAAAAATATCAGGATTATTGTAGATCAGGAGAACTAAAGGATGAAATATTTCAAATGTCTGCCAGACCAAATGAAACTTTAGAAGAATATGTAGAACGTTTCCAATATAACTTGCAGAGATCTCCATATGCATCGTTACCTCTGCCCGATAACGTGTTGAAAACTGCATTAATTAGAGGTATGAAGGAGCAATGGATTGAAACATTGAATATTATGGGAAAAGGAGACATTTATCAGGAAAATTTTGCTGACATCATTGATCTGTGTATCAGGAGCTCAAGAGGCAGCACACGGATAAAACCAGCAGAATATGATCGCTTAACTAGAGACAATCGAACATCAACAGAAGGAGTATCACGAGTGGAACTTGGAAATCTGTTAGATAATTTTAAAACTGATATCATGGGGACATTAACAACACAGCTTGATATTGTGCAGGCTAAACAGAAGCAAGCAGAAGCGGAACAGAATCTGGCAATTTTCTGCCCACGATGCAGGAAGAAACATAGCCAGAAAGAATGCCCGCTCGATACAGTTCAAATATGTGCTATTTGTACCAAGGACCATCCGACTGAAAGCTGTCCCTCACTCCCTGGTTTAAAGGTGGTGTACAAAGAAGCAGAAGAGGAACCAGAATCAGCATACTTTATCAACCAGCGTCGTCAATGGCAACCTAGGCAACCTGGTATGTTTCAAGATCCCTCCTCTTCTTTTCAATCTCCGCAATTTAATGCTCAGCAACAAAATATGTGGCAAAATCAGTCTCAGCACCCGTTTTCAAATTGGCCGCCTCAAATGTTTCCTACTCCGAACCCTTGGATGAACCAAACTGGTTGGCCAAACTTTCCTTATCCTCCGCCATATTGGCCAAATAGTTCATATCCTCCGCAGTGGACCCCTTCCACTTCGCAAAGTTCACCCTGGCAGAGCAACTGGCCAAGATCGACATATCAAACGCCAGGATCAATTCCGCTCCCTCAACCAACTCTGCCAGCCTTGCAACAAAATCCCCAGCCCAACCTAAGACCGCAGCTCCCAGCCCAACCCAACCCGAACCCAAATAATCGGCCAGTTCAATCTCTTCAAATTATAGAATCTTCCGAGATTGAATCTGCTCTACAGGAGTGCAATGATCTTCAGTTGAGATCTGGGCGAATAATAGAAACTGAGGGACATAGAACCGCTCATATTGAAAACCAGTTACCGATAGAACAGCCGTCACAACAAGAAGAAGTAAGTAAAGACCAAGTTCATCAGCAAGTACTTACATCTTCTCCACCTTTCCCAGAACGACTGGCCATTCCAAGACAAATGCAATATCCGGATTTTGATATTCTGGGAGAACTCCAAAACTTGTATATAAGAATTCCATTCCTTCAGGCTATACAGGACATCCCCATATATGCAAAAACCATAAAAGACCTGTGTAGCAGAAAAACAAAAAGAAATATAACCCCTAACCCTAGAGTCCAGGTAGTCGGCACCTTATCTGACCTCTTATCAAGGAAAGAAACACCAATTAAATATGAGGATCCTGGAAACCCAATTGTCACTGTTCAAGTCTGTGGGCAGACCCTGACCAACGTTTTAGTAGATCTAGGGGCTGCGATTAACATCCTGACAACATCAACCTGCCAGAAGCTTGGAATCACATCGGTAGAGCCTACTTCCACTTTACTAGAACTAGCTGACCGATCAGTGTTAAGACCAGAAGGCACCTTGTATGATGTCATGGTTTCAGTGGACTCTTGGGAATACCCGACCGATTTTCTGGTGATTAATCCCAAAACCCGACTAGATGGACATCCGCTAATTCTAGGTAGACCATGGCTCGCTACTGCTGACGCCTACATTGGATGCCGGCAGGGAAACATGACCATAACCAGAGGACCGGATATCAAAAATTTAATCTTGTACCCGCCAGCCCAGCCAAGCATCACACCTCATATATCGATGACCAATCTGCGCCCTGCCTCATATATTACTGATAATATTAGACCACCATTAACAGTTCAGGAAGCGCTAGATTTTAAAGATCAAACGGAAGATGATGCCATCAATAAATTCATTAATCAAACAGAGTCCACATCGTATACACAATGCTTTATGATAAAAGCGGCATTTGATAACGAATTAGAGGAAGATCCTCTAAAAGATGACAATGACCCAAATATACCTGTAACCTCTGTTGCTAACAGCAAAGTAATACAAATTGAACCGGGCAAAACTTTAAACATTAACGCTAATCTGACACCTGAACAAGAGACCAAACTCATCCAGCTCCTACGAAAGTATCAGGAGGCATTTGCTTGGGACTATCCCGATATGAAGGGGATTGATCCCCAGCTATGTACACATTGTATCTATATCGAGAAAGATGCAAGACCAGTTCGCCAACCACAGAGAAGACTCAATCCCCATTTAAAAGATGTTGTAAAAGATGAGCTGCAGAAATTATTAGACGTTAATTTTATTTATCCTATTTCTGACAGCAAATGGGTCTCCCCACTTGTGGTAGTACCTAAAAAGAATGGGAAATGGAGGATCTGCGTTGATTACAGAGAATTAAACAAAGCTACACAAAAAGATCACTTCCCTCTCCCTTTCATAGACCAGGTATTGGACACCTTAGCAGGCAAGAAATTTTTTTCTTTCTTGGATGGCTTCAGCGGATATAACCAGATTCAGATCGCCCCTGAAGACCAGGACAAGACTACCTTTACTTGCCCCTGGGGAACGTTCGCATACCGAGTCTTACCCTTTGGATTATGTAATGCTCCGGCCACATTCCAACGGGCTGTTCTTAGCATCTTCGCAGATTTAATTAATGATGGATTGGAAGTCTATATGGATGATTTCACACCATATGGAGATGACTTTGATCCAGCCCTGGACACTCTCGAAAAAGTTCTAGAGCGTTGCATTACTACCAGGCTTTGCTTGAGTCACGAAAAATGTTACATGATGATGACAGAAGGACTCATTCTGGGACATCACATCTCAGCAGCTGGCATTCAGGTAGACCCGGCTAAAATTCAAATACTCATGCTTATCCCAACCCCCACTAATCAAACAGAGGTACGCAGTTTTCTTGGTTTTTCTGGGTATTATAGACGATTTATACAACATTACTCACGTATTGCCGCACCTCTACATGCATTAACTGGAAATGTTGATTTTTTGTGGACAGAAAAATGTGATTGAGCCTTCACAGAGTTAAAGAAGTTGCTATCTACAGCTCCAGTTCTCAGAGGACCTAATTGGAACTTACCATTCCAAATCTCAACCGACGCCTCAGACACAGCAATCGGTGCAGTGTTGGGCCAAGAAGAAGAGAAAAGACCATACGCTATCTATTACATCAGCAAAAATTTGGCTCCGGCTGAATTAAATTACACTGTTACCGAAAAAGAATTTTTAGCTGTGATACATGCTATTAATAAATTTAGACACTATATTACAGGCTATCCCGTTATTTTGTTTACAGACCATTCTGCTATTAGGTATTTAGCAAATAAGCCTGTTACAAATGGAAGAATAACCAAGTGGTTGATCTTGTTGTAGGAATTCGACATTACAATCAGAGACCGACCAGGGAAGGAGAACCCCGTAGCTGATTTTCTTTCACGAATACCAAAAGCAGTTGAAACAGCAGCAGTTGAGGACCAATTCCCAGATGAACACTTATTTGCAGTCGCTGTTCAGACTCCCTGGTACGATGATGTGGCTAATTATCTTGCAGTGGGTAAGCTTCCAAAACATTTAACTCCCAACGAACGGAAACAGATCGTTGCGAAAAGCAATCGATTTTCGTGGGTTGGGGGCTATCTATTTCACACAGGCGCAGATATGGAAATCAGAAGATGTATTCGAGAAGACGAAATCTTTGATATCTTGAAAGCCTGCCATGACGGGCCATGTGGAGGACATTTCGCTGAACGAAGGACAGCACACAAAGTATTACAAACAGGATATTACTGGCCTACAATCTTCAAAGATGCCAAAAAATTTGTCCAGGCCTGTGATAGTTGTCAGCGTGTAGGACGACCTGGCCCAGCAGACAAAATGCCTTTGCGGCCTCAATTGGTGATCGAACCTTTCGAACGCTGGGCTCTGGACTTTGTCGGACCCATCAACCCCCCATCAAACCAAAAAACTTACATTTTGGTGGCAACTGAATATGTTACCAAATGGGTTGAGGCGGAGGCATTACCCAGAGCTACAGAGGAGTCGGTAATTCAGTTCTTGTTCCATTTGTTTGTACGTTATGGTCTCCCAAGGGAAGTGGTTACAGATGGAGGACCACAATTTGTGGGACATAAATTAGCTGCAACACTCAATAACCATCACATACATCACAAAATTACTACCCCATACCATCCGCAGGAAAATGGGCAAGTCGAGAACAGTAATAAGATAATAGAGTCCATCTTGACAAAAACTGTTGCCTCACACCGCCGCGATTGGGCCGCCCGACTACCGGAGGCACTGTGGGCTTATCGAACCACATGGAGAAGTACCACTGGCTATTCACCATATCACTTAGTGTTTGGAAAGCAACCCATTTTTCCTATAGAATTTGAGATCCAAACCCTGCGAACTGCCCAAGAAGTCGGATTAGATTTAAGTGAAGCACAGAAAAATCGATTACAGCAAATTAATGAGTTGGACGAAACAAGGCTCGCTGCATTACAGAATACAGCACTCATCCAGCAGCAGCGAGCCAAATGGCATGATGCGCTCATCAAAAATAAGATATTTCACGAAGGAGACTGGGCTCTGTTATATGATTCTAGATTTCAGGATTTCCCTGGGAAGCTTCAGACTCGATGGTTGGGACCATACGAGATTCAAAAAGTCCATGACAATGGGACCCTTACTTTGATTACAATCGATGGATCTGGATATACATTTAAGGTAAACGGCCACCGAGTTCGTCTGTATCGCAAACCGCTCACTCGGGAATCATTTTGCCAGCAGTTACGCCAAGATACTAACATCAAGATTATGGGAGAGGAAGCAAAAACTTCCTCCCCTATAGATTCGTAAGAATTTCATTCTTTATTACCACATTTTGTATATAAGATTGTAAATTTTGTATATATGTTTCAACTGTGTGTTTTGCTGTTCCTTTTCAAAAGGAACAGCACTTGTGTGTTTTGCTGTTCCTTTTCAAAAGGAACAGCACTGGTGTGTTTTGCTGTTCC
Source organism: Pinus tabuliformis (assembly GCA_031772625.1). Lineage (NCBI taxonomy): Eukaryota > Viridiplantae > Streptophyta > Pinopsida > Pinales > Pinaceae > Pinus > Pinus tabuliformis. Next base: position 60,968,689 of record CM062819.1, on the reverse strand, counting down.
TTTTCAAAAGGAACAGCACTGGTGTGTTTTGCTGTTCCTTTTCAAAAGGAACAACACTGGTGTGTTTTGCTGTTCCTTTTCAAAAGGAACAGCACTTGTGTGTCTTGCTGTTCCTTTTCAAAAGGAACAGCACTTGCGTGTTTTTGCTGTTCCTTTTCAAAAGGAACAGCACTTGTGTGTTTTGCTGTTCCTTTTCAAAAGGAACAGCACTTGCGTGTTTTGCTGTTCCTTTTCAAAAGGAACAACACTTGTGTGTTTTGCTGTTCCTTTTCAAAAGGAACAGCACTTGCGTGTTTTGCTGTTCCTTTTCAAAAGGAACAGCACTTGCGTGTTTTGCTGTTCCTTTTCAAAAGGAACAGCACTTGTGTGTTTTGCTGTTCCTTTTCAAAAGGAACAACACTTGCGTGTTTTGCTGTTCCTTTTCAAAAGGAACAACACTTGTGTGTTTTGCTGTTCCTTTTCAAAAGGAACGGCACCCTTGAGTTTTGCTGTTCCTTTCCAAAAGGAACAACACTTTTTGAATTTTTGCTGTTCCTTTCCAAAAGGAACAGCACTTTTGAATTTTTGCTGTTCCTTTTCAAAAGGAACAGCACTTTTGAATTTTCTTATTCCGTTTAAGGAGCAACATTTGTGTGTTTTTTTTTTTTCAATCTTTTTTTAGTAAGCAGCATTTGAGTGCTTTTGTTATCTTAGGACATTGCATCAAAAAGAACCCTCCCACCCTCCCTTGTAAGAAAGAAATAGTATGCCCTCGCCCTTTCTATAAGAAGAAAACATTGTCCCGAGGCCATAAGTAGCAGCTATATATTTATGCAACAAATATAAAAGGCATGATATATCAAGATCAGCACATCATAAATCGCTATCTATAACAGCCCTAGTATTGATGCAACAAAGGAGGAAACCATACACTCATCATTCTTTCAGCCATAAGTCTCACTTCCTCTGCCTTGTTGGAAAACTTTATCATGTTACGTTCCTACAATTTTGTTTATTATTACTTGGAAATAAGAATAGAAAATTTATATCTTCCTATTGGGATAACAAGACTTCTTCCGCCATTCCCACTCTTAAGGAGGGCTGAACCACCCTTATGTGTAACTATACAAGAGCAAAAGTCTATCTCAAAAGAAAAAGCAGCAGAACCAAAAGAAATTATTTGTCAAATGCAGGATAGGGGGTTTCATTAAGAACCAGCCTACTATGATCATAAGATTGGAAGCGAAGTGGCATTCCCATTATCGCCACCACACCAGGGATATGGTCCAACAGGTTCATTATATAAACAAACCTTGGAACAGGGGGTCTCATCACGAGCCAGCCTGCCCACGTTTCGCGCCTCTCTGGTGAATGGCGTCATGGTTATCTGGTTACCAAGACAGCATGATGGCCTGCATGTTGACAAGAATTGCTCTTCAAAACTACACAAAGGACTATGGTTCCGGGGTGAAATAAACAACTCTGCCACGGTTATAAACACCGGTCGGCAGCAGAGCTCTGTTAATGGTATCGGAGTCAAAACATATACACCAATTTGGATCTTATTAAATCTTTCTTTCTATCCTTGTAATAATTATATCTTACACCTTAATGGATACGTCACATGACCATTTATCATTACCAATTATGGCAAAGGCATTGACTATGACAATCTCAGACTTTCCATGGGTGCTAGACGTCCTATCCTTATGTTCTGCATCACATCACGAAGGCTTATGTTAAACGCGATCTATCTGTCGCATCGATCTCGGTATTTCTTTGTCTAATCTGAAACATGGCAAAATTTTAAAAGCTGCTCTATTATGACTCGGTGATGGAATGACCGCCTTCTTCTATTTGACGGCTGGGGCAGCCTATCATTTCGCGCGGGGGGGAGGTGACTTCATTACTCCGCCGGCCACGTGTTAACACATCATTCGGAAATGATATGATACGGAGGTACGATATGCGTTAACGGCATGACAATGCTATTTTTTTGAAAAAGTTGTTATTTATGATCAATTATTCATGCATGCTCTGTATCTTTTCTTTTTGCCGCAATTACGTTCTTTGCATTGCTGTTCCATCTAGACCCTGAAACAGAACCATGGGGGGAAAGTCTATCAGAAGCGAGCCGAGCGAGCTCATAGTTTCCGAAGCCGCTCGGAAGATCTTAGAGAAAGCAGGGTGGTTAACTTATTTTGGCCGCCTGCGCAAATCAAACGAAAAAGTGGCCATGGAATTCCTGCAGAATTTGCAGGAAGAACACTCAGTGGTAGGTGGGAAGCAGATAGCAGTCACGAAGGAAATAATCACGGAAGTAATCGGATTACCAGACTTAGGTCCAATATGGACAACAAAGAAAGAAAGACTGCAAAAGATCGTAGAACTCTTCCAAGATGAAGGGCAGGAGCTGACAGTGAAGGGAAAAGGAGTGCTGCCGGCAACACTGGGAGAACCTTGGAGCGAACTGGCAAAGGTAGTACAGAGCTACATCACCTGCGAAGGACGAAAAGATGTGGTAAGGCCGCGTCACCTTAAGCTCTTAGCTGTGTTAAAAGGAAAATGTGCTGTGAATCTCCCTGCATTGTTAAATTCATTGTTGCATGATACCTCTCGGAGCCTGAAAAAGGCACACCATGAAGACGCAGTGGTTAGCCACCATGGGCTGATCCGCCTGATAGTGACATACAGTCTCGCTCGGCAGCAGACCAGCTGGCGGGAACTCCTTACAGCAATTGAAGGGGGAGTAGAATCACCATCCCCAAAGACGAAGCACCCCACTAGCACCGCCGAAACACCTAAAAAACCCAGAGAAACGCCAAAACCTAAGCAACCCTCGGGCACAACCGAGCAAGCGAAGAAACGCATAAAGCTAGGGAAACAAAAATGCACCCCTGAAGCAACTAGACATGTAGAAAAACGTAAGGAATTGGCCGCAGAAAGACCTGCTACCTTAAAGCAAAGGCATTCCTCTGGCACAGAAGAACAGGTTGAAAAACGCAGAAAGGTGGAGGCGGAGGAACAGATGGTCAGCACACCCGAATAGCCCGAGAGGCCTAGAAAGTCAGTTCGGTTGGCAAAGATAAGAGGTAGGCTGGAAAAAATCCAGCCAAACATAGGCCAGCCGATTGAAATAATAGAGGACCCTCCAGCGCCAAAACAAATACCTGGGGAAAACCTGGAACAAACAGAGAATGAAGTAGGAGCTGAAGAAGGAGATAGGGATGACGACTCTGCGGCCGAGACCAGCTATCCAGAGGGAGCTGCTGAGCAGCCAATTCGGGAGAAGGAGATGGAACAATTGGGGGGTAGCCATCCACAAAACCCTGTGGAGGAAGAAGAGATGGCCACCATCTTGGCCAGCCTTAGAGGTTATCCTTCACCCTCCAGTCCGGCAGAGCCTCCCGAAGGACCATTTGAGGAAGATACGCGTGACGAATTGCATGATGGAATGGCAGGGGAAGAAAACCCCCCTGTCATCGACAAAGAAAATGTGAATACCAATCAGGAACAAGCCGTTCCTAAAACACCAGAAGGAAATCCATCCGCTGATGGCGGGGTGGATAAAAATGTTTGTCGGGAACAGGACGTTCCCCGAATGATGGAAGAAACCCTCGATGAAAGAGGAGCAGAACTGAGGGCCGCCCATGTGCCCACAGCCGAGGCAAAAGAAATTAAGAAGTTGAGAAGAAAACAGCAGAAATTGCTGACCATTATAGCCTAGCTTCGGCGGAAAATTCGAAGTCTGAAAGCCAGTTTGAGAATAAAGAAGACTGTGAGAAGAAAAAGAAGGGCAAATACAGCTGGGTCCTCTCAGAGAGGAAGACAGAGCACCTATAGGCATCTAGTAGGTCGATACTCTGCTAGCAAGCCTGCAGCTGTTCCAATTAATACTGAGGAACAAAATGCTGTTCCATCTGGAACAGAGCACCAGAATGCCGTTCCTATTGACATAGAGGAGCAGGCTGATATTCCAAACAGCCCATTAGAACCAACTGCCGTTCCAATTAAAGTTGAGCCACAAGACGACATCCCAGTTACAGAAGGACCACCGTACCCCTTTGTACATGTCAAGAAGGAAGGGGAAAATAGAGCAGTTCACACTGAGACACCACCTTCAAGGAGAATTAAGCGACGAAATGTAAAGGTCCAGGCGAAACTTCCGGCCTCCAGGGAATTATGGGAAAGGGATCCAAAAACCAAGGCCTTGCGCCGCGAGATAAGTCAGGCCCAACAAGAGGCTGAACAGCTACGGGAACAAATGATCCCTCGAGAGAAATATGAGGAGCTGCAACAGGAGGTTGAGCAGAGGATTCCTCGAGAAAAATATGAAGAGCTGCAGCAGGAAGTTGAGCAGAGGATTCCTCGAGAAAAATACGAAGAATTGCAGCAGAGGGCTGAGCAGTTAGAGCAACAAAGGATCCCTCTGGAAAAACATGAAGAACTGCAACAGCAGCTGAGAAACATGAGTGAATCGGAGAGTCGGGCTTTTGAAGGATGGCAGAAGGAGCAGGAAAAGGTTGCCAAGGTAACACGTCGACTAGATGCTGTTATTAAACAATTGGACACTGTATGTTCGTTGTATGATGATGTTTTGACTTGCAGGGCCCCCGCGAAGAATTATGCTTTATTCCTCCTTGAAAGATACTTAAGATTGAAAATAAAAGCTGTCAGGGCAGGTGCCCCCATTCAGATTAACACTATTAATGATTTTATTGATTGTTGCAAACATTATGGGGTTAAGGTCCAACGATTATTATGCGAATTTTATTTGCACAATATGGTGCTTGAGCAGGAAACTGACCTAAACCCTGGCCCCTTTGTGGGGGATATACAGCTACAAGCCTTTGTTTCATTTGGGGTCAACCAGTTAAAATGGCTCAGGGCTTACAATGCCTTTCAGAGGCAGGAGCACAGCCTAGATCTATGGGTCAGGGCTGAGCCTCGAGATCCAGTTCGCCTATGGCAATCACATAAAAGCCTTATGAGAAACCCTGGTGTTATGAAACTACTAGGACCCATGCATGAGGAGTTGATCCGAAATAGCTTAGAATACTTCCTGGTTATTAAAGATTCCGCCTTGGAGGCTGCCAAATTCCGTTATCGGATTTCCACCCCAAGCATCCAGCTCAGGGAGCCCTTCAGATATGAGAACTTTGAGCTGGCTGCTGAACGATTTCCTTTTTATGGCCAGTGCATTCTGCAAGCTGGACCATCATGGTTAGGATATCGGTTCCGTAGCCCAATTATCTGGCACCCTACACCTGGGTACCAGGCCTCGTATGATATGCCTGCAGATCAGTTGCATTATTTCTTTGATAATCTGGTTGCCTATCATGGTTGCAGACCCCCTCATGAAGTACCCTCTCCAGCCTATTCTCTTACTGCTCTCCATGTTAATTATAACGGTTTCATGAGGCCATGAAACAGAGTAAGTCGGGGGGTGTGTAGAGCATTGGGAAGGTATGTTTTAATAAATGATTTAGTGATGTTTTAAGCAATAGTTGTAATCTTTTCTTTATTATAAAGTAGGGGAAATGCAAAGACAACGAGTCTAAAATGATCCAATCACTAACAGTTGTCTTCTCTACGCAGGAAAAGGTAAAAGCAGGAAGGCGCAATGCGAAACGGGGATTTGACGAGAAGATAACGGCTGTCCCTCCAATTCTAAATAAGGTTCAGACCAGGTCGAGTAAATCAAGGGAGATCAGTCCGAAACGAGATGAAGGACTGCCAGTTCGAAATTACAGGCCGAGTAAAGGAAAGCGTTAACGGTTTAGCGGATCCCTCAGGATCTTCGATCCTGAGGGATCGCTACGATCAATCGTTTTGTCGACCGATGAACTCCGCCGTTAATTGTATAAAAGGAGGGTAGCATTGAAACTAGGGGATGACTTTTGTATCTTTAACTTTCTGTTCATGAATTTTATTATCAGTTGAACTCAGACTACTGAGTCTCTCTGAGACTTAGTTTTGTACTCTCATTGATGCGTTAATATAATATCTCGGTGTTAATTTCTCCGTGCGTCTGAAGTAGTTTACGGCAGTGCGCCATTGGAAGCTTTGGGCCCGGCTCCAACGGACACTGGCTGATTGTACCATTACAATTCTGCTTTGTGTGGTTTGTTTCTCATAATCTGTTATGGTTACATGTTGTTTCATATTTATTCATCTGTAGCTTCCCTGTTATAAATCTCTGTAATAAAGGATTCTTCGCATACTGTTGATCTGAGTTGTTTGCACTAATTACAGAATTCATAAGTGGAATATTTCAGCTACAGGTGATTGGGGTTAATGGATTGTTGGTGACTATTGCAGATCGTGTACATATGATTGACGTTTCCTGTCTTTAATGATTTGCTGTTCCATTTGATATATATATGATTGACGTTTCCTGTCTTTGATAATCTGCTGTTCCATTTGATCAAGCTACAAACCTGTATAAATGATTGCTTTCCTTTTTGTATGCAAGTGTGTGCCAAGGATTGGAAGTGTAGACCTCGCGAGACTTAGTTTCTTTATTGCCGTTCCATTTACTGCCGTTCCTTTTATTGCTGTTCCATTTCTGAAGTTGTTGTTTCATTCTGTTTTCTTGCTGTTCCTTTCGCTTGCGTTTATTGAAGTGGCATGAGAGGAGGTTCAAGACTGTCGTGAGATACAGCAGACGCTATAATGCTCCCAGATCATGATCCATACTCCTTCATCAGTTTCTAGGGGGATAGGTTATTAATTCCATACCCTCGACCGACGAAGTTGCTGCGTGTGTGATTTCTTTATGCAAAAGTAATTTAGCATTAGCATCCGTTTACTCTTGTATTCTTTAGATCTATACTACGAAGCATTATCCTGACAAATAGCCTCAAATTAAGATGTCCCTTACAATAACAAAACGCTCCCGGATTGACTTGTAATGTGAGATAACTAGAGGTGAAAAAGACCCTTGTTACAGCTCCACACCATGGGCCTCTTTTTATAATTTCAGCCAGTTAGCTACCTCGTTCTTAACTCATTTTCAGTTGCCGGTCAGATATGATAATGGCACGGAGTTACTAACTTCATTAAAACAATCGACGTCCACTTATATTTCCGATCATATCCACGAATGGAGACGTCGAAGACGATTAGTGAAAGTTTTTATCCCGGACCAAATCTTAGCTGAATGGTTTGTTAAATCATTGTTACCGAAGATTACTGAAGACATAGCTAAGGCCGGAGTAGTTACTGAGGAGTAAGTGATTGCTCAAGCACAGTACCTTGACTTAGTTTATACTCAGTCAGGTACATTACATGAAAAGATCCCAGATCTTCCTAAGTCGAATCAAATCGTTGCTGCTCCTTCGGGGTCACATGCTGCTGATGGCATGATTGGTACAGTGAATACTAAAGGCAAGAAGAAATCCTCAAAGAATTCTTCTCCTATTATAACCTTACCAGATTCCCCGATAGGAGAATCTTCTGCTTAAGTTTCCACTGATATTCACGCTGTCGAGTCATCTACGGCTAAATCAAAATCTGGTGGGAAAAAGAAAGGTAAGAAGAAGAATAAAGAAAACAAGGCTCCAAAGGAGAAAAATGAAAAGTCGGAAACCAATGATGAAAAGCACAAACCTCGATATCCTTGTCTTATTTGTGAAGAGGATCATTTTACAAGAGATTGCCCTCATCGGGCCGAGGTTGTGAAAATCGTCAAAGGTTCCCCAACTCCTGCTGTTTTGAAAGATCAATTTCCAAAGCAGGAGAGTAAGATGATAGGTTCTTCCTCGAGTGCCAGTGAAGAACCCATATTAATGATGTCTCATGTAAGGATTGTGACTCGATCGCAAGATTATGGTAGTAAAAGTCCTGTTGATGGCAAAGAAGCAGAATATTCTCATTCTAATCCATCAACCTCAGCTCCCGGTTCCGATCCACTACAGATCGAGAAGCCTAACCTGGACTTAGTAATCAAACCGCCCGCCAAGGGTGTACTTCGAAGGTCTGCTTTCAATCCACATGCGAGAGCGGCCCAAAATTACAACATTGTTGAGGATTTAGCTGTTTCACCCTCAGCAATGTCGGCTTTGGAAGTGCTGCAATCATGCCCAGCACAACGCAAATTACTTTTGTCGGCTATAGGAGCTGTTGATGTTCAGGACCCGAACCTAATAATATTTGATCTAGAAAATAGTACACCGCGTTTACCTCATCAAATGGCTTTCCAGATTCCAGTGATAGTAAAAAACAGGCCTATTCATCGGACTGTAATTGATGAGGGAGCTTCCACGTGTATTATGTCGATACAGTGCTGGAGATCGCTTGGTTCTCCTTCACTAAATCAATCCCCGACCATTCTTATGGCCTTTGATGGCCGTGGGTTCCATTCGTTTGGCATTCTACAGGATTTACCTATAGGGGTTGAAGGAAAAACCGTTAGTCTGGATGTGGAGGTGGTTGATGCCCCTCTAGACTACAACCTTCTTTTGGGTCGAAGTTGGTCTTACGCTATGACAGCGGTCATTTCGTCGGTCTTCAGAGTAATAAAGTTTCCACATAATGGCAAGATCGTAACAATAGACCAGCTGGCTTACTTTTCATCCGACCCAGCCTCTTCAGAAAGTATCCAGCATGTCGGTAAAACGACTATCCCTTATAAGGATGTTGGAGTAGGATTAGTTAAAGATGCCGATTTACTGGGAACTTTTCCTTTTCCTCCAATCAATGCCGTATCTTCATTTGCATCTATTCATATGATTACTTTAGACACCATTGTTTATGACGATTCTTGGATCGTTCCTTCTGAATCTGAGATAGACTCATTTGGTGATGCAATGCCTTTGAGTCCATATGAAATTGCCTATGAAGCCGTGCAGTCTTTTACCGACCCGAGTTCAACCAAAATCGACCAAATGAATGTGGTCCGTGAGGAATCACTTTTCACGTCAACCTCGGAATTAATAGCGTTTCCCAAATTTGTGTCATGTGACGAACAACTTTGTGAAGTCCTGTGCGTAGACGATTTACCATGGGAAGATCTCCATCATAGATCTTCGTTTTTACCTGAGGATGATCGTTTTGAAAACGATTTCTCATCAATCTTTATAGCTGAATATGTCAAAGAAGCTCAGAGTCCAATGAAACATCCTGATTCAGAGCTGAATTTGGGAAACATTTCTCGCACTATTCCCATTGACATTTCAGTGAAGCCCGGAATTGTTGAGCACATTCATATAGGTGCCTCGTGTTCAGATGATGAAATTCAGACATACAAGGCCCTATTTCAAGAATTCCGCGACGTGTTTGCATGGTCCTATGAGGAAATGCCAGGAATTGATCCCGCGATTGTTGTCCATGAGATCAAGACTTACCCGGACGCTAAATCCATCCGGCAACGTTTGCGTCAGATTCACCCACGAAAAGCGGCTGCGATTAAAGCAGAAGTTGAGAAGCTGTTGAAAGCAGGTTTCATTTATCCGATCCCGTTAACGGATTGGGTATCGAATATTGTTCCGGTTAACAAAAAATAGGGAACAATAAGAATATGTATCGACTATAGGGATATTAATCGTGCTTGTCCCAAGGACAACTACCCATCACCCTATATCGATCAAATAATTGATGATTGTGCCGGCAGTGAAATATTTTCCTTTATGGACGGTTTTTCCAGTTACAACAAAATCAATATTCTACCTGCCGATCAACCAAAAACGGCTTTCATTTGTCCATGGGGGACATTTGCTTATTGCAAATTACCTTTTGGGCTTAAGAATTCCGGAGCCACTTTTCAAAGGGCGATGTCTTATGCATTTCATGACATCAAACACATTGTGCAACCGTATCTCGATGATTTGCCCGCTCACTCCTTACATCGAGTTGATCACCTTGTCCATTTACGGGCAATATTCATGAGGTGTAGGCATTATTGTATTCGGCTAAACCCACACAAATGTGTCTTCTGTATAGAAGTGGGACGATTGCTGGGATTTGTAGTTTCAAAAGCTGGCATCCGCGTCGATCCCTCGAAGGTAGAAGCTATAATCAAATTGCCTCCTCCTTCGAGTCTTCGCCAACTCCAAAGTTTGCAGGGGAAAGCAAACTTTTTATGTCGATTCATTCCTAACTACGCCGAGATTACAAAGGGTTTTACCCGGTTGTTGAAACAGAACGCTCAATTCTCTTGGGATGAGATGGCTCAGAAATCTTTTGATGCACTCAAGCACGCGTTAACCCATGCACCATTGCTACATCCTCCCAATTACAACCAGGATTACTTTTTGTACCTCGCCGCCGCTCATTCCACCATTGGAATGGTCTTAGTACAGGAAGACGAATTCGGAATGGAACATGTGATATATTACCTTAGTCGGACCTTAAACCCAACTGAGCTTAAATATTCACATGTGGAGAAATTGGCATTGGCAGCCGTTCAAGCTGTCCAACATTTTCGTCACTACATTCTACTCCGTAAAACTACAGTTATTTCGGATTGCAACCCTATGATCTAAATTTTGACAAAACAATTGCTAGGGGGAAAGTACTCTAAATGGATCGTTATCCTGCAAGAGTTCGACTTGGAGTTTGAAAAATCTAAGTCTAAGAAATCTTTAGTTTTTACCAAGTTAATGTGTGACTTCCCGCGTGCTGACACAGAAACTGTGGCAGAGGAACCCATTGCGGACGAATCTTTGTTTCTCATCATCACTTTAGATCCGTGGTATGGGGATATAATCGTCTATCTCCAGACCCAATCCTTTAGGCCCGAAGTTTCAAAGTTGGAACGTCATAAAATTCGATTCCAGTCCCAACAATACAAAATTATTGGAGATACTCTTTATCGCCGTGGGGCGGACTTGGTTTTTCGCCGTTGCTTAACTCACGAGGAAGCTGAAAGGGTTTTGAATGACTGTCACTCTGGAGCGTGTGGCGGTCATATGTCTGGGTATGCCACAACCCAAAAGATATTGCGCGTTGGCTACTTCTGGCCATCCTTATTTAAAGACTGTATTATTGCGGACCGGAAATGCCACAACTGTCAAGTGTTTGATCGCAAGATGCATGCTCCACCTGCTCCTCTCCACCCTATAATTGCCGTTGTTCCTTTTGCCAAATGGGGTATCGATTTTATTACATGTAACCCTCACTCGGCCGGGGGGCATGCGTATATCATCCTTGCGGTTGACTATTTTACTAAGTGGGCCGAGGCGATGCCTACATTCGAGGCAGACGGCAAGACAGCTACAATTTTCATATTCAATCACATTATTGCTAGGTTTGGTGTCCCACAAGCGATAATCACTGACCATGGGCGCCATTTTCGAAACGTTATGATGACAGAACTTACAGGCCAGCTTGGTTTGCATCACGATAGCTCAACTCCTTATTATCCATAAGCGAATGGTTTGGTTGATTCCATCAACAAATTTTTAGTTATCATGATCCGACGAATCATTGGTATTCATCGGTCGAATTGGCACAACATGTTATTTTCCGTGCTTTGGGCGTACCGAAACTCAGTGAAAACATCAACAGGGTTCACTCCTTTCCAACTAGTTTATGGTTTGGAAGCTGTGCTGCCTATTGAATGCGAAATCCCGTCACTTCAAATGGCTGTCGAATTACTTCTAGCTACTTCCGAAGAGGAGAAGCGTTTATTATACTTAGCTCAATTAGATGAGACTCGATGTGATGCTGCATTAGCGATCGAGACTCATGCAAAACGTATGAAAGCTCAGTATGATCGAAATGTGACCCCTCGAAATTTTTCGGAAGGAGACCTAGTGCTATTATATGATCAAGCTAACGATAAATTAGGTGTTGGAAAATTCGTTCCTTTGTGGCATGGGCCCTACATTGTCAAGCGAAAGCTAGCAAAAGGGGCCTATGAGCTGGTAGATTTTGCCGGGGACTCTTTGGATAAACCCAGAAATGGACTTTACCTAAAGAGGTATTATGCTTAAATGATGGGTATGGAGATTTTAGGTTAGGTTTTTCTTTCTAGCTGGTGTGTTTGTTAGTTTAGACAGTGTGCTTAGCTTAGAAAGTGTGTTTTTCATCGTTATTCTGCTTATCTTGGTTTTACGCTTGATGTTTGCAGATGTCGATGCCTCTCCAAACATACATCGGATTTGCTGATGGTGCTTGTCATAGTACACAGAATATCTCTCCCGCAGCTTGGGTTATTTATTTGCCCTCTGACGAGTTAGTTTCTATGCATGGGGTGAGCCTCGGTCAAACAACAAACAACATTGCAGAATACAGTGCAGTGATTGAATTATTGTCTGAATCTATTTCATTTGGGATTCGGAGTTTGATAGTGAGGTTAGATTCTGAACTCGTTGTATTACAACTTAATAGAGTGTATGCCATTAGAAATCTAGTGTTATTAAGATTATTTTTGAGAGTGCGTCTCTTGGAACGTGAATTTGATTACATTGAATATCAGCATATTCCAAGGTCTTTAAATACATTAGCAGATGCAATTGCTTCTCGAATGTTAGACAGACATTTGCGATAATCATACATGTAAATTTAAAAACATTTCATCATACATGTTTAACAAGATAAGCCGGTAATAATGATATATATATAGATAGAAGTGTGTAAAAAATACATCGTCTTCGATCATAGGTTGAAAAACACCTTATGATTGACAAAAATGATAAGTACAAAAAACCAAAATGTTACATGTGTCTACAAAAACGACCATCCAATCACTGGTGATGCTCTCTATACGACACCACTGCACGTGCCACCCTACACAAGAACCTCCTAAAAGGTCCTGGGACTGCGACTACATAGCGCTGAAGCCTGATAGGAATATCATCTATAGTAGTCTCTGGTATGTCTGCCGTAAGACGCTCTAGGTCTTGTTCCAACTCAGCTAAGGTCTCTGTGGCCGCGTCCTATGGGGCCGGTGCCGGTGCAACTGGTACTCTCCTCTCGAAAGGCCAGAGATTGGCTGGACACCGTGGGCCTACATCTGCATTTTGAAAATTATTACTATCAGTTTTGAGACGATATAAAAACAAAAAAGTAGATAATTTAAAAACTTGTGAAAATGAAGTACCTGTGTCGTCCCATTGTTCTCCCGGTGGAAGAACCATGTCCAGATCTCCACGAAAATCAACTCCGGCATAAGGAAAATCTTGTATCGAGAAGATCTGGTCCTCCAACCAGTGAGAAAATAAATGTCTGAGGGCTCTATCTCGAGCTGGTGCCCTCCAATGTAAAAGCACTAATCCTGAACGTTCCACCTTTCAACTAGCCACTCTAGAAAGCGCACCTGGGCCCTCATGATAGGTATGGCCCAGTATTTGTAAAGACCGCATGCCTTCAAAGCATCAATGGAAGGTTGGTGATTAATGGCGGCCAAATCAACGTCTTCGTGTTCTCCCTCGCGCCAATCAAGCATGCTAGGCAATCTACACACCATAAAACATCTGTTAGAGTCCATAAAATTAAAATTTTTTGGTTCATTTTGGAGAAATGGGGGTTTGAAAATCCTCTCCGTGGTGTACGCAGCCCGCCTTTAGAGACAGAGTGTGTGTACGCAGGCTCTCTTAAGACAAGCTGCGTACGCCCGGCATTTTCCCAACTGAGAAAATGTCGGGGTACGCAGGTCACCAATGGAGCACCTGCGTACCCCGAAAAGTGGACCTTAAAACCCCAAAACCTCCAAAAAATGAAACTAGGGCCTAAAAGCAAATTCTAAACGGATGGAAATTAAGAGGAGGATGTTGTAGAATACCTGATGAGATGACGTTTGGTTTCGACGGTCGGATTCTCCGCAATATCCACGGGAAGTTTCTTGCCAAAATCCCTTTTTCTCTCCTCAACAGTAAAATGGTAAAATCCCTTTTTATAGGTTTTTTGGGTAAATAAATGCTGAATTTGTTTATTTTTCACCATGAAAAGGTATTTTTCAAAGTATTTTTATCTATCTTAAACAGGTATGAGTAATGTGTTGGTTTTTGTGCAGGATAAAAGGATTTTCAGGGAAAATTGTCATTTTTTCACAAACAAAAACATCAGAGTCATCTTTTAAGCCCTTTTCTGACTCCTAAAACATGAAAAGATTGTCGAGCGTTTCTTTTACACTCGTTAAAATGGAATTAAAAGAAGGTCCTCTTATAGCCCTTTTCTGATCGTAAAAACAGGAAAAGATTGCTGGATTTTTGTCGTTTCAAATTCGATACTGGAAATAAAACGACGTGTCCTTGATCGCTTTTTACTTTTCAAGTCAAAGACACTAATCATGAAAGTACTCCTTGGTCGCAAGATCAAGCGGTTCTCTCAAGTATTATTTTATACTTTTTCGGGCTTGGGAGACACAAATTTACGAAAAAGTTCAACCTTGGAGTCTTCTTAAGTTTTTCAGACTCTCTAAAATTGAAAAACGCCGAGTTTCTCCTATACTGGACTCGTTAAAATTTCACAGTAAAGCACCTGTTCGATTACAAACAGGAACGGACCACTCCTTCTTAGGGTTCGAATATAAAACTAAGTTGGACTCATCCGAAGGATGAGCTTATAATCAAGCATATGTTATCCTCCTCAATCTTGTAAAAAATAAAGAGGTACTTGCCAGAAATGGTGGGGGAAAAGAGAGAAAAATGAGCCTATTTGTTATCCTTTGTCACAGAAGAAGCCTTATCACCACTCTTGAACATGACACTTTTCATTCACCTGGGTTGGGACCTGATTAACTTCCTCTAAAGCACTATAAATACAGGCATTGGGCCAGAAGGAGGGGAGGTTGAAAGCTGAACATTCCTAAGGGTAGATGCTGCTGGAATTAGGAATCCCTTATAGAGCTTGAGAGGAGAGATTCCCATCCTTTCTTAGCTTTATTTGGAAGTGGGTGAGCTGATCAAAGTAAAGGAGAACTCTTGCTGGACCTTGGGAGGGACTTGCACAACACCAAGGCACAGGTTGTAATGGTTTCTTTTGTTTCCACTTAATACAATTAAGCTCATTTTTCTCAACAGATTGTTATACATGATTCGTTTCATATACTCCTTGGTCTGTATGATGAATATGTTTTATTTTATGAGTTATTCAGGTGCTATGTAATCTTTTGCTTGTTAGTTAATTCGAAGAGAAGGAGGAGCTCATCTGGATCGGCGAGGCTGGACTACTACAAAGCGTTGGACTAAAGGTATGTTATAAACACCTGATTACTTGTATTCTAAATGCATATTTAGGGAAAGGTAGTGTTTAATTGTCTTGTTTGTCACTAGAAACCCTTAGCTTCTAGGGAGGTCGGTTTTGTCCACAAAATTGACTCTTTCCGCATGACACCTAGCATGGTAGACAACACAAGTGCAATAAGCATCTCCAAAAATCTATTTCTTCATTCCAAGACCAAGAACATACCAATCAAATATCATTTTCTAAGAGAACAAGTGGTCAATAAAGTTGTGAGGTTGGAGAATGTTGCTTCAAATGAACAAATTGTAGACATCTTCACTAAGCAACTTCCAATGGAGAAATTTGAATTTCTTAGAGAGTATATGGGTGTTGTGCCTTTCGAAGGCATTGAAGATTTTTTCATGGAGTTAGCTATTGTCATATGGCTGCCACGAAGAGCACTTTCAGCTACAAAATTTAGAGAATGGGTGATGGTTGGTTGTTTGCATGCATTTCAAAGCATTATGAACTGTTTGCTTGCTTCTTCTTCTTCATTTCAAGATGGATTTCTTCTTCATGTGTATTACTTCTTGAAGATGGTGTGATCTCAAATATATTCAAGGGGGGAATGTTCAACAACCCAGGGGGAGTATCTGTTACAACCCTTCAGGAGGAGTACTTCATCATTGGCCATGTATCACATTGTCTTATGTATTTTATTTTTCCATGTAGAACCCATTTCAATTGATGTCAAAGGGGGAGAGAGAGAGTGAGTTTTGTATGTGCTCAACTTCATATTGTTGTATCTAAATGAAATATTTTTCTTAAGAAGATATAGGTTGACATAATTGGAAAAGAGGGCGTTTTTTGGCATGTTTGTGTTGCCATTTATGTCACCTATTTTAATTCATGTACTCATGAGTCACTATGTATCATCTTGAGTCTATTGTATACTTTTTGAGGGTTGTCATCCTAATGTAAAATGTTGTCATAGTCTTTGAAGATTTGTAAAAGAGGTGTCATGATATAATAAGGCCTCATTTGAAGTTGAGCTACAAATTTGCTAGAAGTCTAGTTGATGTTGTGTGTGGAGTCTTGCTGAGTCATGTAGTTGGTTTCTTCATGTCAAGATGGGATTGAAAGGATAATTTGCAGGTTGACATGACCCCTTAAATCTCTACTGCTAGTTTGAGGGCAAGATTTTTGTTTAGACCATACTCTTTGCCAACCACATTCATGTTGGCTTATCTAAGTGGGATAAAGTCTGCAACCATTGGTAGACAAGCTTATGGAAGTAGTTACAACCTACAGAAGATAGTTTGTCCATGCAGTTGAAGGAGAAAATAAAAAATGCTCTATATTTTTCACGCACAATAGAAATTAATTTGTTTTTGGCGAAGCTTATGGTTAAAATTTTCCATAAAAATGTCGAGACAAGGAGTGGGGGCTCTAGAAGTTGATCAAAGTTGAAAATAGAAAAATTATTGTTAAGTGGATTGATTTGGTCAAGAATCCTATCTTAATCAAATCTAAAATGTGTGAAAAGGTTTTTGGTGAGCTCCATCATCTGAGGAATTTATTGACTTAACCATCTCCAGAATTTAAAAATATGAGAAGGAAAGTTTCTCATTTGGTTGGTTCTTTTGTAGTGTGAGTGTGCATGGAGAGAAAGTGCACAAACCAGGGATTGTAACATAGAGTTTAGAGCTTCAATATTACAATGTGATTTAAAAATGATTCATTAGTAGCATTTTAGATTTGTTTGCAGAGATTGAAGATTAGTTTGGATGGAGTGTGTGTGGAGAGATTTGTTCTCTCATTTGGAGTGTGGAATCATGGCTGCATGAGTGCTCTCATTTGTGAATCATATTGTCATATTGCAAAATTGTTTGCACTTGGAGTAGGCGCTTTAAGCTAAGTGCATGTTGATTTTCTATTGTAGGAGTGGGTGCTCCAAGTTGGTTGTGGCCAACATTTCTCATTTCAGTCAAGGGGTGGGTGCTCCATTGCTAGTTGTGACTAGCTGATGTAATGTAAATGATAATATTTTGAAGAAATAGATAATAATAAGAAGAGACAAACAATTCAGTGGTTTTTTACCCTAGAGGGGGGTTTTACCAACTAAAATCCAAGTATCTGCATGTTATGATTGTTTGTGTTCTTAATGTGCATGTGAATGACCTTGTTTCATCTTTTTGAAATGAATTTCTAAATAAGTTTTAATTGCGGAAATATTATTATATTTTCGTAATATTGATTCACCACCACCTTTTAGTATTGCTTATGTCTAACACCCTACCTAAGACAAGGAGCTCTATGCCCTAGTGAAAACTTTGAAGAAGTGGAAGAACTATTTGATGGGGGATGAGATAGTAATCCACACGGAGCACCAACCACTATAGTACTTGTAGGACCAAAGTAAGTTAAAGCATATTAGGCATTACAAGTGTATGAGGTTTCTACAGCAGTTTCATTTAGCGATCAATTACAAGAAGGGTAGCACAAACAAGTTAGCCGACATTATTTCAAGACCACCCACATCAAATATGTTGGGTTGTGTTATATTCTTTCCACGTAGTTAATAGGGGGTTTGAAGGGCACCCGTAACCCCACTTTATGGGGTCCGGGGCAGCACCCAGAAAATTTTGGTTTTGGACCATATGTTAGGTTGGGTGGACCCACCTATGGTTTTGTGCATGATTTTCGCACATGTTTTTTGGACGCGATGTTTTCGGTCCATGGTATTGGACGCGATGGATTTCGGTCCATGTTATTGGATGCTTAGGCATGTATAAATATGTATTGTAACATTGAAAGGAACATAATGAAAAATCAAGTTGGTAGTCCCGGTTTTGGGATCCAGGGAAAAATCTCTGTGCATATGTGTTTTATGGGTTATGCTCTCGCATTGTTTATTTTTCTTTGTTTAAGAATTCGTATGCAGGTAATTTATGTACAGGGTTAAAACCTATATTTGGTATCAGAGCTATTTTGGCTTCAAGGGGATGCCTTTGTTGCTGAGGGGTTTCGCTCGGGCCTGTGGTAGATCCTGTTCAGTGGGAGATCTGCGAGATCGATTCTGGTGGTGAAAGAAGATGGCGAGCAGTGGAAAGATAGAGATTGAGAAGTTCAATGGTCAAAATTTTGAGTTGTGGAAACTCAAGATGGAGGATCTGTTGGTGGATAAAGATCAATGGATCGCGGTAGATCCGGGTACTAAACCATCGGGAGTGACCGATGAAGAATGGAAGAAGTTGGATCGGAAGGCAAAGAGCACAATACGATTGTGTGTCTCAGATTCACTATTGCGGAATGTATCAGGGGAAGCTACGGAAAAGGATTTGTGGGTCAAGTTAGGGACTTTGTACCAATCTAAGTCTCTGGTGAATAAACTATTCCTGCGGAAAAAGCTGCATAACCTGAGGATGAAAGATGGAGACTCGGTGACAGAGCATATGAATGCGTTTAATACTGTGGTAAGTCAGTTATTATCTATTGATATTAAAATTTCAGATGAAGATAAGTGCATCAGTCTGTTGTGTTCTCTACCAGATTCGTGGGATAGTCTGGTTATTGCAATAGGTAGAAATGCAACTGCTTTGCAGTTTGATGAAATAGTCTCAGCCTTGCTGATGGAGGAGATGAGACGGAAAAATATGGACAACCAGAATGGTGATGCCTTGTCTGTACGAGGACGGTCCCAGAACAGAAACAAAAATAAGTCATCGAGTGGTAGATCTAAATCTAGAAGGAGATCTAAATCTCCAGGAAAACCTACAAAGGTGGTGTGCTAGAAATGCGGAAAGGAAGGGCACTTCAGAAGGGATTGTAAATCTAAAGCTCCTGATAAAGGAAAGGGATCTGATGATGCTCCTTCTGCAGAGGCGAAAACCACCTCAGATGAAGGTGGGGATGTGTACTTGGCTTCTTCAAGTACACATGTAGATCATGAGGCATGGTTGATTGACTCAGGTGCATCCTTTCACTTCACTCCCCATAGAGAGTGGTTCTGCGAGTATGAGAAATACGATGGTGGTGATGTCTTCTTAGGAGATGATAGAAAGGCTAGAATCATTGGTCGGGGAAAAGTAAAGTTGAAGTTGCAAGGTGGAAGGGTTAGAACACTTCCGGGTGTTCTACATATTCCTGCATTGGCCAGAAATCTGATTTCTGTAAGCAAGTTGGATGATGCAGGTGTAAAGACGGTGTTCGAGAAAGATACCTGCAAGATGGTTCGAGGAGCACTGATATTAATGCAGGGAGTTCGGATTGGAACTTTGTACAAGCTGCAAGGTAGCACTGTTGTTGATGGGTGCAATAGTTCTATGGTTCCTGAAAATGGAGTAGAGAATCTAGTGGTCTCTGGAGAGAAGACCATGTTGTGGCATCAAAGGCTTGGACATATTGGAGAGAAGGGCCTTTGAATACTTCATGGTAAAGGTATGGTAGAAGGTATGAATAATAGCTCTCTGGATTTTGATTTCTATGAAAATTGTGTATATGGGAAGCAGCATCGGGTGAGTTTCGCCTCTGGTGGTAAGAGGACGAAACAGATATTAGAGCTTGTGCACAGTGATGTGTTTGGACCTGTGAAGGTTCCATCACTGGGTAAGTCTGTGTACTATGTATCATTCATAGATGACTTCTCAAGGAATACATGGATATATTTTCTTAAGAAGAAATCTGAAGTCTTTGACAGGTTTAAAGAATTTAAGGCTTTGGTGGAAAATCAGATAGAGAAGAAGATAAAGGTGCTGAGGACAGATAATGGTGGAGAATTTTGCAGCAAGGAATTTGAATAATTTTGTAAGAAGTGTGGTATAGCACGACAGAAGACTACTCCATATACACCTCAGCAAAATGGAGTCGCAGAAAGAATGAACAAGACGTTGATGGAAAGGGCAAGAAGCATGCTCAGTGGTGCTGGGTTAGGACAGGAATTCTGGGTAGAGGCGGTGGATACTGCATGTTACCTGGTCAATAGATCACCTTCATCAGTGTTGGAGGATAAGACTCCACAAGAAGTATGGACTGGTAAGAAACCCTCTCTTTCACATCTAAGGGTATTTGGATGTGATGCATATGTACATGTTCCAAAGGAGAAATGAACCAAGTTGGATAGTAAATCTGAAAAGTACATCTTTATTGGGTATAAGGATGGTTTAAAGGGTTATAAGATTTGGAACCCAGTCACACGGAAGGTTGTGTACAGCCGAGATGTGTTGTTCAGAGAGGTAAAAGATGTTATTCAACATGAAGTCCAACCAAAGGAACCTGAGAAGATAGAGTTTGAACCAAAGGAGGAAGAATCAGACTCTGCAGCAGAGGAGGAATCAGAAGATGAAGAGCCACAAACTCCGGCTGTGAGAAGATCAGTTCGAGAAAGAAGGCAGCTAGAAAGGTATAGTTCATCTGCTTTCAGTTCAAATTTTTCTTTGTCTGTTACTGATAATGATCCCAGAACTGTGAAGGAAGCAGTGGATTCAGAGGATGGAAAAATCTGGAAAGAGGCCATGGTCGATGAAATGGCATCTTTGCACAAAAATGAGGCTTGGGATCTGGTGGAGTTGTCGGCTGGAAGGAAACCCATTGGCAGCAAATGGGTGTTCAAGAAGAAGACAAATGCGGAAGGAAAGGTGGAGAAATACAAATCTCGGTTGGTAGCAAAAGGTTATTCCCAGGTGCCAGGAATTGATTTTGGTGATATTTTTTCTCCTGTTGCCAAGGTAAATTCTATTAGATTACTTTTATCTGTTGCTGCTGCTTTTGATTTTGAGGTAGAACAGATGGATGTGAAGACAACATTTCTTCACGGGGATTTGGAAGAGGAAATCTACATGAAGCAACCTGAAGGCTTTGCGGTGAAGGGTAAGAAAGAACTGGTATGCAAGTTAAAGAAGTCTATGTATGGGTTAAAACAGTCACCAAGGATGTGGTATCAGAAATTTGATACATTTATACGGGGACTTGGCTTCACCAGAAGCAAAGCAAATCATTGTGTGTATTTTAAATTAATTGGTGACCGTATTATTTATCTGGTCTTGTATGTGGATGATATGTTGCTGGTTGGAAGCGACAAAGAAATTATCCAGGATTTGAAGACCCAATTGTCCTCCAAATTTGACATGAAAGATCTTGGTGCTGCAAACTATATTTTGGGCATGGAAATTAAAAGAGATCGGTCAAAGAAGAAGCTCTGGTTAAACCAGAGGAAGTATGTCGAGACAATACTGCAGAGGTTTAATATGCAGGATAGTAAACCGGTGAAGGTTCCTATTCCGGTAGGTGTGAGGTTATCTGCTGAACAGTGTCCCAAGACAGAAGAAGAGGAAGAGGACATGTCTTGTGTTCCATATGCAAGTGCAGTGGGTAGGCTGATGTATGCAATGTTCTGTACTAGACCAAACATTGCACATGCAGTGGGAGTATTGAGCAGGTTTATGTCAAAACCTGGGAAGGAGCACTGGACAGCAGTGAAGTGGGTTTTCAGGTATTTGCGTGG
The DNA here is from genome assembly GCA_031772625.1 of Pinus tabuliformis. Taxonomy (NCBI): domain Eukaryota; kingdom Viridiplantae; phylum Streptophyta; class Pinopsida; order Pinales; family Pinaceae; genus Pinus; species Pinus tabuliformis. Next base: position 60,947,100 of record CM062819.1, on the reverse strand, counting down.
CACTAGTGATTATGGTTTGTGCTACCAAGGAAGACCAGGATTGGACAGAGTGTTGGATATTCATGGCTTTGTTGATGCAGACTGGGCTGGAGATCTGGATCAGAGAAGATCTACAAGTGGGTATGTGTTTAACCTATTTGGAGGTGCAGTCAGTTGGATGAATAAGAACAAATATGTAGTGGTACTATCAACTACGGAAGTAGAATACATGGCAGCCACTCATGCAAGCAAGGAAGCAGTTTGGTTGCAGAGATTGTGTTCAAGTATGGGGTTAGTACAGGGAGCTATAAGAATATACTGTGACAGCCAAAGTGCAATTTTCTTGGCAAAGAACCCTGCTTATCATTCAAAGACAAAGCACATTGATGTTCAGTATCACTTTGTGAGGGATATGATAGAAGACAGAAAGGTGTTGCTGGTAAAGGTGGACACTTTGAAGAATACTGCAGATGCATTGACAAAATCTGTGAGCTCTGAGAAGTTCTCTTGGTGTAGAGAAGCAATGGGAATCTCAGGGCTGAAAAAAAAATGACTAAGCTCTCCTGTGGCCCCCTGTGGAAAGAAAACAACAAGTGGGAGATTGTTGGGTTGTGTTATATTCTTTCCAGGTAGTTAATAGGGGGTTTGAAGGGCACCCGTAACCCCACTTTATGGGGTTCGGGGCAGCGGCCCATAAAATTTTGGTTTTGGACCATATGTTAGGTTTGGTGGACCCACCTATGGTTTTGTGCATGATTTTCGCACATGTTTTTTGGACGCGATGGTTTTCGGTCCATGGTATTGGACGGGATGGATTTCAGTCCATGGTATTGGATGCTTCGGCATGTATAAATATGTATTGTAACATCGAAAGGAACATAATGAAAAATCAAGCTGGTAGTCCCGGTTTTGGGATCCAGGGAAAAATCTTTGTGCATATGTGTTTTATGGGTTATGCTCTCACATTGTTTATTTTTCTTTGTTTAAGAATTCGTATGCAGGTAATTTCTGTACAGGGTTAAAACCTACAAAATATCACAAATTTGGGAACAATGATGCACATGGAGCCATTCACTGATGATGCATATAGAGAGGCATATTCAGAAGATGAGGACTTAAAGGAGGAATTTAAACACTTGTAGAGTTAGAGTCATGTGCATAATGGAGACAAAAACATTGATTTCCATCTCTAGGATGGCTTACTCTACAAGATGGATAAGTTATGTGTTCATAAAGGTGAGTGATTGTAGTTGATTAGAGAGGCTCACACCTCTAAGGTTGTAGAGCACTTTGTTGTAGGAAATACAATTGCTAGCTCGTAGAGGTATCTGTATTTCCCCAAGATGTAAGATAGGTATATAGGTTCATAAGAGGATGCATCCTTTGTTGTACCAACAAGCCTAGTAACATGAAACAAGGTCTATATCATCCCTTATCTATACCCAATCATCCTTGGGAAAGTATTTATGGAATTTGTGGGAGGTTTACCAATAACCAAGAAGGGACATGACTACATGTTCGTGGTAGTTGACAATTTAAACAAGATGTGTGTTTTGATTCCCTATAAAATGACCATCATTGAGAAATAAGTAGCAAACTTGTTCTTTGGACAAGTCTGGGTGCACTTTGGGATACCAATGGGCATCATTTTAGACAAACACACAAGATTTCTCTATGCATTCTAGACTACATTATGGGAGAAGATCGACACGTAGTTAAATAGGTCTACAACATTCCATCCTTAGACGAATGGGCAAACGTAAGTAGTCAACAAGACTTTGGTGCAACTTTTTAGGGGTTACAATCAGAAGCATGTAAAGTTCTAGGATGAAAATATGGAATATAGACAACATTATTATAACAAAAAAACTAACACTTCTACTAGCAAGTCCCCATTTGAAACTTTTTTTGGATATTCGTTACCTTCACCTTTGGATATTAAATATAGGCAACAAGGAGGAGAAAGGGAGGATATTATAGGGGATGCCTTGAGGGCTGATAAATCTATTGGAAATATCAAGTAGATCCATATACAGGTATAGTCATAGGAGAAATAAAAGACAAGCATGACCAACACAAAACATAAAATTCTTTCAAGGTGGGAGGATAAGTATGGTTATAGTTGAACAAGGAGAGGTTGCAGGGTCATGGTAAGAAAATAAATGCTCTATAGTATGGTCCCTTTGAGATACTAGAAAAGGTGGGAAATAATGCATATAGACTCAGTTAACCCCCACACATGTGCATTTACTCTATTGTAAATGTAGAGAATCTAAACCTCCATGAGCCTTCCTTGATAGATCAAGACGAGGAACATGTCCTACCGTTTGTGGAGGATTTTTGACCAGATGCTCAAGAGGAGTTGGAAAAGGATACAAATTTCATAAGAGTTACATAATTAAAATATAGGGGTAGAATGAACTTTGGTATATTGTCTTGAAAGGATAACTTCTAGGCAAGGCTAAATGGTGCATCCAAGAGAAGTTGGAGGGGAAATTTCCTCACCTCATTTAGTGGAAGATTTTGGGGACCAAAGGCCTCCCAAAATGGGGAGGTGTGATCCATATTCGAGAATTATATTTTTTTTCATGCATGTCAATACTTTCAAAGTGTAAAAAGTGGAGGAATCAACTCAAAGGACCAGTTTGACCGGTGAGACCCAGTGTGGCAAATTAGGATCTTAAACCTTCCAAGAGAATTTTGAGGGATCAAATGAAGTTTTTTGGCGGTAAAAAACTGTTTAATTAGTATAACAACTTATTTTTATATTCTACACTCAAGGTTATTTCCAACAATGGAATAATTGCCTCAATTGGAATCTACATGCAAAAGTTATGCCACTTGGAAGTTGACCTTCTTAATTTGGCCACCATGATTCGAGAGGATGGCATGTTAGCTCCATAACTCATGGAAAAGTGGCTAGCCACATGATTATGATGAAGAAGAATCTAGAAGAGTCCATATTTTAACTTTGGTTAATAGTTGATGTAGTCAAACCTAACCACTAGTACATTATCAGGTCGTGTTATAACCAGGCCACTAAGAGGAAAAGGGGTCCCATTCTTTTCGAGTGCACTTGTTCCATCGATAAGAAACCGAGAAGGATAGGGAGAGAGAAGAAAAATAGGATTTCTTTAGTGCAGTAGCCCATGGGACCTTACTTCTTTATACTCATAACCATTTTCAAATTAGAGAAAGAGAGCAGAGAGGCCTCACCTTCTAGTTAGGTTTTCTCTCGAAAGAGTTTCCTATATTATATCTTGTGTCTAATCATGGATTGTGAATTTTTATTTCATTATTCTCTATTCTATACATAATTTTAATTTGCATGCATACATAGTAATCAATAAACTATAGATCCAAAAATCTAAAGAGAAATAAACCCTCATAATCTAAATTTCATATTTTTAAGTATAATTTATTAGATGTATTATGACAAAATGTTGAATGTAATATCCATGGAAATTTATGGCTCACTATCTCTTAAGATATAATAATTCTTAGTGGACTAGTAGTTTCATTGAGTATGTTATTTTATATATCCTGATATATAACCAAATAGTAACTTTTTACCTTTAAATGGCCATGAGCCTAACTCTGATCATAGGCATTTATCCCTAATCCTAAACATTTTCATTAACAAAATACCTATTGAGCAAAACTATGGTAACCAAAGGCATTTTATTTTGGCCAAAAATAAAGTTGATCTTTTCTTAAAGAACATAAATAATGAGTTAAATATTATATCATATAAGAATAATAATGATGACCTCTATCATAATTTTATGGCAACCCTCTCTGCCACAATTGAAAATTTCTCTACCAAGGACATAGGGAAAATGAAAAATAGGAAACCAACCCTTGGTATGAAAATAAGTGTAAACTTTCTAGAAAAAACTAGCATAGATGCTTCTATTGAGTTCTTAAAATTCGATAAGGTAAAATGTTAAAAATCCCCATATATAAGGAAATAAAAGAACTACATTAATATACAATAATATAATATTATCCACCTATAAAAGATTGATCTTATGAGATGTTGGAGGAAACTTTTGACTAGAAAAACTAAAGAAAATTATATAATTCCCCTTGGAGGATTACTATTACCTCAAAAATATTTATGAATCTCCTGTGTCTGTCAACAATATTTAAAATTTTCATATAGAGGATGAAGTTTTTTTTGTAGATGACTTAAATTTTGGGGATTAGTGTCTAAGAAACATGAAATATAAGGAAATCAAAGGCCACCAAGTTGAAAGCTTGAATATTATAGGGCCTATCCTCATCCATCATATAAACAAGATCTTCAATCTAGCCATAAGGCACAGATTCCCTAAGCCCCAACTAAAAGCCTCATTGTTACTATCTTCAATAGCAAGGATATAATTAATTCCTCTTACTATAAGACCATTATGATTATCCCCATGTTATCCAATATTAACAAAAGTATTTTTGGAAAAAATGAAAATGATTTGGGTTGAAAGCCATGGAAAACGAGCTAAAGGACAAGCTCATTTTATGTGGCATCATTTGACTATGGAGCATTATGTTATGTTAAGGATCATTATGAAAGAGTGCCATTATAATACAATTATTTTTTTTTGTTTCACTTATTTTAGAAAAGCTTCTGACATTTCACCTAAGAACAACTTTTGGAATAGGCCATAAGAGCTAAAAGTTCCCTATAATCTGCGAGACGTTGCTACAAGGATATGAGAATGTGTCATTTCCATGTTTAGGATCACTGAGGGGTAGTTGGAAAACATATTGTAGTAAAAGATTCAAGCAAGGTTAACATAATTATAATATAAGATTCAAGCAAGGTTACCCCTTCCCCATATTCTCTTTGTCATTTACATTGATAAGTTAGAAATTTGGTTAGAAGAAGCTAATTGTATTGGCCCAAGTATTGCTAGTACAATCACCATACTTCTTATTTATGTTGATGTTATTATTATTATGGAATGGAATCCATATTTCCTCAATAATAATGTAAGAACCCTCAAGGAATTCTACTTTTATGTGGCCATGATTGTGAACTTGGACAAAACAAAGGTTATGATAATAAAATCCCATAAAATCATGTATGACACTTTCATATATGACAATCATAGTTTGTAGGATATTCCTTCATATAAGTATCTTGGAATTAATGTTCATCATAAGCTTAATTGGAACTAAAATTTTGAAAAAGGGATAAACAGAGGGTGGAAAGCTTATTATGGGCTTGAAAACAAGTGTAAATTAGTAGAACATTAGGCATGGGATAAGAAAACAATCCTTTTCTGATACTCTTGTCACTCTTGTTATCTTATATGGATGTGAAGTCTAGGGATGAAATATCGTTGACCAAAATTGTTGATCAACACTAAATAATTTGAACTTTTGGTTTCAATACCGTCTATATATCTATTTTCTCCCTAGTATCTAATGTCTCTTGCAGAAATAATCTGTACTTAGCCATTTTTTCAATAGTCAGGATGAAAACATGGTGCTATTACTTATTAATTACACATCTCAATCTCAATTCCTCAATTTCCATATGGAGTAGATTTTTAAAATTTGGGATGTTAGGATGACAAAAAAATTTCTCAACCCTTTCATCCATCTTAACTCTCGATTGTCCTAATGCTAACTATCTTGACTAGAAACCATCTTAACTCTGAACTATCCTAATTATATGTAGAGTAAAATAAATGTAATGAAATGTAGGAAAGGAATGAAACACACACAAATAAATGTAATAGAGAGCATAACAATATATTGAAAACACAACTTTTTCTCTTAATAAATAAAATAGTAGAATATTCTAGAGAAAAAACTGGTTAGAATGGAAATGTCCATCTTCAAAGAGAGAGATGGAAAATACACGAATTCATAAAAGTTATTACAAGACTTCAAAATAATAGAATTTTAACATAAATAAAGAATCCTAGAGGTCCAAAATCATAACTATAGAAGATTAAGATCCAAAAGTTTTGTGGGCACTGAGGTGGTTAGTTGATACATCAACTTCTTGATGGCATAACATTTGTATAAAATATCTGCTTGAGGTGCATAATAGCTCATTGGATATAACTGTTCATGAAATACAACTTTTTACTACGGTAGGGCATGCTATGGTAACCTCGAACCCCCAAAATTGTCAAAAAACATCATTTAGGGCCCGAAACTAATCTTGGAAGTTTGGGACCCACATTAGAGGAATTTTGAGATAAAAAATGGGCATAAAAATGAAAATTGTACTAAAAAATCAACTTTAAGAGAACTAATAGGACTTAGGATGATGATGTCATCCCTAGGGGAGAATATTTTTGGAGGGAAGAGAAGAAAACTACTATTTTTAGTCATATTTTTTACTTATTTCCTTGTAAGTTTACTCAAATTTCAAGTGTGTACACTCATTGAATGTGGATTTAGATTCTACATCCAATGAGTACCCACTCTGCATACTTTGAGTAGATCCACACTAAGAAAAAAATAAAATACATTAAAAATAAAATTGAAACGTGTTTTTTCATGTATTTTTAATTTTTCTAAATGTGGATCTACTCGAAAGTATGCAAAGTGGGTTCTCATTGGATGTAAAATCTAATTCACATCCAATGAGTGTAAACACTTTAAATTTGAGTAAATATACAAGTATATAAGTAAAAAATACAATAAAAATATATAGTTTTCTTTCTTTTATTTTTAAAATTCATAATTATTATTTTATTATTTTTACTATTGTTATTTTATATTCCCAAGGATGCCCATTTTAGACCTCAAAATTACCCTAATGAAAACCATGGAAAAACTGCCAAGAAAATATAAAACCATTGAGTTAGTGGAAGAGGTGGATGGCCACTGATATCGACCTAGATTTATTCTCCCTCTTAGGAATAAATGGTCTCCATTGTGTCAAGTTTCCTTATTAGAGGGAGAAATTTTACTGAATTTGGCTCTTGGTGAGCCACTTTCCTTGGTGAAGAAGCTACCCTACTTTGACAACCTGATAATGTTGTATGTGTTGTTGGAAGGCATCCTTTGTCTTAGTGTCCATGATCGAATATAATATAGCCTATTCAATGAATTGAAGATTGAGTTCTTTTGGGGCCAATTGATCAAATTCCCACTGAATGTGTTCAACAAAGATGGAAAATCTGTTTGAAATAACTCCACATTAATATTGGGTGCCAGCCAAGGAAAGGGGGCATAGTTAATTAAAAAGTGTTTTCACCCACAATTTTTATTTTATTTTGTAAGGCTCATATAGAAGTCATATGAGCTTCCTATGGGGACCTATAGGCACTTTTTCTGTAAATGCAACCATACCTTATCACCAAATTGAAACTTGTGTGGAACCCTATGCTAATAATGTTATTATTTATACTTGGCATTATCTTTCTACAATATATCATGAACCGATCAGTTGGATTTTTTGGATTTGTTCAACGAATTTAGCTACTCTATTTTCCTCAACTAAGCATGGTAGGAATCTACCAATGAGGATGCAATGGGAATATCTACATCAATTGGTGCTAATGGTTGGAACCCTAATGACACTTGAAAAGGATTGTGGTGAATAGAGCTATGGAGGTCTTTGTTATAACTATGATGAACATATGGAAGGATTTCATCCCATCTGCATGGATGCTTGGAGTTGTACATATGCATGATATTCACATCATTCTATTTACCACTTTGTTGTAATGATGCTTATATTGATAGGAGGGTGAAAAATCAATATAAGAAAATATTTACTTATTTAAACATTTGAGAACCATAAAAAAACAATCACATAATAATAACATGAAACACAACATATACATAATAACCCTTTCTAGAGAAAACAATAAAACTTCTTTATAAAAATATTTGTAGGCACCAAACTACTAATACAAACTTTGTAGGAACCAAACTATAAGAGACACCAATTGTCTTTGTTGCTTTGTAGGAACCAACGTATAGGAGACACCAATACCCTTTACTACTTTGTAGGAATCAACTTACAGAAGATGCCAATCCCTTTAAAATCTACTCTATAATATGTTATGAAATGGTCCACTTTGTGCCTCTAATTTTTTCTATGTCTTTTGTCTCTGTGCTTTCACTTTCACTTTGTTACTTTGACTTAGGCACTTCCTTCAACATGCATATGAAAACTATGCTTGATCAGTGTAATACTTTTATAATTTGGCACTTCCCTGATACAGGTGGATATTGGTGGCCACCCACCTATTCCACATAGACCTACAGTTAGTTTCATTTGTTTCCTTGTTCATTTCACCATTTACTATTTTTAGCAGTTTTTCAGGTTTTGAACTTTTAGAGCCGTTTTGACCCCCTACGATGTTTTTTTGGGGTCCACAGTAGGCTTGTATCCATTAGTAGGGACCTATGGAAAAACACGTATTACTTGATGAGACCTTTCCAACAAGGTATCATACGCGCCAAATGGAGATAATATGACAAAGTTATGACCCCGAGAAGGTGGCTGCCCAACTAACCCCAACAGGGCCCACAAACTCTTCGTGTTACATCTACTAGAGTTAGGGTTTTGGTTTTTTAGGGTTTTCTTATGTTCTCAAATAATAAATAGGCCCTTGAGCTTCATTGTAACATAGTTCATAGGATGTAGCCACTACATATCTTCTAAGAGATAATCTACCATCGCTCGAGACAACTTATTTCCATTCTGTTTGTAAGCATAGTTCAATATTTTTCTATTAAAGAAGTGAAGTGTTTTTCTGTTAAATCTATGTGTTTATGATTATATATGTATGTTTCATTGTTGTATAAGTTCAGATCAGTGGTATCAGAGTGATCTACTCCTTTTATGTTTTTCTTTGCTTGTCCTCAACGAGGTCAGGGTATAAGGAGTTAGGGTTTGATCTAGCTGAACCATTGCAAGATCAACCTCGCAAAACCCGATGACCCCCCAGGGTGGAAGAAAAGAAAGATGAGGGGGTAGGATATCCTTTCAAAATGTTTCTTGAGGAAGCCCTTGAGCAACAAAGGGATGCAATGATGGATAAATTTTCCCATATCCTTCGAGGGATATCCTCAACTAATGCATCTTCATCCAACAACCACTCTCGAGGCGCCACTCCTTTTAAGGTACAATTTAACTTCGATATTTCCATATTCAAAGGTTTGATAGATGAAAATGTTGTAGATAAATGGTTAAATATGTTTTAAGGATATTTTTCAGATCATAACTTTTCCAATCGGGAAAAGATTACTTTTGCACTTCTCAAAGCCACCCACATGTCAAGGAGTATCGGGAAACCTACTATGAACAAAAGGACGAGAGTGCACCCTCGCTGTTTTCAGTTGCACCCACTTGGAATTATTTCTAAGACGCCATCAAAGAACAATATTACCCTATCGGGAGCTATGAAGGAAAATACATAAAGTGGACCACCCTACGGGACAGAAGGGACCAAGATGTGCCAGAGTTCACAAATTTTTTCCATACCCTTCACACGAAGCTAGGTATCAAGGATACTGAGTGACATTTGATGCTCAGGTACCACGACTATCTACAAAAGTACATCTAGGACGAGATGGAGTTACTGGACATTTCCTCGCTCGGCATGGCCTATCGCTACGCTATCAAGATTAAGAAGAAGTTTAAACAGAAGAAGCGAGACTTTGGATATGCAAATCCAAAGCAAGGAAAAGGCACCCCCAAACCACAGAACAAAGGACCAAGCCAAGGTGGGGCTACCTAGGACAGGCCGTTGAAGCTGCAAGCAAAAAAAAACACCATGAAGATGAAGAAGGACACAATAAAATGGTGTGAGTTCCATAAGAGCTCTACTCACAATACAAATGAGTGTTGGGCCAAGCAATCATTGGTGGCTGAGTTGAAGGCTTCTGAATCCAATGCAGGTACCAACTCTGAATCGGGACCCGATAAGGGAACTCACAAAGGGAAGAAGATCATTGATGCAAAGCCCAGTGCCACCGTGGCCACAACCAAGATCTAGATGATTGAACTTGAAGATCTAGAGGAGGGGGAATGCCTCTTCCACTCACATATGTGGGTGAAAGGTTCTCTGTTGTAGTTCATTGTCGACATCGGGAGCCAAAAGAACCTCATTTCAGTAAAGGTCATGAAGCGGTCTGGCCTAAAGACTACAACACATCCATAACCATACACCATCGGGTGGATTTACCAAGGATGAGATCTTCGCGTCATCCAACAATGTCGCCTTCCATTCAACATCAAGCCCTTCATGGATGAGGTACTATGTGACATTTCTCCTCTTGAAGTTTGTGATGTATTGTTAGGACAACCATACTTTTTTTTTCTACGTAAGTTTAATCTATTAATATGATACAAAAAAGGATTTACAGTGAGGCTCGGCCTCAAAGGATTTGAGCATCATTCATCACACAGAGAGATTAGCTAGCTTTGACTGCCCCAACAAAGGGGAATCCAATCCAGAAAAGCATAATTCCAAAAATAGCCCATGCAGGGGTTACTAGTTTGATCACAAAATAGCAAAAACATTTTAAACAAAATAGAATCCTAACTAGGAGACATAGAAACTTAACCAGAACTACCTAGTCAACAAGACAAAACATCCACCTAGAAAACTCGACACCTGGCTATTAGTTGTCCAGGGTTGGTTCCTCCACAATCAGACATGCGTACTTGTCTGAATCGTCATCCTCATCCAAAGCACCTCGTCCAAGTGCTGGAGGGTCTCCCTCAATGCTACATGCACCCACACGCATTTCTGACATGTCTCCTTGGCGACTACCTGATGCCTGCGTGTTACTGAGCTTACCCTCCTCAACATGCTGACTGCCAGCCACTACTTTACCATGTAGGGTGGCTCTATCTTCATCATCTCTCCAATCACCAGTGTTTCTCTGGCTCCTGCTACTTGGTTCTGCTCTGTTCAGCTCATCGTTGTGTTCAACCAGATGAGTTGGTGGCTCAATTTCTTCCGTAAAAGTGATTGAAATGGTGGCTATGATTACTGGGCGATTCAGGGAGCTACGAAATCTAAATTGCGTGGTATGGGGAGCAGGATGCAGAGGTAGGGGAAAATTAGCAATGCAAACCACCACTTCTCCATGTCCTATGCCATGGAGCCAGGCTCTTCCTCTTCCGCTATGGGTGTCTGAGTAACGCCCAACGAAACTTAGGGGATTGGGGTTATTGGCTGAGGAGGTAGGGGAAATTGAATCAGGGCTAGGCATTGCAGGAGATCGAGAGCTTCCGCCTTTGGTGCCACCTCTCCTACTTCGTATACGGTGGCGAACCATCATGGGGATGAAAGGAGGGGTTGTAGCAGTGGAGATGGTGAAGGAATTGACAGAGGAACGGTGCGGGGAATTGACAGAGGAATTGTGGACCTAAGCTAGATTGCAGAGGCGGGTGTGGGACTGGTGGATTCCATTACCTAGGTCAATGCAGCTTAACAACCAGCATTGACTACCTGTTACAATGCACAAATTACTCTCTCCAGCCTACGGAGGACAAATAAAATGAATCAAGGGGGGAGGAATAACATAGTAGTTTGCAGGCTCCATCGTTATGTGAGAATTGGTTCTATCTCGGCCTGTGCATTGATTAAATGGTGCCTGCAAAGTACCTTGAATGCAATTCAGATTGGCATGGGGGAAGTTGCAGGGGGCCATGTGGCCAACCCGTCCGTCGCCTTTCCGTCTCATCATTTTTAATGACTAGGGTAATCACCAGCATCCAGGTGCATTTCTTCTTCCTGTACCATTTCAATTTTCACCAATTCATTGTATTCCTGTAGCTAAAGAGTAGTGGCCATAGTATTAAGTGTGCCTGCATGAAAGGTCCTTCCATTGTCTACCCCAATGTTAGCTAGAAGATCTGCTACTTTGTTTCCATCCCTACGAGAGTGTTTAAGGTTTATAGCTCTATGGGTTGAGAGCCATTGTTCAATGAACTCTAGTCGCTTTTCCAGTATCCAACTGCTACCAACCTTGTATGAGGGTATCCCTTGCAGGATCTAATTAATCATGTTGATGAGAATCTCAGAATCCCCTTCAATTATAAGTGGGAAGAAATCATGGAGTTTTGCAAGGAGAAGCCCTTGCCATATCCCTTCTAATTCCACCGAATTATTTGTATCCCAGCCAATTGAGCCTAAGTAAGTTAGAAGCGGAATGCCCTTGTGATCCCTGAAGACTCCTCCATATCCTGCTTTGCCTAGATTACCTTTAGACGCTCCGTCAAAGTTGAGTTGTATCATATGTTGGGGCGGAGGGGTCCATCTGTCTGCTGTCTTTCCTTGTGAGGAAGTTTTACCCTGATTTGCTTGCATATGATTCCATTGAAGGTTCCAGTTTGCCCAGATAGTCTGTTCCTGAGGAGTGGTGGGATAATCTTCTTCAAACCAAGTTTGAAGCATCAAGGTTTCTTGAAGGTTTTGACCTCTATTTTTCCATACGAATTCTGAAGGGGAGGACTGGTCCTTGAAGATGTGTCGATTCCTTTCTTTTCAAACATTCCACACAAGGAATCCTGGGATAAGCTTCCATAAAGAATTTAACAGTTTTCTTTTGTAAGGACTATTTGCCCAAGTGCGTATAGTATTAGAGATATCCTCCTTAACGCGTTCACCTTTTTGGCATCTAAAGCTGAATTTTTCCCATAGTCCATTCACCAATGGGAAGGAATTTATTAGGTGCTCAATGATTTCTTCCGCCTGTTTGTAGTTGGGACACATAGAAGGCCCATGAAAGATTCTTTTCCGTAGGTTGTCCCAAGTGAGAATTTTATTTTGACATAGTAGCTAGAGGAAAGTGGAAACTTTTGGCCAAATGGTGGGGGCCCATACTTTGTTCCATAGTGGGTCTTTGACTACTTGATTTCTTATTGTTAAATTGTAAGCTTCTTGTGTAGAGAAGGTTCCTTTCGCCTCATAACCCCATATGATTTTATCCCTCTTATCAGAGTAGCGTATTTTCCTATTTGAAAGCTCTATTTCCAGATTTTCCTTGATGAGCTGAGTGCCTTGCCTGATGATGTGATCCGAGTTCATCCATTGCCTGTATCCTTGAGCGTGGGTAGGCTTCCAGTATTGATTTACCTTTGCCATCAGCTGCCCTTCCCAGTCCTATATTTGTTGAGGTTCGACTATGTCCATCAGCTTGGGTCTTTGCTGCCAAGAATCTTCCCAGAACCACACATTATTACCATTCCTAATTTCCCAGAAGCTGTGCTGTTGAATTAATTCCTTGTGCTGTTTAGCTGTAGTCCAGATGAGAGAACCTAATCCAACTTCTTTGAGTCTGATTAAATCATCAACTGGTCGGTTATTGGCATATTTCGCTATCCAAAGGATAGCCCAGGGAGGTTAGGACAACCATACTTATGGAAGAGACATGCTATATATGAGTCTCGACCTCTCTCTGTGATTATTACTTTGGTTAATAAGTTGTCTAGGATACCAAAGCTAGCCCCCCCCACCGCGATCTCTTTGATCACTACAAAGCAATGCAATAAGATCATTTCCCAAACTAGGAAATTTGTTTTCCTTATGATTCGCCCCCAAGGAACAAGAAGGTTGTAGCCAAGACTTCCAGGTAGGGCTCCTCTACAAAAAAACAACAGATGGACAAGGTCATGGAGGAGTACAGGGATATTTTTTCCTCATCCACTGGGGTACCTCTGCACTGTCAGGTCAAGCACTCCATCAATCTGACCCCGGGTGCGTTGCTTCCTAGTGGACCAATCTATTGATGCTCTATTCTAGAGAATGATGAGATCAAGAGGCAGATTTAGGAACTATTGTAGAAAGGGCACATCCATTAGAGGAAATTTCAACTCAAAAATAGCCACCTAAGAAAAAATTAAGAAACTAATAAAATAATGCAATGTAGACAATTTTTTAATATATCATTTTTATTATTATTTTACCAAAATTACCCAAATAAATGCCACATTTATCAAAATAATTGTATATATATTTTATATTTAAATTAATATATTAGCACAAGATTTAATAAAATTTAAATTAAAAAAGTAAATTTAAATTAAAAAAGAAAATTCAAAATTTAAAGGAAACTTAAATTTAAATTTAAATAACCCAAATAAACGTCACTTTTATAAAAAATAACCATCTACATATATTTTATATTGAAATTGATTTATTAACACAATATTTAATAAAATTTAAATTTAAAAGGAACATTTAAAATTTAAGTTACTCAAATAAATGCACTTTTATCAAAATAACCATATATTTATATTTTATATTTAAATTAATTTATCAATAGAAGATTTAATAAAATTTAAATTTAAAAGGTAAATTTAAAATTTAAATAAAATTTAAGATTTAGGATTTTATATTTAAATTTATTTATTCAACACACCATGACTTACCCTTCATTAAAAATATTATCAATATTCTAACTTTTATAGATTACGATACTAATTTTATTTTTAATATTTAATATAGTTTTAGGTCACTTGGGAACCATTCACACTTAAAGTATGAAAGTTAAATTATTAAAAAAATTTCCAGTGCCTAGGCACACCTGTATCTCTTTTAAATTTTAAAGGATTTTGATTGGCTTACACATTATGACATGGAAATTCAATGTTAACATTTTAAAATGAAATTTTCTCTAATGAGGCTAAGCTCATCACCTTGTGGGAGCCCGATTGTATTGGTATAGAGGAAGTATGGGACCTGGAGGCTCTGTATTGACTAGTAGGAGCTGAACAAGATCACTATCTCGAATAGGTACCCAATTCCATAGATTGATGACCTTCTGGACCAGCTCAAAGGGGCCAAATATTTCAACAAGATTGACTTGAAGTCAGGTTATCACTAGGTTCCTATCGAACCCTCTGATGTGTGGAAGACTGCCTTCAAATCTAAGGAGGGCCTTTTCAAATGGTTGGTCATGCTGTTCGGATTGACGAATGCCCCTGCAACCTTCATGGGACTGATGGACGACACCTTGCGACCCTTCACCAATGCATTCGTGGTGGTGTATTTAGATGACATCTTGATCTTCAACCAGAGTTGGGAAGAACACCTCCACCATACACGACAGGTCCTTCAAACCCTGCGACAACACAAGTTGTGTGCTAACTTGGAGAAATGCACCTTTGGCGTGACCTAGGTTCAATATATGGGATACATCATTGATGAGAAGGGTGTACATGTGGACACATCCAAGATACAAGTCATATGGATTGGCCAACCCCAACCACTCTAATAGAGCTCCGCAACTTTTTGGGTCTTGCCAATTTCTACCGTAGGTTCGTGTTAGGGTTCCCTCATATCACACAACCTTTAATTCAAGGCACCAAGGGTGGAGTGAAAGCAATTTTTTTTGGTCAGAAACCCAACAAAAAGTGTTCTTCGAGTTGAAGAATCACCTTTGTTCTACACCGACACTCACATTACCAGACCTGCAACAACCATTGGATATTGAGACAGATGCCTTCAACAATACTATTGGTGCGGTTCGTACTCAGTATGGGCTTCCAGTGGCTTACCACAATGAGACACATTCAGACATAGTCTGGAACTACCCACTTACTGTTGTACCTCTAAGATAGTAGTAGGTCAGCTACCAATGCCAGAGCATCTAAAATAATTATTTTGGGGTTTTTGGTTTAGTTTTTGGAAGACCAATGAATGAAGACAGATGTAGAATTGAAATACTTAATCGTTTGGATAATATTAATATCTTAGCAAATGGCTGCTATAAATCTTTACACAATGATATAGATCAAAATAGTGGTGAGAAGAAGACAAAAAATAATATGATTATCACAGTTTCCAGACTATAAAACAAAGCAATCATAAGTGTGAAAACCTTCTAAACTACGTTCCCAAGATTCAAGGCAATATACTTAAGCTTACAAAAGATGTTGATGATCTATTGATTAGAGGGGATTAGCTAAATAGAGAGTTCATTAATCCATTCTCTTAATAGATGATCACTTCAGGAGCTTATAGGAATAAATTGAGACACAATTATTCCTACCTAGATATCTCTATAAGTCATAAGCATATGAAGAAAAACATAATGATTAATAACTAGAAAAACTTACAGGATAACACAAACTGTGTGAAACCAAATTCAAAATCCTCTGCTTTGTATTAAGGTTCCAGAAAGACTGAGTACATCAAGTGTCTACAAAAGTTTCCTTCATAGTGCAACTAGGTTCAAAGTAGAATGAACAATCACTACTTAACAAGCAATGAATAATAAACCTTGAACTTCGAACCAATAACAACTTGAGAAGAGAGTCATTTATACAATAATGAAACTAAGAAAATATCCTAAAATAGATTAAGATTTATTATAGGAAAGGGGAGATCTTCATGCAAGAAGATAGGGTCAGCTATTGAACTGCTTCTTGCTGTCTCTTTTATTCAGGTTGTGCTGGCTTTGTTGTTTGATATTTTTCCCCTTTAAGCTACTTAATTGTTTGTATCCTTTTTGATGGTTACTTCCTTCATTTCATCTTTCATCTGATACTCTTTAAACTCTATGAATATCCTTTGACCCTACTGAGTAACCTTTACTGCATTCCTTTTTACCTTTACTATGAATTTTAGGCTTTTTTATTGTGTTTTTCAACAGTAAGATCTTCGTATTTGTCTTCAAACTGTATACAGGATTTTTCTTTGTAAGCCTGGAACAAAAGTTTTTCCCTGCAAAACACAAAAATTGTTAAGAAAACATAGGTGATAGAGGAGGACATCAATGGCTTTATTAGGCTTGAAAGGATATTGGAAGGAGTCCAAAGAATATCAGAAGGTAAAACAATGGCTTTTTGATCGTAGAGGCTTATGGAGGATTTACTGTGAAAACAAGCGAAACAAAAGAAAAATGGTGATTTTGCGTTTAAACGGAAAAACAGTTTCCTTTTCGAAATATGGTGCAAAGTGAATAGTGGTCATTTTGTCGTTATGCAGGAGGTGGTTTTGGTTTTCATTGCACCACTTTATGAGGCGCGGGCAGTTTTGTGAGGGGCCACCCGATGCAATCTGAGCCTGACATGTAGCAAGGGGAGGTCAGTGGAATACTGCTTTTTGGGCGGGTAATGCTCGAACAGAGAGCCAACCCGAAATCACTGAGGGTCATGGATTTGAATGTATTGGATTGGACGGTGGTGGAGTGAAAGAGAAGCGCGGAGGGGCCCAACGATTAATTAAGGTGGCAATGGGCATTATCATGGGTTAAAGACTGAGATTAGCAGTTAAATGGAGGTTTAGGTTAATTTTTCATTCAAAACATAAAAACCTTTTAACAAAGAAATTCTTCACAAAACATGGTATGGTGGACTTGAAAAATTATGAATTCAGGCAGATAAATGGCATCGGGTCCAAGTTCATCGCATATTGCAATCACAATTTAGCGAAGGAAAGGCACATCACAAAGGAATACGACAGCAGCCGGACACGAAATGGCAATGGATTATGAAATAATTTGTGTCGGGACCGGGCCCATCGCAATCGCATATTGCAATGCGGGGAGAGTGCATTCATGTTGAAAGGCTTGCGATCCACCAATGCGATGTTTTATTAAATACATAGTTTTATTATAAAACTTATGGTTTCGGGGTATTTTAATAAAGGGAGTTGATACATATGAGAAAGGGAACTTATAGGGGTTTAGTACTATAAGTTAGAGTTAATATGAAATATGAGCGGAAAGGGGAGATAGACTAAGTTTGATGCTTTTAATAAGTTATTTGCCTTCAGATATATATATATATATATATATATATATATATATATATATATCTATATATATATATATCTATATATATATATATAGATATATATATATATATATATATATATATATGTATATATATATATATATATATATATATATATATATATATATATATATATATATATATATATATCTTCTTAGGCTAAACAACTTTTTGTTGGTTTTTGGGTAAGAGGGGATTTAACATGGGGTTTTCACTTTTCCTAGGCAAAAAGGATTTTGACCTTAGAAAAAGGGGCTTTATGGAAAATGAATGAATATGAACTGTATGAAGGTGGGAAGGGAAAATTAGTAAATATAGGGATGAATGAGGATGAGGGAGGTTAATTAATTTATCTTGTAGACCTTCATTTGCTTTGTGTAATTGCCTCATGGACATAGAAACATATGGTAAAACATGATAAATGTACATTTTTTCCAATCAATCATCAAACTTCTGCAACCTTTCTTCTACTTACCCTTTGCTTATCCTATCATTTTTCTTCACTTAATGGATGTATTTAAGCTAGCAGACCCTTTTCCATTCTTTTTATTTAACAAAACCAAACTATCTAATTCTAACCTTATAACATCCAAGGGCTCAGATTAAACTGATGAGCACCTTATTATTCTCTACCTAACTACTGATATGCCAAGATTAAACAATTTAGCCAGATCTTTATTCTATAACTATAACATCAAATTTAACGCACGAAGCAGTCAATATTAAACAGTTTGACAGTCATGGGTTGTGGGATTTATGACAAGCTACACACAACCATTATTTTGTAGAAACAATAGTAATGGCATTTAGACTTGCTCACTTTCAGAGTTTATTTCTTTTCTTTTCTTTCTAACCTAACATTTTCTTTTCACCTTGATTTTTTAGGGCATATAACCTAACATTTTCTTTGATATGCACATCATCATCAATATATTTTTGAAAACATTCTATTCAATATTGTTATGTCCTGTTGTAGCCAGCAACACCCCCCCTTATTCAATTAAGTATCAACCATGATACTGAATGAATGGGGACCCTTAGTTAATTTTTAGAGAAAGCAAGAGTTTCTTTTTGAAGTCACAATCATACGCTTGGAAAAACCCTCTTGGATATTTTAAGGCCTAAGTCTATGTTAAAAGAGAAAACCTTTAAGGTCGCGTTGCAAAAGGATAGGAAACACCTTCATTTCCCTTTTTATGTGAAATATCCTCGTGTTAATAATGACATCGCATCGCAAATTGGTAACGCTCATAAAGAAAAACTTAAAGATTCGCCGATCTGCGATAACGCCGATCGCTAGATCGCATATCGCAGAAATGAGCCAGGCAAGATATGGTGAACATCAAATTCCAGCGATCTGCGATATTGCGATCGCTGCGATGCCACATCCATGCGATTTGCAACGGTGCGATTTGCGATTGCACGACATGTGAGGGTACGTCAGCAAATCATAAATCACCTTAGTACAAATCCTTCGGGCGCGCCATTCAAAGGAAAGCCACTTGCTATAATCTGACCCGAAATCATGCGCTTTTAATGATAGTAAATGAATTAGTTGTCAATTATTAAATGGATTAAAGACGCGTGCCTTGGTAGAGATTTACTTCACGTAAGGTGGCATATTTGTTTTATCTCTTGCATTTAAAACTCTCCCATCACCTTTCTGGATCAGTCATTTCCATTTCACTCTTAATCTGTAGGAACAAAACGCTAAGACGTCGCAGACAGAAACGCAAAGAGAAATGGGAAAGAAAAATAGAGCTCAAAGCTCCGAAGTGAGGGAGAAGACCAAGGAGATGGCGCCCCTGTACACAGACACAACCTACAACAAAGACGCAGGGATATCAACATGGGAAGGCATGTACAGGCTACTAGAGGAAGAAAAACCTAGAATAATGAAGGTGACTGCTGTCGCAGGCGCACCACGCTCTTCTGAGGCATCCTTGGAGGACCTAGCATGTTCATTCCTTCACAGAATAGCGGCAAGACCCAAAATTCTACCATACACAGATATGATCAAGTGGATATTGGATGATGCAGAATTAAAGGGCAGACAATTCAAAGTTCATGGACATGGGCTCGTGGGATCGTTTGCTGCCCAAGATCTGAAGCTTATGTATCATCTTTCGGAACCGCAAGCGACATATAATGCAGAATTTGTTAAGAAATTTGCGGTAGAGAATCCAGATCTATCAGACACCACTAAAGAATGGTCTAGAAGAGACGAGCCGCTAAAAAAGGATAAAAACGGTATGTACAGCACTGGTTCCCTTATCTCCATATTGTTTTGCTGCAGCCATGCTCTGTAGGTTATTTGGTATGCCCAATATCAACAAGTTTTCATCTGAATGGTTGCCATTAATTGATGCTGCCACTAACGCCAAAATCCTAGATTGGGCCAAAATCCTTTCTGATACTCTATACACGGCCGTTGTCAATTACCGGTCTAAGAGATCCTTTTCTCAAAGGGTCTATCCTCCTTTTTATCTGTCTGCCTATATTATGGATTCTGTTTGTCTTGTATCTAATTTTCCTACTATGGGATGGAAATGGACTACCCAAGACCCATTGCCCATCCATGTTTATCATAAGATCTTATGGGATTCCCAGTTTGCCCCTCATTTTTACCAGATTTTCCATGGGGTTATTTTTCCCCTATATAGAATGATATATGATAAGGACCCCCCAAGGTGCTCCCCCGAGGCCCAAATTGACATCATCCACGTCGCAAGATGGTTTGGGGAATAATGGTTTACTTACATTAGAGTTTTTGGAAGCATTGTACCTCCGCATGTCCTACCCCTATATATCCCTGATAAAATTTTGGCCTGGGAAATCGCTTATCAAACCTGTTCTGAAGGCGGCTTGACCAAGGACCTAAAGGACAAGAAGAAGGCCATTTGGCCTCAATTTCCCGTCACTTGTGGGGCCTTCTCTTTGTTCGATGTAGGAAACGCTTTTGGCGAGGTGGATAATGTGACGTGTCTTCAATTATTTAAGTTCCCAGCGAGGCCATTCGACCAAAATAATGTGGCCCAAGAATTCACAACGAACGTCAAGATAAGAGTGTTCTCTGGAAAGAAAGATCTGTTTGATGATCTCTTTCAGAATAAGAGATCGCTCAAAGAAATTTTGCACGAAGCTCAGTCGAGCTTGTCTTCAGATGACCTCCAGAAATTCACGTTATATGGAGAAAGAAGGCTGGCTAGTATTCCACTAGAGAAGCTGCGAATACCTACTAGAGAACCAACTCCAAGCATCAGCCTCAGTGAAAACTCCAGCACTTCCAGATCTAAGTCCAACGCCGCCCAAGAAGTATCTGAGCATCCTAAAGAGTCTGGTCACGAACAAAGAAAAAACGAAGAAACAACTAAAGACACATCTCAGTCGAGCGCGATGTCTCAACAGCAAGTTATTGCCTCACCACCAAGAGATGTCCCCCCTCCTGTCATCGAAGCACCACTTGTCACGACAGAGCTAGATAAATAGTGGGAAACCTTCAATGAATTGATGAATCTTGAAGGGCAAGTCCCGAAAACACCTGTGAACAATACACAGGTGGTGCAAGAAGTCGTTTCGACCATGGTTAGCAGCGCCACAGAAGCTGAACACCTTCCTATCGCTCCAACCTCAGAACTTCTACTTAACGTAGAAGAAATTCCCCCACTGGATGTATTCTATAGTCCCCAACACAAAGCAGTTGTAAGGAGACAGAGAAAGAAGAGAAAGCTTGAGGATACACTGTCTCAAAATGCTGAACATTTGGACGTCTTGTGGAAAGACCCAAATAATAATCCGACCGAAAATCTCACGAAGCTGTCTTAGATTGCAGGAGCATATGCCTCTGCAACTATTGACAAGGCCTCTGAAGTTCAGCAACTTTTAAAGGAACAAGAAAATCATATACAACTGCTGCAACAACAGTTGCAACAAGCCAACGCGAACACTGAAGCTTCCAGACAGCTAGAAAAGCTACAAGAAGACTTTCAACAGATGCAGATAGGCTATCAGAAAAGTCTTGAAGAAAAAGAAAAACAACTGCAGACGGTGCAAGAAATGCATAAAGATGAGCCTAAACTGGCAGAGTTTATTTCAGAGTCCATCGGCTTGAACGAGCAACTACTGCAGCAACAGGAAGAGTTGGGACGTAAAATATCACAGTGGAGGCACTTTTGTGAGCTGAGCGACAAAATCACCAGTCAAGTGGTGGAATTGCGGAGCGACTATGATCAGAACGACAAGAGGGTGACAGAATATCTGACTTGGCAAGATGACGAGGAAGGGAAAAGAGCAGGGGCACCCAAGATTAATGAAAATCATAAGGAGCTGCTCTTTAATAAATGGGACGAACAAATCACACAGGCGGAGCAAGCAACAGAGACAGCGGCGACACAGGCAAGCATTCTTATCGACTGTGTAAATGAGAATTTACACAGGGCCAATTCAATTACAGAAACCACCCCGGGGTACCTACCAAACAAGTTGCAACTAGAAACAGAATGGAGGCAGAAAGCGCAGGCAAAAGGGAAAGAAATCCAAGCATTGGCTAGGCTGAATTGGGAAAGCTACTGGACGTACTTGGTTAAACCGCACAGCCAATGGATGACGATGAAGTGCATTACGAACGCAGCCGAGAAGGTAGCGCCAGCTCTCATAGATGCCGTTTTTGCAGCCCAGCTCAGCGCAGAAATCAGCCAGCCGACTCTTCTCAAGCCTATGCTGGACACTTGCAACTTCAAAGACCAAGTTCACAAATGATTTCATTTAGAATGTTGTTTTTTCCTTTTAACTAGATTAGAAAAAGGACGGTCATTTGAAAACCGTATCCTGAAATTTTGTAATGATACTATTATTAGAATTAGGAAGTAGTATTTTAACCCTTCTCATGCATTTAGAGAAGGGTCCAGAAATTTGTCAAAAACTTGTCCTCGGAACATGCACTTCTGCACCCTCAGAGGAGGTTTTGATGAATGGAAGGATCGAGATTTATTTATGTTTGCATTTTAATGTCTGCTACTGATGTTGCACTTCTGTACTCTTAGTAGATGTTAGAAGCAAGTAGAGATAAATCGTTACTGCTTGAAGTTTGTGAGTGAAAATCAGTCATAAATGGTACTTTTATCTCTTGACGAATTTCTGCTTATATTCTTAAAGTGATATGCAGTTTTAGTTGTTTATATGTTAATGTATGGATGTTTGGGTTACCATTTGGCACTTCTGTACGGTGGAATCATTTGTTTGTGCTTGACATATGAATGACTTATTATGCGATATGCTGTTCACAACTGTTTTGCCTAACTTCTTATGCAGAATGGTTTATCTTAAATGGTTCATATTCTTATGATAGCTGAATGATCTTTATTACCAGTTATTGTTCGAAATGTTTTTAGATTGCATAATATAAGAGACATATCCCGGGTTAGCGTAGATTAGATGTGTTGTTTTCATTAGATTATAATAAGATAGAGTTTGTTTACTAGTTAGATTTGAGTTAGCTCTAAAATACTTTTAGAATCAGCATAATCAAAATCTACACACACACACACATAACCTTTAGATTGGGAAGCTGGTCCCATTACCCCCAGTCGGACCCGCTACACCAAACGGGCAAGGAGCCGCCAACTAGGTTCCGGACCGGGTGGGTATCCCCCTTGTTGTTGACCCGATTTCAGGGCCCTCAACATATTTGGCGCTAGAAGGAGGGCATGAGCATAGTGTCTGTTGGAATGTTTTCCAAATTATAAATCTTGAAACAGGATGGCTGCTCATAGAATTCTTATTTGGAGTTGCATCCATGTTCCTACCTCTTCCAACACTCCACCAGATGTGGTAAGGCTCTTGTCTCAGGTAAAATTCAACGGTAAGAATAATTCTTCTGCATTTAATCATGCCCTTCAGTTCATTCAAAAAGTTTCGAGTTCTGATATTCAGAGAATTGATGAAGGCGTTTTGTGCAGGATTTTTACTCTTACATTCACAGCAGAAGCTAGAAAATGGTGCAGAACCCTCCCAGTTGCATCAATCCACAGCTGGGACCAATTCGTTAGGACTTTCATCTTGGAATTTGATTGTTATGAATACGACCAGGTATATGATGAAATTGATTATCTACGGAAACAAGATGAAGCCGTAAGGGATTTCAATATGCGATTTCATCTTAAATGTCTACAGTGTGATCTCGAGGATGAGCTCACAGATGAAGAATCTTCAGATTATGATGAGTATTCCCTACCTCCTATATCTGACCAAGCAGAAAGTAGCTCGACCTTTATTTCATTTTCTTCTAATATAGATGAGCATTTCAAGTCAAATACACAAATCATCCATAATGAAGAAAATCTGCAAAGCCTAGGAGTCATGCATGCTCTAATACCAGAAAATAAAGACGAAAATGCTGAAAGGGAAACTACCTTGGAACCAGAAGATGACTCTGACATAAAGTCAGACAATATCATTTCAAATCAACGAATGCTGATGCCAAGGTTAGATCAACCAACTGTTTCTCTTTCAGAAAGTATCAGCGCACAAAGGTATGATCTAAAGCCCGATGTTTATGATGAATCTGATGAACAAAATTTTCTTCATGATGTTTTTAAATGCATTATTCCAGATTCACATTTTTCTCTTTATCCCGATGTTTTTAGTGATGACAATTTTTCCCCTCTCAATATCAAGCATATCTCAAAAAACACAGAGGGTTATTCAAACGACTCATCATTAGGTTTTCAAGATAAAGAGACCGCTTTAGCACAACCTTTGATCAATGTCAAACAAGAGCTTCCTGACCTCCCTTGTCTGAAAATATATAATGAAAAAGAGGAACCTAGGGAAATCTGTAGAGTCTTTTGCGATAGTTACTTTGACAACGATGATGTTGTTGAGTTATCTCAAGTAACTCAACTAGGGTCAGATAATAAGGAACATCTCAAATCAGAAATCATACCAGCCGACCCTCATCCCAAAGTAAAAGCTCATTTGAATAATTTAACTATCCAAGACAATACCCCGATCTATGATTCATATCATGAGGAAAGCTTCATCCCTGTTCGCAATCATAACTTAGTTCCTGATTCACAAAACCTGGCCAGTTCTTGTGAAAAGCGAGATGTTACAAGTAAATCCCAGTTGTGCTGTAACACTATTTCTGTAAATACCCAATCATTTCTTTCTCACTTGCACTCATTTTGTACAAAATCAGATTTCTTTTTAAATTTTCAAACTTTTGATAGATTATGTTTTAGCGATTTATATATGAGAACTTTCATTTCAAAAGAAATCGCTAAAAAATCAACGTTAACAAAAAACAGGTTACAATTCATTAAAACTAAAAAATCATTTTCGCAATATGACTTGTTATCCTTCCTATTGAGAGATCATCAATTCATAACAGAAATTCATCCTAATTTTTATGATCCAATAGGTATCCAGTTGGAAAAGAGCTCTCATGAGAAAGGAAAATCAGACAGAATTCCAATTGGGGTTGTATGTTTTTATTCCACAGCCAATATTTATGATCCAAGGAAAGTTTGGTTCTTTTTACTCATGCTTGGAAGATTCATACGGCTAGGAATAAAAATGAATACATGGTTCCATTGGAAATATCATTTCACATAGTTATTTCCTGTATATAGTTAGAATAGGAGTAGGAGTAATTTAGCTAGGTTATTAGGTTTGCTTCTAATAAATCGATAGGCAAAGTTATTCATATTCTCTACATAACCGTAGGGAATATTTGCCTCTCATAATAATGTTTGCTTTGGTTAACGACATTTGGCATTTACTAAAGGCACCTTTTTTTCTCTATTGAAAATTTTTGAAACTTCTGCTTCTATGAACAGCAAATATTTTAGGAATTTGATCTTTATTATCAATGGAACTTTAACCCAGATATGATGATAGTTTCAACTGCAAAAACTTTAAAGAAAGCTATCTCAGTGGAAAATTTGTTTTTAGGTCAGCACAATGAAATGTATCAATATTAAAATAAAAATTCTCTATGAAAGCAGCCATTACCAAAAACAGCCCTATCATTGTCGTCCAGAACTTTCTTAAGGAAAGAAAATTTGACTTCCTCCCTGCTAAAGGAAAATGCAGCATTCAGAGGAATAATCTAAAAAGATGCTATATCTCAAAGAATGAGAGGTCTCATCACGAGCCGGCTTATCATGATCACAGATATTATAACTTGCTGACTTTGCCAAAACTGTCTACCAAAACAGGGCAATGACTCAAGATTGTTGCAATCAAAAGGCAAGGGGTCTCATCACGAGCCAGCTTGTTCAGCAAAAGTGTAAATCAAGTGAATGACTGTGTCATAATTTGGCCACCAAACCAAGACATTGTTCTTTAGAGAATAAAAAGGAAAAAGTGTCAAAAAAGGATTTTCTCTGAAAAAGTTGTAAATAACCTTAAGCAGGATAAAGGATCATTGCTGGGTAATAGGTAACCCTGTCGAGGCTATGGACGCCTGCTGGCAGCAGAGGCTCTACCTGCGACAAAGGAGCATATTTAAAAAAAGAGCTGATACATAGAGAAGACTTTATTTTATGTTTTACAAGACCAAGTAATGATTGGTTTAAATGCAAAGACAAGCTGAAGACGCAAGTAATTGAAATAGAAACAGGTTGAAACGAAACATCATTGACAGTTTAAAGTATTATTTGCTTTATCTTTTTATAATAAAGTTCAAGTTTTTCTTTAAGACATTTTTCTCAGGAAGTTTGAAAGCATAAATGTAAAAGCAGAGATAACTGGTTCTCCCAAGTGAATCGCCAATTGTTGTAGCCAGCAACACCCCCCCTTATTCAATTAAGTATCAACCATGATACTGAATGAATGGGGACCCTTAGTTAATTTTTAGAGAAAGAAAGAGTTTCTTTTTGAAGTCACAATCATACGCTTGGAAAAAGCCTCTTGGATATTTTAAGGCCTAAGTCTATGTTAAAAGAGAAAACCTTTAAGGTCGCGTTGCAAAAGGATAGGAAACACCTTCATTTCCCTTTTTATGCGCAAGATCCTCGTGTTAATAATGACATCGCATCGCAAATTGGTAATGCTCATAAAGAAAAACTTAAAGATTCGCCGATCTGCGATAACGCCGATCGCTAGATCGCATATCGCAGAAATGAGCCAGGCAAGATATGGTGAACATCAAATTCCAGCGATCTGCGATATTGCGATCGCTGCGATGCCACATCCATGCGATTTGCGACGGTGCGATTTGCGATTGCACGACATGCGAGGGTACGTCAGCAAATCATAAATCACCTTAGTACGAATCCTTCGGGCGCGCCATTCAAAGAAAAGCCACTTGCTATAATCTGACCCGAAATCATGCGCTTTTAATGATAGTAAATGAATTAGTTGTCAATTATTAAATGGATTAAAGACGCGTGCCTTGGTAGAGATTTACTTCACGTAAGGTGGCATATTTGTTTTATCTCTTGCATTTAAAACTCTCCCATCACCTTTCTGGATCAGTCATTTCCATTTCACTCGTAATCTGCAGGAACAAAACGCTAAGACGTCGTAGACAGAAACGCAAAGAGAAATGGGAAAGAAAAATAGAGCTCAAAGCTCCGAAGTGAGGGAGAAGACCAAGGAGATGGCGCCCCTGTACACAGACACAACCTGCAACAAAGACGCAGGGATATCAACATGGGAAGGCATGTACAGGCTGCTAGAGGAAGAAAAACCTAGAATAATGAAGGTGACTGCTGTCGCAGGCGCACCACGCTCTTCTGAGGCGTCCTTGGAGGACCTAGCATGTTCATTCCTTCACAGAATAGCGGCAAGACCCAAAATTCTACCATACACAGATATGATCAAGTGGATATTGGATGATGCAGAATTAAAGGGCAGACAATTCAAACTTCATGGACATGGGCTCGTGGGATCGTTTGCTGCCCAAGATCTGAAGCTTATGTATCATCTTCCTGAACCGCAAGCGACATATAATGCAAAATTTGTTAAGAAATTCGCGGTAGAGAATCCAGATCTATCAGACACCACTAAAGAATGGTCTAGAAGAGACGAGCCGCTAAAAAAGGATAAAAACGGTATGTACAGCACTGGTTCCCTTACCTCTCCATATTGTTTTGCTGCAGCCATGCTCTGTAGGTTATTTGGTATGCCTGATATCAACAAGTTTTCATCTGAATGGCTGCCATTAATTGATGCTGCCACTAACGCCAAAATCCTAGATTGGGCCAAAATCCTTTCTGATACTCTATACACGGCCGTTGTCAATTACCGGTCTAAGAGATCCTTTTCTCAAAGGGTCTATCCTCCTTTTTATCTGTCTGCCTATATTATGGATTCTGTTTGTCTTGTATCTAATTTTCCTACTATGGGATGGAAATGGACTACCCAAGACCCATTGCCCATCCATGTTTATCATAAGATCTTATGGGATTCCCAGTTTGCCCCTCATTTTTACCAGATTTTCCATGGGGTTATTTTGCCCCTATATAGAATGATATATGATAAGGACCCCCCAAGGTGCTCCCCCGAGGCCCAAATTGACATCATCCACGTCGCAAGATGGTTTGGGGAATAATGGTTTACTTACATTAGAGTTTTTGGAAGCATTGTACCTCCGCATGTCCTACCCCTATATATCCCTGATAAAATTTTGGCCCGGGAAATCGCTTATCAAACCTGTTCTGAAGGCGGCTTGACCAAGGACCTAAAGGACAAGAAGACGGCCATTTGGCCTCAATTTCATGTCACTTGTGGGGCCTTCTCTTTGTTCGATGTAGGACACACTTTTGGCGAGGTGGATAATGTGACGTGTCTTCAATTATTTAAGTTCCCAGCGAGGCCATTCGACCCAAATAATGTGGCCCAAGAATTCACAACGAACGTCAAGATAAGAGTGTTCTCTGGAAAGAAAGATCTGTTTGATGATCTCTTTCAGAATAAGAGCTCGCTCAAAGAAATTTTGCACGAAGCTCAGTCGATGTTGTCTTCAGATTACCTCCATAAATTCACGTTATACAGAGAAAGAAGGCTGGCTAGTATTCCACTAGAGAAGCTGCGAATACCTACTAGAGAACCGACTCCAAGCATCAGCCTCAGTGAAAACTCCAGCACTTCCAGATCTAAGTCCAACGCCGCCTAAGAAGTGTCTGAGCATCCTAAAGATTCTGGTCACGAACAAAGAAAAAACGAAGAAACAACCAAAGACACAACTCAGTCGAGCGCGATGTCTCAGCAGCAAGTTATTGCCTCACCACCAAGAGATGTCCCCCCTCCTGTCATCGAAGCACCACTTATCACGACAGAGCTAGATAAAGAGTGGGAAACCTTCAATGAATTGATTAATCTTGAAGGGCAAGTCCCGAAAACACCTGTGAACAATACACAGGTGGTGCAAGAAGTCGTTTCGACCATGGTCAGTAGCGCCACAGAAGCTGAACACCTTCCTATCACTCCAACCTCAGAACTTCTACTTAACGTAGAAGAAATTCCCCCACTGGATGTATTCTATAGTCCCCAACACAAAGCAGTTGTAAGGAGACAGAGAAAGAAGAGAAAGCTTGAGGATACACTGTCTCAAAATGCTGAACATTTGGACGTCTTGTGGAAAGACCCAAATAATAATCCGACCGAAAATCTCACGAAGCTGTCTCAGATTGCAGGAGCATATGCCTCTGCAACTATTGACAAGGCCTCTGAAGTTCAGCAACTTTTAAAGGAACAAGAAAATCATATACAACTGCTACAACAACAGTTGCAACAAGCCAACGCGAACACTGAAGCTTCCAGACAGCTAGAAAAGCTACAGGAAGACTTTCAACAGATGCAGATAGGCTATTAGAAAAGTCTTGAAGAAAAAGAAAAACAACTGCAGACGGTGCAAGAAATGCATAAAGATGAGCCTAAACTGGCAGAGTTTATTTCAGAGTCCATCGGCTTGAACGAGCAACTACTGCAGCAACAGGAAGAGTTGGGACGTAAAATATCACAGTGGAGGCACTTTTGTGAGCTGAGCGACAAAATCACCAGTCAGGTGGTGGAATTGCGGAGCGACTATGATCAGAACGACAAGAGGATGACAGAATATCTGACTTGGCAAGATGATGAGGAAGGGGAAAGAGCAGGGGCACCCAAGATTAATGAAAATCATAAGGAGCTGCTCTTTAATAAATGGGACGAACAAATCACACAGGCGGAGCAAGCAACAGAGACAGCGGCGACACAGGCAAGCATTCTTATCGACTGTGTAAATGATAATTTACACAGGGCGAATTCAATTACAGAAACCAACCCGGGGTACCTACCAAACAAGTTGCAATTGGAAACAGAATGGAGGCAGAAAGCGCAGGCAAAAGGGAAAGCAATCCAAGCATTGGCTAGGCTGAATTGGGAAAGCTACTGGACGTACTTGGTTAAACCACACAGCCAATGGATGACGATGAAGTGCATTACGAACGCAGCCGAGAAGGTAGCGCCAGCTCTCATAGATGCCGTTTTCGCAGCCCAGCTCAGCGCAGAAATCAGCCAGCCGACTCTTCTCAAGCCTATGCTGGACACTTGCAACTTCAAAGACCAAGTTCACAAATGATTTCATTTAGAATGTTGTTTTTTCCTTTTAACTAGATTAGAAAAAGGACGGTCATTTGAAAATCGTATCCTGAAATTTTGTAATGATACTATTATTAGAATTAGGAAGTAGTATTTTAACCCTTCTCATGCATTTAGAGAAGGGTCCAGAAATTTGTCAAAAACTTGTCCTCGGAACATGCACTTCTGCACCCTCAGAGGAGGTTTTGATGAATGGAAGGATCGAGATTTATTTATGTTTGCATTTTAATGTCTGCTACTGATGTTGCACTTCTGTACTCTTAGTAGATGTTAGAAGCAAGTAGAGATAAATCGTTATTGCTTGAAGTTTGTGAGTGAAAATCAGTCATAAATGGTACTTTTATCTCTTGACGAATTTCTGCTTATATTCTTAAAGTGATATGCAGTTTTAGTTGTTTATATGTTAATGTATGGATGTTTGGGTTACCATTTGGCACTTCTGTATGGTGGAATCATTTGTTTGTGCTTGACATATGAATGACTTATTATGCGATATGCTGTTCACAACTGTTTTGCCTAACTTCTTATGCAGAATGGTTTATCTTAAATGGTTCATATTCTTATGATAGCTGAATGATCTTTATTACCAGTTATTGTTCGAAATCTTTTTAGATCGCATAATATAAGAGACATATCCCGGGTTAGCGTAGATTAGATGTGTTGTTTTCATTAGATTATAATAAGATAGAGTTTGTTTACTAGTTAGATTTGAGTTAGCTCTAAAATACTTTCAGAATCAGCATAATCAAAATCTACACACACACACACATAACCTTTAGATTGGGAAGCTGGTCCCATTACCCCCAGTCGGACCCGCTACACCAAACGGGCAAGGAGCCGCCAACCAGGTTCCGGACCGGGTGGGTATCCCCCTTGTTGTTGACCCGATTTCGGGGCCCTCAACATATTTGGCGCTAGAAGGAGGGCCTGAGCATAGTGTCTGTTGGAATGTTTTCCAAATTATAAATCTTGAAACAGGATGGCTGCTCATAGAATTCCTATTTGGAGTTGCATCCATGTTCCTACCTCTTCCAACACTCCACCAGATGTGGTAAGGCTCTTGTCTCAGGTAAAATTCAACGGTAAGAATAATTCTTCTGCATTTAATCATGCCCTTCAGTTCATTCAAAAAGTTTCGAGTTCTGATATTCAGAGAATTGATGAAGGCGTTTTGTGCAGGATTTTTACTCTTACATTCACAGCGGAAGCTAGAAAATGGTGCAGAACCCTCCCAGTTGCATCAATCCACAGCTGGGACCAATTCGTTAGGACTTTCATCTTGGAATTTGATTGTTATGACTACGACCAGGTATATGATGAAATTGATTATCTACGGAAACAAGATGAACCCGTAAGGGATTTCAATATGCGATTTCATCTTAAATGTCTACAGTGTGATCTCGAGGATGAGCTCACAGATGAAGAATCTTCAGATTATGATGAGTATTTCCTACCTCCTATATCTGACCAAGCAGAAAGTAGCTCGACCTTTATTTCTTTTTCTTCTAATATAGATGAGCATTTCAAGTCAAATACACAAATCGTCCATAATGAAGAAAATCTGCAAAGCCTAGGAGTCATGCATGCTCTAATACCAGAAAATAAAGACGAAAATACTAAAAGGGAAACTACCTTGGAACCAGAAGATGACTCTGACATAAAGTCAGACAATATCATTTCAAATCAACGAATGCTGATGCCAAGGTTAGATCAACCAACTGTTTCTCTTTCAGAAAGTATCAGCGCACAAAGGTATGATCTAAAGCCCGATGTTTATGATGAATCTGATGAAAAAAAATTTCTTCATGATGTTTTTAAATGCATTATTCCAGATTCACATTTTTCTCTTTATCCCGATGTTTTTAGTGATGACAATTTTTCCCCTCTCAATATCAAGCATATCTCAAAAAACACAGAGGGTTATTCAAACGACTCATCATTGGGTTTTCAAGATAAAGAGACCGCTTTAGCACAACCTTTGATCAATGTCAAACAAGAGCTTCCTGACCTCCCTTGTCTGAAAATATATAATGAAAAAGAGGAACCTAGGGAAATCTGTAGAGTCTTTTGCGATAGTTACTTTGACAACGATGATGTTGTTGAGTTATCTCAAGTAACTCAACTAGGGTCAGATAATAAGGAACATCTCAAATCAGAAATCATATCAGCCGACCCTCATCCCAAAGTAAAAGCTCATTTGAATAATTTTACTATCCAAGACAATACCCCGATCTATGATTCATATCATGAGGAAAGCTTCATCCCTGTTCGCAATCATAACTTAGTTCCTGATTCACAAAACCTGGCCAGTTCTTGTGAGGAGCAAGATGTTACAAGTAAATCCCAGTTGTGCTGTAACACTATTTCTGTAAATACCCAATCATTTCTTTCTCACTTGCACTCATTTTGTACAAAATCGGATTTCTTTTTAAATTTTCAAACTTTTGATAGATTATGTTTTAGCGATTTATATATGAGAACTTTCATTTCAAACGAAATCGCTAAAAACTCAGCGTTAACAAAAAACAGGTTACAAGTCATTAAAACTAAAAAATCATTTTCGCAATATGACTTGTTATCCTTCCTATTGAGAGATCATCAATTCATAACAGAAATTCATCCTAATTTTTATGATCCAATAGGTATCCAGTTGGAAAAGAGCTCTCATGAGAAAGGAAAATCAGACAGAATTCCAATTGGGGTTGTATGTTTTTATTCCACAGCCAATATTTATGATCCAAGGAAAGTTTGGTTCTTTTTACTCATGCTTGGAAGATTCATACGGCTAGGAATAAAAATGAATACATGGTTCCATTGGAAATATCATTTCACATAGTTATTTCCTATATATAGTTAGAATAGGAGTAGGAGTAATTTAGCTAGGTTATTAGGTTTGCTTCTAATAAATCGATAGGCAAAGTTATTCATATTCTCTACATAACCCTAGGGAATGTTTGCCTCTCATAATAATGTTTGCTTTGGTTAACGGCATTTGGCATTTACTAAAGGCACCTTTTTTCTCTATTGAAAATTTTTGAAACTTCTGCTTCTATGAACAACAAATCTTTTAGGAATTTGATCTTTATTATCAATAGAACTTTAACCCAGATATGATGATAGTTTCAATTGCAAAAACTTTAAAGAAAGCTATCTTAGTGGAAAATTTGTTTTTAGGTCAGCACAATGAAAGGTATCAATATTAAAATAAAAATTCTCTGTGAAAGCAGCCATTACCAAAAACAACCCTATCATTGTCGTCCAGAACTTTCTTAAGGAAAGAAAATTTGACTTCCTCCCTGCTAAAGGAAAACGCAGCATTCAGAGGAATAATATAAAAAGACACTATATCTCAAAGAATGAGAGGTCTCATCACGAGCCGGCTTATCATGATCACAGATATTATAACTTGCTGACTTTGCCAAAACTGTCTACCAAAACAGGGCAATGACTCAAGATTGTTGCAATCAAAAGGCAAGGGGTCTCATCACGAGCCAGCTTGTTCAGAAAAAGTGTAAATCAAGTGAATGACTGTGTCATAATTTGGCCACCAAACCAAGACATTGTTCTTTAGAGAATAAAAAGGAAAAAGTGTCAAAAAAGGATTTTCTCTGAAAAAGTTGTAAATAACCTTAAGCAGGATAAAGGATCATTGCTGGGTAATAGGTAACCCTGTCGAGGCTATGGACGCCTGCTGGCAGCAGAGGCTCTACCTGCGACAAAGGAGCATATTTAAAAAAAGAGCTGATACATAGAGAAGACTTTATTTTATGTTTTACAAGACCAAGTAATGACTGGTTTAAATGCAAAGACAAGCTGAAGACGCAAGTAATTGAAATAGAAACAGGTTGAAACGAAACATCATTGACAGTTTAAAGTATTATTTGCTTTATCTTTTTATAATAAAGTTCAAGTTTTTCTTTAAGACATTTTTATCAGGAAGTTTGAAAGCATAAATGTAAAAGTAGAGATAACTGGTTCTCCCAAGTGAATCGCCAATTGTTGTAGCCAGCAACACCCCCCCTTATTCAATTAAGTATCAACCATGATACTGAATGAATGGGGACCCTTAGTTAATTTTTAGAGAAAGCAAGAGTTTCTTTTTGAAGTCACAATCATACGCTTGGAAAAAACCTCTTGGATATTTTAAGGCCTAAGTCTATGTTAAAAGAGAAAACCTTTAAGGTCGCGTTGCAAAAGGATAGGAAACACCTTCATTTCCCTTTTTATGCGCAAGATCCTCGTGTTAATAATGACATCGCATCGCAAATTGGTAACGCTCATAAAGAAAAACTTAAAGATTCGCCGATCTGCGATAACGCTGATCGCTAGATCACATATCGCAGAAATGAGCCAGGCAAGATATGGTGAACATCAAATTCCAGCGATCTGCGATATTGCGATCGCTGCGATGCCACATCCATGTGATTTGCGACGGTGCGATTTGCGATTGCACGACATGCGAGGGTACGTCAGCAAATAACAAATCACCTTAGTACGAATCCTTCGGGCGCGCCATTCAAAGGAAAGCCACTTGCTATAATCTGACCCGAAGTCATGCGCTTTTAATGATAGTAAATGAATTAGTTGTCAATTATTAAATGGATTAAAGACGCGTGCCTTGGTAGAGATTTACTTCACGTAAGGTGGCATATTTGTTTTATCTCTTGCATTTAAAACTCTCCCATCACCTTTCTGGATCAGTCATTTCCATTTCACTCATAATCTACAGGAACAAAACGCTAAGACGTCGCAGACAGAAATGCAAAGAGAAATGGGAAAGAAAAATAGAGCTCAAAGATCCGAAGTGAGGTAGAAGACCAAGGAGATGGCGCCCCTGTACACAGACACAGGCTGCAACAAAGATGCAGGGATATCAACATGGGAAGGCATGTACAGGCTACTAGAGGAAGAAAAACCTAGAATAATGAAGGTGACTGCTGTCGCAGGCGCACCACGCTCTTCTGAGGCGTCCTTGGAGGACCTAGCATGTTCATTCCTTCACAGAATAGCGGCAAGACCCAAAATTCTACCATACACAGATATGATCAAGTGGATATTAGATGATGCAAAATTAAAGGGTAGACAATTCAAAGTTCATGGACATGGGCTCGTGGGATCGTTTGCTGCACAAGATCTGAAGCTTATGTATCATCTTCCTGAACCGCAAGCGACATATAATGCAGAATTTGTTAAGAAATTCGCGGTAGAGAATCCAGATCTATCAGACACCACTAAAGAATGGTCTAGAAGAGACGAGCCGCTAAAAAAGGATAAAAACGGTATGTACAGCACTGGTTCCCTTACCTCTCCATATTGTTTTGCTGCAGCCATGCTCTGTAGGTTATTTGGTATGCCCGATATCAACAAGTTTTCATCTGAATGGCTGCCATTAATTGATGCTGCCACTAACGCCGAAATCCTAGATTGGGCCAAAATCCTTTCTGATACTCTATACACGGCCGTTGTCAATTACCGGTCTAAGAGATCCTTTTCTCAAAGGGTCTATCCTCCTTTTTATCTGTTTGCCTATATTATGGATTCTGTTTGTCTTGTATCTAATTTTCCTACGATGGGATGGAAATGGACTACCCAAGACCCATTGCCCATCCATGTTTATCATAAGATCTTATGGGATTCCCAGTTTGCCCCTCATTTTTACCAGATTTGCCATGGGGTTATTTTGCCCCTATATAGAATGATATATGATAAGGACCCCCCAAGGTGCTCCCCCGAGGCCCAAATTGACATCATCCACGTCACAAGATGGTTTGGGGAAGAATGGTTTACTTACATTAGAGTTTTTGGAAGCACTATACCTCTGCATGTCCTACCCCTATATATCCCTGATAAACTTTTGGCCCGGGAAATCGCTTATCAAACCTGTTCTGAAGGCGGCTTGACCAAGGACCTAAAGGACAAGAAGAAGGCCATTTGGCCTCAATTTCCCGTCACTTGTGGGGCCTTCTCTTTGTTCGATGTAGGACACGCTTTTGGCGAGGTGGAGAATGTGACGTGTCTTCAATTATTTAAGTTCCCAGCGAGGCCATTCGACCCAAATAATGTGGCCCAAGAATTCACAACGAACGTCAAGATAAGAGTGTTCTCTGGAAAGAAAGATCTGTTTGATGATCTCTTTCAGAATAAGAGCTCGCTCAAAGAAATTTTGCACGAAGCTCAGTCGAGGTTGTCTTCAGATGACCTCCAGAAATTCACGTTATACAGAGAAAGAAGGTTGGCTAGTATTCCACTAGAGAAGCTGCGAATACCTACTAGAGAACCGACTCCAAGCATCAACCTCAGTGAAAACTCCAGCACTTCCAGATCTAAGTCCAACGTCGCCCAAGAAGTATTGAGCATCCTAAAGAGTCTGGTCATGAACAAAGAAAAAACGAAGAAACAACCAAAGACACAGCTCAGTTGAGCGCGATGTCTCAGCAGCAAGTTATTGCCTCACCACCAAGAGATGTCCCCCCTCCTGTCATCGAAGCACCACTTGTCACGACAGAGCTAGATAAAGAGTGGGAAACCTTCAATGAATTGATGAATCTTGAAGGGCAAGTCCCGAAAACACCTTTGAACAATACATAGGTGGTGCAAGAAGTCGTTTCGACCATGGTCAGTAGCGCCACAGAAGCTGAACACCTTCCTATCGCTCCAACCTCAGAACTTCTACTTAACGTAGAAGAAATTCCCCCACTGGATGTATTCTATAGTCCCCAAAACAAAGCAGTTGTAAGGAGACAGAGAAAGAAGAGAAAGCTTGAGGATACACTGTCTCAAAATGCTGAACATTTGGACGTCTTGTGGAAAGACCCAAATAATAATCCGACCGAAAATCTCACGAAGCTGTCTCAGATTGCAGGAGCATATGCCTCTGCAACTATTGACAAGGCCTCTGAAGTTCAGCAACTTTTAAAGGAACAATAAAATCATATACAACTGCTACAACAACAGTTGCAACAAGCCAACGCGAACACTGAAGCTTCCAGATAGCTAGAAAAGCTACAGGAAGACTTTCAACAGATGCAGATAGGCTATCAGAAAAGTCTTGAAGAAAAAGAAAAACAACTGCAGACGGTGAAAGAAATGCATAAAGATGAGCCTAAACTGGCAGAGTTTATTTCAGAGTCCATCAGCTTGAACGAGCAACTACTGCAGCAACAGGAAGAGCTGGGACGTAAAATATCACAGTGGAGGCACTTTTGTGAGCTGAGCGACAAAATCACCAGTCAGGTGGTGGAATTGCAGAGCGACTATTATCAGAATGACAAGAGGGTGACAAAATATCTGACTTGGAAAGATGACGAGGAAGGGAAAAGAGCAGGGGCACCCAAGATTAATGAAAATCATAAGGAGCTGCTCTTTAATAAATGGGACGAACAAATCACGCAGGCGGAGCAAGCAGCAGAGACAACGGTGACACAGGCAAGCATTCTTATCGACTGTGTAAATGAGAATTTACACAGGGCCAATTCAATTACAGAAACCACCCCGGGGTACCTACCAAACAAGTTGCAACTAGAAACAGAATGGAGGCAGAAAGCGCAGGCAAAAGGGAAAGAAATCCAAGCATTGGCTAGGCTGAATTGGGAAAGCTACTGGACGTACTTGGTTAAACCGCACAGCTAATGGATGACGATGAAGTGCATTACGAACGCAGCCGAGAAGGTAGTGCCAACTCTCATAGATGTCGTTTTCGCAGCCCAGCTCAGCGCAGAAATCAGCCAGCCGACTCTTCTCAAGCCTATGCTGGACACTTGCAACTTCAAAGACCAAGTTCACAAATGATTTCATTTAGAATGTTGTTTTTTCCTTTTAACTAGATTAGAAAAAGGACGGTCATTTGAAAACCATATCCTGAAATTTTGTAATGATACTATTATTAGAATTAGGAAGTAGTATTTTAACCCTTCTCATGCATTTAGAGAAGGGTCCAAAAATTTGTCAAAAACTTGTCCTCGGAACATGCACTTCTGCACCCTCAGAGGAGGTTTTGATGAATGGAAGGATCGAGATTTATTTATGTTTGCATTTTAATGTCTGCTACTGATGTTGCACTTCTGTACTCTTAGTAGATGTTAGAAGCAAGTAGAGATAAATCGTTATTGCTTGAAGTTTGTGAGTGAAAATCAGTCATAAATGGTACTTTTATCTCTTGACGAATTTCTGCTTATATTCTTAAAGTGATATGCAGTTTTAGTTGTTTATATGTTAATGTATGGATGTTTGGGTTACCATTTGGCACTTCTGTACGGTGGAATCATTTGTTTGTGCTTGACATATGAATGACTTATTATGCGATATGTTGTTCACAACTGTTTTGCCTAACTTCTTATGCAGAATGGTTTATCTTAAATGGTTCATATTCTTATGATAGCTGAATGATCTTTATTACCAGTTATTGTTCGAAATATTTTTAGATCGCATAATATAAGAGACATATCCTGGGTTAGCGTAGATTAGATGTGTTGTTTTCATTAGATTATAATAAGATAGAGTTTGTTTACTAGTTAGATTTGAGTTAGCTCTAAAATACTTTTAGAATCAGCATAATCAAAATCTACACACACACACATAACCTTTAGATTGGGAAGTTGGTCCCATTACCCCCAGTCGGACCCGCTACACCAAACGGGCAAGGAGCCGCCAACTAGGTTCCGGACCGGGTGGGTAACCCCCTTGTTGTTGACCCGATTTCGGGGCCCTCAACATGTCCATATCCTAACTTAACATTTTTTAGAAATATTTTTATGTATTTTTTGACTAATTTATTCTATCTCATCAAAACCAAAAAATGCTACAACAGTCACGATAAATAAATGTATTCCATTGTGTAGAATTGCTTTCAATGGAAGCATGACATTCTAGGGAAGGAAACGATCATCCACACAGACCACTGACCTCTATAGTTCATATAGACGCAAGTGAAGTTGCAAAATGATCGCCATAAAAAATGGTCCACCTATCTGCAACAGTCATGGTGTTGATCACTACGTTTGACTCCTGTGGGAATGCGACATTGGGGTGGCTGCATCTTTACAAGAGTGATCCAGAATTCAACAACATATACCAGACACTCTTGGAAGGGAACAAGTTCTAAATTTTCACCTTTAGGATGCAGCGTTATGCCACTTGGGACACATATTTTTTCCTTCAATTGAGTGTGCCAAGAGGATTTGGGAGGCACACTATAGTTGGTTCGTTGGACATTCGGAGTAGAGAAAATAATGGCGGTATTGTAGAAGTATTTTTATTGACCGAAACTTTGTCAGGATGTTGGGAACTACATTAGATCCTGCACCGCCTGTGCCATTTCCAAACCAACCATCAAGAAGCAAGGCCTGTATACTCCTCTACCTACTCCTATCTAGCCTTGGGAATCTATCTCCATGGATTACATGTCAATATTTCCTTCTACTAAGCACCGCAACGATTGCATTTTTGTGGTCGTCGACAAATTCTATAAGATGACCATC
This sequence comes from Pinus tabuliformis, assembly GCA_031772625.1. Taxonomy (NCBI): domain Eukaryota; kingdom Viridiplantae; phylum Streptophyta; class Pinopsida; order Pinales; family Pinaceae; genus Pinus; species Pinus tabuliformis. The sequence continues at coordinate 60,907,323 of CM062819.1, read as the reverse complement.
ATGGTGGCCTGCAAGAAAAGTATCACAACAAAGGCCACTCCTAATCTCTTCTTTGAGAGAGTGTGGGTACAATTTGGGATCCTACATTCCATTGTCTTAGATCAGGGCAAAAAATTCCTAAGTGCATTTCGGTTAAGTCTCTAGTTGAGCTATATACAAAACATATTAAGTCCACGGCTTTCCATCCCCAAACTGATGACCAAACAAAGTTTGTCAACAATATGATTGTACACATTCTGCACATGTACAGCTCGAAGCATCCATGCACATCGGATGAAAGTCTCCCCTATGTCTAACATAGCTACAAAAGAGCTCTCCACAGCTCAACAGGCCACAACCCCTTTTAGGTAGGGTTGGGATTTCAGCCATTATGCCCCATTGATGTGGCCATACCATTTTTAGCCACTCAGGTAGATTTAGCTCACGCTCAGTCTGAAGTTGAAAGTGCTAACAACTTCATTGAGATATTTCAACACATTGACTTATAGGTCCATGATATATTGGATAGAGCCAACGCTAAGTACAATAGTGTCATGATCAGCATCGAGTGCTGCACAAGTTCTAGGTGGGCGACAAAGTTTGGATACATTTGCAGAAGGAATGCCTTGCTAGACCCCACCGCAAGCTTCGCCCGCTCTTATATGGGCTATACACAATCACCAAGGGCATCAATGAAAATTCCTTCGAGCTCAACATTCCACCATTCCTTGTTTTGCACCCAGTGTTCAATATAGATCACCCTCGACCATACTTTCCACTATTGTTGGACACATATGGCATTGCAGAACAACTCACACTAATAGAGCTCAACTCGGACTGCATGGAACATGCTACAATTGATCAGATCATAGATACATAGATCAAGAACACTCTCTAATGGAGGGTACGGTTATATTTAGTTGTCAAAGCAAGCCAACTCCTTCATCACGGCAAGTGGTTCACCCATGACCAAGTTCAACGGAAATTTCCTCACCTCATGGAGGCTTTGCACGTAATAGGGACCATTGATTCCTAAGGGGGGAGTAATGATCCAGGTGGATATTGGTGGTCACCTACCTATTCCACCTAGACCCCCTAGTCAGTTTCTTATGTTTCCTTTTTCATTTCAACATTTACTATTTTTAGCAGATTGCGGGTCCTAACCTTTCGGAGCAATTTTGACCCCCTAAATGGCGTTTTTTTTTGGGTTCGCGGCATGCCCATAGTTGTGTGTAGAGGCTTTTTGGAAAAAAATTTAGTACTCGGTGAGACCTTTCCAACAAGGTATCATAAGCACCAAACATAAATAATATGACAAAGTTATGACCCTAGGAAGTTGGTTGCCCAACTAACCCCAACGAGGCCCACAAACTCTTGGTGTTACATCTCATGGGGTTAGGGTTTTGTTTGTTTAGGGTTTTCTCACGTTTTCCAATAATAAATAGGCCCTTGAGCCTCATTGTAACACATTTTAGAGGCATGTAGCCACCACATCTCTTCTGAGAGATAAGCTACCATTGCCTAAGATATCTTATTTCCATTCTATTTGTAAGCATAGTTCAATATTTGTCTATTAATCATACATAGTGTTCAATTATCAAAATATTACAAATTGACATATAACTTAGTTTTATGTCCTTGTTCTTATTGTAATACTAGAATATTGAGAGACAAAATAATTAATAAAGGAAATACCCACAAACACATCTTCCTTTCGTTCCTCAAGACATAAATTCTTTATGTTAGTTATATGTAATTTCTTTGTCAGCTAACATTAAGGTCCACTAGGATATTGGGATATTGAGTTGGACAAATGATGTACTTCTTATTTTCCTAGTATGGATCAGTCCCCAACGATAGACTTACACCTATTTTCAATTTCATTGTCAAATGTTTTGTTAAGGGGCATTGAGGATCCTAAACACCAAATTTTTCTTTATATTAGGATATTATGAAATCACTCAAAATAATTCAACACTAAAAAAGTTGCCAAAGGAAATATTTCTTGAGGCCCAAATGATGGAAAATTTTTATGTAACTTGTTTGAAACATTCATATCAAATACCAGGCTCAATGAACTAGGATATCAAAATATTGGTGAATATAATGAATATTTCCTTATCAAAACTTTTGGTATGAAGATATTCCAAGGACTTCAAAACTCAAGTATCACGATCTATGAAAAAATGCCTTGGTGACCAAGCAATGTTATTAGGTTCTTTGCAAAATATTGATGAAATATAAGCCTTTGTCAAACATCTAATATGGAAATATGCTAAGGGTGTTTATCCCTTAGGTACTACACCTTAGCACCTTTGTGGTAAGTGGTTGTGACTAGGAGGCCTATGATATCGATATCAGAGAGTTTACACACTTTCACTTGTATAAAAAATCTAATATGCCTATGGTCCAAAAGACGAACTGGAAAATGAAAAGAATTTATCTATATGTTATATGATGGAGTTGGCTCAAAAAATTATTATTTGCAAGTTATTTAACGTTATAATTAAACTTGGTGTTTTTTTATAAATTCAATAAATTATGTATTTTCACCTTTCTATCGAGATGGTTTGGTCTTGATAGAGTTTACACCTTTTCATAGATCACCTCTCTTCTCTACTCCTCAAATGATCCAGGTGGATATTCATGGCCAACCATCTATTCCACCTAGAACCCCAAGTTAGTTTCATCTGCTTCCTTGTTCATTTCAACATTTATGGTTTTTAGTAGTTTTTCAGGTCCTGAACTTCCAAAGTAGTTTTGACACCCTAAATGACGTTTTTTTGGGGTTTGCGGCAAGCTCGTAGTCATAGGAAGGGGCCTGCAATGAAACATGTAGTACTTGATGAGGCCTTTCCAACAATGTATTGTACACACCAAATAGAGATAATATGACCAAGTTACGACACTGGGAAGTTGGATGCCCAACTAACCCCAACGAGGTCCACAAACTCTTGGCGTTACATCTCTTGGGGTTAGGGTTTTGGTTGTTTATGTCTTTCTCATGTTTTCCAATAATAAAAAGGCCCTTGAGCCTCATTGTAACACAGTTTAGAGGCATGTAACCACCACATGTCTTCTCAGAGATAAGCTACCATCACCCGAGCTATCTTATTTCCATTCTGTTTGTAAGCATAGTTCAATATTTTTCTATTAATGAAATGAAGTGTTTTTTGCTGCATCTTTGTGTTTATGATTATATCTGTAAGTTTTTTCATTCCTATTTAAGTTTAGATCATTCCCTCAACTTTCATTTCAAAATTACACATTACCAATGCAACTCCTTCATAACAAATGCTTCCTTCAATCCACTATAAAGATAGGCACTAATAACATTGAGTTCTCATTATACATAGTGTTCAATCATTGAAATATTACAAATTGAAATATAACTTAGTGCTATGTCCTTGGAATTATTGTAATAATAGCATATCGAGAGACAAAATCATGAACAAAGGAAATACCCACAAACACATCTTCCTTTTGGTCCTTAAGACATAAATTATTTCTGCTAGTTGTTTGTGATTTCTTTGTCAGCTAACAGTAAGGTCCACTAGGATATTGGGATACTGAGTTGGTCGAATGATGTACTTTTTATTTTCCTAGTAAGGACTAGTCCCCAATGATAGAATTACACCTATTTTCAATTTCATTGTCAAATGTTTTGGTAAGGGGCATTGAGGGTCCTAAACACTAATTTTTCTTTATATCAGGATATTGGGAAATCACTCAAAAAAATTCAACACTAAAAAAGCTGGCAAAGAAAAGCCTTCTCAAGGCCCAAATGATGGAAAACATTTATGTAACTTGTTTGAAACATTCATATCAAATAACGAGCTCAAGGAACTAGGATATCAACATATTGGTGAACATAATGAATATTTCCTTATCAAAACTTTTGGTATGAAGATATACCAAGGACTTCAAAACTTAAGTATCAGGAACTATGAACAAATTCCTTTGTGACCAAGTGATGTTATTAGGTGCTTTGAAAAATATTGATGAAATATAAGCCTTTTTCAAACATCTAATGCGGAAATATGCTAAAGGTGTTTAGCCCTCAGGTACTACACCTTAGCACCTTTATGGTGAGGGGTTGTGTTACACAACATTCTATCATTGTCCTTGTACTCCCCATTCCTTGATCCCAAAGGACCTCTACAATGAACCCCTCATGCTTTGCCTTCATGGAGAAACTCCAATTATGTCCCTCTTCATGAGCAGATCATTTCCCTTTTGCACCATTTCCCCTGAAACTTCTGTTTTTCCTAGTTTACAAGACCGACACTAATGACATTTGTCTCCCCCGTGCTGCTGTGAAGAGATTAGCACTACTCCTCACACCAACCGGAGTGACTAAGATATGTTTCAGTCACGTCAACCCTATTATGGAAAGTTTTTTAAATTAGAGCTGAAGCTTCCAGCTCTAGAAGCTCCATAATGGAAGTCTGGTAAATGGTTTGGCCGGATGGAGTCGAGGATGATAGTTTGGGTTGCTTTCCCCTATAATGATGGAACTACCTCAAGGGATAAGTCCTTATCCCATAAGAAGAGGATCCATCTCCCATCCATATTTCCTATATAAACTTCCCTTCTTCCCAAGCACATACTAGTGTGAATGTTATAGTCACAGTTCATAGTTTGGGCAGAGTTATCGTTGAGTGTTGATACTATTTTGGAGTAGACAAGCAAGCTATTACTAGTTGTAGCTACCTAGTTGTGCGAGGGAGAAGTGTGTTTTAGTTTGGAGTGAAGCCTAAAGGGAATAACCTTTAAACTATTGTTGTTTGAAGCCATCATGGAATGCTAGCAGAAGTGTGTCGGAACCCGGTCTTGTCAAAGGAAGACTGCAACGTCAAGAAAAATGGTTGTAATCTCTCTTTGATATTAATATATGCAACTATTGATTGATTTCCTAAATGTTTTGTAATATTACATATCCATGTCTTAATGCTTCTAGACTCTTTAAGTAGGTTGAATTGCAAGTTGTCTATTATTATGTTTGTGTGTTGTTTTTGTTTACTTGTTTCAGAACTTGAAGAAGGAAGCGAGAGATTGCTGGAGCGAGCAAGCAAAGACTTCATCAAACAGGATAAGCGACCAAGAAGTAGGTCCTCTTGATTGATTCTAGCCTAATGAAATCTTCCATAGAATGTATATGTTGTGGCTATACTGTATATGTTGTGGCTATACCCATTATCGAGCTAGAGGAAATTGTTCGCATTCGTACTTCTAATTTTACTTCACTAGAAATTGGTGAACTCCAGAGAAATTTCCAACCACTAACGGTCAGCTTGAACTAGTTATCTATCCTTTGCACCCTCTGTTTGATGTTGTTGAGATATCACTGCAACGTACTTACAGTCCATATGACCAGTCGGGTGTTCCTTTGGAACTATCCCCCAGTACACATTCGGCCATTCGTCGTCATTTGTTTTCAAACATGGAACCCAAAGGCAATCCTCTAGTCACATCTCGAGATGAGTTCGAGGTTTCTAATCCACACAATGTTGAGGGGGAAGAATTACAATTTCAGTTCCCTCTCGAGTGTTTCCCTTATGCAGAAAGTATTCCCGCTAGTTTTCCACCCAACTATGTGTCTTTGGGGCACTTAGTTTCAGGCACACCTAGTGCCTCATCACTCTACCATAATCCTGTATGGGCATCAAGCGTCAAGCCTACATCAGGTATGTTCGTCATGAACACGACTTCCCAATAGGTTGTTACTTCAATCCTGGTGCAACCCACCATTTTGAATACCCTTGTATTATCGATCCTAGTTACACATCAGTCACAATTGGTAGTTTTAAAGATTGTCTATGTCAGTTCCTCTGTCCCATTAGTCATTGGCCAGATTATGCCACTGCCTGGGGGGCAGAACCTAAATGTCTCTATGGTTTCAGGTGCCACTAATGTGAGCATCTCACAAGCTCACATGTTTGGTATAAACCAACCCTCTTATGGTATTATTTCTAACCTTGTTGACCCTACTGGATCAAGAAATGTCCAGTACCAATAGGTTCAAAATCCTGTTGGTCCGTCTGGATCGAGTAATGTTCAATATCAGTAGCCCTATAGAGCTCAGGTCCAATACCAAAATCCTTATGTTCCATATGGTTCTCAAGGATTGGTTAATCAACCTTACACCCTCCAACCTAGGCAGTACATCTAGCCTGGCTACGGCCAGATTTAGTTCAGTAATTTCCCAGGCATTGTTCAAGTACCCTTGCAACAATAAGGACAACCTTTACAACAACCAGGGCAGCCTTTGTTACCGTAAGGGAAACCTTTGTTGCAACAAGGGCTCTCCATGCAGTAGCAGATGCAATATGCTTCGCATACCTCTTAACCCATACCCTCACAGAGCCAACCTCTACAAACCCAGGGACAAATTTTGCAATTGCAAGGTCATCCCTTGCAACAAAAAAACCAACCAGGGCAGCAGTAACCCTTGTATACATACCAACAAGGTCAATCCTTCCAGGGGCAGGGTCAAGGTCAAGTCCTGCAGCAGCAAGCCCAGAATCCTCTTGTCATAGGTCAACAGGTTCAGAATCTTGTCAGCCAAGGGAAATAGGTATAAAACCCCTACGTCCAAGGGCAACAAGCGTATCAACCTTATGCCCAAGGACTGTAGGTCCAAAACCCTCTTGTTCAAGGACAACAAGTTCATCAACCGTATGTTCCAAGATAGCAGGTCCCATATCCATATGTCTAAGGTCAACATGGTCAACAACCTTTTAACCCATACGTTGCCTATCAACAACCTATGCCTGAATAGTTTCAAGGTATTCAAGGTTAGAATCCTCCATATGGTCAATGTAATCTGTAATGGGGGTAGCCTCAAATGCCATATGGCCAAAGTCCCCCACTGTGGGGCAAAAACCCTTACTAGTAGGGATGGGCTCCTCCTTATGGGTCCACCTATCGACCTCCCATGCCTTTTAACACTTAATTACCTTTCTTGGCTACACTCGAGTTGTCGGATGTATCGCGCATTATGAATGATCCAATCCTTCATTTGACGTACTGGCCTTCGGTGTAGTCCAGGATACCAAGTGATTGCCCAAAGTTCAATGGAAAAGCTAAAGAAGATCCTCAGGCACATGTGATGACATATCACCTCTGGTGCTTGTCGAACTCATACATGGATGATTCCATTCGTGTTCGTCTTTTCCAAGGAACCCTCACAAGTGCCACAGCAAAATGGTACATTGAGCTACCTCAAAGTACCTTCCATGACTTTAATTCGTTAGCCATGGCTTTCCTCACGTATTTTCAGTTGCAAGTTTGCTATGAAGCTGGCACCTGTTTGCTCACATCGCTTAAGCAAGACACCATGACACACATCATTGATTATATCCATGAATGGAGATGTAGGCGTCGCCTGATCAAATTCAAAATAGCTGATCACTTACTCACCAAATGGTTTACCAAATCATTCGTAGCCCCAATTGCTCATGATATAGATATGGGTGGATGCATCACTGAAGAGCAAGCCATCGCTCATGCCTGGTACTTGGATCTGGTTTACTCTCAGTCTACCACTTTATACAAGTTGTTACCCAATGCTCCACGACCATCATCTGATCCTGCATCATCAAAGTCACCAACTATTCCTCTCGTTGATGGAGTTACTTGTTCAGTATCCTAGACTCGTAAAACTTCTGCCAAACAAAAGTTGGTCTTGAATGCTGCTCCTAATAGTTCATCTCAAAATCCACCTGGCCCTGGTAAAATCTCATAGTACCATGTTATCGAGTCTACTGTAGCGGAAAAATCCTCAAAAGGAAAGAAGAAAGGAAAAGGCAAAGCTAAAGCCGATGCCCCTAAATAAGGTCCGCACAAATTATCTACTGGCGAACCCTTGCAACAGAAACCCAAGTATCCCTGCCTCATTTGCGAGGAGGATCACTACACTAATGATTGTCCTTCACAATCCGAAGTTAGTCGCCTACTCAAAGGGACCCCTACTATCCTTAAAGATCCATTTCCGTCTCAATACACTGTAAGTAGACCAACCCCGATCTGCTTCCTCTGAATCTCAAGTGTTGATGATGAGCACACCTATAAATGTGGCTACTCAGTCGAAATATTATCAAACTCTAGCTCCGGTAGCTGCGAAAGAAAAAGAAGCTGCACCTTCTTCTTCTTCTACCCCAATTTCTGGCCCTCTGCAAATTGAGCACCCTAATCCTAATTCCGCTATGTGACCACCCTCTCGAGGTGTGCTGCAGAAATCTTTGTATAATCCCAATGCCCGAGCCACTCATGACTACACTATTATTGAGGATTTGGCTCAGGTGCCATCAACCATTTCGGCTCTCAAGGTACACCAAAGCTGCCCATCGCAGGAAAAATCTTTACTGTCAGCTATCAAGGGCATCGATCCCACTGATTCTAATTTGATATGTTTCGATTTGGAGAACCATGGTCCACAACTCCCTCATTAGATTACCTTTCTTATTCAGGGAATCATTAATGAGAAGACCATCCACTGCACTATCATCGATGAAGGTGCTTCCACCTGCATCATGTCAACTACATGTTGGAAGGCCACTGGTTCCCCTGCATTGAACTAGTCTCTGAACACTTTGGAAGCTTTCGATGGGCATGATCCACAACCCTTCAGTGTCTTACCTAACACTGCCATCACCCTGGAAGTCAAGATAGTGAAAGTTGAAGTAGAGATTGTCGATGCTAATCTCAATTATAATCTTCTACTCGGTCGAAGTTGGACTCATGCCATGCATGTCGTGGTCTCCTTTTTATTTCGCGTGATCCATTTTCCCCATCAAGGGAAGATTGTCACCATCGATCAACTATCTTTCTTTGCCTCTTCCTCCTCGGGTGGCAATGTTTCGTACATCAAGAACTCTGGTGCTCCCTATGAGAGTGCGGGGGAAGGTCTCTTCAAAGATTCTGCCTTAATGGGAATTTTTCCACTCCCAACTCCTCATGTTGCCTCTCTCAACATGGTATCGATCAAATCTGATCCCTGGGTCATACCTGCACTAGATCTTGTTGATACTTGGGGCAAGGTTATGCCGCTTAGTCCCACCGAAGTCAATTACGTGGAAATTGTTTCGGCTTCGAAGTCTGTATCCTCTGATTCTCATATGTTGAAGACCTCTCTCAATATGTATTCTCAATCCCCTTGGATTGGAACTTTGGAATCATTTGATCCCTTAGCCAAGACCTTCCTTGCTGATGAAGGTATCATGGAAATCATGTCTCTCGAGGAACTACCATGGCTTGATACTCATCATCGCTCCTTGTTCCTGCCTCGCCTGATGGTCATGTCTACCACTTTCTAAGAGTCCTCTTCTCCAATTCATCCTTGATTCGAATTGGATCCATAAATAACTGTCAAAGAAGCATGATTGTATCAGGTCAAACAAACATCAAAGAATTCCAAAACAGCGATCAAAAACACCCTTAAACCTGTGGTGATGGCAGCTAGCATGGAACGATGACGGCCTTGGTCAAAGCGTGCTGACCAACGCCCATGGAGACTACGCGGGAGGCCGAATTAGCCCCTGGAAGGCCCAAATCAGGAAACAGAGGAGGTTTTTCATGTGCGATTAGTGCCTAGCACTAATCGCGCATCATTGGGCGAAAAGGGCTGAAATGGAGTAGCCATGAGCGTTTGGTCGCGTGGAGAGCCAGAGAACCACAGGGCGAAGAGGAAAAAAGTGCTAAAAGGACAAGGTGGGACCTATGCTCTGAGAAACTGCCACTAATGATTGGAGGCTCCTCAAATGGTAAGTAGTTTTGGAGAAATTAGAGCGATCCCACTCAATGATCGATGCATGGCAAGCGGAGGAGAGAGAAAACCATCGTTGATCGCACGTTAATGGTCAAGAAAGTCAACCGCACAAGACGTGCATATGGCGTCGGATTTGGAGTCCCCAAATCTAACGGCCAAGATTGTGCCCGATGGAGAAGCGGAATCGACGAGGGATTAAGCCGTCGTTGTGTAGGAATTGAGGTCCGTTTGACCGCCATGATGGAGGAATACCCATTCCATGAATGTAGCTGAAGAAATGAACTGACAAAGTAGACTGGTGTCGTCTGCAGGAGGACATGTGGCCATTCCCTGAGTGCTGATGATGACGTCAAACAGGGAACTCCAAGCACAGTTGTAGAAGGTGATTCGATGGAGGTGAAAGAGGAACCGAACAGAGATGGGAACAAATGGCTTCAAATCCATGAACAGAGATAGAATACACAGTCAGGAATAGTCAGAGACACTGAGAGGGATAGAGAACCCCGAGAGATAGAGGAACTAGAATCCTGAGAGGAGGACGGAACACAAAGAAGAAGAAAGTGAAGCAAAGAAAAGCAGAAGGAGGATAGAGGGCCAAGCTGACCAGAGACAGTGTTGAGCACCAAAGGCTTGAGAGATCCAAGCCATCCCAAAGAGGATCTATCTGGACTGAGCACCACATTGGGCTCTCTCCATTGTAGAACAGAAGGTCACAGAGCTGGTAGGCAAACAGAGCCTGTGCACTCTAGTGGCTTGGGGAATCCAAGAACCACCTTACCAAGCAAATTTTCTTCAGGTGACTCATATTGAGCTCCTGCATTGTAATTCTCTGCCTAAGACACAATAAAACAAGGCCACCACTGAAAGCTGGACCGAAGACATAACCCTGGAGAATAGGGTGAACTCCTTATTAATTTCTTGTGTTCTTGTATTTGCTTATTGTATTTCTCTACTGTCTTTCCATTTGAATTTCTGTGTATTGGCAATCTAATCAATCCAGTGCTTAAATAACACAGAACACACACCAGCACATGAGTCTATAATACCTTGTTCAATAAATCTTTATCTGATGTCACTCATAGGGTGATTATAATATCAACTGGTATCAAAGCTTTGGGCTGTAAGGTTAGAAAAGATTGTGTTGGTTTAGTTGTTGAATGCTCACTAGATCAAAGCTCAAATTAGGAGAAGGAGAGTTGGTGGAAACTAATCCTGAAATTGGGAGAGTCTATCCTCGGAAGACAATGTCAGAGGAAGGTTTTGTGGGGCCAGACCCTTAATTCATAGAAAGTTCCTAGGTATAAAGTCTATGGTAGAAGAAATGTATAGGGACTTTAGAAAGCATAAAGTTGAAGACTCCTTAGGTTCTAAACAAGATAAAGAATAAGATTAGTCTCACTTCCATGACCACTCCAAAGGAAAAGTGAAAGAGGAAAGCTTTCTCACACATCCTAATAGCCCTGTGCATAATAAGAAAGCATCTTTGATTAAGCTAGATGTTATGTTTGATTTGCCTATATATGATGGAGAGCTAAATGTTGAAAAGTTGGACAATTGGATTAGACAAATTGATGTGTATTGCAGGGTACAGAACATAGACTCAGACAAGAGTAAGATTTAGCTGGAAAGCCTATGCCTAGAAGGCACTGCCTTGGTTTGGTGGTAAGGTAGAACCCAAGCTGATATGAAAAGACATGGTAAGACCATCTCTGTCTGGAGTGAATTTGTTTTTGCAATCAAAAGGTAGTTCTATCCATTCGCCTACATGCAACAAGCCATGTTGAGTTGGCAAACTATTCAACAGTTGAAAGGGCCAAGTGTGCAAGGGTATACTCAAGAATTCATAAAGAGAGCATTGATGTTGGTATCTCATTAGACTCACCAGAGACTCTTTTGAAGTACATTGGTGGTCTAGACAACTACATGAGTCATATCATCCTCATGTTCAATCCCACTAGTATAGATAAGGTATCTATACAAGCTACTCATCTAGAAGCTAGAGGAAAGAATGGAAATCTAGAAGTTGGGGGACCATCCCAACCCACTGTAAGCAAGAGCAAGGAGAAAAGAAAGAAGAAGTGGAAAGAAAGGAAGGCTAATACTGCACAGAAAAGCAAAGATTCATGAACTCACTGTAAAAAGGATGGGCATGATGATGAGCATTGTTGGATTCTGCATCAAGAGCTGAGACCTAAAAAGTCTGAGGGCAAGAAGAATAAGACTGTTGCAGCTATTCAGGAAGATTTGGGATCAGACTCTGGAGATGAAACAACTATTGCAGCCACAGGTATAAAAGGTAAGAATTCTGAAGCATCTACTAGTAATTCTGCTCAATCTATTATTGATGAAGAAAATGAGAGAAAAAGACATGAGCTTTTTCATATTCGAGTTGTTTCCAAAAATCAAAAGATTGATACTTTTTTTGATAGTGTCTCACAATTAAATTTGATTTCTGAAGCAATTATAAAGAAATTGGGATTAGCAACTACACCTCACAAGAAACCATACCCATTATGATGGCTAAATGATAAAGCACAACTACAAGTGACTAGATAGTGCAAACTAAAGTTTTCTTTTGGGTCAGCATTTGTAGATGAGGTTGAGTTAGACATAAGTCCTTTGGATATATGTGGAATTGTTTTAGGAATTCCTTACTTGTATGATAGAAGAGCTATTTTCTATAGAGTTGAGAACAAGTATCTACTTGTTAAAGATGGAAACGAATACTTTGTAAGACCTCACAAGCTCAAGAATAATTATACTCTCATAAACTCAGGGCAGATGAAAGGAATAATAAATTCATGCAAACAATTCTTACTGATGGTTGTAAAGGAAAAGAAACCTGATAAAACCAATGTGTTTGAGGTCTGTAATGCTGAAAAACAAGCTAATATAGAAAAGGTTGTTTCAAAGTATGATGTCTTGTTTCAAGAACCTAAAGGTCTGCCACCCAAAAAGGGAATAGTACATGATATTATTTTGTAGCAAGATGCTCCATTTCCTAACATTAGAAAGTACATGTTGTCTGCTTTAGAGAATGTTGAAATCAAGAAGCAGGTGCAAGAGTTGCTCGAGAAAGGGTTCATCGGGCCTAGCACCTTACCATGTGGGTCACCAATCGTTTTGGTGAGAAAGAAAGATGGCTCATGGAGAATGTGCATTGACTACCAAGCACTGAATAAGATAACAATCAAAAATCGTTATCCCCTTCCTCGCATAGATGATATTTTAGATCAATTGAAGGAAGTTGTTTATTTCACCAAGCCAGATTTGCACAGTGGATACCATCAGATCAGAGTTGCAGAGCAATATGCATGGAAGACTGCTTTCAAAACAAAGCAAGGATTGTATGAATGGCTGGTTATGCCTTTTGGCTTGACCAATGCTTTTGCTACTTTCATGAGATTAATGAATGATATACTCTGACCTTTTCTTGATGATTTTGTTATTGTGTACCTAGATGACATTCTGATTTTTAGTAAAAAGTGGGAAGAACATTTAAAGCATGTTAAGAAGACATTAGATGTTTTGAAAAGAGAAAAAATTTATGCTAAACTCTCAAAATGTGAATTTGGAAAATCATCTCTAAACTACTTGGGTCATATAGTAGGGGGGGGGGGGGGGGGTGAATTGAAAATAGATCACTCTAAAGTGGCAGTCATTGTGAAATGGCCTAAACCCAGGTCTGCTACAGAAGTGAGAAGCTTCTTAGGAGCAGCACAATATTGGAGGAAGTTTATTTCTAACTTTTCCTCAATTGTAGCTCCCTTACATGCTTTAACAGGATTGAATAAGGTGTTTCAGTGGGGAGGCAAACATTAGAAAGCCTTCGACACCTTGAAACAAAAGATTAGTACAACACTTGTACTAGCACTGCCAGATATACAAAGACCATTTGAAATCCAAACTGATGCTAGTGACTATGCCATGGGAGCGGTGTTGACACAACACGGTAAACCCATATGTTATCATTCTGAGACTTTTAATCCTATAGTAGTTCACTATCCTACATATGGTAAAGAATTGTATGCATTAGTTCAGAGTGTGAAAAAGTGGAAACATTACTTAATGGGAAAAGAGATAGTAATACATACTGATCATCAACCACTTCAATATCTACACTCCCAAACTAAGTTGCAGCAATCAAGACATTACAGATGGATGGATTTTCTACAACAATTTAATTTAGTCATCGGATATAAAAACGACATACATAACAAAGTTGCAAACATGTTATCTAGACCCATTATAAATGCATCTACCATAATTAAGCATAATTTTGTGCTGCATGAAAGCTACATATAACAATATACTTAGGATATGGACTTTAAAGATGTATATGCAACTTTGAGTCAAGGCAAAAGAATAGAAGAATTGGATTACCATGTGAAAGACCGACTCTTATATCATTGAGGGAAACTCTGCATTCCACAAACTAAGAGAGTAAAGATAATTAGGGAAGCACACACTTCTCTGATATCAGGTCACTTTGGGGTAAGTAAAACAGTTGCACAACTAAAAAGATTTTGTTATTGGCCGAAAATGAATGAGACAATTTCTAGATATGTAAGAGGGTGTGCTATGTGTGCTAAAAGCAAGCCCAGTAATAGAAAACTAGGCTTGTACACTCCATTGTCAGTTCCTTCTCACCCTTGGCAAAGTGTTTCCATGGATTTTGTTGGAGGACTGCCTAAATCTAGGAAAGGTCATGATTACCTATATGTTGTTGTGGATAGGTTCAACAAAATATGTATTTTTATACCTTGTAATAAACAGATTACAGCTGAATAGACTGCAAAATTATTATTTGAACATGTATGGGTTCATTTTGGATTACCCACTTCTATTGTATCTGATCGAGATACCCAATTTATGGGGAAGTTTTGATCGAGTCTGTGGGAACTAATGGACACCAAACTGAAGAAAAGCATAGCTTTTCATCCACAAACATATGGCCTGACAGAAGTAGTAAATAGGACAATGATCCAGTTACTGAGAGGATATTGTAGCAAACATCCTAAGCTTTGGGATGTGTTGAGCTAATTTATTGACTAAATTAACACAAGTATTTAATTATCAATCTGGGTTTGTAAAACTTGGAGGCAAATCCACTGTATATGCACATAAGATATAATCAAGTTTAGAAGATAAAATTTGAAGAATTAAGGAAGTACATATTACAAATATAAACCTATTTTAACAATTTCTAATTCATTTATGTAATATATGAGGGAAGAGGCTCCTAACTTAGGAGAACCAGGTTGTCCTTCCCTACAATACTACTTTCATGAAGATAAATCTAAGAGCACTAATTAACAATGGTTTATGATGCAGAAGATGTAGAAGAAGATGCTCCTAACTAAGGAGGTCCAGATTGTCCTTCTTCACAATCCTACTATATCACAATCACCATTGCTTCAAACCAGAAATGCAGAAATAACTTCAAATGAGAAACTGAGAATGAAATTCAGTTTTAGTTCAAGATCAAATAGAAGGGGAATTTAACTTAAATTCCTTTGTGTCCCTTCATATGTAGATTAGAATTAAACCAATATTCATTCAGCAATCATCACACATCTAAATACATTTGAAACTAAAACTAATCTATGAAAACTATGAAAATTGAACCAAGAAGTGTACTTAGCTTGGTGTGGGGGCCCTCCACCCTTGCCTTGCACACTTGAAGAAATCTCAGCTAAAACAACTTTAGTAAATCAACCAAGCATGAACAACAAATTGAAATGAAACAAGTTCTTCAAATTAGCTCCCAACTCCAATTATACAAAAGTTACATATAAATTCCATTACAAAAGCCATCAAAGTCTTCGCTTTAAATAGAGGTTTAATGAAACAAAATGATATATATTATCTCTAACACTCATATCTACTCATATCCACCTATCTAAGTCAAACTCATCCAATTCATCCCAAGTAATATGGTCAATCCCATAAAATCTCAAAACTGCCCCATTTCCTAGGGATTTTCTCGTGACTAGTCATGTTTGACCAGCCTTGACCGGGCCTAATAAAGCTTGTTATAGCCGAACCAAGTGGAGTTAGCTTAGTCCTAGTTCCCAAGCTGTCCATCCATGCATCAAACTCGAGCCCAAGTGTCCTGCAAACATGTCATCCACATATCTATTACGGGAATTTCTGATTCAGTCCAAAATTGCACTTGAAACACAATTTTCATAAAAACTTCTAGAAATTGCAAAATTAAAATTAAACACCTGAATATGCATAAAATACATCAAAATGAGATGGATGTGATGGAAAATGGATGGAAAATATAAGGATTAAGTAGGTTTCCCTAAGCAAAAATAGACCAAAACTGAGGGCCAACATCTCCCCCTTGCTGATCTTCAAGCATGTCCTCGTGCTTGTCTATGTCTCGTTGATCTTCTGCCTCTGTATGCTGACCTCCATTGCTGTTCTACTGATGGCTCTATCCCTTGAAGATGAAGCTTTCTCTTAAGCTACCTGTAAAAGGATATCTATGCTTTCATGTACTTCTTCTCTTTCCTTGTGGATGACTTTCTTTACCAATATATCATTCTTGATGAGCAACTTCAGACGACAAGTAAAACTTGAATTTTGCAATACATTCCGACACAGGATTCATGTCCCTCTCAAATCAAAAATTTTACTCAAAGGGTCCAATATCCAGTTGCCCTTACATCTCATTAACAGAAGCAATTTTTTTTATGTCTAGGCATTCACTTTTAATTTAGCCACTCATTTACCCATGCAATTTGCAAAATAGGGGTTGAAAGAACTATCAAAATATCCCAAACAGAAATGATTTTGAGAAAACTTCTCATAAAGAGCTTAATTAGGCTCGTTCTGAAGAAAACCCATGTTTTATTTTTTAAATTTCAGTTTATTTTGCTAAGAAAAAGCAACGAAAAATAGTAGCTTCTCAAAATTGAAATGTATTCCTGAGATTGAATGATCATTCAATTTGAAATCAATTTCTTTCTCTTCAATTTTTTCTCTAGTATCTTGCTTACCTCTTTCTTATGCTCTCTAAACCAGGATTCCATTAGCATAATTTTTTTAAACCAAGCTACTTTTATTTATGGGCATTTTTTATATACATCATAAACTGAGACAAGCTTACAGTTTATACCATTGGAATCTAAATACCAAACTCTAAAAGCAGTTTTTTTCTTTTGTTACACACAAACCTTGCTATACTATCGGTGAAACTCAAATGAAACACAAACCGTCATATTGATGATGAAAGAATTTTATGAGGCCTTACTACCAATGTCCAGAATACGTGTTCAAGGATTTCCCTTATAAAAACCATTGTTGGCATCGAATTCTACGTTGCCAAAGCCATTACCTGAACCGGCTCCATAAGCATTATTAACACCGCTCTTGGTGTATCTTTCTCCGTACCCAGCAGTCTTTGATCCACCAACAGACTCAATACAAGCACATTTAGAATTCATCTATTCACGCAATACAATCTCTTTAACAGCACATAAAAACACCTCTGTTTTGGCAATCTACAATACCTGTTATGCAAAAATGCACATTATAGTGCCTGCAATATAATCCTTGTAACAACATTTAAAAAAACGCATCCTCGGCTCAATAACAATAGCACTCTGCCTCCTCTGCTATACAAGGTCGCATATGATCCCAAAGATATTTGAATGACGTGTTTTGCATGCAAAATATGGTTGGATTGCCATGTTGTTTTACATAATTTTCGTGCCTTACTCAGCGCCTTGATTTAAGAAACTACACCGAATCATGTTTCCTTATCACAACTTCATTAATTCACTGTTGTTCATCTAACCCTTAGATTTATTAGCTTCTGGAATCAATGGTGTAGTTTCAGCGTTTACCTGGCTATTGGCGAGTTCTGAGGATTGTTAAATGGCGCTCCATATCCCTGTATCTTCGGT
The DNA here is from genome assembly GCA_031772625.1 of Pinus tabuliformis. Taxonomy (NCBI): domain Eukaryota; kingdom Viridiplantae; phylum Streptophyta; class Pinopsida; order Pinales; family Pinaceae; genus Pinus; species Pinus tabuliformis. The sequence continues at coordinate 60,889,656 of CM062819.1, read as the reverse complement.
TTGCTGACTTCTTGCTCGTGAAATATCTCTTTGAGCTTACACGTCCGCCAGATCTCTTGACTTATCCCTCAATCATCTCCGCTTATTCTTCTTATCTCCCCAGCTCCTCAGCGCTATATTTCTTGCTCCCCTTTCTCGGTTTGATATCTTTCTTTCCTGCGTTTTCTCTGTAAAACCGTTTTTTTCTTTCGATTTCCTGAGCCTCTCAATGGCTGTGATGGCCACAATGGCAGAGCTCTTCGCACAGGGTTTATGTCAAAACGTTTTTACCTGTTGACTGTAGCTGTAGCTCTTGTTAAAACGTTTTACTTCCCACAAGGTTTTTTCAAAACGTTTTTACCATTTACTGTTGTCTGGTACGCCGTGCATAACCATCAAACTGATAATTGGAACCGTGTTTAAATATTTTCATTGTTTTGTATGAACGCAAGTGGCTGCACATCGTTACTCCCTTTCTTTCTGAGCTTTCAAAATAGTGATGATGGTGTAGTTTAAATTTTGATTTGACCGTTTCTCTGTTGTTTGATTGCTTCCATCGTGGCCATCCTTCTGCATACCAACTCATTATGCCGTGACTGCTGTAAAAAAATAAATCATGGTTTTATTTTTTTTACTTTCGCCATTACCTACGGCTGTTCACCATTCATTCCTTCTCATATGAACCATGCACTCATAAATTATTTCAATTTAATGGCGCATATCCTTACCCTTTGCCGTATTACCATCGTGCCCATCGAATTGTATTGCCATAAGGTTTGAGAAAGTTTTGAAAGCCTGTTTGAATCATATCCCCTGCCTAATATCATTTACTCCGCCATACTCATTTGCCATTTTCAGGATGCAAAAAGATTATGTTTTAATACAGCGCATATGTTTAACACATTCCTTTGTTGTATGCAAATGGTTCAGCGCGCATATATTTCCTTATGAAATATTGCCTTATATATATTTCGTTGATGTATTTCCCTTAAAAACAATGCACATGTTTGATGATAATAATCTTACCCTTTTGCATATTATCATATACTTGCCATCATATAACTTTACACCATGCATATATAAATAATAGCATTTCTTCTTATGCGCTTATGATAAGGTTAATCATTTCGATTTGCACTTATTCCATATGTATTGCAATGTCTTCCCTTAATTTTAAAATGACCATTTTTAGGTCATGTTTAAAATTGTTTCCATAGGACTAATGCTTGCTTTGTTTGTGCAGGTGCAACTTTTTTAATTCCTCACTTTGATCCATTTTGCTTTACGGAAAAATACTTAGGGTTATGAAATGAATATGGAATTTAGAAAATAAATATAGGTAAATTGAGAATGATATTTAGGGTTATGAAATGTTAGGGTTATGGAATGAATGTACATATGTACATTGGATTAGGTATAGGGTAAATGTAGAATGTAAATGTAGGATGGACATAGGCTAATGGGTATAGAATGAGGAAAATGTGATGAATATAAAATATGCATTCAGGTATTAACTCAATTTCAACAAAGTCTAGAAATTTCTACAAAAATGTAAATTTGCAAGAACAAAATTGTGCACTTACGATACTTGTACTTCCCTGTAGTATTGGATGAATGTTGTTGTTCTTTAACAATATTGGATGAAGTTGTCTTGATCAAATATCATAGATAGATAGAGCTTATTTATGCTTTATGTTCTAGCATCCTTCATTGATTCTGGTCCATTGATTGTTGATGTCGTTCAGGTCCCTCTGCAATTGATTCATGATAACTCAGGTCCCCTCTGTCATGCAATATATACATGTGTTTGTGAACATTTCAGGTCCCTCTGCAATTGATTTCAAAAATATTTCAGGTCCCAACTGTCAACAATATAAGTTCCGTCGTCAATTCAGTTGCACAACTAAGTTTATTTTTGCGAACCTTCCCCCCTTGCTGATGGGAAGACTTGTCCTCAAGTCTTGTTTATATTGGAGGATGATTCCTACAAACTTAAATTGAAGAAATGGTAAAACAAAATAGAGAATTCATATTGGCCAAACAAGTTGGTTTTCCAATATGAATTTGAGTTTGTATTGTGTCATTTTCGTGGATTTTCACAACTAAACTCCTTTATTATTTTTTATCTTTTTCTATTTTTTTTATTTTTTGATGGAGATGGGGTGTAATGGAGTTGGGAAGTATTAAAAGCTTATGGAAATAGATTATATCGAAGTCATGATATAGTAGTAAATCTGGACTTCAACATGAATGGTCGTGGAGCTTAACATACAATATGGATGATGGATCAAATCATGAACAATATGAATTCAATATGAAAGGCTTCTTTGAAGATTGATGTGACTTGACATGGTATTGAACTTGACTGCTTCTTCTGATGATTATCTTCATGTATTTTTGCCTTGATCTCGATCATGTTGTAGGGTTTGTTGGTGTTGTTGGTCAGCATCTAAGAGCAAGCGTCAAGAGTTTGAGTTTCATTGAATGAACTCAACATCAGGGGAATTTTCACTTTGCTTTGACTTGAAAATTTGTATTCATATTCTGGAATATGAATTTGACTTTGAAAATTACTTCATCCATGGATTTCACTCCGTCATTCTTCCAATGACCTGCAAAAACATAACACTTGCCTGCAATACAACATTAGATGATGGAGGAAGAGAGGTGTACAGTCTCTCTTCTTCCAATAAACATGTAAATCATTACAAGCATTGCTTAGAAAACAAGTCCAAATATGATAGACAAACATAATGCATTTATTTATCCCTTTGAGGAATGGTGGCCAACCTAGACCTCCTAGTGGTATTTTGTTTACAAAATATTTGTTTGATATCCTATTAGAGTGATTCCAAAGCCAAGTTGAAGTGAATTCATATGGCTATCTCCAATATAAACAGGTTTTCAAAATGGTTTAAAATGATATGGTAAAAATTATAAGGAGCGCCATGTTTGATAGAGTGGCTTGTTAATTTTTAACTAGACCAATAGTCACTGTTTGAAGCGTAACTTCTTTGATAATAATCAGATCAATGTGATTCCACTTGGAGATTAAATTAGATTAATTTTTGTATTTCCAATAGAAACATGTTTTAAACATTCAGTTGATGCCTCGAAAATCGCTGCAATTAAAATTTTGCCTCTTTGACGAGAGGACTTAAAAGAATGTAGAATTTACTCTAAATGCAAGCTTATTCTATGATGCAAGCAAAAGAAATTAATCTAAATCTTATCTTAATTAGGCAGATATAGATCTAACCCAACTAAGAGCAAGATAATTAAAGTATTGGGATTTAGATATGTCTTGTTTATAATGAATATCAAGTTAATGAAGTAATTCAATTAACTGATATTATGGATATCAAAACACATCCTATTGAGGCCTTTTAACTGAAATAATAAACCAACAACACTCAGGAAGTAGTTCACATAAATGATATTTATTATCAAATCAGCAAATCCAATAACTAAACAATAATATGTAGAAATAGTTCACAACATATTACCACTCAATAAATCAGTTTTAATAAGGCAGATTTCTGAGTAAATAGTTACTCAGAAATCAGAAATTAATCCATAAGAACAGAGATGCATGATAACAACATTGAGACAAACTACCCATATTGACAATAATGCACAAACATGAATAAAATGACACATTCCTGTTACCATAAAAATGAAACTAATATTTAAAACAGTAGTATTAAAAATACCAATTTATTGCATCCATTTCTCTGATCTTGGTCTCCAACAGTCCTTTACATTGCTTGAACTTTTGTCTTTAAAACTAGAGCCACAATAGTGCAAACTCTGCCCCTCATACATAATTCAAGATACAAAGGAAAAATCCTCAATAATCCCCAGATCTGAGATTTTCTCTCCTCTCTCCTACAGTTCTAAATTCCTATTACAGTAGTGCTTTTAGAAGTCTAGAATTGCAGAGGAGAGCAGCCCCCTATTCCCTTTTGCAATCTATTACTTATATTATTTGTGAAGGAATTCTTGAGAGAAGAGTTTGTTCAAGAGAAATCTGTTAAATCCATTTTTATTTGCTCCAAAAATCCTGATCTTCCATTGCTGGAGCCTTCTCATTGATTGAGATCTTTTTCTCCATATTTCTTCCACTGTTTTCCTGCAAAAAGAAATCAAAATAAATTAAAATGCAACAATAAAATCAACATGGCATTGCTGGCATTTAAATCAAATCCAATCAAATTCTATAAAAATATAAATTCTCTATTGATGCCTGGGATGATTTAATTGGCCAAGAATATCATTGACGAGTGAATCTGCAATTAGAAGAGGCCTGGACCAATGAAAATAAAACTCAGAAAAATTGATTTTGTTTTCAAAATTCGTATCTTGATCTTCTGCCTGATTTTTGACCTAATAAATGACCAAATCTGTCAATGAAATCTCCTCAGAAATATTCTCCTTGATTTTCTGTTTCCAATGAGCCGTCCTGGGCCTCATTTGGCCAAGTATAACTCAATTTATGAGCCTCCAAATTTGATGGATCAAATCTGGCATGAATCTGGAAATTCTGTTGTTGGGCTAAAAAAATCAAAATTCTCATTAAAAATTAAATCCTAAATTAGAATTCTAATTAATTCTAAATTAATTGTTAATTATAAACTAAACTTAATTATTAGTAAACTATTTATAAACGAATTTAATCTAATAAAAAACTAATTAATATTAATCTAAATGATATTTAACTTTAAATCAATCAAATTAATTAAATGTTATGAATTAATTAATATGATTAATTTAAAATCTATTAATTAAATAATATATATTAATTAATTTTAAAATATTAAATATTTACTTTAATATATTATACTAATATATACTAACCTAACTCATCTTAATACACTTCACTCATACGTGAGTGATTTCAAAAACAAATATGAAAACGTATGCTAAAAAACAAACATCAAACCTTTTCATGAGACTTAGGGTAAACCATCGTTTGCTGTCGCATCGGCAAATCTAGAGTTTGGTGTTGGGCTTTTAATATAATGCGAAATCCCGATGCGATATATCGCATTGGGGGGTGGCTTATGAGATTTAAAATATGTTGCGAATAAACTTGTGACCTGATATCGCATCGGGGGGTGGCTTATGGCTTTTAAAATATGTTGCGAACCAAATTTGCGATGCGATAAAAAAGTCCTGACGCGATTAATTTTATTTTATATATTAAATTTTAATTTAATTAAATTAATTATATTTTATATAATAATTAATTTAATTATTTTGAAATTTAATATATAAAATTAATGTTTTATTTTGATTTTATTTTAATGAAATTTAGTTATGAAATTAACTAAACTACAGCCACTTGGAAAATAAATGAAAAATAAACTACAACCACTTGAATGTTTGGATTTTCGAGATTAATAATTGATTTAGACATCGGAGTGAATTTCTTAAAATCTCAATAATTAATGATTTGGCTGCATAACTAAAAATGGAAAAATGTTAGTAAAAACACGCTATGGGTTAATATTTAAAATGAATGAGTTATTGAACTAATTTATTTACAAAATGCAATATTGTACATTTTATGCAATTTCAACCCAGGCTAGATAAATGATGAGACTTCAAAGGAGTGCCATTTTCAAACCAGTTGACCAAATGAGGCGAAACAAGCATCAATGGAAGCTTATAAAAAATTGATTCTAAGAAAACAATCAAAACAAAAATCCAAAGAAAACTAAAAATTAACAAAAGCGTAGGGCAATCAACTAAAATAAAAATCCAAAAAGGTGTTTAGCCAAAATTTTATAGAAAGAGTCCCCATTATTTGAAGTGAACACATCAATAAAGGGGGGGTTGTGTTTTTACCACAACAATGGCGACACGCGGGAGAAGAACCAGTTATCTCTGTTATGAATGAGATTTTCCTAAAATTAAAGCAAAAATAATTAAAGAAGAGACAATTATGCTTGAAATGCTTGACTAAGTTTATTAATCTGAATAAAAACAGGAATCATCTAACTGTAATTTTTCTCAAAATTTCTCATGAATTAAAATATTTCAAAACTCTATATCAATCCTTAATTAGTTGTAAAGATAAAGCAAGTGTCACTTTACAACTTAGCTTTTTAAAATATACTCCTTTGTCATAGGTAGAGCCACTGCTGCCAGCAAACATCTATAGTTTCGACAGGGTTACCTTTTAATCATAAATGATTCAGAATCCCATCTGTTTAAGAGTTATTGATCTAGAGATAAATTCATTTATATATGTTTATTATTATTATTATTATTTTTTTTTGTTATAAATCTTAAAAGCCATTGTCCTGGTTTGGTGGCCAGATAGTTGACAATGCCACTCACTGGCTATAATCGGACTGAACAAGCTGGCTCGTGATGAGACCTCTTGTCTTATAATTGTTTGCAATCATAATCCATTACCCTGGTTTGTTTAGCAGTGTTGGTAATGTCAGCCTATTTTTCCCCTATGATCATGGTAAGCAAGCTCATGATGAGACCTCTTATCTTTTAAGTTTAAATATATTTCAGGATTATCTTCTAGAAAAATAAGACTCTTTAGGACAGGGAGAATCATTGACTCCTTAAGAGTTAAGAATGACAATTTCAGAGTTAAAGGTGCTTTGCTGTAAAGTGTCTTTACTTGGTTAAAAATAACTTTTCTTGACTGATAATAAAACTTTGAAAGATCTTAATACAATTTTGAAATCTCAAAATGATTACAATTTGATGAAAAAGAAATTTTTCAGATTTTATGATACTTTGCCAACTTCTCTTGATTGGTAATCTCTTCCTTAAGTATGTATACCTCTATAATAATAAAATCAAACTTCATTAAGAGATTTAAGAAAAAGCTAATAGGTGACTATTAACAATTTTTCTCCACGTATCCTGAGCATTGTTAGGTAACAAATAGGCCTTCCATATAAATAATGGCAAAGTCACCAAAATCAAAGCTGAAATCCGAAGGAAAAGAATTCGAGAAAGCAATCAGCAAACAAAAATAAAAATGAAGAAATTTTAAAAGTGGAAAAGAAAATCCAAGTTTCGAAAGATAAACTCAAACAAGAATGTTTATACCAATGTCTCAACAATATGAAGAAAAGAAAATAATCGTGTAATCATTCCTTCTTATGTTGAGATTTAGAAAAATCATACCTTGCAGGATTGTAATTGTTTTAGGCCTTTTGGATAACAGTGACGATAGAATTCAGCCACAATGAAAACTTTCTGTATGATATTAATCTTCTTGTTTCAAAGCATCATCTTGATCATTTTCTAATAAAATGAATGCTTAAAGAAACAAACTAAAGGTTCAGAAACTTCCTGGTGTAGCTGTTTCGATGAAGATTATTGCTGCTTATTGAAATAAAACTTGGAGAAAAGTTTGGACTTCGAAAATATGATCTGGCGGAGGATTGGAAACTTCAAATGGAGAGCTGCAAAACAGAGTTTTATATCAGCATAATTTAAAAACAAAAATGAAACTAGAGTGATGAAATGGAAATTAATGAAAGTGGGTACATGAATCTTACCATTGGATAATTGCTTTTGATCTTACCTGAAAGGTATCAATTTCTCCAAACTAGCTGACTCCTTATTTTAATTAACATTAAAAACTTGAAGAAGTCACACTAACCAAAATCCTATAACCCAAAATCATTATTTATTTTATTTAAACTAAAGTAAGCGGTAAAATGTAAAAATGGAATGCTTAGTATTCAAGGAAATTGAAATTATAAGAAATGCATCAGGGATGAGAATGAGAATTTGCAGTAATGACTATTCCTCAGAATATTATACGTTTCATATAAATTCCATGATTTGATAAATTGTTCAGAATCAAGACCAAATCCAAGATAATAAAATTTAAATATGAAGATAGAGGTCTTGAATTCCATTTTTAATTATGGAATTATATATTTAAAACTAAAATGTATGAGAAATTGAAATGATTTTTTGTATCCTGCAAATTTGTCATCGATTGCATTTTTCCCATAGTGGTTACCCAAGCTCATTTTAGCATATCGCCTCATCGGATGATCCACACAACATGTTTCTTCACCATGCTTGAATTTTAATTTGCAAAACTTCACTTTTATTGCGATGCCATATATTGATTAAATGTTAACGGCTTAGAGGCATGCATTGAAAGTTGTCGCATCAAATGTTGCAATGGCGAATCGTCGATATGAAAATATGCGATGAGAAGTTGTGCTATGAGATAGAGCGATCGCATCATTAAAGAAATATTAAATCAGGGATCGGGGACAGTTATGTCACAAATTGCACATCGCACACCGTATCTTGCGATTTGTACTTTGGACATCGCGCATCGCAGATTCAGAATAATGATATGGCCATAAATAAAAATGCAAGGAAGCGATTGCGATATCGGCGATCCGATGGATGACATAACTAATCGGTGATCGGCAATCTTAAGCACCCGATGTCACACAATATGATTCCTGCGATGCCGATATGCGATGAATGACGTGGCTAGTTGGCGATCGGCAATTTTTAGTACATGGTGTAACAATATTTGATATGCCGATATGCGATGAAGAGTGGACCCGATAATTTTATAATGAAAATTTGATAACATATCGGATCCGAGACATCGGCCCTTTAAGAGATATGCTCTTACCATTATTGCGATTAAAGGGACGCGATAATTTTTTGACTTTGATTTGAATTTCATATCGGGTCCAGAATTATGTGTTCATCGCAATATCGGTAAAGTCGATTATCGGAGATCGGCGATTCATGATAATGGAAGTATACTTCAACTGCAAAGCTCTGACATGCGAAATGCGATATGGCATATGAGCGAGGAGGTCTCAGATCATCAATTTATTATCAAAAATGCTAAGTGCTACTTCAGATGCTACAAATGGTTGTGAGGTAGATGATGTAATATTGGAATAAAATTATTGACGAAGATGAGCGCGATGGTAGTATTGCGAATATGTATTCACCGTAGCATCAGCAATATTAAAATTAAATTGAAATGATCAATGAAAGCAAAATTAAAAGAAAATGTTCACATTCTAATGCATCACAAATAAAATTTCCCTAAGCCTGTTGCAAATTTGAAATGGGTTTGCTGCTTACTTCATGTTTTGACAGCAAATGAAAACTTGCAAATAAAACAGAACAAGAAATAAAAAATAAGCTAAAGAAAAGAGGAACTAATAAGAGATGAAAATGAACTTGTAGATGCGTACCTGGAAGGAAATTGTCTACAAATTTTACCTTATGAATCTTCAAATTCTTCCTTTGATTTATCAAATTTTCCCTTCGTTTAAAATCATCTCATTATTTATTCTAAATCTAAGTGTGCAATCAGCCTAAATAAGATCTGTTTATTCATGTTTAGGAAATATATAATTTACCAGAAATAAATATGAAAATAGTCTTCCCTTTCAAATTGAAACAACAATTTATTACCTCTGCTCATTCCGAATTAGCTTGAAAAAATCTGTATTGCTATAGTGATTGTTTAATAATGCCTTTAGTAAATAAATATGATGCGTATTGTAGCATCAAATAATAAACTAAAGATCAAAATGGGATAAAGCCACTAATTGAGGAAAAATGTCAAAACAGATTTGAATGTGTACACTAGGCAAAATGGACATCCTTAAGATCAGCTTTTGGCAAATTCCGAGGAAGATAATATGAAATTCATATGATTACCGTGAAAGGTTCGACTGACTAATAATGATGGAATTAAAATTAAGCTTATTATAGACAGTCGTACATTTCATGGGATAATGAGATCATGAAGCTTTTATATCTTCAACCTTTATCATATAAATTTTAAAAGAAAATCTTAGAAGGAAATCTCAAAATAAAGAAAAGTGGCTTTGAAGCGATCGATGCCATGTGCAACTTTAATTGAATTTAATCAAGACATTATTCAAAATAGGCAGAGTAGAGATATTGCTATAAGAAATTTCAAAAAGGAAAGCAAGAATTAAAATTTTCTGATAAGGAAAAATGTTTCCACTGAACATGTATGAGAAGGCTGATTGCTTTGTTTTATTTTTTAATCTACAAAACTGTTAAAAACAAATTAACTATACAAAACAAACTAACTAAATTAATTCTACTCCTATTCTAACCATATACATGAAAATAACTAGGTATAGTCATATTTCCAGTGTAGCCATTTTCTCATTTTTATTCCCGCATATATGTACAGTTCAAATGTTAGTAATAAAAATACAAATCTAATTAAACTAAGAAAAGTAAATATGAAATCAGAATGTACAGTTATTGTTAGCAAGTTGATTAAAATCTCCTTCTCTTGAAATTTGCTTTCCAATTCAATACCAATTGGATCATAGAAATCTGGATAAACCTCTATTAAAAATTGGGAAATGTTCAAAGGAAGAGATAACAGGCAGATTGTGAAGATGAATTTTTAGATTCTTTGACCTGAAAAAAATTGTTAGTGTTATGTACAAATGTTAAATCATTGACAAATTTTCTTGAAGGAAAAATTTCCAAACAATTTTCAAATGAGTCAATGAAAAATGGATGGAAGCCTTTCAAATAAAATGGCAATTTATTAATTGAATTGAATTGCTGGCCAGATTGCAAAAATACATTCTCTTGTTGACATTGCCTTTGAAAAAATAGAAGCTTTTGATGAAACATTAGCATTGATATAAGTTGGAATGTTAATATCTTTCGATGCTGATGATTATAATATGAAACTTGAATTTCCCAATTGGGCAATGCATCAATTGAGTGTTTGATAATAAGGTATTCAATATGCCAGCTAAAAGTGTGAAAAATTTGAAAAATTAAATCTGATTTTATACAAAATAAGTGGGGAAATAAAAATAAAATGAAATTACTATTTTTACAACTAATGTTACAGCACATTTGGGATCGTTTTGAAATGATTTCATTTTCACAGGGAATGGCCAGAATTATGGAATTTGGGTAATTTTGAATTCCAACTTGTGAAATAGAAAACGAATTATGATTATGAATAGGAATGGGAGTTTGATCCTCATATGAATCATAAATTGAAATGTTTTCTTGAATGGTGAAATCATGAAGATAATTTGATGCTCTAAAATGAGGATTAGTTGGGATAATTTCTAAATTGAAGCGTTCCTCATTCTCAGATGTTATTTGAATTTTATCATGAGGATTCTCTTGAGAAGAATAAAAATCAACATCCTCAATGTCAGAGTAATCATCATAAATGACCTCACAAGATTCTTTAGAATTCCCTTCAATTTCATCTGATATATCCAAACAAGAAGGAGGAACAAAAATCTCATGTTCATTAGTGGCAAAAGAATGATCAATTATTATTTCTTTATCTTGATAAAAATTTAATGGTAATTCATTTAAATCATCCTCTTTAATTTCTGAAATATCATTGATACCAAGAGGAGAAAAATTACTATCATTAAAAATATCAGGATAAAGGGAAAAATGTGAACCTGAAACAATGCATTTAAAACTGTCTCTGTTTGAGAGCTCTTGTGCATTATGCTCATTGTAAATTTCATATTGCAGATCATTCCTTTGCGTGCGTATGCTTTCTTGAAGAACGCTGCTTTGCTTCTCTGATTTTGGCATTTGCTCATCATGGAGAAATTCAGAAATTTGTACAGCAGTTTGCATTTTATTTACTTTGATTGCTGCTTGTACTTGCTGATTTGCAATTTGATTTTCCGAATTTACTTCAAAGTAGCTTTCAGATTTCAAGGCGGCTCTTTCTTCAAAATTGCTGTTGTTATCTTCTTGCATTTGAATGGAAATATTTTCCAAGCTTTGTGAAACAATTTCATCACAATTTATTTGCACATCCAAATTGGGATTCTCATTTATATTGGAAGGGGATGGAACAAAGCTTGAATCAATTTCATATGGATTGGGAATGGTTGGAAGAGAACAAATATATTCAAACCAATCTAATGATTCTTCTTCCATAGGTTTATCTTCGTCCTTAAATCTTAAGCAATTCAAATGAAATCGAATATTAAAATCATTAACAGACTCATTTTCAAACCTACGTAGATATTCAATTTCTTCACATACCTGTTCATAATCATAGCTGTCGAATTTACACATGAAAATTGTAACAAATTGATCCCAACTGTGGATTGAAGCAACTGGAAGAGTTCTACACCAGCTTCTGGCTTTTGCCACAAATGTAAGAGTAAAAATTCTGCATAAGATGCCTTCATCAATTCCTTGAAAAGCGTGATTTGAAACATTTTGAATAAATTGAAAGACATGGTTAAAAGCAAAAGAATTTCTCTTACCATTGAATTTTACCTGAGACAAGAGTCTTACCACTTCGGGTGGGGTATTGGAGGATGCACGTCCATGGATACAACTCCAAATTGGAAGTTTAAGAGGAGTCATCACAATAAATAAAATATTAAAATTGAAAGGACTCCAATAGACAAAAAAAAATCTTAGGCCCTCCTTCTAGCGCCAAAAATGTTGATGCCTCGAAAATCGCTGAAACAACATTGGGGGATAACCACCCGGTCTGGACCTTAAAGCAGCTCATTTTCCGTTTGGTGTGGTGGCTCCGACTATTCAACTAGGTCCAGTTACCTTCTCCCTATTGCTATTGGTTTATAATGTATCTTTAACTACCAATAGACAGGGACATCAAATCACTTCTTCTTGCTCATCAGGCAAGAGAATGACCCTTAAGCTGATTTGGGTTCAGCCAAGCCACAACTAAAATTTTGCCTCTTTGAGAAGAGGACTTAAAAGAATGTAGAATTTACTCTAAATGCAAGCTTATTCTATGATGCAAGCAAAAGAAATTAATCTAAATCCTATCATAATTAGGCAGATATAGATCTAACCCAACTAAGAGCAAGATAATTAAAGTATTGGGATTTAGATATGTCTTGTTTATAATGAATACCAAGTTAATGAAGTAGTTCAATTAACTGATATTATGGATATCAAAACACATCCTATTGAGACCTTTTAACTGAAATAATAAACCAACAACACTCGGGAAATAGTTCACATAAATGATATTGATTATCAAATCAGCAAATCCAATAACTAAACAATAATATGTGGAATAGTTCACAACATATTACCACTCAATAAATCAGTTTTAATAAGGCAGATTTCTGAGTAAATAGTTACTCAGAAATCAGAAATTAATCCATAAGAACAGAGATACATGATAACAACATTGAGACAAACTACCCATATTGACAATAATGCACAAACATGAATAAAATGACACATTCCTGTTACCATAAAAATGAAACTGATATTTAAAACAGTAGTATTAAAAATACCAATTTATTGCATCCATCTTTCTGATCTTGGTCTCCTTGAACTTTTGTCTTTAAAACTAGAGCCACAATAGTGCAAACTCTGCCCCTCATACATAATTCAAGATACAAAGGAAAAATCCTCAATAATCCTCAGATCTGAGATTTTCTCTCCTCTCTCCTACAGTTCTAAATTCCTATTACAGTAGTGCTTTTGGAAGTCTAGAATTGCAGAGGAGAGCAACCCCCTATTCCCTTTTGCAATCTATTACTTATATTATTTGTGAAGGATTTCTTGAGAGAAGAGTTTGTTCAAGAGAAATCTGTTAAATCCAATTTTATTTGCTCCAAAAATCCTGATCTTCCATTGCTGGAGCCTTCTCATTGATTGAGATTTTTTTCTCCATATTTCTTCCACTATTTTCCTGCAAAAAGAAATCAAAATAAATTAAAATGCAACAATAAAATCAACATGGCATTGCAGGCATTTAAATCAAATCCAATCAAATTCTATAAAAATATAAATTCTCTATTGATGCCTGGGATGATTTAATTGGCCAAGAATATCATTGACGAGTGAATATGCAATTAGAAGAGGCCTGGACCAATGAAAATAAAACTCAGAAAAAATGATTTTGTTTTCAAAATTCGTAGCTTGATCTTCTGCCTGATTTTTGACCCAATATGTTATCACTGAAAATTTGATTGCCAAAATAGCTCACACTAGCTTGAGGACAAAGTGTTTTGTAGCACATAAATCCTTTTGGCAGTTTCGCAGCGCAGCATGTTTTAGGTGATTTCGTAGCGCATAATTCATATTTTGCACTGGATGCGCTACGAAATTGGGGATTTGTTCGGATCTATAGTTATTCTTTCCCAGCTGTCATGTTTATCAAAATCCATTGGGTTTGCATCAACAGTTGTCAGTTTGTAAGGCTTTTTAGTACCCCAGCAGATGGTGTTTCATTGGGTTTATCTGGAGCACTCTTTCCTTGGAAGAAGCCTTTTGTGGTAATCAGTGGATAAACAAGGGATTAGACTGTGGATATCACATCATTTATTTTGGCACTGTTGCAAGTGCAAGGGGAACAGACCATTGTTTTCACATCTTTTGTTGTTTCTACCCAGAGGTTATGTACTTTATTGAACTGTTTCGAAGGGCTGGTCTTAAGGATGATTGAGTATTCAAGCCTACAACATCAATATTCACGAAGTAAAGCGTTGGATGCATTTAGAGCAGGAGATGTTGAAGTGCTAGTTGCTTCTGATGCAATTCCGGTAGATGTAGCAAAGCTAGATCAAGACATTTGCAAAATTGTTGATAACTGCTTCACAAGAGCAAGACTTCATGTTGAAAGATTGATTTTTATACAGTCATCATATTTGTCATTTGAACTTCTCAATCTTGAAAACGATCCAGCTTGCTTTTCTTTATGGAAGGGCCAGCCTATTGATTCCAGTCAAAGAAAATGGTTTTTGCGGGCAACACACTTGGGTTTATTTCTAGAGACGGGAAGCCTTGATGATTTAGCCCAGAGTAAAGCCCAGGCTTGTGGAATTGTGTTGAATTGCATGAACCGGGCATAGAAGGAGCAATGGTGATGGGGATGGTAATCCATTGATTACAGGACCACCTTCAGGTGGTGTGGTTCAAAATGAGAGATCTCCATACTGGTACACTGGCTACAACTGCTGTAGGTGATGTTTGTTACAGGCATACTTCTCTGTTTTAAGCAGTTAGCTTCCAGGAGGTATTTAGCGCGGCTGAAAGAATATTTTCGAAAACAGAAAGAGGTTTTTATTCCTAACATACTGAACTAGAAAAACCTCTTTCATTTTCTTCAGATTGATTATGAGCTGGGAGAATCGAGTGACTAAAGTTGCGCTACGAAACTGCTGTAGGTGCCGTTTTTTAATTTCCTGTGTTACACCTCTTTTTCAAAGACAGATTCTGGGCAGCTGGAGAAGTGTTTTAAAAAACCAAAAGAGGTTTTTGTTAAACACAGATTGGTTTACAGAAACCTCATTTAGTTTTGCCAAATACGTTTTCTGTGAGAAGATATGAGCTCTGTCCCGAGACCCATTTTTCAGGCAGAACAACAGTTTCGTAGCAACTGGAGCTAAATAATTCAATCTCAAACTAGAATTGAAAACAAAAGATTCAGTGTCTGATGCATATTTGTGGACAGTACCAGCCCTTAAGCAAGCAAAGATCATGAGAAAGCTGAACACAAGCCTAAGAGCAGAAAACAAGGCTTTGAAGAAAGAGGTTAGCAGTTTGAAGAAGAAGCTAGGTAAACTAGCTCATTGATCCAAGGAGAAAGTTGCTTTTCAAGTTTTGGTAAATTTTGATTTCCATCATTTTGTAACCTTTTTGGATCCCTAACACCTATACAAAGTAGCTGAAGAAATCATGAAGTTAAGTCAATAGTGCTTTAAGATTCATATGTTCTGTTTTGATTATCTACAGCAGTTTCGTAGCGCGCTACGAAACTGCTGTAGATGACTGTTTTATGAGAAAAAATGAAATTGATGCTGAGGTCAGCAAATCTTGAAAAGGATGACTCGAGGCCAGTAAGGAGACTATATAAAGCTATCCAGGTATTCAAAGGGTGACAGGTGTGAGTGTTGAAGAAAAAGGTGAAACTTTTTGTTTTTTGCTAAAAGTCTTCCTAAAGTTACTTTATGACCGAATTGTTAGGGTTCTGGTAGGGTTACCGAAATTTTGGGTGGTACACCTGTTCAGTTCACAAAGCGTCCAGATCATGAGGCATATTGGATTATGCGTGGTTATTAAAGGTATTAAATGGCTTGGAGCATAGTCTTTTAATACATGAAGACTAATGGAAGGCAGGAACCATGAAAACAGGGCACATATCCTCATCAACTAATGAGTCATCCACACAGCAAGTATCCGAAGCTGCTCATTCAGTGAGTGTTTCTCCAGCATGTCTTGGCCACTACAGAAATGGTACAGGTGTCAAAGTTCAAGAAAGCATCAATGCACACGAGGAGATAGAATTAGAGTTTCAATAGGAATGAGACTCTATGTATTCACAGCACAATACCTTGTGTATTTAATAAGTTTGTTTAGAAATAGATAAGGTTAATTAATGGTAGATCATCGAGCTCTCCCCTCATGCTTGTTGAGGAGACTCAAGATAGTTTTAGTTTTGGTTTTCCTATATATAGTGAAAACTCTGATGTAATAGGGGTTGGAGATTTTATAAAAACAGAGTTTTCATATTGGCTTATGTAAAAGACTTTGACAGTAATAGAAAGAGTACTTTTTATTCCCAAGATTCATCTTGTGTCTCAAAGGCTCAGAGTATATGTGGTTTGGTTTTATTCATCTTGTTTTACAGTTCACTAAACATGCAATCACTCTGAATTCACCTAGTGCTCAGACTTCCTGTGTATGTTTTTTGAATTGAGGTTCTTCTTGGTAAATGTTTTGAGCATTTAGACATTATATGCCTTGGTTTCCATGATTGAGTAGACACTTGTTTACTGCAGAAGTGTATGACTCCATGAGCCCAATGGGAGAAGCCTAATTTTTTTGTTCCAACCAGCTTAAATTTCATTTACTATTTAAAGAGTTAGCCATTTTTTCTTGCCCTTAATGCATATCAAAAATCTGTGAGAGAGCCCTCTCAGACTAAGGAGGCTAAGCCTTAGTTAAAAGCCTGGTTTGAAAGAGTTACATGAGATCTTGCTAAGTAGCAGCCCTTAGTACACAATTTTGTGATAACATTTTGGTGCGTCTGCCGGGAGCCTGATGATTACTCATTCCCGAAGTTTTAAGATTGAATTTCTGAAGATAGCAGGAGTTCAAAGTGGTTTTTGAGGCTGCAAAACTACCTTGGCGACTCCACACATCAAATAAAAAATTAGAAGGTGACTCCACTGCTAGAAGATCAGTAGCTTGATGAAGTTTCAAGATGGATTCTACTGCAAGAAAGAATGTCAGGTATGCTCCTATGGATCGGTCTCATATCCCTGGTTTTCCAAATCCTATGCCAGAGGTTGATTGGTTAGATGATCTTCCAATATTCAAAGATGAAAAGAAGGATAATGCTGCTCTCCATTTGGTTAAATTCCATATGCATGTACGCAGTCTTAAGGTTCACTTTCCTGAGGATTGTCTCATGAGGATGTTTATGGCCACTTTAGAAGGAAAAGCATGGTCTTGGTATAAAAGTTTGGAAAATGGTTCATTATCTTCTCTTGCTGATTTTCATGATGTGTTCTGTGAAATGTATAAAGAATGTTATCCTTCTTTGTTGCTGCTCAAAGATTGCTGTAGGCATTCTTTAAATCTTATTCAGTACTTGGAGGATTGTTATGGTGATGATGAATTTATGGATGAAGAAATTTTAGAGGCTCTCCATAACAATGCATTTCAGCACCAAGGAGAAAGTATATCATCTTAGGAAACGCAACATGAAGAGCAGCAGGAGTTTACTTGTGAAAATCATGTTTCATCCTTCGATATTGATGTAAAGATGCAGCAGATTGGTCCAGCTTCAGATCATCATGATTATGAAATCGATTTCACACAGCAAGAAGAAATATTGGAGGAAATTTTCTATGACCCACAGGCAGAGGAAAAGCTTGCTCAATTTTGTAATTCCTTGCAGCAGCTTACTTCAAATAATGATCATAGTAGTGAGGAAAATTACATTGTTTGTGAGCATCATTTGGATAGGCAGTTGGATAGCAAATCAAATAAATTTGGTGTGGCTTAAGATAAGTTGTCTAAAGATACAGAAAGTTTTGAGAATCAACAAACTAACCATGTGTTTTTTGACCCTATAGCTGAATACATGGAAAAGATTAACTGTTCAGGCAACTTCCAGTTATATTTTCATGTTGAAGAACAGTTACACCTCATGCTGCCTCGGTTACTTCAGTATCTGATTTATTTTTGTTTCAAGCACAGCCAAAGAAATCAAATGTCAGATAAGATAAATGATTGGCTACATTGGAAATATCATGTTGCTTGAGCTACAAGTGGAGCTTGCAGCTGATAGGGTAGGTAGGTAGAGGTAAATGCAAATAAGCTCAAGGTTAACTGAGCATTTCTTTTTTCAGTAGATGTAGCTTTCTTTCTCCTACAGTTATGCTTGTCAAGCAAATTTCTGTTTGTCACAAATGGATAAGGCACTGGAGCTGCATGTTCTTAGTGTACCACAAGGGCACACTATCCCAAGTGGCTCACTGTTATCACTGAAAATTTGATTGCCAAAATAGCTCACACTAGCTTGAGGACAAAGTGTTTTGTAGCACATAAATCCTTTTGGCAGTTTCGCAGCGCAACATGTTTTAGGTGATTTCGTAGCGCATAATTCATATTTTGCACTAGCTGCGCTACGAAATTGGGGATTTGTTCGGATCTATAGTTATTCTTTCCCAGCTGTCATGTTTATCAAAATCCATTGGGTTTGCATCAACAGTTGTCAGTTTGTAAGGTTTTTTAGTACCCCAGCAGATGGTGTTTCATTGGGTTTATCTGGAGCACTCTTTCCTTGGAAGAAGCCTTCTGTGGTAATCAGTGGATAAACAAGGGATTAGACTGTGGATATCACATCATTTATTTTGGCACTGTTGCAAGTGCAAGGGGAACAGACCATTGTTTTCACATCTTTTGTTGTTTCTACCCAGAGGTTATGTACTTTATTGAACTGTTTCGAAGGGCTGGTCTTAAGGATGATTGAGTATTCAAGCCTACAACATCAATATTCACGAAGTAAAGCGTTGGATGCATTTAGAGCAGGAGATGTTGAAGTGCTAGTTGCTTCTGATGCAATTCCGGTAGATGTAGCAAAGCTAGATCAAGACATTTGCAAAATTGTTGATAACTGCTTCACAAGAGCAAGACTTCATGTTGAAAGATTGATTTTTATACAGTCATCATATTTGTCATTTGAACTTCTCAATCTTGAAAACGATCCAGCTTGCTTTTCTTTATGGAAGGGCCAGCCTATTGATTCCAGTCAAAGAAAATGGTTTTTGCGGGCAACACACTTGGGTTTATTTCTAGAGACGGGAAGCCTTGATGATTTAGCCCAGAGTAAAGCCCAGGCTTGTGGAATTGTGTTGAATTGCATGAACCGGGCATAGAAGGAGCAATGGTGATGGGAATGGTAATCCATTGATTACAGGACCACCTTCAGGTGGTGTGGTTCAAAATGAGAGATCTCCATACTGGTACACTGGCTACAACTGCTGTAGGTGATGTTTGTTACAGGCATACTTCTCTGTTTTAAGCAGTTAGCTTCCAGGAGGTATTTAGCGCGGCTGAAAGAATATTTTTGAAAACGGAAAGAGGTTTTTATTCCTAACATACTTAACTAGAAAAACCTCTTTCATTTTCTTCAGATTGATTATGAGCTGGGAGAATCGAGTGACTAAAGTTGCGCTACGAAACTGCTGTAGGTGCAGTTTTTTAATTTCCTGTGTTACACCTCTTTTTCAAAGATAGATTCTGGGCAGCTGGAGAAGTGTTTTAAAAAACCAAAAGAGGTTTTTGTTAAACACGGATTG
This sequence comes from Pinus tabuliformis, assembly GCA_031772625.1. Taxonomy (NCBI): domain Eukaryota; kingdom Viridiplantae; phylum Streptophyta; class Pinopsida; order Pinales; family Pinaceae; genus Pinus; species Pinus tabuliformis. The sequence continues at coordinate 60,869,845 of CM062819.1, read as the reverse complement.
GTTTACAGAAACCTCCGTTAGTTTTTCCAAATACGTTTTCTGTGAGAAGATATGAGCTCTGTCCCGAGACCCATTTTTCAGGCAGAACAACAGTTTCGTAGCAACTGGAGCTAAATAATTCAATCTCAAACTAGAATTGAAAACAAAAGATTCAGTGTCTGATGCATATTTGTGGACAGTACCAGCCCTTAAGTAAGCAAAGATCATGAGAAAGCTGAACACAAGCCTAAGAGCAGAAAACAAGGCTTTGAAGAAAGAGGTTAGCAGTTTGAAGAAGAAGCTAGGTAAACTAGCTCATTGATCCAAGGAGAAAGTTGCTTTTCAAGTTTTGGTAAATTTTGATTTCCATCATTTTGTAACCTTTTTGGATCCCTAACACTTGTACAAAGTAGCTGAAGAAATCATGAAGTTAAGTCAACAGTGCTTTAAGATTCATATGTTCTGTTTTGATTATCTACAGCAGTTTCGTAGCGCGCTACGAAACTGCTGTAGATGACTGTTTTATGAGAAAAAATGAAATTGATGCTGAGGTCAGCAAATCTTGAAAAGGATGACTCGAGGCCAGTAAGGAGACTATATAAAGATATCCAGGTATTCAAAGGGTGACAGGTGTGAGTGTTGAAGAAAAAGGTGAAACTTTTTGTTTTTTGCTAAAAGTCTTCCTAAAGTTACTTTATGACCGAATTGTTAGGGTTCTGGTAGGGTTACCGAAATTTTGGGTGGTACACCTGTTCAGTTCACAAAGCGTCCAGATCATGAGGCATATTGGATTATGCGTGGTTATTAAAGGTATTAAATGGCTTGGAGCATAGTCTTTTAGTACATGAAGACTAATGGAAGGCAGGAACCGTGAAAACAGGGCACATATCCTCATCAACTAATGAGTCATCCACACAGCAAGTATCCGAAGCTGCTCGTTCAGTGAGTGTTTCTCCAGCATGTCTTGGCCACTACAGAAATGGTACAGGTGTCAAAGTTCAAGAAAGCATCAATGCACACGAGGAGATAGAATTAGAGTTTCAATAGGAATGGGACTCTATGTATTCACAGCACAATACCTTGTGTATTTAATAAGTTTGTTTAGAAATAGATAAGGTTAATTAATGGTAGATCATCGAGCTCTTCCCTCATGCTTGTTGAGGAGACTCAAGATAGTTTTAGTTTTGGTTTTCCTATATATAGTGAAAACTCTGATGTAATAGGGGTTGGAGATTTTATAGAAACAGAGTTTTCATATTGGCTTATGTAAAAGACTTTGACAGTAATAGAAAGAGTACTTTTTCTTCCCAAGATTCATCTTGTGTCTCAAAGGCTCAGAGTATATGTGGTTTGGTTTTATTCATCTTTTTTTACATTTCACTAAACATGCAATCACTCTGAATTCACCTAGTGCTCAGACTTCCTGTGTATGTTTTTTGAGTTGAGGTTCTTCTTGGTAAATGTTTTGAGCATTTAGACATTATATGCCTTGGTTTCCATGATTGAGTAGACACTTGTTTACTGCAGAAGTGTATGACTCCATGAGCTCAATGGGAGAAGCCTAATTTTGTTGTTCCAACCAGCTTAAATTTCATTTACTGTTTAAAGAGTTAGCCATCTTTTCTTGCCCTTAATGCATATCAAAAATCTGTGAGAGAGCCCTCTCAGACTAAGGAGGCTAAGCCTTAGTTAAAAGCCTGGTTTGAAAGAGTTACATGAGATCTTGCTAAGTAGTAGCCCTTAATACACGATTTTGTGATAACACAATAAATGACCAAATCTGTCAATGAAATCTCCTCAGAAATATTCTCCTTGATTTTCTCTTTCCAATGAGCCGTCCTGGGCCTCATTTGGCCAAGTATAACTCAATTTATGAGCCTCCAAAGTTGATGGATCAAATCTGGCATGAATCTGGAAATTCTGTTGTTGGGCTAAAAAAATCAAAATTCTCATTAAAAATTAAATCCTAAATTAGAATTCTAATTAATTCTAAATTAATTGTTAATTATAAACTAAACTTAATTATTAGTAAACTATTTATAAACGAATTTAATCTAATAAAAAACTAATTAATATTAATCTAAATGATATTTAACTTTAAATCAATCAAATTAATTAAATGTTATGAATTAATTCATATGATTAATTTAAAATCTATTAATTAAATAATATATATTAATTAATTTTAAAATATTAAATATTTACTTTAATATATTATACTAATATATACTAACCTAACTCATCTTAATACACTTCACTCATATGTGAGTGATTTCAAAAACAAATATGAAAACGTATGCTAAAAAACAAACATCAAACCTTTTCATGAGACTTAGGGTAAACCATCGTTTGCTGTCGCATCGACAAATCTAGAGTTTGGTGTTGGGCTTTTAATATAATGCGAAATCCCGATGCGATATATGGCTTATGAGATTTAAAATATGTTGCGAATAAACTTGTGACTCGATATCGCATCGGGGGGGTGGCTTATGGCTTTTAAAATATGTTGCGAACCAAACTTGCAATGCGATAAAAAAGTCCCGACGCGATTAATTTTATTTTATATATATTAATTTTATATATTAAATTTTAATTTAGTTAAATTAATTATATTTTATATAATAATTAATTTAATTATTTTGAAATTTAATATATAAAATTAATGTTTTATTTTGATTTTATTTTAATGAAATTTAGTTATGAAATTAACTAAACTACAGCCACTTGGAAAATAAATGAAAAATAAACTACAGCCACTTGAATGTTTGGATTTTCGAGATTAATAATTGATTTAGACATCGGAGTGAATTTCTTAAAATCTCAATAGTTAATGATTTGGCTGCATAACTAAAAATGGAAAAATGTTAGTAAAAACACGCTATGGGTTAATATTTAAAATGAATGAGTTATTGAACTAATTTATTTACAAAATGCAATATTGTACATTTTATGCAATTTCAACCTAGGCTAGATAAATGATGAGACTTCAAAGGAGTGTCATTTTCAAACCAGTTGACCAAATGAGGCGAAACAAGCATCAATGAGAAGCTTGTAAAAAATCGATTCTAAGAAAACAATCAAAACAAGAATCCAAAGAAAACTAAAAATTAACAAAAGCGTAGGGCAATCAACTAAAATAAAAATCCAAAAAGGTGTTTAGCCAAAATTTTATAGAAAGGGTCCCCATTATTTGAAGTGAACACATCAATAATGGGGGGGTTGTGTTTTTACCACAACAATGGCGACACGCGGGAGAAGAACCAGTTATCTCTGTTATGAATGAGATTTTCCTAAAATTAAAGCAAAAATAATTAAAGAAGAGAAAATTATGCTTGAAATGCTTGACTAAGTTTATTAATCTGAATAAAAACAGGAATCATCTAACTGTAATTTTTCTCAAAATTTCTCATGAATTAAAATATTTCAAAACTCTATATCAATCCTTAATTAGTTGTAGAGATAAAGCAAGTGTCACTTTACAGCTTAGATTTTTAAAATATACTCCTTTGTCATAGGTAGAGCCACTGCTGCCAGCAAACATCTATAGTTTCGATAGGGTTACCTTTTAATCATAAATGATTCAGAATCCAATCTGTTTAAGAGTTATTGATCTAGAGATAATTCCATTTATATATGTTTATTATTATTATTATTATTTTTGTTATAAATCTTAAAAGCCATTGCCCTGGTTTGGTGGCCAGATAGTTGACAATGCCACTCACTGGCTATAATCGGACTGAACAAGCTGGCTCGTGATGAGACCTCTTGTCTTATAATTGTTTGCAATCATAAGCCATTACCCTGGTTTGTTTAGCAGTGTTGGTAATGTCAGCCTATTTTTCCCCTATGATCATGGTAAGCAGGCTCATGATGAGACCTCTTATCTTTTAAGTTTAAATATATTTCAGGATTATCTTCTAGAAAAATAAGACTCTTTAGGACAGGGAGAATCATTGACTCCTTAAGAGTTAAGAATGAAAATTTCAAAGTTAAAGGTGCTTTGCTGTAAAGTGTCTTTACTTGGTTAAAAATAACTTTTCTTGACTGATAATAAAACTTTGAAAGATCTTAATACAATTTTGAAATCTCAAAATGATTACAATTTGATGAAAAAGAAATTTTTCAGATTTTATGATACTTTGCCAACTTCTCTTGATTGATAATCTCTTCCTTAAGTATGTCTACCTCTATAATAAGAAAATCAAACTTCATTAAGAGATTTAAGAAAAAGCTAATAGGTGACTATTAACAATTTTTCTCCACGTATCCTGAGCATTGTTAGGTAACAAATAGGCCTTCCATATAAATAATGGCAAAGTCACCAAAATCAAAGCTGAAATCCGAAGGAAAAGAATTCTTATGCTAAAATGAGAAAGCAATCAGCAAACAAAAATAAAAATGAAGAAATTTTAAAAGTGGAAAATAAAATCTAAGTTTCGAAAGATAAACTCAAACAAGAATGTTTATACCAATGTCTCAACAATATGAAGAAAAGAAAATAATCATGTAATCATTCCTTCTTATGTTGAGATTTAGAAAAATCATACCTTGCAGGATTGTAATTGTTTTAGGCCTTTTGGATAGCAGTGACGATAGAATTCAACCACAATGAAAACTTTTTGTATGATATTAATCTTCTTGTTTCAAAGCATCATCTTGATCATTTTCTAATAAAATGAATGCTTAAAGAAACAAACTAAAGGTTCAGAAACTTCCTGGTGTAGCTGTTTCGATGAAGATTATTGCTGCTTATTGAAATAAAACTTGGAGAAAAGTTTGGAGTTCGAAAATATGATCTGGCGGAGGATTGGAAACTTCAAATGGAGAGCTACAAAACAGAGTTTTATATCAGCATAATTTAAAAACAAAAATGAAACTAGAGTGATGAAATGGAAATTAATGAAAGTGGGTACATGAATCTTACCATTGGATAATTGCTTTTGATCTTATCTGAAAGGTATCAATTTCTCCAAACTAGCTGACTCCTTATTTTAATTAACATTAAAAACTTGAAGAAGTCACACTAACCAAAATCCTATAACCCAAAATCATTATTTATTTTATTTAAACTAAAGTAAGCGGTAAAATGTAAAAATGGAATGCTTAGTATTCAAGGAAATTGAAATTATAAGAAATGCATCAGGGATGAGAATGAGAATTTGCAGTAATGACTATTCCTCAGAATATTATACGTTTCATATAAACTCCATGATTTGATAAATTGTTCAGAATCAAGACCAAATCCAAGATAATAAAATTTAAATATGAAGATATAGGTCTTGAATTCCATTTTTAATTATGGAATTATATATTTAAAACTAAAATGTATGAGAAATTGAAATGATTTTTTGTATCCTGCAAATTTGTCATCGATTGCCTTTTTCCCATAGTGGTTACCCAAGCTCATTTTAACATATCGCCTCATCGGATGATCCACACAACATGTTTCCTCACCATGCTTGAATTTTAATTTGCAAAACTTCACTTTTATTGCGATGCCATATATTGATTAAATGTTAACGGCTTAGAGGCATGCATTAGAAGTTGTCGCATCAAATGTTGCAATGGCGAATCGTCGATATGAAAATATTCGATGAGAAGTTGTGCTATGAGATAGAGCGATCGCATCATTAAAGAAATATTAAATCAGGGATCGGGGACAGTTATGTCACAAATTGCACATCGCACACCGTATCTTGCGATTTGTACTTTGGACATCGCACATCCCAGATTCAGAATAATGATATGTCCATAAACAAAAAATGCAAGGAAGCGATTGCGATATCGGCGATGCGATGGATGACATAACTAATTGGCGATTGGCAATCTTAAACACCCGATGTCACACAATATGATTCCTGCGATGCCGATATGCGATGAATGACGTGGCTAGTTGGCGATCGGCAATTTTTAGTACATGGTGTAACAATATTTGATATGCCGATATGCGATGAAGAGTGGACCCGATAATTTTATAATGAAAATTTGATAACATATCGGATCCGAGACATCGGCCCTTTAAAAGATATGCTCTTACCATTATTGCGATTAAAGGGACGCGATAATTTTTTGACTTTGATTTGAATTTCATATCGGGTCCAGAATTATGTGTTCATCGCAATATCGGTAAAGTCGATTATCGGAGATCGGCAATTCATGATAATGGAAGTATACTTCAACTGCAAAGCTCTGACATGCGAAATGTGATATGGCATATGAGCGAGGAGGTCTCAGATCATCAATTTATTATCAAAAATGCTAAGTGCTACTTCAGATGCTACAAATGGTTGTGAGGTAGATGATGTAATATTGGAATAAAATTATTGACGAAGATGAGCGCGATGGTAGTATTGCGAATATGTATTCACCGTAGCATCAACAATATTAAATTTAAATTGAAATGATCAATGAAAGCAAAATTAAAAGAAAATGTTCACATTCTAATGCATCACAAATAAAATTTCCCTGAGCCTGTTGCAAATTTGAAATGGGTTTGCTGCTTACTTCATGTTTTGACAGCAAATGAAAACCTGCAAATAAAACAGAACAAGAAATAAAAAATAAGCTAAAGAAAAGAGGAACTAATAAGAGATGAAAATGAACTTGTATATGCGTACCTGGAAGGAAATTGTCTGCAAATTTTACCTTATGAATCTTCAAATTCTTTCTTTGATTTATCAAATTTTCCCTTCATTTAAAATCATCTCATTATTTATTCTAAATCTAAGTGTGCAATCAGCCTAAATAAGATCTGTTTATTCATGTTTAGGAAATATATAATTTACCAGAAATAAATATGAAAATAGTCTTCCCTTTCAAATTGAAACAACAATTTATTACCTCTGCTCATTCCGAATTAGCTTGAAAAAATCTGTATTGCTATAGTGACTGTTTAATAATGCCTTTAGTAAATAAATATGATGCGTATTGTAGCATCAAATAATAAACTAAAGATCAAAATGGGATAAAGCCACTAATTGAGGAAAAATGTCAAAACAGATTTGAATGTGTACACTAGGCAAAATGGACATCCTTAAGATCAACTTTTGGTAAATTCCGAGGAAGATAATATGAACTTCATATGATTACCGTGAAAGGTTCGACTGACTAATAATGATGGAATTAAAATTAAGCTTATCATAGACAGTCGTACATTTCATGGGATAATGAGATCATGAAGCTTTTATATCTTCAACCTTTATCATATAAATTTTAAAAGAAAATCTTAGAAGGAAATCTCAAAATAAAGAAAAGTGGCTTTGAAGCGATCGATGCCATGTGCAACTTTAATTGAATTTAATCAAGGCATTATTCAAAATAGGCAGAGTAGAGATATTGCTATAAGAAATTTCAAAAAGGAAAGTAAGAATTAAAATTTTCTGATAAGGAAAAATGTTTCCACTGAACATGTATGAGAAGGCTGATTGCTTTGTTTTATTTTTTAATCTACAAAACTGTTAAAAACAAATTAACTATACAAAACAAACTAACTAAATTAATTCTACTCCTATTCTAACCATATACATGAAAATGACTAGGTATAGTCATATTTCCAGTGTAGCCATTTTCTCATTTTTATTCCCGCATATATGTACAGTTCAAATGTTAGTAATAAAAATACAAATCTAATTAAACTAAGAAAAGTAAATATGAAATCAGAATGTACAGTTATTGTTAGCAAGTTGATTAAAATCTCCTTCTCTTGAAATTTGCTTTCCAATTCAATACCAATTGGATCATAGAAATCTGGATGGACCTCTATTAAAAATTGGGAAATGTTCAAAGGAAGAGATAACATGCCAGATTGTGAAGATGAATTTTTAGATTCTTTGACCTGAAAAAAATTGTTAGTGTTATGTACAAATGTTAAATCATTGACAAATTTTCTTGAAGGAAAAATTTCCAAACAATTTTCAAATGAGTCAATGAAAAATGGATGGAAGCCTTTCAAATAAAGTGGCAATTTATTAATAGAATTGAATTGCTGGCCAGATTGCAAAAATACATTCTCTTGTTGACATTGCCTTGGAAAAAATAGAAGCTTTTGTTGAAACATTAGCATTGATATAAGTTGGAATGTTAATATCTTTCGATGCTGATGATTATAATATGAAACTTGAATTTCCCAATTGGGCAATGCATCAATTGAGTGTTTGATAATAAGGTATTCAATATGCCAGCTAAAAGTGTGAAAATTTTGAAAAATTAAATCTGATTTTATACAAAATAAGTGGGGAAATAAAAATAAAATGAAATTACTATTTTTACAACTAATGTTACAGCACATTTGAGATCGTTTTGAAATGATTTCATTTTAACAGGGAATGGCTAGAATTATGGAATTTGGGTAATTTTGAATTCCAACTTGTGAAATAGAAAACGAATTATGATTATGAATAGGAATGGGAGTTTGATCCTCATATGAATCATAAATTGGAATGTTTTCTTGAATGGTGAAATCATGAAGATAATTTGATGCTCTAAAATGAGGATTAGTTGGGATAATTTCTAAATTGAAGCGTTCCTCATTCTCAAATGTTATTTGAATTTTATCATGAGGATTCTCTTGAGAAGAATAAAAATCAACATCCTCAATGTCAGAGTAATCATCATAAATGACCTCACAAGATTCTTTAGAATTCCCTTCAATTTCATCCGATATATCCAAACAAGAAGGAGGAACAAAAATCTCATGTTCATTAGTGGAAAAAGAATGATCAATTATTATTTCTTTATCTTGATAAAAATTTAATGGTAATTCATTTAAATCATCCTCTTTAATTTCTGAAATATCATTGATACCAAGAGGAGAAAAATTACTATCATTAAAAATATCAGGATAAAGGGAAAAATGTGAACCTGAAACAATGCATTTAAAACTGTCTCTGTTTGAGAGCTCTTGTGCATTATGCTCATTGTAAATTTTAGATTGCAGATCATTCCTTTGCGTGCGTATGCTTTCTTGAAGAACGCTGCTTTGCTTCTCTGATTTTGGCATTTGCTCATCATGGAGAAATTCAGAAATTTGTACAACGGTTTGCATTTTATTTACTTTGATTGCTGCTTGTACTTGCTGATTTGCGATTTGATTTTCCGAATTTACTTCAAAGTAGCTTTCAGATTTCAAGGCGGCTCTTTCTTCAAAATTGCTGTTGTTATCTTCTTGCATTTGAATGGAAATATTTTCCAAGCTTTGTGAAACAATTTCATCACAATTTATTTGCACATCCAAATTGGGATTCTCATTTATATTGGAAGGGGATGGAACAAAGCTTGAATCAATTTCATATGGATTGGGAATGGTTGGAAGAGAACAAATATATTCAAACCAATCTAATGATTCTTCTTCCATAGGTTTATCTTCGTCCTTAAATCTTAAGCAATTCAAATGAAATCGAATATTAAAATCATTAACAGGCTCATTTTCAAACCTACGTAGATATTCAATTTCTTCACATACCTGTTCATAATCATAGCTGTCGAATTTACACATGAAAATTGTAACAAATTGATCCCAACTGTGGATAGAAGCAACTGGAAGAGTTCTACACCAGCTTCTGGCTTTTGCCACAAATGTAAGAGTAAAAATTCTGCATAAGATGCCTTCATCAATTCCTTGGAAAGCGTGATTTGAAACATTTTGAATAAATTGAAAGACATGGTTAAAAGCAAAAGAAATTCTCTTACCATTGAATTTTACCTGAGACAAGAGTCTTACCACTTCGGGTGGGGTATTGGAGGATGCACGTCCATGGATACAACTCCAAATTGGAAATTTAAGAGGAGTCATCACAATAAATAAAATATTAAAATTGAAAAGACTCCAATAGACAAAAAAAAATCTCAGGCCCTCCTTCTAGTGCCAAAAATGTTGATGCCTCGAAAATCGCTGCAACAACATTGGGGAATAACCACCCGGTCTAGACCTTAAAGCAACTCCTTTTCCGTTTGGTGTGGTGGCTCCGACTGTTCAACTAGGTCCAGTTACCTTCTCCCTATTGCTATTGGTTTATAATGTATCTTTAACTACCAATAGACAGGGACATCAAATCACTTCTTCTTGCTGATCAGGCAAGAGAATGACCCTTAAGCTGATTTGGGTTCAGCCAAGCCACAACTAAAATTTTTCCTCTTTGAGGAGAGGACTTAAAAGAATGTAGAATTTACTCTAAATGCAAGCTTATTCTATGATGCAAGCAAAAGAAATTAATCTAAATCCTATCTTAATTAGGTAGATATAGATCTAACCCAACTAAGAGCAAGATAATTAAAGTATTGGGATTTAGATATGTCTTGTTTATAATGAATATCAAGTTAATGAAGTAGTTCAATTAACTGATATTATGGATATCAAAACACATCCTATTGAGACCTTTTAACTGAAATAATAAACCAACAACACTCAGGAAGTAGTTCACATAAATGATATTGATTATCAAATCAGCAAATCCAATAACTAAACAATAATATGTGGAATAGTTCACAACATATTACCACTCAATAAATCAGTTTTAATAAGGCAGATTTCTGAGTAAATAGTTACTCAGAAATCAGAAATTAATCCATAAGAACAGAGATACATGATAACAACATTGAGACAAACTACCCATATTGACAATAATGCACAAACATGAATAAAATGACACATTCCTGTTACCATAAAAATGAAACTGATATTTAAAACAGTAGTATTAAAAATACCAATTTATTGTATCCATTTCTCTGATCTTGGTCTCCAACAGTCTTTTACATTGCTTGAACTTTTGTCTTTAAAACTAGAGCCACAATAGTGCAAACTCTGCCCCTCATACATAATTCAAGATACAAAGGAAAAATCCTCAATAATCCCCAGATCTGAGATTTTCTCTCTTCTCTCCTATAGTTCTAAATTCCTATTACAGTAGTGCTTTTAGAAGTCTAGAATTGCAGAGGAGAGCAGCCCCCTATTCCCTTTTGCAATCTATTACTTATATTATTTGTGAAGGAATTCTTGAGAGAAGAGTTTGTTCAAGAAAAATCTGTTAAATCCAATTTTATTTGCTCCAAAAATCCTGATCTTCCATTGCTGGAGCCTTCTCATTGATTGAGATCTTTTTCTCCATATTTCTTCCACTGTTTTGCTGCAAAAAGAAATCAAAATAAATTAAAATGCAACAATAAAATCAACATGGCATCGCTGGCATTTAAATCAAATCCAATCAAATTCTATAAAAATATAAATTCTCTATTGATGCCTGGGATGATTTAATTGGCCAAGAATGTCATTGACGAGTGAATCTGCAATTAGAAGAGGCCTGAACCATTGAAAATAAAACTCAGAAAAAATTATTTTGTTTTCAAAATTCGTAGCTTGATCTTCTGCCTGATTTTTGACCCAATAAATGACCAAATCTGTCAATGAAATCTCCTCAGAAATATTCTCCTTGATTTTCTCTTTCCAATGAGCCGTCCTGGGCCTCATTTGGCCAAGTATAACTCAATTTATGAGCCTCCAAAGTTGATGGATCAAATCTGGTATGAATCTGGAAATTCTGTTGTTGGGCTAAAAAAATCAAAATTCTCATTAAAAATTAAATCCTAAATTAGAATTCTAATTAATTCTAAATTAATTGTTAATTATAAACTAAACTTAATTATTAGTAAACTATTTATAAACGAATTTAATCTAATAAAAAACTAATTAATATTAATCTAAATGATATTTAACTTTAAATCAATCAAATTAATTAAATGTTATGAATTAATTAATATGATTAATTTAAAATCTATTAATTAAATAATATATATTAATTAATTTTAAAATATTAAATATTTACTTTAATATATTATACTAATATATACTAACCTAACTCATCTTAATACACTTCACTCATACGTGAGTGATTTCAAAAACAAATATGAAAACGTATGCTAAAAAACAAACATCAAACCTTTTCATGAGACTTAGGGTAAACCATCGTTTGCTATCGCATCGGCAAATCTAGAGTTTGGTGTTGGGCTTTTAATATAATGCGAAATCCTGATGCGATATATCGCATCGGGGGGTGGCTTATGAGATTTAAAATATGTTGCGAATAAACTTGTGACCCGATATCGCATCGGGGGGTGGCTTATGGCTTTTAAAATATGTTGCGAACCAAACTTGCGATGCGATAAAAAAGTCCCGACGCGATTAATTTTATTTTATATATATTAATTTTATATATTAAATTTTAATTTAATTAAATTAATTATATTTTATATAATAATTAATTTAATTATTTTGAAATTTAATATATAAAATTAATGTTTTATTTTGATTTTATTTTAATGAAATTTAGTTATGAAATTAACTAAACTACAGCCACTTGAATGTTTGGATTTTCGAGATTAATAATTGATATCATTTTTTGGGATTCAACTGCGTTAAGTAAGTCATTCAAACGTATGACCATTTCCATGAGAGGTAGTCGTAACTGACTAATTTCTCATACTTAAATTCAAAAAGAGTCAAGGGATCTCTACTTGAATGGTTCATGAGGCACAATACTTGCTAAGGTTTTGCAAATGGGGTAGCAAGCTAAGTGGGCTTGATTGTGGGGAAAAACTCCACAGTTAAGCGCGCTTGAGCCAGAGGAGTTCTGGGATGGGTGACCTCCTGGGAAGTCCTGGTTACCGGGTGCAAGCCCCAGAAGTGATGATTGATGCTATGTGATTCGTTCTCCACATTTCACTAGTTTCAATCCCACTTCTTCACCCCTGTGAGCATCACCCGATGCAATGAGTGCTAAGTGAACTATTCAAAAATCATGAGAAATTAGTCAGTTACGACTACCTCTCATGGAAATGGTCATACGTTTGAATGACTTACTTAACGCAGTTGAATCCCAAAAAATGATATCTAATATAATGCACTACGTAAATCCCCCATACTTAAATTAATAATTGATTTAGACATCGGAGTGAATTTCTTAAAATCTCGATAATTAATGATTTGGCTGCATAACTAAAAATGGAAAAATGTTAGTAAAAACACGCTATGGGTTAATATTTAAAATGAATGAGTTATTGAACTAATTTATTTACAAAATGCAATATTGTACATTTTATGCAATTTCAACCCAGGTTAGATAAATGATGAGACTTCAAAGGAGTATCATTTTCAAACCAGTTGACCAAATGAGGCGAAACAAGCATCAATGGGAAGCTTGTAAAAAATCGATTCTAAGAAAACAATCAAAACAAGAATCCAAAGAAAACTAAAAATTAACAAAAGCGTAGGGCAATCAACTAAAATAAAAATCCAAAAAGGTGTTTAGCCAAAATTTTATAGAAAGGGTCCCCATTATTTGAAGTGAACACATCAATAATGGGGGGGTTGTGTTTTTACCACAACACATTCTTAGGCTTTATATCACAAAATTGGTGATAAACAGACCTATGAGGCAGAGTTTTACTATACTGTTTTGAAGACATGCAGTCACTAAATGTGGCATATATTTTTCATTTCACCTCCAAATGGGATGATTCAAATTGTGTCTTAAACTAGACTTGAATATATATCTCCCATATAAACAGGTTTTGAAAAGAAGATGGTTTGGTATGTCAAATATGCCAATGAACAGTCAAGACCTAGAATTGTCACCTTGCAGATTTTTCAACAAGCAGTTAGTATTTCAAGAATAACTTTTTTCATATGATACCTGATTGAAGTGATTCAAATTGATTTGGAAACTAGATTCCAAGGGCTATCTTCTCGATGAATTTCAGATAAAAATGTTTCCATTAGACACTTCAAATATATGTTGTACTAACTCTGTCCTCAACATTTCACTTGAGACCTAGTTTTGATTTTGATCACATTTTTATTTGTGATATAAATTGAGAACTTCAAAATGGATTCCAAAACTAGATTTCTAAACATGATTTCAAAATGATCCTATATCTTTACCCAAAATAGGCTTGTCCTTACTGCATTTTGCCATGTAGTCCTTTCAAATAAATATTGAACAATGATTTGAAGAAATTGTTTGAAACAAATTTATTATGGAAGTCTTATTGTGAATTCATTCTACCTGTTTATTTATTCTATTCTATCCTATTCTATTTTAGAAAAATAATTCATTCTCTCAAGTATAAGAGAATTTCCAGTGCATCCATTTTCGTAACAAGATCATAAGTAAACTCATATCCAAATTTGAAAAATATACTTTAATGAATGTTTGGACATGAAAATTTATTTGATCATGAAGATTTGATGAGAAAGAATGTTGAAGAATGGAGTAGTGTTGTAACCTATTCTTTAACATCATTTTTAGATCTTGTCGTTGAAAATGGATTTTGTAGTTATTTTTTTGATTTTATGTTTTTATTGGGGGGTTTTGTTTTGGAAACCTAATTTTAGGATCTCTATTTCTAGGCATAAAGAAACATAACTAAGAGAAATGTATACTAGCTAAATTTTTAGTGTTTTTGTTTATCTTCTATTTGACTATGCTGATAATTACCTCCCCAACAATGGCGCCAAAATGTTGAGCTAATTTATTGACTAAATTAACACAAGTATTTAATTATCAATCCGGGTTTGTAAAACTTGGAGGCAAATCCACTGTATATGGACATCATATATAATCAAGTTTAGAAGATAAAATTTGAAGAATTAAGGAAGTACATATTACAAATATAAACCTATTTTAACAATTTCTAATTCATTTATGTAATATATGAGGGAAGAGGCTCCTAACTTAGGAGAACCAGGTTGTCCTTCCCTATAATGCTACTTCATGAAGATAAATCTAAGAGCACAAATTAACAATGGTTTATGATGCAGAAGATGTAGAAGAAGATGCTCCTAACTAAGGAGATTCAGATTATCCTTCTTCACAATCCTACTATATCACAATCACCATTGCTTCAAACCAGAAATGCAGAAATAACTTCAAATGAGAAATGGAGAATGAAATTCAGTTTTAGTTCAAGATCAAATAGAAGGGGAATTTAACTTAAATTCCTTTGTGTCCCTTCATATGTAGATTAGAATTAAACCAATATTCATTCAGCAATCATCACACATCTAAATACATTTGAAACAAAAACTAATCTATGAAAACTATGAAAATTGAACCAAGAAGTGTACTTAGCTTGGTGTGGGGGCCCTCCACCCTTGCCTTTCATACTTGAAGAAATCTCAGCTACAACAACTTCAGTAAATCAACCAAGCATGAACAACAAATTGGAATGAAACAAGTTCTTCAAATTAGCTCCCAACTCCAATTATACAAAAGTTACATATAAATTCCATTACAAAAGCCATCAAAGTCTTGGCTTTAAATAGAGGTTTAATGAAACAAAATGATCTATATTATATCTAACACTCATATCTACTCATATCCACCTATCTAAGTCAAACTCATCCAATTCATCCCAAGAAATATGGTCAATCCCATAAAATCTCAAAACTGCCCCATTTCCTAGGGATTTTCTGGTGACTAGTCATGCTTGACCAGCCTTGACCAGGCCTAATAAAGCTTGTTCTAGCCAAACCAAGTGGAGTTAACTTAGTCCTAGTTCCCAAGCTATCCATCCATGCATCAAACTCGAGCCCAAGTGTCCTACAAACATGTCATCCACATAGCTATTACGGGAATTTCTGATTCAATCCAAAATTGCACTTGAAACTCAATTTTCATAAAAACTTTTAGAAATTGCAAAATTAAAATTAAACACCTGAATATGCATAAAATAAATCAAAACGAGATGGATGTTATGGAAAATGGATGGAAAATATAAGGATTAAGTAGGTTTCCCTAAGCAAAAATAGACCAAAACTAAGGGCCAACAGGATGAACACTTGGGTTATGTGCAACATGCTTACTATAGAGCAAAGAATTCTTCTACACAGAAATATCCTTTTGAGACTTGTTTTGGTTTCACACCAAGGTATCCTTTGGATTTTTTCTTTGGTAAAGATACCATGGTTGAAGGACACAGTGATTTGGACAAGGAAACTAGGTTCATTGAACAGATCCAGGAGATCCACCAGGCAATACAGAAACAGCTCGAAAGAAGCCAAGCCAAGTACAAGGCTAGGCATGAAAAGCATTAGATGGAACATAATTTTCAAGTTAGAGACCAAGTCTGGCTGTATATTAGCCAGGAGAGGATGTAAGGTGAAGGTAAAAAGCTAAAGTCTATCAGGTATGGACCCTTTAGAATACTTGAGAAGATTGGTGAAAATGATTTTCACCTTGATCTACCAGCTTACGTGCACATCTACTTAGTCGTAATGTAGATTGCTTGAGATTGTTTGAATCTTCAATGATTGAGGACCCTGAAGAGCAAAGTCAATTGCCTTCTATTAATGACCTGCTACCTGAATATCTTAATGAATTACAGGAAGACACAGTGCTGGACAAGAAGGTGAGGACAACACACAAGGGAGATGTGGAGTACCTCAGGATTGGGCTCAAAGGTTCAAAGCCAAGCAGTGATAAATGGATCGAGATTGGCCAAGTGTGAAAGAAATACCCTCACTTAGTCGATAATTGAAAACCAACTTTTGGTGGTCCAAAAGCTTTTTCAGTGGGAAGGCCATGATCTGAATTGGATCCATAAAGAACTTTCAAAGAACCATGACTGTATCAGGTCGGAAAAACATCAAAGAATTCCAAAACAACGATAGAAAACACCCCTGAACCAGTGGTGATGGCAGCCAGCGTGGAACGGTGAGGACCTTGGTCAAAGCGCGCTGACCGAGGCCCATGGAGACTGCATGGGAGGCCGAATTAGCCCCTAGAAGGCCTATATCGGGAGCATTGTTGGGCGAAAAGGGCCGAAATGGAGTAACCCCGAGCATTTGGTCGCGTGGAGAGCAAGAGAACTACAAGGCGAAAAACAAAAAAACCCTAAAAGGAAAAGGCGGGACCCACGCTTCAAGAAATTGGCAGTATTGATTGGGGACTCCTCAAATGTTAAGCAGTTTTGGAGAAATTGGAGCGATCCCACTCAATGATCGACGCGTGGCAAGCGGAGGAGAGAGAAAACCACCATTGATCGTGCGCTAATGGTAGAGCAAGTCAACTGCGAGAAACATGCGTATGGCATCAGATTTGGAGGCCCCAGATCTAATGGCCGAGATTGTGCCCGATGGAGAAGTGGAATTGATGAGGGATTAAGTTACAGTTGTGAAGGAATTGAGGTCCGTTTGACTGCCATGGTGGAGGAATACCCATTCCATGAATGTAACCAAAGAAATGAACTGACAAAGCAGGCTGGTGCCATTTGTAGGAGGACATGTGGCCACTCCCTGAGCACTAATGATGACACCGAATAGGGAACTCCAAGCACAACTGCAGAAGGTGATTCAACGAAGGCAAAAGAGGAACCGAATAGACATGGGAACGAATGGCTTCAAAGCCATGAACAGAGACAAAATACATAGTCAGGAAAAGTCAGAGACATCGAGAGGGACAGAGAACCCTGAGAGACAGAGGAACCAGAATCCCAAGAGGAGGATGGAACATAGAGAGGAACACAGTGAATCAAAGAAAAGCAGAAGGAGGACAGAGGGCCGAGCTAACCAGAGGCAGCGTCGAGCACCAGAGGCTTGAGAGATCCAAGCCATCCTAGAGAGGATCTGTCTGGACTGAGCACCACATTGGGATCTCTCCATTGTAGACCATAAAGTCACAGAGCTGGTAGGCAAACAGAGTCTATGCACTCCAGTGGTTTGGGGAATCCAAGAACCACCTTGCAAAGCAAATCTGCTTCAAGTGACTTATATTGAGCTCCTGCATTGTAATTCTCTGCTTAAGACACAATAAAACAAGGCCACCACTGAAAGCTGGACCAAAGATGTAGCCCTGGAGAATAGGGTGAACTCCTTATTAATTTCTTGTGTTCTTGTATTTGCTTACTATATTTCTCTGCTGTCTTTCAATTTGAATGTCTGTGTATTGGAAATATGATCGATCCGTTGCTTAAATAACACAGAACACACACTAGCACGAGTCTATAATACCTTGTTCAATAAATCTTTAACCAATCTCACTCATAGGGTGATTATCAGATCAGGCCTCCGACTGTTACTCGTAAAGTATGGTCAAAATGAAATTTGGGTAATATTATCCAAACAATGCCGATTGACATTTATATCAAACCCGGTGTTGTTGAACATGTTCATATTGGGGTATCTTGTTCTCTGGATGAGATCAAGACATATAGTCGTCTATTTCAGGAATTTCGTGATCTGTTTGCAAATTATTACGAAGAAATTCTTAGCATCGATCCTAGCATTGTGATGTATGAAATACCAACGTATCCATACACAAAGCCCATTCGCCAACGGCTTCACTTGGTGCACCCTAGGAAGGCCGTTGCTATTAAGGGTGAAGTCAAAATGCTTCTTAAAGCTGGGTTCATTTATCCCATCCCCCTTACAGACTGGGTGTTCAATATTGTCTCGGTGACTAAAAAACAAGTCATGATCCATGTTTGCGTGGATTATCGAGATCTTAATCATGCTTGTCCTATAGACAACTATCCTACTCCCTTCATTGATCAAATCATAGATGAATGTGCTGGGAGCGAGATCTTTTCCTTTATGGATGGTTTTTCTGGTTATAACCATATTAATATCGCGCCGATCGACCAAGAAAATACAACCTTTATCTTCCCATGGGGTACGTTCATGTAAAAGAAGCTCCCTTTTAGCTTAAAAACGTTGGAGCCACATTTCAACAGGAAATGTCCTATGCATTTCATGATATTCACAACATTGTCCAGCCTTACTTGGATGACCTTCCTGCCCATTCTTGTAAGCACCAAGATCACCCAGACCATCTTCAGCAGATTTTTCTACACTGCAGACACTATAACATTCGATTAAATCCACACAAATGTGTTTTCTACGTGGAATCAGGAGGACTCCTCAACTTCATTGTTTCCAAGGACGGTATTTTCCTAGATCCGCTAAAAGTCGGGGCCATTGTAAATCTACCCCCTCCATCTTCACTACACCAACTCTAGAGCCTACAAGGAAAGGTCAACTTTCTCCGTCGTTTTATACCCAACTATGTTGGGCTAGCCACAAGATTTACTCGGTTACTCAAACAAGGAACACCCTTTACATGGGACGAGGTGGCCCAAAAATATTTTTATGATCTTAAGGTCGTCCTCATAAATTCTCTTTTGTTGCATCTACCAAACTATTATCGCGATTACTTACTTTACCTAGTCACGACCCCTAGCACCATTGTTATGGTTTTGGTCCAAGACAATGATGAAGGCAACGAGCATGTGATCTACTACCTTAGTTGAAATCTCCTTGAAACTGAAACACGTTATGCGCATGTCGAGAAGTTGGCTTTGGTTATCATTCGGGATGTTCAACACTTTCGGCACTATATTCTTTTACATCCAACTATAATGATTTATGAATACAACCCTATGACCTATATCCTGACTCATTAGTTGCTAGGGGGAAATTATTCTAAATGGATACATGCCAAAGCATCCAACACCATGGACTGAAAGCCATCGCATCCAATACCATGGACCGAAAACCATCGCGTCCAAAAAAACATGTGCGAAAGTCATGCACAAAACCATAGGCGGGTCTGCCCAACCTAACATAGGGTCCAAAACCAAAATTTTTCGGGGCACTACCCCAGACCCCATAAAGTGGGGTTACGGGTGCCCCTCAAACCAAGGAAAATTTTAAGGATGGAAAATTTTCTTGAAGTTTAAAACATTGGCGAATCTCACTAATCCCTAATATGCAAATTATAAATGTTTATTGATATATTTGTAAAATTATTCAAATTTATAATTATTTTATATATAGTCTCTATATAATGTTGGCGATTTTTAAGGTAAAATAATTTTATATTCTAAAATTTGGGCGAATCGTCTTTTATAAAATTGGAAATTGGCGAATCTTTTTTGTGGAAAAATCATGGAAAATTAGCCCACTGGGCGAACATTAGCCCCTAAAATTTTCCATGCCTCAAACCCCCTGTTAACTACGTGGAAGAATATAACACAACCCAACATTCTCCCACTTGTTTTTTTCTTTCCACAGGGGGCCACAAGAGAGCTTAGTCATTTTTCCAGCCTTGAAATGCCCATTGTCTCTCTACACCAAGATAACTTCTCAGAGCTCACATGTTTTGTCAATGCATCTGAAATATTCTTCAAAGTGTCCACCTTTACCAGCAACACCTTTTTTTCTTCTATCATATCCCTCACAAAGTGATACTGAACATCAATGTGCTTTGTCTTTGAATGATATGTGGGGTTATTTTCCAAGAAAATTGCACTTTGGTTGTCACAGTCTATCCTTATAGCTCCCTATACTAACCCCATACTTGAACACAATCTTTGCAACGAAACTAGTTCCTTGCTCGCATGAGTGGTTGCCATGTATTCTGCCTCTGTTGTTGATAGTGCCACTATAGATTGTTTCTTACTCATCCAACTGACTGCACCTCCAAATAGGTTAAACACATACCCACTTGTAGATCTTCTCTGATCCAGATCTCTGTTGGGTGAAACTATGTTCGTTTAATTCCGTTGTAGTACTTACCCAACTATTTAATTTGTCAATCCAAGGTCCGTAGACTTACGAGACACATGCACTATATATGCAGGACTGAAGTGGAACTAATCTAATCTAATCTAATCTAAATTACTGAAATCAAATTAATCTAAGAAGGCATTGAAACATTAACTATGAAAGCAGGAAGTTGCATAAAAGAAAAGCAATACAACATGTGAAGAAGTGAATGAAAAACAACATATGTGAGCTCACAACAATAAAACTATGTCAAATTATATAACAAGAACTAAATCACAAATCATGAAAGCATAACAATAAAAGAATATGAATCAAAGTTAATCTCCATTCTCTATTATTCATTATTCACCATCCCAATGAAGAGAGAGCACTCTCTTATATACATGAGGAAGATAACCTTTCCATAATTACATATCCAATATTCTCTCAAGCACTCTCAACTAGTTTCCTGTTATTACAAGATATGATCCCACAAATCTGTCAAACATGATCCCACAAATCTCTCACATATCTTGGATAAGATATGCCAACCAAATCCTCCATGCTTTTCTCCTAATTATCTCCTTAGGAATTGGATAAGATATGTCAACATGATTTTCTCCTTAGGAATTGGATAAGATATGCCTCCATGATTTTCTCCTTAGGAATTGGATAAGATATGCCTCCATGATTTTCTCCTTAGGAATTGGATAAGATATGCCTCCATGATTTTCTCCTTAGAAAAAGGCTTGCATAATTATCTCCTTGATATGGTGGAGGAGATATTAATTCTTCACATATTTCCTACACATCACAAAACTCACATATTCTTGAGATATATATAAAAATATGTACATTTTCTAATAATTAATCATAAATTCACTTATAATACAAAAATGAATAAAATGGAAAATAAGAAGGTGAAACCCAAATGTATGTATGAAAATGATATGATAAAAGGTTAATGGGATGATGAAATGTAAGGAATAGTGAAGAAAAAGGTGGATGAAAATATAACATTTCTGAGTCCCAACATCCTCCCCAACTGAACTTGTTGCATGTCCTCATGCAACCATGTATGGGTATCTTTTAAGAACATTTGGCATATTGAACTTTGGCTTTACATGATGATGTCTTAAATGTTTCCAGGATATGTGAGAGACATGAATAACAATTTACATTTTCTTATGGTTGGTTCTTGTGTGACAACCATGAATATGGTTGGTTTTTGTGTGACAACCATGAATACAAAGAATGTTGGTTCTTGTGTTAACAACATTCATTTCATTTTTTATTCTCTTTTCTTCAATAATGTAAACACTCACTGGAAATCATAATGTGCATAAGAAAGCCGTTTTGTAATATTAATGAAGCACGCCAATATTGCGTATGAAGCAAAGTGCAACAAAGTATCATTGGAAAATAAATGTTGGTGAATGGTAAATGGAGTGATAGTGGTGAAGAAATGGAATCATGGTAGTGAATATGTAGTGAATATAGTTCTCCCCCCCCTCAACTGAATGGGTTGCATGTCCGCATGCAACTTAACATGGCTCATGAAAGGAAATGTAGCATGGTGAGGGAATTTTCCAAAATATTCAAGTTAGCATATAAGGAATTGCATGATTAAAGATTAGAAAACAACATACCTCTACTTACCCAAGAATGATGAACTATGCAATAGGAATGTAGCTGCTGCTGCTGGATCAGGAAAATGTGACTGATGTAACCGGATCCTGGGAAATGAAGGAATCTGAACTGCTGATGCTGAATCATGGAAAAGATAAATGCTGAAAGTGGTACTGTGGTACTCTCATAGATCAGAATGGATGCTGCTGTAACTATTGAGGGAGTCATGAAAAAGTGTATAGTCTTCACCCGCTACAAACCCGATGGTACAATTCTAAACATGCGAATGAATGTGTCGATGTCGAGCATGAATAGAAATCATTGGATTACCGGCCATTGATGTATGCCGTTAACCAATGCGAGGCAACTCACCATTGATTTCAATGAGTGCCAAGGTACCAGAGTACATCTTGCGAAGTGCGAATGGATGTGTCGAGGTCGAGCCACTTGCAAGATCTGAAGATCAAGGGACATTGATGTATTCCCATGATCTCCAGTGAGAGAACTTGCCATTAAGGCATGCAAGCCTCTAGGTACTCAAAAGGAACTCTAGTCTATTTCCCAGATAAGGTGCTGATGTCGATGGGGCAAGACTTGTTGAAAAGTGGGCCTTAAGGAATCCCACATCAGTCAATGCGAGTTTGTACAAAAAGATTTGGTAAGACTATAAATGGAAAGAACTCACGGACAAGCAGTGTGGATCAGCATGGCTAGGAAATCAAGGTAATGTGATCATGGAAAGGGAATGATTTTTATTCAGAAGGAAAACTAGAAGGCAAAACTAAACTGAAAAGGATAAAGGGATGTATGCGATTCAGAAAAATAGGCGTGCATGAAGTCGTGAAAGATAAGGAAATGGAAGATGGGCTACAAGACAAGGATGGTCTAGGCGTTTGGAAGGAAAAAGGGGAGTAATCATGACGCAAAAGGTGTGTAGTGGAAAATGTCATGATATGTGCAGGGAAGAATTAGTTCCTTCAAGCGTCCAATGATGCATGTTTCATTGTGATTTCGAAAAATCACTTTGCATACTCTGAAAAACTTAGCACCATTCCTGCATAAAAAATTTCATCTTTGTGTGCCATCTCCATCGATCATTCCTGTATGAAGTGACTCAAAAACAAATTAGCTCATTTTCAAGCATTTATGAAATGTCCATTTGTAAATTATTTTTCGAAGTTACACTAATTGTGGATGAAAAGAGTGTCATATCATAATGTTGAGCTGCATAAGCTTCTCGTTGACCTACACAACACCAATCTCATTTATCTTGTTAGTATATGCATCCTAACTTTTGCCCATAAATTCACAAAAAAAAATCCAACATACTTTTATTTCCCCCCAACTAGAAATATTGCATGTCCCCATGCAATGTATTCATTGATTGTGCAATACTTTTTCAAAATGTTTTTATTGGTTTGCAGGAAAATTGATTTAAAACATTTGAAAAGGCTTTTGTATCTTTTTGGGGAAGTAGTTGGTGTTATGAAGTTTGATGTAAATGAATGAGGGCAATTTTTTTTTTTTTTTATATTGGAAATATGTCAAGTTTATGGGGAAAAATACTGTAGAAAATTTACAACCGTAGCATGCACAGATTGCAACTGGCTCCATAGTATATAATATCAGAAAATGTGCATATCCAATAACATCGCAGATGACAGAACCTTCTATCTTCCAAATTTTGAATGCATGTTATAACAACATTTTGGCTGGAAACAACAACAAAAAAAATTAAATCAAAAGAGACCTTCCTCCGAGATAATTATAAGAATGCACTACTTTTGAAAGATGCTTTGCATAGTTCATCTGTAACCAGCATATCGATAATGTTAGAAGTGGCAGTCACTAGTAAACGCCAAAAAGGCTTAGCACTCCAACACAATATAGAGATCACCAATTCGTTCGAGAAGCACTTTTAAATTGCCTATAAGAAAAGAGACAACATATTTTAGTGAGAAACATCTGATGGCAAAAATGCAGCGGCAACCATTCTACCCTCTTCGTTAAGAAAATTGAAAGTCGATGCTGCATGCCACGAATCAACAGCTTCCAATTTGATGCCATTGGATCGAAGGAAATTTCTAATGCTTGGATCTACTAGCTCAGTTCGCTTTCCACATCCAAGCACCAGTATCTCTGGAACAGGCCGTATAAGCTGGAAGATTGACAAACTGTCAGGAGTTACCTCACCAAATTGTTTAGGACGCCATGAAAGAATCAAATTGCTTACACAAATCAATGAGCCTTCGTACTCAACTCCATTGGCAATAAATCCTGTGACAGTGCACCTCTCGATGCGAATCCGGTCTTCTGGTACACCAGTTTAAAACATTGATCTGATCATAAAGAGAAAATGCCCGTCTGAGAGAAGGCAGTGGTTGTTTAAAATGGCCCGATGCTCTGTTGCGGAAGGCTTGCATGAGTAAGGGGAGGGCTGTTGTTTTTCGCCAGGTGTCCTAAAACTTGCGCAGGGACATAGCACCCGATAGTGGTGCGAATGCTGGTGCATACATTGGAGCGTTATTCCGCCTCCTCATTGTTATCGTAAAAATACTTCCCACTGACTCCCTTAAGCTGAGGATGCAGTGCCACATAGCACTGAGTTGATGCACCCTGTGGAATGTTCTTTAGAGCAAATTTTATAATTTGAGTTAAAAATCCAAGAATAGTTTGTCTATAACGCAGAAGATTAGTGGGAATAGATGCAGGATGAATTGAATTTGTAGTCACGTTATCACCGCTTTCTTAAAGCCTCCTTGTAAGCTCATTAGCATGGCAAGTTTTGACTGCCCATATGCCAGGAACGCATAGTACCCCGTGGTTTCATTTACTTGATCAAACCGGATACCACTTGAATAAGTCATCCTATGTGCTTCTGATGACACATTAATAATTCTACCTTCAATGCCTGTTTTCTGAGCTGTCTTCTTCAAATCTTCCAGCAAAAGATTTGTCAGAAGAAAATGCCCAATGTGGTTTGTAGCAAACTGTAGTTCTATGCCATCCTGAGAAAGCTGAAAGGGACATGCCATAATTCCTGCATTATTTATTAAAATGTTCAAAGGAAGATTCAAAGATTTGAATTTCGACTAGCTCTAGAACATCCATTTGAGCAGTGCCAATTTCCTTAATGATAGCGTTTTTGACAGAATTGGCAGCATTCACATTTTTGACTGCCATGATGACATGGGCAGCGGAAATTGGGATTGGGGGCCGGTGAATTTTGCTTCGGACATCCAGAAGTGAGAAAATGGGATCAGAGGGGCCGCCTGGAACTAAAATCCATGTGACAGGATTCACAAAATTTCATGGAGTGGCAGAGAATCCAACGGAGACGATTGTGAACCGGTTGAAGGAATATGTCAATAAACAGGGCTTGAGTGATGGAGCCACTTCCAGCAGCTGCAATGTATTGAAGACTGCTGGAGAAGGAATTGTCAGCACTTTCTACGCTCTTTTGGACTCGGCTTTGCCATCGAATGACGGGACAGGTGCGAAATTTCTGTTAGTGTCTGGCAGTGGAGAGCGGATCATTTGGCTACACCTTGGAGTGAATAGTGGGTTTATTGGAGAATCCTACAAAGGAAGGAATGTAGCATCGGATGTATGACGCATTGTCTCAAGTAATGATCGGCAATGTAAATGTTATGCTTCCGGGAGGAGGTTTGGGTGAGTCGCTTATGGAAGTTACCCACTTCCAGACCGATATGAAACTTCATGTGAGTGTAAGCGAAACTTCGTGCGGTCATGCATAAGCTTCAGAATAGTCTCATAGGTAATCTCGGCCTGTTGACTTGTTGCTGCTACAGGCGAAGCCGAATACTGATCCAATGATAGATCCAACAGGAGAAGCAGGGCGGCGATCCCCAGAAAAGAAATACCCATTACGAACAATGTGATGAGAAACCAAGTCTGGTGCCAGAAGGGCAGCTTAGGGGGTATGGTGTAAACAATCGTGGCACTCCCTGGTTGCCGATGAACAACAGCTGGATTAGCAAGGCGTCGAAGCCACCGTGCCTTTAATTTGGTTATCCAGAGTGGATACAGTTGATTTATGTTGTAGGTTCACAACCCAATAAGCACTATTAAATTGTGTTTGCTCTGCTTCATTTGCAGCTTTCCCTCATTTATAGGTTTGAAGTTTCAGAGGTGAAGATTTAGGAATATGTGTTTGTGCAGATAAAGAAAAGCGAGTCAGCTGTTGGTAGATCGAATTGCGGGGAAGAGATGTAGGTGTGAAGACAAATAAAAGCGAGTCAAAAGGTGGGAAGGGGTGTTACAGAGGAGAAAGGACTCCATTAATGGCGGATTTGAGTGGGGATGCATTACAAAAACATTTTTTTTTTTTTTAATTTAATTTAATGAATATCTAAAGTTTAGAAAGAAACTAAACTTTCTCTTAATGTTTTTTTTTTTTAAATGGCATAATGATTTGCATATTGAAAGATGTTTGTGATGAAGCATATTTCAAAACATGAATTTAATTCTTGAAATTAGTCTAAAACATCCCTATTTTCTGATCCTCGAGATCATACAAAGACGCAGGAGGAGAGCATACTTATTCTAGGTAAAAGCAAAACTGAAAATGAAAGCAAAAGCTAAATCTGAAAGCCTACCTACTCTATACTAATTAGAATTTACAAATTAGTTATGTGTAGTTAAACTTCCAATGAAGCCATTCACGTAGCAGTAACAACAATAGATTCAGTAGCAATTTTTCAAATGAAAAATGAAAATATTCAAGAGTGGAAGAGTCTAGTTGTTGTAACTGCAAATCAACTAAAAAATAAGAATATGAATCTAATCTAGTGCTTACCTGGAACCATTGTTCGATAAAGCTTTGATAGGTATAGTTTCTCTCACTCAGATCATGCTGTAACTCTTGTTCTTCTTCTCCAATTTGCTGCTCTTCTTCCTTGATCTCCTGTTCGAATGGTTGTTCGCCATCAGATACGCAGGATTCTTCAGATGTTGAATCTTCATTTATTTCTTGGGGAGTAGTTGAACCTTTAGTTCTTGTCAAGATCTTCTCTTCCAAGGAAGAAGAGATCCTGACTTCTGCTAGGATCTGAGTGAGTAGTTCCAAGCTAAAACTCATTGTTAAATCATGTTAAAAAAAACAAAAAAAATCAGCACACTAAAAATTGAATTAAAAACAAAAGGACCACAGAAATAATCTTGAATTCAATACTCAATTAAACCCTCTTACAAGGACTGCTCATTAATTGAGTAATCAAATGTTTCAATTATAATCAAGAACCATGAATTCATCAAGCATTCTTCACAGTTGCGAAAATCAAACACACTTGCAGAAATTGAAATTCACACTTGCATAAATGTAAACACACCCTACATGCCCTGATCCATAAGAGGTCGAGCTCATTACGATATCTCGAATGCGATGCGTAGGCTGTTCCCCACGTCTTACCGCCTTAACACCTCGGAGTTAGGAACATGTCTAAACACTCTTGCATGAAAAATCAAACTAAACTTCAATCCATCGTGCCTCCCCGGCAACGACGCCAAAATGTTGGGTGAAACTATGTTCGTTTAATTCCGTTGTAGTACTTACCCAACTATTTAATTTGTCAATCCGAGGTCCGTAGACTTACGAGACACATGCACTATATATGCAGGACTGAAGTGGAACTAATCTAATCTAATCTAATCTAAATTACTGAAATCAAATTAATCTAAGAAGGCATTGAAACATTAACTATGAAAGCAGGAAGTTGCATAAAAGAAAAGCAATACAACATGTGAAGAAGTGAATGACAAACAACATATGTGAGCTCACAACAATAAAACTATGTCAAATTATATTACAAGAACTAAATCACAAATCATGAAAGCATATCAATAAAAGAATATGAATCAAAGTTAATCTCCATTCTCTATTATTCATTATTCCCCATCCCAATGAAGATAGAGCACTCTCTTATATACATGAGGAATATAACCTTTCCATAATTACATATCCAATATTCTCTCAAGCACTCTCAACTAGTTTCCGTTATTACAAGATATGATCCCACAAATCTGTCAAACATGATCCCACAAATCTCTCACATATCTTGGATAAGATATGCCAACCAAATCCTCCATGCTTTTCTCCTAATTATCTCCTTAGGAATTGGATAAGATATGTCTCCATGATTTTCTCCTTAGGAATTGGATAAGATATGCCTCCATGATTTTCTCCTTAGGAATTGGATAAGATATGCCTCCATGATTTTCTCCTTAGAAAAAGGCTTGCATAATTATCTCTTTGATATGGTGGAGGAGATATTAATTCTTCACATATTTCCTACACATCACAAAACTCACATATTCTTGAGATATATATAAAAATATGTACATTTTCTAATAATTAATCATAAATTCACTTATAATACAAAAATGAATAAAATGGAAAATAAGAAGGTGAAACCCAAATGTATGTATGAAAATGATATGATAAAAGGTTAATGGGATGATGAAATGTAAGGAATAGTGAAGAAAAAGGTGGATGAAAATATGAAATTTCTGAGTCCCAACAATCTCCAGCCCAGTCTGCATCAACAAAGCCATGAATATCCAACATTCTGTCCAATCCTAGTCTTCGTTGGTAGCACAGACCATAATCACTAGTGCCACGCAAATACCTGAAAACCCGCTTCATTGCAGTCCAATGCTTCTTTCCTGGTTTTGACATAAACTTGCTCAATAATCCCACTGCATGTGCAATGTTTGGTCTAGTACAAACCATTGCATACATCAGGCTACTGACTGCACTTGCATATGGAACACAGGACATGTCCTCTTCCTCTTCTTGTGTCTTGGGACATTGTTTAGCAGATAACCTCACACCTACAGGAATAGGAACCTTCACTGGTTTACTATCTTGCATATTAAACCTCTGCAGTATTGTCTCGACATACTTCCTCTGGTTTAACCAGAGCTTCCTCTTTACTCGATCTCTTTTAATTTCCATGCCCAAAATATAGTTTGTAGCACCAAGATCTTTCATGTTGAATTTGGAGGACAATTGGGTCTTCAAATCCTGGATAATTTCTTTGTCATTTCCAACCAGCAACATATCATCCACATACAAGACCAGATAAATAACACAGTCACCAATTAATTTAAAATACACACAGTGATCTGCTTTACTTCTGGTGAAGCCAAGTCCCCGTATAAATGTATCAAATTTCTGATACCACATCCTTGGTGACTGTTTTAACCCATACGGAGACTTCTTTAACTTGCATACCAGTTCTTTCTTACCCTTCACCGCAAAGCCTTCAGGTTGCTTCATGTAGATTTCCTCTTCTAGATCCCCATGAAGAAATGCTATCTTTACATCCATCTGTTCTACCTCAAAATCAAAAGCAGCAACAAAAGATAAAAGTAATCTAATAGAAGTTACCTTGGCAACAGGAGAAAAAATATTGCCAAAATCAATTCCTGGCACCTGGGGATAACCTTTTGCTACCAACCGAGCTTTGTATTTCTCCACTTTTCCTTCTGCATTTGTATTCTTTTTGAACACCCATTTATTGCCAATGGGTTTCCTTCCAGCCGGCAACTCCACCAGATCCCAAGCCTCATTTTTGTTCAAAGATCCCATTTCATCAACCATGGCCTCTTTCCAGAGTTTTCCCTCTGAATCTACTGCTTCCTTCACAGTTCTGGGATCATCATCAGTAATAGATAAAGAAAAATTTGAATAGAAAGCATATGGACTATACCTTTCAGTCTGCCTTCTTTCTCGAACTGATCTTCTCACAGCCGGAGTTTGTGGCTCTTCATCTTCCAATTCCTCCTCTATTGTAGAGTCTGATTCTTCCTCCTTTAGCTCAAACTCTATCTTCTCAGGTTCCTATCATTGGACTTCATGTTTAATAACATCTTTCACCTCTCTGAACACCACATCTTAGCTATACACAACCTTTCCAAAGCTTATAACCCTTTAAACCATCCTTATACCCAATAAAGATGCACTTTTCAGATTTACTATCCAACTTGGTTCATTTCTCCTTTGGAACATGTACATATGCATCACATCAAAATACCCTCAAATGTTGAAGAGAGGGTTTCTTACCAGTCCATACCTCTTGTGGAGTCTTATCCTCCAACATTGATGAAGGTGACCTGTTGACCAGGTAACATGCAGTATCCACTACCTCTGCCTAGAATTTCTGTCCTAATCCCGCACCACTGAGCATGCTTCTTGCCCTTTCCATCAACATCTTGTTCATTCTTTCTGCAACTCCATTTTGCTAAGGTGTATATGGAGTAGTCTTCTGCCATGATATACCACACTTCTTATAGAATTCTTCAAATTCCTTGCCGCAAAACTCTCCACCATTATCTATCCTCACCACCTTTATCTTCTTCTCTGTCTGGTTTTCCACTAGAGCCTTAAATTCTTTAAACTTGTCAAAGACTTCAGATTTATTCTTAAGGAAATATATCCATGTATTCCTTAAGAAGTCATCTATAAATGATACATAGTACACAAAATTACTCAGTGATGGAACCTTCACAGGTCCAAGCAAAGCACTATGCACAAGTTCTAATATATGTTTCACCCTCTTACCACTAGAGGGGAAACTCACCCGATTCTACTTCCCATATACACAATTTTCACAGAAATCAAAATCCAGAGAGTTATTACTCATACCTTCTACCATACCTTTACCATGAAGTATTCAAAGGCCCTTCTCTCCAATATGTCCAAGCCTTTGATGCCACAAGATGGTCTTCTCTCCAAAGACCACTAGATTTTCTGCTCCACTTTTAGGAACCATAGAACTATTGCACCCATCAATAAAAGTGCTACCTTGCAGCTTGTACAAAGTTCCAATCTGAACTCCCTACATCAATACCAGTGCTCCCCGAACCATCTTGTAGGTATCCTTTTTGAACACTGTTTTTACACCTACATCATCCAGCTTGCTTACAGAAATCATATTTCTAGCCAATGCAGGAATATGTAGAACACCTGGAAGTGTTATAACCCTTTCACCTTGCAACTTCAACTTTACCTTTCCGCGACCAATGATTCTAGCCTTCCTGTCATCCCCTAAGAAGAAATCACCACCATCATATTTCTCATACTCGCATAACCACTATCTATGGGGAGTGAAGTGAAAGGATGCATCTGAGTCAATCAACCATGCCTCATGATCTACACATGTACTTGAAGAAGCCAAGTACACATCCCCACCTTCATCTGAAGTGGTTTTCGCCTCTGCAGAAGGAGCCTCATCAGATCCCTTTCCTTTGTCAGGATCTTTAGATTTACAGTCCCTTTTGAAGTGGCCTTCCTTTCCGCATTTCCAGCACACCACCTTTATGGGTTTTCCTGGAGATTTAGGTATCCCTCTAGATTTAGATCTCCCACTCGATGACTTATTTTTGTTTTTGTTATGGGACCATCCTCGTACAGACAAGGCATCACCATTTTGGCTCTCCATATTTTTCTGTCTCATCTCC
Source organism: Pinus tabuliformis (assembly GCA_031772625.1). NCBI lineage: Eukaryota > Viridiplantae > Streptophyta > Pinopsida > Pinales > Pinaceae > Pinus > Pinus tabuliformis. The sequence goes on along the minus strand of CM062819.1, from coordinate 60,838,221 downwards.
TCCATCAACAAGGCTGAGACTATTTCATCAAACTGAAAGGAAATTGCATTGCTACCTATTGCAATAACTAGACTATCCCATGAATCTGGTAGAGAACACAACAAACTGATGCACTTATCTTCATCTGAAATTTTAATATCAACAGAAGCTAACCGACTTACCAAAGTATTAAATGCATTCAGATGCTCTGTCACTGAGTCTCCATCTTTCATGCTTAGGTTATACAACTTTTTCCGTAGGAACAATTTATTCACCAGAGACTTAGATTGGTACAAAGTCCCTAACTTGTCCCACAAAGCCTTTTTTGTATCTTCCCCTGATACATTCAGCAATACTGAATCTGAGACACACAATCGAATTGTGCTCTTTGCCTTCCGATCCAACTTCTTCCATTCTTCATCGAACACTCCTGTTGGTTTAGTACCCAGATCTACCGTGATCCATTGATCTTTATCCACCAACAGATCCTCCATCTTGAGTTTCCACAACTCAAAACTCTGACCATTAAATTTCTCGATCTCTTTCTTTCCACTACTCACCATCTTCTTTCACCACCAGAATTGATCTCGTAGATCTCCCACTAAACAGGGTCTACCACAGGCCCGAGTGAAACCCCTTAGCAACAAAGGCGTCCCCTTGAAGCCAAATCTGCTCTGATACCAAATGTAGGTTTTAACCCCGTACAGAAATTACTTGCATACGAATTCTAAAACATATAAAATAAACAATGCGATAGCATAACACATGAAACACATATACATAGAGATTTTCCCCTGGATCCCAAAACTAGGACTACCAACTTGATTTTTCATTATGTTCCTTTCAATGTTATAATACATATTTATACATGCCAAAGCATCCAATACCATGGACCAAAAACCATCGCGTCCAATACCATGGACCAAAAACCATTGCGTCCAATACCATGGATCGAAAACCATCGTGTCCAAAAAAACATGTTCGAAAATCATGCAAATAACCATAGGTGGGTCCGCCCAACCTAACATAGGGTCCAAAACCAAAATTTTTTGGGGAACTACCCCAGACCCCATAAAGTGGGGTTATGGGTGCCCCTCAAACCCCCGGTTAACTATGTGAAAACAACATAACACAACCCAATAGATTTACCCCGCTTACTCAAACAAGGAACGCCCTTTGCATGGGATGAGGTGGCCCAAAAATATTTTTATGATCTTAAGGTCGTCCTCATAAATGCTCCTCTATTGCATTTGCCGAACTATTATCATGATTACTTCCTTTACCTAGTCACGACCCCTAGCACCATTGTTATGGTTTTGGTCCAAGATGACAACGAAGGTAGCAAGCATGCGATCTACTACCTTAGTCAAAATCTCCTCGACACTGAAACACGTTATGCACATGTCGCGAAGTTGGCTTTGGTTTTCGTTCAGGCTGTTCAACACTTTCGAAACTATATTCTTTTACATCCAACTAAATGATTTCTGAATACAACCATATGACCTATATCCTGACTCATCAGTTGCTAGGGGCCAAGTATTCTAAATGGATATTTATCCTGCAAGTATTTGATTTGGTCTTCACTACGGCTAAATCTAAGAAGTCACTTGTTTTCATTGAATTGATTTGTTCCCTTCCCTCCAAAGCTCTCCATTTTTTTGCAGATGAATAACTTCCAGATGAGACCCGTTTCCTGATTAGCACCTTTGATCCATGGTACGATGATATCATCGTGTATCTCTAAACCTCCACGTTTTGGTCCGTGTTGACCAACGATGATCGTCAAAGGATTTGACATCATTCCCAACCCTACTATGTTATTGGCAATACTTTATACTGTGCCAGTGTCGATTTTTTTCTTCGCAGATGCCTCACAATTGAGGAAGTTGAAAGAGCTCTCAATGATTGCCACTCCAAGGCATGTGGTGGTCATATGTCTGGTTACGCTGCAACTCATAAAATCCTTCACGCTGGTTATTTCTGGCCATCCATCTTCAAAGACTACATTCTTTCTATCCGTAAGTTCCACGAATGACAAATTTATCAACGCAAGATGCGTGCCCCACCCGTTCACCTACACCATGTCATTACCGTTGGCCCTTTGCAAAAGGGGCATCACTTATATGACATGTAACCCTCGTTCGGCTGGGGGGAATGGCTATATTATCGTCGCTATGGATTATTTCACCAAATGGGCCGAAGTGATGCCTACATACTCTGCAGATGGTAGGACGGTAGCTCAATTCCTCTTTAACCATGTCATTTCTAGGTTTAGCATAGCCCAAGCCATTGTCACATACTTGGCTCCCACTTTAGAGATTACATGATGGCAGAACTGACATCTGCATTGGGCTTGCGCTTGATGGCTCGACCCCATATTATCCTTAGGCCAACGACCAAGTTGAAGCTGTGAACAAATTTTTGGTCACCATGCTTCAGCGTACTATTGGGATGCACAAGTCAAATTGGCATCTCATGCTCTTTTCAGTTCTATGGGCTTGCTGAACTTCAACCAAAGACGCAACTAGTTTCACACCATTCCAACTAGTCTATGGTCTCGAAGCAACATTACCAATTGAATGCAAGATTCCTTCCCTCAAGCTAGTTGTTAAACTCCTCCCCGAAACATCACCTCAAGAGGAAAACCTCTTATATTTAGAACGACTAGATGACACTCGCCATCTCACTACCTTGGTCATCGAAGCACAAAAGAAATGGGTCAAATCCCATTTCGATCAGTGGGTCTCCCCTCATGCTTTCTCTGAGGGTGATTTGGTCCTGTTATACGACCAAGCTAATGATAAGTTGGGGGTAGGCAAGTTCGAACCTATGTGGCATGGGCCGTATATTGTAAAATGTGTTTTGTAGAAAGGGGAATATGAGCTCATTGATTGTGAAGGAAATCCTCTTGATAAGCCCTAAAACGGGCTTTACCTCAAAAAGTACTACGCTTAGGTCATCTTGCATGGTTACTTATGTACATTAGTGTGTGATTCATTTTGTACAGCGTGCTTTTGTGTGATAGTTTTCAAAAACTTTCCTATTTACTATGCTTTCTTGCTTTGCAAATGTCTGCAACTCCTCATGTTTGTTTCACCGATGGTGCTTGCCACAGTACCCAGAACCTATCATCCATGGCATGGGCTATCTATAACCCTAACGGTGATTTAATTGACCTCTAAGGTATCTGCCTAGGTCGCACAACCAACAACTTTGCTGAATATAGTGTAGTCATTGAACTATTGTCAGAAGACATTGCTCTGGGCATCAGAGAATTGGTTGTCAACCTGGATTCACAGCTTGTCGTCCTTTAACTCAACGGGAAATATTCCATTAGGAACCTTCAAATATTATGAATGTATCTCTGTATCCATATATTGGAAAGGAATTTTGATTATATTACATATCATCTTATTCCTAGATGCATGGATACATTGACATATGCATTAGCTAATTACGTGTTGGATAGACATTTACGAAACATGTAAAAGATAAGACAAACCATTTGTACCATAATAGACAGGAAAATACAACACACACACACACACACACACACACACACACAGATATATATATATATATGGTGAGAATGTTTGATACATCAGAACCCCAAAAAATAATATGTGTGTCTAAAATAACATCAGCGGCTCGCAGGCCTCATACATCTGTGGCACGCAGGCCTAAAAAAATATGTAAGTGCTAGACCTAGGAACTACTCAGCATGGTGGTCATGATAGCATGAGACAACTCATGCAACATGACTCAGCAGTCAGTGGATTCGATCTGAGACTCCCATCGTGTGTCTCTGGTACCGATGGGGCATGTCTCCTATCCGAGCATACTCTAGGATACCATGAGTTAACCCCTCAAGGTTCCTCATGATCTCCTCCTCGTTGTCTCTCCCTTTCGGATAAGGGGCAACAATGTCAATAGGGCAAGGTATGCACCTAGCTATCAGGGACATCTCGGCTGACCACTCTGGTCCAACATCTGCGTAAACAAGAGAAATGTTATAAGCATGCATATACCAAAAAAAATTAAAAATTTCATTTTTACCTTCGTCATTGAAGTCCTCTCCATCTCATAAGGGTATATCTGGATCTCCACAGAAATCAGTGCCGTTATACGGCCAGTCCTCCATGAAGATATTCTGTCATCATAGCCATGAGAATAATGTAAGTTGGTATGACATATGATGATCCCTAGTGATCCTGGGCATCAAATGACTCCAATGAGCCATTTGCAGATCACGTGGCATAGGAGGATCGACCTCAGTCAACTGATACTAGAACAATGGCACTCATTCCAGGAAAAAGGTCACAATTACTGATCCAAAGCCAAATTTCTTTAGATTCCCCACCTTGGCCTTAGACAACTGGCACTTGATGTTCATTTTCATGGCCTTTGCACAGTTGAAGATCGTAGGAGATGTGTAGTCAATAGCATAAAGGAACTTCAACTTGTTAGTCTCATGTTCCACCTGGAACCCCGCCACTCTGTTGATAGTCAACAGAAGCACCCTCAGTGTCAAATCCGACATACTGGAAATCTCTATCTTCCCACTTTTGGATTTAGGGCCTTAGGGCAGTGTTCGGCAAGCAGGGAAGATATGCTTGCCCCGATCGGAAGTGACCCATACAAGTTCATTGGCTCACCTTTGCAATATAGTCCAATGATGAAGTAGATATCTGAAGTTGTCAACTCGAGCTCCTAGTCCCCAATGACAAAAATCTCTCGATTAATATCCCAAAGGCTTATCAAGTATCGAAGCAACTCAAGCTGGGCCTGAATCCCTGGTGTAAGGAAGAATTTGAGGAGCCCACAAGCCCTCAAAGCCTGCAGGCAATTTGGATCATTCATTGCCTGGGTATCAACATCTTCATGTTCCCTTTCCTTCCAATCCACCATTTTTGGTGATTTCTCTCCTGCAAAAGCCATTAATTTGAGTCAATAATCATCCTTGGCACATAAAATTCAAGATTAAATGGTCATTTTTTAAGAAAATAGGGTTTTTCCCTATCCACAGTGTTGACATGCCTATTTTAAAAATAGTTGCGTTGATTGGCGCGGATGGCTGTGAAAATCACACTCAGCTGGTGTGATCCCGTGCCCAGAAATTGTGCCGACCGAGGGCGATTTTTTTTTTTCAAAAACCTCCATAAAAATCCAAAAAAAGGGCTAAAAATAGAAATAAATGGCATGAAAATGGAGCTCAGGGATTCAGTTGTTACCTGGAACTAATGGCTCGTCGATTGACCTCCCGGATCTCCTGCAATCTGCTCCGGAACAATTAGGGAAAAAAGTCTTCACATCAAAGGTAAAATGGTAAATGGTAAAAATATATTTACTTTTCCCCTTTTTATTCATTTTTTCATGAAAATATAAGGTTTTGTAAACATTTTTGACCTATTTTTCCTCAAGGACTCCATAATACACTTTGCCTCACTTGTGCAGCAACAAGTGATGGATGTTCGACGATGACAATGAGTCACGTTTCAACTCTTTTCTCGACTCGTTAAACTCATATGAAAAGATTTACAAGTATTTTTTCCCCTTTTTGACTCGTTATAGAGAATAAAAATGGGGGGGGGGTGTCTGCTTTCAGCTCTTTTCCAATCCTTTAAAAGCAAAAATATGGTCGAGCCCTTATCATTTCAAACTCATTAACGGATGTGAAACGTCATGTGACCAATATAAATTTATCCATTTTTTGGGTTGGCATGCACTATTTACAAAAAAGGTACTCCTTGACTGAAATGGCCAGGTAGTTCTCTCAAGTATTGTTTTCTACCTTTTCCGGCTTGAGAGACAAAAATGTACAAAAAGGGACCATGTGGAGTTTTCTTTTACATGTCTTTTTCAAACTCTCTAAACATGAAAAAGGTACCGAATTACACCTTTGTTGGACTTTGATGAGCCTCATAAATGGCTAATTATATGGGCTCATTTTACCTCCTAACCTAGTCAAATCAACCATTCTCTTAGCTTATTGTATGATTTTTTGATTATATTTATGCTTATAGGGTGAGTTGAGTTAGTTATTATGTCATGTGGTCTAACATGTATTTTAATGCAGATTATTGATGGATTTCGAGGTCAAAGTCAAGGATCTATTGGTCAAACTATAGCAATAACTCAAATTATATAGATGAGAGGACTTATAGGAGGGAATCCCCCTCATTTATTGCTCCTCACTTTGAATTCCCCTTCATTTAGCTCGGAGTACAAGCAGTCGAATCATGCACTAGAAGGCAACCAAGCAAGTGGAAGATGATTTATAGTTATCTCGAGTTTTGGAATCCAAGCCTCAATGATTTTAAGGAAGCTATTGGTAGCTTTAGATGTATAAGTAGAGTGGCCTAGGGCCTCACTAGGGTCGACTTTTTTTGCCTGTGTAAACTCTGCTCAAATTTCGAGCTTACTATTTTATGACAGTTTTATGTAATCTTGCTATTTTTTGATAATGAAGATGGAATCCTTCTTGAGCTAGCATTGAGTTACCTCAGAGGGCTGAAGCTCTTGGGTTAGGGCCCAATCCAAGCAGCCAAGCTTCTCTTTACTTGTATTTTTATGCTTTACTTTAGTTTGTATATTAGTTTGCTATTAGATGTATTTCTCTTATGGTTAAGAATAGGTTGCTTTTGATGATTTAGTAGCTTGCTTCCATTTATGCTTTCTGTAGTAGGCTAAGAAATGATCAGAGAAGATTCAAAAGGGTAGAAACATTGCCTTGGCCTCTCTTCCTCCCTCTGGGACCATGATTTGAGGCAAAGACTCTCTTGCTGCTCCAAAAACACAGGTTTTCCTCATTCCTAGGACTTCTAGTGTTTGTGGCTCTCTAGTAGGTTGATAGTCTAGTTTTGCTTTGTTTCAGATCTTATTTATCATGTTCACTTCCTGATTTGCAATAGTCCTTTTGCACACTTTCCTTTCTTACAACATTTACCAACATTTACTTCTATACATCATAGTTTAGGCCATCTTAATGCAAAACTCTGTTTTTCCTAGGATGTACTCATTTATTGGTTGCTTGATTTTCTTGGTTGACTGTTAGTTTCTATGTAGAATATATTTTCCAGTAGTAGGCTAGCTTACCAGAAATCATACCCTCCATCTGATCCATGCCCTATAGGTCTCCCAAACCTCACCTCAATTTTTCCCTAGTTTCCTTCATTTTTCCTAGAACTTCTTCCTCGCTCCTGGAGCAAACCCAATCATCTTTCTCTCTCCTGGTGATTCATGATAGACTTAAGTCACCCTAACACCTCATTCCAAACTTCATCCACCTTTTCCACCCACTCTCACACCCTCAAAATAGAGAAAATTGCTTTTGGCCTCCTCTTGTAGGCCTCCTGTAGTTTCCCTGTTTTCCTCCTGTAGTTTTCCTGTGTCCTCCTGTAGTTTTTCCTATAGGCTTTCTTTTGAAGGCTGAGTTTGGGAAAAGCTTCCAGAATTCCACCTAAGACCTCCTAGGACCCATCCACACCATCCTACATCCTCCCAAGCTCTAAAACCGCCCTCTAATGCCACCTATTCACTGCCACACTCACACACGATAAATTAGATGCATGTTAAATTCACATAAAAACACATAAAAATCCAAAAACATGTTTTTTTTCTTATTTACTTCCAAAAATAGCATGGTTAGAAGTTGTTTACTTGAGTAGGTAATGGAATTTCTTTCATGTTTTTCATAGTGTTTTTGGAAAAAGTAGAATTAGCTTGTTAATTATGGTTTACGAGGTTTTTCTTTACATTCCAACCTTTCTCCTTTCTGCAGTTAGAATAGCATCTGTAGAGTAATATTTCTTTCCTTTCATCACACATAGAGCTTCTTTTGAAATCTATAGAAGTGGGCTTGTGCTCCTAGTGATCTCGTGTCGGCTGACCAAGTAACAACTTGTAGTGAGAACTAGTACTTGTGCATATAGCATCGACGCTTCCAATTTTGTTACGAACTACCGGGTTGATAAAAGTAAAGTTGGTAGCCCAGGAGTTGCAGCATTCTTGCTGCAATACTGATGCTCATCACATTTTGGCACTGTTATCGGGGAAGCATTAGAGTATTCTGTGATTACTGCATTCTTCTATTTCCTATTGCAACATTCTGCCGATAGTTTGTTTAGGCAAAAGTAGACTAGTCATTTCTTTTCTTTCAGTTCTTCATTTCCTTGCTTTCCTTTTCAATTCTACAAATTTCCATTCAGCAAGTTCATTTCAGCTAGTTTCAATTTGTTTTGTTCAATCACAATTTCAGTTTCTGTAGGTACTTTCAGTGTGGGGAAAAAGAAACAAAAAACCAACCAAAAATATTTCCTTTCATGCATCGTAGGAGTAGAGATAATGTTATGAAACCAGATCAAGAAAATATAGAAAAGATAGATCAGTGCCTTAGAATTCAGCCTCTGAGGGGGCAACCTCCTTTTTATTACATAAATGAACAATTCTTGGATGCTACAAATGAAAATACCTCATTTCTATATATAGGAGTCTAAGGGGTCATAATATAATCAGAGCTGCAATAACAGTAATAATGTAAGGGCATAATAATAACAATAGTGGGCTTCTATGGGGTACAATAATAACAATATGGGGACTACATGGGTACAACAATATAATAAGGGGGTGCAACTAAAATATTAATGGGGTAATCACTAGTATTATAGGGACCCAACATGCCCCTCTCCTTCAAAAAAGTGTTGTCCTCAACACTTGAGTAGTTTTGGATGCAATATTGTTTGAACTGGGAGCTTGTTGCCTATAACCTTCTTTAAACATGAAACATGGAAAACTGGGTGCAATCGAGAAGCTGTAGGAAGCTCCAATTTGTATGCCATGGTACCAATCTTTTGCAACACCTTGTACGGACCATAATACTTTGGTTATAATTTATTATCCTTCTTAGCTTGCTTGAGGGACATTTGCTTATATGGTTGTAGCCGTAGGAATACCCAATCACCTACATCAAAACTTCTTTTGCTGCGATGTTGATCTGCCTATTGTTTCATTCTATTCTGTGCCAACACGAGGTTATCCTTTAAGAGTTGGAGGACTTGTTGTTGATGTTCGATGTGATGTTCCACTGCTTGAACCTTAGAATTTTCTCTTAAATATGATGTGATGGATGGTGGTTGATATCCATAAAGTGCCATAAATGAGGTCATTTTTGTTGCTGTATGGATGGAAGTGTTATACCACCATTCATCCAAAGGCAACCATTTGACCCATTGTGTCTGTTTATCAGATACAAAGCAATGAAGATATCCTTCAAAACATTTGTTTACTATCACAGTTTGCCCATCATATTGAGGATGATAAGATGAGCTATGAGCTAACTGAGTACCAAGACAAGAAAATAATTCTGTCCAAAAATTTCCAGTGAAAATGGGATCTCTGTCACTTACAATAATCTTTGGGTTTCCATGTAGCTTTTGAATTGTTTCCATAAATGCAGTAGATATTGTACTAGCTTTAAATGGATGTGATAATGAACAAAAGTGTGCATACTTGGTAAGTTTGTCAACTACCACCATGATGACACTCTTTCCCTCAGACTTGGGTAAACCTATGACAAAATCCATTGAAACCTCTCCCAACATTGGCTTGGAATGGATAAAGGTTGTAATAGACCCAGGGTCTTAATTGTTTTAACTTTATTTGGTTGGCAAACCAAACATTCCGCCACAAATTTTTGAATATCCGATTTAAGGCCATCCCAAAAAAATTCCTTCTTAACCCTGTGGTAAGTTTTTAAAAATAATGAGTGCCCTCCTAAGGGAGAAGTGTGCAATTCCATAAGAATCATTTGTTTTAGTTGAGAACTCTTATAGAGGTATAAGCGATCTTTGTACCATAAAGAATAATTTTTCCAGCTAAATGTATCAGACGTACTGGAATCTTGTTGTAACTTTCGAATAAGTGCCCACACTTCTTCGTCATTATTCCATTCCTCCCTTGCTTCGTTTATGCAATATGGTTGGATAATAGAAATGGCGCACAACAATGCTTCCACATCCTCATCCTTTCTTGAGAGTGCCTACCACCACATTTTTCTTACCTTTTTTGTAGATGATTTCAAAGTCATAACCCAACATCTTTGTGACCCACTTTTGTTGCTCTTCAGAGGATAATCTTTGTTCTAAAAATTATTTAAGGCTATCATGATCTGTTTTTACCTTGAAGTGTATTCCCATTAGGTAGGGTCGCCATTTCTTAAGTGCATGGAGTATTGCCAACATTTCCTTGTCATAAATAACCTTGTGTAAAAACGTCCCTTGATTGGACAACTTTCAAAAGCAATGGGTCTTTCATCTTGCATTAAAAAAGCACCAATTCCATTTCCTGAAGCATCACATTCCACAATAAAGGTTTTTGTGAAGTCTGGTGTAGCTAAGACCGGTGCTTGGCACATTTCCTCTTTAAGATGTTCGAAGGCCTTTGTTGCTTCTGAAGTCCATGAAAATGCATCTTTCTTCAATAATGTTGTTAGAGGTGCTGTTATTCTCCCATAATTCTTAACAAACTTGCGATAATACCCTGTCAACTCGAGAAATCCTCGCAGATGCTTTATGGATGTGGGGATTTTCCATTCCTTAATGGCTTTAATTTTGATAGGGTCTACCTTAACTCCTTCATGAGATACAATATGACCCAGATATTCCACCTCTTGTACTCCAAAGAAACATTTGGATCTTTTTGCATATAATTGTTTCTCCTCCAATAGTTGTAGCACCCCGTCAACATGTTCAACATGATCCTTCCAAGACTTGCTGTAGATTAGTATATCATCAAAAATACTAACACAAATTTTCTAAGGAATGGTTTGAAAATGGAATTCATCAAACCTTGAAATGTTGAAGGTGCATTGGTAAGGCCAAAAGGCATGACCAAAAATTCATAATGACCCTCATGAGTTCTAAATGCTATTTTTGGAATGTCTTCAGTCTTCATTCTGATTTGATGATATCCTGAACGAAGATCCAACTTGGTGAAGTAAATTGATCCATGCAATTCATCCAGTAATTCATCAATGATAGGAATGGGAAACTTATCTTTAATAGTGAGCTTGTTGAGCTCCCTATAATCTGGACACATGCGCCATGATCCATCCTTCTTGTGCACTAATACTACTGGAGCAGAGAAATAACTTTTACTCGGTTGAATTATACCAGCCTCTAGCATTTCTGCAACCATACATTCAATTTCACTCTTTTGGGCATAGGGATATCTGTACGGCCTGATGTTTGGAGGAACACTTCCTGGAATCAGATGAATAGCATGACCATGATCATGAATAGGTGGGAGACATTTGCGAGTCTCAAATACCTTGGAATGATTGTTCAAGACTTTTTGGAGATCTGGAGAAATAGATGATTCCAATGTGGAAACATCTAGCGAACATAATTGTGCAATTACACCCCTTTGTTCCTTTTTTAGAAGCTTTGTCATACCGTTAGAGCTGATTATCTTTCCTAGTTTCCCTACAATACCCCTTAATTCAACTTCCTTTCCTTCCATAGAAAATTTCATGAAAAGTTCTTGAAAATTAAAATCTATTGTACCCAAGGATTGTAGCGATTGGACTCCTAGTACAACATCAGCACCTCCCATTGGAATGGAAAGCATTGGGCTAGTCAATACATATTCTCCCATCGATAGCTTGATATTATGGCACTTTCCAGAGAAATTTATTGTTCCTCCATTTGAAACCATCACTTGACACTCTGGTGCTGGATATAAGAAGCAATTAAATTCTTTTGCTACCTTACAATCAATAAAATTGTGGGTACTTCCTGAATTAATCAGCACTATTACCTTTTTCTTCTTGATTTGTCCTTCTATATTGATGGTTTGAGGAGTGGTAATTCCTGCCAATGCATTACAAGGTATGGTCGGATTCATTTCTTCTTTATCTAGGCTTTGTCCCTGGAGTATATCCTCTTCTTTTGACCTTTCTTACTCCTTTTCTTCTTCCTCTTCGTAATCTATGTAGAATAATTTCTTCTCAGCACACTTATGACCTTTAGTGTATTTGTTATCACAACTCTAGCAAAGCCATTTTTCTCTTTTTCCTTCCAATTTTTGTGATGTCAACCTTATAGGTTGTGGAAGACTAGGAGCAACAACACTTCCATCTTTATAGTTGTGAATGGTATGCTTCCTGGTTGCCATAATTTTGCTTTCCATTCTTCTTGCTAACCTGAATGCCCTTTCTAATGAATCAGGTTCCCAAAGGTGAACATCATGTTGGATGTTATCATTTAAAGACCCTATGAACACATCAATTCTATGCTCCTCTGGAATATTTTTTACCCTTATGTTCAATTTTTGGAACTCCTCAATGTGCTCCATTATTGAACCCTTTTGTTTGAGACTTATCAATTGGCTAAAAAAAGTGTTGCTTTTTGTATCCTCATAGTGTGCTGTCAATTCTTTCATAAAAATTGCCCAAGTGATAATTTTTTTACGAGAGAAAAGCCATTGATACCATACAAACTGATTTGGTTCCAAATATAAAGTTGCAATACGTACCTTTTGTTTGTTTTGCACATTATTGAGATCGAAAAATTGCTCCATCTGTAATATCCATGTTGGGGGATCCTTTCCATCAAACTTCCTCATATTGATTTTGGGAATATGGTGGGTCTTCGATCCCACATTAGAGTCTATGAAATCATGATTAACATTTATTTTGTTCATATCATGAGTTTCCTTTACAACCTTTTCACCATTAGTAAGTATTTCTTGTAGAAAATTTGTCAAATCTGTCTTCAAATCTGCCATGTCTGTCTTCAAATATGCCATGTCTCTCTTCAAATCTATCTTCAAATCTATCTTCAAATCATCCATCTTAGCTTCCATGCCCTTTATCTTAGATTCCATGCCATTTATCTTAGCTTCTGTTATATTTTGTGAGCATGACATTTGTTGCACTTGTTCTTGTAATTTTGATATATCATGTAGCATTTCTTCCTCTTCTTCATGAGTCATGCTAGGGCATTCAGGTTGCTTACTAGGTGTTTGCATTTTATTTTCTCGGGGCATCTGTTACCGATAATAATGCTCTACTATGCCCTTTGAATTCCTTCAAAATAAATTTTCAAACCAATCTTAAGCAAAAATTTAAAAGATTCTACACACCTTTTTTCACTTTGTAGGAGCTCGATATTGCCTCTAATGTATCTCTGTACTTTCAGATCATCCTATTCTGAAATTGAGATCTATAGTATCCCTCTGTGTCCTCTTTACAATGCCACCAATCTGATCCAAATTGGATTCTCCAAGGAAGCGTTATGCAAAATCTCCCACAGTGACCTGATTATAGACTAATTCAGTAGAGCAAACTTGTATGGCGTGCCACGAGTCATTGTTTCGACATTTGGCTCTACAAAATACATACAAGAAACTACAATCCATCCTCTTTTTGTACCTTCCTACCAAATTTAAATTAGATGCTCAGAGAGAAAGTTATGACGATTTTCCCCAGGTCACCTATTTGGAATGAAATTCAGGAGTCTGCAAGAAGCCCAACTTCCTCAGATCATATCTCTGCAAATATAGCACGGACAGTTATGAAATTTGGACCCGAGATTCATCACGATTTCTTCTGAAATGGGTTTTTTTTTAGATTCTGAAACATCGTAGAAGAAAAGTTATAGCGAAAATTCCACGATGACCTGTTTGTAGCAGTGAAACCCTAGAATCCAAAGCTTTGATACAAAATGTTATGGCTCTGATACCAAATGTTATGAAACCAGCTCAAGAAAAGATAGAAAAGATAGATCAATGCCTTAGAATTCAGCCTCTTCGAGGGGGAAACCTCCTTTAGATTACATAAATGAACAATTCTTGGATGCTACAAATGAAAATACCTCCTTTCTATATATAGGAGTCTAAGGAGTCATAATATAATCAGAGCCGACATAACAATAATAATGTAAGGGCATAATAATAACAATAGTGGGCTTCTATGGGGCACAATAATGACAATATGGGGACTTCATGGGTACAACAATATAATGAGGGGGTGCAACTACAATATTAATGGGGTAATCACTAGTATTATAGGGACCCAACAGATAACTTAGGAAAAATTTTGCCCAACACTACCACTACTTCACACAACCAACCTTCTCTCTTCCTCAGTGGCTGCAATCAAGAAGAACCCTTAGGTGAGCATCTAGACATATTTGAAGAACCTATAGGGGAAGAAGAAGAATACAACATTCCTGTGGAGCTAATGGATGAAAACAAAAATGCTAGGGGAAATGGAGAGAGAATAGAGGGTACCTTCCCCATTTGGGTGACCAATGGGGACACCAAAATGAATAATATAAGTTCTTCAACCCTACCTCACTTCCATTGTCTAACTATAGAAGATCCTGACACCTTCTTGTTTGATTTTTTTGTCATCTGTCGAACTTATGACTATGCAGAATATGAGCAAAAGTTGAAACTGTTCCCTTCTACTCTTAAGGATGCAACATTGTGCTGGTTCATGGGATTACCTAGAAATAGCATCACAACTTGGGCTTAGATGCAGCAAGCCTTTAACAACAAGTATTGAGACTCTTGTAGGTCAAAAGATACTAAAGAAGAAATCTTCTGAATGACCATAGGAAGTGATGAGTCCCTGGAAGACTATGAAGAGAGGTTCCAACTCAGTTACAAAAGGGCAAGGTGTACACTTGACCCTGAATCTCTGAAGTTGGTTATGTTTAGGGGAATTTGGGAAGACCTTTTAGACACCCTCCATCTACTGGTCGGGGGAGACATCTGTCAACTATCCTATGATGACATAAAGACTATTTTTAGAAACCATTCTAGATTAGCCAAAAAGAAAGGTAGGGGGAGTCAACCCATAGCCAATACCTCTTCTTCCAATTTATCCATTAAAGGTGAAATTGGACACATGATAGAAGACTTCAATAGTGAGATGTTGCAGACTCTTGCCATGCAAATGGATACCTTACATATCAAAAGAAAACAAGAGGAAGCAGAGAGGGCTTTGGCCATTTTTCGCCCTAGATGCACCAGGAGGCATCTTAGGAATGAATGCCCATTGAACTATATATAGGTTTGCTCAGCCTGTGAAGAAGATCATTCTACAGATAAGTACCCTTCCTTGCCTGGACTTAAAGATGTAAACCAGGGGGCCGAAGGAGTCACTGGATAGATCTATTACATAAAACAAAGGAGGCTTCATGGACCTAGACCATACCAGCAGGGGATGCAAGGGACATCTCAGGCATACTACAACCCCAACCAAGTCACCTCCGTACCTTCTTGGGGCCCCCCTGCTCATCCTTCCTAGTCCATGCCTCCTCCTTGGTCCTTCACATCTCAATATCATGCCTAACCAGCCACCCATTCATTTCAATCCTATGCTCAGCTGCAGCCTCAGTGGAATGCATCTCATCAGGGGTGGAGGCCCCAATACAACTCTCCTCCCTCTCTTCTGCCTCCACCAACTGCCCAACCACAACTGTTACCTTCTGCTCCACAAAGGCAACCCCAAAGGCCTACTAAGCCAAATCCGAACCCAAACAACAGACAAACTCAGCAAGTGTATAGTGGGGAACCATCATACCCAAATTATGCTGTGGAGATTCAAGAAATTAACTTGTGATCCAAGTAAGTTCTCCTAGATAGCTAGCCTCCACCTAGGGAGGTTGAGGAAGATAAAGAGGAAAGTGAACCTAAAGAAAATCCACCATTTCCTGAGAGACTATCCATGACAATCCAGCCTACCCCAGAAGAGACTGAACTCTTGGGAGAATTGAAACATTTATGTGTGAAGATACCACTTCTCCAAGCCATAAAAGATGTTCCTATCTACAATAGGTTGATCAAAGAGAAGTGCTTTAGGCATCTAGGAAGGCACAAGAGAGTTGACCCAACCATCAATGTCATAGGATGACTGTCTGACCTAATGTTGGGGCAGATCATCTGTCCAAAATATCTAGACCCTGGAAGCCCAATAGTTGATGTCCACATCAATGGCACAATGGTCCCACATACCTTGATTGATCTGGGAGCTGCCATTAATGTGATGACAAATGACACAATTCTCAAACTTAACCTCCAAGGCTCCTTGACAAAGACCACGACAGTGCTGCAGCTAGCAGACCACTCCACAGTGACCCTTGAGGGGATTGTGGAAGATGTGATGGTATCCATTGATTCTTGGGAGTACCCTGCTAATTTCCTAGTTCTCTAGCCAAAGCCAAAGCTCATGGGGTATCCTCTCATTCTGGGAAGACCTTGGTTGGCTACAGTCGATGCCTACATCAGTTGCTGAGTTGGGAACATGACCATAAAGAATGGGCACATGTCCAAGCAGTTAATCCTATACCCTCCTCCCCAAACCTTTCTAGAACATGATCTACCTCTCTGGTACGAGGAGGAGGAGGAGGATGAAGTTTATTCTGCACCACTTTGTACATTAGAAATTTCCATGGGGGAAAAACCGCAAGATGAGGATGATATGATTGAAAATTTGATTCAGAATCCACCTCCCAGTGTATCACCATTAGAAGACATAGTAAGAGAAACCAAAAACAACCCCTCAACTGATCTCTGTGTAGCTGACCCCACTTCTCTCCTTGTTAAAAATATAGAGTTCAGCCCAGAAAGAACATTGAAAATCAATCCATCCCTACCTACTTCCCAAGAGAAGGAGCTATGCAGCATACTGAGAAAACACCTAGATGCCTTCACCCAGAGTTATAAGGAGATGAAGGTAGTGCACCCTTCAATATGTACTCATCATATATAGATCAAGGAAGATTGCAAGCCAGTCAGGTAGCCTCAAAGGAGGATGAACCCAACACTTAAAGATATTGTTAAGGAAGAACTGCAGAAATTGCTTGATGTAGGATTCATCTATCCCATCTTTGACAGTGAATGGGTCTCTCCTTTGGTGCTAGTGCCAAAGAAGAATGGTAAGTGGAGAATCTGTGTCGACTATTGGGAATTAAACAAAGCCACTAAAAAGGACCATTTTCCTTTACCTTTCATAGATCAAGTGTTAGACGGTCTGGTAGGGAAAGCGTTTTTCTCCTTCCTAGATGGGTTTAGCGGGTACAATCAGATTCAAATCAGCCCGGAAGACCAAGATAAGACCACTTTCACTTGTCCTTAGGGTACCTTTTCATACCGGGTCCTTCCTTTTGGTTTGTGGAATGCTCCAGCCACTTACCAAAGAGCGGTATTGTAGAAATTTTGAATAATTTAACACATATTCAATGGAGATTATCCTGATCATGTACTAATGCGGAAAACATACACAATACATAAGCTCCTCTACGTTGATCAAGAATATAGCAGCATCAATAACAATAAAACATCAAGAGCATTCACACATTAACACAGTATGTATCACGGGGAAAGCATCTCGCTAAAAACCCCACACTATCTGTATATTAATGATTGAGTCATGTAACATTACACAGCATAATACTTCTCACAAGTATCTCCACCTCTGTTACACACAATACAGCTCAGATCTGATCTCCAAATCTCTTCCACTGCTTGCCTGCCTCCACTGCTCAATACCTGCTCAAGAACTGATGAGAATTGCTTCCCAAACTCGATTTTCACCTGCAAAATAGTCACTCACTCTTTGTGGACGTGAGCAAAGGCTAAAATGCGGGCCAAATACGTGAGCAAACTCATTGGCATACTCAATCCTTTGATTGTGCAAGATCTGGTGCACAACTATAGTCACAACTGATAGCAATCTGATTCTCTACCACCTGTCCCTGTTGAACTGAACATGCACTGACATGCAACTGAGTTAACTGATGTATTCTTTAGTTGTATTATGAGTTAATAATTAGTTTAACAACTCATCATTAGTCTATCTGCAGTTAGACTAACTACAACCAGTTTAACTAAGTTAAACTGAACACAACTCCATCAACTGTACCTCCAGTCCACTAAACTCAACTCACTTGAGTTTTAACTGAAGTCATGCATGCAACAACTCAACTGACTCATAAGAAAAACGAATTTCCTTCTGACAGCTGCATGTGCCACTTCCGTAGCTCAAACTAAAGTGCTCCAAGAGAATAAGATTAAGTTTATAGTCCAAATATTATTGTGAGATAATAATATTTGACTTTTCTATTTTTGACAGCCAGTCTAAAAATAGACTTGATCACTCACACTGTGATCACTCACACTTTCATCAAAAATAGAAGTCCATCTATTTTCCCAACTTGATCAATCATCCATAAACATAGACATGATCCATATGTCTAAAAATAGACATAGTCTAAAAATAGACTTGTGCCAAAAATAGCCTGCGGGCCCACTTAGTGAAGGCGACTCTTTTCACTAAGCTCCATCATCTTGTTGCAATCTCAACACTCCCTCTCGACAAGATATGGATTATCAGCAACCCCTATCCTACCTCGGTGGTACTCGAATTTGCTCCTGGTGAGAGCCTTCGTCAGAATATCAACATCCTGATCCTCCGTTGGAATGTACGAAAGTAACATGATCCTCCGCTGCACACAATCTCTTATATGATGGTACCTGATGTCAATATGTTTAGATCTATCATGAAATACAGGATTAGCCGAGAGTTTAATGCAACTCTGGTTATCACAGTAAATCACAGTAGGATCCAAATGAGAACCGAACAAACCAACCAGGATCTTCCTCATCCATATAGCCTCGCATGCAGCCAAACTTGCTGCCATATACTCGGCCTCCGCTGAACTGAGTGCCACAGATCTCTGCTTCCTGCTGTACCAAGAAACTGCTGTCGATCCGATACTGAAGACCCCTCCTGATGTGCTCTTTCTGTCTGTTGGGCTCCCTGCCCAATCTGCATCCGTGAAGCCACATAGCTTCACCTCATCCTCCTGTCTGTACCACAAACCATATCCCGATGTGCCTCTCAAGTAGCGCAATACATGCTTGCCCGCCTTCCAGAAGAGCTTGGTAGGCTTAACCATAGCTTGTGAAAGCTGGTTAACTGCATATCATATATCAGGTCGTGTATTGACCAAATACATCAGCGACCCCACCAACTATCGATAAACAGTGGCATCCACTTCTTCTCCCGAAGTGGCATCCTCCTTCCTCCAACCTCCAGGAAGAGGAGTATCAACAGGCTTGCAGCCATGCATGTTGAACTTCTCCAGTATCTCCCGAGCATACTTTCCCTGAGAAACAAACAGTCCACCACTACGCTGCCATATTTCCAATCCTAGGAAATAGTGAAGGAGGCCCAAATCCTTCATCTCAAACTCTGTAGCAAGATCCTTCTTGCATGACAGTATCAACAGCTCATCACCCGTTAGAATCAAATCATCAACATACAGTACAATGATAAGCAACTTACCCTCCACCACAATCTGGTATAGGTTCGGATCCGCCTCGCTCTTGGAGAATCCAAGTCATGTGAAATAGCTGTCTATCCGTGTGTACCAAGCACGTGGTGCTTGCTTCAACCCATACAGCGCTCTGTTGAGCCTGCACACATGCGACTCGCTGCTGAAGACTTCAAAGCCTTCGGGTTGCTCAATGTACACCTCCTCCTCAATGACTCCGTTGAGGAACGCAGTCTTCACATCCATCTGATGAATGTGCCATCCCATCTGCGCTGAGAGAGCAAGAATCGTCCGTATGGAAGAATACCGTGCGACAGGTGCAAAGGTCTCCTCATAATCGATCCCCTCAATCTGTGAAAAGCCTCGGGCAACAAATCTTGCCTTGTACTTCTCCACACTCCCGTCAGCTGCCTGCTTAACTTTGTAGATCCATCTCGAACCTACCACTGATTTCCCTTCCGGTCTAGGAACAATCTCCCATGCACTGTTTCTGACAATAGAATCATACTCTTCCACCATGGTGTCTACCCATGCGGGATCCTCCACAGCTTCCTCGAAAGAGGATGGCTCAGTCACAACACACTTGCTCATAAGAGCCATGTATCCAGTGTACCGATCAGGTGACTGTCTCTGCCTGCGTTGGGCTGTAGGTGGTCCTACAACTTTCTCTGCATCTTGAGCCAGTCGCTCAGCTTCTGTCAAGTGCTTTCGCCCTCTGATGGTTGGCGCTGCATGAGTGGTCTCTTCCACTCCATGAACCTCGTCCTGTGGCTGATCCACGTCCTGAAGCTCATCCTTAGGAACTAATAGCTCCTCATCTGCATGCAAGTGTAGCTCCCTCTCAAGCGAACACTTCATGGCTTTCTCCTCCTGAAATTTTATATCCCGTCGCACAACAGTTTTACCACTGTCTGGCAAATACACACGATAGTTGTGGGGCGTATCAATGTACCCCACAAATATCCCAACCTCTGCAGTCGGTTCCAACTTCTTTCTGGCATCCTTCGTCACATGCATGTAAACGTTAGCACCAAAAATCCTCAAATGAGAAAGATCAGGCTTCTTACCAGAATAAGCCTCCTCGGGTGTACTCATGCCAAGTATCCTATGAGGACAACGGTTCTGCACATAAACTGCTGTATTGCATGCTTCCGCCCACAAGTGAAGGGGTAGGCCCTGATCATGCAACATTGCCCGTGCAGCACCCACAATCGTTCTGTTCTTCCGCTCAGCTACCCCGTTCTGCTGTGGGTTATGGGGAGCTATGAGCTCTCTACGAATCCCTTCTGCCTTGCAGAAATCCTTGAACTCGTCCGAGATGTATTCACCACCATTATCGCTCCTAAGAGCCTTCACCTTCTTCCCCGACTCCTTCTCGACCAGTGCTTTGAATTCACAGAACTTTGAATATGTCTCTCTCTTCTTCTGCATGAAGAAGATCCAGCACTTACGAGAGAAATCATCAACAAAAATCACATAATACCTTTGTTTTGCTGTCGAAGCAACTGAGAAAGGTCCACACACGTCTGTGTGAATTCTCTCAAGGATCGTCGTGGCGCGACTATCCTTCTCGTGAAAGGTGGCTTTCACAAACTTCCCCAAAGTACACCCCTTGCATTGATCTGACTGCGCAAGTGTGCCTTTAGGAAGCCCTGTAGTGTTCTACTACAGTATCTTCAAGGCTCCATGGTGAAGGTGACCCAATCTCCTGTGCCACAACTCGCCATCATCCCGGCTCACCAATCCTTCTGCCTTGCCTGCCATTGCTGCGCATCCATCTACATGCAACTGATAAAGGTTCCTCACTCGAACCCCTATCTTCCGGGTCTCACCAGTTGTCTTGCTGCGCAGGAAGGCCTTTCCCTCGCTGAAAACAACATCATACCCCTTGTCTTCTAACATCGCCACTGAGATGAGATTCTTCTTCAATCCTGGAACATGCATGACTTCCTTCAATACAAAGGCTTTACCAGACTCCCTCTCAAAGGAAATGGTACCGATACCGGTCGCACTGTATCTACCATCATCGCCCATCTCGATGTGCACTCCAAGATCTTTGTCCTCCAGATCAGAGAACAAATCTCTATCTCCCGTCATGTGAAAAGACGCACCACTGTCCAGAAACCACACTGATCCCATCACACTTGAAACCAAGCATGCGATCAATGAAAAATCAAGCTCAAACTGAGAAGCTAAAGCCTCTCCCCCTGCAGATCCAGCAGCTTGCTTGTTCTTCTTCTTCTGCGGACAATTTGTGGCATAGTGTCCATGCTGGTGACAGTGAAAACACTTCACCTTGGACATATCCTGCTTCTTGCCTTTCGCACCAGACTGAGAAGCTTTCTTGCTCTTCCCTTTCTTTGCTTTGGCAGCCAAAGCACAATTCTCTTCATCAGCTCCCTTTGACGAAGATCCGTCCCTGGTACTCCGCCTGATCTCCTCCTGCACAAGATCTGACCATAGTCTTTCCCATCCTGGCAACTTCTCCCGACCATTGACAGAGTCCTGATAGGAATGCCAACTCTTCGGAAGACCAAGGAGAGCCAAGCTCACCAAGTCCTCATCATCGACAGTAACCCCCACACTTCCCAGCTCATCTCGACACTGAATGAACTTCGTGAGATACTTGGGAATACTGTCTCCCTTCTCGCATTTGATGTTTCTGAGTTTATCTTTGAGCGCCAGCTTCCTCTGATCGCTCTTGCTTTGGAATAATTCTGTTAATGATTTCCACATCAAATATGGAGTAGCCTTTCCATGGAGGCTGGACACAATGTGATCCTTCACGCCCTCCAAAAGAATTCTTCGACATTTTGCGATCTTCTTTTGCCAAGCATCAGCTTGAGTAGCATCAGTAGGCTTTGGGATATCTGTATCTATGAATTCCTTCAGCCCGTTATCATCCAATACTACCTCCATCCTGTCCTTCCATGCAATATAGTTTGAGCTGCCCTCAAGAGCATACTCCAATCGCAATCTGTTGAAAGACATTGCTGCGTTGTCACCAAGAAAACACTGCTGCAAATTCGAATTCCACTAGCAACCAACTCAACTGCTTCCGATCAACCCTCGCTTGATATCCTGTAAAAATCTCTTCTACAAATCAAGCTGCTCCGATACCATGTAGAAACTTTTTCTACAAATCATCTAGCTCCGATACCATGTAGAAATTTTGAATAATTTAACACATATTCAATGGAGATTATCCTGATCATGTACTAATGCGGAAAACATACACAATACATAAGCTCCTCTACGTTGATCAAGAATATAGCAGCATCAATAACAATAAAACATCAAGAGCATTCACACATTAACACAGTATGTATCACGGGGAAAGCATCTCGCTAAAAACCCTACACTATCTGTATATTAATGATTGAGTCATGTAACATTACACAGCATAATACTTCTCACAAGTATCTCCACCTCTGTTACACACAATACAGCTCAGATCTGATCTCCAAATCTCTTCCACTGCTTGCCTGCCTCCACTGCTCAATACCTGCTCAAGAACTGATGAGAATTGCTTCCCAAACTCGATTTTCACCTACAAAATAGTCACTCACTCTTTGTGGACGTGAGAAAAGGCTAAAATGCGGGCCAAATACGTGAGCAAACTCATTGGCATACTCAATCCTTTGATTGTGCAAGATCTGGTGCACAACTATAGTCACAACTGATAGCAATCTGATTCTCTACCACCTGTCCCTGTTGAACTGAACATGCACTGACATGCAACTGAGTTAACTGATGTATTCTTTAGTTGTATTATGAGTTAATAATTAGTTTAACAACTCATCATTAGTCTATCTGCAGTTAGACTAACTACAACCAGTTTAACTAAGTTAAACTGAACACAACTCCATCAACTGTACCTCCAGTCCACTAAACTCAACTCACTTGAGTTATAACTGAAGTCATGCATGCAACAACTCAACTGACTCATAAGAAAAACGAATTTCCTTCTGACAGCTGCATGTGCCACTTCCGTAGCTCAAACTGAAGTGCTCCAAGAGAATAAGATTAAGTTTATAGTCCAAATATTATTGTGAGATAATAATATTTGACTTTTCTATTTTTGACAGCCAGTCTAAAAATAGACTTGATCACTCACACTGTGATCACTCACACTTTCATCAAAAATAGAAGTCCATCTATTTTCCCAACTTGATCAATCATCCATAAACATAGACATGATCCATATGTCTAAAAATAGACATAGTCTAAAAATAGACTTGCGCCAAAAATAGCCTGCGGGCCCACTTAGTGAAGGCGACTCTTTTCACTAAGCTCCATCATCTTGTTGCAATCTCAACAGGTATTAAGTATATTTTTTGAACTAGTTCATGATGCAGTAGAAATATATATGGATGATTTTACTCCTTATGCTTTTGACTTTCAGGAAGCTTTATCTAACCTAGGAAAAGTTCTAGATAAGTGTATTGAGATGAACCTATCCCTCAGCGAGGAAAAATGTGACATTTTGATGACTGAAGGGACCGTGCTAGGTCATGCAATATCTCAACAAGGACTGCAAGTGGACCCCAACAAGATTGCCATCATCCAAAGGGTATCACCTCCTTAAAAGGCGAGAGATGTCAGAAGTTTCCCGGGCTTAGATGGATATTACAGGAGATTCATTAAAGACTTTAGCAAGCTAGCCTCTGCTTTTTTTTGCCTCCTAGGCAAAGATGTTGAGTTCATATGGTCGAAAAACTGTCAAGAAGCTTTAGATACCTTGAAGAGCAAGCTAGTGACTGCCTCAATTCTTAGAGGTCCAAACTGGGCTATACCCTTTCACATTCACACAGATGCCTCGAAAAAAGCAATAGGAGCAGCCTTAGGACAAATTGATGAAAAGTTACCTTATGCCATATACTTTATAATCAAAAACTTGTCAAAGGCAGAGTTAAACTACATAGTGACTGAGAAGGAACTCCTAGCTATTGTGCATTCCTTAAACAAATTCAGACATTATATCACAGGCTATAAAACCTTTGTATACACTGGTCATGCCGCAATTATATATTTAATGAACAAACCACATGTAAATGCTCGCATTATTAGATGGTTGCTTTTACTGTAGCAGTTTGATTTGACCGTTATTGATAAGCCTGGTAAAGAGAATGTTGTTGCTAACTTTTTGTCTAGAGTAAATTTGCCTGTAGGTGAAGAAGGAATGGTGGATGACCAAATGCTAAATGAACACCTATTTTCTATATCAGTACTCTCTCCATGGTTTGATGATAAAGAAAAGTACTTAGTTTCAACACAGTTCCCACCACACCTATCCTCAAAAGAGAAGAGCAAGATAGTAAGGAAAAGCGTCCCTTTCACTTGGATTGGAGGCAATCTCTTCAAACTTGGCCTAGATCAGATCTTGAGAAGATGTGTCAGGGAGGAGGAAGTCTTTGACATCCTCCTGACCTGTCATGACAGGTCTTGTGGAGGTCATTTTGTAGCAAAAAGAACCGCCTTCAAGATATTGCAAGCAGGCTACTACTACCCCACTCTTCATCAGGATGTGAGGAGATAGATGAGCCAGTGTGATTGGTGTCAGAGGATGGGGAAACCCACTCCAAAGGATGAAATTCCCATGCAACCTCAAGTGACCTTTGAGCCATTTGAGAAGTGGGGCATGGACTTTGTGGGGCCTATTAACCCGCATTCAAAGCAGAAGTAGTACATCATTGTGTGCACTAATTACCTAACAAAGTGGGCAGAGACAAAAGCAATCAAAGTCGTGGCAGAGGAAAAAATAGTTGACTTTTTGAGGGAAAACATATTCTACAAGTTCGGGTATCCAAGAGAGTTGGTCACAAACCAAGGCAGTTAGTTCACTTCCAACCTGATTAAAGACCTGCTCACACATCATAAGAGCAAACACAAGACTTCCACCCCTTACCATCCACAAGCCAATGGGAAAGTGGAGGTCACTAACAGAGCATTGGAAGGGATCCTAACCAAGGTAGTGAGCAGCAGCAGAAAATACTAGGCAGACAGATTAGTTGAGGCCACTTGGGCCTACAACACAACATGGAAGACCACCACCAGGTTCACACCCTATGAACTGATCTATGGGAAGAATTCTTTGTTGTCAATAGAGTTTGAATTCAATACCCTAAGGATTGAAGCTCAGCTAGACCTAGACCTCAGCCATGCACAGAAGGAGAGATTACTTCAAATCAATGGATTGGATGAATACAAATTACAATCCCTTCTCCATACAGAGGTAGTTCAACTTCAGAGAAAGATATGGCATGACAGAAATATTAGGGAGAAGCAATTCCAAGAGGGAGATTGGGAACTACTCTATGATTCAAGATACAAGGATTTCAAAGGTAAGCTGAGGACAAGATGGCTAGGACACTACACTGTGCAGAAATGCAATGACAATGGTTCAGTTCTGATCAGAACCATTGATGATGAAGCCATCCCCATGCTTGTCAATGGACATCGGTTGAAAGTCTACAAGAAACCCCTCTCCAAGCGAGAGTTTATTGAAGATTTGAATAAAACAATGATGGTAGTGGAGCATGTCTTAGCTTCCACTTCACCCACTCACTGAAGAAAAAAGAGAAAAAATAAGGACTCAAGTGAAAACCTCCATGAGGCGCTTGAGTCCCATCATTGGGTTTCAAACCTCTCTGAGGTAGCCGAGTGATGTAAAAAAAAAAAGGGAAAAGAATAAGATCCTTGGGTAAAAACCTCCCTTGGAGGCACCCAGGGTAGGCAATTAAGGTGAAAATCTCTCTGAGGTGCCCTAGTTGTTTTCAAAAAAAAAAAAAAAGAGAAAGAAAAATGAATATTTATTGCATTGCAAGTTTGCAAGAGGACTACAGGGAGTAGAAGAAGGTGCCAAGGGACCCTGACATTCATACTAGCGTCCATCTCATCTTCTCCACATATTCCTCCAACATTTTTGGCATCTTTTTCACCCCACTATACTCTTCTTCCAAAACTGTGTTTTCTACAGGAGGCTTTGTTTTTTCAACAAGAGGCTCTTGTAGGAATTACAGAGAGCCAAAAGTGTCTATAGGAGGCAGTTTGAGGGACAATAAAAGCTTCATGAGGAACCTATAATCCCTCTTACCATCTTCAAACCTCCTTGCCATCATTTCCAAGCATGCATCACACTCTAAGAATCATTATTATTTTTTTCCCTTTCCAAGAAAAAAACACAGAAAAACAATTTTTCAGTTTTGAAAAAAAAAAACAAAAATAAGAGGAAAAGGCACCATTAAATTTACCTGAAGCTTACCTACTATCTGTCCATCATTTATCTCCACCTCTGGTATCATTCTCAAGCTCCAAGCACAGGGAAATAGCTGAAGTTTCAAGGGGAGAAGCAGCTACAGGAGCTCTTGCAGGAATCCCTGTAGCAGCTAATCCCATAGAAGTCCAGCACCAGCAGCAAGGGGCAGCACATCCGAAGGTTGAAAAGGCACATGTAGCTCAGCTCCAGCAAAAGAAGAACCTACAAAAGCACACAACAACACATCAGCTCAGCTACAACATGCATGAAGGAAAATGAAGGCATGTAGCAGAGAAAGCCACAACACCTCACAGTCGATGGCAAAAAATACACTCGGATTACAGGTAAGTAGCTAAGTCACTCCTCTATCTGCATTTGTGTAATTAGTAATCATACGAGGGCAATGAGATGGTTGAAATCAAAAGAGGGAAAGGTGGCCATTTAACTTGGCCACCTTCAATTAGTTGACTCCACTTAACTGAGATATCACCGACACATGCGCACAGTCAACTCAAGCGAAAGATGCGAAGGACAGGTAGTGGGAGGAAGAGTTAACTCTGATGTAGTAATGAGGGGATGATTATGAGCGTAGGTCATGATGACCAAGCAGGTGGGGACCAACGGTCCTAATTTGGGCAACGTACACCTTGCCAGCTCAGCACTCATAACCGAAAACAACCATAAAAGGTAATGAGAACTCCTCCCCGCGCATTCTCACCACCTTTTCTTTAGTTTCTCCTCGTAACTCAGCCACACAACAGTCTTCTTATGCCCCCACAACCTCATATCCACCATCCTCCATCGATTTCCCCCATATTTTTGCTCTCGGCATTTTCTATAGGAGCACCTATTGGAAATCTACAGGAGGGACAACGGGCTTCTACAGGAGGGGTAGTGAGTCATTTTGAAGGGAGGAAACATGATTTTTGGCTTGAATTTCAGTTTGAAGAGGTACGGTTCATGAATGCCCTCTGTTGAATATCAAAATGTGAAAGAGTTGGTCTCAAATTGAAGATAAAATGAGTCTTTAAGAGGGTAGAAATACATAAAAAAAAAGTTATGTTTAAAAAAAAAAAATGCAGTCCCCTTTGTTTTTCTATTTCACTCAAAATTCTTTGTCTCTACCTCCATATTTGGTTTTTCAAAGAAGCATAGGCAATATGACAAGGGGGTTTATGAGAAAAGAGCCCACTAACCCCACTAGACTCCATGCACATCCTCAAGTGGTGGAAATATTTACAAGGGAAAACTAGATGAATTTCTTTAAGAAGTTTAGAGGGTTTGATGATGAAATTGCCCATGAAATTTCTCTCTCTCTCTCTCTCTCTTGTCCCTCACACAAGAACTCATGCTAATGTAACCATTGGAGGCCTCCATTGAAATAACCCTTGAATTCATCAGTAGGGTCACTACCCTTCCTCTTGGGCTACCTTGGAGTAAAGATGAGAAACCAATTGGCTAGGTTGCCAAGAGGAAAATTTTCCAAGATAATGAAACCCCTGATGAAGACAAAAATAGAATTAGGAGGGCTAGTGTACCATATACCTGGGATGAGGTTAGCTACCAAGTGATCAAATACATTTCTTGTGAGGGGAGGCACAAAATTGTTTATAGATATCATTTCAGAATCCTCCAAGAATTGAGATATGGCATGGACACCCCAACACATCAAAAGCTCAGTATCCCTTACTTTCTCCTTCAGTCCCTCATTGACTCCAGCACCAAGGTACAAGAAGGAACTTCACAGCAGCTAGCTCACCATGGCCTAATCAAGATCCTAGTAAAAGAAGCCCTCCATACCCTTACAATCCCTATAGCAGGGGAATTTTTCAGAAATATGACAGCTGAGGATGACATCAAGGCATTAACCTATGATGTCAGTCCTGTTGTCAGTGAGGAGGGAGAACAACAAAGAGGAGAAGATGAAGCTAGTGGTGACATAGCAGAGCAAGAGAGGAAGGAGGAAAGAAAAGAAATAGAGGAGAGGAGAGTTGAAGAGACAGAATAGGAGGTAGAACAAGAGACAGAACAGGAGGAAGAAAAGGAGACAGAGAGGGTAGAGCAAAGAGAAGAGTCCCTTGAAACTTTGCAAAGGGAAGTAGCAGTTGCCCTCACTGCCCTTAGTACATTGGTCAAGCAGAAACAGAAGAGGAAAAGAAAAGCCTCCATGTATTTCAGGGCAAGGAAGACTACCAGAATTAAAACAAGCAAACCTTAGCCGTCACTAAAGACTACCATTAACATTGAAGATTCACCATCTGCCAAGGTGAAAGAATCTCCCTCCAAGACACCCATAACCTATGAAAGGAGGACTCCAAGATCTTCTACATGGAAGGGAAAGGAAATTCTATGGGACCCCAAACCAGACCTACAAAAGACTAAAATAATCCTATAGGAGACACTGTCCAAACTATAGGAGACACAACAACTTGAGGAAAAGATAGGAGGATAGCTAGAGGTGAAAGAGGGTACAAGAGCTATAAGAACCTGACCCCCAACCTAGTCTTGATTTTTATTATAGACCATTTGAGGGAGGCAAGATAATCCCATAGAAATTTGCAATTCCACTATTTTTCGAATTGGAAAAAGAGAGAGTGAGAACACATAGGTGGATGCAGATAGCCAATTCCAAAGGAGTTGAGGATATTGGCCACATGGAAGACAAACTTAGGGAAATGGGCAGGGAATTGAGTGCTCTCAGAGACAGAGAAGCCATTACAAGAAGCCACCTTGAGAATGAGAAGGAATTACTAAGGAGGTAGCTACAGGATAAAGAGACGTATTTGGCATACATGGCCAACTTATCCATAGAAGCATTACTATACAGAACACCAGCCAAATCCTATGGCCCCTATCTGAAGGACCAATGGCTTCAATTCCAAATAAAACATTTAGCACAAAGAGGCACAATGCCTTTCCAAGACTAAGGCAATTCATGGATTTGTGTGACCATAGCACCTCCGAGGACAAAGAAAAGATGGTAGAGTTCTATCTACACAACATGGCCCTCACAGACCTGAATGTGTGGGACCCCAATGCCAAGCTAGGGGATTTGTAATTAATGGCCATGGCGTCATGGACTGACCATGAGGAATTGAGGGTAGAAGAAATGAAAAGATTGTTAATAAAAGAGCAGAATGAACCATTGATGATAAGAGCTGAGCCATAAGATCCTATGGCACTCATCAACACACACAACCTACTTGCCAATGACCCTAAAATTGCCCCTAAATATCTAGCCAATCAATAACAAGCCATTGCAGACTTTGAAGATATGTTTAGGCTACTTGGGGAGGACTATGTGCATGCATGCATGAGAAGATCGAACACCCTACCCCATAGCTTGCAGATCAGGGAATACCATTCCCCCATGACACTGAAGGAGGCATTGAAAAGAGTGCCAATGTACAAGCGCTCCATGCAAAGGTTGAAGGTCAACTGGATTGGCCTCAAACTGTGTCCTCCACTCATATTAGGCATGCTGGAAGGTAGAAGAAAAGAAGAAGAGAAGGAGCAGTGGAAGGAAATAGACAGAAAGACAAGATTTTATGGAGAACATGAGAAGGCCACATCAGAATCCTAGGATGCTAGGGGGGCCACCAGGGCCATAAAAGACAAAGAGATTGACTAGGTTGCTCAGAGCATGAGCAACACCTTCAGTAGGGGGGTGATGATGAGCCTCATAAATGGGTAATTATATGAACTCATTTTACCTCCTAACCTAGTCAAATCAACCATTCTCTTAGCATATTGTATGATTTTCTGATTATATTTATGCTTATAGGGTGAGTTGAGTTAGTTATTATGCCATGTGGTCTAACATGTATTTAATGCAGATTATTGATGGATTTCGAGGTCAAAGTCAAGGATATAGTGGTCAAAATGTAGCAATAACTTGAAGTAGACAGAGGAGAGGACTTATAGGATGGAGTCCCCCTCATTTATTGATCCTCACTTCGAATTCCCCTTCATTCAGCTCAGAGTACAAGCAGTCGAATCATGCACTAGAAGATAGCCGAGCAAGTGGAAGATGATTAATAGTTATCTCGAGTTTTGGGAGCCAAGCCTCCCTAATTTTAAGGAAGTTGTTGGTAGCTTTAGATGTATAAGTAGAAAGGCCTAGGGCCTCACTAGGGTTGACCTTTTTTTCTTGTGTAAACTCTGCTCAAATTTCGATCTTACTATTTTATGATAGTTTTATGTAATCTTGCTATTTTTTGATAACGAAGATGGAATCCTTCTTGAGCTAGCACTGAGTTACCTAAGAGGGCTGAAGCTCTTGGGTTAGGGTCCAATCCAAGCAGCCAAGCTTCTCTTTACTTTTATTGGTATGCTTTACTTCAATTTGTAGATTAGTTTTTTGTTAGATGTATTTCACTTATGGTTAAGAATAGGTTGCTTTTGATGATTTAGTAGCTTGCTTCCATTTATGTTTTCTGTAGCAGGTTAAGCAGTGATTAGAGAAGATTCAAAAGGCTATCAACAGTGCCTTGGCCTCTCTTCCTCCCTCAGGGACCATGATTTGAGGCAAAGACTCTCTTGCTGCCCCAAAAACATAGATTTTCCTCATTCCTAGGACTTCTAGTGTTTGCAGCTCTCTAGTACATTGATAGTCAAGTTTTTCTTTGTTTTAGATCTTCTTTATCATGTTCACTTCCTGATTTGAAATAGTCCTTTGGCATGCTTTCATTTTTTACAAAATTTACCAACATTTCCTTCTATACATCACAGGTTAGGCCATTTTAATGCAAAACTTTGTTTTTCCTAGGATGCACTCATTTCATTGGTTGCTTGATTTTCTTGGTTGACTGTCAGTTTCTATGTGATAGATCTATTCCAACAGTAGCCCAGCTTACCAGCAATCACACCCTCCATCTGATCCATGCCCTATAGGTCTCCAAAACCTCACCTCAATTCTTCCCTAGCTTCCTTCATTTTTCATACAACTTCTTCCTCTTTCCTTGAGCAAACTAAATCATATTTCTATCTCCTGGTGATTCATGATAGACTTTAAGTTCCCTAACACCTCATCCCAACCTTCATCCACCTTTTCCACCCACTCTCACACCCTCAAAATAGCAAAAATTGCTTTTGGCGTCCTCCTGTAGTTTCCCTATTTTCCTCCTGTAGTTTTCTTGTGTCCTCCTATAGTTTTTCCTGTAGGATTTCTTTTGAAGGCCGAGTGTGGGAAAAGCCTCCAGGAAGGCCACCTAAGACATCCTAGGACCCATCCAAACCATCCTACTTCCTCCCAAGCTCCAAAACCACCCTCTAACGCCACATGTTCGCTGCCACACTCACACATGATAAATTAGATGCATGTTAAATTCACATAAAAACACATAAAATCCAAAAACATGTTTTTTGCTTATTTACTTCCAGAAATAGCATGGTTAGATGTTGTTTACTTCCTTGAGTATGTAATGGAATTTCCTTCATGGTTTTCATAGTGTTTTTGGCAAAATTAGAATTAGCTTGTTAATTAGGGTTTACTAGGTTTTGCTTTACATTCCAGTCTTTCTCCTTTCTACAGTTAGAATAACATCTATAGAGTAATATTTCTTTCCTTTCATCACACATAGAGCTTCTTCTGAAATCTATGGAAGTTGGCTTAAGCTCCTAGTGACATCGCGCCGGCTGACCAAGTGACAACCTGCAGTGAGATCTAGTACTTGTGCATATAGCACCGACGCTTCTAAGTTTGTTACAAACTACTCGGTTGATAAAAGTAAATTTGGTAGCCCAGGAGTTGCAACATTCTTGCTGCAATACTAGCGCTCATCAGACTTGTTAAACTATTAAACAATATCAGATTCGTCATCATGACAAACGTGAGCTTCTCCTTCCTAGGGCTCGTTAAAATTACTAGGTTGGATTCATCCAAAGGATGAACTTATAGGGTAAGCATATGCTATCCCCTTCAAGATTGTGATTAAAAAATAATTGGGGTACCTACCAGAAATGGTGGGGGAAAATTTGGAAATCTATTAGTTGTGTCGGCAACTCACTCTTGAACATGACACTCTCTACTTCATGTTAGGTTGGAACATCCTCCTTTGTATCATTGACCTTCCTGGGTTGGGCCGTTCATTTTTTCCTTCCATTTGATCTCTGCTACGTGATCATGACCAGCGATCCTATGGATCCAAAAGCTGCCAAACTTCCATTTGTGTCATCGATATGTTCAAGAGTTGTCCTTCTGCAATTACACTTAACTCTAATTCTCTGTATCATCCAAAAGCATTTTTTCACCCTATCGTCTCACATCGATGATGTGGGATTCACTATGGCCCTCCTTCGACACGGTCGCTTTCCGTTGACTTCAACTCATTATCCAGGAAGTTGAACGAGAGACTCCCTTCCAGTACCTTAGAGCTTGCATGCACTAATGGCAAGTTCTTCACACTGGACAACAAGTTCACATCATTGGCTTTCGATCAAGTGATTTCACGGGTGTTCGACTTCAGTTCCTGTATTCACATTCTGTGAATTGTGTTGATAGTACCTTGAGGGCCATCGTCATTATTGGTGGTTTCTCTCGCTCTTTTTAATAGTTTGCATCATTTACTAGTAATCAAGAAACTTTCTAGCATGCTCGACGTCAACACATCCATTTGCATGCTAGGATATGTACTTTTATCGGGTCGTGTTGGAGCACAAGATCCTGCTCTCAGATCACAAAAGTCCAGGTTGCGAAGTGGTGTCACATGATTGTGATCATATGCATGTCTCTTTCAGATGGTTGGCTGCGACCAGGCTATGAGTTATCATATGTGATCCTTCTCATTATTGGATGGTTGTGATCATACCTTGGTTTTGTTATGACCCTCTTTGACGGATGGTTGTGCCCATACCTAGATCCATTTACATGATCATTCTCTGGATGGTTGCATCCATGCCACAATTCATGTATCATTTAATAGAGATCTCAGTTTATGTATATGTATCTGTATCTGTACTTTCTTACAGGTTTTCCGACGGTGGACTAGTTCCCTGCACTGGTTTATAAAGCATTTCATCCCTCACTCCAGCTCGCCTTCACAATTTAGGGGGCATTTGTTACACAACATTCTGTCACTGTCCCTATACTCCCCGTTCCTTGATCCTAGAGGAAATCTACAGTGAACCCCTCATGCTTTTCCTTCATGGAGAAACTCCCATTATGTCCCTCTTCATGAGCAGATCATTTCCCTTTTGCACCATTTCCCCTGAAACTTCTATTTTGCCCAGTTTACAAGACCGAAGCTAATGGCCTTTTTCTCCCCCGTGTCGATGTGCAAATATTAGCACTAGTCCTCATGTTGGCTGGAGCGATGAAGCTGTGTTTTAGTCATGTCGATCCTGTTATGGAAAGTTTTTTAAATTAGAGCCGAAGCTTCTAGCTCTAGAAGCTCCGTAACTGAAGCCTGGTAAACGGTTTGGTCGGATGGGGTCAAGGATGACAGTTTGAGCTCCTTTCCCCTATAATGATGGAATTGCCTCAAGGGATAAGTCCTTCTCCCATACGAAGAGGATCCATATCCCATCCATATTTCCTATATAAAGCTCCCTTCTTCCCCAGCACATACTAGTGTGAATGTTATAGTCACAGTCGATATTTTTGGCAGAGTTATTGTTGAGTGTTGATACTATTTTGAAGTAGAAAAGCATGCTATTACTAGTTGTAGCTACCTAGTTGTGTGAGGGAGAAGTGTGTTTTGGTTTGGAGTGAAGCCCAAAGGGAAGAGCATTTAAACTATTGTTGTTTGAAGCCATCATGCAATGCTAGCAGAATGTGTAGGAACCGGGTCTTGTTAGAGGAAGACTGCAGTGTCAAGACGAGTGGTTGTAATCTCTCTTTGATATTAATATATGAAACTATTGATTGATTTCCAAAATGATTTGTAATATTACATATCCATGTCTTAATGCTTCTGGACTCGTTAAGTAGGATGAATTGCAATTTGTCTATTATTATGTTTGTGTGTTGTTGTTGTTTGCTTGTTTCAGGAACTTGAAGAAGGAAGCGAGAGATTGTTGGAGCAAGCAAGTGAAGATTTCATCAAATAGGATAAGAGACAAAGTGGTAGGCCCTCTTTATTGATTCTAACCTAAGGAAATCTTCCATAAAATGTATTTGTTGTGGCTAGACCCATTATCGGGCTAGAGGAATTCGTTCATTTCCACACTTATAATTTTACTTCACCATAGGTTGTGACTAGGAGGCCTATGATATCGATATTAGAGAGTTTGCACACTTTCCCTTGTATAAGAAATCTAATATGCCTATTGTTGAAAAGACGAAATCGAAAATGACAACAATTTATCTATATGTTATATGATGGAGTTGGCTCAAAAAAATATGATTTTCAAGTTATTTAACATTATAATTAAAGTTGGTATTTTTTTATAAATTCAATAAATTATGTATTTTCACCTTTCTGCTGATATGGTTTGGTCTTGATAGAGTTTACACCTATAGATCACCTTGCTTCTTTGCTCCTCAACTGATCCATGTCGATATTGGTGACCACCTTCCTATTCCACCTAGACCCCCCAGTCAATTTCATATGTTTCCTTGTTCATTTCAGCGTTTACTACTTTTAGCATATTTTTGAGTCGTGAACTTCCAAAGCATTTTTGACCCCCTAAATTGCGTTTCTCGGGGTCCACACAGGCCCATAGCCATTGCCAAGGGCCCACAGTGAAACATGTAGAACTCAAAAAGACATTTCCATTAAGGTATCGTATGCGCCAAATGGAGATAATATGACCAAGTTACGACCCTGGGAAGTTGGCTGCCCAACTAAACCCAACGGGGCCCACAAACACTTGATGTTATAACTCTTGGGGTTAGGGTTATGGTTGTTTAGGGTTTTCTCACGTTTTCCAATAATAAAAAGGCCCTTGAGCCTCATTGTAACATAGTTCAGAGGATGTAACTGCCACATCTCTTCTCAGAGATAAGCTATCATCCCTCGATCTATCTTATTTCCATTATGTTTGTAAGCA
This sequence comes from Pinus tabuliformis, assembly GCA_031772625.1. Classification (NCBI taxonomy): domain Eukaryota; kingdom Viridiplantae; phylum Streptophyta; class Pinopsida; order Pinales; family Pinaceae; genus Pinus; species Pinus tabuliformis. The sequence goes on along the minus strand of CM062819.1, from coordinate 60,802,650 downwards.
TAATTTAGTATTTTTCTATTAATCAAATGAAGTGTTTTAATGTTGCATATTTGTATTTATGATTATATCTGTAAGTTGTTTCATTCATGTTTAAGTTCGGATCAGTGGTATCAGATCGATCTACTCTTTTTCTATTTTTCTTTGCATGTCCCCAACGAGGTCAGGGTATAAGGAGTTAGGGCTTGATCTGGTTGAACCATTGCAAGATCAACCTTGTAAAACTTAATGACCTCCCATGGACAAAGAAAAGAAAGATGAGGGGGAAAGATATCCTTTCAAAATGTTGCTCGAGGAAGCCCTTGAGTGACAGAGAGACGTGATGATGGATAACTTTTCCCAGATCCTTCGACGACTACCCACAGGTGATGCATCTTCATACAGAAACCACTCTCGAGGCACCACTCCTTTTAAGGTACAAGTTAACTTATATATTCCCATATTCAAAGGATGGATATATGCAGACATCGTAGATATATGGTAAATCTATTGGAAGGATATTTTTCCGTTCCTGACTTTTCCAATCAGGAAAAGATTACTTTTGCACTTCTCAAAACTGCCCCACACATCAAGGACTAGTTGGAAACCTACTGTGAACAAAAGGATGAGAGCGAACCCTCACAATTTTCATCTTCACCCACTTTGAATTATCTCCAAGACGTCACCAAGGAACAATATTACCCTGTCAGGAGCTATGAAGACAAATACGTAAAGTGGACCATGCTACGACAGGGAACGGACCAAGATGTGCCACAGTTCACAAATATTTTCCATACCCTTCGCACGAATATGCGTATCAAGGATACTGAGCGGCATTTGATGCTGAAGTACCATGAATGTCTACACAAGTAAATCTAGGACGAGATAGAGTTCCTGAACATTTCCTCGCTCGGCATGACGTTTCGTTACGCTATCAAGATTGAGCAGAAGTTTAAACAAAAGAAGCGAGACTTTGGATATGCAAATCCAAAGCAAAGAAAAGGCACCCATAGAACAAAGGACCAAGCCAAGGCGGGGCTACCCAGGATAGCCCGTCGAAGCCGCAAGAAAATAACAACACCATGAATACGAAGAAGCACACAAAAAAATGGTGTGAGTTCCATAAGAGCTCCACTCAAAATACGAGTGAGTGTCAGGCCATGCAATCACTGGTGTCCGAGCTAAAGTCTTTTCAATGAGACATAGGTTCCCACTTTGAATCAGAACATGATAAGGGAATTAACAAAGGGAAGAAGATCATTGATGCATCACCCAGTGCCACCATGGCCACCACCAAGATCCATAATATTGAGCCTGAAGATCCGAAGGAGGGGGAATGTCTCTTCTACTGATAGATGTGGGTGAAGGGTTCTCTGCTGCAATTCATTCTCGACAGTGGGAGCTAAGAGAACCTCATTTTAACAAAGGTCGTGAAGTGGCTGGACCTAAAGACTACAACACGTCGACATCCATACACCATTGGGTGGCTTCACCAAGCACAAGATCTTCGTGTCAGCCAGCAGTGTTTCCTTCCCTACAATATCAAGCCCTTCACGGATGAGTTACTGTGTGATGGTGCTCCTCTTGAAGTTTTTGATGTATTGTTAGGAAAACCATACTTGTGGAAGTGACATGCTAAATATGAGTCTAGACCTCACTTTGTGATTATTACTTTGGCTAATAACTTGTGCATGATATCAGAGGCAGTCTCACCTACCGCCATCTCTTTGATCACTGCAAAGAAATGCAGTAAGATCATTTCCTAGACCAGGAAAGTGTTTTTCCTTATGATTCACCCCCAAGGCAAGAAGAAGGTTGTGGCTGTTATAGGCATATTTTGGCACTGCAACCCCAATCTTATATGTCAATAAAAAAAGGGATCTTTAACCCCTAAAAGTATTGTTTCATACTCTAAAGGATCAGGGTCAACTGATTACATCATTCCCTAAAAGTTCCACCTGAAAAACCACTCAGAACTAGCCAAAACTGAACCATATTGACTGCTCCACAATCAGGGTGCGATGCGTACTGACTTCTACACTAGGTAGGTGCGATGCATACTGAATAGGCCTTCTGCAGGGTGTGATGAGTGAGGATGGACAAATGTCTGAGACAGTTTGCTAAGTGGATGCTCATGGAATCTTCCAGAAACTTCTCCTATGACACTTGCCTCTCTGAATTTGCCCAAGGATGAGTAAGAGATCCAAAAAATCTCCAAGTGGAACCAAGAACAATAAGTGGAATGAAACTAATCAAAAACCCAGAGATGACTCACAACCTTGCAGACATCTATAAATGGATCCCTAATTTGAGAGATCCAGAGGCTGGAATTGGGTAATTTGTAAGTGCTGATAGTTTGTCTTTGAGAAAGGGCACTATATTGTTGGGTGATCTTGCTTTTCATGAGGTGAAGAGGGCTTTGATGTTGGGAGGATGATGCTAGATCAGACAGCTGGGTTGTAATTCTCCCTTCTATTATTAATAAAGTTCTTTGAGTTTTCCTCCATACAATCGTGTATTTGTGAATGTGGTTATTTGTGAATGCCATTGTATGTTTAATGAATTTATGATTCTGCATTGTTTATGATATAATAGATCAAGATGCTTTGATGTTTTTTTGTTACTTTGTCTCTACAAGTATTCACTGAGCGGGATAAGTAGGAGAAGTGGTGCAAGCTCTATCAAGGGAGAGAGAAATCAAGCAGGGAGTCAAGCGGAAGATCCAGGTTGGTCCCTGTGCTTCTCTCTTATCTATCATACATAGAGGAAATTGCAAATTTCTTTGATTGTTTGTTTCTAGGATAGCTACCAATCCTAGTGGGATTAGCAGATAAAAAAGACACTAGTTTTCTCGGAAACAAAATGGTGACTTCACTAGGGATCGAATAGTTTGTTTGTTTTATAAACTATAGAAGGAGACTGAAGTTAGCCAGATAGCCTTCGAACTGCTCTTGCTCTGCAATTGCAAAGTAGATGAATGCTGCTTCAGTCAATCTCTGGTTTAGTTTATGATTTGAACATCTGACTTACAAGAATTCTACATGCCCTGTTGGTAGCTCAATAACCTTCCAAGATCATACCCCTATACTTTGTTCTTTACTGTCCCTAATAGCTCAGTTTAACTCACTGAATTCAGCTGGAAATTTGAGCCAAAACCCACCTCAATTGCGCTTCCTGGACTATCGCACTATCTGTCACTGGAAGCCAGTATGCATCACACTTCCCGAGTGTAGTAGGTGAGATGCATCCCTGTTTCTGTGAAGCACAGGTGCAATGACTGAGTAGTCCTATTTCTCTCCTTGAAATTTGGGTTTTTTGTCCTTGTTTTCAGCTTTGTTCAATTGTTTTGCTGCTTATGAACAATATCTAATTACTGGAGCCTCCTTGCTTTACACATTTCAACCTCCATTGATTAGGATTAACAAATGTTTTTATGTATTTGTCCATCATTTGCAATCCTTTGTCGAAAAGTTTCTTAAATCAAACTATCATTTTGGTGCAAAAAAGTGTCGTAACTGTCATTTTGTATCAAAAAGAGAAGTGTCATTGAGTCTTCCTTCCTTGGATAGTCGATTGAAATTTTTGTCATGTATTTGATTTTATTTGTTGATATTTTGAAGTGTCGTACGCATTCTCTATTCGAAATCGAAAAGTGTCGTTTAGTCTTTCTTTCTATTTTGAAAAGAAATTGTCAAAATGTCGCTTTGAAGAAAATATTTCAGATCTATACTTAGTTTTACTTTTTGCATTTTTCACATTAAAGGGAACGAATAAAAAATACATGCATTTGCATTTGCATTTAGACTGTGTGAGAAAAATGATTTAGGAAAAATGCATTTAGTGTGTGCTCTTTTGTTATAGACATTTTTGGGCACTACAACCCCAAGCATGAAATGTCCATAAACCAAGGGTTTCTAAGTCCCTAAAAGTGTTGTTCGAACCCCTAAAGGAACAAGGTCAACTGATTACAGCTTCTCCCAGAAGTTCTCCATGAAAAACTGCTCAGAATTGGTCAAAACAAGATCATTTCAGCTGCTCCATAGGCCAAGTGCATTGCATCTCACCTAAACACACTGTGTGGGTGCGTTGCATTTCGAAAATCCCTTCTATGGGGTGCGATGGGCGAGAAGTGACAAATGGCAGTGTCATTCCGCGAGGTGGAGAGGCATGAAAACTTCCAGAAACTTCTCCTGTGACACTTGCCTCTCTGAATTCGACCAAGGATAAGTAAGAGATCATCAATATCCAAGTGGAAGCAAGAACTATCAAAGGGAAGACACTAATCAAATCACAAGCTGACTCATCTCCCTTACAGATATCTATATATAGATCCCTCATCCCAGAGATCCAGAGGCTGGAATTTTGCATATTGTAAGGAGTTGTTCTTGGTTTCTTGAGATAAAACATCAGATTATTGGGTGATCTAAGCTTTGTATGAGGTGAAGAGGGGTTTCCTTGCTGAGAGGATGATGCTGGGTCAGAACAACTGGTTGTAACTCCCCTTGGCTCTTTCTTGTTTATCGATAAAAGATATTCAAGTTTTCCTCCATACTCTTGTGTAATTTATGTTTGCTGCATTTGTATGGTCAATTTACATCTGATCCTAGATTGTTTATGATTATAGATCCATGTTCTTGTATAGTGCTATGCTACTATGATCTTACAGGTACTCTGTGAAGCTGGGCATGCAAGGGAACAAGTAGCGAAAGACTATCAAGAAAGAGAGGAATCGAACCAGGAGATTAGCGCAAGACAGAGGTTGGTCTTCTTTGTTCTTCTCTATCTATACTTCATAAAAGAAAAACGAAAGTATCTTTACTTTGTTTGTTTCTAAGGTAGCTATCACACCTTAGTGGGATAAGCAGTTCTGAGTAGACACTTTTCCCTGTAACAAAATGGCGACTCCACTGGCAACGAATTAGTTTGTTTGTTTATCTTCCTTGTTGTCTATTTCATAAACTTACAGACGGAGCCTGAAGTCGAGCCAGGTAGCTTTCGAACTGCATTTGCTATGCAAATGCAAAGTAGATAAATTCCACTTCAGTCAATCTCCGGGATCTGTTTATGATTTAAACAACTGATTCACAAACTCTCTGATTTCCCCTTGTGGTAGCTCTTAGATCCTCCTTAGATCTACCCCTGATTGTTGCATTACTGATTACCATTTGCTTGGCGAAAACCCGTGAACTGAACTGCAAACTGTGACCCGGAACCCAAGCAAAGTCTCGTCTCTGGCCCAGCGCAGGTACTATTCTAAGAATATGAAATTCAGCGCACTTCCCGAGTGTAGTAGGTGCGCTACATTTCAAATTCCCGGTGTTATAGGTGCACTGACCAGACTAGGCATTGTTCAGTTTTGGTTTCTGTGATTCATTCTTTCCAGTTTATTCATGAATTTTGTTGCCTGTTATCAGTATATCTATGTTTGAAACCCCTTTTCCTTGTTGTTATTCTGCTTCTTTTGTACAAAAGAACTGTAAATGTTTTTGTGTGTTTGTTGAGTCATTTTCAGTTCTCCTTTGCAAAAGTAACGTAATCGTACTGTCGTCCTTTGATTTGAAAGCGTCACAAGTGTCATTTTCGGGCATAGGAAAGAGTTTGATTGCTGTAGATAGTCGATTATCCTGTTACTATTGTTTTTGGTCTAAATTTGTAATTTTTCTAGTGTCAAAAACAAGTATTCATTTCCAAATCGTAAGGTGTTGTGGTTGTCTCCACTTTTTATTTCTAAAAGAAACTTGTTGATAACTGTCGCTTGAAAAGTAATTCAGATTTGTGCATCAACTTTATTTTTACCATTTACATACTAAGAAAGTCGAAAACAAATACATGCATGTGCATTTGCATTTAGATAGTCTGATTGGTTTGATTTAGGAAAGTGCATTTAGAGTGTGCTCTTTGCTCTTTGTGAAAGAATTCTGTCTTTCTTTCCTTAGTAGCTAGGATTTTCATTGCACAAAGAAGATAAAAAGATTGTTTATCATCTTAGATTGCATTTTAGGAATTATACTACATCTACGATGAAACTGAAAGGAAAACTTCATAAACAAGATCAACTATAAAATAAATTCAATGAATCTAATAACGCTTTGGAACCTAATGCACAACATTTAGAAGTCTAGGCTAGAGACGTATTTCGGCGTCATAAAGCCTGGTAACTGTTGTTCTCACTGATGGTTGGGTGATTCCTCCACCTTGAGACGATAAGTGCCAGTACGGACTTGTGCTCCCACGTACCGTCGAGTATATTTTGGGAGACCACAATAGGCTTAATCCTTTATCCATAGGAAGTCGTGTCTACCGCCCTATCGATCGCAATGCACTGAACACAGCATTCGGGAAGATTGACTGTTGTACCGTAAAACGTATTCTGTAGTTTTTCGATTGGTTTGGTAATCCCTCTACCTAGATTTCCAGAGCAGTCCCTTTCGTTCCTTTTCAGACTCCTTAACGGAAAAGGTCCATCTGAGCACTTGTCACTGCAGGCTCATTAAAAATCGAAGGCGACTAGACTCATATTTTGTTTTTTCTCGACTCTTAAAAATTGAAAAAACAAGTTGTGTCAAAGCGTCTAAAATTCATCTAATTCGGAAACATACTTCCCCTTTATTTTTAGTTGATCGAGTAATCCACAATCATGGAAGAAAGTCAATTGAAACCCCGTCGTTCGCAAAGGCTTACAAGTCAACCGTCTTTGTCTCCGGAATCGAAGCTAGTACGGACAAAGCGAACTCGTTTAACCGGTTCCAAATCTCCTGTTAAAGTTAGAACAAGTGTTCCAAAACATCAGAGACTCCGGTTACTCCAAACATTTCTGGTATCCCTGCCTCTACAGAAGAATTTCAGCAGCCACAAAAGGATAGTGGTACTGATCCTAGTCTGAAGGTAAACACTTGTGTCACTGAACCAGTTCCATCTACAACCGGTTCGGAGAGTGTTGCTCCTCAAACATCTGTCACTGCCAATTCCATACCTTCTTCGGCACTAGAAATATTTTACGGACCTGACGGTCTACCCCTTCCACCTGGTCTGATTGCTATAGAAGAGATTGTGGAAGATCCTCCATCTAATACTCCATTGCAATTTGGAGTCGGGATCACTCTGTATCCTTCTTCATCAGAAGTTAGTCTACCGCTAGCGGAAGCTCCTGTAGAATCGCTAGGTAATCTTTTGGATAGACTAGAAATGTCTGAACAATCGTCAACATCTATGACTATGTCATCTGACACAGTGACGACAGAAATCCCTGCTATCACTCCAACAATGTTTGTCGGTATACCATCTGTCCCAAATAGCTCTCAATCGCTAGAAGGAGCCCACTTAGGGGCCATTTTGACGGTATGGTCTGTTCCTGTTTGTTCATCCGGAATAATATCTGGAAACTCTTATGTTGAGTCTCAACAAATTGATCCATTTGGAGGTCAATTTGGGCAGTCCAGCCCTCAAGGGCAAACCATTCCCTTAAGTACCGGATTGCCACCGTATAGGGGGCAGTACGCCCTTTCATTATCCCCTCCGAGAGGACAGCCATACGGGAGTTCACAACAAAATTCGGGTTATGTTGGAATTACTTCAAGCGGTTGGGTACCGATACTACCTCAACAACCAAGAGTTGTATATTCAATGCAACAATGCTTGCCTATGTCAAGTATACCAACTACGCCAGCTATTGTGATGGTGTCGCAAGTTCAAGTGCTGCCTGTTGTATGCCAACCTCAGGTTTCTCAGGTTGTAATGCAACAGCCCCTCGACCCTGCAGCTCAACCACAATCGCCGACTGGTGGAATGACACAGGTTCAAACGGGTACAATTACCCCTCATCTTGGTCAAACAGTTAGTATCGGGCAACAACACATGGCTTCACAACCATGGCTAGTGCAATACCAACAACCGCAATTCCAACAAGTATACCAAGGTTCTGAGCAACAAATCTTTGCAAATAGTGGGCAAACATATATTCAAAACGGTCAAAATCAACCATTTTACAATGGTCATGCCCACCAACCTTACCAAAGTTACCAGCATCAAATGCATTATGCTGGTATGCAAATACCAACTGCTCAGGCAATCCCATCTTATCCTGGGTATGCTTCACCTAACCTGAATCAACAGTTACCCTTCGTGGAAACTTTAGAGTTACCAGATTTAAATCGGTTAACAAACGATCCAATCGCTTATGCCCCTTGGTGGCCAGTGATTCCGCATAAACTTCCATCAAATATTCCTAAATTTAATGGAAATCCAGGTGAAGATCCGTCGAATCATGTGATGACATTTCATCTGTGGTGTTCATCAAACACCCTAAACGATGATTCGATTAGGCTTCACCTTTTTCAGAGGACGTTAATTGGTCTAGCAGCAAAATGGTATATCGAATTGCCTAGAGCTTCATTCAACAACTTCAGTACCCTAGCCACAACCTTTTTAACCCATTTTCAGTTACCGATAAGGTACGAAACGGGAATGGAACTTCTTACCAACTTCAAACAAATGACGGCCACTCACATATCTGATCATATACATGAGTGGCGATGTCGTCGTAGAATGGTGAAAACGTATGTTCCCGATTAGCTTTCAGTTGAATGGTTTATTAAGTCATTACTGCCTTCCATCACAGAAGATGTGGCAAAAGGGGGAGTCATCACAGAAGAGCAAGTTATCGCTTGTGCGCAATATTTGGACTTGATTTACACTCAATCCGGCACGCTCTACGATAAAATACCTGACGCCCCTAGACCGGAATTCACAGTTCTTCCTCCTCCTAAATCAAACAATGACTCTCATGCCGGCGATGGTGTGATTAGCGCAATAGACACGAGATCGACAAAGGCTACATCTAAAAAGGCCCATAAGATTTCCGGTCAAAATGCAAAAGAGGAACTTCTTGCCTCGGAAGTAAATGTTGTATCGACAGATAAAAGCAAAGAAACCAAGCAACCAGGGGGCAAGAAGAAAGGCAAAGGGAAGAAGAAGAAACAGGAAGAATCATCACCTGAAAAATCTTCTGCAAACCCTCCTAGAAATAGGAAACTAAAATATCCATGCATGATATGTGATGAGGATCATCGGACAACAAATTGTCCACACAAAGCTGAGCTTAAAAAATTCTTCAAGAATTTAAAAACCTCGGCAGTGTTAACTAATCTATTTCCAAACCCAGGAACAAATCTGGTTGACAGTGGAAATGCTTCCCCGTCTCAAGTTCTAATGTTGTCGATTTCAAAACAGCAAAATGATGCTTTGATATCGACAAGGAACAAAGATTATGGGAATCCACAGCTGTCGAACAACAAGGATAAAGATCAACCTAGTAGTTCGACAACAACTTCGACAGAAGTTGCGCCGCCCATCATTCCTGAATTGACAATAAAACCGCCAAAGGGAGTAGTACACAAATCGAAATTTAATCCTCGTGCTAGAGCAGCACAACATTATAATATAGTGGAAGATTTGGCCCAATATCCATCCGCTATGTCGACTCTTGAGGTACTACAAAATTGCCCATCCCAAAAGCAGGCTTTATTATCAGCCATTGGTGGGATAGACCCAAAGGATTCCAATCTTGTATCCTTCGATCATAAAGGATACGATCCTCAATTACCAGCTCAACTAGCTTTCCTCGTTCAAGTGAAAGTCGTCAACAAAACTGTTCATCGAACAATTATTGATGACGGGGCATCTACATGCATTATGTCGATGAGTTGCTGGAAAACTTTAGGATCTCCAACCTTGTCGTGATCTTCGACAAAATTAAAAGCATTTGATGGACGAACATATACCCCATATGGTATTCTAAGTAACTTGAAGGTTGAACTAGGAGGGAAAACAGTAGAAATAGATGTTGAGGTAATCGACGGAAATCTCGATTACAACATCCTACTAGGAATACCATGGATATATGCTATGGCTGCTGTTGTGTCGAACTATTTTAGGAAGATTTCATTTCCCTTTCAAGGAGGGATTACAATCGTCGATCAACAAAACTTCCTCCCCAATGGTTCTCAAGTTACGGGAAGCATTCCTATGATCCATGGAAGCCCCCATTCGCTTCAAAATATCAGAGTAGGCCTACTAAAAGACCCTGTATTAATGGGAACTTTTGCCCTTCCACCTCCAATCAATTTGGCGGAAGTAGCGTCAGTAGGAACCTGCAACATGATATCTTCTAAAAAGATCTCAGAAAACGATATCGACATGGATCATGCGCGGGTTTTGCCTCCAAGCCCAACAGAAATATTGTAGCAATTAATGTTCCTAGCCTAGGAGGCAAACCCAAATCAACGCTCATCAAGCATTTGGATAGATAGGTCTGAGGAATATGGCACCCCTTCAGATCCTTGGTCACGAGTGCATGTCACTGACGAAGGAATTGTTCAATCAATGGTAATTGAAGGAGCACCATGGGATGATTACCACCATCGTTCCCTTCTTCCGGATTGTGAAGAAAATACTCCTGATGACCTTTATCATCCTTCAGATTTTTATTTTCTATCAAATACTGTAAACACGGTGGATTCCGAGCGAAACTTGTCCAACATTGAAGAGACTATTGCCATAAATATCTCAACCAAAACAGATGTTGTAGAGAATATTTATGTTGGCAAATGTTGTTCTCCTTCAGAACTGGAAATATATAATGCTCTTTTTCGTGAATTCAGAGATGTCTTTGCTTGGTCATATAGTGAAATGTCGGGCATTGACTCCAGTATCGTTGAACACGAAATCAAGATGTATCCAGATGTCAAACCAGTACAACAACGGCTATGGCACATGCACCCCAAGAAAGCCGCTGCCATTAAGGCAGAAGTTGAAAAACTTCTCCATACTGGTTTCATTTACCCGGTTCCTTTAACCGATTGGGTATCGAATATTGTCCCTGTTATGAAAAAACAAGGAACAATTAGAGTGTGCGTCAATTATAGGGATGTAAATCAAGCTTGTCCAAAAGACAACTACCCTACACCCTTCATCGACCAGATAATTGATGAATGCACCAGATGTGAAATCTTTTCATTTATGGATGGATTCTCCGGGTATAATCAAATAAATATCCACCCACAGGACCAGTCAAAGACTGCATTTATTTGTCCGTGGGGCACATTCGCATATCGAAAATTACCCTTTGGTTTAAAGAACGTAGGGGCAACATTTCAGAGGGCAATGAATTATGCCTTCCATGACATCAAAAACATCATTCAACCATACCTCGACGACCTTCTGGCTCATTTGCGAAAGCGGACTGATCATCCGCAACATTTAAGAGCGATATTTCTACGTTGCCGACACTACAAAATATGACTCAATCCACACAAATGTGTATTTTGTGTTAGTTCTGGTTGTTTACTTGGCTTTGTAGTCTCGAAAGACGGGATTCGTCTCAACCCATGTAAGGTTCAGGCAATCATAAATTTGCCTCCACCTTCAAATTTGCTTCAGATTCAGAAACTCCAAGGGAAAGCAAACTTTCTAAGGAGGTTCATTCCAAATTACGCCGAACTTGCTAAAGGTTATACGCGTCTTTTAAAAAAGGAAGTACCCTTTGTCTGGGATCAGGTTGCGCAAGCTTCCTTTGATGCTTTAAAAGAATCCCTAATGAATGCATCATTAATGTACGCTCCTGATTATCAAAAAGACTTTAACCTGTATCTGGTTGCGGCGGATACGACCATCGCAATGGTTTTAGTTCAAGAAGACAACAGAATTGAAAATCCTATATATTATTTAAGTAAGAACTTAAATGATACAGAAAGCAAATATTCTTATCTTGAAAAGCTAGCGCTCGCAGCTGTTCAAGCGATACAGAGATTTCGACACTATGTCCTCTTTCGAAAAACTACCATTCTGTCAGATTGCAACCCCATGACTTATATATTGTCGCGACAGTTGCTGGGGGGAAAATATTCAAAATGAATAGCAATTCTACAAGAGTTTGATCTGGAATTTGTAAAATCCAAGTCAAAGAAAGCTCTAGTTTTCACAGAATTATTATGCGATCTCCCATCGTCGTCCAACGATGAAACATCCGAAGAAACAATCGTGGACGAAAATTTGTTTCTGATATCTTCAAGCAATCAGTGGTATGGGGATATAATCATTTATCTCCAAACACAAAATTATAGGCCAAATACATCTCGCTCTGAACAAAATCGTATTCGATACCAAGCAAAAGACTACATGATCGTCGGTGATACACTTTACCGTCGCGATATCAATACAGTTTTGAGAAGGTGCCTCACCCACGAGGAGGTCGAAAAAGTCCTGAATGATTACCATTCAGGCGCGTGTGGGGGGCATCAATCTGGTTATGCTACAACGCAAAAAATCTTACGAGCAGGATACTTCTGGCCAACAATGTTCAAAGATTGCATAATCGCAGTCAGAAGTTGCCATGCTTGTCAAATTTTCGATAGCAAAACCAGAAGACCACCCGCACCTCTGCAGCCAATAGTTGTTGTCGGACCATTCGCCAAATGGGGCATCGATTTCATGACATGTAACCCCACCTCAACCGGGGGGCATGGGTATATCATAGTCGCAGTTGACTATTTTACCAAATAGGCCGAGGCGATGCCTACATTAGATAATACTGGTGAAACAACTGCCCTCTTCTTTTTCAATCATGTAGTCGCCAGATTCGGCGTCCCACAAGCTATAGTCACAGATCATGGATCGCATTTTCGCAATCACATGATGGTCGAATTAGCTACCAAACTAGGGTTGTCTCACGAAAACTCTACTCCATATTACCCGCAAGCCAACAGACAAGTTGAAGCAATCAACAAGGTCCTGAAGCGCATGCTGCAAAGGATGATTGGAGTTGACAAAAGAAGTTGGCACCTAATCCTGTACTCAGCCTTGTGGGCTTACCGGACATCGGTAAGGAATGAAACCAGGTTTACACCTTTCCAACTGGTATATGGCCTGGAAGCAGTCTTACCAATCCAGTGTGAAATCTCGTCCCTCAAACTCGCAATTGACCTTCTCCCCAGAACTTCAGAAGAAGAAGCTCGTTTCTTGGAACTAATCCAATTGGATGAAACCTGTCGTGATGCCGCTTTGGCTAACGAAGCCCATAAGAAATGAGTCAAAGTGCAGTTCGATAAAAATGTCAAACCCTGTGTCTTCTCAGAAGGTGACTTGGTCTTGCTTTATGACCAAGAATCTGATAAATTGGGAGCAGGTAAATTCAAGTCTTTATGGATGGGCCCCTATATTGTTAAGCGAGTGTTAGCAAAAGGAGCCTACGAGTTAATGGATTATGACGGAATTCCACTGGTACAACCTCGTAACGGGTTGTACCTCAAGCGTTACTATGCGTGATTCAGTATAGTAACGTGTATGCTTTTGTTATGTTTTTGTTTTTTCTTAAGTGTTTATTTTGGTCAAATAATCCACTTTTTACATTTATTGCAAATGTCAAACCTATTGGAGTCATGTGTTGGATATTCCAACGGAGCGAGTCGTAGTTCGTGGAACCTATCTTCCCCGGCCTGGGCCATTTTTGATCCAAGCGGCGAGTTAGTAAGTTTCAGAGGGGTATGTATTGGTCGATCAACGAATAACATCGCTGAATATAGCGCGTTGATAAAACTTCTCTCTGATTCCATCACACATGGTATACACCAACTGATTGTCAGGCTAGACTCACAACTCGTCATACTACAACTCACTGGTATCTACTCTGTCCGAAATCCAGCTATTTATCGCATGTTCCTAAGGGTTAAGATTTTGGAAAGGCAATTTGATTTTATTCAATATCAGCATATTTCCATAAACTTAAACACATTAACTGACTCATTGGCAAATTATGTGTTAGATAGACATTTGCAACATTTATAAAAAGAAGCATACCATCAATTTTTGCATTTGGATCATGTAACTTAACCAAAATAAAACTTCGAAAATCAAAAATATACATATAACTGTTTATGGTTTACACATAATGTTCTGTAACCAAGACAAAATTGGTCAAATGACCCAAAACTCAAAACGCTAGGGGGTACCCTAGTCTAATGACGCTCGTGATAGCAAGTCACAGCCTGTGCGATCATGTGTAAGAGCCAAGTCGATCGTCTTGGCACACCAGTAGTATGCCGCTACAACCTCAAGGGCAGCTCGTCAGTCCTCACATCTGGAATACCAAGAGTGAGGCCCTCAACTTGTTCCTGTAATGCTGTGAGAGTCTCGGCCACATCGAGGTCGCGAAGGATAGCCCTTCCAACAGCCTCTCCTACTGGGGCGGCAGCTGGCACTCTTAGGCGTACTACTGGCCGAACGGGACCAACATCTGCATGAACACATGAATTTGGTTAAGTCTTGACAGAATAAAGCACAAGGACATTATAAAAAGAAAAACGATAAACAGGGATATGGTCAAAGAATTTACTAATGGCTCCCCACTGTTCGCCAGCCGACAGTACTAAATCTGGATCACCCCGGAAGTCCATACTGCCATATGGATACTCGGAATAAACCATCTCCTGACGATCAAACCACCCGAAGAAGGTATCAGAAAAGGAAATCTGAGACTGACCAGCATGCCTAGACATATGGTCGACCCATCTCTGCATACGTGGTTCAGTCGGTGAAGTTAAATCGAGTGCAATATACTGCGGCTGCATCAGTGGTATCTTTTCCAAGGCAAAGGCGGTCAAGATAGAACCATAACCAAAGTTCTTAAACCTCCCACTCTTCACCTTGGTCAACTATTCTTTCATCACAAGAAGTACTGCGTCACACCAGTTGAACACCTTCGGTTGGAGACATTCCAAGGCATACTGCATATAAGATCGGTTGTCCACATGAAGAGCCGCACCACCAGCCATCCTACCAAAAGTGAACAGAATAGTCCTAAGGGACCTGTCAATGACATCACGGATGATGATCTTGTCGTCTTTACTCGGCTGAGATCCCTCTCTGCAATACCGGAAAACATAATCTCTCACAGATTCACCTCCTTGGGCCGAACCTGATAAAGAGATGGGGGCACCCCGCCTCGACAAGCCAGTCAAGAAATAGATGTCCACTACAGTCAAGGGGATGGATTTGCCCCTAATCTAGAACACCTGGTTGGTAGGATCCCAAGCATCGAGCAAATACTGCAGCAAGTTGATCTGTTGTCTCATGCTAGAAATGCGGAAAAACTTCAGCAAGCCACAGTTCCACAGTGCGTTTACTGTGACCAGGTCATGTAAAGCAAGCATGTCCTCCTCTTCATGCTCATGTTCTTGCCATGTAATAGTCATATTGCTCCAAAGATCTCTAAAAAACAAACAAGAGAAGAGTTAGATCCTGATTTTGGTAAGAAACAGGCAAAATTTCCATCAAAAACTGTGCATAAAATTCCTTCTTTGCACCCATCGCATCTACAATAGTGCTCTGGGTGCATTTCATGTCAGATGGCCAGTAGACAGGCCAACACCCAACACACCTTTTGATACACAGAGGGTGTGCTGAAGGCAGAGCGAGTTTTTCAAACCCCAGAGGCTCAGAAAAACTAGGAATCAAGCTCAGAATGCAAAATGGAAAGCATGAAATGAAAGAGCTCAAGTTTAGCTCCTACCTGGTCCAGACGGTGCCGAGAATCATCCACAGAATCTCTCGAAATCAGCTGATGAAAATCAGGGTGAAAGCACCTCCAAAGCTCCAACAAACCAAAGTTCAAATGAAATGGTAAAATGAGAGGTAAAAGCACTTTTACATTACTTTTTACGTAATTCAAAGTAAAATATTAGTGTTCTAACTCATTTTTCAAACATATATTGTTCATTTCTGATGAGTTTGATGAAGCAATTGAAAATACAGTACAATCTTTGAAAGAACAAAGCTATTTATGGTAAAGTCAAGAAGTGACCATTTAATCGAGCAGTTTTAGGACATAGTTCAAGCTCGTTAAAAAATAAACATAAATCAGGAGCAAATGTTTCCCCCAGTGTTTAAGCTCAATTTAAAAAAAAAATGAACCAGTCTCCGATAAATAACCATCGTGAATGTAGTATTTCATCCTTTAAAAGCCTTGGTCGTGTTCTCATCATCACCTCCACTCTGTATTGGCCGATCATTCACCTCCATTTGATTGTTTACCCCTTTTTGAGGAACAGCTGGGAAGAGTGATCTCACTAGCCATCCTTGTAACACTGCCGTGATTGGAAAATTCCAAACCTTACCTGGAATCAGCTGCTACCCAATTTTATCACTCGTTCCTCAAAATACGAGTCTCCTTTAAGCTCTTTTTAACTGACTCGTAAAGCATGAAAATATTTCCGAGCCATTGACCTCTCCAGCTCGTTAAAGGGACCAGAAGTGCTATCCCTCCTCTAAATTTTAATCTTTTTGGACCTGAGGGATTATTACACAAAACGATCGAGCGCTTGTTTTGTTCGTCTCGTTAAAAGTATCGAAAATTCATCCCTTCTGTATTGTTTTATACTTTTTCGGACTTAAGGGATTAGATAATGAAAAAGGAATTTTGGAGTTTCCTTTACGTTCCTTTTTAGACTCTCTAAAATTGAAAAGGACCGAGTTATCTTTGTCGTTAAACTCGTTAAAATTTAATAGCGACAAACTTGTCTATAGACGAGAACGAGTTTCACTATCGCTAGTCTCGTCAAAACATAGCGATGGGTTTGCCCAAAGGGAAAATTATAGAACAAGCATATGTTATCCTCCTCAAGCTTGACAAAAATAAAGAGGTACTGGTCAGCAATGACTGGGGAAAATTGGGAAGAAAACTTGAAGAAACTTTGTTGGTAGCAAATCGCTCTTGAACATGACACTTTCACTCCGCATCCAAGTCGGGTTGGGTTGTTTCATTCACCAGTCACATCAACATGGTCCCATCACACCATCCACATTTGGGGTTGTTAGCTACCTATACCAATAGGTTTCATATTTCATGATTGGCAAGGAAAGGTCCAAATATGCTCTGCTTTGATCATGCAAAGATCACATATTTCCAAGAGAATACAATCTGTGCTTATAGCTTGATGTGGACTCAATTTTGATGGATGGTCCAACAGTCTAATCTGGATCATGCCATGTTTTAAATTTTCAGTTGTAGAATAGAGAAAGAAGTCTGTCCAAACTGTTTAATCTTGGCAGACAAGTAGTTTAGGTAGAGAAGAAAGGCTCCCAACAGCTTAATCTGGGACCTTGGAGGAAATAAGGGTAGGAGTAGATAGACCATCAAAAGAAAAAAGCCAAAGAAAAGAAAAGGCAGGTAAGGGTCTGCAAGCCTAAGTGCACCCTCCAAGAAGAAATAAAAAATGCTAGGCAAGTAGATGGGTAGGAAGATGGGGTTGCAGAAGTGTCATTCCTTACAATTGAAGGTGTGTTTATCTATTTCACAAAAGCAAAGTCAATGGACTGAGAAGTCATTCTTCTCTATCAGGTTGCAGCAAGCAAAGAAACATGTCTAACCTCCCTTCTTCCCCTCTTCCCATCCATAACTAACATCCCATCATCAGTTGAGATTCATGCAAGAATTGGTGGTTTTGTGGTGGTTCTTAGTTCTATTAGAAGCCACATTTCTTGTCTAAAACTCTTTTCATTTTGATCTACTCTCTAAGCTAAGTTATTTTCAAATAAACTTAGTGTTATCTCCCCTCATCCACCCCTTTCATCCATATTAATTTCTAACTTTATTGTATAATTCCCCTATGTTACCCTTTCCCTAGTATTATAACACCATGGTGTATAAACCCCAAACACTGTATAAATATCCCTCCCCTTGGCATTATAGCCATATGCCCTCTGTCAGGGATCAAATTGGCATCTGGTCACTTTGATGAACCTAAGTCCAACCCCCTCCCCCCTTCTGAATTCATTTGGCCCCTTAAAACCTTCATTTGCTAAAGAAAACCTTATAAAAGACCTTGTTCTACATATACCCGCTTTAATTTGCAAAAATAAACAAAAAACCCACTTTTCTCATTTATCCAAAGTATGGGCGCCGGGTCATTTTTATATTGAATGGGCATTGAAAAACCTTTATAAACCCGCCATATCCCAAGAGTTTCCGCCAAGCACTGATCCCGAAAATAAATATTAAAATAATCCCGCCCCTTGTCGTATCCACCGATCATCTCATCAACCCGTCAACCGTCCGATCGGGCACTTTTGATCGGACGGCTATTATGAATATCGGGTTGGGCCCGAGGTCCGACGTTTAGCACCCGAGAAACTGTCAGAGGGTGACGTCAGGCCTCTGCCACGCGTCACCCTCACAGCTTCTCAGGTCGGCCTCTGACAAAACTGTCGCCGTATTGCAAGCGGTCCGAGAAAACCATTACCGTTGTTCCGCTTACCACTTGTTTTGCCGGGCTTGCGTCATCCCCACGTCAGAGCCACGTCACTGCCACCTCGTCGTCGCATCAACTCCTTCGTCCACCCCCACGCTGATATGGCCGCCACCTCACTATCCCCGTGGACCAATCGCAGCCTGCCACATCACCCGATGATGTCAGGCTGACATCATCCGACTCCGACCCCACTCGATGACGTCATGCTGATGTCATCCCAAAAACGCGCCAATATTGCCAAAAATCCATATTTAGGCCAAAATGTCATGTTTTTTCCACTTTTGGCAAAAGAAACTCTAGCTATTTCTGCATGCTGCTCACGTTCAAACCAGCGCCAACCTGCTAAAGCTGATTCCAAGACCACCGGCGCCTCCATTGCACCTGCATTTGCAACTCTTACCGGCGAAATTACCAGGTATTCCTCAAAATCATTCCATGAACCTGGTTTTATCCGTATTTCCTCAAGCAAACTGTTAAGAGACTGTAAAACATTGTTTTCACCATCAAATACACAGTGACTTGCACCCATTTTTAACCAGTGAAGTCATAAACCTCCTGCAGAGCCGCATTTGACAAATTAAGCTGAATTCACAGCTAGTTCGCGTAGTCGTGAACTAGAAATTTCAATTGACCAGATTCACCACAGAAAATACTCCTGGTCAGTCCTGCTACTGTTTTATCAATCCTTTAGACAGTATTTCAACTGCTGTTTATTCAATTTGCCTTCTGTTTCTTACAATTCCCTCCCATTGCAAGAAACATTCCTCTCTGTTGTTCTGCTCGATTGAAACCGGTTCACCTACAATTCAAAAGCCTCAGTAGCCATGGAGACACCAATAGCCCTGAATTTCCAGCCTCTGAATGCCCCTCAAAGGGAGATAACATGGAAAGCCCTGGGAGATGTAGATTATCAGATGTTAGATTGGTTTCCAATGGGTTCTAAGTTCAATATCCACATGCTCAATGAACTAAAAGCCCAACACCTTAATGGAGCTGATATTTTAGGGATTTGGGACTCAAATTTGCCCATCTACAACCTCCCTCAAGTCAATGCCCTCCCAGACTTGATCCACAAGTGCCAGGAATGCTATGATCCTTGCCAGAGAGTTGTTCTCAGTCCTACAGGCTCTGTTTTGTTCTTCATCACCCCAGAAGCCATAAATGAGATGCTGCATTTCCATACTGCAAGGCCATTAACCCCTCTTTCCATGTTGGATTTAATAAAGAAGGGAAATAATCTGTCAAGTGCCCAGATTACCAAAATTAACCAGTTGTTTCTACAGCCTAGCTCTGAAACTATAAGGACTCCTCCTATTGGATATCACTACCTGAATGACCTGGGCAGAATGCTAGTAGATTTGATCAGCTATGTCCTGGGATACAAGGGAATTGAGGATGTTGATGGCACTATAATGGCAATCTTGTCCATGTTTTCTCCTGGAAAGCCTCCAGTTGTACACTATGACTATGCCACCTATATTGCAGACAAGATCCATGAACAATGATGAATCTGCCAAGGGAAAGGGTGTTCAGATACACCTCATACATTTACCACCTGTTCTTGTTTTATCAGCCAGACAGTTTCTCCATTCCCCTCAAGAAACTTAATGCCCAGGGAAATCCAAGGTCAGTGGTGTTTTGGACTTCAGTTTTCCATGATGTTTCTCAATCACCATACACATACTGTGAATTTATAGACCAATTCATTCACCCAGCTATGACATTACTGTATGGTGTCCCTCCTCCAAGGTTAACCGATGACATGCAGAGAATTCTCCATCTCTCCAAATCCTACAGCATTGGTGATTGGTATTTTTACCAACACCACACAGTAATCAAAGTATATGGCTGTGAATTGGACCCTTACAAGCTGCCAAGGTATGTCCCCATGAGACTGTTTGCCCTAGAATACTTCAGGCAGTTTGGATATGCTGACTACCTCCATTTCCAAAGCAAAAACAAGAAGGTACAACTGAAGGTAAGGAGCCAGCTAGGCCCTTTTTTGTACAACAAAAGAGAGGAGGGATGGAAGGAGGCAGATATGATCTTAGAGGGTTTCAAATTGCAAACCAGTTTCAAATGGTCACCTTATGATCGTAATCATTTTATTTCCCTCAGGAGGATAAAACACAAATTGGGTAATTATTCACATGTTAGGCTGCCTCATATTGAAAAGTATGCAAATTCTTTAGGCTGGAAAGAAGGCACTTTAGAAGAGCCAATCTCTAGAGAGCAGATACTAGAGAGAGAGGCTAGGAATATGCAAAAGGAGGCTGACTTGGAAACTTGTGGACAGGTTTCCTTATCCTATCAAAGGCAACTTGGAGCAGCTGCCTCTTCTTCAACAACACATCAGTAAGCTGCCATGGACACTCAACAGACAAGTAGCAAAGGCAAAGGAAAGCAAGTGGAACAAGAGCAACCACCTCCCATGACTGAAGGGCAAGCATATAAAGAGATGGAGCAGCAAGAAACAGTGCAGCAGCAGGTAGAGCAACAGCAACAACAGGAATCACAGCAAAGTGTTGGGCAGCATGACATAGAGCAGCCCACACATCAAGAAGGGGCAGTTGAGGCCCCAATTCTCACTGAGCAGCAGGCTCAAAACACAGTACCTCCCAGGCAAGAAGCAGTTAATGAAACCTCAGTCCTCCAGACTCCACAAAAGGAGGATGTGAGCAGGAAAAGGGACAGAGACACTCCCTTGACTACATCAATAAGTCATGGTGAGAAGAGGCACAGGATGAATCCCCTTTCAGAGGAAGAGATGCCCATAGGGCAATCTTTGGGTATGGGCCCGCCCTGTTTGGAGGCATCTGCAAGTTCCTTCCAACAGGAACAAGAGAGGACAGTGGGAGGAGAAGTCATCTCCTCTAGCCAGCAGAGAGAGGGTGAACTGAGCATTAAACAGCAGTTCATCGAAATAAAGAAAAGGAATGAGCCCATAAAGATACCGCTGTATAACCATTTGTTGAAAATGGCTCCCACCAACCAGCAGCGACTAATGTCTGCATATGATGTCCAGGAGGGCAAGATGATTATGAGTCACCTCATACCAACTACATTGTAGCCACAGTCCCCTTCAGATTACTTGAGGACCAATCTTGAGGTCCTGGCCAAGGACATCCACCCGATGGATAAAATTGAGTTGCATAAACAAACAGGTGAGATGGTCTATGCTTCCTTGGCAGACAAGACATTGGATAACTACAGGCTAGAAAATAGCCTTAATAATACAGCTGCCCAACTTGAGTTGGAAAGGGCATCTTCATAAGCAAAGGACAATAGAATAAGGTCCTTAGAAGATATAATTATTGAGATTGGGCATGATCCCAAAGATATCAAGGGCATACAAGAAATATTAAAATTGAGGGATGCAGATATGGCAGCTTTAAGGAAAAAGATCAAACTCCCAGCCACAATTCACCCTCAAACAGATGAAGTAGCTCAACAAAGGCATGATAAATATGCCACAGCTTTGCTGGTGTCACTCTACAGACAGCTTATCCAGGCACAAGAAAAGTTGGGAGAGTCAGAGGCTGCACAGGCAGCACTACAAGCAACTCTGAAACAAAGAGAAGAAGGACAGACCTCCCAGCCTCCTCCTCAAATCATTAACCTTGAGGAAGCTGCTCCAATTACTACTCCTCCTCCTCAACAGACTGAAAAAGCAGCACCATCTACTTCTGCATCTCCAACAACAGAGCAGACCCCTAGCTTGGATATGCAAAAGCTAAGAAATGAGATTCAGGCCTTGGAAGCTCAAATGACAGAATTGAATGAGACCAGGGACAAATTGGCCAAAGTAAATGATAGATATGACAAATCCAAGCAGTCAGTGGCAGAAAAGGGCAGGGAAATAAAAGCCCTAAAGGACAGGATCAAAGAGCTAGAGAATGAGCTCAAACTAGACAAGGTTGTGGCTGAGCTTAAAATAGTGATGTGGGCTAACATTGGCCAATCTATAAATGACCAATGGCAGTATATTGAAACAATACATGAGCAGTTAGAGCTCATTCCAAAAGCACAGACTGAAATTCAGAGATCAAGAGCTGCTCTAAGCAATATGCCTGAAATAGCCACCAGGATGATTAATGTGCTTAACAATAGAACAAGTACTCAGTTGGCTGCCATGGGAATTTCAAACAGAACTGAGCACATTCAGTTAATCAAGAGGGTTCTTACATTGAGAAACTTGGTACAGACATTAGAGAGAAGAACCCAGGACATGCAGACTGAGGTAAACAAATTTTTGGAGAAGTTTCAGGTATTAGAAAGCAGAGGGCTCCCTGGCTTACTGAACAGCGTAGGGAGACTGTTCACTCATGAGTAGTATGCCAAAAGGGTTAATGCATTTGCCACAAGTCAGATCAATGAGAAACCCAGCACCTCAGAGGAAACAGGGCCAGCCACAGGACAGACTCTCTACAATAGAGTAGAAAGTTTATTTTTTATAATGAATGAAATCAAACACCTGTTTGAGGTGCCTCCAAATTTTTACAAATATACAGAGGCAGAGGAGACTATGGATGCAATTCTCAGGCATCAACTACCTACACTAGAATGGTGGACTAAGGCCATACAGATGATTTTATAAACAGGAAGCCATTCAGTAAATTTTGTTCACAGAAAATGCAAATTGTCATACACAGGACAGTTTAAAAAGAATCAGCATGCATCAAGGATCAAAGCTGAGCCAACTCAGCAGAAATTTCGGCCAACAAAGCAATGTAGGAAGCTATAGGTGTCCAGGCCGAGAAGCTACAGCAGAGCAGCTCCAAAAGCGCATTTCTCAGCATTAATGCAGATCACTCCAACCGACTCAGTGGCCTCCAAAGGCCAAAATATCTTCTGACAAGCATAAAGATGCATTTATTTTGTATTCAATGATGTAATAACTTTCTTATCTAAATATCTTGAAAAGTTGGTGAGCGCATTCATTTCTGAGATAACTTAGCACTCAGATATTTTGTAAACCGATTGTATATATTTGCCCCTCGCACAAGCTTGCAGGGGTTGTTGTTGATTTCTCTTGAAGAAGTTCTTATGCTGTAATCCTTTCAGAGTTTAATAAAGAAAGTGATGGAATTTCTCAGAGTTCTGAAGTGTTGAATGCGTTCTGGTGTCTGTTGAAAACTGCAGGATTCCTGTGTACTTCACAATACAATAAGTTTCTGTAACTCTCTTTGTTATGTGTTTCAATCTTTTACAATCCATATATGTTTCTAACTTCTAAGTGTTTAGCAACAAAGAAAAAGAATAACCTTCAGGACTTATTCATGCAATACCCTGAGTTCAATCTATGTTGTTAATGAATGTTTTCTTCAGCTATAATCTTGATAAGTGTAATTCTTAATTGCTGCACTTTCAGAATATATCTTTCACAGTGACCTTTGTTTCAGGAATTCAAGTTTGCTCCTGAGCATCATGTTTCACTTTCACATCACCAACTTAATGGAGAATTCTTAATTGCTTTCTGTTGGCTGACCATACATCACCATTTAAGTTTAAATTTTGTTTGTTTGAGATACTCAATAGGCCCTGCAGTCTGAACATCATCACTCCAGCATTTCAAAACATTTCACAGCTCTAGACTCCATTGCCCAATGATATACTACTCTCTGAGAACTACATCTTAATGCACTGAAAGAAGTCCTTCAACCAAAACACAAACCAAAAACCTGAGCATAATAGCTAGCCTAAAAACACTATCAAAACAGAGACAAATCTTAAAGAGAGATCCCTCTCTGATTACAGTTTGGCTAGAAACTGTGATCCAAAGATTGGTTAGTGGTTACCCCGGCCGTATTCCCTTGGGAGTCATAGGGAACAACCTGGGTGTTAACAGGGGTTAATGCTACCAATCCATCACGTCAGTGTCGCCGATATGTTCAAGAGAAGTCATTCAGAGAATTCACCCGTGTCTCACCCGCTACAATACATTTACACTCCATTCTTTCATGATCGCCACCCTGAACCTTATATAACCAGATTGTTTTCACCTCCATTAAATTCATTTTCTCCATTCCGTGTCATTGATGTGGGATTCATTAAGGCCCTCCTGTTATGGATCGCTTCTTGTCGACATCAGCTCATTATCCAAGAAGTCGATCTAGGAACACCCCATTCAGTACTTTGAAGCTTACATGCCTCAATGGCAAGTTTCTCACTTCCGGCGACAAGTTTACATCAATGTCCTTTGACCGAAAGATTTTGCGTGGTGTTCGACGCCAAGTCCTTTATTCACACCACGTGAATTTTACTGTAGTACCTTGAGGGTCATTATGATTATCGGTGATTCCTCTCGCGCCTGTTAACAGCTTACATCATTGGCTGGTAATCAGGCGATGTCTTTCCATGTTCGACTCCAGAACATATCTCACATGGATAGACTTGTACTTCGAGTGAAGATTGAACGAGATTGAAGACCCTGGATCTAGTTTCATCCATCCGGGCTGCGATATATATTCAGGAAAATAAAGACATCAAATGTACATCATTTCTGCACAGATAATCATCAAATCAAAGGGATGATGGCTCTACCAGAATCATCAGTCTACACTCAGACGATTGTCTGTCATATGTACATGAAAATGAATTTATAAAGCTGAGCATGGGAATGCCCGCTTCAGCTAGATCATGAAAATATTATGAAGATAATGTATTGTATTGTATCTTATTACAGGTCTCCTCCAAGCTTGAAAGAACTTCAGATCCTCATAATAAAGCATTTCACCCGACATCAAAAGATTAACGACCTCATGCTTTAGGGGGCAACTGTTATAGAAATTTTTGGGCACTACAACCCCAAGCATGAAATTTCCATAGACCAAGGGCTCCTAAGTCCCTAAAAGTGTTGTTCTAACCCCTAAAGGAACAAGGTCAACTGATTACAGCTTCTCCCAGAAGTTCTCCATGAAAAACTGCTCAGAATTGGTCAAAACAGGATCATTTCAGCTGCTCCATAGGCCAAGTGCGTTGCATCTCACCTAAACACACTGTGTGGGTGCGTTTCATTTCAAAAATCCCTTCTATGGGGTGCAATGGGCGAGAAGTGACAAATGGCAGTGTCATTCCGCGAGGTGGAGAGGCATGGAAACTTCCAGAAACTTCTCCTCTGACACTTGCCTCTATGAATTAGACCAAGGATGAGTAAGAGATCATCAATCTCCAAGTGGAAGCAAGAACTATCAGAGGGAAGACACTAATCAAATCACAAGCTAACTCATCTCCCTTACAGATATCTATATATGGATCCCTCATCCCAGAGATCCAGAGGCTGGAATTTTGCATATTGTGAGGAATTGCTGTTGGTTTATTGAGATAAAACATCAGATTGTTGGGTGATCTAAGCTTTGTATGAGGTGAAGAGGGGCTTCCTTGCTGAGAGGATGATGCTGGGTCAGAACAACTGGTTGTAACTCCCCTTGGCTCTTTCTTGTTTATCAGTAAAAACTATTCAAGTTTTCCTCCATACTCTTGTGTAATTTATGTTTGCTACATTTGTATGGTCAATTTACATCTGATCCTAGATTGTTTATGATTATAGATCCATGTTCTTGTATAGTGCTATGCTACTGTGATCTTACAGGTACTCTGTGAAGCTGGGCGTGCAAGGGAACAAGTAGTGAAAGACTATCAAGAAAGAGAGGAATCGAACCAGGAGATTAGCGCAAGATAGAGGTTGGTCTTCTTTGTTCTTCTCTATCTATACTTCATAAAGGAAAAACGAAAGTAGCTTTACTTTGTTTGTTTCTAAGGCAGCTATCACACCTTAGTGGGATAAGCAGTTCTGAGTAGACACTTTTCCCTGTAACATCTTTGCTCTTTGTTTGAAAGAATCATAATCTTCTTTCCTTAGTAGCTAGGATTTTCTTTGCTAAAAATAAACAACGATTGTTTATCATCTTAGATTGTATATTTAGGAATTTTACATCTACATCACATGGTGAACCTTGAAAGGCAAACTTTTAAACAATATCAACTCTAAAATAAATTTCAATGAACTTAACAATGCTTTGGAACCTAACACAACACATCTGGAGGTCTAGGCTAGAGACGTGTCTCAACGTCATAAAATCTAGTAACTATCATTTTCATCGAAGGTTGGGTGATTCCTCTTCTTTGATACGACAAGTGCTAGCATTGACTTGTGCTCCCTGTACCATCAAGTATATATTGGGAGACCACAATAGGCTTATATCCTTTATCCATAGGAAGCTGTGTCTTTCACCCTATCGATCACAATGCACTGAACACAACATTCAGGAGATTGACTGCCATACATAAGTCCTTGGTAATTTCTCTTTAATTTATCACCAAGGTGTATTTTGCAGTTTTATGATTGGTTTGGTAATCCCTCTGTCTAGATCTCCAGAGTAGTCACTTTCATTCCTTTTCAACTCCTTAAAGGAAAAGGTCCATCTAAGAACTTGTCACTTCAGGCTCATTAAAAATCAAAGGGGACTAGAGTCATCTTTAGCTTTTTCTCAACTCTTAAAAAATGAAAAAGAAAACTTGTGTCAAAGCGTCATTAAAATTTGTTAATTTCAGAATAACATCCCTGTTCCTTCGTTGGTCTTGGGTTGAGATAATGGAGTCCACCAATCAAGGAATCCCTTTGGAGGGGGTTCCTAGTCCTTTTACATCTTGGAGAAATATTGGTGCACCTCATATTGCCACTTTGTCCCTTGCGGGACTTACTATTGGCCTTCCAGTATGGCTATTCTCAACCTCTGTGGTTCAAAATAACGTGATTCCTCAACAATCGAATCAGCAACCAGTTGATACTGAAGTTGATCCTTCACCTTCTACTTCGTTTGTGTCTCCCTCCCCTTCTTCCTCTTCGCTTGGTGAAAATAGTGATGCTAGTAACCGAGTGACCGAGAAGAAGAAGAAAGGGAAGGAGAAGAAGAAGATGCTAGTTAAGCAAGGGGGCAACCATGAATCATTTGGTGAAAATCCACACACTAAATCTCCTAAATATCCTTGTGTAATTTTCAAAGGAAGCCATTCTCATCGAGATTGTCCGTGCATTCCTTGGATCTTGAGAGAATGGTCCCCCCATTCACACCAACCGGTGTCATCAAACTCTACTAATCATGTTGATAATACACCATCAACTAGTGATAGTGAAGTCCATGGACAGAAAGGAAAAGTCAAAGTTCCATGTGCATTATGTGAAGGGAACCATATACCTCCCCATAGTCCTTTTTTGGGGGAAGCCAAAAGAGTCTTGCATAACTGTCCTGCTTCATCGCAGAGACTTCCACCTGGATACAAGAAACTCTCCTCTAGTCCTTTACTAGTTGAAAATATGAATGACTTAACTGAATCTTCGGTCGAAATACCTATCATTGAAAGTGAATCTTCTGAGTCCATTCTGGACCAAAGTCAACAGGTCAAGATGGTAGTCAACCCAGTTATACCTTCATAAGGTCCACCTTCAGATGATACCATTCCCAAAGAGAGTGAGAACGATACTATTCAAATTCTTTTTGTTACTTCAGAGTCTGATGAACTTGGGGGCAATCCACCTATTCCTTCGCAACAAGAAGAGAATCCCCCAGTTCCCGATACTCAAGGGGTTATTTCACCCATTTATTCGATACCCCCTCCAAGCAATCTAATTGCTTCCTTTGATTGGAATTGACTAGCAAGATCTCGCTTCCTTCTAATGTACCATTCCGGATCATAGTACAAGTTTACAAAATGATCATGTCCGGCACTATCATAGATGAAGGGGCATCAATGAGTATCCTTTCCTTAACTGCTTGGAAAGCACTTGGTTCACCATCGCTTATTTCTGTTACACAGAATTTTTCCGGATTTAACAAAGGAACCACTAGACCGTTAGCGATCCCTCCCAAGTTGCCGGTAACTTTGAGAAGGAAAACCGTTCACTTGAACGTGATGGTAGTCCAAGGACTGTTAGATTACAATCTACTCCTCAGATGTGACTATGTTTACAACATGGAAGCTATTGTTTCAACACTCTTTCAAGTGATGTGTTTCCCACATGAAGGAAAAATTGTTACTATTCACCAGCTTTCATTTCTTGGTTCAAACACAGCTTCAAGTCAAAAATCATCCCTAAATGGTCCTTTTGCATCGAGAATGACTCTTCAACCTTCATTCCATCCACCTAATTACCACAAGTAGTCTGGTGAATGTAAAAAAGCTTAGGGGGCATGCACCCTGGTCTGCATAGGCGGACAAACCCAGCTAAAAAGATAGGTTTCCCTATAGGTTATGTGTTTGGAGGTGTTATCTCACACCATTCGCCTTTGTCTATTTGATGGATAAAGCCAAGGAAGTGTTTCGTCGACTCCGCTGACAAAAAAAATCCTGTTTAACTGCAGTGAATTCCATATGGTTACCTGGAGACTCTCCTTTTCTTGATGCTTTGGGGCATGCAAACCTTTTTATGCAAGCAAAAAACGACCAATTTCATTTTTTGGCTTTTTATATTTTTAGCTTTTTTAGCTTTTTAGTTTTTTAACTTCTTGGGTTAGGTGATTGCTCTAATCCACCATTCACCTTTGTCTATGCTGCGGACAAGGCAAAGGAAGGTTTTTGTCTAAATTGCTGATGAAACCATCCTACCTAACCTCAGTAGTTCCTTAGCTTTTTAGTGTTTTTTAGCTTTGTAGTTTGGTCGTTTCTATCCTACATAAAAGGGCAATGAGAAATGTTTCCACAAGGTTCAAGCTCGTTAAAAAATGAACCTGCCAGATGAGAAATGTTTCTGGAAGGTTCAAACTTGTTAAAAAATGAACCTGCCAGCTGAGCATATGTTCCCCTAGAGTTCAAGATCTTTAAAAAATGAACTCACCTTCAATAAATAACCTTCGTGATTGCCATTACATCAGCTTTTGAGCCTTGGTTGTGTTCCTGCCATCACCTCCATTCTTTTGGCTGATCATACACTTCCACTTGATTGTTTACCTTTTTGAGGAATAGCTGCAATGAGTGGTCCTGTTAGCCACCCTCTTCACATCACCATGTTTTGAGAAGTTCCAAGATTACCAGGAATCAGTCGCTACGCTAAATGCCACTCATTCCTCAAAAAATGAGTCTCCTTTAAACTCTTTTCAGACTTGCTAAATATGAAAAGATTCTTGAGCAATTGGCCTCTCCAACTCGCTAAAGTGATTGGAAGTGCCATCCTTCCTATATATTTTAAACTTTTCAGACCTGAGGGATTATCTCATGAAAAAGTTCGAGCGCTTGTCTTTTTCAGATCGCTAAAGTGATCAGAAAAGTCATCCCTTTTGTATTATTTTAATCTTTTTTGGACTTAAGGGATTATGCTATGGAAAAGAATTACTGGAGTTCTCTTTTCGTCCCTTTTCAAACTCTCTAAACATGAAAAGGACCGAGTTGTCGTTGTCGTTAAACTCGTTAAAACAATAGCGACGAACTTGTCCACCTAGGCAAGAACGAGTTTCACTGTCACTAAACTCGCTAAAACATAGCGACAAGTTTGCCCGAAGGGAAAATTATAGAACAAGCATATGTTATCCTCCTCAAGCTTGACAAAAATAAAGAGGTACTGGTTAGCAATGACTGGGGAAAAAGGGAAGAAAACTTGAAGAATTTTATTGGTAGCAGGTCGCTCTTGAACATGACACTTTCACTCCATCACCATGATTGAGTCAGGTTGGGTTATTCCATTTACTAGTCACCATTGGTCCTCCATACTATCCATATTTTGGGGTTAACACTACCAATCCATCTCAGTGTCACTGATATGTTCAAGAGAAGTCATTTAGAGAATTCACCATCCAGTTAATGCCTCATCCACTGCAATACCTTCACCCTCCATTTTTCATGAGTGCCATTCCTAAACCTTATATCATCAGATCGTTTTCACCTCCAGAAAATCATTTGCTTCGTTTCATGTCGTAGATGTGAGATGCATTAAGACCCTCCTATGACGAGTCACTTCTTGTCGACATCAACTCATTATCCAAGAAGTTGACTTAGAAGCAACCCTTTCAGTACTTGAAGCTTGCATGCCTTAATGGCAAGTTTCTCACTTTCGGTGACAGGTTGACATTAATGGCCTTCGACCGAAAGATTTTGCGTGGTGTTTGACATTGGATAATATATTCACACCATGTGAATTGTACTGTAGTACCTTGAGGGTCATTATCATTATCGGTGATTCCTCTCGCGCCTGTTAACAACTTACATTATTGGCTAGTGTCACACGGAATAAGTCGATCTTGCGGACAAGATAGACCTTCCTAGAATCTAAAGAAGACCTAATGACAAGCAAACCGACCAGACACTATCTTTCTCTAAATATGCTTTTATAAACAATGGCAAACAAGTGTTTTTAGGGCCTACGTTAGGTCCAATGCAAGTTCGAGAGATGTTTCCCAAATTTAACTCTGAATCAGGATGTTTCATTGGATTCTGAGGTTCCTTGACATATTCAGTTGTAAAAATTGATGAGAAATCATTTTCAAAATGATCATTCTCGGGTAAAAACGAAGATCTGTGATGGAGATCTTCCCATGGTAAATCATCTACACATAGGATTTCACGAATTTGCTCGTCAGAGTGAACAAGTTCAGAAAACATGATTAAATCTGAGCTTGATGTGAAACGTGATTCCTCACGGACCAGATTCATGAAGTCAATTTCGGTTGAAGATGGGTCGGTAAACAATTGCACGGCCTCATACGCAATTTCATATGGACTCAAAGGCATGACATCACCAAATAAGTCTATCTCAGATTCAGAAGGAATGATCCAAGTATCATCATAAACAATGGTGTCTGATGTAATCATATGAATGGTTGCAAATGAAGACGATGCATTGATCGGAGGAAAAGGAAAAGTTCCCAGTAAACCGACATCTTTAACTAGTCCTACTCCAACATCCTTGTATGGGATAGTCGTTTTACCGACATGCTGAATACTTTCAGAAGAGGCTGGGTCAGATGAAAAGTAAGCCAGCTGGTCTATTGTTATGATCTTTCCATTATGTGGAAACTTTATTACTCGAAAGACCGATGAAACGACCGTTGTCATAGCGTAAGACCAAATTCGACCCAAGAGAAGGTTGTAATCTAGAGGGGCATCAACCACCTCCACATCTAGACTAACGGTTTTTCCTTCAACCCCTATAGGCAAATCTTATAGAATGCCAAAAGGATGAAACCCATGGCCATCAAAGGCCTTTAGAATCGTCGGGGATTGATTTAACGAAGGAGAACCAAGCGATCTCCAACACTGTATTGACATAATACATGTTGAGGCTCCCTCATCAATTACAGTCCGATGAATAGGCCTGTTTTTTACTATCACTGGGATCTGGAAAGCCATTTGATGAGGCAAACGCGGTGTACTATTTTCTAGATCAAAAATTATTAGGTTTGAGTCCTGAACGTCAACAACTCCTATAGCC
Organism: Pinus tabuliformis; assembly: GCA_031772625.1. NCBI lineage: Eukaryota > Viridiplantae > Streptophyta > Pinopsida > Pinales > Pinaceae > Pinus > Pinus tabuliformis. Next base: position 60,770,955 of record CM062819.1, on the reverse strand, counting down.
AACAAAAGTAATTTATGTTGTGCTGGACATGATTGCAACACCTCCAAAGCCGACATTGCTGAGGGTGAAACAGCTAAATCCTCAACAATGTTATAATTCTGAGCCGCTCTCGCATGTGGATTGAAAGCTGACTTTCGAAGTATACCCTTGGCGGGCGGTTTGATTACCGAGTCTGGATTAGGTTTCTCGATCTGTAGTGGATCGGAACTGGGAGCTGAGGTTGATGGATTAGAATGAGAAGATTCTGCTTCTTTACCATCAACAGGACTTTTACTACCATAATCTTGCGATCGAGTCACAATCCTAACATGGGACATCATTAGTATGGGTTCTTCATTGGCACTCGAGGACGAACCTATCATCTTACTGTCTTGAGCTGGAAAAGGATCCTTCAAAACAGCAGGCATTTGGGAACCTTTGACAATCTTCGCAACCTCTGCACGATGAGGGAAATCTCTTGTAAACTGTTCATTGTCACAAATGAGACAAGGATAACGAGGTTTGCGCTTTTCATCATTGGATTCCAATTTTTCAGGTTTCTCCTTTGAATTTTTGTCTGTTTTATTCTTCTTCTTTCCTTTCTTCTTCCCACCGGATTTTGATTTGGCTGTAGATGACTCTACAACGTGAATATCGTCAGAAATCTCTGCAGAAGAATCTCCTGTTGGGGAATCAGGCAAGGTTATGATAGGAGAAGAATTCTTGGAAGATTTCTTCTTACTTTTAGTGTTAACCGTACCAATCATACCATCGGTGGCATGAGATCCCGAAGGAGCTGCAGCGATTTGATTTTGCTTGGGAAGATCGAGGATTTTCTCGTGTAACATACCTGACTGAGTATAGACAAGTCAAGGTACTGTGCTTGAGCAATTACTTGCTCCTCAGTAACAACTCCGACTTTAGCTACATCTTTAGTGATCTTTGGCAACAAAGATTTTACAAACCACTCGGCCAAGATCTGATCCGGAATAAATACCTTCACTAAACTCTGTCGACGTCTCCACTCATGAATATGATCTGAAATGTAAGTGGATGTCGATTGCTTTAACGAAGTTAACGATTCCGTGCCATTGTCATATCAGACTGGCAACTGAAAATGAGTTAAAAACGAGGTAGATAACTGACTAAAATTATAAAAAGTCCCTCGTGGTAACTCAATGTACCACTTGGCCGCGAGACCAATTAGAGTGTGCTGGAAAAGTCTAAGACAGATTGAATCATCTGAAATGGAGTTAGACGCACACCAGAGGTGGTAAGTCATCACATGGTTCGACGGGTCCTCTCCTGATTTACCTTCGAACTTAGGAATATCACTGGGCAACTTATTCGGCATTGGCGGCCAAAACGGAAGATAATTAATGGGATCGTTCGTTAGGTGCGACAAGTCAGGAAAGTCCAAAGTTGCGATAAACGGTAATTGACGATTAGGATCCCTAAAACTCTGGGTCATGAGACCAGCCCCAGGAGGAGGATATCCAGGATAACTAGGAATAGGAATTACGTTTGGGATATTGTATCCTCCCGGAAAACCAGGATTAACTGGACTGTACTGGGGTTGTTGAGGTTGTTGATAAGTGTACCTAGGATACGGTTGATACTGATAGACTGGCTGCTGCACAACAGGACCAAATTGGTACTGTCCCTGGTACAGTTGATAAGTAAATTGTGGTTGACTTGTGACAACCGTACTTGAACCAGGTTGTCCTACAGGCATCTGAACTGAAGTTTGAATCGTAGATCCAGACGGTGGTAAAGATGTATGAGGATTAGATACAGGAACAGTAGAAACCAAAGTTGTCGATACTCCAGAAGTAGGTGGGGTAGATTGAACAAATGTTGTGGCAGTTGTAGCAGTCATTTGAGGCGGAGTACGAGGTGTACTAGGCCCAGACTGAGAAACTACCGAAGGTACAGAAGTTTGAATGTTAGACTGGACAGGTTGCTGGGGTGTACCAGAAACTAAGGGTTGTCCAGTTTGAGATGACAACTGTACATTTGGATGCAACACCTGTTGAGTTTGCGATGGATCCCACACTATATTCATGCCGGGGTACTGACCCATAACAGGTTGAGAATATTGAGGACAATAACCGGGTTGAGGGTAGGATTGATAATTTAAAGGTACATTTCACGTTCCTTGCATATACGCTTGACCGGAGGGTGGTTGGAAACCTTGGTTTGAGTACTGACCTTGGGGTTGATACCCTTGAGGCACGTACTGATACTGGGGTTGACCTTGAGGTATAAATTGATACTGGGGTTGACCTTGGGGTACATATTGAGTCTGGGGTTGACCTTGAGGAACATACTGTCCCGTATGTATGTACTGTCCTTGAGGTTGCCCCCCAGATGCAAATTGGGTACCTTGAGGTTGCCCCCCAGGCGATAATTAAGGCTGCCCCCTAGGCGGTAACTGGCCACCTTGAGGTTGAGGATTGGGAGACCTGACATCATCAAAATGTCTTCTACGCTCAACAACTTAGTACCATTACTTCCAGTTAATAACCCTTGCTCAATGAGTTGAGGAGATGCTCCCGAAAAAGTACCAGAAAGGGACTGATACCCAGAGGGAACAGAGGGACCACCGTACAAAAAGGATTCAGGCGATTGAGTAAACACGGACGACTGCCTTGACATATTTAATGGAGGATAATAACCTCTAGGTGTTGGGTGATAAGGAGCGCGAGGTGGTGAAAAACTTAACCCTGAGTTTTCTAAAAAATTAGTTAAAGAAAGATACCAAGTACTGCTCCTAGGTGGACTATAAAAAATTGATTCACGCTCCCTTAGCTCAATAACAGGCTGATTTTCAGGGATAGGGATGCCTACTTCTTCTTTCGGAGTAGCAAGTTATTCAATAGCAATAAGTCCAGAAGGAAGATCTTGGGTGATTACTCTTTCTACCCTAGGTGAACCAGGACCACTAGAAGCTAGAGAAACAAACCCCAATGTCAGAGTAGCAGCAAATTCACTTTCAGGCTCGGATATTTCAGGTTCCTCACCCATATCACTAGTAGATGAAAAGCTACCAGTAACTTCGGAAACAGACACTGACTGTGGATTATAATCTGCCACTAACGTTTGAAAATCAGGATGTACTATCAAAGAAGATTCTCCTTCTTCAGCTGACCCAACTCTACTGTCTCTAAGAGTTACGAGGACTTTCAAGCCTTCAAGCTGGCTCAGGACTTACTCAGGAGGTTGGCCCCGAAGTCTACGGGACTTCCTCAGTAAATCAGCCACAGTTAAAAACTCAGGAGGTTGGCCCCAAAGTCTACAGGACTGCCTTGGTAATTCAGCCACAGTTAAAAACTTTTAACTACTTCACACGCAAACAAAGTAAAATCTCAATGAAAACGACCTAAAGCCTCTAAAGAACCGAACAAATTTGAATCACACGCCTAAAGAATCTAGGAGATCAAACACACACAAACAGTAACTTTCCGTACTGAAAACACTAGTTGGTGATGAAATCCAACGTCTCAGAGTTCAATACAGAAATGGCGGTTGGAACAGTTACCCCGGCAACCTGCTTAATGAATAGACTGGCACAAGTTCCTCCACTTAAACCTCTCGAGTGAAGAGAACCCCCCAGAAAATCCAAGTGAGTCTAGCTGACGTCTGCTCCAGGTACAGTGGGATCTTCCCACCACTATCACCTTAGGAAGAATCCTAAAGAATATGGCCACTAAGGTTACAAACTGAAAAAAATATACCTGGGGGAACTGTCTACGATCCGATATGCACGCAAGGGTAGAGTAGCAAGCTAAATCCCCTTGAAGGCTCCTTGACATAATCCAAGGTTTACCAACAAGTGACCCCAGGCTCCTCGTCTGGTTAATTCGAAGTTTACCGTTTTTAATACGTGAATATCTGGCGTCGTTCCCAATGAGGAAGGATTGATTCCCACACTGGTTCGGACATGATCTCGTGCTTCTCCTTTAAGAGGAGCTTTCCCAGAGTATAAATGCAACAATTGGATTTCTTCCCTACCACAAGATACAGCTACTTGTTTGTTTTTACTGTCTTGGAGAGTTAATTACTCTCCTACTCCAAGACACTAGCCTAAGTTAAGTTGGTGTATCAGAGCCCTAGAAATAAAAATGTTACTAGATGAATTTTACTTTAAGCGTTATTTTTATTGGTTTTTGTTTAAGTCAAAAGGTGCGGAGATGAAACTCGTGGTATGAAGACTCAACTCAAAATCACTAAAAATGCACCTAAGATGATTTAAACAGTATTTTTCTCTTTGATGAACTTCTAAACTAAGAAAGAGTTTGAGAATACAAATACTTTGTAAACACAAATCCTTCTTAAGAAACAAATTAAAAGAAGAGCTTTTGCCTTTTCCAATGCACTCAAAACGAGACAACTAGTTGTCTCACAAAAATTTCCCTTTTTCGTTTCAAAGCACTCAACCATTACAAAAAACAAAATTTTTCCAAAAGAGATTTTTTATTTTTTATAAAACACTCAAAACTATGGAAATGACTAACTTTGAGATCTATAAATTATAAAAACCTATTTGAAGTCAAAGCCTACAAGATGCCTTTTTTAAGGATTTTTTACTTAGCTAGATGTGAGATAAGGACCAATTTATGCAGAATCACAAATCAGTCAAGAACAACCAAATTTGTTTTCTTTTTGAAAATGAAAGTCCAAACTTTTAAACACAAGCTTTTCTAAGTTTTGTAAAGAGAAAACTCAAAGCGGATTCCTTAACAAGGGGAGATTTCATAAATGGTCAGACTCATAAGAAGGCTGGTAGACACCAAGGTGATCTGAGGTCCCTACAGCTTCTAAGCTCAGAGCCACTACACAACCAAAATGAAAAACAAGCCCAACAAGCAAAACTCCTAGGAATTTCACCTAAAACCCTAACACTAATGAAATCAACCTAAGGAAAGCTTCTGACAAGTTATATGCAGGTCTGGGCAGTGGATAACAATTTCTAAACAAAAACTAAGCTGACTAACAGAGGAAATGTTAGGTTTTCCAAAATTTTGACAGGGTCCGCAGGCCCACAGTTAACACAGGTGCGGTCCCGCTCTGTGCTAAAAGCAAAGGTGCGGATAGGTACGCACTATCTTAAAAGGCTAGTGTGCGGTCCTCTCCCAAAGCTATGAAAAACGAAAAATAACCCTGGATCTACAAACTCTACCCAATTTTACACACAACAAGCCAAAAACAGAAACAAAAACACAGTTTCTCAAGTCAAAGTAAAAACATGGAAAACAATCAAGTCCCCAGCGGAGTCGCCATTTTGTCACACGGAATAAGTCGATCTTGCGGACAAGATAGACCTTCCTAAAATCTAAAGAAGACCTAATGACAAGCAAACCAACCAGACACTATCTTTCTCTAAATATGCTTTTATAAACAATGGCAAACAAGTGTTTTTAGGGCCTACCTTAGGTCCAACACAAGTTTGTGGATGCCCTCATTCCTTCGATCCAAATGAGCTCCTTTGTCGTGAATCTGCAAACACAAACAAGGCAAACAAATTAAATAGCACCTGAAAAGCCAATATCATAAAACATATTTAACATGAAAGTCAAGGAGTCCATGAAACAAATAACATGAGATACCTGTTGAGAAAAATGAGTTTGATTGTATTAATTCAAAAGAAGAAGAACTTTACAACCTGTGCCTTGACGCTGTACAATCTCCTCCCAAGGTCCAGCAAGAAGTCTCCTCCACTATGACAAGTTTCACTCACTCCCCAATGAAGCCAAAAAGGTATGTGATCTCTCCTCTTAAGCTCAACTAGGAAGTCTTGATTTCACCAGCATTTACCCTCAAAAATGTTCATCTTCTAACCTTTCCAGCAACCAGCCCAATGCCTGAATTTATAGTGCAATGGAGGGAGGTTACTAGGTCTGTCGTGGCGGAAAAAGTCGTTTGTGCGGACACAACTGACCTCCCTAGGAGTCTAAACTCTCTAGCGACAAACAAGACAAAATGGAGTGATCTTTCTCTAAATATACCTTTTAAAACATGAAAACTACAAGTGTTTAGGCTTACCTTATTCCAAAACGCGGTTGTTGTAGTCCGTCCTTGCCGATCCGGATGAGCTCCTCCTTCAAGTCAATTCCTGCAACCACAAACAATCAAACAATTACCAAGCACTTGCATTTCATATAATAAAACATATATCCAACATGCAGACCAAGGAACACATGAAATAACTCATTAACACAAGCTATTGAGAAAAATAAACCAGTTTGTATTAATAACGAAACAAAGAAACTCTTACAACCTGGCCTTGGTGTTGTGCAAGTTCCTCCCAGGGTCCATCAAGGGTTTTCCTCTACTTTGACAAAGCTCACCCACTTCCAAGTAGAATCAAGCAAAGACAATCTCTCCTCACAAGGTTCTAAATGGGAGTCCTAATTCCTGCAGCATTTACCCAAAGAAAATGTATAGCTTCAACCTCCCCTCCCTCTGGCTCAATGTCTTTATTTATAGTGCTGTAAAGAGGTTATTCAGGTCCACCATCAATGGGATAATCCCCATCTTTGGGTGGGATAGCTCCCTTATTGATGGGATAAGTTCCCCCTTAATAGAGATACATGAACCAACTGGAGGCGCATCCAAATCATCAAACCGACCTCTAGAAAGTTCTAGAAGTAACCACAAGTAACTTTTTTAAGATGAAACTCGCGCATTTTGCCTTTTACAGAAGGACGCACCTGTCCCTTAACATACAGAGCGTCCAAGGACGCACCTTTTGTGAACATGGTCAGCGTCCCCGCAGGTAAGGCTAGAGAGAACCTGCGACCCCAGAGATAAACATATTTTTTACAAGACTTTCTCTCTTCTTTGAGTTTGAGATGGATAACAGAGGCATAAGACTTGCCTAAGAGGGTAGCATGACTGTTGATTTGAGCCATACTAACTGTAAGTGGTCATGGTGACATTTTTTAGTGTAACAGATTGCCCCCTAAAGTGCGAAGCCTGGAATAGATTTAGGGTTTTGTAATTCTAGGAAGGGTGAAGCGCTTTATCATTTCAAGGATTGTCTTGTGGATGGCCTGGTTGGAACCTGCAATTTTCAACACAAAATACATGGATAAGATTATATCATCACTGAGGTAGGCATTCCCATACTCAGATTCAAAACTTTAACTAATGGACTAACTATTCTGATACAGGAATGATCTTGCAGTACATCATTTTTATAGACTTTTGTAGACACAGTATGGACGCAGCCATCTGTTTATGATTAGTCTACATAGATAATGAATACAAAACTCCTCGCAGCCTGGATGGTAGAAACTAGATCCAGGGTCTTCACTTCTACTTCCCGAATTGGTACGATTCTAGCCATGTGATTAAATGATTCGATGTCGAACATGTTAGAAACCACTTGATTACCAGTCGATGATGTAAACTATTAACAAGCATGAGAGAAACCACCAGTAATGTCAATGGTTCTCAAAGTACCAAGCACAACCCGTGAAATGTGAATAGATGTTTTGATGTCGAACACTTCACAGAATCCTTTGATCGAAAGTCAATGATGTAAACTGACGTCAAAGGCGAGAAACCTGCCATTGATGCATGCAGACTTCAAGGTGCTGTCGATTCCTAAGTCATCTTTCTAGATAATGTGTCGATGTCGATAGAAAGCGACCCGTTGCAGGCAAGCCCGCAACACGAAATCATTGTTCAAGTTGAAGAAATGTTGCTGTAAGGACTAACTCAGGGATGGTCAAATGGATGACAAGTGTTTTGCAGATGAAAGTTTTGCTTGCAGACCTCTTGAACACAAAACGACACGACAGATGGCTTTGGTGAAGAATAACTCAAAGTTAATCCCCGGAACCCGGTTAAAGACTTTCAAAGTGGTTTGATCAACTGTGAGGTAAAAGATTTCCCAACCCAGGTGAATGAAAAAGTGTCGTGTTCAAGAGTGGTAATAAAGTTTCTTTTGAGACAAAAGGTAACAAACAGGTTCATTCTTCTCTCTTTTCCCCCACCATTTCTGGCAAGTACCTCTTTATTTTTAACAAGCTTGAGGAGGATAACATATGCTTGATTATAAGCTCATCCTTCGGACGAGTCCAACCTAGTTTAAATTCGAACCCTAGGAAGGAGTGGTTCATTCCTGTTTGTAATTGAACAGGTCCTCTACTGTAAAAGTTTTAACGAGCCCAGTATAGGAGAAACTCGGCGTTTTTCAATTTTAGAGAGTCTGAAAAAACTAAAGGAGACTCCACGTTGAACTTTTTCGTACATTTGTGTCCCTCAAGCCCGAAAAAGTATAAAATAATACCTGGGGGAACCGCTTGATCTTGCGACCAAGGAGTACTTTCATAATAGTGTCGTTGACCTGAAAAGTAAAAAGCGATCAAGGACACGTCGTTTTATTTCCTTATCGAGTTTGAAACGACAAAAACCCGGCAATCTTTTCCTGATTTTGCGGTCAGAAAAGAGCTAAAAGGGGACCGTCTTTTAATTCCGTTTTAACGAGTGTAAAAGAAACGCTCGGCGATCTTTTCATGTTTTAGGAGTCAGAAAAGGGCTTAAAAGAGAACTCCAAGGTTTCACTTTTTCGTAAGTTTTAACGAGTTCGAAAAAATGATAAAAATGTACTCATATAGCCGACTTTCAATTTAATTTACGAGCAGGAAAAGACGGAAAGAACTCGGCATTTTCATTTGTTTTACGAGAATGAAAAATAGCAAAATAATCTCGGGATTTTCATGAGTTTAACGAGTCTTGAAAATAACTGAAATTGACTCAAGATAGGTTTCATTTTTACAAAAGCTTGAAATAGAGAAAAACTATGCTTCAGAGTAGTTTCATTTTTACACAAGCTTGAAACAGAGATAAAACTGTGCTTGATGCCCCCTAAGCATAACTGCTAGAGTGCATGCCCCCCTAGCTTCATTTCATTCAACCATTTGGATGAAATGAAGGTTTAGTGACGAGATCATTTAAAAGACTTTGACCTAAAACTGTAAGAAAATTATGCAAAACACCGAAAAAACTAACCTAAATATACAACTTAACATTTACGAGATCTAGTCAATCTCTCGACTCAAGTAGAGGAGGATTTGTTTCATTTTTTAAACGAGTTTGACACAGGAAAAGAACTATGCTCGGATTCGGTTTCATGTTTACACAAGCTTGAAACGAAAAACTATGCTTGTTACAAGTTCACATGCCCCCGACATAATGATGCAAATCAAGGTACATGCCCCCCAAGCTTCATTGCATTCAATGAGGTGGATGGAATGAAGCTTTACTTTCAAAATCTTGGAAAGACTCGTGGGAGTTGTTTCATTTTTTAGTGAGCTTGACACAAGATGAGGAACTATGCTCATAACTACTTTCTACAATCTACCTAACAAAAAACTATACTCTAACAAACCTTGATTCATTTTTTAACGAGCTTGACACAAGACAAGGAACTGTGCTCTAAAAACCTTGATTCATTTTTTAATGAGCTTGACACAAGACAAGGAACTATGCTCGAAAATCCTTGTTTCATTTTTTAACGAGCTTGACACAAGACAAAGAACTATGCTCATGACTACTCTCTACAATTTACCTACTTAACCTACCCTTGTTTCATTTTTTAACGAGCTTGACACAAGACAAGGAACTATGCTCAAAAAGTTCGCATGCCCCCAGCATAATGATGCGAAATGAGGTACATGCCCCCCAGGCTTCATTGCATTCAACCGGCTGGATGAAATGAAGGTTTACTTTCAATATTTAACTTGAAAAGGGAGTTGTTTCATTTTTAAAGAGGTTGACACAAGAAAAGAACTATCCTCATACCTAATTCATTTTTTAACGAGGTTGACTCAGTAACAGGAACTATCCTCAAACCTGATTCATTTTTTAATGAGGTTGACTCAGTAACAGGAACTGTCCTCAAAACCCTACTTTCTACAATCTACCTACATATCCTAAAATCTAGCTGATTCATTTTTTAATGAGGTTGACTCAGTAAAAGAACTGTCCTCATGCTAGCCTATTTCATTTTTTAACGAGGTTGATACAGGAAAAAACTATCCTCGTTACAGCCTATTTCATTTTTTAACGAGGTTGATACAGGAAAAAACTATCCTCATACACACTGATTCATTTTTTAACGAGGTTGACACAGTAAAAGGAACTTTCCTCGGACACACTGATTCATTTTTTTTTAACGAGGTTGACACAGTAAAAGGAACTTTCCTCGGACACACTGATTCATTTTTTAACGAGGTTGACACAGTAAAAGGAACTTTCCTCGTACACACTGATTCATTTTTTAACGAGGTTGACACAGTAAAAGGAACTTTCCTCACTACATCCAGTTTCATTTTTTAACGAGGTTGAGACGGGAACAAACTATCCTCGAACACACTGATTCATTTTTTAACGACGTTGACACAGTAAAAGGAACTTTCCTCGCTAATCCTACTTTCCTATATAACCTACTATCTACCTGATTCATTTTTTAATGAGGTTGACTCAGTAACAGGAACTTTCCTCATAACATCCAATTTCATTTTTTAACGAGGTTGAGAAAGGAACAAACTATCCTCGTCCCTTGATCATGGCTTCCAATTGGAAGAAAGACATGTCAATGGACACACCTTGATCATGGCTTCCAAGAGGTCTTCATCCGAAGGAAGAATAGTTCTATGGAAGGAACACATGTCAAGGGACTCAAAAGGGATAAGAACATCGTGTTCAAGTAATCCCATAGATTTTTCCATGTCAATTACCAGAGCTAAATCAAAGGAAGATGAGCAAACAGTGAGAGGCTCACTTACATCGGTAACTGAAATCATGGGACCGGTTGCCACATAATTAACCCGTGGCAGGGTAGATACCACTTTAGAATCAGGAACATTTAGGGGTGTCATATTATTGGTAGTTGAAAAAAGACTAGCGAACGAAAGCTGGTCTACAGTCACAATACTGCCATTGTGAGGGAAATACATCACGCGAAAGAGTGTCGATATGACATCTTTCATTGCATAAACATAGTCTCGCCCAAGGAGTAAATTGAAATCCAAGGGACCTCGAACTACCATAAGATCAACACAAACAGTTTTACCTTCCAAGGTAATAGAAAACTTAGGAAGGATCCCTAAAGGTTCACTAATTGTTCTGTTAAAAGCTTTCAGATTCTGCGTAATAGGCGCAAGCTGAGGGGAACCCAAAGCTTTCCAAACAGCTGAGGATAAAATACTAACAGAAGCACCTTCATCTACCTGAGTACGATGTATGTCCCTACCACCAGCCTTGACAATGATTTGGAAAGGGATGGAGGAAGGAAGACGAGGTTCTGTCAGTCTATTCCAATCAAAGGAAAAGACCTCAGTACTTGGAGGGGGTTCTGTAGAAACAGGTGAAATGCCCCCCGGCATAGAAGAATCCGATGTAACAAGAAGAACATCAGCGGTATGAAATTGACTCTCGAAAGGGAGAGTGTGATCGACCGAATGTGAAATTGAATCGACCACTTGATCAACTAACGGATCATCAACCTGAGTGACATGAGTTTCACTCTCCAATGGGAGAGTGTGATCGACTGTACTTGAATTTAAATCAATCACTCCGTCAGTTGACGGTAGGTTGGGAGAAAGTTTACGGTAACCAGTTGGAAATTTTTGCTGTGGAACAGTAAGTTTTTCCAACAATGTTGAGGCTTCATCCATGTGAGGGCAAATGTGAGTTTGATGACTCCCTTTGCATAACTTACAAGGAAACCTAACTTTACCCTTTTTCCCAGGAACCTGACTATCACTGGTTGATGGATCAACGGAAAGTTGATGAGATTTTCCTGACCATACTTCGAAGACCTTTGGAATACCAGGACAATTGACAAAGAAGTGGTCACCCTTACAAAGCCTGCAAGGGTATTTGGGTTTACGATGCATGTCGGAATTTTCCTCAACACAACTAACACTTACAGCCATGGTTGGTTGGTTGACTTCTTTCTTATCTTGCTTCTTCTTCTTCTTCTTCTTCTTCCCTTTCTTCTTCTTCTTAGCCTCTTGGTTACTAGCATCAAGGCTTTTACCAGGCGAAGAGGAAGAAATGGAGGAAGAAAAATTAGGCGAAGAAGGTAAAGGGTCAACAGAAGGTTGGTGATGTTGAGATGGTGAACTCTGTTGAGGTGAAGCATCCGGTTGAGATGGAACAATTGGAGTATTTTGGGCCAACGAAGTTGAAAATAACCATATCGGTAAACCTATTGTAAATCCAGGTAATGACAAAGTAGCCATATAAGGAGGACCAACATTTCCAAAGTAAGGAAAAGTACTAGGATTCTCATTAGGAGGGGTTCCTAGGTTGATAAATTCTGGAACATTTGCCATTATATTCAACTTCAGTGAATTTTATTAACAATTTAAAACTAAAATTAACAATTCACAATTCACACTTAACAACTAAAATTCACAATTCACACCTATGGTCTCTAAAAGTAAAAACAAACAAATTAACACGCGCTATCAAATCTAGGAGTCAAACCACACACAAACAGTAAGCTCTCCGGACCAAAAACACTAGTTGGTGATGAAGCCCAACCTCGCAGAATTCAGTACAGAAATAGCGGGTGGAACAGTTACCCCGGCAACCTGCTTAATGAATAGACCGGCACAAGTTCCTCCACTTTAACCGTCTCGAAGTGAAGTGAACCCCCCGGAAAATCCAAGTGAGTATAACCGACGTCTGCTCTAGGTACAGTGGGACCTTCCCTCCACTGTCACCTCGGTAGAACCCTAAAGATTATGGTCACTAAGGTCACCAACAGTAACAAATACACCTGGGGGAACAGTCTAAACTCCGACAGCACGCAAGGGCAGAGTAGCAAGCTCAATCCCCTTACCGGCTCCTTGACAACAATCCAAGGTTTACCGATAAGTGACCCCTGGCTCCTCGACAATGGTTAATCCGAGGTTTACCGTTTGTAATACGTACTGTCTGGCGTCGTTCCCAACGAGGGGGGAATGATCCCCTCACTGGTTCGGACACGAGCTCGTGCTTCTCCTTTAAGAGGAGCTTTCCCAGAGTGCAATTGAAACAATTGGATTTATTCTACTCAAGATAAACTATCTGTTTGGTTTTGTAGTCTTGGAGAGTTAAGTACTCACCTACTCCAAGACCCTAGCCTAAGCTATGTTGGTGTTTCAGAGCCCTAGAAATGTAAAAATTACTAGATGAATTTTAATTAAGCGCTGTGTTATTAAGGCTGTTATTACTCAAATGGGTAAATGGAGATGAAACCAATGGTGTTATGACCCGACTCAACTGAATGCAATCGAATATGATAATGCAATCCTTTCAATTCGATGAATCCTAACTAGAGTAAGGAGAGAGTTTCCATTCACTTCCAACAATGCAAAAAATTGATCATTAAGAGAAAATTTAACAAATTCTCTAATGCACTAATTTCATCAAGAAAAACTAATGCAAATCAATTCCAAACCAATTTTTATTTTTATTTTTGTGTAAATTCAAATCAAAGAAAGCTGATCTAAATCTACGATTGATTTTTCAGAATGTAAACTATGCAATTGTAATCTATGCACAATTCACATGAAAAGTATGCAAATGTAATCTATGCACATTTTTCATTCATATTCTGAAACTGAGAACTCTAATTATGCAAATGTGATCTATGCAAGAGAATTCTCAAACACAAGATGATTCTAATGTAATCTAAGAACCAATCAAGTGCAAGTCGAGAAAATTGGGTGAGAGTTCCAAAGATCAAAACATAAAAACACTGAAAGGCGATTAACACTCATACACAATTTAGCCCCCCCCGGCGAATGAGGGGGAATTTTTTTTGCAAAAACAAACGCAAAAAGATGCAAAATTGTGAAAAGACCGAGAGAAACCTCCAAGTAATGACCAAAGGAAATCAAATTAAGAATTTCTCAAAAAAGAGACTCAAAACACCCAATTGATGAAAGCTAAAAGCAGGAATGCTAATGAAACAAGTTCAGGTGAAAATTTTTGACAGGGTACTAAAGGATCTGGGCAGAAAACACTAAGAAAAACCAAAATCTAAAAGCAATTAAAGCAAAACTGGAGTTTTCCTAAATTTTTACAGGAAGACGCAGGCAACCCGTTAGAACAGGCGCGGGCCCGCTCTGTGCAAACGGCAACAACGCGTCCAAAGACGCACTGTGCAGTACTGAGAGGGTGCGTCCTTCTGGAAAAGTTAAGAAAAACCAAATCTAACTAAATCTAAAGCTAAGCCACCCAAATACTAATTCTCACAGTCAAAAACCAGAAAATAAAAATGATTTTCTCAGAGCAAAGTTCACACAAAGGAAAAGACTTTCACATTAATGGATTCCCCAGTATGGTCGCCAATTTGTCGTGGCGGAAAAAGTCGTTTGTGCGGACACAACTGACCTCCCTAGGAGTCTAAACTCTCTAGCGACAAACAAGACAAAATGGAGTGATCTTTCTCTAAATATACCTTTTAAAACATGAAAACTACAAGTGTTTAGGCTTACCTTATTCCAAAATGCGGTTGTTGTAGTCCGTCCTTGCCGATCCGGATGAGCTCCTCCTTCAAGTCAATTCCTGCAACCACAAACAATCAAACAATTACCAAGCACTTGCATTTCATATAATAAAACATATATCCAACATGCAGACCAAGGAACACATGAAATAACTCATTAACACAAGCTATTGAGAAAAATAAACCAGTTTGTATTAATAACGAAACAAAGAAACTCTTACAACCTGGCCTTGGTGTTGTGCAAGTTCCTCCCAGGGTCCATCAAGGGTTTTCCTCTACTTTGACAAAGCTCACCCACTTCCAAGTAGAATCAAGCAAAGACAATCTCTCCTCACAAGGTTCTAAATGGGAGTCCTAATTCCTGCAGCATTTACCCAAAGAAAATGTATAGCTTCAACCTCCCCTCCCTCTGGCTCAATGTCTTTATTTATAGTGCTGTAAAGAGGTTATTCAGGTCCACCATCAATGGGATAATCCCCCTCTTTGGGTGGGATAGCTCCCTTATTGATGGGATAAGTTCCCCCTTAATAGAGATACATGAACCAACTGGAGGCGCATCCAAATCATCAAACCGACCTCTAGAAAGTTCTAGAAGTAACCACAAGTAACTTTTTTAAGATGAAACTCGCGCATTTTGCCTTTTACAGAAGGACGCACCTGTCCCTTAACATACAAAGCGTCCAAGGACGCACCTTTTGTGAACATGGTCAGCGTCCCCGCAGGTAAGGCTAGAGAGAACCTGCGACCCCAGAGATAAACATATTTTTTACAAGACTTTCTCTCTTCTTTGAGTTTGAGATGGATAACAGAGGCATAAGACTTGCCTAAGAGGGTAGCATGACTGTTGATTTGAGCCATACTAACTGTAAGTGGTCATGGTGACATTTTTTAGTGTAACAAGGTCCTCCTTCAAAGGGATAAAGCCCTCCTTCAAAGGGATAGCTCCTCTCATCAAGGGATTAGCTCCTTCTCTTTTGGGATGCATGAACCACCTAAGAGCGGCAAATCCACATCAAAATTCCTTCTATAATCCTCTAGAATTAACCCAAAGTGAGTTTTTTAAGATAAAACTTGCGCCTTTTGACTTTCACAGGGGTTCGCACCCACACCTTTAGGGACAGAGTGGGTAGGTCCGCAGTTTTTGTAAACAGAAGGTGCAGGACCGCAGGTAATAGTGAGAGAAATTGCGGAACTAGAGTTTTATTGATTTTCAATGTCTTTCTCTCATTTTCAAAGCCTGACTTGAAGAGCTGAGGTCTGATACTTGCTTAGGAGGATAGTACAAGTGATTATAGACCCATACTGACTGCAAATTATCATCATGCAGGAGGCACAAACGAACCCTCCATATGCTTGGAAGAGATAACCAATCAGGGGAGGACTGACTCAATAACAAGGTTAAGGCGTGCCTAGGTCAAACTAAATCCCACCCAAATGGAGGAGACTTTGCTTTGAGTGCTTTGTTCAAGGATGACACGACTAACTCTAGCTGCTAACAATAAGTGGAAATATTGTCCCGTTCACGCTCTTTTTTTGGAATATATAATTTTTTTGTCTTTTTCTTTAAGCTAGAAAAAGAATAAAAGAATGCTATAGTACAGTGGAAAGAAAGAGTGTTAGTGAAACATATGATCTAGTTCCTGGGATTGGAACATTCGTATGCTCAAAGCAGGGAGCTGAAAACTGGTCAAAGACACTCAAAGGTGTGTCCTTTCCATGGATCAAGGTGTGTCAAGTTGTAGAAGGTAAGGGCATGCAAGTTTGATTTCGCAGCAGTCATGGTCAAAAGTTGGCTTAAACACGAGTCCAAGTGAAGTTGGCTTAAGGCCAAAAGGGTGCAAATGGTCAAAATGCAATGCAATAGTACAACTCAACACAAAAGGAGCCTCTAGGGTATAAGGTCAGAACGAAGCAAAGAAGCAAAGAGGAATGAGTCTTTATCGCATAAGTCATGGTGGGACTACAGAGGACTCCTGAGCCTACTCAGATTGGAGTAGCATGGGCAACAAATGTCAGTGAGGTGCTAACTACGATGCCCATGAAAAGGATGGCTCTACCATCATGTCATGATTAAAAAATCGGTGAGTGAAAGTGGTTTCTGAATCATAACACAATGGGATCAACCCTATGGCAAGTGTATCAACAAATGGAGGCTAGTGTGCATAATGCAATGAAAAAATGGCTTCCCTAACCTATATGCCAGTGAGAAAATGATACCTGCCATGACGGGTCAGTGGTCATGGAATTGACTCGAAACTGTCGAAAAACATCCAACATGTCTTGAAAATCAAACCATTCTCGACATTCCAAGCTTCCAAGTTAAAAGTTACATGAGACCAAACAAAATCAAGTTTTGAAAAAATTTTGCATTTTCAAAACCTATAAAATAGTTTTGGACTCACCATTTTCACCATTTGAGTTTGAGAGCAGAGGAGTGGAGCAAAAGGAGAAAAATTTTCCATACACTAAATTCAACCGTTCAAATCCTTCCAAAATCACCAGGTAACCTTTATACTTGTCTTGCATTCAATTGTGACTAGTTTAGAATTTTTAATTTAAGTTTTACCATTGAATTTTTTGTCAAAAATTTCACTGTGGCGTATACGCGAGTTGGATATATGAAACCCATGTACATGCAGGACCTACATGCGACTGTGTGTAAATGGACCCGCGTATATGCTGCGAACATTTCAAACAAAAAAGCTAACGGTCTAAAATCATTTTTTCTTCAAGATGCCAGTCACTTGGCGAGAAAGAGAACATACCTCAGTGGATGATGAGGTTATGAACGATCCTAATGATTTGGATGCCTTACGGGGATGTGGTTTGCTAAAATTCTTCAAAATTCCAAATATCAAAGCAAACACAGGCCTGCTTGAGATGCTTATTCACTACTGGAGCATCGAGGATGATTCATTTATGATTGACCAAATGCCACTCAGGATAGAAGTGGAAGACATTTATTTCATCACAAGCCTTTCCTGAAGGGGAGATGTAGTAAATTCCAAGGGCAGGACACGAGGCAGTCTCTCGATTGAGGACTACATACATATATATTGCCCAGGACATCCAAAGAAGATTGGAAGTCAAATTCCAATCAAACATGTCGAGAGTCTATCGCTGAGGATAATCTTGTTCACTATAGCTAGAGTGAACAGATCAGCTTCTCTGCACCAGGAATCACGACCAGCCATGAGCTTGGCGGTAGATTGTCTCACCACCGTATTTGACTAGTGTACTCCCCTTCTGGCCAACCTGAAAGGTTAGCTTACTTCTATCAAGAGAGGGTAGACCAAAAACTTCGGATATGGGACTATTTTATGTTCTTTATTTTTTGAGAGGGTCCCTACACTTCGACCTAGAGTACCGGTTTCAATCAACACCCCACGAGATCCACAAATCGACAGGTGGGTTGACTTGATGAAACATCTAGGAGGGGGGGACATCCCATGGACTGCATTTGACGATGACTTCTTCTCCTGGTGGGAGCAACAGATCATTGCCATAGATGACTACCCTTATGCTAGATTGGACTTCCGAGGAGATCCTGATCTAGTATTACCATTGACCGCAACATGGGGCGACATAGGTAAGTGTTTTTTGATTTTATGATTTTTTTGTGATTTTTTCGAATTAATGAATTTTGAAAAAATATTTTTGAGAGGATTCAAATGATTAATATGATGATCATGTTCCAGATATTGGGTCGTTACAACCAGATGAGTTCCCACCGCACAGACGTCACGGCCGAGGGGCCGAAGAGGCAGCTGCAGACACAGAGCGACTGCTACACACAGTTCATTGGCACTTGGTGAGACTCACTCATGGAGTACCGATGGCAGCCGTAGAGGATCTTCCTATAAATATGCAGCGTCATGTGGTTGGCATGCCACGTGACTAGGTTCGCACTCTTAGGCGTGTGGGCAATGCAGTAGTTACCTACTTCGCCACTAATCCTAAGTCGGGGCATTAGATGTACTGGATATGATTATGGGCATTTGAGTCCCAATTTTTGTATATTATTTTGGACACACTTATGTACAGTCGAGATGTTTTATGATATATATATATATATATATATATATATATATATATATATACAATTCGACTTTTTGATGGTTGATTTTATTGTGATGAATGATTGATGTGCCAGTCTAATGCTTGATTAGCAATAGAATTAGCTAACCAATTATGAGATCTTGGAATGTGTAAATAATTAATGTAAGTAAATGATCTTTGCAACAACCTCACCCTGAAATACTGGCGATATAAACATGGATCCCTTACTCGATAAATGTTATTCAATTGTGGCACTATCAATTGTGAATCAAGATATATTATCGACAAATCGATTTCATAAGAAATGGCTTCGGATGGTAAATTACTGACAGTAATATACTCAGCCATATTATTTGAAGCAGGACCAATGCATACTCCCCTTGACACCATCAATTGACCATTTGGATAGTAGAGTACCCAAGCTGCAGAAGCGAGGTTCCGAGTGTGCCGATTAGCACAATCGGCGAATCCAAAATAGACCAAGTCATCCATCAACACCTGCCACAGCAGACCAAAAAGTGTCGATATCAAAAACTCTCTATGAGATATGTACAAATATACAAAATGTACAAAGAAGCCATTTCCTAGTTACTACTTAAGCAAAGTACTTCTTGAGGTAGAGCCCGTTTCGGGGCTCCGCCAACTTGTTTCCTTCAAAATCAATTAACTCATATGACCATTTTTCTAAAACTCGTTTAATAATGAAGGGACCATACCACATAGGCTTAAACTTTCCTGCCCCCAAGGTGTCCTTATCTTGGTCATAGACCAAGATGAGGTCACCTTCAGAAAAGACTCGAGTACAAACAACTTTATCATACTATGTTTTAACCCTTTTCTTATGAGCCTCATTGATTGTGGCGGCATCTCAACGCTGCTCATCGAGATGTTCCAAATGAAGGAGGCGCTCTTCAAGACTAGAAGTCTCTGGAAGGAGCTCAACAGCTAACTTAAGAGATGGAATTTCACATTCAATAGGAAAGATAGATTCCATCCCATAAACTAATTGAAAAGGTGCAAAACCAGTAGCAGTCTTTACGGAGGTTCAGTATGCCCAAAGAGCGGGATACAACATAAGATGCAAATTGGACCGATTTTTGTCGATTATCCTTTGCAGGATCATCTTAAGAGTTTTTTTGACTTCCTCGACCTATCCATTGGCCTAAGGATAATAAGGAGATGAATGTTCCTACTGGAAACCCAATTTAAGAGCCAATTCAGACATTAGTTGATTCTAGAAATGACTACCATGGTCAATGACAATCTCTCTCGGGGTACCGAATCTTGAGATAATCTGATTAAAAAGGAACAATGCTACCTTTTCACTATCATTTTTATAAGTGGGCATGGCCTCAGCCCACTTCGTAAAGTAGTCTACAGCCATGATAATGTACTTGTGATTCGCCGCTGAAGGTGGATTACAAGTTGTAAAATCAATACCCCACTTAGTAAAAGGACCGATAGTGACAACGGGAAAAAGAGGAGCTGGATGTGTGCGCATCTTCCCAGTATAGATTTGACAGGGGTGACAACATTTGACCGCTTCACCACAATCTTTGAAGAGCGAAGTGTTATAGACATTTTTGTGCCTTACAGCTTTGAGCATGAAATGTCCATAATCCAAGGGATCCAAAGTCCCTAAAAGTGTTGTTCCTGCCCCTAAAGGAACAAGGTCAACCAATGACAGCTTCTCCCAGAAGTTCTCCACCTGAAACTGCTCAAAACTAGTCAAATCAGGATCAATTCAGAAGCTCCACTAGCTGCCTACGTTGCAAAGCACCCAAATACACTATCTAGGTGCGTTGCAACGCACTTGAATGCACTACCCAAGTGCGTTGAGCGGGAAATGACAAGTGGCAGAGTCATTCAACAAGGTGGAGAGAAAATGGAAGCTTCCAGAATCTTCTCCAATGACACTTGCCTCACTGAATTCGACCAGTGATGAGTAAGAGGCTCTCAGTCTCCAAGTGGAAGCAAGAATTGACAGAGAAAAGCCACAAGTCAAAACATAAGCTGACTCATCATCTCTGCTTACATCTATATGTGGATCCCTCATCCCAGAGATCCAGAGGCTGGAATTTTGTACTTTGCAGAGAATTGCTATTGGTTTGAGATTGAGATTAGTGCATTGGGTGACTTATGCTTTGTTGGAGGTGAGGAAGGGATTCCTTTGCTGGGAGGTAGATGCTGGATCGGGACTCACTTGGTTGTATCTCCTCTTGGACTTTCTTATCATATCAATAAAACTATTTGAGTTTCTCCTACATGCTGTGTATCAATGATGTTTTGTTATATTTGCATGTTTAGCTTAATCTGATCCTAAGCTTTTTATGAATGTAAATCTTTATCTTCGTGTAGTTTCTCTCTTCTGTGATCTTGCAGGAATTCGGTGAAGCTAGGCTGGTAAGGGAGCAGGGATCTGGGAACTATTGAAGAGAGGAGTGATTGGATCAACAAACTAGCGCAAGACACAGGTTAGTTTAACCTTCCTCTTCGTCTACATTTCATAAAGAAGAATACTTAAGTAGTTTTTCCTTGTTTGTTGCTAAGGCGGTGTCACACCTTAGAGTGGGATAGGGGCGTTCTGAATAGATACTTTTTCCAACAACAGAATGGCGACTCCGCTAGGGATCGTATCTAGTTAGTTTATTTTTGTTTCTATTGTTGTTCTTCTCATAAACTTAGGAGTGGCGAATCGAACTGCATTTGCCATTTACAAATGCAAAGTAGAGATCTGCTACTCTAGTCCATTCATTGGGCCTGTTTATGATCTGAACAGCTGATCCACAAATGCTCTAACTGCCCTTTGTGATAGCTCTTAGTCCTCCTTTAAATCATCCCTCTAATTGTACCTTACTGATAGCTTTTATCCGGCCAAAAACCATAGATTAAACTGCAAACCATGACCTAGAACCCAGAGAAAATTCTCATTTCTGCTTCAGCGCAGGCTCTGTGAAGAGGTTTTGCATTTCAACGTAGGTCCCGAGAGGGCTACCTACACTGCAATTCAATTTCTCTGTGCAACAGGTGCGCTGATCAGCCTTTGCCCTGTACATCTGTGGTTCTTTGCTTCATTTTGTTCAGTTTTATCTCTGATTTTTGCAGCCTGTTATCAGTGTGTGTACCTATCTGAAAAACCCTTTTCTTTGCCTTAATTCTGCCTCAGTTGTATAAAAGAAATTGTATTTGTTTTTGTGTATTTGTTACATCATTTGCAGTTTCCCATTACAAAAGTAAATTAGTCATACTGTCGCCCTTAGATCTAGACCTGTCGTAAGTGTCGTTTTGATCTTAGGAGAAAGTTTGTTTGCTGTTGACAGTTGATTGCGCTTTTGCTTTTGTCTTTTGGTTTGAATTTGTGAATTTCTAGTGTCGAAACAAGTGTTTACTTCAAAATCATAAAGTGTCGTAATCGTCTTTTTGATTTCGAAAAGAAGCTTGTTTGTGTTTTTCACTTGAAATCGAATTCAAATTTGTACAAAAACTTTCTTTTTAGGCATCAATATTAAGAAAGTGAAAACAAATACATGGATATGTGCATTTGCATTTTGACAGTTTGTATGCTTTGATTTAGGAAAAGTGCATTTACAGTGTGCTCTATGCTCTTTGAGAAAAGATTGTGTCTTTCTTTTCCCCTTGTAGCTAGGATTTTCATTGTTGAAAAGAGATAAAAGCTTGCTTATCATCTTTAGACTGCATTTAGGAATTGTATCTACATCTCGTGGTGATCCAAAAAGGCAAAATTATAAGAAAGATCAACCTAAAATAAATTGAATGAACTTAACAACGCATTGGAACTTAACGCACAACATAGTGGTCTAGGCTAGAGACGTGTTCCGGCGTCATAAAGCCTGGTAACTGTTGTCCTCACTGTTGGTTGGGTGATTCCTCCACTGTGAGACGATAAGTGCCAGTACGGATTGTGCTCCCACGTACCGTCGAGTATATATTGGGAGACCCCTATAGGCATAAAACCTTTATCCATAGGAATCTGTGTCGGCCGCCCTACTAATCGCAATGCACTGAACACAGCATTCGGGAAGATTGACCGCTCGTACCTTAAAAAGTATTCTACAGTTTTGCAATTGGTTTGGCATACCCTCTACCTAGATCTCCAGAGCAGTCCCTTTCGTTCCTTTTCAGACTCCTTAACGTAAAAGGTCCATCTGAGCACTTGTCACTTCAGGCTCATTAAAAATCGAAGGAGACTAGAGTCATCTTTTGCTTTTTCTCGACTCTTTAAAATTGAAAAAGCAAGTTGTGTCCAAGCGTCGTTAAAATTTATTTTAAACGGAATATTCATACCCTTTTTCCCGCGTTGATCTTTAGGTTGAGAAAATGGAGCCTACCAACCAAGGAATTCCCCTTGGTGGAAATCCTAGTCCCTTCTCCTCTTGGGGAGATGTTGGTGCACCCCATACGGCCACATTGTCGCTTCCAGGACTGAAAATTGGCTTGCCAGTCTGGCTCTTCTCAACCAATGTCATTCAGAACACCACTATTCCTGAACAGTCGAATCAGTAGTTAGACTAGTCCAGAGTTACCCACCAACCTTCTACTTCCTCTAATTCTTCCTCTCCTCCTTCCTCTTCGCTTGATGGGGCTGGCAAAGCCAAAAGTCAAGTTCCTAAGGAGAAGAAGGAAAAGAACAAGAAAGAGAAGAAGAAGAAGGAACCAAAAGCGACTGGGGGCAAACGAGTGTCGTCTAACAAAAATCCACACACTGCACTGACCAGGCCTAAATCGCCATGTGTCATTTGCAAGGGAGACCACTTTCACAAAGATTGTCCCTACATCCCTCAGATATTAAGGGACTGGTCTCCCCGTTTTCACAATCCGGTGACATCAACCTCTGATAGCCATGTTGAAAGCACATCGTCAACTAGCGAAAGTGAAGTCCCAGGACAAAAAGGGAGAGCTAGATCTCCTTGTAAACTGTGTGAAGGCAATCACGCCATCCACCGTTGTCCCTTCTTAGACGAAGCTAAAAGAGTTTTGGATGATCGTCTGGTTTCACCGTTATGACTTCCTCCTGGATATAAAAAACTCTTGTCGAGTCCTTCGTTAGTTAAAAATCCAGCTGGCCCGCTCAAGTGGTCAGCTGAAGCGCCAGTCATTGAAGATGAACCAGCTGAATCCATACCCGACGAAAGTCAAAAGGTCGAGGCGGAAGTTGACCCGGTCTTGCCTTCAGAGGTTTTATCTTCGAATGATACAGTCACTGAGGAGAATAAGGATGACACCGTCCAAATTCTTTTCATCAACACAGACTCTGACGAACACGGGGGAAACCTACCCATTCCTTTATTGCAGGAAGGAATTTCGTCAGAGCCGTACCCGGCCGTCTACTCGGTCCCACCTCCAAGCAACCTAGTTGTCTCCTTCGACTGGAATCAACTAGGCAGACCCCGTTTACCAGCAAGCATACCATTCAGAATTATCGTCCAAATATACAGAATGGTCATGGCTGGCACCATCATTGATGAGGGGGCATCTGTGAGTATCCTTTCCTCTATTGCTTGGAAAGCGCTTGGTTCGCCATCGCTTTTGCCTTAAATGAGAAATCTGACAGGCTTTGATAAAGGAACCAGTCGACCTTTAGGGATCCTCCCCAATGTGCCCATAACATTGAAAGGTAAGACCGTTCAAATGAATGTGATGGTCATTCAAGGACCCTTGGATTATAACCTACTCCTTGGACGAGACTATATTTATTGCATGAGAGCCATCGTCTCCTCACTCTTTAGAGTAATGTGTTTTCCGCATGAAGGAAGAGTGGAGCTCGTGGACCAGCTTTCATTTCCTGGATCACGCATCGCAAATAGTCATATACCATCCCTAAATGGTCTCTTCACGCAAGAAATGTCTCGACCCACGGTCCATCCTCCCGATGAGCGCGAGTAATTCGGAGGGATATGACTGGAACCCAGGGGGCATGCGTCTTGGTCTGCTTCGGCAGGAAAACTTCGGGTATAGGGTAGGTTTCCGCGGGAGAATATGACTAGTCTGTACCCCGTCCGTGATTGAGATAGGGGTTATTCTAGAATAAGATTCTCTTGTCAAAGTTATGTGTGTGCCGCTCGTTGTCACTCACCTTTTTCTATCTCGGTAGACATCGCCAGAGAAGTGTTTTGTTTACATTGTAAATAGAACAATCTTTGGGTAGCCTGTAAGAGGTAGTACCCTTCCTGATAGAACAAATGTTTTGTCAGCTCGAATAAAGGGTGACCCTTCCTGATAAAACAAATGTTTTGTTAGCTCGAATAGAGGGAGACCTCGAAACTCTGTTTTATACCTGGGGGCATGCAAACCTTTTGGAGTGCAAGCAAAGAGCGATTATTTATCTGTTTTTTGGATTAGTCGTTTCCTAACTTGCATAAAGAAAGGAAGTGGGGAAAAAATCTAAATGTTGCCGTTTTATATGAGACATTCTTATCATATGACTGGATTATCGAGCAGTTTTAGCACATAGTTCATGCTCGTTAAAAAATAAACATAAGACCGAGCAAGTGTTTCAACCCGCGTTTAAGCTCGTTAAAAAATGAACTATCCTCCGGTAAATAACCACCGTGAATGTAACATTATCAGCCATTAAAGCCTTGGTCGTGTTTGCACCGTCACCTCCACTTTTCCATTGGCCGATCATTCACCTCCATTTGATTGTTTACCCATTTTGAGGAACAGCTGCGAAGAGTGATTTCACTAGCCATCCTTGTGACACTGTCGTGGTTGGAAAATTCCAACCCTTACCTGGAATCAGCTGCTACCCATTTTATCACTTGTTCCTCAAAAGACGAGTCTTCTTTAAGCTCTTTTCATCTGACTCGTAAAATATGAAAAGATTGCCGAGTTTTTGCCTTCCAGCTCGTTAAAGCGACGGGAAGAGCTATCCCTCCTCTAGATTTTAATCTTTTTGGACCTGAGGGATTATTGCACAAAAAGATCGAGCGCTTTTTTTTTTCGGCTCGTTAAAACTATCGAAAATTCATCCCTTCTGTATTGTTTTATACTTTTTCGGACTTAAGGGATTAGATGACGAAAAAGGAATTCCGGAGTTAACTTTACGTACCTTTTCAGACTCTCTAAAAATGAAAAGGACCGAGTTATCTTTGTCGTTAGACTCGTTAAAAAGATTAATAGCGACAAACTTGTCTTTAGACGAGAACGAGTTTCACTATCGCTAGGCTCGTTAAAACATAGCCATGGGTTTGCCCGAAGGGAAAATTATAGAACAAGCATATGTTATCCTCCTCAAGCTTGACAAAAATAAAGAGGTATTGGTCAGCAATGACTGGGGAAAAATTGGGAAGAAACTCAAAGAACCTTTATTGGTAGCAAGTCGCTCTTGAACATGACACTTCCACTCCATGCCTGAGTCGGGTTGGGTTGTTTCATTCACCGGTCACATCACCATGGTCTTGCCATACCATCCACCTTTGGGGTAAATGCTACCAATCCATCATATAAGTGTCGCCGATATGTTCAAGAGAAGTCATCCAGAGAAGTCACCCTTGTCCCATCCACTACCATACATTATACTTCATTCTTTCATGACCGCCACCCTGAACCATATATCATCAGATCGTTTTCACCTCCATCAAAATCATTTGCTCCGTTCCGTGTCACTGATGTGGGATACATTAAGGCCCTCCTTTGACGGATCGCTTCTTGTCGACATCATCTCATTATCCAAGAAGTTGATCTAGGAACACCCCCTTCAGTACTTTGAAGCTTGCATGCCTCAATGGCAAGTTTCTCACTTCCGGCGACAGGTATACATCAATGAACTTCGACCGAAAGATTTTGCGTGGTGTTCGACGCCAAGTCCTTTATTCACACCGCGTGAATTGTACTGCAGTACCTTGAGGGTCATCATCCTTATCGGTAATTCCTCTCGCACTTGTTAACAGTTTACATCATTGACTGGTAATCAAGCGATGCCTTTCCATGTTCAACTTCAAAACATTTCTCACATGGATCGACTTGTACTTAGAGTGAAGATCAGACGAGATTGAAGACCCCGGATCTAGTTTCATCCATCCGGGCTGCGATATATATTCAGGAAAAATAAAGACATTGACATGTACAGCATTGCATAACAGATAATCATCCTACCAAAAGGATGATGATTTCATCAGAATCATCAGTCTACCATCAGACGATTGTCTGTCCTATGTACATAAAAATGAATTTATAAAGCTGAGCATGGGAATGCTCACCTCAGCTAGATCATGAAAACAATATGAAAAATAATGTATTGTATTGTATCTTATTACAGGTCTCCTCCCAGCATTGAAAGAACTTCGAATCCTCCTAATAAAGCATTTCACCCGATAAACGGCCTCATACTTTAGGGGGCAACTGTTATAGACATTTTTGTGCCTTACAAATTTGAGCATGAAATGTCCATAATCCAAGGGATCCAAAGTCCCTAAAAGTGTTGTTCCTGCCCCTAAAGGAACAAGGTCAACCAATGACAGCTTCTCCCAGAAGTTCTCCACCTGAAACTGCTCAAAACTAGTCAAATCAGGATCAATTCAGAAGCTCCACTAGCTGCCTGCGTTGCAAAGCACCCAAATACACTGTCTAGGTGCGTTGCAACGCACTTGAATGCACTACCCAGGTGTGTTGAGCGGGAAATGACAAGTGGCAGAGTCATTCAACGAGGTGGAGAGACAATGGAAGCTTCCAGAATCTTCTCCAATGACACTTGCCTCACTGAATTCGACCAGTGATGAGTAAGAGGCTCTCAGTCTCCAAGTGGAAGCAAGAACTGACAGAGAAAAGCCACAAGTCAAAACATAAGCTGACTCATCCTCTCTGCTTACATCTATATATGGATCCCTCATCCCAGAGATCCAGAGGCTGGAATTTTGTACTTTGTAGAGAATTGTTGTTGGTTTGAGATTGAGATTAGTGCATTGGGTGACTTATGCTTTGTTGGAGGTGAGGAAGGGATTCCTTTGCTGGGAGGTAGATGCTAGATCGGGACTCACTTGGTTGTATCTCCTCTTGGACTTTCTTATCATATCAATAAAACTATTTGAGTTTCTCCTACATGTTGTGTATCAATGATGTTTTGTTATATTTGCATGTTTAGCTTAATCTGATCCTAAGCTTTTTATGAATGTAAATCTATATCTTCGTGTAGTTTCTCTCTTCTGTGATCTTGTAGGAATTCGGTGAAGCTGGGCCGGTAAGGGAGCAGGGAGCTGGGAGCTATTGAAGAGAGGAGCGATTGGATCAACAAACTAGTGCAAGACATAGGTTAGTTTATCCTTCCTCTTCGTCTACATTTCATAAAGAAGAATACTTAAGTAGTTTTTCCTTGTTTGTTGCTAAGGCACTGTCACACCTTAGAGTGGGATAGGGGCGTTCTGAATAGATACTTTTCCCAACAACACGAAGGCCAAAAATAGCCGGCACGTAAGATATGCTGGGCTGTAGCAAGCCCTGAAAGATGACCACCACAAGCTCCACTGTGGCAGTCATTGAGCACTGACTCTACTTCCTCTACGGTTAAATAGTGCCGAAGGATTGAATCAACCCCTCGACTGTATAATGTATCACCGATGATAACATAATTCTTGGCCATGTGACGTAATTTTCAACGTTCATCCTTAGAGAAAGTAGAGGGAAACTTCGAAGTCTGGAGATAGACAATGATATCTCCATACCAAGGGTCGAGTGAAGAGATGAGGAATAAATGTTCATCGGGAGAACTTTCCTCATAAATAGTATCCTCTCCACAAGGCAACTCGGAGATTAACTCAGTAAAAACCATGGATTTCTTAGACTTGGTGGACAAGAAATCGAGATCAAATTCTTGTAAAATGACTATCCATTGATTATATTTGCCCCCAATCACTCGCCTACTGAGGACAAATTGAAATGGATTGACCGCCACTAAGACAAAAGTTTTGCGTAGCAAGATATAATGACGGAGCTGCTGGACAACATGAACAGCTGCCAAAGCCAACTTCTCAATAGGGGAATAGCGAAGTTCAGGACCTATCAAGCCTCAGCTCAAATAATAAATCACATGCTCTGTGAGAGCATCGTCTTCCTAGACGAGAACCATACCTATGGTTGATTTTGCTGCAGCAAGATATAAAAGGAAGTCCCTACCATAATCTGCTGGACTCAAAAGTGGGGCAGAGACTAATGCCTTTTTCAAGGCGTCAAACAACCGTTGTGCAAAGTCGTCCCATACAAATGGGACTCCTTTATGTAGCAAACGCATAAATCCTTTAGTGATCTCGACATAATTCGCTATAAACCTTCTTAAGAAATTAGCTTTCCCTTGAAGACTTTGAAGTTGTTGAATTGAGGATGGGCGAGGCAACTAAATTATTGCCTCAACCTTGAAGGGATCAACCCGAATCCCTTCATTTGACACGATGAACCTTAATAGCCGACTAGATGTAACCGTGAAAATGCACTTATTGGGATTCAACCGAATCTTATAAAAACGACATCGCTCAAAAACCAATCGAAGATGACTAGGATGATCAGTTCTCTTTCGAGAACGAGCAGCTAGATCGTCCAAGTATGCTTCGATGATATGTTTAATGTCATGGAAAGCATATGACATGGCCCGCTGGAAAGTAGCTCCAGCATTTTTAAGACCAAAAGGCATATTTCTATATGCGAAGGTACCCCAGGGACATATAAAAGTTGTCTTATGTTGATCTTCAGGATGGATAGAGATTTGATTATAACCGGAAAAACCGTCCATGAAGGAAAAAATCTCATTACCCGCACACTCGTCAATAATCTGATCAATGAATGGCGTGGGGTAATTATCTTTCAGACAAGCCTTGTTTAGGTCTCTAAAGTCGATGCATACTCAGATTTTTCCTTGCTTTTTATCCACATGGACTGGATTAGAAACCCAATCAATAAGAGGAACAGGGTATATAAAACCCGCCTTGAGCAGCTTCTCTACTTCAGCTTTAATGGCTGCTACTTTCCTAGGATTAACCGGTCGAAGCCTTTGACGAACCGGCTTGGTGTTTTCATACGTCTTGATCTCTTGTTGTACTATGGATGGATCAATGAAAGACATTTCTTCATAAGACCAAGTGAATACATCTCAAAATTCTTTAAACAGGTTGGTGTCAATTTGAATTTCCTCAGGGGAACACTCGGCTCCAATGAAGAGATTCTTGATCACGTTAGGGTTCCTAGAGATGTTTATAGATATCATTTTTAAAATCACCGACATATTACCTTCAGCGCAAAAGTGTGCTGAAGCCAAAGGATTTGATACCATACAAACATCACTAGTAAAGAGCTCAGAGAACCTAGATTCTACTTCCTATAATGGAGGAAGAAAATATGAATGATGGTGTAAGTCTTCCCAAGGTCGATCTACACCCATCATTACTTCTAGGATTGCTTCTTCAGAAGGTAAAACCGTATCTAAGCAGTCCAAGGCAGAGGTAGAATCAAGGGTCCAGGTCGGGACCACATCACCATCTAGCTCCTCCTTAGAAAAGGGAGTAGAGTGGTCGTCTGCAGAGTTAATGATAGACTGGTATCTAAGATCAGCTACAGACATAGGGAATGCCATTCCATTAACTTTTCCTTTAGCTAATGTGGTCGTAGGTGAAGGCAAGGTCCAAGGGTCTAAAACATAATTATTTCGGAAGAACTATTTTCGAGGAGACTCCTTAGATGATGAAACGACATTGATTCTAGCGATAGGAGAGGGAAGATCAAAGGTACCCATCAATGAAGAATACATCCCAACTCCTAGATTCTCAGTAGGTAGACGAGGGTTATCCACTAAAGGAACAGTAGAGTCAGAATTTGCTTGAGGATTGACTGGAAAATAATCCAATTGATCAACCTTAATGATTTTCCCTTCATGAGGAAAGCAAATGACACGAAACAGAGTCGAAACAATGGCATCCATTTCGTATACCCAGTTCCTTCCTAAGAGGAGATTGTAGTCTAGGTTAGCATCAATGACTTCTACTTCAATATTAACAACCTTCCCCCCAACACATATGGGAAGGGCCGGGATAATCCCATGTGGCCTATGAGAATGTCCATCAAATGCAGTCAGGAGGGTAGGTGAAGGAACAACCGAAGGCGATCCAATAGCCTTCCAGCATGACATCGACATGACGCACGTGGAAGCTCCTTCATCAATAATGGTACGAAAAATGTTAATTTTCCGGTATGTAGACTTTATTTGGAAAGCCATATGATGAGGGAGTCGCTTTTTGACATTTAACATGTCAAAAGTGAGCACTAAAGAGTTAGTTGGATCAACTGCCCCAATTGCTGAAAGTAAAGCACTTCGTTGAGCTGGACATGACTGGAGAACCTCTAAAGCGGACATGGCGCATGGACTCTGAGCCAGATCCTCAACAATGGAGTAATTCTGGGTGGCCCTAGCATTAGGATTAATAGTCGCGCATTTAGCAGAACCTTTCAGTATTCGTGGTATAGTCTCGACAGGGGGTCGTTCAATATGAAGGTCGGTATTTCCGGGAGCAGTTTTGTCCTTGGAAGTTTTTGCTTCACCATAATCACATGACCGAGTGGCCACATGGAAATTAGAACCCATCATGAAAACATTTAATGATTTTTCCCCTTCCTGGTTGCCCCCTGCGGAGGTACAAGGGTTTGAATTCGTGCCAGCAAGAAGTTGTTGCCCTTGGGGAAAAGGGTTGGTTAACACAGCTTGAGAGCTAGAAGTCCCTTGCTACCCTAAAAAGTGCTAAGCATCTTGAGTCTTTGGGCAGAGATGAGTTAAATGGTCTCCATTGCATAACTTGCATGGAAACTTGACTTTCTTTTTAGACTCATTTCTACCGCCACCAACATTATTGTCGGATTTATTTGCTTAAGCCTTCTCATCTTGACTCTTTCTCTTACCTCATCCTTTCTTCTTCCCATTGGAATTTTGATTTCCTTTGGGGTTGGCAGATTAGACAGCATTAACTGAAGAGGGTTGAGAAGACGAAGGGTTAGACGATGTGACTTGGTTGTTAGAAGCAATTTGTAAAGACAACTGCTGCAATTGGCTCAACAGGTTCACCGCATTTGTGTCTACCGATCCAACGATACCATCCACATGGGGACCTAGATTTGACTTGGCTATATCAACCTTAGTCCCAGGAGCATCAGGCAAGATTTTTTGTAGAATCCCAGACTGAGAATAAATCAACTCTAATTGTTGGGCCCTAAAAATAGCTTGCTCCTCATAATAGACTCCGGACAAGGAGACATCCTTAGATATTTCAGGTTGTAAAGATTTCAAAAACCATTCGAGACAGTATTCCGGAGGAATCTCGGCTTTAATGAGCCTCTTTCTCCGTCTCCATTCCTGAATGTGATCAGAAATGTGAGTTGTCGTATCCTGACAGAAATTGGCCAGAAGTTGAGTTCTGGCATCATAACGAGCGGGCAACTAGAAATGATTTAAGAAAATATTAGCTAAGTCGGTGAAAGATGTAAAGTTTCCCCTTGGCAACTCTATATACCACTTGGCCGCATTACCAGTCAAGGTACGTTGAAAAAGTCTCAACCTAATCGAGTCATCAATAAGGGAGTTTTATGAGCACCACAGACGGAATGTGGTTACGTGGTCGCCCAGGTCTTCACCGCCCTTTCCCTTGAACTTTGGAATGTCCAAAGGGAGTTTGGTTGGGACCGGAGGCCAGGCCAGATTGTATTTCATTGGATCGTTTGTTAATTTCATGAGATCTAGCAAATTCAATGTTGCCAGAAAAGGAAGCCTAGGAGGACCTTGGGGATTCCACTCAGACTGGGCAGAGTTCCCAAAGTTCTGAAAAGATTGGCCTCGATTTTGGAAGGCACCAGGCTGCCTGAAGTAACCCCCAGAACCAACTGAACCAAAAGGTGGACCTTGTGATCCAGCAAAACTCAGAGTTTGACCAACTGCGGCTGAAAAACCTCTATAATTGGTGAAGCTCCCCTCCTAAAGGATTATAAGGAGTCGATAACCCCTGATAAGGATTCCAAGCAAAAGATAAGGGAGGAATAATTCGAAATGAACTAACTATGGAGTACGGCCTATTCCCTTGTTGGCTGAAAAACGGATTCCCAGTTCCCATGCCACTAACCACAGGGTTAGTCCAACCTTGAAAGGGATTACTACTTTGTCCTTTGGCAGAAAAGGCATAGATCCTATCATCGGGTTGGAATGTGGTATATGACCACTCCCAAAAGGGAAACCCTAAAATGAAGCCGATCCACCCATCATGGATGTGGAGGCACTAAATGGAATTGACGGAATACCCTGTGAATGGGTGCCAAACGAGAAGAATCCAGTACTAAAAGCATTGGCTTGGGAATTTCCACTCGTGGAAGGAATGGAGGTAGACCCAACTAAAGATGTGCTAGCAAAAGACTCAAATAAAGATGCAGAAGGGATGGAGATATTTCCTCCCCCTTGTACTGATGTTGGAGTCTGCATAGTTGTAGCACTTGTGGTAGAAGCCATGCTTCCAGTAGTAGCCATCGATGGTAAGTGCATAATATGACCTAGACTTGATGGTCTATTGTTGTTGGGAAAAGTATCCAATATAGAATGACCCTATCCCACTCTAAGGGTGATAGTACCTCAGCAACAACCGAATGCAAAGCTATTCAAGATTACTTCTTTATGAGATGTAAGAGAGGAGAGAAAGAGATCCACTAACCGTTGTCTTCCGCTAATGATTGATCCAATCTTCTCTCTTTGCTTCTTGCTCCCAGCTCCTTGCTCTTTCACTGGTCCAGCTATACAAAGATCCTGCAAAAGGGCAAGAGAAGGAAACTACAAGAAGCATACATTCATAATTGATTCAAGGATTAGAATAAATCAAATACACAAGTATAGCAATTCACCATTGAGACACATGCATATAGAATAACCTCAAATGCTTTATTAATGGAAGAAGTAAAGTTCTGAGAGTGTTACAACCATAAGAGGCCCAATCCAGCAACACCTCCTAGCAGAAAGAAATCTCCTCTTCACCTCCTTCAAGCAAATCACCCAATAGTTCTATACTCAAACCAACAGCACTTCCTTACATTCACAAGATTCCCGCCTCCCTAGACCTCATGAGAGAGCTCTATATATAGGAGTTTTGGAGAAAGGATGAGTCAGCTTGAGGCTGGCATGAAGCTGACTAGTGTCCTCTCCCACTTCAGTTATTCTTCAGTTCTTGAGTCCACTTGGAGGTTCTTGCTTCCACTTGGAGATCTAGATCCTCTTACTCATCCCAAGGCGAATTCCCTGATCCAAGTGTCATTTTGGAAGCTTCCTGGGCATTGACACATTGAGGAATGACTGTGCCACTTGGCCAATCTCGCCCAGCGCAGGTAGCCTTCATTAGAGTTGACATTCAGCGCAGGTACAGAGTGGAGCAGTTGACATTCAGCGTAGATGCTCAGTGGAGCAGTTGACATGATCCAGAATTAGCTTATTTTTTAGTGTTTTCAGGTGGAGAACTGATATTTAGTGCTGTGGTTTGCTGACCTTGTTCCTCTAGGGGTAGGAACAACATGTTTAGGGACTTTGGATCCCTTAGATTATTGACATTTCATGCTTCATGCTGTAAGGCACAAAAATGTCTATAACATCTATGCGTCAAAGACCCAATGTATTGTAATACTTCTGGATAGCTGAAAGGTAAGGGAGAATTCAGAGCCGCTAACGACTCTTGAAATTCTCTTACTTCTATGTTATCTTCCGATTGAAAGAGAGCTCGAGAAAGAAATGGAGTGTTCCTCTCTTGTTCCGCGGAAGTACCAGGCCTGTTTTGAAAACTAATGTCCCTGTGAGGAGGATCAATCTCCGATGCGTCAGCTGCCACGAGATGAAACTCACCGGCAATATTACCTCTGCGCCTTCTAGGAGAAGGCTCTAAACTTGGTGGTGAAAGACCATGAAGTCTTTGAGATCGTCTAGGTGATCGGTCAGTCACTTTGAATTTTTTATTAAGTTCTAGCTAAAGACTCAAGAAAAAATGAAAGCTAGGCCAACTAAGAGCACACACTAAAAAGTCCCTAAAAGATATCAGCCAGTCAAACAACCTTCGAGTATTTCCGTTTCGGGTGATGAGGACCGGACACCAAAATACAAGAAAGTGAAGTAAAGGGGCCTTCCAAAGATAGTCTGGGATAATTTTTACACAGTAATTTGTCACTATCTCCCTGTCAGTCACCCTACTGTGTCAGGAGTTCACAATAATCAAGTTCATGCCTTCTGAACTGGCCAAAAACCCACTTTTCTAAAGTTTTCCTCATCAGCGCGTTTGTTTCTAAAATACCCGCACTGACTGGCGCTTCATAACAGACCGCGTGCGCTGCCAGCGCGGAAGCACACGACTTTTCCGCGCTGATCGAATTTCATGACCAGCGCAGCCTCTTTTTGTATTAACCCGAGCTGACAACAGCTTGACCGTTATTGCTTTGCGACGTCAGCGCGCCAGACCAGTTATGCACCCGTTCTGATCTAGTTTCGGCAAATTTGTTCCAACAGCCAGCCTTCCAGATAACTCCAGACTTGGTTGTTGGCCTTGTGAGTATCGCCTCCCTTCTATGGCATGTCTGTTCGACCCTTTGCAACTACTTCCCTTCAAGATAATCTCACCCTTCCACCATTCAAGGAGACTCCTTCTCCTATATAAACCTCTACCATTACCATGAGCAGCTAGTTTGGAATAGCTTGGATTGTGTGGAGCTTATAGTGCTCAGATTGCTGCTACTATAGGTAGTCGGTGTGATAAGTGTGGAAGTGCTTGATAGCTTAGGGAAGGTTGTGTTGTGTTGCTTGTGTAAGAGAGAGAGTTTCTTGTCTTGGGAGAATCATTTCCAAAGGTGAATGCTTAAGAGACTTGCTGACTGGCCCCTCTTGAGAAGGATATCGACGTCAGAACACTTGGTTGTACTCTTCTCTGTTATTGATTAGTAATAGATGACTACTATTATGGTTCCATTCTCATTTGTCTCCGTAATGGTTAATGTGAATTACATCCTTTTTGACTGATGTATGGTTGCTTTTATTAGATTTCATTCCGAATTATGTCGAGGTGGCTAATGGTTTCACACGGTTATTAAAGCGAGACACACCCTTTCATTGGGATGCTATCGCCCAGGAGTCTTTCGAGCGCCTTAAAGACCTTCTTGTCTCAGCTCCGCTCTTAAGACCTCCAAACTACCACCGTGATTACACTCTCTATCTAGCTGCCGCTGACACCACCATCGGCATGGTTCTAGTGCAGGATGATGATGTCGGCACCGAGCACGTTATCTATTATCTTAGTCGCAACCTTCTGGATACGGAAACTCGCTACGCATATGTCGAAAAATTGGCATTGGCAGCTGTCTGCGCCGTTCAACGATTCTGGCATTATATCCTGTTGCGCACAACGACCATGATCTCTGACTGCAACCCCATGACCTACATTTTGTCGCGTCAACTACTGGGGGGCAAATACTCGAAGTGGATTGTAATCCTCCAAGAGTTCGACTTGGAATTTACTGCGGCCAAGTCTAAGAAATCTCTGGTCTTTGCTGAACTGCTCTGTTCCTTACCATCTCATTCTGCACCATCTCGTTCGGAGGAGCATATCCCAGATGAAACATTGTTTCTCATCAGCACCCTCGACCCGTGGTACGGGGACATTATCGTATATTTGCAGACGTCTTCCTTCCGTCCCAATGTATCAAAAGATGCTCGACGGCGAATTCGTCACCAATCTCAACCCTATCGCATTTTGGGCGATACCCTGTACCGCCTCGGCGTTGATTCTGTCCTCCGCCGATGTTTGACTCTCAAGGAAGATGAGCGAGTGTTGAATGACTGCCACTCTGGTGCTTGTGGCGGCCACATGTCCGGATATGCTACCGCCCAGAAAATTCTCCGTGCTGGTTACTTCTGGCCTTCTATCTTCAAAGATTGCATTCTTGCCGTTCGCGCATGCCATGAATGCCAAGTATACCACCGAAAAATGCGTGCACCTCCTGCACCCCTGCACCCTGTTGTGACCGTAGGTCCATTTTCCAAATGGGGCATCGATTATACGTCCTGTAACCCTCGTTCGGCCGGGGGGCATGGGTATATCATCGTTGCCGTGGATTATTTCACCAAGTGGACCGAAGCGATGCC
Source organism: Pinus tabuliformis (assembly GCA_031772625.1). Classification (NCBI taxonomy): domain Eukaryota; kingdom Viridiplantae; phylum Streptophyta; class Pinopsida; order Pinales; family Pinaceae; genus Pinus; species Pinus tabuliformis. The sequence continues at coordinate 60,734,263 of CM062819.1, read as the reverse complement.
TACATTGAACGAAGACGGTTACACAGCGGCGAAGTTTTTGTTTAATCATGTTATTACTCGTTTCGGAGTCCCTCAGGCTATCGTCACGGATCACGGAAAGCATTTCCGCAATCACATGATGATGGAACTAACGACCCAACTAGGCTTGCGTCAAGATAGTTCGACACCGTACTATCCACAATCCAACGGTCAAGTCGAGGCCGTGAACAAAGTTTTGATCACTATGCTTCAACGCACCGTCAATACGGACAATTCTAATTGGCATCTGATGTTGTTCCCAGCCTTGTGGGCCTACCGGACTTCTGTGAAGGACGCCACCGATTTCACTCCATTTCAGTTGGTTTATGGACTGGAGGCCACCCTTCCCGTCGAGTGTGAGATTCCTTCGTTGAAATTAGCTGTCGAGTTGCTTCCCAACACCACTCCGGTGGAGGAACGGCTTCTTTACCTAGAACGGTTAGACGAGACCCGTCGTTTGGCTTCTCTGGCTATCGAAGCGCAAAAGAAGAGATTCAAGGCTCACTTTGACCAGAATATTCAGCCTCGTTCCTTCGTTGAGGGAGATCTAGTACTGCTCTATGATCAAGCTAAAGATAAGCTGGGGGCAGGAAAACTCGAATCCATGTGGCTAGGTCCCTATATCGTGAAGAGAGTTTTACAAAAGGGCGCATATGAGTTGATTGATTACGAAGGAAATCCTCTTGACAAGCCCCGCAACGGGCTTTATTTGAAGAAATATTATGCATGATTTCGTGCACTAAGTTTGTACATACGCGTGTTTAGTGTGTTTTGTGTGCATGATTACATGTTTTGCTTTGGTGTGAAGGCGTGTTTGCCTCTTATTGTGTTTTCTCCTTCTTGTGCAGATGTCTAGTGCACCTTATGTTGGTTTCGCTGATGGCGCCTGCCGTAGTACTTGAAATTTGTCCTCTGCGGCGTGGGCAATCTATGATCCTCACGGAGAGTCGCTAGATCTTCAAGGAGTCTGCCTCGGTCGTACCACTAATAATGTTGCCGAATACAGTGCCGTAATTGAGCTACTAGCCGAAGCAGTTGATCTCGGCATTCATGCAATGATGGTAAACCTGGACTCCCAGCTTGTCGTCCATCAACTCAACGGGCGATATTCCGTCAGAGACCAACGCATCCTAAGGTTGTATCTACGTGTCAGATTGTTAGAAAGGAATTTTGACTATATCACATATCAACATATTCCGAGACGACTAAACACGTTGACTGATGCATTGGAAAATCATGTGTTAGACAGACATTTGCGAAATAGATAAACATCATACAAGAAAACGTAGAAAGCATAATAAGACCATAGAGTAAAGCATATGTAAATAAGATATTTTCCAAGCATAGTTTGCATGCGTGTCGTGTGTGCTTTTAAGCTTGCATTTAAAAAATTAAAATACATGGGTCATGTGTTATGCAATTCATACATAAGATTACGTTTGTACTGAACATTTGCATAACATAAACAAAACATCATCACATGAAACAAGATCCATCCAAAAATCGGTATGTATATATATATATATATATCGTGTGGCGCACTAAGGTGCTCAAAAATAAGTGTATATGTCAAAAATGGAATCACTGTCCTCAATACATCCGAGACATATGTCTCTCAAAACATCAGTGGAAGTAAACCTAGGCGACTACTGTGCTGGGTTATGCTCTCTATAGCATACAGCTGCTTGTGCCACCCGCCTCAAAAGGCGGTGCATCCTGGGTGCCACCCCCACTGTGTGGATCTGATGCTCTATAGGGACCTCCTCGACCCCCTGGTAATCTGGCACTCCCTCCAGCAAACCCTCGAGGTTGCGAGCTACAGTCTCCGACGTATCAACTCCTAGAGGAACTAAGGCCAGGGCTCCAGCTCCTTGCCCCTCTCTCCATGCCGTTGGGGCTAGGCCAATGGGTCTCACGGGTCCCACATCTGCACACCGTGACATTTATTAAGACATGTACATGAAAAATCAAAAACATCAAAAAATATTGAAAAGAGATCAAGTGTCATACCTCCATCGTCCCAATGCTCTCCTGCGGGCAGTGGCATGTCAGGATCATTGCGGAAGTCCATACCAGCATATGGCCAGTCCTCCACGATGACAACCTGACGATCCAGCCACTCTCGGAAATACACTCCCCAAGATACTGGGCGGCCTCCACCTCCACGTGGCATGACGCGGGCCCATCGGCTCGTCCTCGTCTCCCAGGGACCTCTAGGTGGATCCACAGCCATCGTTTGTAACTGTAGAGCTGGCACCTGCTCCAGCATGAGCGGAAGTAGAAGCGACCCATATGCAAACTGCTTCGTCTCTCCGCGTCGGTAGTTGTTCAGTTGCCTCTTCATGCTAGTAGTCACAGCTGTCGCCCAGTTGAGAATGGTGGGCTGTAGGCACTCCAAAGCTAGTAGTAGTTGGTTCTTCGAGGCCTCATGATTGGCCAAAGAACCCGTTGCCCGTGTCACTAGGAAGAGTATAGTGCGCAGAGGCATGTCTCGTACTGTCGGGATACCCACCTTCCCGCTCCGTGTTTTGACGGCTCCTGGGCATACTCGAGCCATCAGCTGGTCCAGAGTCTCACCGCTGGGTCGCTGCCCCTCCAGTATGGGCATCTGACCCCGGCGTGACAATCCAGTCAAAAAGTAGATGTCCATGGAGTCAAACTCGATATCCTGACCACGGATTGTGAATTTTCCATCTACTGGGTTCCAAGCTCTGATTAGGAACTCCAGTAAGTCAGGTTGCGCCCTCAGGCGCGGAGTCAGGAAGAATTTCAAGAAACCGCATGCCCGCATTGCGTTTTGGCATTCGGTAAGTGCATAAGCGGCTATATCCTCATCATCGTGAGATATCTCTTGCCACACAAAAGACATTTTGCCCTGCAAGACCATGAAAAAACATTAGAGTGCTAATTGTGGAAGTTTGAACGTTCATTTCATTAAAAAACCAAATTTTTCCGCGCCAGCGCGACTGTTTTTAAAACAGTCGCACTGAAAATGGCGCCCCTTTGTTTTTTCCTTGGGTTAGTGCGGAAGCACACGTGTTTTCCGCGCTGACCCAAGAGGTGGTACGTGTAAATATAAATCGATCAGCGCGGACCCGAGCGGGAAATCCGCGCTGACCGAGAGCGCACCAACGCTCAAAGAATTTGCCCAAATGGCCAAATTCCACCATGGAATTGCTATAAAAAAGGCTCAAAATGAAACGCAGGGAGAGGAGAACCTACCTGGAAGAAGCTGCCGGATGAATGGTGTCCGCACGGGCTGGAAATCGCTCCGTCAACCTTGCAGCTCCTCAACGTTCTTCACGACCCAAAATGGTAAAAATGGTAAAAAATGGCTTTTACCCACCTATTTATGGTAAAAAATCATAATTGACTATAATTTCTTATCCATATGGGTTTTTGTCATCTTTTCGCCATGGATTTAGCACTAATGTCACTGTATTATGCCTTTATGCATGCTTTAATATGTTTTTTACACATGTCGAACAGATTTATGCGGGTGGTGTTCTTGTGCAGGTTCAGGTAACCGGCGTGGTCATAGCAGTCTTTCGTGTACTTGGTCCCAAAAAAATGTCGTCTTTGAGCTCTTTTCCAACATGAATCAAGAAAAGATTGCCGAGCTTCCTTTCAACTCGTTAAAAGGAACAAGAGGCGGTCGTTTTAAGCTCTTTTCGACTGTTTAACTTAAAAAGATTGTCGGGTGTTTGTCGTTTCACACTCGTTATTGGCTCTAAAACGACGTGCTTCTGACCGCTTTTTTACTTTTTCGGTTCGAAGGCACTATTTACGAAAAGTACTCCTCGATCGTAATGGTTGGGCGGTTCTTTCGAGCATTGTTTTATACTTTTTCGGGCTCGAGAGACACAACTTTACGAAAAAGGACCCCCCTGGAGTTTCCTTTTCCGCTGTCTTTTCAGACTCTCTAAACAAGAAAAGACGCCGAGTTTTTCCTTTGTCAGGCTCGTTAAACACTTGATGACATCGGGCATCGTTGAAATGACACTCTCCAAGCATATGCTATCCCCGTCAAGCTTGTCATCCAAAAATAACTGGGGTACCTGCCAGAAATGGTGGGGAAAATGGAACTGTAATTGTCGTGTCGGCAGTATGTCACTCTTGAACATGGCACTGGTCTGCATTCGTGTCGGGTGGGGATTTCTCGTTTTGTTTCACAACTGACCTCCGTGGGTGCGGGTTATCCTATTTGACCTCTCATTTTCTCATTGCCTCTTCATCATACCCTCTGCTCATTTGATGTCAAATACTGCCAAATCCACTGTCGTGCCGCCGATATGTTCAAGAGAAGTTGAGCTCTGCAATAATACAACCTCATCTGCTATCTCACACAAATCATTTTACCTCTGTCTCGTGTCGATGATGTGGGAAACATTATGGCCCACCTTCGATCAAGGTCACTTCCTGTCGACTTCAGCTCATTATCCAGGAAGGTGACTTAGAGACTCCCTTCAGGTGCCTTGGAACCTGCATGCCTCAATGGCAGGTTCTTCGTGTTTGACGCGAGGTTTTCATCATTGGCCTTCGATCGGATGATTCTGCGGGTGTTCGAAACCAGCTCATTGATTCACACGCCGCAGATTGTACCTATAGTACCTTGAGGACCATTGTCATTATTGGTGGTACCTCTCGCGTCTGTTAACAGTTTTCATCATTGACTGGTAATCAGATGATGTTCATGCATGTTCGACTTCAACTCATGCATTCACATGCTTGGACTTGTACTTTGTTCGGGTCGGGACGGAGCGCAAGACCCTGGATCTCTGTCTGTTACGGTCCAGGCTACGATTTTGTGGATGATCATTACATGACTCATTGATGGATGGCTGCGCCCATACCTGAGTCTTCATGGATGGCTATGACCATACCTTATCATTATTTCGGTCTCTTTAGCTGGGTGGCTGCGTCCATTCCACAGACCTTTCGCACGTCTTTCGGATGGCTGCGCCCATGCCTAGACTGCTTGTACTTGATTATTAGAGATATTCGGTCCTTCCTGGTAGTGTTCCAGTTCGGCAAGTTTTGTAAAGCATTTCACCCCTCCCACTCTCTCGGTCTTCATGCTTTAGGGGGCATTTGTTACACAGTAATTTGTCACTGTCTCCCTGTCAGTCACCCTACTGTGTCAGGAGTTCACAATAATCAAGTTCATGCCTTCTGAACTGGCCAAAAACCCACTTTTCTAAAGTTTTCCTCATCAGCGCGTCTGTTTCTAAAATACCCGCGCTGACTGGCGCTTCATAACAGACCGCGTGCGCTGCCAGCGCGGAAGCACACGACTTTTCCGCGCTGATCGAATTTCATGACCAGCGCAGCCTCTGTTTGTATTAACCCGCGCTGACAACAGCTTGACCGTTATTGCCTTGCGACGTCAGCGCGCCAGACCAGTTATGCACCCGCGCTGATCTAGTTTGGGCGAATTTGTTCCAACAGCCAACCTTCCAGATAACTCCATACTTGGTTGTTGGCCTTGTGAGTATCGCCTCCCTTCTATGGCATGTCTGTTCGACCCTTTGCAACTACTTCCCTTCAAGATAAGCTCATCCTTCCACCATTTAAGGAGACTCCTTCTCCTATATAAACCTCTACCATTACCATGAGCAGCTAGTTTGGAATAGCTTGGATTGTGTGGAGCTTATAGTGCTCAGATTGCTGGTACTATAGGTAGTCGGTGTGATAAGTGTGGAAGTGCTTGATAGCTTAGGGAAGGTTGTGTTGTGTTGCTTGTGTAAGAGAGAGAGTTTCTTGTCTTGGGAGAATCATTTCCAAAGGTGAATGCTTAAGAGACTTGCTGACTGGCCCCTCCTGAGAAGGATATCGACGTCAGAACACTTGGTTGTACTCTTCTCTGTTATTGATTAATAATAGATGACTACTATTATGGTTCCATTCTCATTTGTCTCCGTAATGGTTAATGTGAATTACATCCTTTCTGACTGATGTATGGTTGCTTTTATTAGATTTCACGCTTGTGTTTGTTTTCTCTTCGTGTGTGCAGGTATCTGTTCGCGGAGATCGTGGAGGATCGTGACCAGCCAGAGCGAAGGAGCGAAGGTGGCATCTCTTCGTCAAATAACAACGTTGGAATCCAAGTAGATGTTCTCTGCCTACCTTTTAATTGCAATTACGAACTTGCATAGTAGCATTGACTGATTGTTGCTAGACCCATTCTGGGCTAGTAGGGATCGCCTCTACCCATAGAGGGGATTTGCCTCTCCAACAATAATGACAGCCTAGTCCTACCAGCGTAGGTAACAAAGGAAGTTACGCTGACCTCCTAACAACATCCTACACTAGTGCAAGCCCCCAAGCTTCGCAAGGGTGCCCTCCAATAGTACCGTTGAGAGTGATACAACGTCGATCTCAGGTGCCATGGGATTGCCCTCCATAGCCACCTATGTAGATCCCTAGGATTAGCAACTAAGGTTACCAATTCGTATCAGAAGCCAGGTGGAATAGTCTTGAGGTTAGATCCGACAAGTAGGATAGGGGGTATCTCTCTTCCTTATCTTCAAAACCCTCATGCTTAACTCCCAGATCCGGAGCTTTCCTGGTCTCCCTAACGCTATTGGATTTTCACTCACTATTCAGACTCCTATGTTTGACAATTTAAATGGCCTTGGAGAGTTTTCTCTCCAATCACCTAATCCAGGGCCCTAAAATATCCTAAAACTTGTTGGTGTGTCTAACTTGACAATTATGAAAAGTTCTAGTATATTTTAATTAGAACTTGTTTTTAAATGGGCTGTTCTTAAGTGAAGGGATAAGTGAAAATGAAACTTGTGGTGTTTTGACGCAAAAGAAATTAATAAAAACCAAACTACATGCAAATACACTTGTTTTGTTCTTTGATGAAAGAAATTTCTACTAGGTTCAAAGGAACTTCAAAGAAAGCAACAAATTTTTCTTTTCTTTTCTTTTACTCAAGCTTCACACTCACAAAAGTTAACAAAACTATGGATGTCCTAAAAAGATGTGCAAATTTATCCTAATGCAATGAGTACATGCTGATGCAAGACTTAATACTACTCTAAATCAAGAAATGAAAGTAACTTATTTATCAATATGATTTGCCACTTAAAATGTTTAGATGGAATATGAGTTTCTAATGCTCATTTTCGTCTCTACACTAAAAGCAAGTTTCAAGACAAACAAAAATTCACTTTCATTCACTAAAATGAACTAAATAAAAAAAAAAAAGTTCAAGAAAGCAAAACCAAGTTTTTCAACAAGTTTTCTTCAAAAGAAAAAACAAAAACGTCTTTTCAAAAGTGCTCTCAACAAGACTGAAACTTTATGATTGAAAAATTGGCAAAAAAACACTTTGCAAGCTGACAACACAAAATGGATGAAAACTCAACAAAAAAAATGTGTTTCAAGATGCTCTTAGCAATCAAAAGCAGCAATAAGAGCTTGGCAACAAAGACCAAAAGATCAAAAAGACAACTTTCAAGAAAGTGTCAATTAACAACTTTCGGAAAGCAAGAAAATTAGATGGTCACAAAATGTAGTTTCGACAAGCAAACAAAAAGGTCACCGAAATAAGATTTGACACAAAAATTGAGATCAATCTTCCTACCCTAAGGAATCAGAGTAGCCAAGATTCCCAGCAAGAAATCTTGTGTTCTTAAATAAAATGATGACACTTGCAGAAACAAATAAGACCAACACTTTCCAAAATTAGAGAGAATTTGAAATTAGATACTTGTTGTAAAACTAAAGAGTGACACAGAAAAGAAACTGTTCAGGACTGAATCAGACTAGCGGACAAACCTTTAGAAACAAAAAGATTTGAAAAATCTTGAAAATTACAAGATATACGTGACTGTGTTGGTGCATAGCTGCATGTATACATGACTCAACCTAAGGAAACATGCGTATATACACTTCTGTAAACTGGAAAAATAGCGTATATAAAAGATTTCAAGAAAACAAAAAAATAGTCTGAAGAAACTGATCTAACTTACAATTCAAGTTCCTACAGGAATAGACTACACAGTAACAGCACACAAATAGACAACTGAGCCCTGATTGGCTTGAATAAACCCAAACTAGGAACAACAATACTGTTGTCCCCAGTGGAGTCGCCAATTCTGTTAAGCGATAGATTCCCATAGGGTATTAGGTTGACACCCTAGCATATCAGAGGTTATTTACAGAGAGAAACACACATTCCATACAGCCATGATGCTAATATAAACAAACTATACGAAAAATCGGTGCACCTAGGGGTCCTTCGTTTGAGAAGATCGAGTTAGGGTCCAAACCCTCTTGGAGTTCCTTTTAGTCCTTCAACCTACAAAACAAACAATTCCAGAAAGTACAACAGTATATTGACCAAGCATCATAAAGAAATCATCTTCATAACATAAGGAAAGGTAGTTAGTTATACAATTAAAAACAACCATTCACATATGAATTATAACACTGACATCATGAACATGAAGAAGATTTATATCAGGAACAAGACAAGTGTTTCTTTTATTATAAATAACTAAAGTACAAAAAGGAATGATTTCACTTGATTCATCCTTTCACAGGCTCCAAGTGGAACCGTCCTCCGGATTCGTCCAGTCTCAAGCCTTCAACAAACTCCTTCCATGACTTACTCCATGATCTCTCAAGTAGTAGAAAGACATCATCACACAAGGAAACAGGGGTTTCCTGTAAATAGGGGAAGTGCTGGAAGCACAAGGATCTTCAAACCTGGTCAAAGAAAATCTTAGCAGAGTGATCTTTCTCTCTATTCTCTCCTCCCTTAGGCCTTCCCATTGAAGCCTTTTTATACTTCTCCCAAAGTATTTTTTTAGTTGGGAATTCGTTGGGAACAGTTGGGCCATGGTCACTAATAGGTAATCATCAGGTAAAACCCGCAATCTTTGCCCAAAATTAAGGAGTTTTAATTTTTTAAGTGTTTTAAGACATATACGTGGGTTGGAATTCTGTTAAGGGATAAATTCCCCTAGGTTCTTGGGTTGATACCCTAGCAGATCAGAGGTTATTTACAGAGAGAAACACACTTTCCATATAGCCATGATGCTAATATAAACAAACTATACGAAAAAGGGGTGCACCTGGGGGTCCTTCGTTTGAGAAGATCCAGTTAGGGTCCAAACCCTCTTGGAGTTCCTTTTAGTCCTTCCAACTGCAAAACAAACAATTCCAGAAAGTACAGCAATATATTGACCAAGCATCATAAAGAAATCATCTTCATAACATAAGGAAAGGTAGTTAGTTATATAATTAAAAACAACCATTCACATATGAATTATAACATTGACATCATCAACATGAAGAAGATTTATATCAAGAACAAGACAAGTGTTTCTTTTATTATAAATAACTAAAGTACAGAATGGAATGATTTCACTTGATTCGTCCTTTCGCAGGCTCCAAGTGGAACCGTCCTCCGGATTCGTCCAGTCTCAAGCCTTCAACAAACTCCTTCCATGACTTACTCCATAATCTCTCAAGTAGTAGAAAGACATCATCACACAAGGAAAAAAGGGTTTCCTATAAATGGGGGAAGTGCTGGAAGCATAAGGATCTTTAGACCTGGTCAAGGAAAATCTCAGCAAAGTGATATTTCTCTCTATTCTCTCCTCCCTTAGTCCTTCCCATTGAAGCCTTTTTATACTTCTCCTAAAGTAGTTTTTTAGTTGGGAATTCGTTGGGAATAGTTCGGCCACGGGCACTGATAGGTAATCAGCAGGTAAAACACGCGATCTCTCCCCGAAATTAAGGAGTTATAACTTTTTTAAGTGTTTTAAGACATATACACGGGTTGGGTATACATAGACCCGCGTACACACGCATTTAGATCAAGGAAATGTCGCGTATAGGGAGTAAAACACTGTTTTTTGAATATTTGGACCAGGTTTGGAAGGAGGGGTTGCCCTAGGCCATGAGTGCAGCATCACAAACATCAAGAATGAAGTTTGGAGTTATAAAATTAATGACATGACATGTGTACTATAATATAAGAAATATAAAAAAATTGCCATCATTCAATACTAAATAAATAACTATTAACTTGTTATCATTCTCTTCAATGCCAATTTGTTATAGAAATATCTGGGCACTTCAAACCCAATATTATATGTCAATAAAATAGGGCTCTTTAACCCCTAAAAGTGTTGTTTCATACCCTAAAAGATCATGGTCAACTGATTACATCATTCCCCAAAAGTTCTACCTGAAAAACCATCCAGAACTGGAACAAACTGGACCATACTAAAAGCTCCACTGTCAGGGTGCGATGCATACTAACTTCTACACTAGCCAGGTGTGATGCATACTAAAGAGGCCTTCTATGGGGTGTGATGAGCGAGAATGGACAAATGTCCGAGGTAGTTTTCTAAGTGGATGCTCATGGAATCTTCTAGAAACTTCTCCTATGACACTTGCCTCTCTGAATTCGCCCAGGGATGAGTAAGAGATCCAAGAAATCTCCAAGTGGAACCAAAAACAACAAGTGGAATGATACTAATCAAAAACTCAAAGATGACTCACACCCTTGCATACATATATAAATGGATCCCTCATCTAAGAGATCTGGAGGCTAGAATTTTGTAATCTGTAAGGAAGTGTTGATAGTTTGTGTTTGAGAAAGAGCATTGTATTGTTGGGTGATATTGCTTTTCATGAGGTGAAGAGGGCTTTGATGCTGGGAGGATGATGCTAGATCAGACAACTGGATTGTAATTCTACCTTATATTTTAATAAAGTTCTTTGAGTTTTCCTCCATACAATTGTGTATTTGTGAATGTCGTTGTATGTTCATTGTATTTCTAATTCTCCAATGCTTATGATATAATAGATCAAGATGCTTTGATGGTGTTATGTTGCTTTGTTTCTACAGGTATTCTCTAAGTAGGATAAGTAGGAGAGGAGGTGAAAGCTCTGTCAAGAGGGAGAGAGATCAATCAAGGAGTTAAGCAGAAAATCCAGATTGGTTCCTTTGCCTCTCTCTTATCTGTTATTCATAGAGGAAATTGCAAATTGCTTTAAACTGTTTGTTTCTAGGGTAGGTGCCAATCCTAGAGGGCTAGTCAATCGAAAAGACACTAGTTTTCCCAAAAACAAAATGGCGACTCCACTGGGGATCGAATAGATGTTTGTTTTTTATTGTTGTTTGTTTTATAAACTATAGACGGAGCTTGAAGTTAGCCAGATAGCCTTCGAACTGCTCTTGCTCTGCAATTGCATAGTAGATGAATGCTGCTTCAGTCAATCTCTGGTTTAGTTTATGAATTGAACATTTGACTTACATACATTCTAGTTGCCCTTTTGGTAGCTCAGTAACCTCTCAAGATCATACCTCTGTACTTTGCTTCTTACTGTCTATCATAGCTTAGCTTAACTCACGGAAATCAGTTGTAAATTTGAGCCAAAACCCATCTCAGTTGTGCTCCCTGGCCCATCGCGCTATCTGTCATTGTCTACTAGTATGCATCGCACCTCCCGAACCTATAAAGTGCGATGCATCCTTGTTTCTGTGAAGCCCAGGTGCGATGACTGACTGAGCCTATTTCCCTTCTTGAAATTTGGGGTTTTTGTCCTTGTTTTCAGCTCTGTTTAGTTGTTTTGCTGCTTATGAACAGTACCTCATTACTGAAGCCTCCTTGCATCATATAGATTAACCTCCATTGATTAGGATTAGTAAATGTTTTTATGTATTTTTCCATCATTTATGATCCTTTGTCGAAAAGTTGCTTAAATCGATCTGTCGTTTTGGTACAAAATGTGTCGTAACTATCATTTTGTGTCAAAAATAGAAGTGTCATTGAGTCTTCCTTCCCTGGATAGTCGATTGAACTTTTTTTCATGTACTTGATTTTATTTGTTGATATTTTAAGTGTCGAAAGCATTTTATATTTGAAATTGAAAAGTGTCTTTTAGTCTTCCTTTCTATTTTGAAAAATAAATTGTCGAAATGTCGCTTTGAGTAAAAATATTTCAGATATTTTCTCTACTTAGTTTTCATTTTTTGGCAATTTCACATTATGGGGAATGAAAAACAAATACATGCATTTGCATTTGCATTTAGACTGTGTGTGAAAAATGATTTAAGAAAAGTGCATTTAGTGTGTGCTCTTTGCTCTTTGTTTGAAAGAATCGTAATTTTCTTTCCTTAGTAGCTAGGATTTTCATTGCTCAAAATAAACAACGATTTTTTATCATTGTAGACTGCATATTTAGGAATTTTAAATCTACATCATGTGGTGAACCATTGAAAGGAAAACTTTTAAACAAGATCAACTCTAAAATAAATTTCAATGAACTTAACAATGCGTTGGAACCTAACGCAACACATCTAGAGGTCTAAGCTAGAGATGTGTTCTGGCGTCATAAAAAATAGTAACTATCATTTTCATCGAAGGTTGGGTGATTCCTCCTCTTTGATACGAAAAGTGCTAGCACGGACTTGTGCTCCCCGTACTGTCGAGTATATATTGGGAGACCACAATAGGCTTATATCCTTCATCCATAGGAAGCTGTGTCTGCCACCCTATCGATCGCAATGCACTGAACATAGCATTCAGGAAGATTGATTGCCGTACATAAGTCCTTGGTAATTTCTCTTTAATTTATCACCAAGGTGTATTTTGCAGTTTTATGATTGGTTTGGTAATCCCTCTGTCTAGATTTCCAGAGTAGTCACTTTCATTCCTTTTCAACTCTTTAAACAAAAAGGTCCATTTGAGCACTTGTCACTTCAGACTCAATAAAAATCGAAGGGGACTAGAGTCATCTTTAGCTTTTTCTTGACTCTTAAAAATTGACAAAGCAAAGTTGTGTCAAACCGTCATTAAAATTTATTTAATTCGGAATAACATTTTCCCTCCTTAATTTTGAGTTGATCAAGTAATCCGCAATCGTGGAAGAGAGTCAATCAAAACCACGTTGTTCGCGGAGACTACTAAGTCAACCGTCTTTGACTTCGGAAACAAAGCCATTCCGGGAAAAATGGTCTCATTTAACTAAGTCCAATTCACCTGGTTTATTTGAAACTTGTGTTTCAACATCGTCAGAGACTACAGTTATTCCGATCATTTCTAGTATATCTGCCTTTACAAGAGGACATTAAAATTGATCCTAGTGTAATGGTAGGCACTTCTATACCTGAAATAGCTCCATCTAGAGTTGACCTAGAGACTAAAGTTAACTTACCTGAACATCTGGAAGTTGATTTCTAGAATTCAGAAGGTGTCACCCCTCCAGTATCTGTCACTACAGAAGCTTACCTTCTTCAGCCCCAAAAATATTTTACAGACCTGACGGTCTACCTCTTCCTCCTGGTTTGATTGCTATAGAGGAGATAGTCGAGGATCCTCCATCTAGTACCACGTTACATTTTGGAACTGGGATTCATTTGTATCCTTCTACTCCTAAAGTTGGTTCTTTTAATCATCCTTCACCGCAAGTTCCTGTCAAATCGCTAGAAAATATTTTGGATAGACTAAATATGTTTGAGCAACCATCAATCATTTGATACAGCTACAGCAGAACTTCCTGCTGCCATTCGTATAATGTTTGCTAGTATACCATCTGTCCCAGCTAGTTATCAATCACTAGTTGGAGTCCACTCAGAGGCTATTTCGACAACATGGTCTGGTCCTATTTGTTCATCCAGAATACCATCTGGTATTTCTTATGTTGAAACTCAGTAAGTTGATCCTACATGCCAATATCAATTTGGGCAGACCAGTCTTCAAAGACTGATATATCCTTTAAACACTGGACTGCCACCATATGGAGGGTAGTATGCTTTTTCATTGTTCCCTCCTGGAGAACAACGATATGAGAGTTTACAAAAAAATTCAGGTCAAACTGGAATTACATCCAGCGGTTGGGTACCAATACTACCTCAACAACCAAGGGTTGTATATTAAATGCAACCAACCCAACCTGTGTCGAATATTCCCACTACACCTACTATTGTGATTGTGTCGCAAGTACAAGCACTACCTATTGTGTGTCAACCTCAAGTCTCTCAGGTTGCAATACAACAGCCTCTTGTCTCTACAAATCACAACCTCAAGTTAGTGCTTCCTTACCTAGAACGACTCAAGCTCAAACGGGTATAATCACTCCGCATCTTGGTCAATCTATCAGTATTGGGCAATAACAAATGGTCCAACAACCATGGCTAGTACAATACCAACAACCACAATTCCAGCAAACCTACCGAGGACCTGAGAAACAAGGCTTTGTAGGTAATGGACAACCACATTTTCAAAACGATTATCAACAACCATACTATAATGGTTATGTCCAACAACCTTATCAAAGTTACCATCATCAAATACATTATGTTGGTATACAAAGACCTATTGCTCAGGCGATTCCATCTTATCCTGGGTATGCTTCACCTAACCTGAATCAACAGTTGCCTTTTGTAGAAACTCTAGAATCACCATATTTGAACTGGCTGACTAATGATCCAATTGCATACGCCCCTTGGTGGCCAGCGATTCCTCATAAACATCCCTCTGATATTCCTAAATTCAATGGAAATCCAGGTGAAGATCCATCGAATCACGTAATGACTTTTCATTTGTGGTGTTCATCTAACACCCTGAATGATGATTCGATTAGGCTTTGCCTTTTTTAGAGAACGCTCACGGGTCTGGTAGCGAAATAGTATATTGAATTTCCTAGAGCTTTGTTTGATAACTTCAGCGCCATTGCCACTACTTTTCTAACCCACTTTCAGTTACCCATAAGGTATGAAATAGGAATAGAACTCCTTACCAATTTTAAACAGACCACGGCCACTCACATATCCGATCATATTCATGAGTGGCAACATCGTCATCGAATGGTAAAGATGTATGTTCCTGATTAGCTTTTAGTTGAGTAGTTTATTAAGTCTTTATTGCCATCTATAACTTAGGACGTGGCAAAATGAGGAGTTGTCACTGAAGAGAAAGTCATTTCTTGTGCCCAATATTTAGACTTGATCTATACTTAGTCTGGCACACTCTATGACAAAATTCCTGACGCTCCTAGACTAGAATTTTCCATTCCACCCCCTCCTAAATCAAGTAAGGACTCTCACGCTGGTGATTGTGTGATCGGTGCCACAAGCACACAAACCGAAAAGGATCCATCTAAAAAGCCCTTGCAGTTTCTAGTCAAAAAGAAAATGACAAACCTCTTGCCTCAGAGATTAATGTTGTGTCATCTGACAAGGGAAAGAATCCAAAGCAACCAGGGCGCAAGAAGAAAGGGAAAAATAATAAGAAGAAACAGGAGAATGCAACTCCTGAAAAATATTCTGAAAACCCTACTGGGCAAAAGAAACCTCGTTATCCATATTTCATATGCGATGATGAGCATTGGACAAAAGATTGTCCACATCGAGCTGAGGTTGCAAAATTTTTAAAGACTTCAAATACCTCAGCGGTGTTGACTGATCCATTTCTAAACCCAGAAACCAATCTAGTTGCTATCAATCAAGCTTCCCCATCCCAAGTTCTTATGCTATCCATCTCAAAACAACAAAACGATGCTTTAATATCAACAAGGAATAAAGATTATGGGAATCCACCGTTGTCGAACAACAAGGCTACAGATCAACCCAATAGTTCGACAATGACTTCACCTGAAGTTGTTCCACCCATCATTCCTGAATTAACAATAAAGCCACCAAAGGGAGTCATTCATAAATCGACATTTAATCCTCGTGCACAAGTTGCACAGAATTATAATATAGTGGAGGATCTGGCTCAATCGCCATCCGCTATGTCGACACTTGAAGTACTACAAAATTGCCCCTCCCAAAAGCAGGCTTTGTTATCAGCAATAGGTGGGATTGACCCAGTAGATTCCAATCTTGTGGCCTTTAACCATAAAGGATATACACCTCAGTTACCGGCCCAACTCGCTTTCCTTATATGGGTAAAAGTCCTCAATAAAACTATTCATCAAACAATCATTGATGAGGGGGCATCTACCTGTATTATGTTAATGAGTTGCTAGAAAACTTTAGGTTCACCACCCTTGTCATGATCATCAACAACAATAAAGGCATTCGATGGAAAAACATACATGCCATATGGGATTTTAAGTAACTTACAAGTTGAACTAGGGGGCAAGACAGTAGAAATTGAAGCCGAGGTCATTGATGGAAACCTTGATTACAATATCTTACTGGGAAGGCCTTGGATTTATGCTATGGCTGCCATTGTGTCTACATACTTTAGAAAGATTGCATTTCCCTTCCAAGGTGGCATTACAATCGTTGACCAACTAGCCTTTTTTCCTAACAGTTCACAAGCTACTGAAAGCATTCCATTGATCCATGGAAGTCATCAATCACTTCAAAATGTCGGAGTAGGTCTCCTAAAATACCCTTCCTTAATGGGTACTTTTGCCCTCCCGCCTCCAACTGGACTTGTGGAAGTGGCCATAGTGGGAACCTATCATATGATCTCTTCTACTTCACCTAGGATTAAGAAGAACTTTGACAATTTTGATAGTGCGGAGCACAACGAGCTGTTGCCCCCAAGCCCCATAGAATATTTGTAGCAATCAATTTTCTGGGCTTGGGCGGCAAACCCAAATTAGCACTCAACGAGTGTTTGGATAGATAGGTCTCTAGAGTATGGTACCTATTCTGATCCTTGGTCTCTAGTACATTCTACATACGAAGGAATCATCCAGCAGATGATGATAGGAGAGACGCCGTGGGAAGATTACCACCATCGTTCCCACCTTCAAGATAACAATGAAGATTATTCAAGCGACCTTAATCATCCTTCAGTTTTTGATTTTCTATCAAATACTGTAAATATAGTGGATTTCGAGCGAAATTTGTCCAATATTGAAGAAACCGACACCATTTATATCTCGACCAAACCTAATGTTGTAGAGAATATTCACATTGGCAAATATTGTTCTCCAACATAACTGGAAATTTATTGCGCTCTCTTTCGCGAATTCAGAGATGTCTTTGCATGGTCATATGAAGAAATGCCAGACATTGACTCGAAAATTGTTGAACATGAAATTAAGATGTATCTAGATGTCAAACCAGTACGACAACAACTTCGACCTGTCCATCCGAAGAAAGCTGCTACCATTAAGGCAGAAGTTGAAAAACTTTTGCATGTTGGTTTCATTTACCCTGTTCCTCTTACTGATTTGGTATCAAACATTGTTCCTGTAATAAAAAAAAAAGGAACATTTAGAGTGTGCATCGATTATAGGGATGTAAATAAAGTGTGTCTGAAGGACAACTGTCCTACACCCTTCATCGACTAGATAATTGATGAATGTGCTAGATGTGAAATATTTTCGTTTATGGATGGATTCCCTGGATACAATCAAATCAATATCCACTCACAGGACCAGTCAAAGACTGCTTTATATGTTCGTGGGCCACATTCACATATCGTAAGTTACCTTTCAATTTTAAGAACGCAGGGGAAACTTTTCAAAGAGCAATGAACTACGCTTTCCATGACATCAAACACATCGTTCAACCGTATCTTGATGAACTATTGGCTCATTTGTGAAAGTGGACTAATCATCCGTAGCATTTGAGAGCCATATTTCTACATTGTCGACACTATAAGATACGACTCAATCAGCACAAGTGTGTGTTTTGTGTTGGTTCTAGTTGACTACTTGGTTTTGTAGTTTGTAAGGACAGAATTCGACTCGACCCATTTAAGGTTCAGACAATCCTTGAGATGCCTCCACCTTCAAATTTACTTCAAATACTGAGACTCCAAGGCAAAGCTAACTTTCTGAGGAGGTTCATTCCACATTATGCAGAACTTGCTAAAGGTTACACACAACTTTTGAAAAAAGGAGTACCCTTCCACTGGGATCAGGTTGCACAAGATTCCTTTGATGCTTTAAAATATTCCCTAATAAAATCATCATTGATGTACACTCCTGATTATCAAAAGTGTTGGCATTATGACTCAGGTTTGGCGCTATGGCACAGGTTTTTTCCTTGATGGAAACTCACTCAAGTGGAAAATCATTTTTCAGGCTCTCAAAATGATAGAAAATGAGATACCCGCAGGCGTGCCTAACAAAAGCTGCAGACCCCTAGGTGCCCCGAACAAGAAGTGCAGACATACCCGCAGGTTCTCCGATCAAACGTGCGGACGTCAAATTCACTCACTTCAATGCAGAAAAGCGCACTCACGTGGGAAATTTTATGATTGATCCATGGTATTTAGTCCGCAGTTTTTGATCCTATGGTTTTGGTCCGTGGTATTGCATTCCAAAGAGTTGATCCCAAGTATTGAGTCCTTGGTATTGTTTCTCAATAGTTTTGGTCCATGGTTTGAGAAAGGCCTAGACTATAAAAAAGGGAAGGAGATCATTTGGCCATGACACTTGTGAATATTGAATATCTTAGGACTTGAAATTTTGGGGATCATTTTGTGAAGCTAGATCTGAATCAAGGAGAAAACCGTGAATTATAAGGCGGATCTACTAAGAAGTCGAGGTCTCTTTGGTGCATGATCAGATCTGTGAATTCGACAGACTGGGGTACAATTGAGGACTGATAAAGTGTTTATATCCGGAGGTCTGCAGGCGAGATACGGCTCAGGTGCGAAGGTGCGCAGTCTAGTAGAAAGCGTAGGCGTGAAGGTTCGCAGTCCAGTAGACAGCGCAAGTGCGGAGGTACGCAGTCTAGTAAACGGCGCAGGTGCGGAGGTACGCAGTCCAGTAGACGAATCAGGTGCGGAGGTGCACAGTCCAGTAGATGGATCAGGTGCTTAGGTGTGTAGCCCAGTAGACAGATCAGATGCGGAGGTGCGTAGTCTAGTAGACGGATCAGGTGCGAAGGTGCACAGTCCTGTAGACGGATCAGGTGCGGAGGTGCGTTGTTGAGTAGACAAAGCAGGTGCAGAGCTGCGTAGGCTAGACACAGCAGAAGTGCGGATATTCACAGGTTTCTATTGGTGAAGTTACGGACTTTTCTTGAAATATTTGTTGGCTGAATTTTGTCTATTGCTGCAGAGTTCTGGGTTTAGATTACTGGTATTTCTTTTCTGGTTACTGCATTCTGAGAAGCTATTGGTTGATTCATTAGTTGATTGTAAAAGGAGATTGGTTGATTCACATGTACTTGATGATTATTTGATGTTCATGGATCCAGTCTGAAAATTGATGAAACGTGGTCCCTGGAAGAAAAGAAGTAGGTCAACACCTACGTACTAGTAGCTCAGCTAGTACAAGAGCTAAGGGGGTTATAGCTCCCTTCCAGGAGAGTCTGGAAAACAAGAGAGGGTTGTAGATCTCTGCAGGTTGCAGCCTGCGTACTAGTAAAGGACTGCACCAGTACAAAGTCATTATAAAATAAGTTTCTAATTGAAAGAAGATAGAGACACATTGCAACAGGTGGTTTTCACCCACATTGGGTTTCCACCTTATATCTGGTGTTCTTTGGTTTGACTGTCTATTTTTCTTGTTCCTGTTCATTATTATATGGTACTGACGTTCAAATTAATGATTAACATTTGAAGAATAAATTAAATTATAAATCTAGAGGGAATATTGAAAAGAATTCGATAATACTGATTCACCCCCCCCCCCCGCCTCTCAGTATTATTTCCAACAATTGGTATCATAGCAGGTCCTTCTGAAGAAGCTTGATCACTTGAAGGAAGATCCATCATCATGAGCAACTACGAGAGTGAAGCATCTATCAGGCCACCAATTTTTGATGGGACCAACTTCATCTATTGGAAGATAAGAGTCACAACCTATCTTCAATCTCTTGGTACAGAAGTTTGGGATATCATAGATACAGGGTACACTTTTCCATCCACAACTCCTACAGATTCGGCTGGTAAGAAGAAATATGAAACAAATGCAAAAGCTGTCAATACTCTATTAGGATGTCTATCTCAATCAGAATTCGTCAAGGTTATGCAGTATAAATCCGCAAAAGAAATATGGGACAAGATTGTTCTGAGCTATGAAGGAGATGAACAGGTAAAACGAGAAAAACTTCAAACCCTCAGAATTCAGTATGAAAATCTCAGAATGCACAATTATGAAAGTGTGGCTAACTATTTCCTTCGTGTAGATGAGATTGTTAATTATATGAAAAACTTGGGTGAAGAAATAAAAGAGGATGTTGTAGTTGAAAAAGTTCTAAGATCTTTGTCCCCTAAGATTGAATCAAAAGTTTCTACAATAGAAGAAAGGAGAATCTATGGAACCTTACCATGTCACAGCTACACAGAATTCTAACTGCTTATGAAATGAGGAAAGGAGGACCATCAGACAGGAGAGAAGCTGCATTCAAGGCTTCAAGCAAAGGAGATTACTATGAGTCAGGACATCTATAAGAAGAAGAAGAAGAATCAAATTTTGTCAAGAACCTTCAACGAGGTGCTAGAAGATTCAGAGGTAACTTACCTTTCAAATACTTTGCTTGTGGAAGAGTCAGCCACTATGCTGAAAAGTGTCCTCATAAAGATAAGCTTGATAAAGGTAAGGAACCTGTCAGATGGAACAAGAAACAGAATGTAAATAAGAAAAGCTATTACACTCATGAAGACAGTGATGGACTTTCAAATAGTGATGAAGATGAACAAGGTAACAATTATAGACTTTTAATGGCTTTTGAAGATGATGATTTCATGGATGCTATAGATGAGGAAGGTCTGTATGAAGAGATTTCTAAACTCAAAATTTGTTTAGAAGAGAAAAATATGATTATTGATACTCTGCAATTCCAACTGGCTGAAAAAGAAAAACTTCATGAAAAGTTAGAATGTGAAATTGTTGGTCTTAGAAAAGAGATTGAGAAAAAAAAAGCTCTTAATCTTAGATTTGTTAAAGGATCTAAAACTCTGGATGAGATTATCAATGTGTAGTGTTCTCCACTAATTAAGACAGGTCTGGGATATAATGAATAAGCATCTCAAGCATCCACCTCCAAAAGTTATCTTGATGCAGCAAGGAGGAGCGAGCAAAGGCCTAATAGAAATCATCAGGTAAATTAGGGACAGTTTGCCTCAATAATGAACAAAGACTATCAGGTAAATCGGGGGCAATCTACTTTAAGGACAAACAGAAGCTACAACCAGCCTCAGGTAAAACCTTCTCAATTTGCCTCAAAAATGGATGTCAATAGAAACTACAATCATTTGGCTGGTAGATTTGATAATCACAGGAATTTCTTCAATGGCCAATGTTTCTCTTGTCATAACTTTGGCCACAAATCAGCTCAATGTGTTGCCTATAAGACAATCATGACTAGAGAAGCTCAAAAACAAAGGAGTATGACTGGGATCGTGAAAAGAACCTACAATAACTTTTCTGCTCTTGAAAATGAAATAGAATGCTCTATTTGTAACAACTTCGGTCATGAAGATTCTGAATGCAAGAGCAGGTTTCGACAGACAACTCAGAAGGAGCAAGCCTCAAGTGTCAAAACATGGAGAATGAAGGAACCACAACCAGAAATATGTGGTATAGATTTATATGCAGAAGGGCAAGAAAATCAATGGTACATCGACAGTGGCTGTTCAAAACACATGGCGGGTGATAAGGAAAAAGTTTAGTCATATAGTGCCTTAGAGAAGGAGAAGAAGGTCTCTTTTGGAAATGACACCCCTGCTCTCATAAAAGGTAAAGGGTCTGTTCAATTAAAAGAAAAGGTCAAAGCTGGAAATGTCATGTATGTTGATGACTTAAAGCATAATCTATTGAGTGTCAGTCAGATGTATGATCCAGGAACTGAGGTAATATTTTGATCAAATGGATGTAGTTTTCGTGATCTTGATACAGGAAAAACAATGATCAAAGGCATGAGAACTGAAAATAATATATACATATTCAAAGAAGGACAACATCAATGTTATCTAATTAAGAATGATGAACACTGGCTATGGCACAGAAGATTGGGGCATCTAAGCTTCTCACAAATAAGGAAAGCAGGCAAATACCAGGCAGTTCGTGGTCTTCCGGACATCAAAATTCTAGACAATACAATATGCAAATCATGTCAGTTTGGTAAGAAAACCAGAACTAACTTCCCTGAGAAGGAAGGATCAACTAGCAGGCCACTTGAACTGGTCCATACTAATGTATGTGGTCCATCTAGGAAAAGGTCACCTTGAGGAGAAGAATATTTTATATTATTCATTGACGACTTTTCCAAGATGTATTGGATAGGACTTATGAAGCACAAAGATGAAGCCTTTGAAAAGTTGAAATCATTCAAAGCCTTGGTGGAGAATGAATCAGATCACAAAATCAAATGCCTCAGGTCTGATAGAGGTGGGGAGTTTACCTCGAATGAATTTTTCGACTTTTGTGAAGAACATGGAATAAGAAGGGAATTCTCTACAGCTAGGACTCCTCAGCAAAATGGAGTAGTGGAAAGGATGAACAGAACGGTTCAACAAATGGCTTGTGCTATGCTTGATGAGTCTGGAACTCCCGCAACATTCTGGGGTGAAGCCGCATTTGCTAAAGTTGTTATTCTCAACAAGAAAAATATCCGGGTGGACAGCACTCAAACTCCTCGTGAGCTCTGGTATGGTGAGACTCCTCCGGTAAAACATTTCAAAATTTTTGGAAGCAAATGCTATATTAAAAATAATGATGAAAATCTTGGCAAGTTTGAACCTAGAGAAGATGAAGGCATTCTCCTTGGTTATTCTCCTCATAGCAAAGCATACAAATGTTACAATAAAAGGCTTGGAAGAATTGTCAACGGTATTGATGTAGTGGTGGATGAAAAAGAAAACACTCCCAGGCAGGTAAGATCTGAAGACTTCGAAGATGATGAGGACTATCCATCAACATCAAATCATATTCATGATGAAGAAGAAACCCATGAGGCACCAGAGGAATAGATAAGGATAGAAGAAAAGACTCCATCCAAGTATGTTCAAAAGAATCATCCAGAATCTCAAATTTTGGGGCAAAAAGAGGCAGGCATACAAACAAGAAGAACAATTGCAGAAGCTTCAAGCTATTTGGCATTACTCTCCTCCACTGAACCACAAAATGTAAGAGAGGCATGCAAAGATGAATGCTGGGTCAAGGCAATGGATGAAGAACTTGAGCAGATCAAAAAGAAAAACACTTGGGAGTTGGTTCCTAGACCAAAAGATAAGAATGTCATAGGGACAAAATGGATCTTCAAAAACAAGTTGAATGAAAATGGGGAAGTAATTAGAAACAAGGCCAGACTTGTTTGTAAAGGGTACGCTCAACAAGAAGGAATAGACTTTCAAGAAACTTTTGCTCCCGTTGCTAGACTTGAGGCCATCAGAATGTTCCTTTCTCTCTCTAGCTTTCAGAAGTTCAAAGTATTTCAAATGGATGTGAAATTAGCCTTTTTGAATGGAGACTTAGAAGAAGAAGTGTACATTGAGCAACCAGATGGTTTCATCCTTGGGAATGATCCAAATCTTGTATGCAGACTAAAAAAGGCTCTCTATGGTCTTAAATAGGCTCCAAGGGCTTGGTACTATCGCTTGGACAAATACCTTCATCAACAAGGTTTTTCAAAAGGATCAACAGATAGCAATCTTTATATAAAAATTGAAAATGACAAATTACTACTACTTGTTGTGTATGTAGATGATATTATCTTTGGCAGTAATGAAGAAGCTATGAGTCAAAACTTTGCCTTGGTGATGTAGAAAGAATTCAAAATGTCATTGCTTGGAGAGCTGACATATTTTCTTGGTCTACAAACCCAACAAAATAAAGGCGGTATCTTTTTATCTCAAACCAAGTACCTCAAGCAGATCTTGAAGAAATACGGCATGGAAGATTCGAAACCAGTATGTACCCCTATGGTTACAGGATGCAGCCTCAGTGCAAATGATGAATCAGCAACAGTGCATCAACCAACCTATAGATCCATGATTGGAAGTCTGCTTTATTTGACAGGTACCTGACCAAACATCATGCATGCAGTGGGAATAGTTGGAAGATTTCAGGAAAATCCAAAGGAAACTCATCTTCAGGCAGTTAAGAGAATCTTCAAGTACCTTCAAGGAACTCAAAACTATGGCTTATGGTATCCTAGAGATACAAATCTCACACTTCATGCTTATACAGATGTAGATTGGGCCGGAAGCGTGGATGACAAAAAAAGCACTAGTGGTGGTGCATTCTTCATGGGTTCCATATTAGTATCTTGGTTCAGCAAGAAACAGAGTTCAATAGCATTATCCACAGCTGAAGCAGAGTATGTGGCTGCTGCATCTTGTTGCACACAACTTCTTTCGATGATGCAAACTTTGCAGGACTTTCAAATCACTTGTACTCCACCTATCTCCATCCTATGTGATAATACAAGTGCTATCATCATTTCAAAGAACCCAGTCATGCATTCAAAGACCAAGCATATACCTATCAAATATCATTTTCTTCGGGAACAAGTGCTTGAACAAAAGGTCAAGTTGGAGTATGTTCCCTCTAAGGAACAAGTTTCTGATATACTCACCAAACTGCTGCCCAGGGAGACCTTTGAATACCTCAGGCAAAAGCTGGGGGTAGTTGATGCATCATCTTGTTGTTGAATCTTGTCTGTTTCAGAGATTGTTGGTTGTACGCGAGTTTCATATGGGGTATACGCGTACATTCATTGGTTTATGGATTGATCAAAGACCAACTGGCACAGGTTCAGGGGGAGCATACATTCTTCTAATAATTCATTGTTGGCATTATGGTAGAAGATCTTGGAAGAGCAAGTACAAAAAAGAACATGGATGCTGATCTGAATAATGTTGCTAATGTTTTGTCTCTATGTCTTATATTTCTTTTGTCAAGGTCATGTAACATCCTATGTCTAGGATGAATGATATAATGTACTTGGTTGTCATATGTAAATTTCTGATGTAACCCCACTTGGTTGGGAGGATGATCCCCACTTGGTTGGGTGATGAATGTATGTATAGAGTCTTTTGGTGATAGGAAGGTCATTTATGGTGTATGGTGGATTATGGTTCTTCTTGAAGAAAATTTCTTTTGCAGATCTGGCCTACAGTCAGGGGGAGCACGATCAGCACAACAGAGCAGAGTTTTCAGCATGTTCTCAGGGGGAGCATAACCCTTTGCCCTTGATGACAAAGGGGGAGAATGACTTTGAGGATCTTGGGGTTGCCATCAAGTCCAAAGGGGGAGATTGTTGGCATTATGACTCAGGTTTGGCACTATGGCACAGGTGTTGTCCTTGATGGCAACTCACTCAAGTGGCAAATCACTGTTCAAGCTCTCAAAATGATAGAAAATGAGATACCCGCAGGTGCGCCTAACAAAAGCTGCGGACCCACAGGTGCCCCGAACAAGAAGTGCGGACATACCCACAGGTTCTCCGAACAAAAGGTGCGGATGTCAAATTCACTCACTTCAATGCAGAAAAGCGCGCGCACATGGGAAATTTTATGATTGATCCATGGTATTTAGTCCACAGTTTTTGATCCTATGGTTTTGGTCCGTGGTATTGCATTCAAAAGAGTTGATCCCAAGTATTGAGTCCTTGGTATTGTTTCTCAATGGTTTTGGTCCATGGTTTGAGAAAGGCCTAGACTATAAAAAGGGAAGGAGATAATTTGGCCGTGACACTTGTGAATATTGAATATCTTAAGACCTGAAATTTTGGGGATCGGTTTGTGAAGCTAGATCTAAATCAAGGAGAAAACCGTGAATTATAAGGCAGATCTACTGAGAAATTGAGGTCTCCTTGGCGGATGATCAAATCTGTGAATTCAACAGACTGGGGTACAATTGAGGACTGATAAAGTGTTTATATCCAGAGGTCCGTAGGCGAGATATGACTCAGGTGCGAAGGTGCACAGTCCAGTAGACGGCGTAGGCGCGGAGGTCCACAGTCCAGTAGATGGCACAGGTGCGGAGGTACGCAGTCCAGTGGACGGCGCAGGTGCAGAGGTACGCAATCCAGTAGACGAATCAGGTGCGGAGGTGCGTAGTCCAGTAGACAGATCAGGTGCGGAGGTGCGTAGCCTAGTAGACAGATTAGATGCAGAGGTGTGCAGTCCAGTAGACGGATCAACTGCAGAGGTGCACAGTCCAGTAGATGGATCAGGTGCGGATGTGCGCTGTTGAGTAGATAGAGCAGGTGCGGAGCTGCGTAGGCTAGACACAGCAGAAGTGCGGATATTCGCAGGTTTCTATTGGTGAAGTTGCGGACTTTTCTTGAAATATTTGTTGGCTGCCTTTTGTCTATTGTTGCAGAGTTCTGGGTTTAGATTACTGGTATTTCTCTTTTGGTTACTGCATTCTAAGAATCTATTGGTTGATTCATTAGTTGATTATAAAAGGAGATTGGTTGATTCACATGTACTTGATGATTATTTGATGTTCATGGATCCAGTCTGAAAATTGATGAAACGTGGTCCCTGGAAGAAAAGAAGTAGGTCTGTTGAGATTGCAACAAGATGATGGAGCTTAGTGAAAAGAGTCGCCTTCACTAAGTGGGCCCACAGGCTATTTTTGGCGCAAGTCTATTTTTAGACATATGGATCATGTCTATGTTTATGGATGATTGATCAAGTTGGGAAAATAGATGGACTTCTATTTTTGATGAAAGTGTGAGTGATCACAGTGTGAGTGATCAAGTCTATTTTTAGACTGGCTGTCAAAAATAGAAAAGTCAAATATTATTATCTCACAATAATATTTGGACTATAAACTTAATCTTATTCTCTTGGAGCACTTCAGTTTGAGCTACGGAAGTGGCACATGCAGTTGTCAGAAGGAAATTCATTTTTCTTATGAGTCAGTTGAGTTGTTGCATGCATGACTTCAGTTAGAACTCAAGTGAGTTGATTTTAGTGGACTGGAGGTACAGTTGATGGAGTTGTGTTCAGTTTAACTTAGTTAAACTGGTTGTAGTTAGTCTAACTGCAGATAGACTAATGATGAGTTGTTAAACTAATTATTAACTCATAATACAACTAAAGAATACATCAGTTAACTCAGTTGCATGTCAGTGCATGTTCAGTTCAACAGGGACAGGTGGTAGAGAATCAGATTGCTATCAGTTGTGACTATAGTTGTGCACCAGATCTTGCACAATCAAGGGATTGAGTATGCCAATGAGTTTGCTCACGTATTTGGCCCGCATTTTAGCCTTTGCTCACGTCCACAAAGAGTGAGTGACTATTTTGCAGGTGAAAATCGAGTTTGGGAAGCAATTCTCATCAGTTTTCAGAGCAGGTATTGAGCAGTGGAGGCAGGCAAGCAGTGGAAGAGATTTGGAGATCAGATCTGAGCTGTATTGTGTGTAACAGAGGTGGAGATACTTGTGAGAAGTATTATGCTGTGTAATTTTACATGACTCAATCATTAATATACAGATAGTGTGGGGTTTTTAGCGAGATGCTTTCCCCGTGATACATACTGTGTTAATGTGTGAATGCTCTTGATGTTTTATTGTTATTGATGCTGCTATATTCTTGATCAACGTAGAGGAGCTTATGTATTGTGTATGTTTTCCACATTAGTACATGATCAGGATAATCTCCATTGAATATGTGTTAAATTATTCAAAATTTCTACATGGTATCAGAGCTAGATAATTGTAGAAAAAGTTTCTACATGGTATCAGAGCTAGATAATTGTAGAAAAAGTTTCTACATGGTATCAGAGCAGCTTGATTTGTAGAAGAGATTTTTACCGGATATCAAGCGAGGGTTGATCGGAGGCAGTTGAGTTTGGAGCTGGTGGAAAATCGAATTTGCAGCAGTGTTGTTGAAATGTCTTTCAACGGATTGCAAATGTTATTCCAAAGCAAGAGCGACCTGGCGCTCAAGGATAAACTCAGAAACAATAAAGGTGAGAATGGATCTTCATCAAAGGTATCTGATGAAGAAAATTGTGCTTTGGCTGCCAAAGCAAAGAAAGGGAAGAGCAAGAAAGCTTCTCAGTCTGGTGCGAAAGGCAAGAAGCAGGATATGTCCAAGGTGAAGTGTTTTCACTGTCACCAGCATGGACACTATGCCACAAATTGTCCGCAGAAGAAGAAGAACAAGCAAGCTGCTGGATCTGCAGGGGGAGAGGCTTTAGCTTCTCAGTTTGAGCTTGATTTTTCATTGATCGCATGCTTGGTTTCAAGTGTGATGGGATCAGTGTGGTTTCTGGACAGTGGTGCATCTTTTCACATGACGGGAGATAGATATTTGTTCTCTGATCTGGAGGACAAAGATCTTGGAGTGCACATCGAGATGGGCGATGATGGTAGATACAGTGCGACCGGTATCGGTACCATTTCCTTTGAGAGGGAGTCTGGTAAACCCTTTGTATTGAAGGAAGTCATGCATGTTCCAGGATTGAAGAAGAATCTCATCTCAGTGGCGATGTTAGAAGACAAGGGGTATGATGTTGTTTTCAGCGAGGGAAAGGCCTTCCTGTGCAGCAAGACAACTGGTGAGACCCGGAAGATAGGGGTTCGAGTGAGGAACCTTTATCAGTTGCATGTAGATGGATGCGCAGCAATGGCAGGCAAGGCAGAAGGATTGGTGAGCCGGGATGATGGCGAGTTGTGGCACAGGAGATTGGGTCACCTTCACCATGGAGCCTTGAAGATACTGCAGCAGATCACTACAGGGCTTCCTAAAGGCACACTTGCGCAGTCAGATCAGTGCAAGGGGTGTACTTTGGGGAAGTTTGTGAAAGCCACCTTTCACGAGAAGGATAGTCGCGCCACGACGATCCTTGAGAGAATTCACACAGACGTGTGTGGACCTTTCTCAGTTGCTTCGACAGCAAAACACAGGTATTATGTGATTTTTGTTGATGATTTCTCTCGTAAGTGCTGGATCTTCTTCATGCAGAAGAAGAGCGAGACATATTCAAAGTTCTGTGAATTCAAAGCACTGGTCGAGAAGGAGTCGGGGAAGAAGGTGAAGGCTCTTAGGAGCGATAATGGTGGTGAATACATCTCGGACGAGTTCAAGGATTTCTGCAAGGCAGAAGGGATTCGTAGAGAGCTCATAGCTCCCCATAACCCACAGCAGAACGGGGTAGCTGAGCGGAAGAACAGAACGATTGTGGGTGCTGCACGGGCAATGTTGCATGATCAGGGCCTACCCGTTCACTTGTGGGCGGAAGCATGCAATACAGCAGTTTATGTGCAGAACCGTTGTCCTCATAGGATACTTGGCATGAGTACACCTGAGGAGACTTATTCTGGTAAGAAGCCTGATCTTTCTCATTTGAGGATTTTTGGTGCTAACGTTTACATGCATGTGACGAAGGATGCCAGAAAGAAGTTGGAACCGACTGCAGAGGTTGGGATATTTGTGGGGTACACTGATACGCCCCACAACTATCGTGTGTATTTGCCAGACAATGGTAAAACTGTTGTGCGACGGGATATAAAATTTCAGGAGGAGAAAGCCATGAAGTGTTCGCTTGAGAGGGAGCTACACTTGCATGCAGATGAGGAGCTATTAGTTCCTAAGGATGAGCTTCAGGACGTGGATCAGCCACAGGACGAGGTTCATGGAGTGGAAGAGACCACTCATGCAACGCCAACCATCAGAGGGCGAAAGCGCTTGACAGAAGCTGAGCGACTGGCTCAAGATGCAGATAAAGTTGTAGGACCACCTACAGCCCAACGCAGGCAGAGACAGTCACCTGATCAGTACACTGGATACATGGCTCTTATGAGCAAGTGTGTTGTGACTGAGCCATCCTCTTTCGAGGAAGCTGTGGAGGATCCCGCATGGGTAGACGCCATGGTGGAAGAGTATGATTCTATTGTCAGAAACAGTGCATGGGAGATTGTTCCTAGACCGGAAGGGAAATCAGTGGTAGGTTCGAGATGGATCTACAAAGTTAAGCAGGCAGCTGACGGGAGTTTGGAGAAGTACAAGGCAAGATTTGTTGCCCGAGGCTTTTCACAGATTGAGGGGATCGATTATGAGGAGACCTTTGCACCTGTCGCAAGGTATTCTTCCATACGGACGATTCTTGCTCTCTCAGCGTAGATGGGATGGCACATTCATCAGATGGATGTGAAGACTGCATTCCTCAACGGAGTCATTGAGGAGGAGGTGTACATTGAGCAACTCGAAGGCTTTGAAGTCTTCAGCAGCGAGTCGCATGTGTGCAGGCTCAAGAGAGCGTTGTATGGGTTGAAGCAAGCACCACGTGCTTGGTACACACGGATAGACAGCTATTTCACAGGACTTGGATTCTCCAAGAGCGAGGTGGATCCGAACCTATACCAGATTGTGGTGGAGGGTAAGTTTCTTATCATTGTACTGTATGTTGATGATTTGATTCTAACGGGTGATGAGCTGTTGATACTGTCATGCAAGAAGGATCTTGCTACAGAGTTTGAGATGAAGGATTTGGGCCTCCTTCACTATTTCCTAGGATTGGAAATATGGCAGCGCAGTGGTGGACTGTTTGTTTCTCAGGGCAAGTATGCTCGGGAGATACTGGAGAAGTTCAACATGCATGGCTGCAAGCCTGTTGATACTCCTCTTCCTGGAGGTTGGAGGAAGGAGGATGCCACTTCGGGAGAAGAAGTGGATGCCACTGTTTATCGACAGTTGGTGGGGTCGCTGATGTATTTGGTCAATACACGACCTGATATATGCTATGCAGTTAACCAGCTTTCACAAGCTATGGTTAAGCCTACCAAGCTCTTCTGGAAGGCGGGCAAGCATGTATTGCGCTACTTGAGAGGCACATCGGGATATGGTTTGTGGTACAGACAGGAGGATGAGGTGAAGCTATGTGGCTTCACGGATGCAGATTGGGCAGGGAGCCCAAC
This sequence comes from Pinus tabuliformis, assembly GCA_031772625.1. Lineage (NCBI taxonomy): Eukaryota > Viridiplantae > Streptophyta > Pinopsida > Pinales > Pinaceae > Pinus > Pinus tabuliformis. The sequence continues at coordinate 60,703,470 of CM062819.1, read as the reverse complement.
AGACAGAAAGAGCACATCAGGAGGGGTCTTCAGTATCGGATCGACAGGAGTTTCTTGGTACAGCAGGAAGTAGAGATCTGTGGCACTCAGTTCAGCGGAGGCCGAGTATATGGCAGCAAGTTTGGCTACATGCGAGGCTATATGGATGAGGAAGATCCTGGTTGGTTTGTTCGGTTCTCATTTGGATCCTACTGTGATTTACTGTGATAACCAGAGTTGCATTAAACTCTCGGCTAATCCTGTATTTCATGATAGATCTAAACATATTGACATCAGGTACCATCATATCAGAGATTGTGTGCAGCGGAGGATCATGTTACTTTCGTACATTCCAACGGAGGATCAGGATGCTGATATTCTGACGAAGGCTCTCACCAGGAGCAAATTCGAGTACCACCGAGGCAGGATAGGGGTTGCTGATAATCCATATCTTGTCGAGAGGGAGTGTTGCGATTGCAACAAGATGATGGAGCTTAGTGAAAAGAGTCGCCTTCACTAAGTGGGCCCGCAGGCTATTTTTGGCGCAAGTCTATTTTTAGACTATGTCTATTTTTAGACATATGGATCATGTCTATGTTTATGGATGATTGATCAAGTTGGGAAAATAGATGGACTTCTATTTTTGATGAAAGTGTGAGTGATCACAGTGTGAGTGATCAAGTCTATTTTTAGACTGGCTGTCAAAAATAGAAAAGTCAAATATTATTATCTCACAATAATATTTGGACTATAAACTTAATCTTATTCTCTTGGAGCACTTCAGTTTGAGCTACGGAAGTGGCACATGCAGCTGTCAGAAGGAAATTCGTTTTTCTTATGAGTCAGTTGAGTTGTTGCATGCATGACTTCAGTTAGAACTCAAGTGAGTTGAGTTTAGTGGACTGGAGGTACAGTTGATGGAGTTGTGTTCAGTTTAACTTAGTTAAACTGGTTGTAGTTAGTCTAACTGCAGATAGACTAATGATGAGTTGTTAAACTAATTATTAACTCACAATACAACTAAAGAATACATCAGTTAACTCAGTTGCATGTCAGTGCATGTTCAGTTCAACAGGGACAGGTGGTAGAGAATCAGATTGCTATCAGTTGTGACTATAGTTGTGCACCAGATCTTGCACAATCAAGGGATTGAGTATGCCAATGAGTTTGCTCACGTATTTGGCCCGCATTTTAGCCTTTGCTCACGTCCACAAAGAGTGAGTGACTATTTTGCAGGTGAAAATCGAGTTTGGGAAGCAATTCTCATCAGTTTTCAGAGCAGGTATTGAGCAGTGGAGGCAGGCAAGCAGTGGAAGAGATTTGGAGATCAGATCTGAGCTGTATTGTGTGTAACAGAGGTGGAGATACTTGTGAGAAGTATTATGCTGTGTAATGTTACATGACTCAATCATTAATATACAGATAGTGTGGGGTTTTTAGCGAGATGCTTTCCCCGTGATACATACTGTGTTAATGTGTGAATGCTCTTGATGTTTTATTGTTATTGATGCTGCTATATTCTTGATCAACGTAGAGGAGCTTATGTATTGTGTATGTTTTCCGCATTAGTACATGATCAGGATAATCTCCATTGAATATGTGTTAAATTATTCAAAGTTTCTACAAGGTCAACACCTACGTACTAGTAGCTCAGCTAGTACAAGAGCTAAGGGGGTTGTAGCTCCCTTAAAGGAGAGTCTGGAAAATGAGAGAGGGTTGTAGCTCTCTATAGGTTGCAGCCTACGTACTGGTAAAGGACTACACCAGTACATAATCATTGTAAAATAAGTTTCTAATTGAAAGAAGATAGAGACACATTGTAGCAGGTGGTTTTCACCCACATTGGGTTTCCACCTTATATTTGGTGTTTGTTTGGTGTGTCTGTCTGTTTTTCTTGTTCCTGGTCATTATTATATGGTACAGACGTTCAAATTAATGGTCAACATCTGAAGAATAAATTAAATTATAAATCTAGAGGGAATATTGAAAAGAATTTGATAATACTGATTCACCCCCCCTCAGTATTATTTCCAACAAAAAGGACTTTAACCTATATCTCACCACTACAGATACGACCATTGCCATGGTTTTAGTGCAAGAAGATAATGGAATCGAACATCCTATATATTATTTAAGTTGAAATCTTAATGATACAAGAAGCAAGTACTCTTATGTTGGAAAATTGGCTTTAGCAGCCATTCAAGCAGTACAGAGATTCCGACACTACGTTCTCTTTCGCAAAACTACCATTGTGTCAGATTGCAACCCTATGACCTACATTCTGTTGCGTCAATTGCTGGGGGGAAAATATTCCAAATGGATAGCCATTTTGCAAGAGTTTGATATGGAATTCACCAAATCCAAATCAAAGAAATATCTCATCTTTGCGGAGTTACTTTGTGACCTTCCCTCGTCATCCAATGATTTAACATCCAAAGCAACAATCATGGATGAAAGTCTTTTTTTGATATCGTCAAGTGATCCGTGGTAAGGGGATATACTGGTCTATCTCCAAACCCAAAATTTTAGGCCTAACACCTCTCGCTCTGAACAACGACGTACTTGATACCAAGCCAAAGATTACCTGATCATTAGTGATACGCTTTACTGTCGTGGTGTCGATACAGTTCTACGAAGGTGCCTCACGCATGAGGAGGCCGAAAACGTTTTGAATGATTGTCATTCAGGTGCTTGTCGGGTGAATCTATCTGGTTATGCCATTTCATAAAAGATCTTACTAGCAGGTTACTTCTGGCCCACCATATTCAAAAATTGCAGCACTGCAGTTATAAGTTGCCCTGCTTGTCAGATTTTTTATCGCAAAACTAGATTACCACCTGCACCACTGCATCTAGTAGTTGTTGTTGGCCCATTCGCTAAATGGGGCATTGATTTCATGACATGTAACCCCGCCTCGGCTGGGGGCCATGGGTATATTATAGTCACTGTTGACTATTTTACAAAATTGGCCGAGGCGATGCCTACATTAAACAATACCGGTGAAACGGCTGCTCTTTTCTTTTTTAATCATGTAGTTTCTAGATTTGGTATTCCATAGGCTATAATCACATATCATGGGTCACATTTTTGCAATGACATGATGATTGAATTGACTGCCAAATTAGGACTATCCCACGATAGTTCTACTCCATATTATCCGCAGGCTAACGGATAGGTTGAGGCAATCATCAAGGTCCTTAAGCGCATGTTGCAGAGAATGATTGGAGTCCACAAACAGAATTGGCATTTAATCTTGTACTCAGCTCTGTGGGCATATAGGACTTCAGTGAGAAATGCGACTGGAGTTACACCTTTTCAGTTGGTGTATGGTCTGGAATCCGTCTTACCAATTCAGTGCGAAATCTCGTCCCTCAAGCTGGCAATTGATCCGCTTCCTAAAACTTCTAAAGAAGAGGCTCGTTTCTTGGAACTAATCCACTTGGATGAAACCCGTCACGATGTCATGTTAGCTAACGAAGCACATAAGAAATGTGTCAAGGCGCAATTTGAAAAAAATTTCAAGCCTCGTGTCTTCTCAGAAGGTGGCCTAGTCTTGCTTTATGATCAGGACTCCGACAAATTAGGAGTGGGTAAATTTGAACCATTATGGATGGGCCCCTACATTGTTAAATGGGTATTGAAAAAAGGAGCCTACGAGCTAGTCGATTATGATGGGATTCCACTGTCACAACCCCGAAACGGGTTGTATCTTAAATGTTACTATGCTTAATTAAGTGTAGTAAACTCATTGTAAATATGCTTTTATTGCATTTTTTGTGTTTTCTATCAGAGTTGTCATTTTGGTTAGGTAATCCACTTCGCATTTGTTGCAGATGTCAAACTTTTTGGAACCATTTGTTGGGTACGCCGACGGAGCTAGTCGTAGTACACAGAACCTATTTTCTACAGCCTGGGCCATTTTTGCTCCAAGCGAAGAGTTAGTGAGTTTCAGGGGATTCGTATTGGCCGATTGACGAACAAAATCATGGAGTATAGTTCTTTGATTAAACTTCTCTCTGATGCCATTTCACATGTCATACGCCGACTCGTTGTCAGGCTAGATTCACAACTCATCATTCTACAACTTATTGGTGTTTATTCCATTCGAAACCCAGCTATTCATCATATTTTCCTAAGAGTCAGGATTTTGGAAAGACGTTTTTATTCCATTCAATATCAACACATTTCCAGAGACTTCAACACATTGACTGATTCATTAGCAAACTATGTGTTAGATAGACATTTGAAACATTTGTAAAGAAAGCATTCTACATTAACATTTGCATCAGGATTGCATAACTTAACCAAAATAAAACTCCGAAAAATCAAAATATATAACTGTTTATAGTTTTTACAAAATGTTTTGTGTCCAAGACAAAATCAGTCATCTAACCAAGAAACTCAAAATTAATGCAGAAAAGTGTCCTAGGCTAATGATGCTGGTGATAACATGTCACCGCCTGTGCGATCATGTGCAAGAGCCTGGTCCATCGACTCGACACACTAGTAGTGTGGCGCTATAACCTCAAAGGTAACTCATCGGTCCTGACATCCTGAATACCAAGAGTGAGGCCCTCAATCTGATCCTGCAACACTGCGAGGGTCTCTGATATGTCTAGATCCCAAAGGCCGACCCTCCCTATAGCCTCTCCTACTGGAGTGTCATCTGCTGCCCATGGGTGTGCCACTGGTCGCACTGGTCCAATATCTGCACACACACATATGAGTTTGATTAGTCGCGATAACATTAAAAAACACAAAAAAAATTATAAAATTGATAAACAAAGATGCGGTCGAATCATTTTACCTATAGCACTCCACTGCTCACCAGCTGGTAATGCCAAATCCGGGTCGCCTCAGAAATCCATCCCAACGTATGGATACTCTGCAAAGGCCATCTCCTGACTGTCGAACCACTAGAAAAAGGCATCAGAGAAGGAAATTTGTGACTGATCGGCAGGTCTGGCCATAATATCAACCCATCTCTGCATCCGTGGTTCCCTCAGTGCTGTCAATCCCAGTGAAATGTTCTGAGGCTACATCAATGGAATCCTCTTCAAAGCAAAAGCAACCAATATGGAACCATAGCCAAAATTCTTAGATCTTCCATTCTTTACTTTGGAGATCTGTTCTTTTATGACAGGAAGTACCACCTCGCACCAGTTGAACACCTTTGGTTCTAGGCATTCTAGGGTGTACTGCATGTAAGATTTGTTTGCCAAGTGTAAAGCCACGCTGCCAGCCAATCTAGCAAAAGTAAATAAAATGGTCCTCAAGGGACGATCAGTGACATCCTGGATATTGATCTTGCCATATCTGCTAGGCTGAGATCCATCTCTACAAAACTGATGAATGTAATCTTTCATAGATTCACCTCCATGGGCAGATCCTGATAGTGAAAGAGGGGCACCACGCCTTGATAACCCCGTCAGAAAGTAAATATCCTCGACTATTAATGGAATAGATTTGCCTCTGATCTAGAATACCTGGTCGATCAGATCCCAAGCATCGAGAAAATACTGCAACAAACTGATTTGTTGACTCATGCTGGATATGCAGAAGAACTTCAACAAGCCACAGTTTCGTAATGCAGCAACTGTACCCTGGTCATGTATGGCAATCATGTCCTCTTCTTCATGTTACCATTCACGCCATGTGACAACCATATTGATCCGACAAAAATATGAAATGCAAACAAAAGATGAGTTAGGATCCAAATTTGAGAAAAAATAGGCAAAAATTTGATGAAAAATCACTGTGTCAAGATGCCCTTCTGTGCTCATCACACCCTGCCTTTGAGCAAGGTGGGATGCATACTGACTAGCCTATTGGCAGCTTAGTATGAATCACACCTTTCGATATTGGCTAGGTAGTTAGACAAGTTTCGAGTTAGCATCCAAAAATTGGACACTAAGGGCCAACCAAGACCTGTCATCTTTTGGACACCGTTGATCCAAAAATATTCCATTGTTTTTAGTTATAAGGAGTTCATTGATTCCTTTGTTCATCCAGTTGTAAATATGCTAACCAGTAGCAATCAACCCAGGATTAGTGATGATATAAAAAGAGTTTTGCAATTGTCTAAAAATAGAAGAGTAGGAGACTGGTATCTATACTAGGACCAAACTGAAATTAAGATATATGGATGCCATTTGACTCCCTACAATATGCCTAGATATCTCCCCATGAAAATATTTGCATTAGAATATTTTAGGTAGATCATAAACTCAGATGATGTCAATTTTCTATCAACTAGGAAGAAAACACAGTTCAAGATCAAAAACTAGTTAGGCCCTGCGATTTGTAATAATATGGAAGCTGGACAAGAAGTAGAGAAATTTTTATAGCAAATGATGTTTAGTAGCAATTTCATGTGGCAATATGACCCTAATGGAGTCATAAACAAATCTAGGCTCAAATTCAAATTAAGCCTTTTTATGCACGATTCAAGGCCAGACATTGAAAAATATGCCAACAAGTAAGAGTGGTTGGAAAATACCTTAACAGATGTGGAAAAGTAGATAGATACTAGTTCCTTTCTGTAGATTCCAAACCTATAGGAAAAAATGGGTATTAGCCCCATTCTACAGACTCCAGCCATGTAGGACAGAAATGTAAAAAAAACCAGGGAAAAAGGTTCTAGCTCTAAAATGGATACTGCAGATGATATGTTTGAAATCATGTACAGGAAGAAGCCCAAGCTTAATCTTGTAAATGAGAAAGAAGAGACCATTGACAAAGTTGAAATCATTGATACTGACACGATGGTTAAAAAGAATACAACTCCAGCAGTTTCAGATGAAACTCATCAGCCTTCCACCTCAAATACTCAGATTATTGAAAAATAGCTTAGTATTGAAGTCTCTTCATATAGAAAACCAGTGGATAAAGAGAAATAAATAAAAGAGAAGTACAAAGAAATCAAGCTGAGGAATGAGGCATGGAAGGCTGAAACATATGCCCAGTACTTCAAACAGAATATTAGCAATCAGAAGAGGTTGATGTCAATTTTTGACATTAAAACTGGTAAAATGCAAATGACATTTTTGGAGTCTACAATCCAGCAACCTAAAACATCATCAAATTATAGGAAGATATGGTTTGAAGTTTTGGCCAGGGATGTTCACCCTATTGATCAAATTGGATTTCATAAGCAGGTAGGTGAAATGATTTACTCGAAAATCACTAACAAAGCAATAACTGTGCAAAAACTTCAAAGTTCTCTAGACAACATCACAACACAGTTTAAGCTAGAAAAGGCATCCTCACAGGCCAAGGATAACAGAATCAAGTCACTGGAGGACTTGGTGATTGAGATTGGATATAATCCAAATGACATCAAGGCAGCAAAAAAGCTCATAAAGAAGAAAAATGAGGATATTTCTGTGTTGAAGAAATAGTTAAAATTGCCTCCTACTAAACATCTACAGACCAAGGAGGTCCTAGATAGCCAAACCCAGTAGGATGAAATGATGGATCTCATTCTTCAACTAATAGCAGAGTACATGTAGGCATGCACTTTTTCCAACATTTATAACTACACAAATACCCATCCTGTCTGTTGTATCAGTAGTCATTTCCAAATTAAGTAACTAAATATGCAACTGTCAAAGTAGGAGTCGCAAAATATTTTCCCATTAAGCATAAATTTAGTTAATAAATAAATCCATCACAGAAAAATGAATACGCCATGCAGCCCACTATGTACTTTCCAGTCCACGTCATGGTTGTCATGTCCAAGTCGGCTGGCAGCGGCAAGGTATAGCTAGAACACATGGGAAAATTCTCTGGAGTAATTAGTTGTTAAGACCTCGTTAGTCAGGGGACATCATGTCAGGGTCGGCTACTTAAATCACATGATAATGAAGGGAACTCCAGAATTCCAATTACAGACAACATAAGAGTTACAAGTTCACTATGAAGAAAAGGTGCAAAGACAAAGAAGCAGGAAACCTCAAGTGCAGATAGTTTATCAAAGGAGAAAGGAGATGGCAAAAGGACTAGTATTAGTACCATAGGACACCTTGGATGCACGAATTGAAATAGTTGATAATCTATATGGCAAGTATGACAAGGCGAATTTGATAGACAATGACTTCACAGATTGTTTCTAGTTACCAGCCATGAAAAGATAAGTTTATGGGGAGGAATTCCAGAAGGAGGATGGCACCAGGACCTCCAGGGTCAAGGAAGACTTTAAGGGAATATAGAGATCGACATTACTCCATTTTAGGAGTCTACCTGTGTTTGGCACTCAGTTTGCCGTGATGTAGTGTACCAAGTTTTTGGTGAGAAGGATGCATGGAGGGTCACTATGGTTGGATAAGGAGTACCCCATCCATGTGGAAGATATCAGTCGACTCACAGGACTGGTCGAGGGTGGAAATGTAGTTAGCACAGCATTCTAGATAGGGGCTAAGTGGGGCAAGAAGTAGACTGAAGACAATGTTTATGCCAGATATGGGATTGAGTGAGGCGGGAGAGGAGTGAAGCTCAATATGATTAACAAGGATGATATTAGGTTTTCCTGTTACCTCATTACAAGCAAAACAATGCAGCACTTCATAAAGAACAAATTCACCTTGGACGCAATCTCAGTTGTGGAACATTGTTTGCGAGGAGAGGTGCTCAACTAGTCAACCTTCGTTTTTAATGAGCTATTTGAAGCATGTGAAGATGTGTACAAAAGGGATGTTGGGTTTGTATTTGGATATATTTTGATTTCGTTGGTGATGTGGAAATGGAGGCCATTAAAGGAGAGGGAAATGGCACCCATCGTCGAAGGCCAACCAATTACACTCTGGTATGATCCATGGAGAGCATCAGGGGATCCCAACACGAAAGAGATCAACGAAATAGCTTTCAAATACTGGTAAGGCCAGATGCTGGATAACATAAGGTCAATAGAGAGGATACCCAAGGCTCTATTGGATGAATTCTTAGAAGAACGCTGGTTTGGCGCCTCCCACGCACACACTTACATGAGACCATGGTGTGTCCACCTAGAAACGTTTAAGATGAGGCCGCAGAGGTTTGTCTTAATGTCGGAATCACTACACAGAGAGGTGGGGTCATAGTAGGGAGTGGCTTGTGAGATAATAGAAGAGAAGCACAAATACCTCTTTGGAGCCTTGATGTCGTAGGGGCAAGGGGGAGATGGGGTGGAGAGCAGTAGGAAGTGGCAAACCGGGGAGGATATCTAGCTAATGGTGCTCTGGATGGAGGAAAATATGTTCAAACTCAGATGGACAATTGCTAGCTTCGATTCAGGTGAGGGCAATTACCCTACCCAATTTCAAGGCTCCACCATGTTTTCTCCTATCGTAATGACGTCGTTGTCCATGAAGCTCCCAACGGGAGTAGCTCAGGCTCCCTCCCAGCCCACAGTCCCCAACTCCAAGAAAAAGGGAGTCATCCACACCTCGGCTGTCAAAAAGCCGAAATTTATTCCACCAAATCCGATCATCAACCTTACAGTAGAGGTCAAGCAATCAATCCTCACAACCACCATAATTGAAGAGATCCCCACCACCACCTCCACTGCATTAAATTAGTCATGGGAGTCGTCCCCACACATTGCCTCCATCTCTACAACCTTGTCTGAGACCCTTCCACTTGGCTGGCGAAGGACGACTGCGAAAGAAGAAGTTCACTCAGCTGGGCAAGCAAAGGGCACCACTCCTACCAATGGGATGCAACCAATAGAACTTACATCACCAATGATTGGGTTGGACCCACCAGAAGGGGGAAAAATAGATTCCAATCTGTAGGGGGAAAGGGTTGAACCGTACTTGCCACCGTTCCCTATAAGGCTCACAGTCCGCCCGAACCCCAGCATCATTCCACCCACTCTGCAGTTCACCCTGCCATCACAGCAAGCTCCTTCACTATTATGAAACCAGCTCACAAAAAGATAGAAAAAATAGATGAACGCTTAAGAATTCAGCCTCTTCGAGGGGGCAACCTCCTTTACATTACATAAATGAACAATTCTTTGATGATACAAATGAAAAGACCTCCTTTCTGTATATAGGAGTCTAAGGGGTCATAATATAGTCAGAGCCGACATAACAATAATAATGTAAGGGAAAAATAATAACAATAGTGGGCTTCTATGGAGCACAATAGTAACAATATGGGGACTACATGGGTACAATAATATAATAAGGTGGTTGTACTAATAACAATAAGGGGTTATGCTAGTAGTATAGGGACCTAACATGCCTCTCTCCTTCAAAAACTCTTGTCCTCAACGCTTGAGGAGTTCTTGATGCTTTTGTATAAAATTCTTGTCCTCCCGTGTGGAATCTTCAACAAGTAAGTTCTTCCACTTGATGAGATACTCTGAAATTGATCGATTGCGTGGTTGTCGGGTTCCTGTTTCTGTGACTGCTCTAGGTTCCAATATGATTTTTCCTTCCTCTTCAAGTTTTGGCAATATTGTTTGAATTGGGATCTTCTGCAACTTTTGAATGAGTGGCCATACTCTTTCATCCTTCTTCCATTCATCCCTTGCTTCACTTATCCAATCTAGTTGGATAATAGAAATAGCACAAGACAATGCTTCCACATCCTCATCCTTTCTTGAGAGTGCATCTGCAACAAAATTTTGCTTCCCTTTTCTATAGATGATGTCAAAGTCATAAACCAACATATTTGTGACCCATTTTTTTGTTCTTCTAAAGATAATAGTTGTTCTAAAAAGTATTTAAGACTATCATGATCCTTTTTTACCTTGAAGTGTCTTCCATTCGGTAAGGTTGCCATTTCTTAAGTGCATGTAGTATTGCCAACATTTCCTTCTCATAACTAGCTTGCTTGAGATGTAGTAGTAAAAATACCCAATCCCATACATCAAAACATTTTTCAGTATGATGTTGATCTACCTGTTGTTTCATTTGATTTTGCACCAAAGTGGCGCTATCCTTTAAAAGTTGGAGAACTTGTTGTTGATGCTCGATGTGATCTTTCACTACTTGAACCTTTTTCTTCTTGATATGTCCTTCTATCTTGAGAGTTTGAGGAGTGGTAATTTCTTCCAATGCTTTACAAGATATGGTCAGATTCATTTCTTGATGCTCGATGTGATCTTTTCCCTTCTTGAACATTTTTTTTCTTGATATGTCCTTCTATCTGGCTAGTTTGAGGAGTGGTAATTTTGAACAATGCATTACAAGATATGGTTGGATTTATTTCTTCTTTCTTGATGTGATCTTTCACTTCTTGATCCTTTTTCTTCTTGATATGTCCTTCTATATTGAGAGTTTGAGGAGTGGTAATTCTTGCCAATGCTTTACAAGATATGGTCGGATTCATTTCTTCTTTCTTTGGGGTTGGGTCTTGGCATATGTCCTCTTCTTTTGATGTTTCTTGATCCTTTTCTTCCTCCTCTTCATACTCTATGTAAAATAATTTCTTCTAAGCACACCTATGACCTTTAGTGCATTTGCTATCACAATTGTAACAAAGCCCTTTTTCTCTTTTTTCTTCCAATTGTTGTGGTGTAACCCTTGTAGGTTGTGGAAGGCTAGGAGAAACAACACTTCCATCTTTATAGTTGCGAGGGGTAGAATTCCTTATTGCCATAATTTTTCTTTCCACTTTGTAACAAAGCCCCTTTTCTCTTTTTTCTTCCAATTGTTGTGGCATTGCTCTAAAGAAGGTGTTGCTCGTTGTATTCTCATAATGTGCTATAATTTCCTTCGTGAAAATTGACCAAGTAACAAGTTGTTTACGAGAACAAAGCCCTTTATACCATAAAAATTGATCTTTTTCTAAATATGAAGATGCAATAAATACCTTTTGTAATAGTGGTACACCATGTAGATCAAAACATTTCTCCATCTGTAGTATCCAATTACCGTATCCTTGCCATCAAACTTCCTCATCTTGCTTTTTCTTGATTTTAGGAGCTTGATATTGAAATGACTGTAACTCTGTACTTTCAGATCTTTAAGTTCTGAAATTGTGTCTTGCAGTAGCCCTGTATGTCCTCTTTCCAATGCCATTAGTCTTATCGAATTTAGATTCTCCAAGAAAGAGTTATGCACAATCTCCCAAGATGACCTGTTTGGAATGTAATTCGGGAGTCTGCAAAAAGGCCAACTTCCTCAGATCATATCTCCACAAATATAGCACGAAAAGCTCTGAAATTTGGACCCTAGGTTTATAACGACTTCAAACCAAATGGGTTTTTTTTTAGCATTTGAAACATCGAAAAAAAAAGTTATAGTGAAAATTCCACGATGACCTGTTTGGAGCAGCGAAATCCTACAATCCAAAGCTCTGATACCAAATGTTAAGAAACCAACTCACAAAAAGATAGAAAAGATAGATGAACGCCTTAGAATTCAGCCTCTTCGAGGGGGAAACCTCCTTTACATTACATAAATGAAAAATTCTTTGATGATACAAATGAAAAGACCTCCTTTCTATATATAGGAGTCTAAGGGGTCATAATATAATCAGAGCCGACATAACAATAATAATGTAAGGGCACAATAATAACAATAGTGGGCTTCTATGGGGCACAATAGTAACAATATGGGGACTACATGGGTACAACAATATAATAAGGGGGTTGTACTAATAACAATAAGGGGTACACTACTAGTATAGGGACCTAACATTCACCCACCTCCCATTCTAATAAACCCATCGCCAGCGGCCTACCCCTACAATAGCAGTTCCCAGAACCTAGTACAATGCAAGCCGATACGCTTCAACACTAATCGTCAACACAATTGTTTTCATTTATCCACCAAGTAACACACAGGGCTGAAAGGATCCATGAGGACTTGGCCAAGGAACATGAACAACAAATAAGGTAGTTGCAAATGGTGATAGAATAGTGCAATCACTTGCGGCAAGCAAACATGGAATTGCAAGCCCGGGTTGACCAAGTCACACAACAGTTAAGATCATTATGGCTGACAATCATCGAGGGAAATACCGAAGCATCAGTAGACATGGCTAATGACATGCTGGTTAGCTACTGTGACCACATCCAGGTAGCATACTCGCACCTAGAAGCTACCAATGTTGAGATGAAGAGGAAAATGGAAACGGTGATATCTGCACTACTAGATCTAGTGGCAATTTACACAATGATAGTCGAGGGAAATTTCATGGAACTGGAAGCAAATAAACAAGCTTTAGTTGATGCCCTCGTCGATGGATATGCCCTGATGAGCAAGTTCCATGACTGGTCTGGCAGTCTGGCACTGAAGGACCACTTGATTTACCCACTTAGAGAGCAAATACAGACTCTATTTGCCAGCATGAAAGATTGTACAGACCCTGCCCAACTGCAGTAGATCAATGATCAAATTGACACCCTTCAAGCTCAGGTTGATAGTATTGAGGAGGAGTCCGCGAATAAAAAAAAGGTAATCGGGGATCTGCAGCCACCAGTTCAAATGAAAGTTTTACTTCTAAGGGAGGTGTGTGACTCCAGTGGGTAGCAATGGAGAGACCTACAAAGCTAGCGACCAACCGAACTAATGTTGCGCTTAGTCGAGGCATTTACTCAAGCCGCTAATGCAATTCTCACCTGGTGGGACATGACCATTCAAAATTATACAATTTTCAGGTAGTGAACCACTACCTCTAGTGGAGCCTTCGTTTGGAATGGGGGAACCCCGAGGGCAAGAAGGTGAAATAGAAATGAAAGCCACCCCGCAAGCCATGATCAAGGTAGAAGAAGCACCCACACCATAAGAAATGATCGAGGCAGAAGAAGTACCAGTGCAGCAGACATCAGAACCAGCGCAGGTAATAGTGTAGCCACCACCCACAGAGCACATGGATGTACCAGCAGGACCAATAGAGGTCAAAATGACTCGACTCGAGGATGAGTCAAGGAATTGTGGTCGAGGCCTATTGGGGCCTTCGTTTAATTTTGAAAATGTTTTTACCAATTTTGGTTGCCCGAAGGACGAGAAGGAAACAGGTGGCAGAAACAATTTGTTGGCAGAACAAGACGTTGTGGAAGAGTTGCAGCAAGGTGGCAGTGAAAGGCAAAGGTAGCTGAGGGGGTGGGAAGGTGTAGAAGCATTCGAGGGGAAGAACAATTGAGCAGGAACTGGCAGTCTAGGTAACAGAGAAGGATATAAAAGGAAAAAAACTAGAAAGGAAGAGGGGCTGGATTATCTAAGTTGAGGAGAGGAGCAACAAAGCTGTGAGAGCAGGCGAGAGGATCTCCAGTTACGACAGATGGAGGGCAGGTTGCAGGAGTTTTGGACTTGGTTCTTGAAGCTAAACCGAACCCGTGGAATTGAGCCAGATATTTCCTGCAGTTGTTTGCAGCGAAAGCCGGAGTCATATTGTAATGTTTGATATTAAGATTAATATAAAGAATGGCTAAGATTGGTTGCGACTTGTGATGTATTTGGGCCCTGTGTGTGATGAATCTTCAAATTTTTGAATGTCTTATCAATTACATGTAATCGGTAGTTCTTAGATTATCGTGAGTATGCTATTATCTTTGCTTTATATGTAATGTTTTTGTGCATGTGATCGAATGCAACCCAATTAATACTTCTTTGAATCCATGCTGAACTCTTCTCCCTTTTGGTTGTGGCATGCCTTTAGTGAGACTCCTTGCCCTTTGGGGTAAGGTGAAAATGTCGGCATTGTTGTAGACTACATAGAACTATTTTTGGCCCTCTGTGCCTAAACCCAGGGTCTTCCCCCTGATGACTCTTCCGAACCAATAAGCCTGAAGAGGGTCAGCGTAGGTTTTCCTTATAAAAGTTGTGCTAGGTCAATATAGTGCAACACATTACCAGCATGGGTCACTAGTGGAACAAAATGCGCTGATCCTAAAAACAAGGTTTCTTGACAAGTTTTCTCAGAACCCTTTAAGGGAAAGTTCTCTTATTTTCTTAAGGGATGTTTTTTTATATGGTTCATGGTGAATACACTAACAACTTTCGTCATTTTGACACTTCAGGATACGGGACAAGAAGTGTGACAAAATACTGTGTAACAGGCAATGGTGAGCTCAAGAAGACTATCTTGAGACAATTTCATGTGAAACTATATTCAGGTCACCTAGGATATCAAGAGAAATTGACAACAATGAAATTTTTTTATTATTGGCCTAATCTGAAGAAGGACATGGTAGAGTTTATGGCTAGATACTTGGACTGTTAGCAGGTAGAGGAAAAATTCAAGCATCTAGGTGGACTACTATAGTGATTGTGATTCCAGAGTAGAAATGGGAGGTCATTTCCCTGTATTTCATCATAGGTTTGTTGAGGACATCTAGACAACATGATTCCATCATGGTTGTGGTGGATAGGTTGACAAAGTTAACACACTTCACTCTGGTGAAGCCTACTTATTCATCTAGTAATGTAGCATAGGTATTCATCAGAGATATGGTCATATTGCATGGTGTTTCGAAGAATATTGTGTCAAACAGGGATGTTAAGTTCACTTCCAAGTTTTGGGAGGAGTTGTTTGTAGGTTTAGGGATAGAGTTGGCCTTCAATAAAACTTATCATATGCAGACAAATGGATAGACAAAGAGGGTCAATAGGATATTGGAGGACATGTTGAGGATATATGTGATGCACCAACAACAAAAGTGGGAAGAGTATTTTCCACTAGTTGAGTTCGCTTACAATAATGGGTATCAATAATATTTGTGGACAAGCTCATTTAAGGAATTGCATGGGCGGAGTTGAAATACTCCCATTAGTTGGAGTGATCCACTTAACATGGTGTTGATTGGAATAGACACGTTGGCAGAATTGGAATAGGAAATGCAGGTAATAAAGAAGAATCTGAAGACAACATAGGACAAATAGAAAAGATATGTATATCGGAACAGGTTATTTAAAGAATTTTAGGTTGGGGAATAGATGTACTTGCGTATTAAACCCCAGAATAGATCCTTACGGATTGCATCATGTGCCAAACTAGCACCTCGATTTTGTGGACCTTTCAAGCTTTTTGAAAGGATTGGACCAATATCCTATCGACTTGCACTGCCTCCAACAATGAAAGTCTATGATTTCTCCATGTGTCATTACTTACAGATTGGATCATGTGCCAAGCTAGAACCTCAATTTTGTGGACCTTTCAAGCTTTTTGAAAGGACTGGACCAATATCCTATCGACTTGCACTACCTCCGACAATGAAAGTGTATGATTTTTTCCATGTGTCATTACTTAAGAAGTATGTTAAATATGTTGATCATGTGATTAACTATTTTGTATTACAGGTGGAGCTAGATGGAGAATTCCAACGGGAACCTTAGTGTATATTGCATAGAAATATGCTCATGATGTAGAACCGAGCAATTGAGCAGGTTAAAGTGCAGTGGAAGAACTTTGGGCCCGATGAAGCTACAAGGGAGATGGTGGATCTGATGTGGGCTATGTATCCTTCTTTATTAACTCATTGAGCAAAGTTTTTTGGTATATGTTTCAGTGTGACGTTTTGGTATATGTGTATATGTATATGGATGTAAATACCACCATGAGTTGTATTATAAAGATCCAATAAGCAGTATGGATGTCATGTCATTATGGTTGTCATGTGGTTATGTTTTCATGTTGGTTTGTTTTTCAATAGGTTGATCATTGTAAATATTGCATCGAGCTAATTTATAAAGCTCCATGGGCTGCGTGTTTTTCTTTTAGTAGTCTTGTTGGTTGTAGGTGTCATTGAACACCAAGGACAATGTTCCTCCAAGGGGGGCGGTTTTGTAACAACCTTTGTGAAAATTCCATTTAAATAAAGTTAATAAAGGTAAAATAATAACTATGGTTATGGGGCACTTATTCCAAGATGAATGTTGGGCAAAATATACTAGTGTGGGTGTTCATTTGGTTTATTATGGCTAAGGAAATTGGAAAAGGCAATGACAAAGGCTTTGGAAAGGAAGAGTGGCATTAATTGGCATTTTATTTATAAAAATAATGGAAATTAGGAGAAAAGGAAGGTGAAAGGTCACAACTTGCATGTGAGGAGGAAAATAATGGAAAATTGAAGAAAATAGAGGCCTCATTAACAAGAGGCTTCTAAGGATCAGTTTGTAACCTTTTTTCAGTTTAGTTTTGAAGCTCTCTGTCCCACAATCTTAGACACTATATTTTTATTGGAGCACTTCAGCTTTGGATAGAAAAATCAAAGAAGGAAAAGGAAAGAAAAGATCAAGCAAGGAAGAGCAGGTTCAGGCAGCTACAATGGGATTATTTGCAAGTATCGATTTTCATGTGTGATTTACTTGCCACTTTTGGCATGCATGGTTTTGCATGTGTGTTCTTGGTTCTCTTGTTGTCATTAGCATGGGTTTTCTAGGTGTGACAGTGTTCCTCAGGCTTGCCTTTCCATTTCTGGATAGCCATGGTGTGATTGTTTCTCATGTTTTTGGTTGAGCTGGATTTCCAAATGGATTTGAAATTGAGTGAAGTGGTCTCTAAAAGAAAGGACACATGGATTAGTAATCCCTGAATTGGATGGTGGGTTCTGTTAAAGCTAATTTTTTTGTTACCTCAGTGGGTCTAGGAATCCTCAACCATTGAATAGTGGGATATACGGTAAATCCTAGAGATGGGTGCTCTCCATCATACCTAGGAATCCTGGGCCAATGAATGGAAGGATATATGGTAAAGCCTGGAGGGTGGAATCTTGATTGGGACTAGGAATCCCGAGATGGGATATGCAGTAAATCCCAGAGACTGGAGTCTTTATTAGGGCCTTGTGATCCATTGTGGATTTTGCTAAAACCTAGAGACTAGGAGATAGGCAAATTACTCACGGTGTAGGTGGAGAAATATGGCAGCATCCATGCTTATTTATGGCCTAGTGATATGGTGTGGGTTGTAGTAAAGTGTGATTCTATTGACGAGGGTGAGATGGTGTAGCCTTGGCAAGCCCTGGTTGAGTTTTGGTTATGAGTCCCACATTCATGCTTGGAATATGGCATGAGGGTGTTTGGTTGGAATAAATATTTGGTTCGGCCAATCTATGGTTAGGTGGTTCATGGAAGTCCCAAACCTGGTTGGATTTTTCATTCATTAATAAGAGTTCCTTGTCCTTGGTATTCCATGTGTAAATGTATTGGTTTATATGTGGAATCTATGGTTGTTTTATCCTTGTTATTTTTGTTGTTTATATGGTGGCTATGAGTATGTTTTATGACAGTGATGATGTATGGCTCGCATCATGTTTTGATTTGTAAATGAATGAACAATGAATATATGACCTAATAGATGATAATGCAACTAATGTGATAAGGAAACAATGCTTCTTAGTGATTCTCAGATAAGTATGAGACCCCTATGCTCAGTTATGTTTTTATGACCTGTAGAATGAAAATTTGTGACATGTTTGATGGAATTCCTATCATGGCTAGTAGGGGTCCAGTTAAGTCTTTGTTAAAGTATTTTCATTTGTATCATTGCTTCAATGTTACATTTCATTTCTGGAAGTTCCATGGAGTTTTGGGAAGTGGCCTAAGTCTGGCCTTGAAAACGTGGTACAAAATCTGGGGTAGTAGGCTCAGAACTAGGTGAAAAGACCCTAGTCACTTTCATTCCCTTTGTGTGGGAGTGACTGGAGGGCCCTAGTCGCATGCATTCTGATATCATGGGAGTGACTGCGGCTTTAGTTTAGTAAAATTTTAAGTTTCCTAAGGGGTTGGTCACCTAAAAAGTTTGGTTGGCTCCTTGAGGTTCTGTAGGATGTGTTTAAGGTTAGATTGGTTGTTTTGTGTTGGTTCCACTTCCTTAACTATACATGGGGAGTTTAATCATACCATAATAGCCTCTCACCACATGTTTACCCCAACAGACAAGTTAACTTGGGTAAATGTGGGAGGAGGGTGTTACAGAGTCAACCTGATATACAAAATGCCAACACCCATTAGCTAGGAGACTCGATACTACTGATTACCTTGGAAGAATATGTTATCTATGGATATAAGGACTACTGTCCACTGAAATCCACCATGATCAATCAATCCTCGCCCAAATAACATTGGACTATCCAAACACAATTGAATTGAGAAACTTGTTCCTTTCATTGAAGCTTCAATATCAGTGCTCCACGTTCATGAAGTCACTTCTCCTCACCATTATGAAAACCTCCTCTCATCTATTTTCAAACTGGATCCAAGACACTATGCTAAACAAGAAATCATCTCCGCATACATGCTCTAAGCAGTAAGATCTCATCATTAAATAGAATATAAACAAGTAAAACCATGGCCACATCAAATATTAATACAATTAGGCCCTCACAACAAAATAATGTTGCAAAATAGAATCATCAACAACAGACACTATGGCTTTGTGCCAAATGGATCAGAAATTCCTGCATAAAACAAGTGTGAGAATCATCAACATAAATACTACCAGGAAACATACAAAGATTCTCCAAATGATCTCTACTCCAACAACTTCAATTATGATCAATTCTGCAGCATGCTTTAGATCTACTCACTATTCAGTCAGTAACACTCATAGACTAGAGCATCTATGCTTTACTCAAGCTTTGAAGCATAATATCTCTATTCATCCTTCTCTCCACACATACACTCAACATCTAACTCAATCAACAACCACAAAGCTCACAAAACAAGAATATAAAACCTGTAGGGCGAAATTGATCTTGGGCCTAGGATAAAAAGTGCACAAATTGGACCAAATTAATCCACTAAGGTCGCTACTAGTGCACTAAATGCATTCACATCATGAGAAGCCCTTTTCAAACCATTTCTGACTTTTTAAAAATATTATGGAAGACTCTAGAAATTTCCAAGCTAATTTACTTTCGAACAACGAAAGGAATGCAGAGAAAATCTCGTGAAATTGCTTGGTCGCATGATTGAAATTTTCTAAACTTGACGAGAAGGTACATTCACTCTCACCGACCTCTCTCCATGTGCTTGGCACTTTTCAGTCACGCTCATGAGCCTGTAAGGGAGTAATTGGGGCAGAGTATAGGTGAAAACCATAACCTCTCAGTTTTGAACCTCTACCACCTAGTGGATCACCTTCTCCATCATTTGTATGAGCCTCTAGACCTTTGATATAACCTATGACACATTTGCAAGTAGATCAAACATGCCTCCCAAGTGTCACTACTAAGTTGACCTACATGGACCAGCAAACAAGGTTGGAAAGAGTCCCAACAAGTCCTCCACTCTCCAACAAACCTCTAAACAAGCTGCAACACCTCTGAAAATCCTACAAGACTCTGTAGCACCATCATCAAGCCATCAAATAACTACTACAAGTCATCCTCATAAGCATAGATATGAAGACCTAGTTGACAACTCAACTAGTGTGCCATGAACCATCTTTATCATATGCAGATTTGTGTGATCAAAGATGTAGCAACATACTCTACCTGTAGCAGCACCATCCAATTATCTTGTAGCATCAACAAACCATCATGATATGTATATCAATGCACATGAAAACTCCTCCAAGACCATAATGCTACCATCAAGCTCCATCAATGTCATCATCTGATCAACGTCAATGCCAACACAAACCAACAAGAGTGACATCATATTGTTGACATTAATTCCAACACAATCAACCTAATGTCAACTCAACTAGCAGCTGGAACAATGACCATGTTGACATTAATGCCAATACTACAATGCCAACAATACCTTACCATATACTTACTCTCCAAAGGCGGGAGACCCATCTCTAAAAAGAGAATAAGAAGAAAACATACTATTAATTCTAATATTGCATATCATAGAACACTTATATATTTATTAGATTCTTCTCCAAGTCTCTCTAGAAGCATTGCAAATTAAATCTTGCAACCATATAGAGCCATTGGGTTAAGAAGCATGCCAAAATGAAATGTTTGTTTTTTTCCTCTAGAAACCAAAATTCAACTTCTTTAAAATTATTTTCCAAAAAAAAAATAAAAAAAAAAATATAATAAAAAAATAATAATTTAAAACCTTTGCAAATCCCTGTTTAAACACTAAATCTATAATTAATATCCATTGTAAGATAATTATATAAAACACTGCTTCCAAATTGTAGTTATAAATAAATTTTAGATAAATGACACTTTTAAATTTAATGATCATTTCCTCTAATTAATCTTCATAATCAAACAAGATTAATATAAAAAACTTTGAAAATTTTAAATTACTTTTAAATTACAACATTCAAATATATACTAGGAGAACTATACAAATTCATTATAAAATATTGGTATCTCAATTTCTTTTCTCCTTTTTCAAGTTAAATAAATTCAGCATTGAAATGTTTATATATATATATATATAAACTCTTTTATTTATTGATTCTTTATCAAACAAAATGGGTTGAAATATTTAACAATTAATATCTAAAGCTTATTTCTTTGAATAAGATTTAAAAGTGTTTTTAATTGGTTAAGAATTTATTTTTTTGCAAATACAAAAAAACATGTTAATGATTTAAAATCTTGAAACATGTGATAGAAGTAAAATTTTGCCACCTTATATATTATTAATAAACATTTTAAATAATATATCTTAAAAACAAAATATATTTATAAATAAAATCAATAATAATTATAGTTACTGCCGATTAACCAATTAAAATAAATAATAATTTTACTAATTTTTAAACTTCCCACGCATATAATCTTACTAAAAAGAAGTGATATGAGCAAGCCTAGCAAGGCCACATCACTCACTGAAAAGAAAGTGATATGAACAAGCCTAGCGAGGCCACATCACTGACTCACTAGTACCACTTTTAAGAAGTATTCAATGAGTTTGAGTTTGAGTTTGAAAGAGCTTTTCTTTTTGCAAAACATAACAACATACAACTTTGAATATATTCCATCTCGTACCTTTGCACTTGCACTCCCAACTTTTCAGTCTCCTGAGTGTTAAGATGGGACCAACTTAGGCATGGAGACAATGCATGTAACCAAAAGGTAGGTTGAATGAATGCAGAATGTATGGCTATATGTTGTAAATGAAGACACCCAATCCTCCAAACATTATGATCCCACCACCAAAAAGTTGTGAGGACCCAAGGCTTCCAAAATTCTTAACCACAAAAGTTTGGTTTCAAAGATTATACACAAAAAGTGGTAAAGAGCCCAAATTTTAGGCTTCCATTGCCCTTAACCAAAAAAGGTTGGTTTTGGAGATTATACATTCCCCCATTACAAGGTTGGGTCATGCCTGGGAAAGCATGGATGGGCACAAAGGAGCCCACAAGATAGTTTTAAATCAAATCCAATCACATGATGGCTAATCCTTGAAAAAGGATGGATGGGCACACTGGAACCCACAGGATTGCTTTAAATTCTGTCAAATCTGACTGATATGGATGGTCAGTGTGTGACACGTGAATGACATACGGGGAACAAGTGGGTTGCCATGTCCCTCTTCATACCAAAAAGGGGAAGTTAAATCTTTAAAGAAAGCAAATGGAATTATTTCTATGGGTGCAATATATAATTACTAATGTCATTTCAAGTAATTTAAGTGCTTGACAACCATATTATAACGTTGGCGAGCTTGGTGAAATCTATCAAGCTTGATGTTCAATCGTTTCTATCCCATCACTCAGAAAGCTAAATGCAAGACAACTATGATGACAATGGATGGATATTTTGAATATATTTTATCCATGGTAGCCATAATTGCATGTGGGAGATACCCATACAAAATATGTATATTTTATGAGTATACGTTCTTGTGCCAGTGCCGGGGGTTTTAAATTTTTTTTACAATGTTAAAGTTTTGATTACTATGGGTAAACCTATACTAATGGTAGGGTGTCGATATGTGTTTTTTCAGTTGAATGGGAAGAAATGATAAGGGAAGAAATGATAAGGAATGGGTTACTTTAGCTTATATTAGGTAAATTTGTTGATTTGGTGAAATTATATAAAAATAAAATAAATTAATAATTATAATTATTAATTATTGAGTAAAGAGGTTTATTTTGCAGTCTAGTATGATGTGTTATATTAGGTTATATTATGTAAATTTGTTGATTTGATGAAATTATATAAAAATAAAATAAATTATTAATTATTAAGCGAGGAGGCTTATTTTACAATCCAGTATGATGTGTAATTTTGTCCATCTGTCATCAAAGTTGAAATTTTACTCATGTCTACCCAAATAAAAAAATTAGAAAAAAAAAAAAAAAAATAATAAACTATACAAAATATTTAAATAATGTTGGTTCATAAAAAAAATTCACGTGGAGAAATTGGATCTCTCTCGGCTCATGTTAGATCCGTATTTAAGATTGATCTATGCTAGTTAATTGTTATATTAGTCTAGATATATCTTAATTCTAAATATATAAAATATAAAAAATTGATTAAATCTCTCAAGGCGTAAACTTTCATCAAATTTTGTACTAAAAAAAGAGATTTACGTTTTGAAAAATTTGATCCCTCTCCACTCTTGATAGATCTAAAATTAAAATAAATCTACACTAATCTATCTACCATAATCTTTTGAGAGTAACTATAATAAAATATAACCCCAAGTAAAAAAACTATAAACCCCAACTTTGTAAATCACTCAGATTAGTTTCAATATTACAAGATTTTCACTTTCTGAATAAACATCTATAACTAGTTTTAAACAATCTAATATAATTAAGAAAAACACATTATATTTCAACCGACCATTAATGCAATGGTCGGTGAGAAACCAGTTGCTAATAAGGGTAATGCCGAGAAAATCTATAACGAACCGAACGAATTTCAACATTAGTGCCTGGGTTATAATGTGCTATAATAATTATGTTGAAAACAAAATTTAATAGGTCTCGTTCCAGTTTAGAAACCAACCGTAAGCCATAGTTTGAGAGCAATCTCTCAAAGTAATTTGCAATATGGAGAGCAACACGCAAATTTGTCATTTTGCTTATTGGACTTTGCCATTACTATGAGATGACAAAAATTACTTGCGAAAATAAAGTGAGTTTGTCTTTATCTAAAAGACATATTGACCTTCAATACCCCTTCCAAATGCATGTCTCCCATCTTTCCAATTTCTACAAGTGAAAATTGCTTAGCAAATATTGACATATAAGTTTACTTATTCCAAATTTACATCTAAATTGTATTTTTCTCATTTTTCAATAAATTTAAATTTTGTGGCATAGAAACACAATATAATTTCCAACTTTTATAAAGTTATTTTAATCATTTTTTATATGAATCAATTTTATTAAGATATTACAAAAATGATAGTCAATTTGATCTATTTAGTTTTCTTCTTTGTTATAAGTAATTCTTTTTCTAAAATTATATATATCTATATCTATATATAAAGTTATTGTTCAAGGTTTTTTATTTAGAATTAAAATAATAAGATCATTATCTAAGTAACCAGTGTGAAGCCACAAAATATTCTTCTTTATCAAACTTCATGTTACTTTATAATTGCACCTTATCTTAAACCATTGGTAACTAGAATCATACCATAATTACAAGTTATATAATATCATAATCACAATCCATGTTTGCCTATTCTGACTCAAATTCATATAAAGAAACACATTCATATGTTTTCTTGTTGTTTTGAGTGGATGCCCTTATCCACATTGCATTGCATTCTTTCATATGCCAATTTGAATGTGATGTGTCGAGAAATAAACTTTCATTTTAACAATTTTTTTGTTAACATTTTGTATACAAATTGAATTGAATTCGTCTAGCAAAAGTGTGGCTATAATTTGGATTCAAAATGTTTATATACTAAATAAGTAGCTACATTTTCAACTACAATTGTTCCATTTGTTTAGCCATTGGCCAAATTATAACATATAGAAGACTACAAATTATTGATTACCTTTTATTCCTTGCCTATGTTACTAAGAGAGCATGCCATGTGCTCACATTTACTCTGACACACAAGCTAATAGTTACACTACTTATTTACACCAAATGGATTTTCCATACTTTGAGTTGCCTTATACAATGATACAATATCATATAAATAGTTGATATAATAGAGTGAAAAAATTAGATGTACTAAAATAGTATTAGTAGTGGTAATGGAATGAGATTATCAGTTACTTTCTTTTATTTCTCACCATGAAAAGCCTCCACAATCTTTGGGATGAGCAGTTAGCAAGGAATGAAGTTACTAGATCTTAGGGGTTGATAACTTTCTTGCATTGTCCATCCATCATATTTGTCCTTGCATGGATAGCATGTGGAATATTCTTGTGTTTCTAACAAGGTTTGTGACCACAACGCAAAATGCAATGCAATAGTTTTTGAACTCTTTTGTTGTAATATGATGATTAAATTGTTGTGGATGCTCCACCAAAACAATTCATCACAACATATCTTATAATATTCTAAAATATTAGATTATGCAGTTTATTTCCTTATATCCCCAATTCATTATTATTAACTTATTGCTTGAATTTATGAAATAACTGAAATTGAAAATGAAAGAAATCAAAACAAAACACTATCCACACAAATTAACACAACATATGTCTTAGAAAACCCAATACATGAGAAAAACTAATTAGAAGTTGCTCACCCATTTTTGCATATTATTATCACCATCATGTATTACTTAGTAGCAGGTGTTAACCCATTTTCGAAGTTCACACACCTCCCACTTTTCACATACTTCCCTTTCTTTACATATCCCACTTTGTACTACTCTATACATAACCATTTTACAAGTGTGTGAAACAACCCTCCCATCCATGTCTTCACACATTCAATCCTCAACACACCTCATTCTTTTGCACACATCTTCCTATGCATTTCTATTTCTATACACATAAATCATTTTCAAAAGGCATACTATATACTCTACCAAAGTGACTTCTCTGCTTATAGTGCCATACTTACTAAAAATCATTATTTGCATATTTTAAGGCTAATTGAAATCTGATTTAATAAAGTCCAATCTCCAAGGTGGAAAAGGTGTTGATATCGTACTATGTGAACCATACATGAATACACCACTTAAGGACATGCTATGTCTTGTTAACTTTTCGTTATTATTCTTGCATAGCCCGATGAAAGTGGTATATAATAAAGAGATGTGTTACTAAATGCTAGCATAAACCAAAAACTAAACAACTAAGAGCTATTTAAAGCCTCGCTTGACTTGTCATGTATATCTAAGTGCATTGATCAACTAAAACAATATGGCAAGTAAAAGGAAGAAGGAGCCCATTTATGGTGATGAAACTAATTCAGTTTTCCTTGGCCTACATCTTATCAATGGTATTACATCTTATCAATAGTATTTGAACTTGAGTCCTAAGGATAAGGATAAATAAAAAATAGAATTTGAAGTTCATGACTTACCGACAGTAACTTTGTTTCAAAGAAATTGTTTTTTGGTGTGCCCATTTCTTTGACTCCAAGACGAAGACCATCATAGTTTCTTCACAAGGGAAGCACCCAATTCTATTAAATTTAGAAACTCACATTACCCGAAGTTGATACTTTCCTCGACTCTTAGCGTGGTGGAATTAGTGTTACTCAAGACCTCATTCTCTAGAATATACACACTCTATCCAACCTTTTTATCACTAATATTTCATTATTGGCAAAGTCGTTTAGAGATTTTTCCTAGTTGTTTCCTCACATTATGCAACGTGAATTGGCATCCCATGTATCTAGGTCCATCTTGTATATATTACACTTTTCTTTTAGAAAATATATTGTCTTCAATTAGGTTGAAGCAACACCAATGAGATTTCTTCCCAATTAGAAAATAATTTTAAGACCGAGAGGTTATTCATGGCTACCTACCTCATGATGGTCATAGTTATTGCAATTTATTTAATGGCTTACCCTCCAAAAGTATAGCTGGTAGAATATTGCTACCCTATTATGTGGAGACACAATTCATTTCATTTCTTCATTTTCCAAGATTGGTTTGTCAAATAATTTAGGTGCATGCCAAGTAGAAATGAACCACGTACCATATCTTCAACAACTCAAGAGTTCCTAAAAGCGAAATGAATGCATGTTGAAAATGATAGCCACACATATATTTGGATTTATGGTTATGAAGATAAACCATTTTTACTTCACGTATTTGTTTCTAATAAATATTTTGATGTGGAAGCATATAGTTAGTATTGTTCTTGGTCAATATAGTTAGTATTGTTCTTGGTCAATTTTGTTTGATAGGAAAAATAAGAAACACTCCATTTCATTATGATTTACGGTTGGAGAGGTTATAATGAAGAATTCTATACATCTCGTAGAATTGTTTGAAACATTAAGCCATTTTAACTTGAGTGAGGTTAGATTTACCCAAGTATTTGATCCCAAGGGCCTATTTTTAAGACATTTGGCATATATGCAATATGGTAATTTATTCACAAAATTACAAAAGTGGAGAAAATGAAGTAGGAACATCAAAGGAATAGGAAATAATGGTACATAATGATGATTTAGTGACTAAAGTGATGATTGGTTCAAAAGGAAAAATAAGAAAATAGGGAAGAACTCTACAAATACACAGCCCTCTTCAATACCACACACTTGTTGGAGTTCCTCCTCAAACTTGGGAAGAAAAGAAATAACTAAAAAATTTGGAAAGAGTAATGAATGAAAATAAGGTGGATATGACAGAGAAGAACTACCTCCCCATTCTAGCTTAGATAAGTCAAATATTTTTACTTGATCAAATAGTAAATGTTCTAGTAAAAAGGGGGCACAACAAGTAAAAGGATCCACTAATATGGAAGTGGATAATGCTACAATTCCATACATGTCACACTATGTTTAGCTAAGAGATATAAGGTAGTTGTTATAGAAAAAATGACCTTCTCATCATCTTAGAAGAGAAGAAAACTTTCACTGGAAGAAAACACTAAGTTGCAAGCCTATTTTCCAAGGTAACACACCCCATAAACAAACAAACAAAGTTATAACACTCCTCATGAATTAGAAATAGGTGTTAGTCCCTAGGTTAATGCTCTGTTTTCCCTAAAGGGAAGCGTTACTAGATATTTATGAGATTCTAGAGCTCAAAGCATGAGTTCACTGAATGACGCTCTTCTTTTCACTCAAATGTTAGCTCAGAAAGTAGGAAACATTCGCCTCAGTCCTTAATAAGGATAATTCTAATCCTAATGGAGCTTCATAGGAAGGGAAAGAGAAATAAAGCGAGGCAACATCCAAGTTTTTTCCTCATTGGAACTCATGAAGGAATTGGCAAGGAGAGATCCTCTCCTCATCTATAAATTAGAGCCTTGGCCATTGTAACAAGAACCATAATTTTGAGATCAGTATTGTTATGTTGTCGAAGAGTTAAGAGAGAGAGAGGGAAGGAGCCAATGATCTAAGGGAAGACTTGATTCAAAAACCATGGTTGTAATCATTCTTCTCTCATCTAATAATATAGATATGCTCATGTTTTTTCTACTTGATGATGTTGAAAAATATTTTCTATATATGTTGATGCAGATTCGAGATCGATGGTTCTCGTAGATGCATGCTAGTTTTATATTTTCATGTTACTCTTATAATCAGCAAAGTAAAATTGTCTTGTCTATGTGCAGGCTCTCTTCTATGAGTGGGTGAAGCAGTCCTCCCTTTACCACACTGTTGGTTATAAGAGTAACATGAATATATAAAACTAGAATGCATCTAAGAGAACCATCAACCTCGAATTCGCATCAACATATACAGAAAAGAGTTTTCAACATGATCAAATAGACAAAACAGGAGAAGATCTATATTATTATATGAGATAAGAATTCTTACAACCATGGTTTTTGAATCAAGTCTTCCCTTAGCTCCTTGGATCCTTTACCTTTATCTCTCTCAACTCTTTGACAACATAAAAATACTTATCTCAAATTTTGGTTCCTGTTACTATGGCAAAGCCTCTAATTTATGGATGAGGAGAGGCTCTCTCCTTGCCAATTCCTTCATAAGTTCTAATGAGGCAAAAGATTGAATGTTTCCTTGCTTTATTTATCTTTCCATTCCAGTGAAGCTATGTTAGGATTAGCAATGTCCTTAGTTAGGACTGAGGCAAATATTTCTTGCTTTTCGAGCTGATATTTGAGTGAAAAGTAGAGTTTCAGTCAGTCAACTCGCACCTTAACCTTGGGAATTTCATAAATATCTAGTAATGCTTCCCTTTAGGAAAAACAGAGTGTTAACCTAGGGACTAACACCTTTTTCTAAGTCATGAGGAGTGTTATAACTCCTTTTTTTTTTGTTTCTGGGGTGTGTTACCCTAGCAAATGGGTTTGCAACTTAGTGTTTTCTTCCAGTCAAAGTGTCCTTCTCCTCTAAGCTAATGAGGAGGTAATTTTGTGTATAACAGTAGTAGAAAAGTTAGTTGTTGAAGAACCTACCATTTTTAAGGAATAATAATTAACAATACATAATACTCTTTATGGCAAGGCTAGTAAGAAATTATAAATTGAAAAAGTTCGCATTAAGTATAATAAGGTTACAAAGAAGTGGAAGTTAGAGGTCATGTATCAGAAGTAGGACCTACTGGACTTCAAAAAGTAGAATTGACTACAAGGGATGGACTAGTTCACTCTATTACTCAGAAATAAATAAAAACCATGAGATTAAAGAGAAATATTAATGTCTTTGAATAAGTTCTCAATCCCATACCTCTATTTATGTCCCCTTTGGTTATTCAAGCTCCAAAAACCATATTAGAAGATACAACCAACATACTCCATAAAGTTAAGAATGTAGTGAAGTTATAAAATGGTATTAGGGCCCATGTCACAATAAATAACTATTACCAACTACGTATTATTCAAGAAATGTGTGAATTTTTTTGTATTTAAGAAATTTGTCTATAATAATTTCTTCTTCTTTCAAAATATTTGAAAAATGATGTAGAGTATGATCAACATTTTTCTCATAATGATTTTATGAAATTTATCAATAAGATATCTACTCTTAGTGATTCCCAAAAGAACCAGCAAGGGCTTCGAATAGGGGAGTAGATCAAACAAATCAAGGTTGGATGGTATGCAAGGATAAAGATGTTACATGATGTTATTTTTGAATGTGTAAATACTAATGAACATAGAAGTAATAATTTATATATAAAAGTTGTCAAGAATATACATGGACCAAGAATGATTAGAGACTTCATTATAATTTCAAAGGATATATTCCAAGAAGAGCTAAATGTTATGAAAGCATCATGGGGCAACAAATTTGACAACTTGACTGATTTTCTAGAGGATGAGATCAAGATGGTTGGTCACATGTGTAAATGAAAATGAAGACCTACTATCAATTATTGAACAACTATTATTAGACTCAAAGGAAATAGAATAATAAATATTTCATAAAGAGTGAAGCAAGATAACCATCGAACCAATGAAGAAGAACATCAAAGAATGGCTTAGGAAATATTTAAACAAAATTGTTAATCCTAAATAACTACCCCAATGTTTAGATTAACATATATAGAAAGAAACTTTATACTCCAATAATGGATGCTACAATGATAGGATTCATTCCAGTAATTATCCTTTTGCAATTTTAATTTGTGAGTGTTCTCTATTTTATCTGAAGCAATTCGTTTTTGTTTCTCCCAGAATTTGATCATCTCGATTTGTGAATTGTTTGAGATATTTTTAAAGTCAATACCTAACAACATTTTCTCTTTTTCTTCTAGGTTACTACTTATTAGATGGTCCACAAAATCCCAATCCCATTCCATTAGGGATGAATTCATTTAAATTTATGTTTAAGGATTTTGTAAAGAGATTTAGGTACTTTATTTAAAGTTAAAGTATGCAATATTAATTTTGACTCTCATAGAGAGATATTTGTAGGAGTGCACATGATTTGTGGTTTCTATACTTTTACATACATTGTGAAATATCATGAATGTTCCTATGACTCTTTATGATCTTTGAATGAATGAAATCATTTTAGAGCTCTTTGAAAATATGGGCCATTTATCCACTTTTTGTCTATGAATTCACTTCAAGTATGTTTTCATCATAATGTTCACCCATAGCTAAATGTGTTGAATGATGAAATTTATATCTTTTGAGTTATTTTGAATATTTGAGTGAATGAAAAGATAAGTGCCACCTCTATAAAAATAAATGGAAATTTACTAAGTCCTTAGCACATTGACTGTGGACCTCAACAGGAAAAGAGATAAACATTTCTAGTGACGATATTAGGGATGCGAATGATTTTGTATCACATTATAATTTAATGAATCATCTTGACCCAATATAGCCTCAACTTCTCACTGGATTGGAAGATCGAAGAGTGCAATTGAATCAATTATATTACATATTACTTGGTCTTGAAGGCCATAAGAATAAAGAAGAATTTGAAAGATCTCGGAAAGCTTTGGTCTTGCAAGAAATTTCATTTCCACTAAATCCTAAAAGGTAACTCTCATAAAGAGAAGGTTTAAATTTAGAGGAATCTAAAATTCCAAAGGTGATTTAACCAAAAGCTAGAATAAGAATATTGTGGAGAATGTTGGAATAGTGTTGTTAATAATTTCAAAGATAGTGTGAGACTACTTAGTCTGATATAAATATTTCAAAATGAATATTGTTGGAAATATTGCTTTTGGACTTTTAATGCCCCATTTGGATACACTATCCTTGAAGGATTTTTTCCTCCAATTACCTAGCTCAAATGGGAGCATAGGATATATGGTTGGATATCGTATTTTGATGCCTTTCCAACAATATGTGGAACTCCCTCGAATTCCATAGGAATTAGGAGATATTAAATATTTTTTCAAGTTGACCCAACCAATGTACAAGTAGGTTGACCCATCCAAATTTTGCAAGTCATCCCCATAAGTGAACAGAAAAACATTATAAATAAAGGGAATTTGATGTAATTTTTAAATAATTCAAGCAAGAAGACAATTGAGGTCAAAAGAGGAGATAAAGAATAACTTTTGGGGTGATTCTTGGAGTTTAAAGGAGGAAGCAAAAAAATGTGATTTATGGGGTAAATGAGTCATCTAGGGAATTTTTTCTATAACTTTTCTTTTGTGATGTTTTAGAGTGTGAAACTTGGAGGATATAGATAGAAGATCTTCATGCACTTGTGGTTCAAATTTCAGACCTTGATTCATTATAATTTCAGAGATATGGTCTAAGGAAGTGTTGGAAGAAAAGTTTAATGTGATTTTGACCCAAGGTTCAACCGAGGGTGCCAACAAAGGTGTTCGCATAGTCTAGAACTTCGCCGGAATTTTGACCCCTTTGGAATAAAGGAGCGTCTCACCCGAGGTGAGCCAGAATAGTAAAAGGATGTAGGGGATATAGACTTGATTAATTAGGTAACTTGCACAACCATTACCACATTCATTTACAACCATTTGTCTCATATACTTAATAGAAAATAGACATATGTAGAAAAATTTAAAAGGGTCCATTGTTATGCTCTTAACCTGCAAAATGATACTCAAATATAGAATATGCGAAGAAAAGATACCCAGAACACAGAATAGCAATGATTTTATTATTCAAAGAGTAATGTTCACTTGCCTCTTCGAGGGGGCAACCTCCAATAGAGCAGAGCTCGATTACAAAATAAGACACGGTGCTCCTCGCAGGGAGTCCCTATCCTTTATATATGACTCATACATGCAATACCACGGACCAATACCGTGGGTTTTATTAATACCATCTATCTAATACTACAGCCCATTTGCAACTAACTGTGGTTCCGTCATTAATTGTGGATTAACCACTTACAATTATTAATATGGGCTTTATTGAATCTTGACTATGATGTGATCCCATTACATAAATAAGGGGGTTAGGGTGGGACCCTAACATGCCCTCCCCCTTAAGACTAGCCTTGTCCTCAAGGCTGAAGCTGCGGAAACTGCTGAAGAATAGTGGCTGGTTCCCAAGTTGCATCTTCCGGAGAGGTGTCATTCCATTTGACGAGGACTTCCTTAATCATGCGGCCGCGCAATTGCTTGTCTCGTGTGTCTAGGACTTGTTCAGGTTGAAGCCAGATGGACCCTTCTTCGTCTAATTCAGGTAGACTGGTCTGAATTCTGCAATTGTTCCCAATCACTTTCTTGAGGCATGAGACATGGAAAACTAGATGGATTTTTGCAGTAGGTGGCAAGGCCAACTTGTAAGCCACTTCTCCAATGCGCTAAAGTACTTGATATGATCTGTAGAATTTGGGAGATAGTTTCTGATACCCCTTTTCTTTGAGTGATGTTTGCTTATATGGTTGTAGCCGTAAAAAGACCTGATCCCCGTCTTGAAATTGGCGCTCGGAGTGATGCTGGTCTACTTGTTGCTTCATGCGGTTCTGAGCTTGATGAAGATTCTTTCGAAGATGGGCGAGCATGTTTGCGCGGTGTTGTAGGAGTTGATCCACTGCTTGTACTTTTGAGCACCCCTTGAGATGCAAAGTAGGTGAAGGCGGGAGTTGACCATATACTGCTTCATAGGGATTCATTTTGGTGGTGGCATGATAGTTGGCGTTATACCACCATTCAGCCAGAGGTAACCACTGTACCTAAAGGTGTTACTTTTCTGAAGTGAAACACCTAAGGTAGGTTTCTAGACATTTGTTGACAGCTTCGGTTTGAACATCTGTTTGCGGATGACAGGAAGTACTGAGTTTTAGTTGAGTGCCTTGTATCCTGAAGAGTTCCTGCCAAAAATTACTGGTGAAGATCGGGTCGCGGTCGGACATAATAGAAGTGGGCATGCCATGCAATTTGAAGATCTGATCCATGAAAGATTGAGCAACCAAAGTTGGTGTAAACGGGTGGGGTAGGGCGCATAAATGAGCATACTTCGACAATCGGTCCACAACCACCATGATGAATGACTTGTTCCCTGACTTTGGAAGACCTGTAATGAAATCCATAGAAACCTCCGTCCAAATTGATGCCGGAATGGGCAATGGTTGTAATGTGCCTGGTGTGTTGACGATTTCCCCTTTGTGGCATTGACAGACATCGCATTCTGCTACGAAAGTAAGGATGTCCTTTTTCATGCCTGTCCAAAAAAATGATCTTCTGGTGCGAGCATACGTCTTCTGAAAGCCCGAATGTCCTGCAATGGGAGATGAGTGCAATTCTGCCAAAATGCGACTTTTGAGGGTGGATGTTGGTGATATTACGACTCGGTCCTTGTAGCGAAGAATATCATCCCGCCACGAGTAGCCCTTGGTGGAATTTGGATCTACCTGCAATTAAGAAATGAGTTGGGAAAGCCAGGGGTGTGAAAACCATTCCCTGCGAGCCTCTTCAATCCATTCTGGAATGGGGAGGGAAATTGCTAGCAGAGTACTTTCCTCCTCAAATTGGCGAGATAATGCATCTGCTACACTATTGTCTTTCCCTTTCTTGTAAATGATCTCATAATCATATCCCAGCATTTTGGTGAGCCATTTATTTTGTTGTGGGGAGGATAGGTGTTGCTCCAAAAAATATTTAAGGCTGTGATGATCTGTGCGGATTTGGAAACGTCGCCCCAATAAGTAAGGTCGCCAGGTCTCCACTGCATGTAAGATGGCCATCATTTCCTTCTCGTAAGTAGATTGGCCCAGATTCCTCCCACTTAGTTGTTGGCTTGTGAAGGCCAACGGTCGCCCTTCCTGCATTAAGACCGCCCCAATACCTGTACCCGAAGCATCAGATTCAATGACAAAAGATTTGGTGAAGTCAGGTAGTGCTAAGACTAGAGTGGAACACATGGCATTTTTTAGAGCTGTAAAGGCCTGTTGTGCTTCCTCATTCCAGAAGAATGAATTTTTCTTTAGGAGTTGGGTGAGGGGCTTCGCTATGCGACCATAGTTGCGGACAAATTTACGATAATAGCCTGTGAGACCCAAAAATCCTCTCAAGCTCTTCAAGGTCTTAGGTTGAGGCCATTCCTGCATTGCCTGGATCTTTTTGGGGTCCACCTTGACACCATCATGCCCCACAATGTGGCCCAAATATTCTACTTCTGCCATGCCAAACGAACACTTGGACATCTTGACAAATAATTTATGCTTGCGGAGCAGTTGCAAGAGTAGATCTACATGCTGAAGATGTGCGACCCAAGTGCAACAATAGATGAGGATGTCATCGAAGAAGACAAGGACAAATTTCTTGAGATATGGTTTGAGAATGTGGTTCATAAGGCTCTGAAAAGTAGAGGGGGCATTACAAAGACCAAATGGCATGACCAGGAATTCATAATGGCCTTCATGAGTTCTGAAAGCACTCTTGGGAATGTCGACTTCCTTCATGCGAATTTGGTGGTAGCCTGAGCGAAGATCCAGCTTAGTGAAGAATTGAGCCCCATTGAGTTCATCCAGCAAATCATCAACCACCGGGATGGGAAATTTATCTTTGACTGTCAACTTATTGAGGGCCCTGAAGTCGGGACACATCCGCCACTCCCCATCTTTCTTGAGCACCACTTGAGCTTTGATGGCTTCTTTAAGACCGCTGATAAAACATTCCATGTAGAACACATCTGAGAGACCCCAAGTGCTGAAGGCTAAGGCTTCAAAAGCTGTAATATATTCATCCACTGTACCAGTCTGTCGGAGCTTAGTAAGACGACCCAAAAAAGATGATTCCTGGTCAAAGCGGTCTTGAAGAGCTTTGGTGAATTTGGTCCAAGTCCTAAAATGTCTAGTGCAACATTGATGCCATTCCCACCATTGCCACCTTTCATTGTCCAATTACATGCTCCCCAACATAAGCTGAGTCTCCTCATCTAAGATGTGATTCAGTTTGAAATACTACTCCATTTGTGCTATCCATGCCGACGGGTGAGAACTATCAAATTTATGCATATCCAACTTGGGAGGTCGTTGACTGGGTTGTTGGTGGGTGTGCCAGACGTGAGGAGAGTGGCTAGACTCACCCTCATTGTGTCCATTGCCATTATACTCCTCCTCGTGGGCTTGATCCTTGCCCTTCGAGATTATTTTCTCGACCATGCTACATAGTCCGCTAAGCTGAATGTGGAGGGATTGCACTGATTCTTCAAGTTTGTCCATCCTTTCATTGGCCATTGCTTGAGCTCTAGTTTCTACCATACACCAACCTGATTTTTTGAAAATTGGGACCGCCTAAAAAAATTTCCACTAAGAAGTGAATGGTACCACCGTGCTTAGCTCGTCGTCCTGATTCTGATGGGCTAGATCACCAATAAGCACCCTGAAAGAGCTCAGACTTAAATCCTCAAAATGTCAATGCGGCCAAAGTCCTGCGAAAATTATACCTCGGTATAGGAACCCTTCACAACGACTCCGATTTGGTGGATTTGAGAGATCTGAATGGCGGATCTAATAGCTCTAGGCGGCGGAACAGATTGCTTCTGCAGATTTGATGGATCTAATAGATCGGAATGGCTGATCTACGAACTTGAGACTGCGGGAATGATGTCTGTTGCTGCTGCACCCCTTTGCACAAGCGGATCTGGAAGAGATGATGTGTGATCCCCCGATAGAAAAGGGAACTCTAGTCTTGAGGAGTGTCAGGTGCTACAGATCACAATATACATAAGGGTCTGGCAGTAGTACTCGACCCAATGTTTCAGGGCTCTAACTAAGGAGGATCGACTGTACCCTTAGCCGTACAACCTGACTACCCTATCATACGGGCGAGTAATCTCTCCGAGTGCTGTTATCGGTGTACTTTAGCTGCAAGACGGCCGACGGTTTATCTATGGCGAGGTTTCAAGGGAGCCTAGGGGGCTTCCGATATACCCAGAGGGTACTTGGAAGACAGTCCGTGCGCAGTTCTGTCTAATGCGCTACTACTCGAAGGGGTACCCACAGGGGTTACAAGGGAGTCCAACAGACGTGACCACCTCTTGTATTTCCTGCGTGCATGCCTCCCCAAATCCACAGGTTTATGCGCTCAACGACAGATCCCGTGGTTTAAAGATGCCAGAACACGTCTCTAGCCAATTTTTTTTTTTTGCTAAGAAATGGAGATCCCACTGGCCCTGGAAAGTGCTCTGATACCACTTGTTATGCTCTTAACCTGCAAAATGATACCCAAATACAGAATATGCGAAGAAAAGATACCCAGAACACAGAATAGCAATGATTTTATTATTCAAAGAGTAATGTTCACTTGCCTCTTCGAGGGGGCAACCTCCAATAGAGCAGAGCTCGATTACAAAATAAGACACGATGCTCCTCGCAGGGAGTCTCTATCCTTTATATATGACTCATACATGCAATACCATGGACCAATACCGTGGGTTTTATTAATACCATCTATCTAATACTACGACCCATTTGCAACTAACTGTGGTTCCGTCATTAATTGCGGATTAACCACTTACAATTATTAATATGGGCTTTATTGACTCTTGACTATGACGTGATCCCATTACATAAATAAGGGGGTTAGGGTGGGACCCTAACATCCATAAAATACACAAGTAAATATCAGAATTCCCATCCTCCATATATTATTAAACAACATAGTTTAGCTACAATATAGCATCACCATTACAACTTGCGGTAATTATAGTTTTACACATGGATATCAAAATCGACAGATTATATAGATACAGGACATTATAAGCTCAGATCTCAAACATTACATAACACCAAAATGTTGTTGCATAGTCCCAACATAAACAT
The DNA here is from genome assembly GCA_031772625.1 of Pinus tabuliformis. NCBI lineage: Eukaryota > Viridiplantae > Streptophyta > Pinopsida > Pinales > Pinaceae > Pinus > Pinus tabuliformis. The sequence goes on along the minus strand of CM062819.1, from coordinate 60,665,924 downwards.
GCATTGTCTATACTCTTGGCACAATTTGAACCTTGCAACACCGTCTAAACTTATTTCTCACTGCCTTTTGTCTTCTTTTATAACCATGCTCACTTGATCTAGTCTTCGATACCTCACTTGCTTAATCCACGATTTTCCAATACCTAGGGCCATTACCTTGGTTCTATATTGATCGCATCAAAATCAGATCCTAGTTCTTCGGCACACACCCTTATATTCTGTTACGTAAGTTCCAAAACATTTCACTGTCGCTTTGATTTTCGGTGCTCTATTTCTAGTAGTTTTGTCCAAAAAGTCCTTCGCAAATGTTATTCCTTAAAAAACAAAGGACCCAACATGCCTTGACCACATTCTATTAACTCGCCCTCAATTTAATGTGATGTTTTTACTGCTTTGGGATCCTGTGCAGGTTGGCTTTCGCTAAGATCAATTATGGTACCTTCAAACGAAGGACCCAACTCTGAAACAGTATGAATAGAGGGTTCCTTAAAACTGGTGAAGGAAGAAAAAAATTAGGTCTACAAGTCGAGAAGAGGGGATAACTTAACTGAAAAGTCTGTAACTACTTGCTCGTTGAGATCAGTGGGTTATGAATAAACAAGCTCTTGAATCTTCTGATCTGAAGTCATGGAGAGAGTACTAAAAGTGATAAAATTCTTTTGAGAGTTCAAACAAAGGTCACGGAGAACTCGCTTGGTTACTTGGGATGCATCTTTCAACTAGTTGATTTGGGCGAAGTAAATCCGCCTGATCCAAAAGATGCTTCTTTATTTCCAGGTCGATGGTCACCATTGCCTGTTGAAAAATATTTTTCATATTCTCTCATAGAGGATTGTTCACTGCATTCTTTTGTTCAAGAAAACTACTACCATGGGAGATTTTGTGGAACATGTGTTGAGAGTCTTTCATAGCCTATGGTAGAGTGGCATAGATAGAAATGACAGTTTGAATCTTCTCAACAATCTAGTTCTTAATAGCTCTATTGAATCTGATGTAGATGGCTACAATTTGGCGATAGTGTCCTGGAATGCAAGGCTTGAGCAAAAACTTGCATACAATCTGCTTCAACCATAACACAACATTCGATAGGGGAGAAAGCAACACGATCTGCAGGTTTCTCTATGACATATGGAGCAAGAGTAGGCCATAAGGAGTGTAACTAAGAATGAATCATATTAGCCTAGGTCTCTAATCCTTCCTTCTCGAGGCACAATTACGTTTTTACAATGACGATGACATTTAACTGATGCTTATGCTCTTCACAGGTGACTTGAAGGTTGATGCACCTAGTTTATGTGTGAACCAACTAGTGCTCTAATTGAGAAACTAAAGCATGAATGAACTGAAATAATTGTGGTGAGGACCATGCACTGAGGGTGTCGAATGAAACTATATCAGTTGGTGGGAGACTTGATTGCAGTGGCTGGCCACTAGTAACCAAACACTCTAACTAATCATGCAGCAAGGACCTTTCTCTGCATGGCAACTTTTTGATTCTGCGCAATTCTATGGAGAACAGGGGCCACGTTGAAAATAATAAGATCAAGCTAATGAGCAGCAAGAGAAATGACTTGACGACGTTTTTAAAGGTATTTTATGAATTTCACCACTTGCTTAACAGAAATGGATGAAGTGGATGAATATGGATGAGGTGATGGATCAATAGGAGGTGAACGGTTAATGGTGGGGGAACGATAGTGGTAGGAAGGATAATAGGAGTAACGAACACAAAGTCGGTCTCCATGTCAACTAGCTCATCAATGACAGTGGGAAAATTAGGATGGTTAGATATAGTTGCTTTTGAGGAATGAAGTTTGTCATTGGAAGCAGTGTGCAAGGATGGAGGTTGTTCTTCATGGATGGTAGCAAAAGGGTTAGTGGATAGGGGGTCAACATCGAGGTCAATGAAATTGGAAGGAGGGATAGTGATATGAAACTGGTGAGGTGAAAGGGGAGTAGGAGTAGTGGTGGGTGGAATGGTAGATGTGATAACAAGAGGTGCAGTAGACATAGGAGAAACTTGATGTACTTGAAGAGTTTTGTGCACATAAGAAGCTACCTTGGACCATGTAGAAAATTTTGAGCTCACACATTCCTTAGCCTTCTTCATCAGGAGCAAAAGACCTTCCAACACATCCTCAGAATGCTTGCGCAAAGATGAAGGGGCCTCCTTAACAGGTTTCATTGCATCAAAATTGTAGAAAATTTGTCCTTCTCGCTGCCATGTGACAACCCCAGGCCAAGTTCCAATGTCATAGTGGAAATCATTCTCACTATTTTAGAATGGAATTGAACGCATAGAGAAATTGGATGATGAGACATGCATTGGCCAAAGATATCAAGAACTATGAGATATCCCAAACTACATCGGAGGAGAGTTCCAACAGAGGGAGCGGCACCCGTGAAATAAAATTTGTCATGATGACCATCTTGTTGAACCAGTGGTGAAATGTGAGGTAATTAAACTTTTTGTTCATGGTATATTCAATGTTGCACCAAGGTGCATACATATAAGCATGAGGTTCATCTTCTGCAATTTTCATGGTGTCATGACCCCGTGGAGCACGCCGTTTAGAAATAACTAGGGGGAGAAGCAGAAACCAAAAAAATAAGTATGTAGGTCGAGCATAAGTATAATTTTTAGCTTCAAATAATTCATGAAGGAGATAGTTGCACCAATTTATCTAATCCCCTCATACACAGGTTCTGCAACATAAATAACATCAAACGAGAATTCTCCTCTGGTATAGTGGCGCATGATCTTAGTGGCGATAACTATAGCAATAACCTGAATTGGTATATTGTTGATCATATCTAAAATAGATCCCTAGCCTTTTTGGGCAATGCCATATTTCTTATACAAAATGTTTCCATTTGTCTTCTTGCCACACTTAGCCATTTTTTGAAAGGTTGAATTAATCAACACCATAGGAAGATAATTCGGTGATTTTGTTGATATGTATTACATGAATGGGGTATTGGCAATCCAACCAAAGGGACCCCCATGAAACCGACTGGTAAGTAACTTGATGCAACCCATAATCTCACAGGTGGTGCTAACCACAAGTAAATCCCACAGAAGAAGAAGGGTGGACTGCTTTAATGGACAGAAAACAGTTCTGATTTTCATGGTGGAGAGAGCATTGGGGTGAGTATTGGGCTCCGTAAAAACATTAGTCTAGAGCACAGGGAACGAGGTGGAATTAGAGAGGTCTTTATTGACAAGGTGGGATTTTCCATACTTCCCCAATAGATTATCCTCACAATGGATATAAGAATCAATAGGGTATAGACTAACAAAAGGTTTAGCCTAGTGAACCATGTTTGCAGGAAGATGGGTGTACACAAATTGAACAAGTGGATGATAAGTCAAAGAAGGTTCAGGGATAGGCGATAGTGAAGATAGAGCGGAAACTGAAAATAGATGAAGGGAAATGATGAAAGTGAAGATGACATGCAGGAAGATATAGAACAATCGATGAGAGGGGGAGTTAGCCGTTACGCACGGGAAGTATGACTTGAATTCAAATTAATGACAAGTGATCTAGACACATACCAAGGAATGCAGTGACATGACAAAAAATCTAACGGTAGATGAAAATCTTATCGGGAATTGAGAGATAGATTTGGAAGGTAACTCTGGCATGATTGGGAATACTGATAGACAAGACAAGCATTAAAGACTCTAACAAGACAAGATATGAAAGAATATCCCTGAACACAATTAGTTGTGGCAAGGTGTAGCTAAAAAGAGACCACTTACGAAAAAGACGGAAAATACAACCAATCAAACTGAGAAAAGAATTTATTGACACAAGTATCCTAACTCCTACCTACTACTTTGATAAGGAGAGGACATTTTATTTTTAAGTTGAAGTAGAAAAGTAGGGTTTCATGCGAGGGCCATTCACCCATCTAGAAAAAAGAGTACAATATAGTTGAACAAGCCAAACAACATGAAAATATTTAGTTTCTGCAACATAAAATAGACCAAGCCAATGCATTTCGAGCTTACCATGATGCTTGTGATACTTTCAGTCATAAAGTAGTACTTGGTCACCCATGGAAAATGGATTCTTCTTGATATAGCGATCATGCCAAGTCTTCTAGTATTCCTTCTCAACTACTTGATGATAATATGCAAGAAATTAGGACTCATCCAGTTGCAATAATTAATTTACTTGTTGAGGAATAGATTCATCCTCCGACATCTGAGTTGCATGAGCAATGAAGAGATTAGGAGCAATAAACTCGGCGGGAACAACAACTTCTCTGCCATAAAATAATTCAAATGGGGTATACATATGAAATTGTTTGATGGTAATTTTGTAGGCCCACAAAGTAGCAGGAACCTACTCATCCCAATCATCTCGATTTCTGGAACAAATCTTAGTAAGTCCCTACTCCAAGATTTTATTAAATGATTATAAATTCCCATTGGTTTGCAAATGATAAGGAGTTATCTTATGATGTTGTATCATAAAATTCTACAATACAGTCTAAACTATTTCATTAATAAAATGGGAACCTTGATCACCCATTAGGCTACGAGGGAAACCAAACCTGGTAACAATATTCTCAAAGATAAATCGAGCAGTCATATCAGCACTGTAGTCTTTGACTGAAGAAACTTTCACCCAATGAGTTAGATAATTTTTTGTGGTAATGATATATCGAGCAGGGGTATGACAAGCAAGAGGATGTATAGGTCCAATAAAATCAACAACCCATTTTTCAAATGCAGCAAGTGCCTACACTGGATGCAAGGGAATTTCATCCTGGTGCGACTGCCAACCAACCCATTGACAGACATCGCAACTCTTTGCATATTGTTTCGCATCCTTGAACATAGTCAGCCACCAAAGACTAGCTTGTAATACCTTTCGAGCAATATCTTTGCCCCCAACATGTCCCGTTGCAACTCCAGTATGACATTCGCACAATACAGCTTCATGTTCATGATCAAGGATACAATGGCATAAGACATAATAAAGCCCCATATAATATATCTCTCCTATAATAAGTTGACTGTCTATTTCTCTAACAACTAAATGCTTTTTCTACACCATAATATAATAGGAAGGACACTGACTTGTAGCAAGAAAGGTAGAAATATCTTCTAAATAGTTAGGGACAACTTTGATGCAGAAAAAATGAGCATATGATAACTCATCATCAATGGATCCCTGTGATTCTCCTAACTCTAGCTTGGATAAATGATCTGGCCCCACATTGGATTTTCCTGGCTTGACAATTACTTCAAAAGTGAACTCTTGGAACAATAGAAACCACTAACAAATTCTTCCTTCAAGCATAGGATTATTAACCAAATACTTCAATGTTGAATTTTCTGTAAAGAACTTCAATGGACCTCCCAAAAAATAGTGTCGAAAATTTTGGAGAGAGTATACCATGGCTAACACTTCCCGCTCTGTAGTAGTATAGTTCTTCTCTGCATTGGAAAGTTTCCCACTTACAAAATAGATACGGTGATCTAGATTCCCCTCATCAGGTTGTGTTAGTATAGCTCCTATTGCAATTCCATAGGCATCAATATGGACATGAAATTGCTTATTCTAGTCAATATAAACCAGAATGGGTGTGATTGCAAGATTCTCCTTCAAGATATTAAATGAAATATCACATTCAAGAACCCACACAAAACATTCATATTTGTTAAGGAACTTCTCAATCGATGTTGGAATTGAAGCATAATTTATTATGAATCTGCAATAATAACCAGTATGTCCCAAAGTGGAACACAATTATCAACAAACATAGGTGGTGGCATATTCAATATTACCACAACTTTGACAGGAGCCACACAGAATCCCTCTTTGCAGACAATATATCACAACAATGTTCCAAACGCCACATCAAATATACATTTCTTCAAGTTGAGAGAAATCTGAAGTTGTCTGCATCTATCAAACATAATCCACAACAAACTAGGATGGTTCTTGAGTTAGCTATAAACAGTCCAATCATCCATATAAACCTCAAGAAAATTATGAATATACTCATGGAAAGCAGCAATAATAATACGGGAGAAAAAAATGGAGAATTATTCAACCCAAAAGGCATAACATTATATGCACATGACCCCCATTCAGTGGTGAATGTGGTCTTCTTTTTATCTTCTTTTGCAATGCATACTTGATGATATCCTGAGAAGCCATTAGTAAAAGAGTAAGATTCCTTCCCCATAACATTGTCCAAGACTTCATCGCTGAAAGGAGTTGGAAACAGGTCATGCACGCATGCTTTTTTGAGGCTACGATAATCAACACACACCTGAATTTTTTCTGAATCCTTGTTATCCTGTATGACAATGGGGCTTATCCATTCAGCTTCATCAACAAATAATATGAGGCTAGCAGCTAACATTTTTTCAATTTCTTTATTTACCTTATCGTTGATCCCTGGATTCAATCTATAGGGTTGATGCTTAACTAGTCTCACATTTGGATTCAGTGCAATTTTAATTTCACCTGGGTCTCCTTTAATACCATTTAATTCTAAAACTAAAAAGGGAAATAAATCTTCATATTCTTTCAGCAAGTCAAAGATTTCCCGAGTAGTTTGATCATCCTAGTAATCCCCAATGGAAGTGATCTTTGGTTTTTCCTTTATCCCAATGTTCATATTCTTTAATTCAAGAGGTTGTAGATGTGGAGAATCATGTAATAGATCCTCTTTAATTTTCCACTCCCCTTCAGACTCTTTGAAGGATAAGTTCCTTAACACCTCTAAATCATCATCTAGGTCTTTGTTAACTTTACCACAAACAACAATTTCATGAAACCCTTAGTCATACTCGTGTGGAAAGTCTCCATACCTATTGCATTTTGCTAAAGCATCCTCACCTGAAAACAAGAATCCTCTAACAACTCTAATATCTTGCGCCATTTTTCATAAACATTAGAAAAAAGAAAAGTCTCTACAAAACTGAGTTGTCAATACATACCAAACTATTGTTTGGCGTTTTAGCTCCTCTTACAAATACCAATCTTGCAAAATATTTTCCAAAGAGTGAATAAATAGATGCGACCACATTTCAACCACTAGGACATTAACCCTCCATACATAACAACAATGCGTAACATGTTATTTCCGAGAAGTATGACCATTATAAATGTGAATGTTACTTAGAAGATCATTCGATGCAGAAAATTGATATAGAAAAACAACCTTAATAGTGTTCCATTATTTAAGCCTATCTCAATGAGTTGCCCACCATCTCACGGGAGTCTCTTGCAAAGCAACACTCATTACAGGGATCTTCTGACATTCTTCAATGTAAGAATCAATTTATTTAATAAATTTTACAACATCATTAGTACCATTAAAAATAGGATACTTGCGTAGCTCAGTACCAATCCAATGGACACATTGAATAGTAGCACAATGTCGGGAGTGGATTGCATGAGCTCCTTGTTTCCAATCTTCCATCACAGCCTCAGAGGAAACTTCAGTACTTTGAATACTTTGCCAACTGATAGAAGCAACTATTGTGGGGTTAATATAATATTCTCGCTTCCCAGCGATCAACTGATATAATTGGTCCACTACATTAGGGGATTCAACATCATCCACATGTTTGGTAAATCTTGGGCCCTGATATGGATCAAGAAGTTGTATAACCCGCATGTCATCTACTTCAAAACACATAATTTCCCACTTCAAATTAATGATTGCATAATTCTCGAAAGCCCAGTCAATGCCCAATAAAGCTGGGTATGGATCTTTATCCCCAATAATATCAATAAATTTTAACTCTGCATAAGTTTTAGCACCAATTATATCAACCTAAAAATCCTCCAATCTACCCACAGGAAAAACAAAATAACGTTTTTCCATCCGTAATTGAATAGGGGAATAGACTAACTTGGGTTTTCTGAGAGCTTCCCATGTTTTTCTCAGAAAAATATTAACATCAACCCCAAATCCAACATGGATTCCTTGATTTGAAACTCTGAAATCTAAGCGTCTACTTGAAATTTCCTTCCATCCTGCTTCTTATTCCTAAGTACCCATCTAGAATGTCGCTCAAGTAGTTTTGTCAAAATTAGTTCCTCATAGAAAAAATCATCCTTACTAAATGTCTTCAACCTTTTCCGCAACTAACCAGTGAGTTTCTCATCATTCATAATTTGTAAAAGTAACTTAAACAAATCCATTATAGGTTGGAACAACTCTACGAGATGCTTCTCCTCATGAGCCTTTACTTTCTCTTGCATTTCACTACAAGAAACTTGGGAAGAAAGTAATTGACGGAAAAGTTCAGTTGCATCCCTATAATACTCCTTTTGTTGATTCAGATCATAATATTCCTTTGGAGATGTAGGTATTATAATAGTTGTTTGATTAGGAGTTCCAATATCGTATCCCATCTTCTTCCCTCCTCCTATAAAAACATTAATATTAGGATGCATTGAAGGACTAGGATCTCGAGGCTTTGCATAGACTAAAAAAGCAACTTTAGCTCGATTTCACTCTTCCCACTTGAAATAAGTTTAGGGAAGTATTCAGTTTCATGTGTATTTACTCAGCAATATGAAAACCATGGTCTCTGCAAAAAAGGATATTCCCTCGCCACATGGCCTTCTTGATCACAGTTATAGCACCTAATCGAGCCTCTTCCACTTTTCCTTCATCCCCTCGAAGATCCTCCTCCTTGCCCTTGAGGAGTCTCATTGACTTAGAAATCAGTCTCGTTAAGATGATCAGCTAAAGAATCCAAGGACTCACATTGATTCGTATGATGATTCGGCAATCTGCAAAACTCATAAAACAAGTTATTTGGGACACTCAAATACTTCTGTAGAATAGTACATGTTAGAGCCTAGATTTGTCTCAGGTTGAAAAGACAAGGTTCTAGGTCCACATCAAACCACGCTCAGCCTTGTAACTAGCCCTACAAGGACAGGAGAAGGCTCTCTCCGGGTCAATCTCGGCAAAAGGTAATCGATGAGGCTCGAGATGACAAAATTTGCAACTAATCTTAGGCTAGGTATTAAGTGCAAGGGATTTGATTTGGTTTTTTGTGAGTTTTGTTGAAGAAATGGGAAAGGCAAATTTTGGGTTCGGGGATGAGGCACAGTTTCTGCAGAGGTCTGATTGGGGCAAGGAAGGCGATTGTTTTGATGCTTTAAAGCAGGTGAGATGGGTAGATCATATAGGTGAGGAGCTAAGGAGAGCAAGAGAGACTCAAGGATTCTCCTTAAGCTGAAGAAAACATGAAAATTTAAACAAATTCAAAGGCAGAGCATAACAGTTATGGATTCCACCTTAATCACTCATTTGTTTCAAATTCAGAAGAAGAAACAAGAAAATGATACACATAACACTAGATAAACTTACAATTACTCAGAGAGGCACACCATCAAAACATAAAGCCACATGGATCCCAAACAGTGCTGCAAAACCCTGGTCTTTCCTTAGCCAAAAATGCAGAGATAGAATGTACAATAGAGTGCCAAGCTTCTCCCAAGAGGTCAACCCTGAAGATGACTTAGAAATTACATAATATAGACAAGCCAACCTCTTCCCTTGCCTCTAGGGGTCGATCTCATCCTTCTAGGAGCTGTTTCAACCAATTCTAAACAAAGCACTAAAATCTAGGCAATCAAAACAACTTGCCTCTATAAGGTAGGAAACTGATTCATTTATTAAATTTTCACTCTTTGGTGGATGAATCCTCTAGAACAAGTAACTAAGTGTTAAAATTACATCATGTTCACTCAATTACATCAAGACAATTCAAAAATTACATCACAAAGAAAAACTAGTCAAACTGGCCGAATTTCTGCGCTGGAAGGTGAAAAATCGGGCCAAAAAACCTCTGTGCGCGGCGCCAATTTCTGTATGTGCCATGCTACTTTGCTGCTGATTTTGAGGCACTTCCTGAAGTACAAATTGAGCCCAAGTGTGCTTGTTGGAAATCCCTACCTATCTACTTTCCAACCCAAGTGGAATTTCGGAATTTGGTGCCCATTTGCCCCTCCAAAACCTCAATCTCCCAAGACTGCTTCTTGAGTGTCGAAATAGGGGCAGTGAGGTCACTTTTAGGGTGTTTTTGACCTCCTGAGGACTCAAAAATTTCCCAAACTTCTTGTGCATGCACCAGCAGTCATGATTTTTCATGCTGAATCCAAAAATGCAAACCATTTGTGATTTGGAGCTCCCAATCCTAAGAACCGCGCCAGTGGTGCGACGCACAGGGAGAAAAAACTTGTGTTGTGCCCAAAAATTTGTCATCCTTTGATGATGGTAGTGAAACTGAGTGCTGTTGTGATATCTGCCACCAAGGGGAACAATGTAGAAAGGGAGTGTTAGGAAGGGTAATAATATGATGGGAATAGGGGTTATGGGGGGAAATTTTGTTCAAGGATATGTAGGAGGGTTTGGGGATTTTATAGTTGACAAATGTGTGGAGGGATAGGGAATATGGGTTTAATAATGTTTTAGGGTAGGGAAAATAGGGAAAAATGAGATAGGGGGGAAAGGAACAATGGAAAGGGTGAAAAATTGAGAGGTGAAAGAGGAACCTTGGCATCAACACAACAAGTCTTCAACCCTAGAGCAATAGCTTTGGTGATTTCAAGTGGTAGGGTTTAGGGTTTTTTTATTGCAATTATAAATGGCCATAACCATCATCCTATCCAAAAAATTGGATGAAAAAGCCAAGAGATAGACCCTACGTGGCAATTGGAAATAATTCCAAAAGATTTGATGCAATTAGGAACAATTTCGGGCCTCTGTGGGTGTGCGCCGCGCAGCAAACCCAGTGCACCGTGCTCTTTATATGTGTCGTGCCCGTGTTAACTTTACACTGCGGGGTCGTGCTCTATGCGCCATGCTCTTTATATGTGCTGCGCCCCTCTGTGTGTGTGCCGCGCTCTTGAAAACGACTCCAAAGTCACTCCAAATGTGTGCTTTGCACTCTCAATCACTTTGCTATGTTTCTCTATGACCTTGGTGTGCACAAAAGACCTTGGAGTCATGGGTTTAATTTTTGCTTCTTGAAAACCCACTTTGATAATGTTTCATTTTGACACTTTTCACTGATTTAATGCAACACTGAATTTCACTTTTCCATTTGAATTTTTAGCTAAAATGATGAGATTTTTGGCACTTTTTTGCAGTGGTTGTTGACGTGGCATTTGGCCAAGGAAACCATGGCTACGCCTGAAGAATTCAAGAACTGAAAATTTTGGAAAATTATTACAAAAAACGAAATGTCGACTTGTCTTCAAAACAAAGTTTTGAAGAAAAGTCATAATCCCATATGACGATAAGAATATCTAGAGATAACAACTTATCAAGGACCTCCCTCTGGCCTGCTGGCTTTATTAGACTTTGTCGAAGACCAAATTGACTCACCCTAGACCTAATGACTAAAATGACTGTTATGACCTAAAAACTGCAACAGGACTGCAACTGACCTTTAAGATTCGATTTTGATAGACAGACCTGAGCCAACAGTGCAAAGCATGAGGGGGATGAATGACAAAAGCCCTTCCGTCAGATTTATGGCATGCTCTTAACGAAATGCAACTGATCGAAAGCGATGGAACACCTAAACATGAAATGCAAAAAGAGTTTTGATCTCTGACGGAGGGATGACCAGACCGACTCTAACATTGGCTCCAATGGGGATGGTAGCTCCTTGGAGGTGCCAAGAACAGCAGATCTCTGGAAGATCTAGACAGTGCCTTCGTCCATTGGGCTATGGAATCATTATTTCGACAAACAATTCAAGATGTTGACTCAATTTATTTGACTGAAACTTAACTCAAAACGACTCGATAATATGACTGACAAACGGACTTGACAAACTGAACTCAAAACTAAAATCTTTCTTCAAAATTATAGCCTTCACTTCAGGCCCCATACTGAAGAAAATATTACAGCACACACTTGCAGCGAAACTAAAATAAAATGGTATTTACAATGATAATGAAACAACAGAAAAACTTAGAAAAGGTACCGCTTGAGCAGCCAACCATTGACCGGCCCTCCTGGACAATCTTCCCCATTCATCCCCTTAAGAAGAAAGGCATTCTAACCCCGATATGCTGCGATCTTAAAAGGACCTTTCTAGAGATTGTCAAACTTGTCGTGCTTGCCCTTTTCCTCATTCCTTGCATCCCACTTTAACACCACATCATCCAACTGAAAGGTGTCTGCCTTTGATTCTCTATCATAAATCTTTTTAATTCACTCTTGCAACTTGAATGTGTTCTGAAAAACATATTCCCGTGTCTGCTGCAAGTGGATCATTTGATTTAATCTTCTCTGCATTGGATCCTCTTCACTACCTGCCTCTTGGAGAAGTTTGACTACCGGAGCGGCAAGAGAGGTAGGGAACACTGTGTCAACTCCATAAACTAACTCAACTGGGGACATACCAATGGATTTCTTTTGACTCACTCGATCTGCCCAAAGTGCGTGGACCAACTTCTTATGCCAACTTTTCTTGTTCATTTCTTGTTGGCATTATGATTCAAGTGTTGTCCTTGATGGCAACTCACTCAGAGGTTGGTACAAGTGATGGCATCTTAATCAGAAGACAGATCTCAGTACAGCATGCCAAGGAAGCTCATACACGCCGTTTCGTTAAGCCCAAGTCGCGTGTACACGCTAGTTCGATTCATAAAAAGCGCGTGTATGTGGAAAGGTTCCTTTGGTCCATGGTGGTTAGTCCTTGGAAGTTGTGCCTATGATTTCGGACCATTGTGTCTCGACGGGCGTGTCGATCCCTAGTTTTGAAGTTGATGGTATTGTGTTACTATGGTTTTGGCTCTTGGTATTGAGCTAGGCCTAAGACTATATAAGGAGAAGAAGATCATTAGGCAAAATCATCTTTCGACAAGGGCTTGAATATCTAAGAGTGAAAGAGATCTGATTTGCAGGTGCTGGGTTGCTTGATCTAAGCCAAGGAGAGATCACATTGGTTGATGGAAGACTAGATCTAAGGATAGATCGGGATCTAATGGTTTGAAATGCACTATCATGATATGGTTGATTATGCTTATTTCTAGATCTGCTTATTGTCGCAATGCTATGTTCTGGATCTAACTAATGTCTGGTACAGCTGCAAATTGAGAAAGTTTATTTTTAGATCTGTACGCAGGTTGGCTTCGGTAAAAGAGCGTGTATACGCGGGTTTGGCTCCTTGAAGTAGCGTATATCTTTTGAAGCTTGTTTTTGGGTTTACAGTGGGGTCTGACAGTTATTGCAGAGTTCTGTAGTCTGCTCTGTGTTCTGATAACTGGTGATTGACAGGGTTCAGTGGTTCAGTGATTCAGAGTTTGGTTGTTTTATGCTTCAATGATCTGTTGTGGAAATTGAATGAATTGTGGTCTTCAGATTGTAATGTTGTGCTTCAGGAATATTCAAGTCTGAAAATGTATGAAAGGTGATACCTGAAGAAAAGAAGATTGTAGGTCAGCACCTACGTACTAGTATCTTGGCTAGTACAAGAACAGGGGGGTTGGAGCTCCCTTCCAAGGAAGTTTGGAGAACGAGAGAAGGTTGTAGCCTTCTGCAGGTTGTAGCCTGCGTACTGGTATAAGGCTGCACCAGTACAAAAGATTGTAAACTGAAGTTTCTTAAAGAAAGATAGAGATAACTTGCAGCAGGTGGTTTTCACCCACATTGGGTTTCCACCTTATATCTTGGTGTTCATGTGTGTGACTTTTGATCCGTTCTGTTATACTGCATCTACTTACTGTTAATGTGCTGAATAATGTCCTGATGAACTTAACTGAAGAATAAGCTAACTAAGTTATGAGTTTTCTGCTTATACGCTGTTTTATTTAGTCACAGTAGCGTGTACACGCTGTTTTACTTAACTGAAGTAGCGTATATGTTTCTGAGCATTGAAAAGGTTTGATTGATCTGATAATACTGATTCACCCCCCCTCTCAGTATTATTTCCAACAATTGGTATCGGAGCAGGTCCTTCAGGGAAGCTTGATCGCTTGAAGGTAGATCATTCATCATGAGCAACTACGAGAAAGAAGCATCAATCAGGCCACCGGTTTTTGATGGAACAAATTTCAATTATTGGAAGGTAAGAGTTACTGCATATCTTCAATCTCTTGGTACAGAAGTTTGGAACATTGTAGAAACAGGCTATGCTTTTCCTTCAGTTACTCCTACAGATCCAGCTGAGAAAAAGACATATGAAACAAATGCAAAAGCAGTCAGTACTCTATTAGGAAGTATATCCCAAACAGAATTCATGAAGGTCATGCACTTCAAATCAGCAAAAGAGATATGGGACAAAATGATCACTAGCTATGAAGGAGATGAACAGGTAAAGGAAGCTAAACTTCAAACTCTCAGGATTCAATATGAGACTCTCAAGATGTATAATGATAAAAGTGTGGCAAATTATTTTCTTCGGGTAGACGAGATTGTTAATTGTATGAAAAATTTGGGTGAAGAAATAAAAGAGACTATAGTAGTTTCAAAGATTCTAAGATCATTATCCCCCAAGTTTGAATCTAAAGTATCTGCAATAGAAGAAAAGGAAAATCTCAAAATTCTCACTATGTCTCAGTTACATGGAATTCTAACTGCTTATGAAATGAGAAAGGGAGGTCCATCAGACAGAAGGGAAGCTGCTTTTAAGGCATCAGGAAAAGAAGATTACTATGAGGCAAGCCATGTTCCAGAAGAAGAGGAAGAAGAATCAAATTTTGTTAGAAATCTTCAAAGGGGTGCTGGAAGGTTCAGAGGTAAGCTACCTTTCAAATGCTTTGCTTGTGGAAGAGTAGGTCATTATGCTGCAAAATGTCCTAATAAAGATAAAGGAAAAGAACCTGCTAGATGGAATAAGAAACAAAGTGCAAATAAGAAAAGCTACTACACCCATGAAGATAGTGATGGCTTATCAAACAGTGATGAAGATGAACAAGGTAATAAATATAAGCTATTAATGGCATTTGAAGATGATGATTATGAGGATGCTGTAGATGTGGATAATCTCTATAATGAAATTACTAGACTCAAGAGATGCATAGAAGAAAAGAGTGTGATCATTGATACTTTGCAATTTCAAATTGATGAAAAGGAAAAACATCTTGAAAAACTAGAAGGTGAAATCGTTGGTCTCAGAAAAGAAATTGAGAAAACAAAAGCTATTAATCTTAAGTTTGTCAAAGGATCTGAAACTTTGGATGAGATTATCAATGTGCAGCGGTCTCCTCTAAACAAGACAGGTTTGGGCTATAATGGAGAAACCTCTAAAGCATCCACCTCAAAGAATTATCTTGATGCAGCAAGAAGAAATGAGCAGAAGAACAATGAAGATAATCAGGTAAAGCAGGGACGAATTACAAACAGAAACTATCAGGGACAATCCTTCTTAAGGGTGAACAAAAGCTACAACCAACCACAGGTAAAATCTTCTCAGTTTGGCACAAGAATAGATGAAAATAGAAATTACAATCAGTTGGCTGGTAGATTCAATAACCGCAGAAGCTTCTTCAATGGACAATGCTTTTCTTGCCATAACTTTGGTCACAAAGCAGCTCAATGTGTTGCATATAAAACAATCATGACTAGGGAAGCTCAAAAACAAAGAAGTATGACAGGAATTACAAAGAGGACCTATAACAACTTTTCGGTTCTTGAAAATGAAGTTGAATGCTCTATTTGCAATAATTTTGGTCATAAAGAATCTGAATGCAGGAGCAGGTTTCAGGAGAAAAAGGAACAAGCCACGAGCACCAAAAAATGGAGAATAAAAGAACCTCAGACAGAAAGATGTGGGATAGCGTTTTATGCAGAAGGACAGGAAAATCTATGGTACATTGACAGTGGATGTTCGAAACATATGACAGGTGATAAAGAAAAACTTGAATCTTATTCTACTTTAGAAAAGGGAAAGAAAGTTTCTTTTGGAAATGATACTCCTGCAACTATAAAAGGAAAAGGTATTGCTCCTTTGAAAGAAAAGGTCAAGGCTGGAAATGTTTTGTATGTTGATGGATTGAAGCATAATCTTCTAAGTGTCAGTCAGATGTGTGATCAAAAAACCGAGGTTATTTTCAGATCGAATGGATGTCTTGTTCGTGATCTTGATACAGGTAAAACAGTTCTCAAAGGCAAAAGAACTCCAAATAATCTGTACATATTTGAAGAAGGACAACAACAATGCTATCTTAGCAAGGATGAAGAGCACTGGCTATGGCATCGAAGGTTGGGACATCTAAGCTTCTCACAAATAAGAAAAGCATGCAAATATCAGGCAGTTCGCGATCTTCCAGATATCAAAATTCCAGACAACACTATATGCAAATCTTGTCAGTTTGGAAAGCAAACCAGAACTAACTTTCCAGAAAAGGAAGGATCAGCTAGCTTGCCTCTTGAGCTAGTCCATACAGATGTATGTGGTCCATTTAGGAAAAGGACACCTCGAGGAGAAGAATATCTGATATTATTCATTGATGATTTCTCAAGGTTTGTTTGGTTAGGGCTTATGAAGCACAAAGATGAAGCATTCGAAAAATTCAAATCCTTCAAAGCATTGGCTGAAAATGAATCAGGACACAAAATTAAGTGCCTCAGATCTGACAGAGGTGGGGAGTTCACATCAAATGAATTTTTCGATTTCTGCGATGAACATGGGATAAGAAGAGAATTCTCTACAGCTAGAACTCCTCAGCAAAATGGGGTTGTGGAAAGAATGAACAGAACTATCCAACAAATGGCTCGTGCTATGCTCGATGAATCAGGTACTCCTGCAACCTTCTGGGGTGAAGCTGCACATGCTGCTGTTATCATTCTTAACAAAACAAATGTCCGAGTAAACAGCACTCAAACACCTCATGAGCTTTGGAGTGGTAAAACTCCTTCCGTGAAGCATTTCAAAATCTTTGGGAGCAAATGTTATATTAAGAATACTGATGAGCAACTTGGCAAACTTGAACCTAGAGCAGATGAGGGCATTCTTCTTGGTTATTCTCCACATAGCAAAGCATACAAGTGCTACAATAAAAGACTTGGCAGAATTGTTGACAGTATTGATATAGTGGTTGATGAGAAGGGATATATTCCTAGGCAAGTTCATCATGAAGACATTGAAGAAGATGAAGGTTACTCTCAAAGGCGAAATGATGAAGAAGAAGAATCTCAAGAAGAACCAGAGGAGCAGACAAGAATAGAAGAGAAGACTCCATCCAGATATGTCCAAAAGAATCATCCAGAAACTCAGATTGTGGGGCAGAAAGAAGCAGGAGTACAAACAAGAAGGACACTTGCAGAAGCTTCAAGCTACTTGGCTCTACTCTCCTCCATTGAACCACAAAATGTGAAAGAAGCATGCAAAGATGAATGTTGGGTCAAAGCAATGGATGAAGAACTTGAGCAAATCGAAAGGAACAACACTTGGGAATTAGTTCCTAGACCAAAAGATAAGAATGTAATAGGAACAAAATGGGTCTTCAAGAATAAGTTAAATGAAAATGGAGAAGTAATTAGAAACAAGGCCAGACTTGTTTGTAAAGGGTATGCACAGCAAGAAGGAATAGATTTTGAAGAGACCTTTGCTCCTGTGGCAAGACTAGAGGCCATCCGAATGTTCCTTGCTCTCTCAAGCTTTCAAAACTTCAAGGTATTTCAAATGGACGTGAAATCAGCCTTCCTAAATGGAGACTTAGAAGAAGAAGTATATATTGAGCAGCCAGATGGGTTCATTCTTGGAAATGATCCAAACCTTGTATGCAGATTGAAAAAGGCACTCTATGGGCTCAAACAAGCTCCAAGGGCTTGGTACTATCGCTTGGACAAATATCTTCACCAACAAGGCTTTTCAAAAGGATCAGCAGATAGCAATCTCTATATAAAAGTTGAAAATAACAAATTGCTAATCCTTGTTGTTTATGTAGATGATATTATTTTTGGCAGCAATGAAGAGACCATGAGTCAAAACTTTGCCTTGGTTATGCAGAAAGAATTCGAAATGTCACTTCTTGGAGAATTGACATATTTTCTTGGATTGCAAATCCAACAAAATGAAGGAGGTATCTTCTTGTCTCAAACCAAATACCTCAAGCAGATCTTGAAGAAGTATGGCATGGAAGAGTCAAAACCAGTATGTACACCCATGGTTACAGGATGCAGCCTCAGTGCAAATGATGAATCAGCAGCAGTTCACCAACCCACTTATAGATCCATGATTGGGAGTTTGCTTTATTTGACAGGTACTCGACCAGATATTACACATGCAGTAGGAATGGTTGGAAGATTTCAAGCCAACCCAAAGGAAACTCATCTTCAGGCAGTCAAAAGAATCTTCAAATATCTTCAAGGGACCCAAAACTATGGCTTATGGTATCCTAGAAATACTGATCTCACTCTTCATGCTTACACAGATGCAGATTGGGCTGGAAGTGTGGATGATAGGAAAAGCACAAGTGGAGGTGCTTTCTTCATGGGTTCTAGATTAGTATCTTGGTTCAGCAAGAAACAAAGTTCGATTGCCTTATCTACAGCTGAAGCAGAATATGTGGCTGCAGCATCTTGTTGCACACAACTTCTTTGGATGATGCAGACCTTGCAGGACTTTCAAATCACTTGCACTCCACCTGTCTCTATCTTATGTGATAATACAAGTGCAATCAGCATTTCAAAGAATCCTGTCATGCACTCAAAGACCAAGCACATACCAATCAAGTACCATTTTCTTCGGGAACAAGTGCTTGAGCAGAAGGTCAAGTTGGAGTATGTTCCTTCTAAGGAGCAAGTTGCTGATATTCTCACAAAACCACTGCCCAGGGAAACTTTTGAATATCTCAGACAAAAGCTGGGAGTAGTTGATGCTTCATCCTGTTGTTGAAGATTGTTTGTTCTACAGAAAAGTTGGTATACGCAGGTTACGGAAGGGATATGAGCGTATACACGCGGATTTATGGTGGGTAAGTCGCGTATATGCTGGACGCTTGTTGCAGAAAGAATATCCGCGTACATACGCTGTTTTATACAGGATAAAACGCGTATATGAAGTTCTGAACAGCAAGGGAAAACTCTGAAGTTCTGAAAAGCAATAGGAATGTCAGAATTCTTCAGGCACAGTTTCAGGGAGTGCAACAGGCACAGGTTCAGGGGGAGCAGCTCAAAAGTCTCATAAAGCATTGTTGGCATTCAGCTGTTTTGGTTGTTGGTTTCAGGAGAAGGAGCTCAGAAAGAAATTCTGGTTGCTGATCTAACAAGATGTTTATCAGATGTTGCTGGTGTCTTTCCTAAGTCTTGGTCTAGATCTGTTGTCTCTATGTCATGTATCTCTCTTGTCATATCTCTTTTATGGTGTCAAGGTCATGTAACGGCCTATGTTGGTTTCCCCACTATGCCTGGGATGAATGCTGTAATATAATTGGTTGTTTCTGATATGTCCCCTCTTGGTAGGGAGTATGGATGTATGTATTGAGTCTTTTGGTGATAGGAAGGTCCCTTATGGTGTATAAATCTTGGCTCTTGTTGAAGAACATCTTTTTCAGATCTGGCCTACTGTCAGGGGGAGCACGAGTCAGCACAGCCAAGCAGAGGTATCAGCATGTCCTCAGGGGGAGCACAGCCCTTTGCTCTTGATGTCAAAGGGGGAGAGTGACTTGGTGTGGTGGTTGCCATCAAGTCCAAAGGGGGAGATTGTTGGCATTATGATTCAAGTGTTGTCCTTGATGGCAACTCACTCAGAGGTTGGTACAAGTGATGGCATCTTAATCAGAAGACAGATCTCAGTACAGCATGCCAAGGAAGCTCATACACGCCGTTTCGTTAAGCCCAAGTCGCGTGTACACGCTAGTTCGATTCATAAAAAGCGCGTGTATGTGGAAAGGTTCCTTTGGTCCATGGTGGTTAGTCCTTGGAAGTTGTGCCTATGATTTCGGACCATTGTGTCTCGACGGGCGTGTCGATCCCTAGTTTTGAAGTTGATGGTATTGTGTTACTATGGTTTTGGCTCTTGGTATTGAGCTAGGCCTAAGACTATATAAGGAGAAGAAGATCATTAGGCAAAATCATCTTTCGACAAGGGCTTGAATATCTAAGAGTGAAAGAGATCTGATTTGCAGGTGCTGGGTTGCTTGATCTAAGCCAAGGAGAGATCACATTGGTTGATGGAAGACTAGATCTAAGGATAGATCGGGATCTAATGGTTTGAAATGCACTATCATGATATGGTTGATTATGCTTATTTCTAGATCTGCTTATTGTCGCAATGCTATGTTCTGGATCTAACTAATGTCTGGTACAGCTGCAAATTGAGAAAGTTTATTTTTAGATCTGTACGCAGGTTGGCTTCGGTAAAAGAGCGTGTATACGCGGGTTTGGCTCCTTGAAGTAGCGTATATCTTTTGAAGCTTGTTTTTGGGTTTACAGTGGGGTCTGACAGTTATTGCAGAGTTCTGTAGTCTGCTCTGTGTTCTGATAACTGGTGATTGACAGGGTTCAGTGGTTCAGTGATTCAGAGTTTGGTTGTTTTATGCTTCAATGATCTGTTGTGGAAATTGAATGAATTGTGGTCTTCAGATTGTAATGTTGTGCTTCAGGAATATTCAAGTCTGAAAATGTATGAAAGGTGATACCTGAAGAAAAGAAGATTGTAGGTCAGCACCTACGTACTAGTATCTTGGCTAGTACAAGAACAGGGGGGTTGGAGCTCCCTTCCAAGGAAGTTTGGAGAACGAGAGAAGGTTGTAGCCTTCTGCAGGTTGTAGCCTGCGTACTGGTATAAGGCTGCACCAGTACAAAAGATTGTAAACTGAAGTTTCTTAAAGAAAGATAGAGATAACTTGCAGCAGGTGGTTTTCACCCACATTGGGTTTCCACCTTATATCTTGGTGTTCATGTGTGTGACTTTTGATCCGTTCTGTTATACTGCATCTACTTACTGTTAATGTGCTGAATAATGTCCTGATGAACTTAACTGAAGAATAAGCTAACTAAGTTATGAGTTTTCTGCTTATACGCTGTTTTATTTAGTCACAGTAGCGTGTACACGCTGTTTTACTTAACTGAAGTAGCGTATATGTTTCTGAGCATTGAAAAGGTTTGATTGATCTGATAATACTGATTCACCCCCCCTCTCAGTATTATTTCCAACATTTCCAGCATCTTCTTAATGATGTTGACCAAAGATTTATTGGAAGACTCCGCCAATCCATTGCCTTGTGGATGATAGGTGGTTGAGTGCCCCAAAGTAATATGATATTTACTACAAAACTCAACCATCCTTTTTGACTTGAAAGCCGCTGCATTATCAGTGATTAACTTATTCGGGCACCCAAAACGAGACAAAATGTTATTCTCAAGGAATGAAACTATTACCGCATCTGTAGCTTGCCTGGTGGGAATTGCTTCGATCCATTTTGTGAAGTAATCTGTTCTCGTGAGGATCCATCTATGCTGACCTGAAGAAGAAGGATGAATTTCACCAATAAAATCCAACCCCCACTGCTGAAAAGGGGCACTTACCTCAATGGGCTTGAGCGGAAAAGGTTGTAGTTTCTGTTTCCCTTCAAAAATCTGACAGTTATGACAGCTCTTAATAGTCTTGAACACATCAGCAAACAATGTCGGCCAATAGTATCCAGCCCTCAAAATTTTATTTGCCGTTGTTTTCAAAAAAAGGTGACAGCCACAATCTCCTTTATGGAAATCCTCCATGACCTGCTTCGCTTCTTCTTCCACCAAACAATTTAACAAGACGCCACCGAGATCTTTCCAATAAAGTGCAGAATTCAAAATACAATACTTAGCGGCCTTCAACTTAAGAATTCTCTCCTTGTTTCTAGCCATACCGGGTGGTGCGGACAAATTCTGATGGACATATATAATATCTGAATACCATGGAGAAAGAATAAACATTTCTGATACCTGAAGTGATGAACTTTCCTCATTTTCATCGGACATAGCAGCGATCAGATTTATGTATAAGACATGCAAATTTGATTCAGCCATCAACTTCGCCAAACCCTAACCTTTAACAAGCTTTGTGGGCCTTATTTCCACATACTCCAGCAAAGCTGCTATCCACTTGCCACGTCTTCCTTCAGGATCGGTCTGAACCAAAACATCTTTGACAATAGTGTTAGGAACATAAGCTAAAATAGGGGAATGCAGAATATACACACGGAAATCTTTCAATGCTTTTACAAGTGCAAGGGCTTGCTTCTCAATAATATTGTATTTCAAAGTAGCATCTCTTATAGTCCGGCTAAAAAAAGCAATGGGTCTTTCATGCTCATCTTTTTTCTGCATTGACACAGCTGCCATAGTATGCTCCGAAGCAAATGAAAACAATATAAAATCCTAAGTATAATCCGGGCTGACTAGAACCGGAGCTAAAGAAAGAGCCAATTTTACTAAATTGAAAGATTTTACAGCCTCTTCCGTCCATGACACTTGGCTGTCCTTCTTAAGCATGTTTGTAATCTCCCTAAGATGTTCAGCAAGATTAGGAACAAAGCGGCGCAGAAAATTCATCTTACCATTAAACGATTGTATCTCCTTCTTATTTCAGGGCAGATCAATTTGCTAAATCACTTCCACACGTGCTGGATCAATACGGATGCCATCTTTTGAGATAATGTGCCCAAGTAGTTTTCCTTCATCCATGGCAAACAAACTATTCTTAGGATTCAGCGACACACCATATTTTCTGCACTTTTCAAAGACAATTTTCAAATGATACAAGTGTTCTTCATCTGATTTAGAAAACACAGTCAAATCATCAAGGTACACGACCAAGAAAACATACTTCTCATTTGCGAAAGCCAAGTCCATTGCCCGCTAAAAAGTGGCACCCGCGTTCTTCAAACCGAAAGAAATTTTTGCATAATGAAATGTTCCCCACGGAGTGGTGAATGCTGTTTTGTCTCGGTCATCTTCATGGACTAAAATTTGGTTATATCCGGAATAACCATCGAGTAGTGACATGCGAGATGCTCCAACTACTCGCTGAAGTATGTGATCTATTTTGGGCAACAGATAATTATCCTTCAATGAAACTTTGTTGAGATTTTGAAAATCAATGCACAAACGAATCTCACCGGTTTTCTTTCGCACGGGCACCAAATTAGATATCCAATAAGAAAAACGAATAGGAACAATGATTCCTGATTTGTACAACCTGTTAGCTTCCTTCTCAATTGATGGCAGTAATTTTGGATTAAGCCTTCTTAACTTTTTTCTGAAAGGTTTTTGATTAGGCTTAATAGGAATAGTGTGCTGAATTATATTTGTATCATATGTCTTCAAATCAGAATAGTCCCAAGCAAACACATCGGCAAAAGATGACAAAAAACTGATATATTTGGCCTTTACCTTCGGTGAGAATGCTTTGGACAGCTTTACCATCTTCGAATGCTCGGCTGTTCCAATGTTCACGTCTTCAACTCCCTTTTCTGTTGGCTGCAATGTGGGTTTGCGGGCTACGTCATCATGATCAAAGAGCTCTTCTAAAGGTATCAAACCTTTAGGAATCACATTATCCTTGAGCTGCAACACTTCCATTTGATTTATCTGCACATCGTCTTTACCATCATCATGCTCTACATCAATTGAGGTATCTTTGTATTTACCTTTGTTTTGCAGAAAATCATTGATTTCGTCATCCTCTTGGAAAACTTGCCAATATCTCTGATTGTCTGGGGCAGTCAGACGGTGCTTCACATGGATTTCAAATTTGTTGCTTGAGTTCATAGGAATCTTCAAATTACTTGCTGCCTTAGCAAGTGCATCAACAATACTGTTTTGAATATGAGGCACACACGTCAAAGTGTAATCTGAAAAAAGCTTCAAAATGTCTAGAACAACATTCCGGTATGCCCGCATCTGAGGATGCTTTGCTTGATATTTGCCTTTAACTTGCTTAATCACCAATTCAGAGTCGCCATATATAACAATCCTCTTAGCATTCATCTTTCTTAAGATCTTTAGGCCAGCAATCAAAGCCTCATACTCAGCTTCATTGTTTGAGCAATCAAAAGCAAGTTTGTAAGAACATACACGCACATTACTCGGCACTTTGTTTGGAGCAGAAAAAGGACTGCGTACCCAAATTCCAATTCCAGTACCATCATTTCCTACTGCACCATCGAAATCCATGGTCCATAGGCCATCTTCCTCTTCTTCTAAGTGCTGAAACTCTTTCTTCTCTGTTTTCTCTGCTTGCTGTCCATCATCTCTTTCTATTTGCTGATTGGTATTTCCATGTTCTTGTCCTTCTCTCTTCAAAACTTCTCTGAAATTTTCTGCTATTTCTGGAATATCATCCGCTACAACCAACTGACTATCAATATCATTGAAACTATCTGAATACAAAACAAAAGACTCGAGATCTGTATGTACATAATTAATCGGATGATTAATTGGTTTCTCCTTGCTTGTAATCATGTATTTCATTTTTTGCTCATGATACAATTTTCTCATTTGGCCAAATACTGGAATCGTTGCATAGGAGAAATCGAGCTGCATAGTTCCTTTGATCTTTGCTCCCCAAGACCTTGAAAGAAGCATACCGAATCGGGGAGGAATGTCTGCTACAACAACATCCATCAAAATATTCTTAGCCGAAATCTAATCCAAACTGACCACCAAGTCTTTAATAAGCCCAATACATCTCAGCCTGCTGGAATCAAATGAATAGAGATCATGGTACTTCCTAGTAATGTCCAAACCCAACTTCTCCATGATAGCTTTTGGCATAAGATTGTGGGAAGCGCCAGAATCAAACATAGCATTATGCAAAACAAACTCATGCACTCTCAAACTGATATAAAAAGGAGGCACATCACTGTCTTGAGACTCACCATTCAATGTTGGTCCAAAAATCAGTTCAGGTTTATCATCTTCCACACTCACCATGTCAGACATTGGATCAAAATTTAGAATTTTGGAACCTGCTCCCTATAATCGTTGTTCCTCATCAGCTTTGTCAAAGGAATAGATACCTTCAATTTAGAAATCTCATTTTCTAAACTAAAAGTGGAAGTCTTCTCTACCTCTTTAGCTGGAACTTCTTTCTTCTCCACTTTATCTTTTGGTGCAATGGGCTGATTGACTCGTTCATTTGCTGATGGAGATTTGTTAGGCATTGGATCAGCAACTTCTTTGCCTTTATTTGGTGCAACCAACGACTCATTCTTAGATTTTGTACCTTCCTTTATCTTTTGGATTGGATTGATGGGGACATTTCTGTTTCTTAATGAATACTGACGTTGCTGGGCGGACAAGGCATGCATATACCCTCTTTGATACTCATCTGACTCCTCTTCAAGAGCTGTGTCATTCGACAAGATAAAATCTACATCATGTTGTACCGCTGAACTTTCTGCATACTCATCATCTTCAGTGATAAATGTGGGCATATCATCAGGAGTGAAGAAGTGATTTTCTTCTCCTATTACATGGTCTTCATCATCTAATTCGAGGCCAACAAAATTCTGCTGAAGAGGTGTCTTTACTTGCTACTGTTGTGATGCCGTTTCTGGTGCTCGCTGCTCACACTGTTTGATCCTAAATTGGGGCTGCTGCTGGCCATGGAAATTAGGATTTTGAATCTGCGGTTTGGGCTTATCAAGTGTCAACCTTTCAATCATATTTTCTACCTTGCGTAGCACTTGATATGAGGTAGAAGCTTCCTCCTTTATTGAGACTTTCTTTTCAGCTTTCATTCTAGCTCACTTGTCATTCAGATTTGCCTCAACACTAACGACAACTTTCTGCATCTCTTCTAAGGTCACTGGATCTCTCTCCCTTAACTGATAAGCCATGTCCGGATCAAAGCCATCCAGGAACTTAAGCAAAGCTGATCTTCTAGTTGGCTTTAAGTCATCCGGAATTGCATTATAAACCATATTGAATCTAATACAATAGTCTTGTACGGACTCACCAACATTTCGCTTGATCTTGGTATATTTGGAAGTGATTTGCAATAGATCTTTCTTTACTTCCCAGTGTTCCAAAAATTGTCTTTTAAGGTCTTCTAATGTAGGAACACTTCTGGACGGCAAAGCTCTAAACCATTTTCTTACCTCGCCACCAAAAGTCTACACGAATAACCTCATGGTCACATTTTCTTCATCGATCTCATGGAGATCGAAGAAATATGTCATTTTGTCCACGTGTTGCTGAGATGTGATACCTTGAGGCATGCCATCAAACAAAGGAATTTTTCTCTAATAATCTGCGGGCATGTCATTCAAAACTTGAGGCAGCGCGAGAGGTGCAAACCAAGCAGCCATTGCTCTTGGTGGATTTGGTTTGGGGGATGATGGAGGAGTGGGAGCAGCTGATGTGTGAGGTGTATGAGGAGGTGTATGTGGAGGTGAAACAATTATAGATGTAGAAGGAGTAGATGGAGGTGAATTTACAGCAGACTTTTGATCAGCAATGTTAGGCTGTGGAGGAAGAGTGGGAATGAAAGGCGGCTCCGTTGGAACCCTTGAGCTAGATGGGGTTGAAATAGTTCGAAGAGTTGCAGATGCAGCTTCTAGAAAATCAATTATATTTACAACCTCAATATCAGTTTGGAGTTTTCTTAAAATGAAATTTTCAATAGAATTATTATACTTTTCAATGTTTAGAGCAGCAAGAAAATCTGGATTTGGGACGATAGACTCAAGAGCATTTTCAGACTTGCTTTTAAATAATGACAATTCAAACTTTTCATAAAAATCAAGCTCTTCAAGATACTCAAAAATTGTCGGGCATGAACGAGATCTAAACACGGGAGTGACAGAGCTCTCTTGGTGAACAATTCTTGAAATCAGATTAGGATTCTCGTATAAAGGAGGAGGATTTGGATCTGGATTAGCTCTGGTATATCTCTTTGAAGCCAGCGTGTTATTTTCAAGAAATCAAAGGAACAAAAACAACTTGATCAGCCTGTCAAATTCTAAACCTATCATCCAAAGCTTAGAATTCTCAAAAGTACTGGGGTGATTCACAAATCAAGTGTCATGATTACAAGCTAGACCAGAGATTGACTGAAGCAGCGTTTATCTACTTGTGCTAGTGCAAAGAAAAAGCGTTTCGAAGGCTACCTGGCATAACTTCAAGCTCCGTCTGTAGCTTAGAAAACCGATGACATCAAAAAGAAAACCATTTTTCCCCAGTATGGTCGCCACTATGTTAGAGCCTAGATTTGTCTCAGGCTGAAAAGACAAGGTTCTAGGTCCACGTCAAACCACGCTCAGCCTCGTAGCTAGCCCTACGAGGACAAGAGAGGGCTCTCTCCGGGTCAATCTCGGCAAAAGGTAATCGATGAGGCTCGATATGACTAAATTTTCAACTGATCTTAGGCTAGGTATTAAGTGCAAAGGATTTGATTTGGTTTTTTGTGAGTTTTGTTGAAGAAATGGGAAAGGCAAATTTTGGGTTCGGGGATGAGGCACAGTTTCTGTAGAGGTCTGATTGGGGCAAGGAAGGCGATCGTTTTGGTGCTTTAAAGCAGGTGAGATGGGTAGATCAGACAGGTGAGGAGCTAAGGAGAGAAAGAGAGACTCAAGGATTCTCCTTAAACTGAAGAAAACATGAAAATTTAAACAAATTCAAAGGCAAAGCATAACAGTTATGGATTCCACCTTAATCACTCATTTGTTTCAAATTCAGAAGAAGAAACAAGAAAATGATACACATAACACTATATAAACTTAAAATTACTCATAGAGGCACACCATCAAAACATAAAGCCACATGGATCCCATACAGTGCTGCAAAACCCTGGTCTTTCCTTAGCCAAAAATGCAGAGATAGAATGTGCAATAGAGTGCCAAGCTTTTCCCAAGAGTCCAACCCTGAAGATGACTTAGAAATTACATAATATAGACAAGCCAACCTCTTCCCTTGCCTCTAGGGGTCAAGCTCATCCTTCCAGGAGCTGTTTCAACCAATTCTAAACAAAGCACTAAAATCTAGGCAATCAAAACAACTTGCCTCTATAAGGTAGGAAACTGATTCATTCATTAAATTTTCACTCTTTGGTGAATGAATCCTCTAGAACAAGTAACTAAGTGTCAAAATTACATCACGTTCACTCAATTACATCAAGAAAAATAAAAAATTACATCATAGAGCAAAACTAGTGAAACTGGCCGAATTTTTGAGTTGGAAGGTGAAAAATTGGGCCAAAAACCTCTGTGCGTCACGCCAATTTCTCTATGCGTCGTGCTACTTTGCTGCTGATTTTGAGGCACTTCCTGAAGTCCAAATTGAGTCCAAGTGTGCTTTTTGGAAAGCCCTACCTGTCTACTTTCCAACCCAAGTGGAATTTTTGAATTTGGTGCCCATTTTCCCCTCCAAAACCTCAATCTCCCAAGACTGCTTCCTGTGTGTCGAAATAAGGGCAGTGAGGTCACTTTTAGGGTGTTTTTGACCTCCTGAGGACTCAAAAATTTCCAAAAATTCTTTTCCATGCACCAGCAGTCATGATTTTTCATGCTGAATCCAAAAATGCAAACCATTTGTGATTTGGAGCTCCCAATCCTAAGCGTTGCGCCAGTGGCGCGGTGCACAGGGAGAAAAAACCTGTGTTGTGCCCAAAAATTTGTCATCCTTTGATGATGGTAGTGAAACTGAGTGCTGTTGTGATATCTGCCACCAAGGGGAATAATGTAAAAAGGGAGTGTTAGGAAGGGGAATAATATGATGGGAATAGGGGTTATGGGGGGGAATTTTGTTCAAGGATATGTAGGAGGGTTTGGGGATTTTATAGTTGACAAATGTGTGCAGGGATAGGGAATATGGGTTTAGTAATGTTTTAGGGTAGGGAAAATAGGGAAAAATGAGATAGGGGGGAAGGGAACAATGGAAAGGAGTGAAAAATTGAGAGGTGAAAGAGGAACCTTGGCATCAACACAACAAGTCTTCAACCCTAGAGCAATAGCTTTAGTGATTTCCAGTGGTAGGGTTTAGGATTTTTTTTTATTGCAATTATAAACGACCATAACCATCATCCTATCCACAAAATTGGATGAACAAGCCAAGAGATAGACCCTACCTGGCAATTGGAAAGAATTCCAAAAGATTTGATGCAATTAGGAACAATTTCGAGCCTCTGTGGGTGTACGCCATGCAGCAAACCCAGTGCGCCTCGCTCTTTATATGTGTCACGCCCATGTTAACTTTACACTGTGGGGTTGCGCTCTATGCGCCGCACTCTTTATATGTGCCGTGCCCCTCTGTGTGTGCGCCGCGCTCCTGAAAATGACTCCAAACTCACTCCAAATGCGTGCTTTGCACTCTCAATCACTTTGCTATGTTTCTCTATGACCTTGGTGTGCAAAAAAGACCTTGGAGTCATGGGTTTAATTTTTGCTTCTTGAAAACCCATTTTGATAATGTTTCATTTTGACACTTTTCACTGATTTAATGCAACACTGAATTTCATTTTTCTCTTTGAATTTTTAGCTAAAATGATGAAATTTTTGGCCCTTTTTTGCAGTGGTTGTTGACGTGGCATTTGGCCAAGGAAACTAGGGCTGTGCCTGAAGAATTAAAGAACTGAAAATTTCGGAAAATTATTACAAAAAATGAAATGTCGATTTGTCTTCAAAACGAAGTTTTGAAGAAAAGTCATAATCCATCCATATGACGATAATAATATCTAGAGATAACAACTTATCAAGGACCTCCCTCTGGTCTGTTGGCTTTATTAGACTTTGTCGAAGACCAAATTGACTCACCCTAGACCTAATGACTAAAATGACTGTTATGACCTAGAAACTGCAACAGGACTGCAACTGACCTTTAAGATTCGATTTTGATGGACAGACCTGAGCCAGCAGTGCAAAGCATGAGGGGGATGAATGACAAAATCCCTTCCATCAGATTTATGGCATGCTCCTAACGAAATGCAACTGATCGAAAGCGATGGGACACCTAAACATGAAATGGAAAAAGAGTTTTAATCTCTGACGGAGGGATGACCAAACTGACTCTAATAGTACACAACCGAGGTAAATGACCAAAACTTTGACAAATCTCACAATAATCATTTGTAGACATACCTTGAAGACCAAGAAAGGATTGGAATTGTGTATGAACTTGATAAGGAAAAGAAATTAGATTTTCACAACTCCAAGAGACTACAGTGGTGAAGGTCCCATAGGAGCACTAGACAGTCTTGGCCCTCTTAGTCATGGGCACTTTGTAACATTATTTATCTCAACCTGATAGTGGGCACACCAAACATGAGGTCTCGAAGGACGTAAAGGTGCCAAATCTTTTAACCTATCTGTCAATGTAGGAATCTGATTCTAAAGGCCCATAATAGTAGGATTTGTTGAAGGCCCATCATCTCTGCAATCTTGTGGATAACCAACCATAGCCTTTATTTGCATTGCTTGCTCCAATGAATCTTGAAGTGTGTCAACCTTCTACTGTGATAGAAGAATATGAGTTATTAGTAACAAAGCCTTGATAAAACAACATCTTTGGTGATGGGGATCAATAGGATAATATAATTTATTAATGGAATTTTTGAATCATTGCATGCATTTCCAAGCAGATTCCCATTCTTGTTGGCAATTATCCAACTATTTCACCAATCCTTGTTGATTTGACCATGGTAACTTAAACTCTTGAATAAAATCTTGTTTAACTTGATCGATACCAGAATTGGGGTTAGCATCAATCCATTTTATGAACCACCTCAATGCTCGATCCCGTAATGTAGTTTGGAATTCAATTATCTTAGTAGCATTCGAAGTCTAACGAGCACTCCAAACAGCTTCACACAAATACCAGTGCTGCTCAACATCCTCAACCCCCCTTCCTACGAACTCTGGGTATCCAGTAAGTGAATCAGCTACAACTCCAACCATATTTTTTTGTATTGAATAAAAAAGTATGAATCCTTGGGAAACTAGTTGAGAACAAATGGTTGTACTTGATTAACTAACACCACTACAACTAATTTTACCTTTAAGCGATAACTAAATTTTTACAAACTTGCATACATTTGAAGAGATAAAATTTTAACTTTGATATGGTATTAGGGGAAGTTCAGGGAGAGGATGATCTGTACTACTAGGTTGTAGAGTTCTACATTCTGGTATTGATTCATCCTAAAATAAAATTTTCCTCATCACAAAATTCAAATCATCATCTACCGGAGTATTTTCATTTAGTATCCTAGTCATTTGGGCATTTGGCTTAGGCATCCAAAATCCTTCCAACTCCTCATGCATCAAAGTAACTTCTTCTAATCCTTCTATTCCACTTCCACTTCTACTTCCACTGGCCACTCCTATTATTCCATAAAAATAACCTTCTCCCTTGCTTCCATCCCGCAACTCCCGAGTCTCCATTTCTCTATTTAATACTGTCAAACTCACAATGTCACCTTGTTATAGCTCCAAATCTCACTCTTGATGTTTGTGATACTGCACTCATGGCATAGGGAAACCCCTCCTTCCAGACCTGGTCCAAATACTTAAAAAACAGTGTTTTATTCCCTACACGCGACATTGCCTTGAGCTAAACGCATGTGTACGTGGGTCTGTGTATACCCAACCTGCGTATATGTCTTAAAACACTTAAAAAAAATTAAATCTCCTTAATTTCGGGCGGAGATCACAGGTTTTACCTGTTGATTACGTGTTAGTGCCCATGGCCCAACTATTCCCAACGAATTCCCAACTAAAAAACTACTTTGGGAGAAGTATAAAAAGACTTCAATGGGAAGGCCTAAAGGAGGAGAGAATAGAGAGAAAAATTAGTCTGCTGAGATTATCCCTGACTAGGTCTGAAGATCCTTGTGCTTCCAGCACTTCCCCCCATTATAGGAAACCGTTTTTTCCTTGAGCTTTGATGTTATTTCACTAGTTGAGATACTTTGGTATGAGTCATGGAAGGAGTTTGTTGAAGGCTTGATATTGGACGAATCCAGAGGACGGTTCTGCTTGGAGCCTACGAGAGGAAGACTTAGGTGAAATCGTTCCTTACAGTATTTTTGTTATCTGCAATAAAGAAACACTTGTCTCGTTCCTGAAATTAATCTTCTTCATGCTTATGATATTAACGTTATGATTTGAATAGTTGTTTCAATTGTATAACTAACTACCTTTCAATACACTATGAAGTTGATTTCTTTATGATGCTTGGTCCATATACTGCTATGCTTCTTTGAAATGGTTGTTTTGCAGGTTAAAGGATCGAAAGGAACTCCAAGAGGGTTTGGACCCTAGCTGTATCTACCCAAACGAAGGACCCCCAGGTGCACCTCTCTTCACGTAGTTTGCTTATATTAGTATCATGGCTATGTAGAATGTTTGTTTTTCATTGTAGATAACCCCCGATCAGCTAGGGTATTGACCCAAGACCCTAGGGGAGTTTGTCCCTTAACAGAATTGGCGACTCCACTGGGGACAACAATATGATTGTTCCTAGTTTGGGTTAATTTAAGACAATCAGGGCTCAGCTTTTGATTTCCTTGCTGTGACTGAGTTGTCTGTTCTTATAGGAACTCAGACTTTAAGTCTGAACATTTTCTTAAGACCCTCTTTTTTCTTTTTTCTTGTGAGATGTTATATACGCAGCTTTTCCAGGCTACAAAAGCATATGTACGTATGTATGGGATGAAACTCCCTTCTTCTAACCCTAACTTCCTACAAATTTCTTTCATTCCACTCTTCAACTATTCTTTCCCTCTACAAATCTCTAAAATACCTCACCTTTTGCAAATTTTCTTGATTCATTATAGGGAATCCTTCATCCTTTCGCAGAAACACAACATCTCTCTTCGTTAATCCATTCCCCCAGTACTAGAGACTGAAGATGTCATTTTATCTTGTGCAAACAAAACCAAACTATCTTCAACCAACAATACGTTAATCTAGAGTGGAATCTCTTTTAGCATTCATCCTCATATTCCAAATTTGAATATGGCTTATGCATGAGAGAACGACTGGTGCTTATCGGTCACAAATTCAATGGCATAACCTTCAAGAGGGCTGCTATAAAGCATTACACAGTGATATAGATGAAAATAGTGGTGAGTAGAAGACAACAAAAAATACGATTAACACAGTTTCCAGATTGTAAAACAGAACAATCATAAGTTGGAAAACCTTCTAAACTATGTTCTAAAGGTTCAAGGCAGTATACTTAATGCTTACACAAGATGCTAATGATTTATTGATTAGAGGGGATTAGCTACACAAACAGTTGCATTAATCCAATCTCTTAATAGATGATCACTTCAGGAGCTTATAGGAATCAATTGAAACTCTAATTGTTCCTACCTAGATATCTCTGCAAGTCATAAGCATATGAAGAAAACACATAATGATTGAAAACTGGAAAAACTTATAGGATAATGCAAAACTGTGTAAAACTAGATTCAAAATCCTTTGCTTTGTATTAAGGTTCTAGAAAGATCGATTACATCAAGTGTCTGCAAAAGCTTCCTTCAAAGGTGGCTTCTAGGTTCAAAGCAGTATAAACAGTCAAAGACTTTTACAAGCAATGAGCTATGAATCTTGAACTCTGAACCATTTACAACTCTAGAAAAGAGTTATTTGTACAGTAATGAAATTTAGGAAAAGATCCTGAAATAGATTAAGATTTTGAGCAAAAGAAAGATCTTCATGGCAAGAAGATAGGGGTAGCTATTTGAACTGCTTCTTGTTGTCCCCTTTATTCAGGTTCTACCGGCTCTGTTGTTTGATATTTTGCCCCTTTAGCTGATCGATTGTTTGTATCCTCTACGCTGGCAGATTGCTTTGTTTAACCCTTTTACTGATACTCTTTTAAACTCTGTTAAATGTCTTTAACCCTGCTGAGTAACCTTTATGGTGATCCTTTCTATCTTTACCATGCATTCCAATTTTTTACTGTGTTGTTTAATAGTAAAATGTTTTAGATTCTGTCATAGGGTAAAGCGAGATGGTCTTCATTTTATCTTTCAACTGCATGCAGGCTTTTCTTTGTAACCCTGGAACAAAAGTCTTCACCTGCAAAACATAGAACTCATTAAGAAAAATATGGCGATAGAGGAGGTCGTGATGGATTTTTTGAGCTTTCAAAGGCTATCATAAGGTGTTTGAGAGGTATTGGAAGGTGAAAACATGATTTAATGGCCGTAGAGGCATTGTTGGGGTTGCACTGTGTAAAACAGGCAAGACAGAGTAAAAATGGCATTAAAATGCGTTTAATAGAAAAAATAGTCTTCTTTTACATTATCGGGCAAAGGTGAACAGTGCGAAAGAAGGAATATGGAGGGATTGAATATGGCGAGAATGGCTTAATCGTGGTCAAAATGTGGTTAGTGGCTTAAATGATGGCTTTGGGTCATTTCTTCGTTTAAATAGAAAAACGATTTAACATAGAAAATCATCGCAAAACACATAATGGTGGATAATGATATCAGGTCCAAGGTTAATCACATATCGCTATCAGAGTGGGCGGGGGGTAGGCTCATCGCAAAGGGATGCAATGGGAGCCGGATGCGAAATGGCGATAGACTGTAATATATGTATGGTCAGGTGCGGGCTCTCATCATGCATCGGAGATCGCAATAGGCAACGGGTTATGGTATAGCGGGACTTTGCGATGGAGGGGCGGACACGATATGATAATAAGTTATGACAATATAATATCGGGTCTGAGGCTATGACATATCGCATATCACACTCGGGGAAAGGTGGATTCATATGAAAGGTTGCGATCCGTCAACATTTGCGATGCGATATTTATATAATACATAGTTTTATTATAAAACTATTGTATATGCATGTTTTAAAGGCTCGCGGTTCCGCCGATGCGATATTTGTGTATAATATATAGTTTTTAAACAAAACTAAGGGTTTTGTGGATATTTTATTTAAAGGAGATATATTATACGGGAAAGGGAAAATATTAAGGGTTTAATACATTAGTTAGTGTTAAAATGGGATATGAGCGGGAAAATGGGAAAATATATGAAATATAAGCGAAAAAGAGGAATAACACTAAGTATTATGTTTTTTTTATGGATTTTTGTTTTCATATATGCATGATACTAAGGGTAAAACATCTTTTGTGGGTTTTTCATGTAAAAAGGGATTTTATATGGTAAAAGGGAATTTATATGGTAAAAAGGGATTTCTCATGGTGTTTTTACTTTTCCTAGGTAAAAAGGGTTTTTTTCCATATGAAAAGGGGTTTTATGGGAAAATGAATGAATATGAATTTATGAAGGTAGGAAGGGGAAATAGTGAATATAGGGATGAATGGAGATGAATGGGAAGTTAATTAATTGATCTTGTAGACCTTCATTTGCCTTGTGTAATTGCATCATGAGCATAGAAACATGATAATTGTACATTTTGTACAATTAATAATCAAACTTCTGCAACCTTTCTCTACTTACCCTTTGCTTATCCTATCATTTTTTTTTCACTTAATGGGTGCATTTAAGCTAGCAAACCCTTATCCTTTCTTCTTATTTAACAAAAACAAACTATCTAAATCTAGCCTTATAACTTCCAAGGGCTCAGATTAAACTGATGAGCACCTTATTATTCTCTACCTAACTTCTGATCTGCCAAGATTAAACAGTTTGGACAGATCTTTATTCTCTAACTATAACATCAAATTTAAAGCATGAAGAAGTCAAGATTAAACAATTTGAATGTCATGAGTTGTGGCATTTCAAAACAAGCTACACACAACCATTATTTTGCAGAAACTGAGTAGTGGCATTTGGACTTGCTCACTTTCAAAGTTTTTTTGTTTTCTTTCTACCTAACATTTTCTTTTTTGCCTTGATTTTTTAGAGCATCTAACCTAACATTTTCTTTGATATGGACATCATCATCAAAATATTTTTTAAAATAACATTTTATTCATTATTGTTATGTCCATATCCTAACTTAACATTTTTTGAAATATTCTATCTAATCAAAACTAAAAAATGCTACAACATTGGCTCCATCTGGGGACTGCTTTCCCCTGTAGAATGCAGAGAACCTGCAAATCCATGTGCCTTCTCCTCGGGCTATGGAGTCCTTGCTGTGAGAAAATCACATTAACATCTTGGAAAGGAAAGAAAACTAGAGTATTTACAATGAAAACTATTTCAACTTCTTAGTATTGAATGTAATGTTTGAGAAACCTTCCTTTTACAGGATAAGTGGAATATTTCCCCTCAAAATTCTGTAGAAAAAAAGTGTTGTTACCCTTCACTTCAGCAATTGCTAAAGGTCCAAACCATAGATTGTCAAATTTGCCATGCTTTCCTTTCTCTTCTCTCCTGACATCCCATCTTAGAACTAGATCACCTTCCTTAAAGTCCCTTTCCCTAGCTCTTCTATCAAATAAGACCTTCATCTTATTATGTTATTTCTGCAATTTGTATTGAACTTCATCTATGTTTTCATTAAGCTCAATAATCTAATTTATTGTTCTAGAAAAATCATCAAGTTCATCTGTTGCATCTTGCAAAAGTTTTAAAACAGGGAAAGCCAAATTGGTAGGGAAGATTGCATCTTTCCCATAGACTAGCTGAAATGGAGATTTACCTGTTGACCTCTTTGTAGTAATTATGTTTGCCCATATTGCATAAATCAAATGTGAATCCTAGCTCTTCTTATGATTAGCTAGTGTCTTTTTGATTACTTTTACCAAACTCTTGTTTGATGATTCTGCAAGGCCATTACCTTAAGGGTAATATGGAGTTGAATGATGTAACAAAATCTGATATTTTTGGCAAATTTCAATAATTTTAACACTAGAAAAAGATGTTGCATTATCAGTGACAATTTGAGTTGGGCAACCAAATCTAGCTAAGATATTCTCCTCAATAAACTTAATTACCATTGCATCAATAACATTTCTGACTGGAATTTCTTCCACCCATTTAGTAAAGTAATATGTTGTAGTGAGTATCCATCTATGCTGATTACTTGAAGTGGCATGAATCTCTCCAATAAAATCTAATCCCCATTGAGAAAAAAGTGCTAAAACTATGGATGGAACAAGTGGAAGAGTAGCTAATTTCTATTTTCCAGCAAACATTTGGCAAGGAACACAACCTCTGACCTTTGCCCCTACTTGTAAAAAAAATGTGGGCCAATAAAATCCTCCCCCTCAGAATCTTGTATGTTGAAGCTCTCCAAGCACAGTGTCCCCCATAAAATCCTGCAAGAAACTGATCAATGATGCCTTCAGTTTTAGATTTTGTTAAACATAATAACAAAATGTTGAGTGGATCTTTCCAGTATAAATTTGCATTAATAATGCAGTACTTGACTGCTTTTAACTTAAGAGTTTTACACTGGGTTTTTGAGAACGATGCTGGACACTCAAAATTGATCAAGAAATTTGCAATATCTTGATACTAGTTTGACAACAAATGTTTTTCATCAATGTGTATAGGACTTATCTGCTCTGAAGGTGGAGGTTCTTGTGGATTCTCCCCTGTATGATGAAGAGAAGGTTCTTGTGGATTCTCCCCTTCTACAAGGATAGAAGGTTCTTGTGTATAGTTCCCTTGTATTTCTAGAACAGAATTGATTCCAAGTACTTTGTAGTTGGATTTAGCTAGAAGCTTAGCTAATCCTTGACCTTTTACTAGCTTGGTGGTCTTAATAGTTAGATCAAATTCCAGAATTTGAGTGATCCATATACCTCTTTTCCCATTGGTGTCTTGTTGGGTTAAGACAATTTTTATAGCACTATTTGGGACATAAGCAGTAATAGGTGAGTGTAAGACATACATCTTGAATGATTTCAGGGCTTGAATAAGGGCATAGGCTTGCTTCTCAATGATGTCATATTTCAACTCAACATCTCTCATAACATTTATAAGTAGAGCTTCGGCGTAAATCACATAAAGGGAGACATTTGTCGACGCGTTTTGAACCAACTAGTGTGGTTCATCGTCAGGACAAGTTGAAGAAGCAGATCCAGCTTAGCATGATAAATAGCCTGAGCAGAGTCTGGAGACTCTGCTCAGACTATTTATCATGCTAAGCTGGATCTGCTTCTTCAACTTGTCCTGACGATGAGCCACACTAGTTTGTTCGAAACGCGTCGACAAATGTCTCTCTTTATGTGATTTACGCCGAAGCTCTACTTATAAATATTATGGATCACAGAAGCCTCAATTCAACAATCTCTCATAACCTTCCTAAAAAGGGCTATGGGTTGGTCATGGGAATCTTCGTTTTTATGTAATAAAACAGCAGCAAGGGTTGTTTAAGAGGAAAAAGATAAAATACTAAATGGCTTGGTATAATCAGGGCTGGCTAAGGTGGGAGCTTCAAAGATTGCCCTTTTTAGTTGTTCAAATGCATGTCTAGAAGAGGGAGTCCATTTGACTTCATGGTCCTTTCGGAGCATGTCTGTTATATCTTTCACTATCTCTGCATAATTGGGAATGAATCGCCTTAGAAAATTAATCTTGCCTAGAAAATCTTGAATCTCATTTCTCTTTCTAGGTAAGGTCAATGATTCTATGGAAGATACTCGTTTGGGATCAATTACTATGCCCTCCTTTGAAATAATATGGCTCAACAATTTTCCTTCTTTAACAACAAATAAGGACTTCTTTGGGTTCAATGATATTCCAAATTTTTACACCTATCAAAAACCTTCATCAAGTGCTTTAAATGTTTCAGATCAGATTTAGAAAAAACAGTTATGTTATCATGACAAATAACTACAAATTTATTTACCTATCCCATGAAAGCAATGTCCATAGCTCTCTGAAACATTGCTCTAGCATTGGTCAAGCCAAATGGCATCCTAGCGTACATGAATGTACCCCAGGGTGTAGTAAAAGTTGTTTTCTCTCTATCTATTGTATCAACGTTTACCTAGCTATAACCTAAAAAGCCATCAAGCATAGACAGTCTTTGTACACCTGAAACCATTTGTAGTAACTGGTCCATTTTGGGCAAAGGATAATTATCTTTTAATGATGCCTTATTCAGATTTCTAAAATCCACACAAAGTCTTATTTCTCCATTTTTCTTTCTAACAGGAACCAGATTTGCAACCCAATTAGAATATCTAAGAGGGAGGATGATCTGTGCATCTAACATTTTCTTATTATCTCTTCCTACAGTTGGTAAAAGGGCTGGATTTATCCTTCTAAGCTTCTGTTGATATGGTTTTGCTTCTAGCTTCAGAGAAATTTTGTGTTGTATTAACGATGTGTCATATGTCTTTAAATCAGCGTAAGTCCAAGAAAACATGTCTTTATACTTTTGAAGCAACTTAAAATACTGAGCTTTGATTTCTGGGT
The DNA here is from genome assembly GCA_031772625.1 of Pinus tabuliformis. NCBI lineage: Eukaryota > Viridiplantae > Streptophyta > Pinopsida > Pinales > Pinaceae > Pinus > Pinus tabuliformis. The sequence goes on along the minus strand of CM062819.1, from coordinate 60,626,677 downwards.
CTAGAGATGCGCACAATTTGATTTTTTTAACATCTTTATCAGTTCCAACGTTAATTTCCTCTACGTCATCTTCTGAAGAAATGGACTGTGGGTTTTGGAAAACATCGTTCTGATCAAATAATTTTTCTAAAGGAATAAGTCCTTTTGGAATAAAATTATTAGATAGTTGGATAATGTCATGATTGGCAATCTGGGCTTTAAAATCTGAAGTTTCATTCCCTTCTGCATTTTCAGTTCTATCATCATCAATTTACCTGAAGAAACAGAAAATCATCTATTACCTGGAGAAACATTTTCAATTGTTCATCATCTTCAAATATTTGCCAATATTTGAGGTTATCAGGGATAGAGGGCCTATATTTGACTTGAATTTGATAGAGTACATCAGTATGATTAGGGATTTTAAAAGCGCTGGCAGAGACAGCTAAGGCACGTGTGTGAACATTCTGATTTCTGGGAATGTAAGTCAAATTAAAGGCATCAAATAAGTTTTATACTGAATCCCATATTTCATTTTGATAGGACCTAATTCTTAGGTGCTTGGTCTGGCAAACATTCTTTACTTGCCTAACAATAAGTTCAGAATAGGTGAAAACACTTAAGTTCTGAACTTTCAGGCTTTTGGCTAGCTGCAATCTTAAAAGGAAATCCTTGTATTCAGCAAAATTATTAGCGACGTCGAAGTCTAATTTACATGATTGTGTTATATTTTCCTTTTTAGGGGAAATTAAAACTACACTAGCTCCTGCCCCATCTTTTGTGCAAGAGCCATCAAAGAATAGTTTCCAAATATCAGTTTGGTTTGGTTCAGGACTTTCAACTACTTCGTCAATTTTGACTTGAGTTTTGTGTTGGCTTGAAGTTAGCTGAAAACTACCAAACTCTTTATCTATTGCATAAATTGGATGGTTCCTTGGCTGGTTAGTTTTACAAACAGTATGTGCAAATCTTACCTCTCTATATAATCTTAACTACTCTCCTCCATAAACAAGAATAGTAGCGTATGACATGTCCATTTGTAGAGTTATTCCTAGTTTGGCACAACAAGACCTAGAAAGGAGCATTCCAAACTTGACAGGGATATCTATTACAACAATATCAAGCACTACGCTTTTCACTGGAATTCGGGCTAGGGTAACCACTAGATCCTTGATCAATCCTAAATAGGGCACCCTTTTGGAATCAAAGGTGTACAGGTCATGGTAGGATTTAGTGATATCTAATTTCAAAGGTCCGTGATAGATTTCGGCATAAGGTTGTATGATGCTCCTAAATCAAGCATACAATTGTATAACATGGAGTCATTTGTTTTAAGAGTTACATAGAAAGGAGGCACTATCTCATCTATCCTATTTGAACTAGGTCCAAAAACTACTACTGGTTTTTCATATTGCAGACTTATTACATCACCTTCAGCATCAACTGAAGTATTTTGAATCCATTTTGTAACTTGGCTTTTGTAACCAGGGTTTTTGGAAAGTTCTGACAATGGAATTGGGATCTTAACCCTCTCTAATTCCTTTTCAACATTAAACACAGTCAAAATGTTTTTATCGGTTTGGTTAGTATCATTTGATTGATATAATGGCTAAATAAGAATTGTTTGAGCTTCAGCAGTCTTGGTACGTGGTTCAATCACTAGAGTTTCCTTTGGAGGTCTCCCAAGACTAGGCCTAGGTCTAAGATCATACCTTTTGTTTAATTATGGAATTAAAAATTCTGAAAAAGCATGATATTTATATACCTGTGAAGCTTCCTGATCTTCTTGAACCTGATTCTGTTGTGAGAGAGTAATGATGGTTGTTTTATTGGAAGGAGAATCCATACTATTAATATCTCCAGTAATTGTCATAGTATTGTCATCAGGTTGTTGGTCATCTATCAATAGAGGAGTAGGAACCTGTTGATCATTGCTAGGTCTCTAAAGAATTTGTAGTGGTTGGTTTCTTTTATATTGACCTTGGTTTTGGTTTTGAGGTCTAGTAACTGTTTGTTGTATTGTTCTAGGTTGGGTCTTAATCTTTGAAATCCTATTTGATAGGTTTCTAAGAATAGATGTTATTTCATCTATTTTTGAGTCTTCTGATTTAGTCTTTGAGGAACTATAGGCTTCTTGAGCAGATTTAAGTTTTCTTTGGGCTTTTTCTTCTTTAAGTTTTAATGAAGTTGAGGCTACCCTATTTGCTTCTACTTCTATGGCATTTATTTGCATGTATTCAAGAGTTATTGAAGTTCTCTCACGTAACATAACAACAAAGTCATCATCGAAAGCTTTAAAAAACCTAGACTTAGCTGCTGCTACATGGGGCTTACAATCATCTAACATTCTATGATAGAGTTTTTTAATTATTTTGATAAAATTTGCAACTGGTTCACCGAAGTCCCTTTTAAGCTCTTCAAACTTTGTGAGGAAGTAAAGAGGATCCTTTTTGAAACCCCACTAATTTTTGAATATGGTAGTAATCTCTTCCTAATTTCTAATGGAATCTGCTTGTAACTGCCTAAACCAAATCCTCATGTTTCCTTCTAATGACTATACAAACAATCTCATATAAACGTTTTCTTCTTTTATGTTCATGTTGTCTGCAAATTCGAGGAAAGCTTGAAGATGGTCCTCAGCTGAGGGACCAATTTCTCCATTGTACTTGGGGAGGTACTTTAAATAACCAACTGGGAATGCATCAAGGTTATTGGGTAAGACTAAGGCAACATATCAAGCCTGTATAATTGGTCGGAAAACCATGACAGCAGGTGGTGTATGAGGTTCTTGAGGTATATGAGGTGATTGTGGAGTATGAGGTTGTCTGAGTGGAGTATGAGGTGTTTGTGTGGATGTAGAGGATGAAGAAGAAATAGAGGAAGAAGATGGTGATTTAGGGGTTGGTGAACTAGTTGGAGGTGAAGGAGGAGGAGATCTCCTGAAAGACTTCAAAGGAGTCTTAAGAACTAACTTTGGGACCTGAAAAGGAATACCTTCTTTTGATTCAAATAGAGGATTGGTATACAAAGAAAAGGTCTCCTCAAGTTGTTCAGAAGAAGAAGCTTCAGGTTGGTAAAAAATGGAAGGAAATGGATAGGTGGTAGGGGATATGAAATCTGTGGGTTTATATTCAGGTAGATTGACACCCAAATCAGATTCAGTTTTAGGTGATCCTAGTGGTAGTGTGGGTCTTGGATGAGATTCTAATGAATGAATAAGGTATGCTGACTTGAAATCAACTCCCTTATTTAGAAGTTTAGAAACCCTAAGTGATAAATGGGAGTAATCAGGATCAAATGGGATATTACTATAGGGGTCAAATGATTCTAATTCTTCAAATTGTAAGACTGAAGAGGAAGAAGAAGATGGTTGGTGTCCACTTTTAGATTTGGCTTTTCTCAAGATCTTTTCAGGATCTGACAAAGGACTAACTATGTCACCTTCTGAACGAGATCTAGTATGTTTATAAGGTGCTAGCTTGGGAGTGTGGAGTCGCCTAGGTGAATGGTTTTAACCTTTCTAAATCCTTTAATCACATTTAAAGGAAAAGAGTGAATGAATATCGTTGTCCTAAGGGAAACTTGAATGAAATTTGAATCCCCGACAACAGTGCCAGTTTGATGTTGTCCCTCTGAGATAGTAGTAGGTCAAGCTACCAATGCTAGAGCATCTAAAATAATTGTTTTGGGGGTTTTTGGTTTTAATTTTGGAAGACAAATGAAAGAAGATAGATGTAGGATTAAAGTAATTAATCCTTTGGGTTATATTAATACTTCAGCATAGGGCTTCTATAAAGCATTACACAGTGATATAAATCAAAATAGTGGTGAGTAGAAGACAACAAAAAGTATGATTATCACAGTTTCTAGACTGTAAAATATAATAATCATAAGTTGGAAAAACTTATAAACTACGTTCCAAAGGTTCAAGGCAGTATGCTTAATGCTTACACAATACGCTGATGATTTATTAATTAGAGGGGATTAGCTACAAAAACAGTTGCATTAATCCAATCTCTTAATAGATGATCACTTCAAGAGCTTATAGGAATCAATTGAAACTCTAATTGTTCCTACCTAGATATCTCTACAAGTCATAAGCATATGAAGAAAACACATAATGACTAAAAACTGGAAAAACTTATAAGATAACACAAAATTGTGTAAAACCAGATTCAGAATCCTCTACTCTGTATTAAGGTTCCAGAAAGATTGATTACATCAAGTATCTGCCAAAGCTTCCTTCAAAGGTGGCTTCCAGGTTCAAAGCAGTATAAACAGTCAAAGACTTTTACAAGCAGTGAGCTATGAATCTTGAACTCCGAACCATTTACAACTCTAGAAAAGAGTTATTTATACAGTAATGAAATTCAGGAAAATATCCTAAAATAGATTAAGATTTTTAGGAAAAGAAAGATCTTCATGGCAAGAAGATAGGGGCCGTTGTTTGAACTGCTTCTTGCTGTCCCCTTTATTCAGGTTGTGATGGCTTTTTCTGTCTGATATTTTGCCCCTTTAGTTGATCAATTGTTTGTATCCTCTATACTGGCAGATTTCTTTGTTTAACCCTTTTACTGATACTCTTTTAAACTCTGTTAAATGTCTTTAACCCTGTCTTTCTATCTTTACCGCGCATTCCAGTTTTTTACTGTGTTGTTTAATAGTAAAACGTTTTAGATTCTATCATAGGGTAAAGCAAGATGGTCTTCATTTTATCTTTCAACTATATGCAGGATTTTCTTTGTAAGCCTGGAACAAAAGTCTTCACTTGCAAAATACAGAACTCATTAAGAAAAATATGGCGACAGAGGAGGTCGTGATGGATTTTTTGAGCTTTCAAAGGCTATCGGAAGGTGTCCGGGAGGTATTGGAAGGTGAAAACATGATTTAATGGCCGCAAAGGCATTGTTGGTGTTGTGTGGTGTAAAACAGGCAAGAAAGAGTAAAAATGGTGTTAAAATTCTTTTAATGGAAAAAACAGTCTTCTTTTACATTATAGGGCACAGGTGAATAGTGTGAAAGAAAGAGTACAAAGGGATTAAATATGGTGGAAATGGGTTAATCATGGTCAAAATGTGATTAGCGGCTTAAATGAAGGCTTTGGGTCATTTGTTCATTTAAATCAAAAAACGAATTAACACAGAAAAACATCACAAAACACATAATGGTGGATTTGAAAATGTATTAACTCTGGTGGATAATGATATCGGGTCCAAGGTTAATCGCATATCACTATCGGAGTGGGAGGGGGGTAGGCTCATCGCAAGGGATATAATGGGGGCTAGATGTGAAATGGCGATAGACTATAATATATGTATGGTTGGGTCTAGGCTCTCATCACGCATTAGAGATCACAATGGGCAACGTGTTATGGTATAGCGGGACTTTGCGATGGAGGGGCAGAAGCGATATGATAATAAGTTATGACAATATAACATCGGGTTCGGGGCTATGACATATCACATATCACACTCGAGGAAAGGTGGATTCATATGAAAGGTTGTGATCCGTCAACATTTGTGATGCCATATTTATATAATACATAGTTTTATTATAAAACTATTGTATATGCATGTTTTAAAGGCCCGTTGTTGCGCCGATGCGATATTTGTGTATAATATATAGTTTTTAAACAAAACTAAGGGTTTTGTGGATATTTTATTTAAATGAGATATATTATATGGGAAAGGGAAAATATTAAGGTTTTAATACATTAGTTAGTGTAAAAATGGGATATGAGCAGGAAAAGGGAAAATATATGAAATATAAGCGGAAAAGAGGAATAACACTAAGTATTATGTTTTTTTATGGATTTTTACTTTCATATATGCATAACACTAAGGGTAAAACATATTTTGTGGGTTTTTCATGTAAAAAAGGGATTTTATATGTTTAAAGGGAATTTATATGGTACAAAGGGATTTTTCATGGTTTTTTTACTTTTCCTAGGTAAAAAAGGTTTTTTTCCATAGGAAAAGGGGTTTTTATGGGAAAATGAATGAATATGAATGTATGAAGGTAGGAAGGAGAAATTAGTGAATATAGGGATGAATGGAGATGAATGGGAAGTTAATTAATCAATCTTGTAGACCTTCATTTGCCTTGTGTAATTGCATCATGAGCATAGAAACATGATAATTGTACATTTTGTACAATGAATAATATGCAACCTTTCTCTACTTACCCTTTACTTATCCTATCATTTTTTCTTCACTTAATGGGTACATTTAAGCTAGCAAACCCTTATCCTTTCTTCTTATTTAACAAAAACAAACTATCTAAATCTACCCTTATAACTTCTAAGGGCTCATATTAAACTAATGAGCACCTTATTATTCTCTACCTAACTACTGATCTGCAAAGATTAAACAGTTTGGATAGATCTTTATTCTCTAAATATAACATCAAATTTAAAGCATGAAGCAGTCAAGATTAAACAGTTTTACTGTCTTGAGTTGTGGCATTTAAAAACAAGCTGCACACAACCATTATTTTGCAGAAACACAGTGGTGGCATTTGGACTTGCTCACTTTCAGAGTTTATTTTTTAGAGCATCTAACCTAACATTTTCTTTGATATGGACATCATCATCAAAATATTTTTTAAACTAACATTTTATTCACTATTGTTATGTCCATATCCTAACTTAACATTTTTTGAAATATTCTATCTAATCAAAACCAAAAAATGCTACAACAGAAGCGAGTCAACCACTTTTCTAAATTTTTTGGAAAATTTCACCAAAATATCTCGTATTGGTCACAACAAGGTTCAGAGTAAAACATCTCTTCTTCGACCCAATTCAAATCCTTTTGTCTCAATTCTGCCTGCTGTAGAATAAACTAATCAACCCTTTCACAACCATTTTTGGATATCCCAAGGAATATATCTAGGTCGCATGATCTAAATTCCCTAAGCAACTTGAGGTCCTGACATCAAAACAATTTTTTGGTGAAAAAATTTAATTTGAGTTTGACACAATGTTCGACCTAGGGTGCCAACAAAGGTTTTTGCGTAGTCTAGCACTTCACCAACATTTTCACCCCTTTGAAACAAAGGTGCATCTCACCCGAGGCAATCCATAACCATAAAAGGATGTAGGGGATCTATATTTGATTAATTAGGTGACTTGTGCAATTATTACCACATTCATTTACAACCATTCGTCTCATATACTTAACTGAAAATAGAAATATGTAGGAAATTTTAAAAGGGGCCTTAAAATACACAACTGAATATCAGAATTTGAATCCTCCATATATTATTACAAATCACAGTTCAGTTAAAATATAACATCACCATTACAACCTGTGATAGTTACAAGCTTTCACGCAGATATTAAAATCGATAGACAATATAGAAACATGACATTACAAGCTCAGATCTCAAACATTTCATAACACCAACAAGCTACAACACAGTCCCAACATAAACAGCCATTTTCTATATTCTCGGCACGATTTGAACCTTGCAACATTGTATAAAATTATTTCTTGTTTCATTATGTCTTCTTTTATAACTGCACTCGCTTGATCTAGTATTTGATACCTTGGTCACTCGATCCATGGTTTTCCAATACCTAGGGTCATTACCTTGGTTTTCTGTTGACTGCATGAAAATCGGCTCCTAGTTCTTCAACACACGCCCTTAGATTCCACTATGCAAGTTCCAAAACATTTCACTGCTGCTTTGATGAATGTTCCTCACATACTCTTCAAACATTTCACAGTGATTTTTTTTATAACTTCTCTTCTAGGATGTTTTGGAACATGAAACTTGGAGGAATAGATAGAATCTCTTCATGTACCTATGGTTCAAATTTCAGACCGTGATTGGCTACAAGTTTAGAGATATGGTCTAAGGAAGCTAGGCTTCCTAAATGCTCCTGAAATCTTATTCAAACAACTCAACTTGGAATTTTCACTGTAACATTTCCTTTCGGATCTATTGGAATGTGAAACTTGGAAGATAAATATAGAATATATTCATGTACCTTTGATTTAAATTTCAAATCTTGATTTTATATATTTTTGGAGATATCATCTAAGGAAGTTAGTCTTCCTGAATGCTCCTAAAAGCTTCCTCAAATAGGCCTTGGTTCACTATAAATTCAGAGATATGATATAAGGAAGTTAGGCTTCTTGAATTATACTAAAATTTTCTTTAAAAATACCTTGTTTCACTATTATTTCGAAGATATGATTTGAGGAAGTTAGTGTTACTGAATTCTCATGAAAAATGCTTCAAATATGTTATATTATCATTTTTTTTATATGTTTCTTTCTGTGATGTTTCACATTGTGAAATTTGGATGAGACATACAAGACATATCTAGGTATTTGTGGTAGAAATTTCGGAACTATACTTGCAAAATTGGATATGTGACATGCTATGTAAATTCTTTCTTAGGAAAATCTAAAATAAACGTTTTGTAGAGGTATATTTGGTGAAGGAAGAAGAAACAAGTAGACATGGTGAAGGTAGAAACAACTAATAGATTTGGTGAAGACAAAAGAAACAAGACAACTTGGTGAAAATAAAATCAACTAATAAACATTGTGAAGAAGCAAACAAGTGAGTTATTTCCTAAGAACATTTGTAACAATGAGGATTGGTGTCTCCTATATTTGGTGCCTACGAATCTTGCAATAGAGGGGATTGTTGTTTCCTAAAATTGGTAGCTATAAAACAAAAATTGGTGGATTGGTTGGTGTCTTCTGTAGGTTGATGCCTATAAATTGATGTAATATATGTTGGTTCCTACAAGATATTTCATAAGAAAAACATTTATGGGTTTCCATGAATATCTTGTGTTACTTGTTCAATTTATGAGATCGATGTTTTATAATGGAATTAAATGAGTATAGATTTTCATTATGTTGATTCACCCCCCACTAGTATAATTTTGAATTCTAACAATTGGATTTAACATAGGTTTATGTAGTATTCTAACCATTAGAAGGTAGATCTCAAAGGGACCATGGCTAGTGAGACTTAATCTTTCACATCTATAGCTTCATTATTGGATGGATCAAAATATGATCCCTGGAAGATAACAATGACACGTCTGTTGGTGCACTAAGATGTCTTTTTACAGGAAATCTTAATTCCTACATTAATTATCAACCCAAGGAAAGTCTTTTTATTTCAAGAGTGTCAATACTATATATGTAGTGAATTCAAAGGTTAACTAATAATAAATTGTTGTAATTGCTAATGACTATCTCTTCAAACTCGATCCAAACAATTCTGAAAGAAGTAACTAAGAAAGAAATTCATAACACACTTTTCGATTCTACTTAACCTATTATGAAAGCAAATGAATTTGAATACAGCTATATAAATCACACTTGGCAATCTTAAATTGTATTGAAACTAATTCACTCAATCATTAAAGAGAACTACGACAATTGAACAACAAATTATAATTGAACAACAAATCCTACTTGAACAACAACTGATAATTGAACAACAAATGATAATCAAATGATATATGAATAGAAAATGAGCATATTATGGAAAGTGATCAATTCTATCTCTGAAATCTATGATAACATTACTTGGAATGAATCAATGATCTAATGCTGGAACTAACATAACCAATTCAATCAAAGGCATTACTCATATATAACACATGACTAAATCTGAATCTTGAATGAATAGAAAAATAAAATCGGAATCAACAATCCTCACAAAATCGAAATGATATTAACTTAACACTAACAAACAATAAAGAATGAATAGAAAAGATTATAACATAGGTGAAGTAGTAGATCTTCTCTTGACTGGGCCCAAAGTCACCAGAAGTCTCTGCTATGAAATACTCATAATAGGATTATGAATTAAACATAGTCTTCTTCAATAAAATAAGTAACATAGTTATAGCATCACCAAGATAACAGTATTATATGTCAAAATAATAATTACAAACTGTGAATTTCGGACTAGTCGTGTAGTTTTCCTTTTAGCCAAAGTAAATAGATAAAAGCGAATCCTCAGGATCAGGGGATCTTGAGGATTTCGCAATACTCGATCTCATTCCATCATAAAATAGCATCGATCTACCTGGTCTTCCGTTGTCTTGCTTTGCCTCTGACGCTGTCCTTTTCCTTTATGAGATGTTGTTGTTCTGTCAATTGAACAACCATCATCCAATTCACATCTTCTACACATAAAGATAGTAAAAATAAGTTTTTCCTGCTTAGATTCATCTAATTTGTTTCTGATTACTTTTACCCAACTTTAGTGTTATTTCTTCTAGTTTTATCCATCAACAAAAATAATCATGTGAGGATGAGTGCTAAATAAAGCTATTTATAAGGAGAAAACATACCTTTTTCTTCACCCAACAACATCATCTAAAGATGATCCAGATCTCTTCTGCTACTAGAATTAACCAAGACCTTTTACTTCTATGATGTTAGAATAATTGCATATAAAAGAGTAGAGAAAAACCACATGTGCTTGCTTTAAATAAGATGAAACATAATGAAAATCATCAAATATAAGCACACCCACACATTGATAATGGAGTTCACCCAATGTAGGTTACATCTACGAGTCCTAGTGTCAAGAGTGGGAAGGTCACTTCATTAAATGATGCAAGATGATGGTGAGTACATAGTACATTCTTTGTCATTACAAGGATAAATTCCCTCAATCAGAGTGGCATGTCTCTCCATGAGACATTATCCCTATAGGAACTCTCACTCAAATGGGCCCTCCTTCAGCATGACAAGCTAACAAAATATCGCATGACATGGCATACAAGTATCCTTCAACATAATGTTAAAAAAGATCTCAACAACAACAAAATAATCTTAGCAAATCAAAGAAAGACATGGCATCACTAAATCATATACCTCCACTATTGTAGATGGCTGTAAAATGCAAAGATCAGCTAACTAAGTGGAGTACACCATTGAAATCGTGGTGTGAAATCATGTCAAATGACTATAAAATTTTCCCCTTTCTAACAACATCAAAATATGGACCCACTAGAATATCGAAGATTCCCCCAAAGATTCATTCTTGAAGATGGTCAAAAAAAATGTTTCTTGAATGAATATTCTGAGCACACCAACGTGCTCCCTGCAAAATTCTGCGAACAATGACTATAAATTTGACATCAGTCTATCTCGGTCAATAATCAGCCTCTAGGGGAATCTTTTAGATTCCATAAGATTATCTAAAGATACCTTTTTGTTGGACGCCTGAAGCTATGCTACTCATATGGGGAAATAGACCACACGGTTAGACTCCTAGTGATAAAATGTCCAAAAATGACTATAATATTGTCAAATTATGACACTGACACCTCTGGCCCTCTAAGGGAATATTTTAACCATCTTGGCATATTCCCTCTCTCATGGTTCCATGCCAAAAGGCCACTCAAGGTTCTGCGGCTCCTCCACTGTGGGGCCTCCTCCTATGGAAAATGATTTGATTTTATATAATATGTAGCAACGTTAAGTTTAATGTGGGTCGTTTGGCTAGTTGGAAACAAGGCTTAAGTTGGTGGGGGAGGTCAGTGGTTCCAACCTCGCTCGACCAAGATAGAATATGGTTGTTGTTGTTTTTTTTTTTAAATATGGCTTAACATATTTCAACATCAGTGGTCAAATTTGGGTTAGAGGTTATGGTTTATGACATATTGTAACATATGTTAGTTTGGTGTTGTTTTGCCGGCAAACCGACTAGTTGCTATTAAGATGGGCGAGTTCAACACTCACTGGAACATATATGGTATACCCTTAGTGGTTGGTAGGTCTGCCACCATATTACATATAGTATGTGTTTTGTGTGTATGGTCGGTGGTCAGGTCAGTTTTGTGGGTGGCAAGGGTGGCATCCTGCCACCCAAAATTATATTTCTATTTTTATTTTTATAACACATTGATTCAAAATCTCCTGTTGAAAAATAAGGGTCGCTGGGCAAATTAAGTAGGTGACAAATTCGCCCTTTTTGGTGGCCGAATTCCATGCACCGGGACTCTGCCAAAATTTTGCCTCATTAATGACTACCACTTGGCCAATTCTAACCTAAACTTTGACTAGCTATAACTTAGGCATATGAACTTCATATTTGAGTTTCATTCGTACAATAAGAATCATGATGACAAGAACTGCATTCTGATCCTGGTTTCATTTCGATATGTGGACTTTGATTTTTGAGCTTTTTCAAGGCCACTTTTGAATTTTGAGCGTATCTGGAGCCACCTGGATCATTCCTCCCCAATCACGAGATTTTGGTCCTCCAAGAGCATGAACATAACCTGTAATTTCGATGTTATATTATATACACCACAAGTGTCCTGATAGGTCACAGTTCCTTCTCCTTGACCCTTGTTCTTTGGAGCCATAAGTGATGACCTGACACCTCCATCCCTTGCAAACTTGTAGTACATTTTTGCAAATTACATGCTCAATGACCAACCATAACCAAAGCATCCCCATACTTGCCAATAGTTTATAAGACACACTCTTTGGTCAAGTTTACATTAGAATAGCATTCAATACCCAACTATCAATAAAAGGCCAAAAAATCATCATTTCTTTAATAAGCAATGGAAACCACATCATCACTTTTCTAATTTAAATCACAACACATGATTTACAAAATGCAGCCATGAAAAGCTACCATATCTAGAAAAGCCATCTCTCACTCATGAAAGTGAATGGGTCATCATCTCCTTGTGGTGTATTTGTTTGTTGAGAAACTTTTCCAACTGGTTTCTACATGAGCACTTTGTCTTGGATGGAACCTCCAACACGAGGCTCTTTGATAACCACCTCTATTGCAATGACTAGAAAAAGACTTCTTCCTCCATAGCTATTTTACCTTCTTCTTTCCCTGATCTGGAGAAGGAATTTCACGCCTCATCCTCTTTCTTGTTGCCATCCTCTTCCAACACTCAGTAACCACATGGTTATGTAAACCACAAAAACTACATAGTTTTCTATGCCATGAATTCTTCTCATCATTAACAACATTCTTGTAATCAAAATTAACTCAAGAGTATTGATACTTTATATAACTCTCTTAATTGTATCTGGTGCGATTCTAGCGATGAGAGCTTACCTTAGCTCTCCCTTTGGGATGTGCACTGTCATGGGAGGCTGGTGATGTGTTCCCATCATTTTCTTTCCTCGACAATTTCAACAATGCCTTGGAATATTTTGAAACCTTTGAGCACTCTCCTTCAGTGAATTCCAAACTTGTGAATCAAAGTCTTTGTACCACCTCCAATGGATGAATCATTCCTTGGTCATTAACATTAATTCCTCCTCCTTTATATCCCATCTTGGTAAGGAGTCTCATGCCAATTCCTGAAATGGGTACCTCCATGTTTCCAACAGAAATAGCGTCATTTGAAAAAAACACTGAAGAACGATCAACATTTTTTACCTTAGTTGTTGATTCTAAAACAAGTGATGATGGTTTCGCTAAGCCCTCATTGTGCTTCAACTCTTCCAAGGCCTCTCCTATGGCTCACAATTGAAGTTGTATTCTCTGCTTCTCCTCTTTTTCTTCTCGCTAAAGTCTCGTCAATTCACCATTCTCTTCTCGAAGTCTCTAATTGATCTCCACATCCGAATGATGAGAAGACGATGAAGAAGATGAATAATCAAAGGAATATGGATATGGAGAATCGTCCTCTACTCTTTCTTTCTCCTATTCCTCTCTCTCCATCTTCTCCTCATAATTGGCATACATTATGTCCACCATGCGTGCCATCCTAAGGAGGTCCTCTTAGAGATCTATGTTTTTCTCCATTTCCCTTCTTATTGTACGTTCAATCTTTCAGACTCAGAATTCACATTAGTGAGAAGACCGCTCTAATACCAAACTTGGTCCAGATCTCTTCAGCTATTAGAATTAACCAAGACCTTTTACCTATGTGAATTTAACATAATTTCATATAAAGTAGTAGAGAAAAACCAAATGTGCTTGCTTTAAATAAGATGAAGCATGATGACAATCATCAAATATAAGAACACACACCTTGATAACAGAGTTCACCTAGTACAGGTTACATCTCTTGGCCCTGGTATCAAGAGTGGTGTTAGGCATGGAATCCCCCCACATCATGTTTTGGGGCTCAAAGCCCAAGTTTTGGTCAAAGGTTTTGTAAGACTCCGTGAATTTCGGGGGCAAAGTGCGAAGTAGGGTTGTCCGCCATAAAGTAATGTAATGTAATGTAAAGTCATGTCAGCCTACCCATGGTCTGTGGACCATGGGATTGTATAAATAGAGCGAGGCTCTAAGTTGTAAAGATAGCGAAGGAATAAGAGAGAAGAGTATGAACGGTTCTAGCTTAGAGTAGGATTCTAAGTGTATTGGGTCGTAGTAGTAGGAAGAGGCTTTGTAGCTGAGTGCGTAGAGGCCTAGTAGAGTCTACAGCTAAGTGCGCGGACCCCTGCAGCTAAGTGCATAGGGCGATGTCGAGTCTGTAATCGGGATTGAAGATTAATAAAGAGAAGTTGATTCTTATTCTGTGTATTTGTTGTGCATTACCTTCTTTACGTTTATACTGTTTTATTTATCTCGCACACCGATATGATTGATGAATATGCTATAATAATCATTAGCTTTACATAAACAAGTAATTGGGTAATAACAGATTGAATAGAAAGGAACTTGGGTATTATATGGGTTATGCCCCGAATAGGGCTGTGCGGAAGCAACACCGTAGGCTACGAAGGGATAGCAAGTGCGCGTAGAGATGGGTCAGACTACGGACCTCCAGAAGCCCATCAGACATCCCCAGGGTGCAGAAATGTGGTTCTAGCACCCTCCCATAGTACTTCGGGTGAGACCTCAGCCCACGCTTCACAGACTGTTGCCAAAAGGGCCAATAGTACCGGGATTTTCTTGGCTAATCACCTCAGAACCTGGGTTAGGCCATACAAGCCAACAAATGGTTCTGTTGCCGGGACTGGGATCTGCATAAAGGATTTCTAATGTCGTACCACTGGAATCGAAAAAAGAAAGAAATTGAAGAGTGGTTGGATAAGAAGATTCACGAGTTTGCGGCGCAGGAGAATAGAAATCCGCGAGTATCTAAGGAATAGTGGTTGGAGCGCTACTTGTATATGGAAATCCATGAAATTTTCTTTATATCCTTTCCTTCTGAGCTGTATGAGTGGATCACAATGTTAGCAGACAGCCAGGAAGGTATAGGCTTGACAAGCCATTAGTGTGGACTCCGGAATTAGTGCCAAGACTAGAAGCATTAGGAGATAAGCACGAGTTGTGGACCATTGGCTGATCCGAATAATAGGAGGATTTATCACTGAGTTCACGGTCAACATGACTGTTAGTGACAGTGAGGTGGAACGACAGTTTCTCAAGCGACCATGAAGTAAGTATATTAAATCTTTGAACACTTGGATTAAGATGCTATTGTGTGAAAATAGAGTTATGCAAATAAATTAATGTTTGGAACTACGCAAAGCAGGAAGATCTACAGTAGCAGAAGTAGTGAAGAGTTGGAAAACAGTCCCTTAATTTCACTCTTGCAGGAAAGCAAGGAAGAGGTTGCGAAAGTTTCTCCAAGAAGCACGATCAGTTTGATAAGGTAGCATATTTTGCATTTACCACCTGTACCCACACCGCCACCCATTTCACCCCCCTCACCTCCATCTCCACCCACTCCACCCCCGCTACCACCACAGTTCAGTATGGTGAGTACGATCAAACTACCGGTATTTAGAGGAGTGGGGAATGAAGATCCAGACCAATTCTGGTTCGTGGTAAGAGCAGTATGGGAAGCACAGGGCATCATGGATGATACTATTAAAAAGGCTACGCTGGTGAGTGCACTGCAGGATCATGCATTAACGTGGTATATCAAGCATTTTAATGATCACCCAAATGTAGGTATTGTAGAGATCTAGGCCACGCTGAACAAGGAATTTAGCAGGCCAAAATCAGAAACACAATTAATTATCGGGTTAAGGAGATCGCAATGCTCTCGGGCGAGACGCCCTGGGATCTAGACCAAAGGCTAAAGAGTATGATCCGTGAAGCCAATATGACATTAACAGATGCACAACATCACGCATGGTTTGTGGCCTGCCCTACGCCACACTTAAGGACAATTCTTTCATAGCAAAAACTTTCCACCCAGGCCGAAGAATTGGAGATGGCAATGAGATTGCATGAGACCCCAATACAAGACCTTGGGTTGGGAGTCCAACAAATCCATGTGCAACTATAGAATCTATGTCTGGGAATGCAAAGTTTGAAACAGGACAGGACACCTCGGACGGAGGTGCATAAGGAAGTATGGTGCATAAAATGCAAAGGCCAAGGGCACGACAAGGACCACTATCCAGTATTGATGAACTAATTGGCAGGAGGAGGGCCAATGCTGTTAAGACCTAAGGCATAGGCAGGGCCAAGTGTGGCATCTGCATTATGGTGCTTAATATGCTAGATAGGAGGAAAACACACCATGGATAATTGTCCTCTGTTGCAGAAGTATATGCAGACATCCCAACAATTTTTTTGTAATTTCTGTAGGTCGGTAGGCCATGACAAACGCACTTGCCGAAGCTATGAACTAATGATGGACCAGACTCCTGCCTATAGGGTCCAGACCAAAACGCGAGTCCTAGACCCCAATGTAGGGATGGTGCGAGCTAGGTTTCAAGGGTGCAGTTGGGGTCGAGGTGGAATGGGGCTAGGAAGGTGTCGCAGACAACTAATTTGTTACAATTGCGGAGGGCCAGGGAATTATGCCCACGATTGTACAAACTCGACAAGAATATCATGTCGGTGTTGTACTTAATTTGATCATGAGGTAGAAGACTACCCTTTGTTAATAGCGAGGATGCACGAAAAGGGGGTACTCCATCCCCCTCCAACTAAGAATTTATAGATGATGAGGTCTGAGCTGCACGAAGAGGACCCAAATGTAAACATGATGCTCAGGAGCGGTATGACCACAGGAGATGATAAAGGGAAGCAGCTAGAAGAAAGTGCATGGGTTCGTAAGGCTCCTACAAAGGAACTCGAGTTTGATTTAGAACGCATGAAGGAGACATTCATGGAAGCTAAGAAGAGCTTCACGGAGGTCTCCACTTCAGGTAGTAAGGATCAACTAGAACCAAGGATGGATCCTTCAATGCTCACTACATTTTTAGAGACATGCATGAAACTGCTGCACAATAGCAAGGCATTCAAAGGACTACAGGAACTTATCACTAGGTGCGTGGGGTTAGGAGAACCATGCGTGGTCTGGAAACTTGTGAAGCATGCATTGTGCACAGGAAGGGAAATGAGGTTGACTGCACATATTGGTGAGTATGAAATGGATCAGATAATCCTAGATCTAGGTTCAGGTGGGAATTCACTACCAAAGGAAACATGGTAATGCATGGGCAGACCCGCGTTACAATGTTCCCCTATTTAGTTACGAATGGCGAACCAACAAAAGATTTTTCCCATGGTAAGATTACAAGGGGTGACGGTTGATATTGAAGGTGCGAGCACGTAGGCGGATTTTGAAATAATAGAGATTGTCGATGACAACAATCCCTATCTCATGCTACTAGGAATAGACTAGGCCACCGATATGAATAGATTCATAAATTTGAAGAAGCGCAAAATGATCTTTGAGAAAAAGTCACTACGTGTGGTAATACCGCTAGATCCTGTCGAAGGAGTGCGATACATTGAACCGATGTATGACGACGATAGTGATGATGATCTCCATTGTATTTATAAGATAACTACGCAAGAAGAAGATTGGATGAATCTGACTACATATGGAAGGATTTCATGGGAGCGTAAAATCTCTTGCACTTTGGATTCAGACAAAGAGATAGAGCGATGGCAGAATCAGCTGCATGAAGTAACAACGCTTAATTGCAACATGATGGTTAGATCATTGTGTTGTGTGACAACAGAGGCAAGGGAGCTATCGACATATGATGGATTGTCATCGATGGATGAATTTCTGAGAAAATTTGAAAGCAGAGTACCAGAACAATCGTGGTTTGATGTGCTGAAGTGGGCACTCCGTGCAACACCTACATGATGGTGGGGTATGCATCAAGGAATTTTTGAGGACTAGTGTGGATGCAGAAGAATGATGCACCTACGTTTTGGAAAACCACAAATATGATGGATGAGATGATCCACACATGCACCTCGCGAAATGGACCAAGGTATACGGAGAAAAGCCATAGCCTGAATGGGTACATTTATTCTACCATACCCTAGACATCATACCCATGAATTGGTATACTGAGACAGATATCCTCCATGGTACAGGCGAATGGGATGTCTTGCATGAGGGATTTTTGTTAAAGTTCACATTTGAAGATCGTTGGTCAGATATTGTTGATAATACACTACAAGCAGTAGCGACGCACAGGAGCCAATGGGAGTACTTTAGCCAGAATGGGTGACACAATTAAGCGACGCACTGGAGTGTTATAATGTAAATGTTGAAGAGGACGATGAGGACCCACAGAACATTAACATTTCAGAAATGGAAGGCTCTTTCAAGATTCACGGACCGTCACTTGAAGACCCCGACATCACCACACCACTAAAGACAAAGCAGGTCAACACTGGAACGGAGGCAGAGTCGAAGTACACAATGCTTGGGGACTATTGGGATGATGCCATGGTTGATAAGGTTGTTGAGTTACTCCACGAATACCAAGACTTGTTCCCGACCAAAATTACGGACTTAAAAGGGATCATTGGCGATTTAGGGATGATGAAGATCACCTTGAAACCTGACGCGAAGCCAGTTAAGTAGCGGCCTTACCGCTTGAATCCAAAGTATAAAGAAAAGGTCCATGACGAATTAGACAAAATGCTCATAGCCAGAATTATTGAACCAGTGGAAGAATCCGATTGGTGAGTCCTATGCTAGCACAAGAGAAAAACCAGAAGGGTGAAATAAGAATATGCATAGACCTCAGGAAGCTAAATGACGCCTCTGTACACGATCCATTCCAAACACCATTTATAGATGAAGTACTGGAGAATGTTGGCGGTCAGGAAGCATACTTGTTCACAGATGGATTCTCAGGGTACCATCAGATCATGATCGCGTCGGAAGATAGGAGCAAAACGAACTTCACAACAGAATGGGGCTACTTTCAATACACCGTTATGTCATTCGAACTTGTTAGAGCCTAGATTTTCCTCGGGCTAAAATGGTAGGATCCAGGCCCAACATCAAACCATACTCAGCCTGGTAGCTAGCCCTACCAGGTCAGGAGAGGGCTCTCTCTGGGTCAATCTCAGCAAATTATGATCGATGAGGGCTTGAGATGACTGAAATATCTACTGATTTTAGGCTAGGTATAAGTGCAAGAGAGTTTGATTTGATAAAATAGTGTTTTGTTGGCTCAGAGGGAAAGGCACATTTTAGGGTGCAGGGATTGAGGCCTAGTTCTGCAGAGATCTCAATGGGGCAAGGTAGGCAATCATTTTGGCACTTAAATTTGAGTGAGATGGAAGGAATAGACAGGTGAGGTGTTGAAGAGGGAAAGAGAAATCATGAATCCTCCCCAAACAGCTGAAAACATCAAATAACTAAAGCAAACTTCAAGTAGAGCATTGCACTTTCAATGGATTCTACTTACACTCTTGTTTGTTTAGTTCAGAAGAAAATAAGATAGATAATGGCATGCAATCACATAAAAAAATTCACAATTACAAAGAGAAGCATTGTACCAAGAAAAATTTCCACATGAATCCCAAAGAGTGCGGCAAATCCTGGTCTTAATTCCTTAGCCAAAATGAAAATATGAGTGCACAATGAAGGTCAATGATTTCTCAAGAGTCCAACCATGCTAATGACTGAAAAATAACATAATATAGACAAACATAGCTCATCCTTGCCTCTAGGGGTCGAGCTCACATGTTTAGGAGCTGATTCAACTGATTCTAAACTGAGAACTAGAAACTAGGCAACATAACAACATGCCTCTAGAAACAAGGGAACTGATTCATTCATTTTCAAACAACCTTTAAACTAATGAATCTACCTCTACAAGTGAAAATATAAGATATTTACATCATGATCCATCAATATACATCAAATTAAATCACAAATTTGTCATTAGGAAAGTAGAAAAGTCAAACTAGGCAAAGCTGGGCGAAAAACAGAGCAAAACATGGTCAAACTAGCAATTTTTCCTCTATGCGCCGCGCCTGATTCTCTATGGATCGCGCTTGTTTGGACCCACTTATGGAGGCCTTCCCAATGTCCAAATGAGCTCTAGGTGTCCTCCATTTGACCTCCATTTTCCCCTCCAAAATTCCATACTCCCAACACTGCTTCCTGTGTGTCAAAATAGGGGCAGTGAGGTCATTTTTTGAGAGTTTTTGACCTCTTTGAGGGCTCAGAACCTGCCCAAATTTCTTGGCCATAGGTAGGCAAGTGTAATTTTGCATGAAAAATCCTAAAGTGTTGATTTCTTGTGATTTGGAGGCCCCTAGCAAAAGCCAGTGCCACGTGGCGCGGCACATAGGGTAGAAAAACCTGTTTTTTGTGCCAAAAATTTCCAAAATGCAAAAATTGCTCCAAATTTCTTGAAATTTGGGTTGAGTCTTCTCTATCAAGCATGATGTTGGGCCAAGGAAGCCACAACCAATATCTGAAGTCCTTCATACTCTTTTTGCCTCCTTGATGCTCTCTTCAACTTTGCTTTCAAACTCCTGATTCTCGCTTGGCACACCAAGTTCCGGGACAAGTAATGATATGACAGGTTTCTAAGAATATTCTTTTCATTGATGGCCTTTTCCAACTTCCTCTCTAACTGGATATTGACTCTTTCAAGCCATGACTCCCTGTCGGCATTGATCTCTTTCTCCAATGAAGTGAACTCGACCCTCCTCCTTTGGGCAGCTTGACGATTCTCCCGAATGTTTTGCAACTCCATAATCACCTGCTGGTCCTCAAGCTGCTTGTTCCTCTGCTCCAGGTACTGTATATTCCATTGGGCTCTATCCAAGTTGATAGAAGGCATCAATGTCCACCTGCTGCTCCTTAATGATTTCTCTAAGATTTGTGCCCATATTGGTATCATCACCCTCAATGAGGATGAAATCAGTCTCCCGCTCACCTGATGGTCCTTCCTCCTATAGTGGCCTCTTGCCTTGGTCATGAGCCTATTGTGTTGATGATGGAAGCAAGGCCCCTTCCACCTTGGGTAGAGATAACACTCGCTTTGCTGCTGCAAACAACCGTTTAGTGCCCTTCTGATAGGTGATGAACACTAGCACACTAGCGGTTTGTGTATCATGGCCCTCATGCTGATAGGAAGGTCCACCTATCTCATGCCCAGCCTCTCAAGGTCCCTGCAAAGCTCTGAAAAACTCACGAGAGATGAAGTCATCCCAAGTGATGCCCTGTAAACCAAGCTGGTGAATGAACACAATTTTGATGAGAGCAAAATGGTAAATATTGTTAAACTACTGTTGAGGAGTCTTGTGCTGCACAAGGGTGGTCATCTTCTCTATGTTTTAGCACATGAAGTAAGGAATGTTCATCATCTGTACCCGGGTAAAATGCATCAGCGACCTGATATGATAAGCATATAAGTGGGAGAACCATCCCTCACAGGTGAAATACTTCATGATGAGTTTCAGTAGAGGAGCATATTCATCTTTGAGGTACCGAAAAGGATATACTCTCTTGAGTTGTCTCAAAAAGTTGGGCTTGATATACGGTTCATAGTGCTGCCGGTCAATTTTCTGCCTCTTGTTCCATGGCTCTCCAATGTTAGGTATGCCAGTTTCTAATGAATGGATTTTGGTGTTAATGTGAAAGTGACACCAGCAAGAGTGGCTTGATCACCATGTAAATGCAATACAAACAATTGGGCTAACTCATGATGAAACTGAATATTAGCAACCTTCTCACAAAATTCATAACATGATTAATGCTGGAAACAAAAGATGACAAGAGGGAAGGCCTGTAATTCAGCAAGAGTGGTTGGTTCTTCTCTGATATGTTTTCCACCTCTATGAGGCCTCTTGGGTGCATGTCCTTCTATGGGTGAGTCACTTTGGGTCTCCTATTCATAATCATATGAAGGATCAGATGCCATGTCTGCTGGAGGTAAACTGTCTTGGAGAAATAGGTGCTGATATGTCAAACTATCTTTGACTACCTTTGATGATGTGTTTGACCTTTGGCACCAAGGGAAAACAGTGAAATGAGGGACTGTAAAGGGAGGGAAAAATAGTGGAGAATTTAGGGACTATTGGGATAGATTTTAGTTAGGGAAATATGGGATGTTTTGGGAGTTTTTGTATAGGATTAGGGTTTAGGGATTTACATTTGAGCATTTGGAAAAGGGAATTTAGGATAGGGGATTAGTGAATTTAAGGCGGTATGGGAACTTAGCGAATAATGAAATCAATTGAAAAATGTGATAAGGGAGTGAACTTGGTGGCAAAACAGTCAATGAAAACCCTAGCAGCAAGTTTCTTTGAAGAGCTTCAAATGGTAGGGTTTGATTTTTCTAAACACTCACCATGAAACAAACACCACAAAACAAGCATCAAACTTGGATAGAAAATAACATTGAAGGCTATACCTACTTGTATCAAGACCGATCCATGTGATTTGGGGCGATTGGAGTGAGTTTGGGTAGTGTTCGGGCTCTCTGGTTGTGTGCGCCGCACATACAACCCAATGCGCCGTGCCCAACGTATGCGCCGCGCCCTTGCAACACAGGAGTCTGAGGCCCAGTGCGCCGCGCCTGGTGAGTGTGCCGCGCCTCCTGCCTAGTGCGTTGCACTGGTCGATTTTCACCCAAACTTGTTACTTACTCACCAAATCGCTTTGCCTTGCTTCTCTTTGCTCTTGGAGTACAAATGAACTTCAAACATTTGGAGAAATGATTTATACATGGAGCTTTTAAATTTTATTTTTGCCAAACCCACTTTCATAATGTTTTGGGAATGACTTTATTTCAAACTCTGTTTTTTGGACTTTTTCACTTCTTTTTGGGTTTTGTGATGAACTAAATGACCTGAACTTTGCTTGTTTTGCAGGTGTTGGAGCTTCTGGGCTAAGGAAAGAAACCAGTATTACAGATGGAGTGCTATGCAATGAAGGAAACAAAATTTCATGATTTTATACAATAAATGCTAAATACTCCACATTTTCGAACACTTGGCGATGAAATTTATTGATGTTGAAACCTCCTCATGGCCTGCTGGTAATTATTGGACACTTTGAAACATTTTTTGATGAAACCCTAATGAAACCCTAGACCTAATTGACAATGAAACCCTAAAGACAAACTTTGCAGTTTTAAGATAAAAGAAGACTGTATATGTTTTTTTTTTAATGAACAAACATGAGCCAGCAGGTAGATAACATGAGGGAAACTGTAGGTATGCCACTACCGTCAGATGATCTGTGCACCTAATGGAATGCAGATGACTGGGCAGGACACCTAATATGAAATGCAACAAGAGGATTTGATCTCTGACGGAGGGATGAAAATACTGACTCTAACATTGGCTCCAATGGGGATGGTATCTCCTTGGAGGTGCTAAGAACTACAGATCTCTGGGAAAGCAGGTAGTGCCTTCGTCCATTGGGCTATGGAGTCAATAACTTCGACACAACAAAACTGAACTCTTGACTGAAAGACTCAATTTCAGGACTGAACGTGACTCAAATTGACTCATTTTCAAGACTAAAATTGACCGAAAGACCTAACTCTAACAAACCAAACCAAAGCTGAAATCAAACCTCAGCTTTATAGCCTTCACCTCACGCCCCAAGTTGAAGAATGAAAATAACACACTCTTGCAATGGAATTTAAACAAACCGGTATATACAATGATGAATAGGAAAACATAAAATACTTCACACAATATACCGTTTGAGGAGCCAACCATTGACTAGCCCACCAGGATAGTCTTCGCCATTCAGCTCTTGCAAAAGGAAAGCATTCTGGCCCCGATGTGCAACAATCTTGTACTGTCTTTTCCAAAGATTTTTAAATTTGTTGTGCTTACCTTTCACTTCATTCCTTACATCCCATTTCAACACGATGTCTCCAATTTCAAACCTGTCCGCCTTTGCTTTCCAGTCATATATCCTCTTAATTCTTTCCTGCAGCTTGGAAGTGTTCTGAAATACCTCCTCTCTAGTTTGCTGCAAACGTATCATTTGATTGATCCTCTGCTGCAAAATATCATCCTCGTTGCCAGCTTCTTGCAACAGTTTAACCATCGGGACAACCAAAGAGGTCAGGAAGACTGTGTCCACACCGTACACAAACTCAAAAGGAGACATGCTGATAGATTTCTTTTGACTTACCCTGTCTGCCCAAAGTGCATTGACCAGCTTTTTGTGCCAACTCTTCTTGTTAGTTTCCAACAACTTTTTGATGATGTTGACAAGAGATTTGTTTGAGGATTCCGCCAATCCATTGCCTTGTGGGTAATAGGCAGTCGATGCCCCAAATTGATTTGATACTTATGACAAAAGTCAATCATTCTTTTCGATTTAAAGGCTGTTGCATTGTCAATGATCAACTTATTTGGACATCCAAAACGAGACAAAATCTTGTTTTCAAGAAATGAAATAATTACCAAATCGGTGGCCTGCCTTGTAGGAATTACCTCTATCCACTTGGTGAAATAATTCGTCGTTGTGAGGATCCACTTATGCTATGATGAAGAAGAAGGATGAATATCACCAATAAAATCCAAACCCCACTGCTGAAATGGAGCGCTTACTTCAATGGGCTTGAGTGGTAAAGGCTGCAACTTCCGCTTACCTTGAAAAATTTGACATTCGTGACAGCTGGCCACTGTTTTGTACACATCAGCAAATAAACTTGGCCAATAATACCCTGCTCTCAAGATTTTATTGGCTGTTGTTTTCCAGAAAATATGGCCTTTTCAATCTCCCTTGTGAAAATCTTCAATAACTTGTTTTGCCTCTTCTTCTACTAAACAATTCAACAGGACACCACTGAGATCTTTCTAATAAAGTGCATCATTCATGATACAAAATTTTTCAGCCTTCAACTTCATTGTCCTACTTTTGTTCTTAGCCATTCTGGGAGGTGCTGATAGATTTTGAAGTACATAAACAATGTCTGAATACCAAGGAGAAAGGAGGAAAATTTCTGATACCTAAGTGGGAAGATTTTCTTCATCCTCCTTAGACATAGCAGTGATTAGATTAATGTCCAAAGCATGCAGATTTGACTCAGCCATTAGTTTAGCCAGCCCCTATCCTTTAATGAGCTTTGTTGGTTTGATTTCCACGTCATATTCTAGCAAGGCAACAATCCATTTGCCTCTCCTTCCCTCCAAATCTATTTGCACTAAGACATCCTTAACAGCAGCATTAGGAACATAAGCAAGGATGTGAGAATGCAAAATATAAACTTGAAAATCTTTCAATGCTTTTACCAATGCAAGGGCCTGTTTTTCAATAATATTATACTTCAATGCCGCATCCCTTATGGTTCTGCTGAAGAATGCAATTGGTTTCTCGAGCTGGTCTCCTTTTTGCATCAAGACCACTGCCATAATATGATCCGAGGCAAATGAAAACAAAATAAAATCCTGAGTATAGTACGGGCTGATCAAAATCGGAGCTGAAGACAGAGCTAATTTCACCAAATTAAAAGACTTAACTACTTCCTCGGTCCACCTTACTGCACTATCCTTTTTCAGCATGTTTGTGATTTCTCTTAAGTGTTCTACAAGATTAGGCACAAAGCGATGTAAGAAATTGATCTTACCATTGAAGGATTGGATTTCTTTCTTACTTCGTGGGAAATCAATCTTTTGAATGGCCTCCACCTGAGCTGGATCAATGTGGATACCCTCCTTTGAGATAATATGCCTGAGAAGCTTGCCTTCATCCATGGCAAACAAGCTTTTCTTTGGATTGAGCGAGATGCCATATTTCCTACACCGCTGAAAAACAATCTTCAATTGATAGAGGTGCTCTTCATCCGTATTAGAGAAAATTGTTAAGTCATCAAGATAAACAACTAGAAAAACATCTTTTTCATTGACAAATGCTATATCCATCACCCGCTGAAAGGTTGCACCAGCATTTTTCAATCCAAAAGGCATATTTGCGTAATGAAAAGTTCCCCATGGAGTGGTGAACGCTGTTTTGTCACGATCATCCTCATGGACCAAAATTTGGTTATAACCCGAATAACCATCGAGTAGTGACATCCGTGATGCTCCAACTACTTGCTGAATTATGTGATCCATCTTGGGCAATGGATAATTGTCTTTCAAGGAAACTTTGTTCAGATTTCTAAAATCAATGCATAACCGGATATCAACTCTTTTCTTGCAGACGGGCACCAAGTTTGAAATCCAATCTGAAAATCTTATGGGGACTATGATACCAGCTTTATACAACCTATTCACTTGCTTCTCGATTGAGGGCAACAACTTTGGATTTAATCTTCTTAGCTTTTGATGAAAAGGCTTTTGATTTGGCTTGATCAGGATCACATGCTGAATTATGCTTGTGTCCTATGCCTTCAAATCTGAATAATCCCAAGCGAATACATCAGTAAAGGAGGACAAAAAACTAATATACTTTGCTTTTACCTGTGGGGGCAGCGCCTTTGATAATTTCACCATCTTGGGATTTTTAGCTGATCCAATGTTCACATCCTCTACTCCCTTTTCGGTTGGCAGCAAGGTCGGTTTCTTAGCCACATCATCCTGATCGAAGAGCTCCTCTAAAGGTATTATACCTTTAGGAATGATGTTATCTTTGAGCTGCAAAACTTCCATCTGATTGACTTCAATATCCTCATTACCTTCATCATACTCCATATCAATAGAAATGTCTTTGAATTTACCTTTATTTTGTAGAAATTCATCGATCTCGTCATCATCTTGGAACACTTGCCAATACCTTTGATTGTCGGGGATAGTTGGGCAATGCTTCATGTGAATCTCAAACTTATTGTTTGAGTTCATAAGAATCTTCAAATTGCTTGCTGCTGTTGCAAGTGAATCTGCAATGACATTCTGAGTACGAGGCACACACGTTATAGTGTAATCGGAAAATACCTTCAAGATATTCAACACCGCATTATGGTAGGCCCGCATTCGAGGATGCTTAGCTTGGTATTTTCCTTTCACTTGCTTGATAACTAACTTGAAGTCACCATACACTGAAATCCTTTTAGCATTTAATTTTCTAAGAACTTTCAAACCAGCAATCAAAGCTTCATATTCAACCTCATTGTTTGAACAGTGAAAAGCTAGTTTATAAGAGCAGACCCTTACATTGCTTGGCACTTTGTTTGGAGCGAAAACAGGGCTGCATATCCAATTACCAATTCCGGCACCTTCTCTTCATACAGCGCCATCAAAGTCCATACTCCATAGGCTTGTTTCATCCTCTTCCAAATGCTGAAATTCTTTTTCTTTTCCTTGTTGTCCATCAATATGTTGCTACTGTCAGACTGTTGATTGCTCAGCGGTACCATCAAGTCTTTGTCGTTCTTGTCTTAAGACTTCTCTGAAATTTTCAGTAATCTTGGGAATCTCTTCTACTTCCACTATTTGACTATTTACATCATTAAAACTATCTGAATACAAAACAAATGACTCTAGATCGGTATGTACATAGTTGATTGGATGATTTACTGGTTTCTCCTTGCTAGTGATCATGTATTTCATTTTCTGTTCCCGGTATAGTTTCCTCATCTGACCAAACATGGGAATTGTAGCATAGGAGAAATCAAGTTGCATTGTCCCTTTAATCTTTGCTCCCCAAGATCTGGAAAGAAGCATGTGAAATCTAGGAGGTATATCTGCCACCACCACATCCATCAAAACATTTTTAGCCAGAATCTGATCCAAACTGACCACCAAATCTTTGATAAGCCCAATGCACCTTACTCTACCGGAATTGAAAGAGTAAAGGTCATGATATTTTCTAGTGATATTTGATCCCAATTTGTCCATGATGGCTTTCGGCATGAGATTATGAGAGGCTCCGGAATCAAACATAGCATTATGTAACACAAAGTCATGCACCCTGAGACTGAGATAGAAAGGAGCGAAATCACTATCTTGTGACTGACCTTCCAATGCTGGCCCAAATATCAGCTCGTGACTGTCATCTTCCACATTTACCATGTCAGATGATGGATCTAAACTCAAAATTTTGGACACCTGACTTTTATAATTGCTGTTCTTCATCAACTCGGTCAAAGGAATGGATATTTTGAACTTAGCAATTTCATTTTCTAAGTTAAAAACTAAAAAAATTTCTACCTCTTTTGCTGGAACATCATTCCTTTCCGTTTTCTCCTTTGACACATTTGGCTGAGTTGGTCTTTCACTTGTTGATGTCGTTTTGTTGTTGCTAGGATCAACTGTCTCTCTTCCCTTTTTCTGCACATTAGGAGGATCATTCTTTGACGTTGCTACCTCCTTCCTTTTCTGAATTGGGTTCACAGGAACATCTCTATTCCAAAGTGAATATTTCCGCTGATGAGATGACAAAGCATTCATGTATCCTCTTTGGCATTCATCAGAATCTTCCGCAAGCACTGTCTCATTTGCCAAGATAAAATTTTCATCCCTTTGTTCAGCTGGATTCTCGGAATACTCCTCATCTTCAGTGATGCAAATTGGCATTTCATTGGGCGTAAAGAAATGATTTTATTCTCCAATCACATTCTCTTCCACTTTTGATTCCAGACCAAGTACAACATTCTGTTGTAGAGGTGTTTGCACTTGCTGTTGCGCTGCTTGATCTTGGGCTCGCTGTTTTCTTTGTTTGATTCTATATTGGGGCTGCTGCTGGCCACGGAAGTTAGGATTTCTGATTTGTGGTTCAAACTTGTCAAGCTTCATTCTATCAAGCATCTGCTCCACCTTTCGAAGCACCTGATTTGACGAGGAAGACTCTTCTTTTATTGTGACTTTCTTTTCAGCTCTTGCTCTAGCTCTCTTGGCAAGTAGATTTGCTTCAACACTGACCGTAATCTTTTGCATATCTTCCAAAGTAGCTGGATCTCTCTCTCTTAATTGATAAGCCATATTAGTATCAAAATCGTCTGGAAACTTAATCAAGGCTAGCCCCATGGGTGGCTTTATATGATCAGGGATTGCATTGTAAACTAAATTGAATCTAATACAGTAATATTGAACAGACTTACCAGCATTATGCTTGATGTGCTCATATTCGGAAAGGATCTGAAGGGGATTTTTCTTCACTTCCCAACGGTCTAAGAATTGTCTCTGTAGATTGGCCAATGTAGTGATTCTTGTAGCCGGCAAGGCCCTGAACCATTTCCTTACTTCACCACCAAATGTTTGTACAAAGAGTCTCATGGTTACATTTTCTGCATCAATCTCATGGAGATCGAAGAAATTCGTCATTCTGTCCACATGTTGCTGAGCTGTAACGCTATGAGGAGTACCATCAAACAAAGGAATTTTTCTTTGATAATCGGCGGGCATATCATCCAAATTTTGAGGTAGTACAAGAGGTGCAAAATGGGCAGCCATTGCTCTTGGTGGATTTGCAATCGGTCTTGGGGATGTTGGGGGAGTGGGTGGAGATGATGTATGGGGGGTATGAGGAGGTTTATGTGGAGGGGAAGCAATCTTGGATGTTTGAGAAGTAGAAGGGGTACATGGAGGCGATACTATTGTAGATTTTTTATTAGAAACAGTAGGCTGCACAGGAATAATAGGAATGAAAGGAGGTTCGGTGGGAAGTCTTGAGCTAGACACAATTGCAGATGACCCAAGGGTTGCAGAAGCAGTCTCTAAGAAATTAGCAATATTAGAAGCCACAATTGTAGTCTGGAGCTGGTTCAAAATATAATCATCAATGGATTTATTGGCCCTTTTAGTTTCAATATTTCTAACAAACTCAGGATTTAAGGTAGTTGAAGCAACAACACTTTCAGATTTGGTTTCAAACAAAGACAACTCAAACTGTTCATCAAACTCAAGATCCTCAAGATACTCAAAACCAACAGGACACGATTGAGCTTTGAACACGGGAATGATAGAAATTCCTTGGCAAAGGATTCTTGGAATAATATTGGGATTTTTGTACACAGGAGGATGATCAAGATCCAGATTTTCTCTGGTATGTCTTCTGGAAGCCAGTGTATTATTATTTCCAAGAAATCAAATGAAAATTAACCACTTGTTTAGCCTATCAAATCCTAAACTTATCATCCAAAAGCTTAGAATTCTCAGATGTACTGGGGTGATCTGTAAGTTAGATAATCCGTTTATAAGACTAGACCAGAGATTGACTGAAGTAGCGTTTATCTACTTATGCTAATGCAAAGCAAAAGCATTTCGAAGGCTACCTAGCTAATATCCAGGCTTCGTCTGTAGTTTATAAAACGAAGAACACTAGCAAACAAATAATTTAGTCCCCAGTATGGTCGCCACTATGTTAGAGCCTAGATTTACCTCAGGTTGAAAAGGTAGGATCCAGGGCCAACATCAAACCATGCTCAGCTTGGTAGCTAGCCCTACCAGGTCAGGAGAGGGCTCTCTCTGGGTCAATCTCTGCAAATTATGATCAATGAGGGCTTGAGATGATTGAAATATCTACTGATTTTAGGCTAGGTATAAGTGCAAGAGAGTTTGATTCGATAAAATAGTCAGAGGGAAAGGCACATTTTGGGGTGCGGGGATTGAGGCTTAGTTCTGCAGAGATCTCAATGGGGCAAGGTAGGCAATCGTTTTGGAACTTAAATTTGAGTGAGATGGAAGGAATAGACAGGTGAGGTGTCGAAGAGGGCAAGAGTAATCATGAATCCTCCCCAAACAACTGAAAACATCAAATAACTAAAGCAAACTTCAAGTAGAGCACTGCACTTTCAATGGATTCTACTTACACTCTTGTTTGT
Source organism: Pinus tabuliformis (assembly GCA_031772625.1). Classification (NCBI taxonomy): domain Eukaryota; kingdom Viridiplantae; phylum Streptophyta; class Pinopsida; order Pinales; family Pinaceae; genus Pinus; species Pinus tabuliformis. Next base: position 60,595,805 of record CM062819.1, on the reverse strand, counting down.
TTAGTTTAGAAGAAAATAAGATATATAATGGCATGCAATCACATAAACAAATTCACAATTACAAAGAGAAGCGCTTTACCAAGATAAATTGCCACATGAATCCCAAAGAGTGCTGCAAATCCTGGTCTGAATTCCATAGCCAAAATGAAACTATGAGTGTATAATGAAGCTCAATGCTTTATCAAGAGTCCAACCATGCTAATGACTGAAAAATAACATAATATAGACAAACATAGCTCATCCTTTCCTCTAGGGGTCGAGCTCACATGTTTAGGAGCTGATTCAACTGATTCTAAACTGAGAACTAGAAACTAGGCAACATAACAGCGTGCCTCTAGAAACAAGGGAACTGATTCATTCAGTTTCAAACAACCTTTAAACTGATGAATCTACCTCTACAAGTGAAAATCTAACATATTTACATCATGATGCATCAATATAAATCAAATTACATCACAAATTTGTCATTAGGAAAGTAAAAAAGTCAAACTAGGCAAAGTTGGGTGAAAAACAGAGCAGAACTTGGTCAAACTGGCAATTTTTCCTCTATGCTCCACGCCTGATTCTCTATGCGTCGCACCTGTTTGGACCCACTTTGGGAGGCCTTCCCGATGTCCAGCTCCAGGTGTGCTTGTTGGAAAGGTCTACCTATCTACTTTCCAACCCAAGTGGAATTTTTCAATTTGGTCTCCATTTTCCCCTCCAAAAGTCCATTCTCCCAACACTTCTTCCTATGTGTCAAAATAGGGGCAGTGAGGTCATTTTTTTGAGTGTTTTTTACAGCTTTGAGGGCTCAAAACCTGCTCAAATTTCTTGGCCATAGGTAGGTAAGTGTAATTTTTCATGAAAAATCCAAAAATGCTGAGTTTTTGTGATTTGGACGCCCCTACCAAAAGCGAGCGCCACATGGCACAGCGCATAGGGCAGAAAAACCTGTTTTTTGTGCCACCAAATTTCTTGAAATTTGGGCTGAATCTTCTCTATCAAGCATGATGTTGGGCCAAGGAAGCCTCAGCCAATATATGAAGTCCTTCATCCTCTTTTTTCCTCCTTGATGCTCTCCTCAACTTTGCTTTCAAACTCTTGATTCTCGCTTGGCACACCAAGTTCCGAGACAAGTAATGATATGATAGGCTTCTAAGCATATTCTTTTTATTGATGGCCTTCTCCAGCTTCCTCTCCAAGTGGATATTGACTCTTTCAAGCCATGACTCCCTGTCGGCATTGATCTCTTGCTCCAATGAAGTGAACTCAACCCTCCTCCTTTGGGTAGCTTGGTGATTCTCCTGAATGTTTTGCAACTCCATAATCACTTGCTAGTCCTCAAGCAGCTTGTTCCTCTGCTCCAGGTATTGTATAGTCCATTGGGCTCTATCCAAGTTGGTAGACAAGGCATCAATGTCCGCCTGCTGCTCCTTAATGATTTCTCTAAGATTTGTGCCCATATCGGTATCATCACCCTCAATGAGGATGAAATCAGTCTCCCGCTCACTTGATGGTCCTTCCTCCTGTAGTGGCCTCTTGCCTCGCTCCTGAGCCTGTCGTGTTGATGATGGAAGCAAGGCCCCTTCCACCTCGGGTGGAGATAACACTCGCTTTGCTTCTGCAAACAACCATCTAGTGCCCTTCTGATAGGTGATGAACACTGGCATACTAGCGGTCTGTGTCTCATGGCCCTCATGCTGATAGGAAGGTCCACCATCTCATGCCCAGCCTCTGAAGGTCCCTGTGAAGCTCTAAAAAACTCATGAGAGATGAAGTCATCCCAAATGATGCCCTGTAGACCAAGCTGGTGAATGACCACAATTTTGGTGAGAGAAAAATGGTATATACTATTAAACTACTGCTGAGGAGTCTTGTGCTGCACAAGGGTGGTCATCTTCTCTATGTTTTGGCACATGAAGTAAGGAATGTTCATCATCCGTACCCGGGTGAAATGCATTAGCAGCCTGATACGATAAGCATATAAGTAGGAGAAACGGCCCTCACAGGTGAAATATTTCATGATGAGCTTCATTAGAGGAGCATATTCATCTTTGAGGTACCGAAAAGGAAATACTCCCTTGAGCTGTCTCAAAAAGCTAGGCTTGATATACAGTTCATAGTGCTGCCAGTCAATTTTTTGTCTCTTGTTCCATGGCTCTCCAATGTTAGGTATGCCAGTTTCTCAGGAAATGGATTCTGGTGTTAATGTGAAAGTGACACCAGCAAGAGTGGCTTGATCACCATGTAAATGCAGTACAAACAATCGTGCCAACTCATGATGAAACTGAATATTAGCAACCTTCTCGCAAAATTCATAACATGACTGATGCTGGAAACAAAAGATGGCAAGAGGGCAGGCCTATAATTCAGCAAGAGTGGTTGGTTCTTCTCTGATATGTTTGCCACCTCTATGAGGCCTCCTGGGTGCATGTCCTTCTGTGGGTGAGTCACTTTGGGTCTCCTCTTCATAATCATATGAAAGAACAGATACCATGTCTACTGGTAGGTAAACTGTCTTGGAGAAATAAGTGCTGATATGTCAAACTGTCTTTGACTGCCTTTGATGATGTGTTTGACGTTTTCCACCAAGGGAAAACAATGAAATGAGGGACTGTAAGGGGAGGGAAAAATAGCGGAGAATTTAGGGACTGTTGGGATAGATTTTAGTTAGGGAAATATGGGATTTTTTGGGAGTTTTTGTATAAGATTAGGGTTTAGGGATTTACATTTGAGAGTTTGGAAAAGGGAATTTAGGATAGGGGATTAATGAATTTAAGGGGTATGGAACTTAGGGAATAATGAAATCAATGGAAAAATGTGATAAGGGAGTGAACTTGGTGGCAAAATAGTCATTCAAAACCCTAGCATCAAGTTTCTTTGAGGAGTTTCAAATGGTAGGGTTTGATTTTTCTAAACACTCACCATGAAACAAACACCATGAAACAAGCATCAAACTTGGATAGAAAATAGCATTGAAGGCTCTACCTACTTGTATCAAGACCGATCCATGCGATTTGGGGCAATTGGAGCGAGTTTGGGCAGTGTTCGGGCTCTCTGGCTATGTGCGCCGCGCATACAACCCAATGTGTCGTGCTCAGCATATGCGCCGTGCCCTTGCAAAATAACACAGGAGTCTGAGGCCCAGTGCGCCGTGCCTTGTGAGCGCGCCACGCCTCCTAGCCAGTGCATCACGCCGGTCGATTTTCACCCAAACTTGTTACTTAATCACCAAAATCGCTTTGCCTTGCTTCTCTTTGCTCTTGGAGTACAAATGAACTTCAAACATTTGGAGAAATGATTTATACATGGAGCTTTTAAATTTTATTTTTGCCAAACCCACTTTCATAATGTTTTGGGAATGAATTTATTTCAAACTCTGTTTTTTGGACTTTTTCACTTCTTTTTGGGTTTTGTGATGAACTAAATGACTTGAGCTTTGCTTGTTTTGCAGGTGTTGGAGCTTCTGGGCTAAGGAAAGAATCCAGGATTACAAATGGAGTGCTATGCAATGAAGGAAACAAAATTTCATGATTTTATACAATAAATGCTAAATACTCTATTTTTTCCTCAAAATAGAGTTTTGAGGAAAAACACATTTTCAAACACTTGGCGATGAAATTTATTGATGTTGAAACCTCCTCATGGCTTGCTGGTAATTATTGGACACTTTGAAACATTTTTTGACGAAACCCTAATGAAACCCTAGACCTAATTGACAATGAAACCCTAAAGACAACCTTTGCAATTTTAAGATAAAAGAAGACTGTATATGTTTTTTTTTTAATGAACAAACATGAGCCAACAGGTAGATAACATGAGGGAAACTGTAGGAATGCCACTACCGTCAGATGATCTATGCGCCTAATGGAATGCAGATGACTGGGCGGGACACCTAATATGAAATTCAACAAGAGGATTGGATCTCTAATGGAGGGATGAAAACACTGACTCTAACAGGACTAAAGAACACGCCTACTATATTCTCGCGCATCATGGTATCTGCATTCCAAGAATACATCCACAAGCTTTTGGAAGTCTATCTGGATGATTGGACTATTTTTGGATTAGTTAAACACCATGTAGCGAGCTTATGCTTGATGCTGGATACTTGCCGCCGACACCAGATTGCGCTAAACCTGAAGAAGTGTACATTCCTCATTCCCTTTGGAAACCTTCTGGGACATGTGGTCTGCAAAAAAGGTCTGGTGGTGGACCCTGTGAAGATTGTCGTTATCCTAAATTTGGAAGCACCACAAAGTGTTAAACAACTGCGTGCTACCTTGGGACGCACTGGATACTATAAGAAGTTCATCAAAAGTTATGCCCAAATAACCGCGCCAATGGAAAAGCTATTGAAAAAGATGTTACATATTGCTAGAATGATGATTGCATGAAGAGTTTGGATGTTTTGAAGGGAAAACTGGCCTCCGCTCTAAGCCTGGTCTTCCCAAAATGGGACGTGGAATTTCATTTACATGTTGATGCGTCGTGTATTGCATTGGGAGTTGTACTCACACAGGAAGGCGTGGAGGGTGTGGATCAACCGATCACATTTGCGAGTTGAAGATTGTCCAAAGTTGAAAATAACTACTCTACTACTGAGCGTGAGGGGTTGGAAATGGTGTACGTGCTCCAGAAATACCGACACTATTTACTTGGAGGACATTTCAAGATGTTTACCGACCATTCCGCGTTGAAATACCTGGTGAACAAGCCTATGTTGGGGGGGTGAATATGTAGATGGCTTTTATTGTTTTGAGAATATGATTTTGAGGTCGTAGTCAAGCTGGGATGCTTAGACGTAGGACCAAACCACTTGTCATGAATTGAGACAGGCGAGGAACCAACAAATTTGGAGGAGGGACTACCTGATGCACAACTCTTTGCAGTGCGCATCACAGATGGACACTTCGAAGATATAATCCATTTTCTAACAATAGGGACTGTGCCAAAGGAGTACTCAATCCAACAGAAGAAGGAATTGGTGGTGCACGCGGTGGACTTTTCTGTCATCGCGGGGCACCTCTACAAGATGGGAAATGATGAGATATTGCGAAGATACATACCTAAATTTGAACGAGGTCAGATCCTCATGGAAGCACATGGGGGCGCTGTAGGAGGACACTATGCAGGATGCACGACCGCACAAAAGATTCTTTGCCCAGGGATATGGTGGCCGACCTTGCACTAGGATTTGAAAACGCACAGTAAGGCCTACGATATATCTCAAAGAACAGGAAAACCATCACGAAGGGACGAGATACCACTAAATCCCCAAATGACATTGTAGCCGTTTGAGAAATGGGAAATCAACTTTGTGAGCTAGATCAAACCTCAGGGAAAGACGAGTGTGTGCTACATCATCACCACGATGGAGTACCTAACACGATGGGTAGAAGCACAGTCGGTCAAGGACTGCACAGCCGCTACAACTGCAAAGTTTTTGTTCGAAAATGTGTTGACATGATTTGGCTGTTCGAAAATCTTAATGAGCGATCGTGGAACACATTTCCTAAATGAAACCATCAGTGTGCTCACAGAATAGTTCCAAGTGTATCATCAGAAAATCACATCGTACCACCCACAGGCCAATGGGACAGTAGAGGCATTCAATAAAATACTGGAGACTGTGTTGACCAAAGTATGTAATGTGCAGCGGAACAATTGGGACCTGCGCGTACCTGCTGTGTTATGGGAATACAGGAGAACGTGCAAGAAACTGACGGGACAGACACCCTTCTGGTTGGTCTATGGTACGGAAGCTGTTATGCCTATGGAATACATTGTACCTAGTCTGTGAATAGTAGCGCTCATAGGCATGATGGATCGCGAAGCTTTGGAAGAAAGACTCGTGCAATTATAAGAACTCGAGGAAGAACAGTTTCTGGCTAGATTTCATCAGCAAGTACAAAAACAACGTGAAAAGGCCTGACATGACTACCATATCAAGTTGTGCACCTTCAAGGTAAATGACTTAGTACTACTGTATGACAGTAAGTTTAAAAAATTTCCGGGAAAATTTAGAATGCATTGGCTAGGACCATATGTGGTAAAGGAGGTCACAAATGGAGGCATGGTGCAGTTGGTTAAACTAAATGGAGAACCCTTCCCAGGAAAAGTAAATGGTAACCGCTTGAAACCCTACACAGGTGGGTCGGCTCTCTAACTAACCAGCTGAAGCACAGTCTTCGTGACCCGAGGAGCTGGACAAGGGTGCGGGACTATAAACACATGAATCTGATGTTGGTACCAAGATAAGGACATGATTCAGACATGGCTGATTTAGAATCAAGGATGCACCAGATCCAGTAAACCATAGAATAGTGCACCGCAGACCCCCGAGAAGTACGGGACTAGTTGGACGGGCTCCATGCCAAGATCGCCGCACCAGCAAAGTGACTCGGGACGAGTCATGATGATTGTGTTGGGGGTCTATTGGGCATGGAATCCCCCCACAACATGTTTTCGGGCTCAAAGCCCAAGTTTTGGTCAAACGTTTTGTAAGACTCCATGAATTGTGGGTGCAGAGCACAAAGTAGAGGTGAATTCATAGGGCTATCCACCCTAAAGTAATGTAATGTAATGTAAAGTCATGTCAGCCTACCCATGGTCCACGGACCATGGGATTGTATAAATAGAGCGAGGCTCTAAGTTGTAAAGATAGCAAAGGAATAAGAGAGAAGAGTACAAATGGTTCAATCTTAGTAGTAGGAAGAGGCTCTGCAGCTGAGTGCACAGAGGCCTAGTAGAGTCCGCAGCTAAGTGCGCGGACCCCTGCAGCTGAGTGCATAGGGCGGTGTCGAGTCTGTAATCAGGGTTGAATATTAATAAAGAGAAGTTGATTCTTATTTCTGTGTATTTTCTGTGCATTGCCTTCTTTACGTTTATACTATTTTATTTATCACGTGCACTGATATGATTGATGAATATGCTGTAATAATCATTGGCCTTACATAAACACGTAATCCAGTAATAACATATTAAATAGCAAGGAACTTGCATATTATATGGGTTGCACCCCGAACATGGCTATGCGGAAGCAACACCGCAAGCTGTAAAGGGATAGCAAGTGCGTGTAGCGATGGGTCAGATCGCAGACCTCTAGAAGCCCATCAGACATCCCCAAGGTGGGGAAACCTAGTTCTAGCACCCTCCCATACTACTTATAGTGAGACCTCAGCCTGCTCTCCGTGGATTGTTGTTGAAAGGGCTAGTAGTACTTGGATTTGCTTGGCTAAATCACCTCTGAACCTGGGTTAGGCCCATACAAGCCAACAAGTGGGGAGGTCACTTCATAAAATGTTGTAAGATGATGGTGAGTACATAGTACATTCCTTGGCATTACAAGGATAAATTTCCTCAATCATAGTGGCATGTCTCTCCATGAGACGCTCTCCCAGTAGGAACTCTCACTCAAATGGGCCCTCCTTCAGCATGACAAGCTAATAAAATATCACATGAAGTGGCATAAAAGTATCCTTAAACATAATGGTAACAAGGATATGAGCAACAATAACATCATCTTAGCAAATCAAAGAAATACATGGAATCACTTAATCATATACCTCCACTATTGGAGATGGTCAGAAAATGAAAATCTTAGCTGATGAAATTGACCGCACCACTGAAATCGTGGTGTGAAATCATATCTCCTCTGTTTGGGCTTCATTATCTTGTGTCTCCATAGGCTTAGTCTAGACAGTAGCCTCGGCTGCTTCTTGAATTATGCAAAAATCAATTGGGATTCTTTCTTTAGCATTAGTTTGAACGACAATGTTCACAGTAGGGTAGTCCATTTGGGTCTCTTGTGGGAAAACACAGGGGTCTTCAGTCTGTATTTCACTATCTTCTACAAGACATGGCTCTATCTGAGTTTCCTTTGAATAGGCCTAAAGAATCTCAGTTTGGGTTTCAACATCTTTTCCGGAACAATGTTTGTCTGTCTTTGTGGTATCCATTTCCACTTTCAATTTTTTGGCTTTGATTGCTTCTTTTAACCACTCTCTTAGCTTCCCAATTATTATCTTATGTTTTCTATACTTTTTAAGAATTTTTCTGAGCCTATCCTTGTAGTTCTTCTTTATTCTTAGACTTCCAACTAGCAGTGGTGCAACTGCATTTTCCTCAAGTTCATGCTCAGGTGGTATTGTGTTAGCATCAGGGAGGGTTTCAATTCGAACTGTATCTCCCAATGGATCTTCACTTCTAGCTCTTTTTCCTCATGAATTTATATCTCAGGAGACCCCAATAGGATGGTGTCTCCTGAGCAATTATCATTCTTTGAGCTTTCTTCTAGGTAGGCCTCGTCCTTAGAGGACTTCAAAAAACTAGATTTTCCTGGTTTATTTTCATCTCCCAAGGTTTCATCTATAGGATTTTCTTCAACTGGGGGGTCCACTAGACCAGTATCTGCTATTTGATTTTCTTCTCTAATGAATTCCTCTTCATGCACCTCATCTTAAAGGGTTTTTCCACATAAGGGACTGGTTCCCTCCATTCTTCTAAAAAATCAATAAATGGCAAGGTTTGATCATAACCAGGGTTGTCAGTAGAGGGAGACTAGTTGGGGGTACAATTATGTCCTTCAACATTCTCATATTGTTCTCTTCCCTCACCAAGTATCCTCATGTTTTCCAATACCCTGGCCACCTCTTCCTCATAGTCTTGTAAAGGGGAATTTTGTGGACTTGGGGGTGGTGTGTGAGATGGTCCCGCCTCATTTGTTTGAATTGGGGTATGTCAGTGGGACTTCACCCACACAGAGTGCCTACATTTTGTTGGGTTCAAGGGCACAAAGGAATTCTTCCTTTTTAGTGCCCTTCTCTAACCTAGGGTTCTTGGCCCTTGGTGTTCTCTTGCGCGGTTTTCTGTAGGTGGGGCCAGAGTGGGATTTACAATATTGTCCGAGGTTAGCTGTTGCTAGGCCAGTCCATGCATGATAATCAATTTGATCATTCCATTATGACTGATGACTGTGTGTGGGTCCTTTTCTTTCCTAAATCGACAAGCGACATCATGCAATAGGGAATTCAAATAAAATGACAAATTAATTGAATTTTTTTGTTTTAGGATGGCTAACATTTTGAGCTGGTGGTGCTTTACCACTTCTTGTCTACTGTCGCATGTGATGTACCTTTTCACAATGACTGCCAATTCCTATGATGGCTATCTTAACACTAAAGGGTGAATCCCTTTCCCTGTTCGCACCAATTGCTCACCTGGGTCCTAGAATACTGCAACCGCATTGTATAGAAGGACGTGTTTGTCTATCCATTTTTTTCCCTCAGCTGAAGGTCCAGTCACTTTGGCTATGACTATTTTAGATACCCTTATGTCCCTACCTCTTACTGTGGTGCTGCAATTCTGCAAATTTTGCAGGAATTTGAGTGTCATCTCTTCGTGAAATCCCCACAATTTACTCAGATATTGTAGCCAGCTGGCGTGCTCTAGAATTGCACAAGCTTGTTCCAATACCATGAGCACTGTGGGTTCATTTCATATGGCTCTACCTCCCATGGATGTTGTTTTCCTGTGACTGGTTCACTTGCATGCACTTCTCTTGCACTTTCGCAGTTTAGAACAACATTAAAGAACGTTAAAGCAATTAATAGGAAAATGACGTTGTTTTGGGAATTAACATCATATACAGTCAAGTCATTTGTCTCATCAGAAATATTTGACACATGTTCATAATCAATCTGCATGCCATCCATAATGGTCTTCGTCCTTTCTCCAATCAGAAATACTTTGATAATTATTACGCATACACAATCATCATGCAATCCTTTACCCAGAAATCAATTTAATAATTATCACACAATTATCCATAACTATCACACATGTAGTTCATATGCAGACCCTCCCCCCTCCAATGAGAGAAGGGCATCCATGTCCACTAAGCATGTGAAAAGAAAAAGAAAGAATTGGTAATTCATAAATGCAGGCAACCAATCCATAAAAGAGGCATGATATATGACAAAGAAATTAAAGAAATACACGTATCAGAGGTGAAATGGCCGAAAAATAAAAACAGAGATTTAAATCATCATGTCAAAAGATTTTCACCTTGAGTGGTATTAGTAATAAATGCATAATCAACAACAATTTTTCAATCGTTTGAACAACAAAATAAAAAACATAAAAGTGCTGTTCAATTGATTGAACAGAAATCGTTCAATAGTTTGAACAACAAAGATGGAAAAAATGCAAGAAGTGTTGTTCAGTCGATTGAACAACAATCGTTCAATCGCTTGAACAACAAAAATAAAAAAAAATGCATAAATTTGTTGTTCAATTGATTGAACAACAATCGTTCAATCATTTGAACAACAATATAAACATAAAAATAAGTGTTGTTCAATTGATTGAACAACAACACACACACAAACATAATTGTTGTTCATTTGATTGAACAACAATCATTCAATCGATTGAATAACACTTACCAAGCCCCTAAAACAAGAAAAATATCATATTTACATGGTGATGCCTAACTGAATTGGAATCAATAAAAAAGAACATATATATTATTTACAATTTGAAGAAAATCACAATTTGTGAAAGAAACGTTGTTGGGTCATCACTCCCTATAGCTAATATTTGCATGGAGGGGTGCTCGCATACCTGCTCACAGAAAGACTCCTTGGTGAGTGGTTTGTGATAGAGACACACCCGATGTTAATTCACCTTGAAAGAATGGTCAGACCCATCAATGGTAGTCAAAGTGATAGTACAATTGTTATGTAGTTCTTGAATTTCATAAGGGCTGAGCCATCTTGTTTGCAACTTGCCTGGAAAATCCTGGAATCTGGAGTCATAGAGGAGTGCCCAATCCCCTTTTTGAAATGTCTTCTTTTTGATAAGGATATCATTCCACTGTTCTCTTTGCTGCTGAATAATTGTGACACTGGCACCTTTGGCCCTCTAAGGGAATATTTTTAGCATCTTAGCATATTCCCCTGCTCATGGTTCCACACCAAAAGGCTACTCAAGGTTCTGCCACTCCTCCACCGCTGGGTGTCCTTCGGTGGAAAATGATTTGAGTTTATATAATAGGTAGCGACATCAATTTTAATGTGGGTCTTTTGGCTATTGGAAACAAGCCTTAAGTTGGTGGGGAAGGTCGGTGGTTCCAACCTCTGCTCGACCAACATATCATATGTTTTCTTTTTAACCCTGGCTTAACATATTTCAACACTAGTGGTAAAATATGGTTCGGTGGTTATGGTTTATGAAATATTGTAACATATGTTGGTTTGGTGTTGTGCTGTTGGCAGACCAACCAGTTTTTTAACTGGGCGAGTTCAACATCTGGTGAAACATATATGGTATACTATTAGTGGTTAGCAGGTCTGCCATCTTATTATGTATAACATGTGGTTTTTGTGTATGGAAGGTGGCCGGGCAGGTTTGTCAGGTTGGCACGCCCACTACACTATTTATTATACATATGGTATCCATTGGTTCTGGGGGTGGTGGTTGTGGCAGCCTGCCACCTAAAATTATATATATATATATATATATATCTATATCTATCTATCTATCTATATATATATATATATATATATATATATATATATATATATATATACACAGTGGTTCAAAATCTCCCAATAAAAAATAAGGTTCATTGGGAAAATAAGTAGGAGACAAATTCGCCCTTTTCAGTGAGTGGATTTCGTGCACCAAGACTTTTCCAAATTGTTTCCTCGTTAGTGATTTCCACTTGGCCATGTTTGACCCAAACTTTGACCAACTATAACTTGAGAATGTAAACTCAGATTAGAGTGTTGTTCACACCATTGGAATCAAGGCGATGAGCACTACGATCTAGTCCTAGTTTAATCTTTGATCTTTTTCAAGGTCATTTTTGAATTCCGAGCATGTCTAGAGTCACCAGGATCAAAAGTATCATGAAATTGGCACTAGGAAATATGTAGTGGGTTAAAGGAAGGATGATAAGAATAATACATAAGACATGGATTTCATATTATGTGGCCTATAAAAATCAGATGTTAATAAGTTGATGCATTATGACTCTGCTAAAGAAAATTTGGATAGCGAAGAATCTATGAGGGAGATGACATTCTCACTACATATGAAATAAAGACAAAAAATATAGCTCAAAAGGAGTCAAACCAAAAATATTCAAAGAAGATAGGAGAATTCAAAGCTTGTGATTACTCTAAAAATGAGTTAGATGTAGAGGAAGTGTTAACCATCTCCAGAGGAATTAGAGAAGAAAAAACCATGAATTCTCAAGATATTAATCATTAAAATGAATATTTAGAATTAGAGGAAGAATTTGAAGGTAAGAAAGATATTGAGGGTGAAATTTTGTCTTCTCTAAAAGAAATAGATAGAATGAAAAGAAATAAGAAAGAGCTGGAGGATATATTACAAACATTTGAAGAGAAATATCATGATTTTTATGAAGCATTAGTCATCCTCCTAAAGTTACAACTAGGAAATGCAAATAAAATATAGGATTCATTGTTAATTTAGCTATAAGAAAAGGAAAGAAATGGTTAGAAATTAGAAGTAGAGGTTGCATCATTAAGAAATGATCTACATAAGGAAAATTCTCACTTGAATATGAACTTAAAGTTTGAAAATGGATTGAATCATTAGATAAAATTCTTAGTTTCCAAATATCATCGACCATCAAAACGTGACTTGATTTTATATAAGTGACGGTGTGAATACTTGTATCTTTATTTAGAATAGTAATGAGAATTCACATAATCATTTAATTATCAACACAGGGTCTGTTAGACTTGTGAGGACTTCGTGCTGTATGCACAAGTACCAAAATTCATACCAACTTTATATGCTCCTGTAGAAAACCTACAGGTGATGGAAATTACGACCAAGACAAATTTAACTACTAAATTGGTTCAACCACAAGTTTCCTAAGTGCTGGAATTCAAGTCAACACTTAATCTTAAGGATAATACCCAATTGTAATAAGGATTCAAATTAGGTTCTGACTTTGTGGTAGTTTCTCTAGTTTTGCAACAGTTCTACTGATTTCGTAGTAGCAACTGTCGATTATGAAAAAATTGTGCAAACACCTCTACACACACCCAAAATAAAAGAACATGGCCCAAGAAAGAAAAAGAATAAAAATAACATAATTCACTCTTATAATTAAACACATTGTGTGATCAATTCAACTGATCTTAATTTGATGAAAAAATAAGGAAGCACGAAATGTAAGAAATAAACACATAAATTACTAAAAAGTAAATGTAACACAAGGCCTTACATCGAGTGGGCCCAACTAGGGGTTCGACCTACACCCAATACTTGTGTTCATGAAAACAAGTTCAACAAGTCAAATACACATTCATGGGAAATTATATTAATCAACAGAAAATATAACAAAGTCCAGCAACATGGTGCTAGTTTGAGTTTACGCATAATACTTATAAGTAATATGGAAATCTAAGACCCAAACAAACGTATCTAATTTCAGAGGCTATATCCAAAATAATTCACCTTATGATTCATCTGTTCTAAATAAAAATAGACACATTAGCAACTAGCCTACAAGACTCGGATCAATTTATGAAGATCATTATATTTAGCCTTAGGGATTGTTGATGCCTCTAAAATCGCTGCATCAACATCGGGGGGAACCATCTAGTCCGGACCTTAGTGCAGCTCCTTTGCTGTTTGGTGTGGTGGCTCCGACTAGATGTAATGGGACCAGTTTCCCAGTGATATATGAGTTGATGGGTGATTTGTAATGTATAATGAAAGTGATAAATGTTCTATTCTACAATGCAAAAATATACGAAGATAACTAATCTATCCCGGGTATTCTTTTAACAACATGAATTTTGATTGTTTTTGTTAAACAAATAACCATAAAGATGAATTATTCATAAAATAGAAATATGCATTCATATGATAATTACTTTGTTTAAGTAGTTAAACAAAGTAATAATAAAAAAATTATCGCATTGATCATAATATATATCATTGACATATATATTCAAATGATAAAAATTCTAAAACATTCAGAAATGACAAGTTAAAGAACTTCTTGAAAAACATATATATATCAATAATAGCAATGTTGAAAAATGTTCATTCACATAGAGAAATAAGACAAAAATAGAGATAATAGTACCGTATGCATTTGAATTCTCCTGATGTAAACAACATTTAGATTCTTCCTTCCTATTTGGGAACACCTTCAAAAGATGCAATAGTGCAAATCTTATAAAAGCCTCTTTGATAAAAATGTAGAACTTTGGTCCAGTTTTTGATAAAAAAAATATTGGAAGTACAGTAGTGCAACTTCCAAGTCAAGTCTTAATACAAATTGTGGACCCTTTCTAAATACATGAAAGGGTCTTTAAATACTAAAAATAACAACAAAATATCAATAAAAATCGCTATGTGCTGGTTTAACTATAAACATATCAATATGGGATTTATTCTGAAAATGGCAGTGTTGTGGCAATTGAAATGAATTCATTGTATTGGCTTATTTTCCTGTGATTGCAACTGATGGATGCAAGCATAGGTTGGATTTTTGGAGGCTAACGCATCCTCAAGTGTAGCTAAGCTGTATAGGTAGCATCAGAGAGTTCGAAGATCATGCAGTTGATTGCATCTGAAAGACACTTCATGGCCATCTGCTGGCTTTGTGGCTTGACAAGGAAAAACCAGAATGTTTCTCATGTCAAGCTTTGGATTCCTTCAATCTAATTTTCCTTGTGTGCTAGCTCCTGTTTCCATTGTTGTTCCAATGATTTTGCTTTTGGGAGTCTTCTTGGAGAGCAATCAATGATCAAATTGGACATATGCAGACTGTTATTTATGAATTCGATCAAACTATTTATTGCAGCTCTCATCTAGACGTTTCTCTTTCGGCTTTCATTAACTGAGACTCCCATTCAGAAAATAGGATTTCCTTATGCGATTCTTGTATTCTTGGTAGATTGGCAGCCATTCCTTCTTTGGAATCCTGCCAAGAAATAAAATTGGTTAACCTTTCATCTGCCTTATCTAATTAAAGTCTGGTGTCTACTGCCTTTTCAATCATTGAGAGATATCGCATAAGGGGTTTGCTAATGATATATTGTGGCAAAGAATATCCAACTATCGAGACAAGGCTTGGGTTATTTCCAAAGCTTCTATTCTAAATTCGCTTACCTATGGATAACCTTTATACCTTTCTATCTGTTCTTTCATTTGTGCGATTTTTTCTTCCTTTTCCTTCTTTTCTTGCTTTCTTAATATCTGAAGCTTGCTCAACTCTTGAGACAACTCTTTTTGTTTATGGAATGTTTGTTCATCAATCGTCTGCTTTTCCAGCTTCCATTGCTCTTTTAATTGTTCATTTAAGTGCCTCTGTTCTATTAGCTATTGTTCAAGCTGATTTATCTTTTGTTGTTGCTCTTTTGATTTCACCTCAAGTTGGGTAATCGTCTGATCCTTTTCCCGCATCAGATGGATAATCTCTATGGCTTTATCCATTGTCGTCGATGTGTAGTCTCCTGTGAACTGAGATATCTTTGTTAAATCCTCTGAGGGATCGACTTCTGCTTTCCATACCACGTTCATCACTTATGCTTGAGGAGTTTAAAGAGGACTTTGATCAATTTTCCTCTTCTTCCTCTGTCTTTTAACTACAGCCCTATGCTTTGGACTATAGAAGACATCAAGTGGTGGTATTTCTTCAGTTTGGAGTACAATCTCCTCAGTGGGATTCTCGGGAATAATCTCTATGTCCTGCTGAATTCTGGGTAGGCCGCTTGTTCCTCCAATTGGAACTGTGATAACTTCTGGCTTCTGCACTATAGGCATTTCTAGCATAGTGAGCTCTTGGGATTTATTCAGGTTATTGATGATTGAGTCGAACTACTCCCATTCCTTGATTAACTTAGGATCAATATGAATATTCATATCAAGGGGCTCACTAGTTCCTTCCTGTGTCTGCACCATTTCTGGGGTTATTTCTTTCTTGAGTGTCTTTTCACTAATTTTATCTTCAGACTAGCCTTGTGGTTGAACTACAGAGATAGTATTTAACAAATATAGTGGTAGCATTTCCAATCTCTGTGTCCTAAACTTGTATAATTGCTCTAGTCCCTTCGCCCCCAATTTGATTTTTTCCAGTTGTTTTACCTAACAAAATACCTAGGCTGAAGCAAACAAATCATCATAAATATCCCTCTCATGATCAAACTTAGCGATTTTGGTTTGAGAAGTGACATTGTAGGCAACTGATTTGGGATCGTACTACCTTTTTGGGATGATTGCTAACTTTAACATTTTTATTTTCTTAGCTTCCTTCTCTACATGTTTGAAATCATGCAGCATGAAAGCACCACATCGGAGGGGGAATGAAGGCCACATATTCTTTTTAGACTTTTTTAGGTTCCTTGATGTCCCTTCTACTGTTATCTGATATGCCAACTCTCTCGCAAGTAACTTATCTAGGATGTATAAGGGGAGGACATGAGGGTTAGCAGTGCTGCCGAAAAGTCTAATGTAGGTGAACTTTTCTTCACCAAACCAACTACCAATTGTAGTTAGGTCAACAGAGGCTTCCTCGGACAACCTAGGAGTGGGTTTATTGAATATGGCATAATACACAGGGAGGATGAAACCTTGACAGATTCTATACATATGATTTTTGTAATGGGCTTTCCACATCTCCTTATGATAGATATGAATGGTGTTCGGGTCTTGTGGAGTCCATTTCCATCCTAGAATGGGATATTAGGAATTGAAAGAGATAGTGTCCATAATATAAGCACTCATGTAAAACGGAGGTATTACCCGGGTAGTCACAAAACTGTTTTTCCTATAGTCAAGTATTTGGTTGGCCATTTTATTTGATAAAATGGTCACCCATTCCATGACAAAAGAATTAACTGTAACCTCCATTAAAGGTACCATTTCTATAGAAAATTTGGCAGAATCATGGACTCCAAAGAGTCAGCATATCATTGCACCTGCATAATAGTAAGGAGATGCAAATGAGTCAACAGAGTACATACCTGATGATTCATGCTTATGTCTGGTTGGAAAATGCCTCCATTGTCTGATAGGGTCTGACTCAATGGCATTTTCTTTGGCGAAAGTATCCAAAAATGCTTTGTTATATCGCTTGTGAGGTTTAGGCAAATGGTACATTTCTTTGATATCTTCTGCTTTGAACGACCTGAACAATCTTCCATCAGTTGTAAAGAAAGTGCTGTCTGTGATATTGATGCTCTCAATAACCCATCTGACCACGTCATTGTAGGGTAAAACTTTGGCACAGGGTGTTATTTTATGAAGATAGGAGCAGGCCAAATCTTTAAGAGTATTCTTCGACTTGTCCATGCCATCTGTTGTTGTTTCTACTTCGATTTCTTTAGGATCCTCAGCTTCTAGCAAATTATAGATACTCTCCCATGAAGCTTGGCCTAGACCGAGGCAGGTAGTGTCCGATATCAAGACTTTCTTCACTGGTTCTTCTTTAGCTACGACAGGGGCCTTTGGTTTCTTTGGTTTCTTTGTCATTTTAGCTGGATTCATCAACTCAGACTTGTTCTATAGAGGAAACAAAAGAATGTAACAAAGAAAAACCCGTTCAAAGCCAATGCATAATACAAAGCTTAATTCAAGTGTGATAAGTAATACCAAATGATATATTACCACGAATGACATCCTCGAAATATTCAACATTAATTGTTGTATTAATGACTTCCGTAACTGCTAATCATGGAAATTAAATGTAATAATGATATGTCACATCGCACATATTACTAGAAATCTCTTAAAGTGGATGTTTTGGCTTTCCCGATCAACGATTGGTGAAAATCGCATATCGCAGATTGGAAGGTTCAAAGGTATAGCTCAAGCTGTTACCATAGGTAGCTCCAATTGCAATAAAGGTGTGAGGTATTGTGAGAAGGCAGGATAATTAACAAATCATCTGTTTTTCATTTATTATTGATTTAGAGCTTAAACCTGCTAATATATGTTTAACAAGATTTTATCGAAAAGCACACTTTTACTTTATGAAATCACATCGGTGAATTCCAAAGGTGCTTTTTATGTGTTTCATGGTATCTACGATGGCCAATTGCGATTGAATTATTGCATCGGGGGTTTGGCGTAGGCCTTTGGAATGTTTCTTTATTCACTTTGCGATATGTGATTTATGATAGCATTATCACATCAGCGATTTGCTAATGAGAGCCTTTTAAGCTTATACTTTACATAAAGGATGTGACATATTATTTTACATTTATTTTTACAAAAGGGTCTTACATAATATTTATATGGAATCATACCTTTTCATAGGGAGATGCATGTGTTATGTGATTAAATCCGAGCTTGTGATTATCATGGAATTATTGATTTTAACTAAAAGGGGCCCCATTTCATATTGAAGTTTTGGATAGAAATTTTGAAATGGGGAGGGTTTTTGTATAGCACAACAATTGGCGATTCACTAGGAGAAATAGATATCTCTGAGAAAGTAATGCAATATCTATAGCTTTCTAAATTTGGAAACCATTTAGTATAAAGAAAACAATCTAAGAATATTTAGATAAAAAATAACTCTGAATACAATGATAAGTTCTTTTGTAATTACTTTTCCAATCTAAAAATAAAAGAATTCTGAGTTTATTCGAGCTTTAATTGGTTGGTATAGATAAAGCAAGGGGCTTCTCCAGCTTAGATTTTGAGTTTACTCTATTGTCATAGGTAGTGCCTCTGTTGCCATCAAACGTTTATAGTCTCGACAGGTTTACCTTTTAACCATATAATCATTCATTGTCCCATACATCTAAGAGTATAAATTTTGAAAGATAAATTCAAAAAGAAATGTTTACACATGTTTTTTATTTTTTTGTGTTTTTATTCTTTCAAATTCTTTAAAATATAAAAATCCATTTTCCTGGTTTGGTGGCCAGCTACTGACAATGCCATTCACTGGTTGTAATTAAACTGAACAAGCTGGCTTGTGATGAGACCCCTTGTCTTATGATTATAAGCCATTACCCTGTTTTGATATGCAGTGTTAGTAATGTTAGTTTAATTAGTTTCCTATGATCATAGTAAGTAGACTAATGATGAGACCTCTTATCTTTTATATCTGACATATTTTAGGATTACACTTTGAAAAATCATAAACTTAGTGGATGGGGTGAATGATTTTCTCCTTAACAGTATATGGATGACAATTTTAGAGTTGTAGATGCTAAGTATGGAAAAGTCTTTACTTTTCACAAATAACCTCTCTTGGCTCTTTAAAACTTTGAATGATTTACAGTATTTTCAAGGGTTGTGAAGGTTTTTACAAATCTAAAAGTGGTTCTCAGAGTTTTATTTTTTGACTAACTTGTTAGAACTGTGGTCTGCTCCTTAAAGGTCTCCATCTATCGAAAACAAGTGTTTACAATACTTCCTTCAATAACTTTCAAATAGTAAAAGGTCAATGGAAGACTATTTACAACCTTATTTCCTAACAATAAAAATTCAAACAAAACAAAACTACATAATGAATATTTACAAGTAAGAAGGGGTTACCTCCTTAAATAAAGAATTTTTTCAAGATAAGCCCATTGACAGGAAGAGAATCTCTCTTTCCTGATAGATCTTACAATATGAACATTGATGAGCCTATCTTCTCAATGACCTGAAACAGTCCAAGCCACATCTTTTGAAATTTAGTGTGTTTGCCTTTATCTTCGTGTGCTTTGTCCTATTTCAAAACAAGATCACCATTTGTAAAAAAAATTCGCTAGTAGAATTTGTGTCAAAAGAAGAATTAATAATCTGTTAATGTTTTGCATGTGTAATTTTGGCTTTCTCCCTTTATTCTTCTAATTTAAGGATTTGATCATATCTTAATTGAATAGAAGAGGATGGATTTTCTTCAATAAACTACACTAGGGCTAGAGATGGGAGTGCTACGTTTGTTGGTATCACAGCTTCCTTCCCATAGACTAAGTTCAATGGAGAAGTACCTATTGAGGCCTTCTGTGTTATGCGGTCCGCCCATAATGCAAATATCAAAGACTTGTGCCAATTCAATTGATTTTGGTCAACAATCCTCTTCTTAATATTGATAAGATTTTTGTTTGTTGATTTTGCTAGGCCATTACCCAGAGGATAGTAGTTTGTAGAATATTTCAATTTAAATCCTCTCTTGAGGGCAAATTCAAGTATGGTATTTCCAGAAAAATAAGATGCATTGTAAAAAATGAGAGCATTAGGTACGCCAAACCTGGTAATGATGAATTGATCGATGAATTCAATGATTGCATTAGAGTTGGCTACCTTCAAAGGAATTTCTTCCACCCACTTTGTAAAGTAATCCATGGCTGTAAGGATATATATGTGCTGCTTGGAAGAATGTGGAACAATCTCTTCGATGATATCCAATCCCCATTGTTCAAATGGTTGTTCAATGTTGACTGATTGCAAAGGAAAGGCTAGTTTCCTTTGTCTTCCACTAGCCGTTTGGAAAATTTTGCATTTCCTTACATAGTCATGGGTGTCTTTGAATAAAGTGGGCCAATAATATCCAACATGTATTATCTTGTGAGCTGTTGTATCACCTCCAAAATGTCCACCTGCTGGACCATCATGTAATTCGTGCAACAACTTTTGTGCTTCAGTGTTTTCAAGGCATCTTAACAAAATCGAATCATAATTCCTTCTAAATAACACATCATCAATGATTTTGAAGTGTTTTTCTTTCAATCTCAAGGCAAATTTGTTTTTGTAAGAGAGATTAGGAGGAGCATATCCATTTTTTAAATAAAAGACCAGATCTACATATTGAGATTTAGAGTTTATAATACTCATCTCATTTATCTGAAGAGCATTGTTTGAACCTTCATGTTATGGGATGTTTGAAGCTACTGCTAATAATATGCAAAAACCTTGACCTCTAACAATTTTCACTGGTTTAATATCTAAATCATATTCTTGCAATGTTATAACCCAGTTGGCTCTCTTCTCTCCAACTTCTTTTTGGACTAGTAAGTGTCTCATTGCTGAAAATGGGACTATTACTTTTGTATGAGTCTTTAGGAGGAATGGCCTAAAGTGTTTAATAGATTTGAATACAGCGAAAAATTTCTTTTCTACTTCAGAATAATTAATTTCAACACCTTGTAGATTAGAACTGAAAAAGGATATGGGTGCTTCAACTTGCTGATCATTGATTTGTGTTAACACAACTGCATAGGAAGTTTCAGATGCTAAAGTATACAAGATAAAATGATTAGAAAAGTTTGGAGTATTTAATGCAGGAGCATTAATGATGGCTTGTTTGATTGAATCAAAGGCTTCCTTTTCGTTATGCCCCCATTTGAACACTTATTTTTTCTTAATCATGGTATGTAAAGGTAAAACGATTTGGGAAAAATCAGGAACAAATCTTTTTACAAAATTTATTTGACCTAAAAATGATTACATTGATTTTTTATTGTGTGGAAGAGGAATATCAGAAATCTCCTTGATTCTTTATGGGTCTATATAAATGCCATCTTTAGATACGATAAACCCTAAAAGCTTCCCTTGATCAAGAGAAAAGAATGATTTCTTGGGATTTAATGAAATCCCATACCTCTTATAGCGTTCAAATATTTGCTTCAAATCATGTAAATGATTCGCTCTTTTCTTGGATAAGATAGTTATGTCATCTAAATAGACAATAACTGACTTATTAATCAAACCCTTGAATGTTATGTCCATTGCTCTCTGGAAGGTAGCTCCAGCATTAATTAAACCGAAAATCATTTTCTGGTATGCATATGTTCCCCATTTGGTTCTAAAGGTAGTCTTTAGTCTGTCATTTGGGTGCACCAATATTTGGTTATATGCAGAAAAACCATCCAAAAAAGACATTAATTTAGAACTAGGCACTGAATGAAGAGTTTGTTCCATAGTTGGCAGTGGGAAATTATCGTTTTGGCTTGCCTTATTAAGATTTCTGAAATCAATGCAGATCCTAATTTCACAGTTTTTTTTCTAACAAGTACTAAGTTAGAAACCCATTTCAAATGTCTAACTGGGAAAATAATCTTAGCTTTCAAGAGTTTATTCAACTCAGCTTTAATCTGACTCTCTAGATTCGGATGTATTTTCCTCAATTTTTGCTGCACAGGTTTCTCCTTAGAAATCATTAGAATTGTGTGTTGTATGATAGAAGTATCATATGTTTTTAGATCGTCATAATTCCAAGCGAAAACATTTCTATATTTATTCAACAATCTGATAAAGGTCGATCTTTCTTTTGTAGTAAGCCCTACTCGAGATTAATATTTTGTGGTTTGGCCTCAGTGCCAAGATTTATTAATTAAAACCTCAAAGTATAACTTTGGAGTTTTGAATTAGTGACTTGTTTAAACCTATCCTTGATATCATAAAGATCTTCAAGTTTGACCATGGATTTAGGTATGGATTTTTCCTCTGGTTTTTGTTTTATTTGAAGATCATGGTCATTCTCATCAATAATCTGGTCATCATAGGATTTCTTAGAAGTTAAGAAATTCAAAATGTCTTCGTCATGATTAAATACTCTCCAATTGGTGACATTGTTTGGAACGGATGGTCTAAAAATCAATTCGACTGAAAACCTATCAGGGCTATAATCCTTTGATGGAATGAGCTTAGAAGCAACATTGGCTAATAAATCAACTACTACATTCTTAGATCTAGGAATGGGAGAAATATTGAATGATAGAAAATGAGATATGAGGTCTTGAAACAAGGTCTGATAATGCTTGAGGTGTCCTGAAAGGCAATGAATAGTATTTCTTACCTATTTTATGACAATCTCATAATCACTAAATAATTTTAGATATTGTACCTTCAGGCCAATTGCTTTGTAAAGTCCTTGAATCAATGCCTCATATTTATCAGTATTATTTGTACACTCAAATTCTAGTCTGCATGATAACATCATTTTTCCCCCTTAGGACTAGCTAAAATACATCCTACTCCTGCACCATCATTGGATTTTGACCCATAAAAATATAAAGACCAAAATATAGGATTATCTACAATTTTATCTACAATTTCTTCAGCAATAGTAAGACACCTTGATGTATCTATATGTGAAAAATTTTCTATCTGCGATTTGAAACTATTGACAGAGAAACGTGATGATTGAGCATTAAAATTACCAAAGAATGATTTGGCTGAGTAATTTCCAAGAATGTTATTATTGAAAGCTATGGGTTGATTTTCCTACTCAAACTCCGTTACAATATGGGTCATGTGTTTCTCTCGATCGATCTTAATTTTATTTGGTTTCTCTTTATAGGGAAGCCACATATGAGACCAATCAATAGAAATGTAACCATTGAGTTTCTCAGACCAATACCTACTTAAAATTAACCCATAAAACTCAGGGATGTCAGCAATAAACATAGAAATTCTCTGAACTACTCTAGGATTAGCTGATAACCTAATGGTGACTAAATTAATCTCTCCTAATACTTGAAGCTTCATTCGATCCAACTGAACAATATGCACTACAGATTTTTGGGGCTCAATGTTCAATTTTGAGCAAACCAAGGCTGGCATTATGTTTGATGAAGCCCCTGAATCTATTAAGTAGTTGTGCAGATCTCTGTTGTAGATTTCATAGGTCAAGAGAAAAGGAGGAATATGAGAATTAGATCTATCTCTGATCAACACAACATCAATAGCATCTACTCTATCTTATGGTGGCTTACCTGTTCCGTTAACCACCTTGGATAGTACAACATTTGGAAGAGGAGAAGAAGGTACTACATTTAATTCTTTTAGTAGCAATTTCTGCTGATGTTTAAGATTGCTAAGCTCAAACAAAAAGATATTCACTCTAATCTTCTTCATGTCTTCTATAATTTTGTAATCCATAGAGTCAAAGACTACCAAAGTTTTGGATGATGAGGGCAGATTGGAAGATGATGGCTAGTTTTGAGTTGGCAATGTTATAGACATATTTGGGCACTTCAACCCCAATATTATATGTCGATAAATTAGGGTTCTTCAACCCCTGAAAGTGTTGTTTCATACCCTAAAATATCATGGTCAACTGATTACATCATTCCCCAAAAAGTTCCACCTAAAAAACCATCCAGAAATGGCCTATACTGAACCATATTGAGTGGTACACTGGCCAGGTGCAATGCATACTGAGTGGTACACTGCTTAGGTGCGATGCATACTGATTAGGTCTTCTATAGGGTGCGATGGGCGAGGATGGACAAATCTATGAGACAATTTGCTAAGTGGAGGCTCATGGAATCTTCTAGAAACTTCTCCTATGACACTTGCCTCTCTGAATTCGCCCAAAGATGAGTAAGAGATCTAAACTTTAGTTATCTCTTCTCTTGTGGAACCAAATGTAACAAGTGGAATGACACTAATCAAAACCTAGAGATTACTGACACCATTGCACACGTCTATAAATGGATCCCTCATCTAAGAGATCCAGAGGCTGGAATGTTGTGAATTGCAGGTAAGTGCTAATAGTTTGTAATTGAGGGAAGTGTTGGCATTATGACACAGGTTTGGCACTATGGCACAGGTGTTGTCCTTGATGGCAACTCACTATGGTAACAGATCTCAGTTCAGGATCTCAGAATGAAGGAAAAATATATATACGCAGGTTCATCATGATCAAGCCGCGTATACACACGAGTTAGACATTCCAAAGACACGTATGCATATACACGCACTTTCACGCAAGGAAAAGCACGTACATGTGGAGAACTTATGTTTGGTCCATGGTATTTAGTCCTTGGTATTTGAACCTATGGTTTTGGACCATGGTATCTCGTCCGAAGTGTTGATCCCATGTTTTGGGTCCATGGTATTCATTTGTTATGGTTTTGGACCGTGGTATTGTGAAAGGCCTAAGACTATAAAAGAGGAAGGAGATCATTAGGCAAGGTCATGATCTGAATTATTGAATATCTAAAAATTTCTAGATCTGGAATACTGGTGATTAAGGTTATGGTGTAGAGCTGGATCTGAATGAAGGAGGAACCTAAGTGCAAAGAAAAGGATAAGTTCTATTGGTGAGTCAAAATCTTAAGGCTTGAGTAATAGTATCTTTGTATGATTTTGACCTGTTATATGTGGCGCACGCTTGATCTATAAATCTGATAATCTGGGTTAACTAATGTCTGAATATTTAAAGGAGTGAATTATCTTTATAGATCTGTACGCAGGTTCAGTGAAGCGAAGGCGCGTATACACGCTGTTTCTGTAAGTCAAAAGTGCGTATACGCAGGTTGGTCTTAACACAGAAGTGTATGCACGCAGGTTTCTGAATATTGAAGTAGCGTACGTCTCTTAAATTATGTTCTAGCTACAGTAATCTGGGTTCAGAATTGGTGTATGGTTACTGTTACTGTGTTATGGGTATAGTTGTCAGAGAAGTGTCTATTTGATTCAGTTTAGATTGGTGAAAAGGAGATTATTTGATGCAGAGATTCTTGATGTTTGATTGATGTTATTCATTTATGAAACGTGGTCCCTGGAAGAAAGAGAAGGTTGTAGCCTTTTGTAGGTCAGCACCTATGTAGTAGTACCTCAGCTAGTACAAGAGCTAAGGGGGTTGTAGCTCCCTTCCAGGAGAGGCTGGATAACGAAAGAAGGTTGTAGCCTTCTACAGGTTGAAGCCTGCGTACTGGTATAAGTCTGCACCAGTACAGAAACATTGTAAAAATAAGTTTCTAATTAAAAGAAGATAGAAACGAATTGCAGCAAGTGGTTTTCACCCACATTGGGTTTCCACCTTATATCTTGTGTTCTTGTGTGTGATTGTCTTCTACTCTATCTTACTGTTCCTGGTTACTGTTTATATGATTTTGATGCACATATTAATGATCAACATCTGTAGAATAAATTAAATTATGAGTCTGCATGGTATATGCTGGTTTCCTTATCTGTAGTTGCGTATATACACGGTTTTCTCTAACTGAAGTAGCGTGTTGTTGGGAAAAGTATCCAATACGGAATGACCCTATCCCACTCTAAGGGTGATAGTTCCTTAGTAACAATCAAAGCAAAGCTATCTAAGATTACTTCTTTATGAGATGTAAAAGAGGGGAGAAAGAGATCCACTAACCGATATCTTTCGCTAATGGTTGATCCAATCTTCTCTCCTCGTTGCTTGCCCCCAGCTCCTTGCTCTTTCACTGGCCCAGCTACACCAAGATTCTTGCAAAATGGCAAGAGAGGGAAACTACAAGAAGCATACATTCATAGTTGATTCAAGGATTAGAATAAATCAAATACACAAGTGTAACAATACACCATTGAGACACATGTATATAGAAGAACCTCAAATACTTTATTAATGGAAGAAGTAAGGTTCAGGAAGTGATACAACCATAAGAGGCCCAATCCAGCATCACCTTCCCAGCAGAAAGAAATCTCCTCTTCACCTCCTTCAAAGCAAATCACCCAATAGTTCTAAACTCAAACCAACAACAATTCTTTACATTCACAAGATTCCAGCCTCCTGGATCTCATGGGAGAGAGATCCATATATAGGAGTTTGGAGAGAGCATGAGTCAGCCTGAGATGTGACTAGTGTCCTCTCCCACTCCAGTTCTTCTTCAGTTCTTGAGTCCACTTGGAGGTTCTTGCTTCCACTTGGAGATCTAGAACCTCTTACTCATCACCAGTCGAATTCCTTGATCCAAGTGTCATTTTGGAAGCTTCCTGGGCATTGACTCATTTAGGAATGAGACTTCCACATGTCAAAACTCGCTCAGCGCAGGTAGCCTTTGTTGGAGTTGACATTCAACGCAGGTGGTCCATGGAGTAGTTGACATTCAGCGCAGATGCTCAGTGGAGCAGTTGACATGATCCAGAATTGCCTTGTTTTTGAGTAATTTTCAGTGGAGAACTTGTTTGGATTGCTGTGGTTTGCTGACCTTGTTCCCCTAGGGGTAGGAATAACATGTTTAGGGACTTTGGATCCCTTAGATTATGGACATTTCATGCTTCATGCTGTAAGGCACAAAAATGTCTATAACAGTTGCCCCCTAAAGTATGAGGTCGTTTATCGGGTGAAATGCTTTATCAGGAGGATCCGAAGTTCATTCAATCGCTGGGAGGTGACCTGTAATAAGATACAATACAATACATTATTTTTCATACTGCTTTCACGATCTAGCTGAGGCGGGCATTCCCATGCTTAGCTTTATAAATACATTTTTCTGTACATAGAACAGACAATCGTCTGATGGTAGACTGATAATTCTCTGTTGAAATTATCATCCTTTGAGTAGGATGATCATCTGCTGCACATGTCAATGTCTTTATTTCCTGAATATATATCGCAGCCCGGATGGATGAAACTAGATCCGGGGTCTTCAAACTTGTCTGATCTTCACTCTAAGTACAAGTCGATCCATGTGAGAATTTCTTGGAGTCGAACATGGAAAGACATCGCTTGATTACCAGTCAATGATGTAAACTGTTAACAAGCGCGAGAGGAATCACTGATAATGATGATGACCCTCAAGGTACGACAGTACAATCCACGTGGTGTGAATAAAGGACTTGGCATCGAACACCACGCAAAATCTTTCGGTCGAAGGTCATTGATGTATACCTGTCGCCGGAAGTGAAAAACTTGCCATTGAGGCATGCAAGCTTCAAAGTACTGAGGGGGTTGTTCCTAGATCAACTTCTTGGATAATGAGCTGAAGTCGACAAGAAGCGATCCGTCAAAGGAGGGCCTTAATGAATCCCACATCAGTGACACGGAACGGAGCTAATGATTGTGATGAAGGTGAAAACGATCTGTGAAATATGATTCAGGGTGGCAGTCATGAAAGGATGAAAGATGATGTATGGTAGTGGATGGGACATGGTTGACTCTTTCTGAACAACATCTCTTGAACATATAACGACACTGATGCGATGGATTGGTAGCATTACCCCAAATGTGGATGGTTTGGCGAGACCATGGTGATGAGACCGGTGAATGAAACAACCCAACCCAATGTGGTACGGAGGAAAAGTGTCATGTTCAAGAGCGACTTGCTACCATTAAAGCTTTGAGGTTCTCCCAATTTTTCCCAGTCATTTCTGACCAGTACCTCTTTATTTTTGTCAAGCTTGAGGAGGATAACATATGCTTGTTCTATAACCTGCCCTTCGGGCAAGCCCATCGCTATATTTTAACGAGCCTAGCGATAGGGAAACTCGTTCTCGTCTAAAGACAAGTTTGTCGCTATTTAATGGATCTTAACGAGTCTAGCGACAAAGACAACTCGGTCCTTTTCATTTTTAGAGAGTCTAAAAAGGTACGTAAAGTTAACTCCAAAGGTCCTTTTTCGTCATCTAATCCCTTAAGTCCGAAAAAGTATAAAACATTACAGAAGGGATGAATGTTCGATAGTTTTATCGAGCCGAACCAGACAAGCGCTCGATCTTTTTGTGCAATAATCCCTCAGGTCCAAAAAGATTAAAATCTAGAGGAGGGATAGCTCTTCCGGTCATTTTAACGAGCTGGAAGGCCAAAACTCGGCAAACTTTTCATATTTTACGAGTCAGAAGAAAAGAGCTCAAAGAAGACTCGTATTTTGAGGAACGAGTGATAAACAGGGATAGCAGCAGATTCCAGGTACAGGTTGGAATTTTCCAATCACGGCAGTGTCACAAGGATGGCTAGGTGAAATCACTCTTCACAGCTGTTCCTCAAAATAGGTAAACAATCAAGTGGAGGTGAATGATCGGGCAAATGAAAAGTGGAGGTGACGGTGCAAACACGACCAAGGCTTTTATGGTTGATGAATTTACGGTCTCAAATGGTTATTTACCGGTTCATTTTTTCTGGATGAGCTTGAACTCTGGGGGGAAGCTTGCTCACAGGTGCATTTATTTTTTAACGAGCATGAACTCTTGCTAAAACTGCTCAATTGTGCGTTTATTTTTTAACGAGCATGAACTTTGCTAAAACTGCTCGTTTATACCAGTCATAAGATAAGAATGTCTCCTATAAATAACGGCAACTTTTAGATTTTTGCCCCACATCCTTTCTTTATGCAAGTTCGGTTGCGACTAATCCTACGAGTTTAAAGGGTTAGACCTACAGGTTTAAAGGGAGGACCTAAAAATTTAAAAAAACAAATAGCCGCCCTTGCTTGCACTCCAAAAGGTTTGCATGCCCCCAGGTATAAAATACGATTTCAAGGTTACCCCTACTTCACCTCCGCCAAAACATTTGTCTTGCCGAGAGAGGCCTACCTCTTTCTGGTTACCCAAAGATTGTCTCGTTCGCGGCTACGAATAAAACATTTTCTTCGGCGATGTCTACCTAAATAGACAACGGTGAATGACCCTGTTCCGTCAAACACATAACTTTGACAAAAGAATCTTGTTCCAGAACAACCCCTCTTCCTCTACGGACGGGGTACGGACTAGTCATATTCTCCCGCGGAAACCTATCTTATACCCAAGGTTTTCTCTGCCCAACGCAGACCAGGATGCATGCCCCCTGGGTTCCAGTCCCATCTTTCCGAATCACTCACACTCATCGGGAAGAAGGACTGGGGGTGGAGACATTTCTTGATTGAATAGACCATTCAGGGTTGGTATGTGACTATTTGCGATGCGTGATCCCGGAAATGAAAGTTGGTCTACGAGCTTGACCATTCTTCCTTCGTGTGGAAAACACATTACTCTAAAGAGTGAGGAGACTATTGCTCCCATGCAATATATATAGTCTCGTCCAAGGAGTAGGTTATAATCCAAGGGTCCTTGAACGACCATCACGTTCATTTGAACGGCCTTCCCTTTCAATGTAATGGGCACATTGAGGAGGATCCCTAATGGTCGACTGGTTCCTTTATCGAAACCCGAGAGATTTCTTATCTCAGGAAAAAGCGCCGGGGAACCCAGTGCTTTCCAAGCAACAGAGGAAAGGATACTCACAGATGCCCCTTCATCAATGATAGTGCCAGCCATTACCATTCTGTATATTTGGACTATAATTCTGAATGGTATACTGGCTGGCAACCGGGGTCTGCCTAGTTGGTTCCAATCAAAGGACACAACTAGGTTGCTTGGTGGTGGGACTGAATACACGGCCGGATATGACCCTGACGATGTTCCTTCCTGCGATAAAGGAATGGGCGCATTGCCCTGACGCTCATCAGAGTCTGTGTTGATGAAAAGAATCTGGATGGTGTCATCCTTATTCTCTTCAGTGAGGGTGTCATTTGAAGATGAATCTTCAGTGACGGTGTCATTTGAAGATGAAACTTCTGAAGGGAGAACCGGGTCAACTGTCGTTTCGACCTTTGGACTTTCGTCCGGTCTGGATTCAGTAGGTTCATTTTCAATGACTGACATTTCAGCTGACCACTTGAGCGAGCCAGCTGTATTCTCAACCAACGAAGGATTTGGCACGAGTTTTTTGTATCCAGGAGGAAGTCTCAACGGTGAAACCGGACGATCTTCCAAAACTCTCTTCGCTTCGTCTAAGAAGGGACAACGGTGGATGGCGTGATCGCCTTCACACAGTCTGCAGGGGGATCTTGCTCCCCCTCTTTGTCTTGAACCTTCACTTTCGCTGGTTGACGGTAAGCATTCAAAATGGCTATCAGAGGTTGATGCTCCCGAACTGTGCAAATGAGGGGACCAGTCCCTTAGTATCCAGGGAATACAGGGACAATCTCTATGGAAGTGGTCTCCTCTACATATGACACATGGCGATTTAGGCCCGGTCTGTGCTGTGTGTGGATTTTTGTCAGATGTCTTTTGCTTGCCCCCAGTCGCCTTAGGCTCCTTCTTCTTCTTCTCTCTCTTCTTCTTCTCCTTCTTCTCCATGGGAGCTTGGCTTTTGCCGGCTCTACCTTGCGAAGATGAAGGATTGGAGGAAGAGTTATAGGAAGTAGAAGGCTGGTGGGAAGCTCTAGACTGATCTAACTGTTGACTCGACTGTTCAGGAACCATGGTGTTCTGAACTACGTTGGTTGAGAATAGCCAGATTGGCAGGCCAATTGTCAGTCCTGGAAGCGACAATGTGGCCATGTGGGGCGCACCAACTTCTCCCCAAGAGGAGAAAGGACTAGGATTTCCATCATGGGGAATTCCTTGGTTGGTGTGTTCCATGTTCTCAACCTACAGATCAACGCAGGAATAGGAGGTGATTATGTTCCGTTTTAAAATAAATTTTATAACGACGCTTTAGACACAACTTGCTTTTTCACTTTTTAAGAGTCGAGAAAAAGCTAAAGATGACTCTAGTCTCCTTCGATGTTTTAACGAGCCCGAAGTGACAAATGCTCGGATGGACTTTTTCAGTTATAGAGTTTGAAAAAGGCCGAAAGAAACTACTCTGGAGTTCTAAGCAGAGGGTGTGCCAAACTTTTCGC
This sequence comes from Pinus tabuliformis, assembly GCA_031772625.1. Classification (NCBI taxonomy): domain Eukaryota; kingdom Viridiplantae; phylum Streptophyta; class Pinopsida; order Pinales; family Pinaceae; genus Pinus; species Pinus tabuliformis. The sequence continues at coordinate 60,564,450 of CM062819.1, read as the reverse complement.
AAAACCACATAATACGTTTTACGGTACGGGTGGTCGATCTTCGTGAATGCTGTGTTCACTGCATTGCGATCAGTAGGGCGGCTGACACGGCTTCCTATGGATAAAGGCTTTGTTCCTATAGGGGTCTCCCAATATATACGCGACGGTACGTGGGAGCACAAGTCCATATTGATACTTATCGCTTCACCGTGGAGGAATCACCCAACCACTCAACGCTAAGATATCACGTTTAACGACGCCGGAACACGTCTCTAGCTTAGACCTCTATGTGTTTGTGTTATGTTTCAAAGCGTTGTTATGTAAATTCAATTTATTTTAGGTTGATCTTGTTTAGCAGTTTGCCTTTATGGATCACCACGAGATGTATGGTACAACTCCTAAATGCAGTCTAAAGATGAGAAGCAAGCTTTTTCAATCTTTTCAACTTATGAAAATCTTAACTAATGAGGGAAAAGAAAGACATCATCTTTTCACACAGATCATAGAGCACACACTAATGCACTTTTTCCTAAATCAACATGCAAGCTGTCAAAATGCACATGCACAATGCAGGTATTTCTTTTCTCTTTCTTAATGTTGATGTACTACAAAAAGAAAGCTGTTGTATAACTTTGAATTCAATTTCAAGTGAAAGCAAACAAGCTTTTGTCCAAAATCAGAAGACACCTTAAGATTTACTTGTTTCAACACTAGAAATACATAAATTCAAACCATATGACGAAAGCAAAAGCTCAATCAGCTATGAACAACAAACAAACTAACTCTTAAGATCAGAACGACACTTATCACAGGTCTAGATCTAAGAGGCCACAGCAAGACTAGTTCACTTTCGTTATGGGAAACTGCAAATGATGTAAGAAATACACAAAGAACAAATACAGTTTCTTTATACAACCGAGGCGGAATAGTGGCAAAGAAAGGTGGTTTCAGATAGGTACATTGACTGATAACAGGCTGCAAAAACAGGGATGAAAACAGGGCAACAGAAAGCAGAGAACCCCAGTTGCACAAGGCCACACTGGTTCAGCGCAGGTACAACACTGTCAGTTTGACATTCAACACAGGTAGACCCTTCGGGACCTGCGTTGAAATGCAGACTGCCTTCACAGTGTCTGCGCTGAAAGGGAAAACTCTCGTTTCCCTTGGTTCTGGGTCACAGATTGCTCAAAAATCAACAGTTTTTGGCCAAATCAAAGCTACCAATCAAGTACACACTAAAGGATGATTCAAAGGAGGATGAAAAGCTATCACTAAGAGCTGTTCAGAGTCCTTGTGGATCAACTCTTCAAATCATAAACATGCCCAGAAACTGAGCTAGAGTAGCTGCCCTCTACTTTGCATTTGAAAGATCCAAATGCAGTTCGATTCGGTACTCCTTGTGTTTAGGAAATGAATAGCAAAAACACAAACAACCAACAAGATACGATCCCCAGTATGGTCGCCAATTTTTTGTTGGGAAAAGTATCCAATACGGAATGACCCTATCCCACTCTAAGGGTGATAGTTCCTTAGCAACAATCAAAGCAAAGCTATCTAAGATTACTTCTTTATGAGATGTAAAAGAGGGGAGAAAGAGATCCACTAACCGATATCTTTCGCTAATGGTTGATCCAATCTTCTCTCCTTGCTGCTTGCCCCCAGCTCCTTGCTCTTTCACTGGCCCAGCTACACCAAGATTCCTCCAAAATGGCAAGAGAGGGAAACTACAAGAAGCATACATTCATAATTGATTCAAGGATTAGAATAAATCAAATACACAAGTGTAACAATACACCATTGAGACACATGTATATAGAAGAACCTCAAATGCTTTATTAATGGAAGAAGTAAGGTTCAGGAAGTGATACAACCATAAGAGGCCCAATCCAGCATCACCTTCCCAGCAGAAAGAAATCTCCTCTTCACCTCCTTCAAAGCAAATCACCCAATAGTTCTAAACTCAAACCAACAGCAATTCTTTACATTCAAAAGATTCCAGCCTCCTGGATCTCATGGGAGAGAGATCCATATATAGGAGTTTGGAGAGAGGATGAGTCAACCTGAGATGTGACTAGTGTCCTCTCCCACTCCAGTTCTTCTTCAGTTCTTGAGTCCACTTGGAGGTTCTTGCTTCCACTTGGAGATCTAGAACCTCTTACTCATCACCAGTCGAATTCCTTGATCCAAGTGTCATTTTGGAAGCTTCCTGGGCATTGACTCATTGAGGAATGAGACTTCCACATGTCAAAACTCGCTTAGCGCAGGTAGCCTTTGTTGAAGTTGACATTCAACGCAGGTGGTCCATGGAGCAGTTGACATTCAGCGCAGATGCTCAGTGGAGAGTTGACATGATCCAGAATTGCCTTGTTTTTGAGTAATTTTCAGTGGAGAACTTGTTTGGATTGTTGTGGTTTGCTGACCTTGTTCCCCTAGGGGTAGGAATAACATGTTTAGGGACTTTGGATCCCTTAGATTATGGACATTTCATGCTTCATGCTGTAAGGCACAAAAATATCTATAACATAGCGTATATGATCTGGGTGTGAAATAAAAATAATTGACTTGATAATACTGATTCACCCCCCCCTCTCAGTATTATTTCCAACAATTGGTATCAGAGCAGGTCCTTCTGAAGAATCTTGATCGCTTGAAGGAAGATCTATCATCATGAGCAACTACGAGTGAGAAGCATCAATCAGGCCACCATTTTTTTATGGGACCAACTTCATCTATTGGAAGGTAAGAATTACAGCCTATCTTCAATCTCTTGGTACAGAAGTCTGGGATATCATAGATATAGGGTACACATTTCCATCAACAACTCCTACAGATCCGGCTGGTAAGAAGCAGTATGAAACAAATGCAAAGGCTGTCAATACTCTATTAGGGAGTCTATCTCAAACAGAATTTGTGAATGTTATGCAGCTCAAAACCGCAAAAGAAATATGGGACAAGATCACTCTGAGCTATGAAGGAGATGAACAGGTAAAACGAGCAAAACTTCAAACTCTCAAAATTCAGTATGAAAATCTCAGAATGCACAATGATGAAAGTGTGGCTAACTATTTCCTACGTATAGATGAGATTGTTAATTGTATGAAAAAATTGGGTGAAGAAATAAAAGAGGTTGTTTTGGTTGCAAAGGTTCTAAGATCCTTGTCTTCTAAGTTTGAATCAAAATTTTCTGCAATAGAAGAAGAACAGAATCTACAGAGTCTTACCATGTCACAGCTACACGGAATTCTAATTGCTTACGAAATGAGGAAAGGAGGACCATCAGACAGGAGAGAAGTTGCATTCAAGGCTTCAGGCAAAGGAGATTACTATGAGTCAGGACATATGTCAGAAGAAGAGGAAGAATCAAATTTTGTCAAGAACCTTCAACGGGGAATTGGAAGATTCAGAGGTAAGCTACCTTTCAAATGCTTTGCTTGTGGAAGAGTCGGTCATTATGCTACAAAATGTCTTCATAAAGATAAAATAGACAAAGGTAAGGAACCTGTTAGATGGAACAAAAAATAGAATGTAAATAAGAAGAGCTATTACACGCATGAAGACAGTGATGGATTATCAAATAGTGATGAAGATGAGCAAGGTAATGATAATATACTTTTGATGGCTTTTGAAGATGATGATTTTTTGGATGCTATAAATGAAGAAGGTCTTTATGAAGAAATTTCTAAACTTAAAGTTTGTTTGGAGGAAAAGAATATGATTATTGATACTCTGCAATTCCAACTGGCTGAAAGGGAAAAACATCACGAAAAGTTAGAATGTGAAATTATGGGACTTTGAAAAGAGATTGAGAAAAAAAAATATCTTAATCTTAGATTTGTTAAAGGATCTGAAACTTTAGATGAGATTATCAAAGTGCAGCGTTCTCCACTAATCAAGACAGGTCTAGGATATAATGAAGAAGCATCTCAAGCGCATAAGCCATCCACCTCCAAAAGTTATCTTGATGCAACAAGGAGAAGTGAGCAAAGGCCCAATGGAGATCACCAAGTAAATCGGGGACAATTTACCTCAAGAATGAATAAAGACTACCAGGTAAATCGGGGGCAATCTACTTTAGGGATGAACAGAAGCTACAACTAGCCACAGGTAAAACCTTCTCAATTTGCCTCAAGAATGGATGTCAATAGAAACTACAATCATTTGGTTGGTAGATTTGATAATCACAGGAGTTTATTCAATGGTCAATGTTTCTCTTGTAATAACTTTGGTCACAAAGCAGCCCAATGTGTTGCCTATAAGACAATCATGACTAGAGAAGCTAAGAAACAAAGGAGTATGACAGGAATCATGAAAAGAACCTACAATAACTTCTCTGCTCTTGAAAATGAAATAGAATGCTCTATTTGCAACAACTTCGGTCATGTAGAGTCTGAATGCAGGAGTGGGTTTCAGCAAACAACTTAGAACGAGCAAGCTTCATTGAACACCAAAACATGGAGAAAGAAAGAACCACAACCAGAAAGTTGTGGGATAGCCTTATATGCAGAAGGACAGGAAAATCAATGGTACATCGACAGTGGATGTTTGAAACATATGACAGGTGATAAAGAAAAGCTTCAATCATATAATGCCTTAGAAAACGAAAAGAAGGTCTCATTTGGAAATGACACCCCTGCGTTCATAAAAGGTAAAGGTTCTGTTCAGTTGAAAGAAAAGGTCAAAGCTGGAAATGTTATGTATGTTGATGGCTTAAAGCATAATTTATTGAGATTCATTCAGATGTGTGATCAAGGAACTGAGGTAATATTTCGATCAAATGGATGCAGTGTTCGTGATCTTGATACAGGAAAAATAGTGATCAAAGGCATAAGGACTCCAAATAATTTATACATATTCAAAGAGGGACAACATCAATGCTATCTAAGCAAGAATGATGAACATTGGCTATGGCACAGAATATTGGGGCATCTTAGCTTCTCTTAGATAAGGAAAGCATGCAAATATCAGGCGGTTCATGATCTTCCTGACATCAGAATTCCAGACAATACAATATGCAAATCATGTCAGTTTGGTAAGCAAACCAGAACTAATTTCCCTGAGAAGGAAGGATCGGCTAGTAGGCCACTTGAACTTGTCCATACTGATATATGTGGTACAACTAGGAAAAGGTCACCTCAAGGTGAAGAGTACTTCATATTGTTCATTAACGACTTTTCAAGAATGTGTTGGATAGGACTCATGAAGTATAAATATGAAGCTTTCGAAAAGTTCAAATCATTCAAAGCCTTGGTTGAAAATGAATCAGATCGCAGAATCAAATGCCTCAAATCTGATCGAGGAGGAGAATTTACCTCAGATGAATTTTTCAGTTTTTGTGAAGAACATGGCATAAGAAGGGAATTTTCTGCTGCAAGGACACCTCAACAAAATGGAGTAGTGGAAAGGATGAACAGAACGGTTCAACAAATGGCCCATGCTATGCTCGATGAATCTGGAACTCCCACAACCTTCTGGGGTGAAGCCACATTTGCTGCAGTAACTATTCATAACAAGACAAATGTCCGGGTAAACGACACTCAGACTCCTCATGAACTTTGGTATGGTAAGACTCCCACGGTAAAATACTTCAAAATCTTTGGAAGCAAATGATACATTAAAAGGATTGATGAAAATCTTGGCAAGTTTGAACCTAGAGCAGATGAAGGCATTCTCCTTGGTTACTCTCCCCATAACAAAGCATATAAGTGTTGTTAGGATATTCCGACACATAGGAAATAGTTAAGTACAACTTGGTCTAGTATAGAGTTAGGTATAGAGTTAGGTAAAGTGTGTTTCTTTACCTTGTACATTTTGTAACTTACAATCCAACGGTCACGATATGTAGTGATCCGACGGTTCATTCTCTCCTCGGTATTACCAACACTTGATCCGTGGCTTGACACCCGATTGGTCAATGATTTCTATTTAAAGCGCATGGAGGGTCATTTGTAGGGTAATCCGTGCATGAGAGAAACATATGTAAATTTTCATTCTTTTATTAATAAATTGCCTGAAGTGGCCGCGTTGGCTCAGGCGGTGGACTGTTTCCCTCTTTGAGGGTTTTAACCACGTCAAAAATACTGGTGTATTGATCTGCGATCTAGTTGTGAGTAGTGTCCTTTGGTGTTCTGTCTGAGGAACTTACCCTGTAAATTCCTACATGGTATCAGAGCTATTTGAGGGTCGCGTCCGTTGGTGATCCAAATCTAAAGCCGGTAGAACTGCATCCGACTGCCGTTTCCTAGATCTATTGTTTCTGACTGCTTTCGGGCTGAGAGGACTGCTCTGTTGTGTTGGGAGCATCTGTTCCAGTGAGGAACCCCTTTCGTTTCACGTGAAAAGGTTTCCGGTAGCCCTAGCTGCATCATTTTTAAGATCTGGAGTTATACAGTGTTTATTTGCAGTTTACAGTTATTTTCGCTCTGTTTATTTCGGTTTCGGTTTATTTAGCCTTTTTTATTACCAGATCTATACCTTTCATTCCTACGTATGCTCTTTTCCCTACGACTCTGTGCGATCTGGGCAAATCAGAAACAGAAAGGAAGGATTTTTCTCATGCGTATGTTCTTTTCCCTGCGCCTTAGTGTGATCTCGGAAAATCAGAAACATTGAGAAAAATATTTAGTTTCCGGCTAAAGCTAACTTTGAGCCGCAAGGTTCATTTTTGAAAATATTTAGTTTTTCAGCTAAAGCTAACTTCGAGCCGCAAGGTTCGTTTTTTTTTGTATGTCCGTGTTGGGTTTTGTGTTTTTTGTTTTGTAGGAAAAAAGAGCCTTCTCAAAGCAAGCACGCAACCCAAAGCATTCACCCCCCCCTCTCTCTCTCTCTCAAATTTTTTGTATAGCTCAATTGGTTCAAAGCTATTCTAAGAGAGTAGAGGTCTTGGGTTCAAGTCTCCATTTTTTGGGGGCGGATTTTTTCATTTCCGCACATTCCCACACTTTGGTGGCGACTTCATCAACTTTTTTCAAAAAGCCATAACTTCTTCATCTGGAAGCCGTTTTCAGAGCCGTTTTTTTTAAACCAGCCTAATTTTTCGAGATCTATCCATTGGAACACTTATTTTCAGCATCTTTAGCTTCAGTTTCCATTGAAATGGAAAGTCAATACCAAGTTACCCTTGACAGCACCAACTACTTCCAATGGTTGGCCTACATTGAGGATTTACTTAGAAGTAAAGGTCTCTACAAAATAGCCTCAGGCCAAGAAAAGAAACCAAAGGATGAAGATAAGGCTGCTAAATGGGAAAATAGGCAAGATCAAGCACGTGGATTGATAGGGATGTCTATTTCTCTAGATCTTAGATTCCATAGTGCAGAACTTGATACTCCTGATGAAGCAATGAAACAAATCAATAAAGTTTTTGGGATTAAAAATGAACTTAGAGCCCATCAACTTGAAAATGAGTTGCTTACATTGGACCCTAATAATTTTTCTTGTATTGAAGATTTCTTGTCCAAGTTCAAGACCCTTAGATATCTCTTGGAAGGTGTTAAGGTTAAGAAAGAAGATAGTAACCTTATCTCTTCCATTCTTACTAAGTTGGGACCAGCCTACTCTGTGTTTGTTTCCACCTTCCATTCTGCAAGAGAAGCCTTCATTTCTCAAGGAACAGACTACAAGTCCCTTCCTTTGACTCTTTTTGTGATTCTTTAATAAGAGAACAAGAAAAACTCTTACACCTTGGTCTTCTTAATCTTGGAAACTCTTCCAAGAAAGCGTTAGCCGCCCAGCAGCAACCAAATTCAAAGAATCCTAAGAAGTCATATCCTAAAAAGGATGGTTCTAAACCAAACAAGGGTCCTAAGCAATTTCAGCCCCAAAATGAAAAATCATTTCAACAAAATGATAAGACAAATAAAAACAAAGGGAAGAAGACTGATAGACATTGCAATTTTTGTAATCGAGATGGCCACTTAGAATCAAAATGCTTTAAGAAGATGGAAGCCTTGGAAGCAGCATTGAGAAGCATAACATCCATTTGGGGAAATCTTCAACTTCAACTTCATCTTCAGGAATGGCACTTTCTGCATGTGGTTGTCAAGCATCTCGGTCTGGCTATGCATTAAATGTATCTTCTTCTTCTCATTCTCATGAGTGGCTCATTGATTCTGGAGCTTCTTATCACATGGCCAAAAACAAAGCCATGTTTTCTTCTTTAAATGATTGTAACACCAAAAATATATATGTTGGTGATGATAGATCTCTTAGTGTTGTAGGGACTGGAACTGTTCATCTAGACAATGGTCAGTTTAATGATGTATTATGTGTTCCAACCTTATCCTGCAACCTTCTATCTATATATCAGATAACTCATTCAGGTGAAGGTAAAATTGTTGAATTTTCCCTCATGATGTTGTAATCAAGGACCTAAGAGATCCTAAAAAGATTTTAGCTACTGGCATTGCTGATGATTCTACAAGGTTGTATAAGTTTCACAACTTTGGGTCATCAAATCTTCCCTCAGTATTTGTTGCTCATAACGATGAAGTGAGCAAACTTTGGCATGAGTGATTTGGTCACTTAAACTATCGCTCCCTTCAGCATCTATGTAAAGAAAATATGGTGACAGATCTTCCTATGGTATCTTGTAGAGATGGTGTTTGTTCCGGATGTGTACTCGGAAAACATCATCGGGACAGTTTTGAAAAACGTGCCTCTTGGCACGCCTCAGCCCCTTTACAGCTTGTGCATAGTGATTTATGTGGTCCACTTCCAGTTGTGTCATTCTCTGGCTGCAAGTATTTCTTAACTTTCACTGATGATTTCTCCAGACGCACTTGGGTATACTTCTTAAAAGTCAAGAGTGAAGTATTTAACACATTTTTGGCCTTCAAGGCCTTTGTTGAAAAACAATCTGGACATCAAATTCTTAAGCTAAGATCTGATAATGGCAGAGAATATGTTAAAAACACATTCATCAACTATTGCACTGAGAATGGAATTCAAATGCAACATACTGTTCCATATACTCCACAACAAAATGGTGTAGCTGAAAGGAAGAATCGCACCTTAAAGGAAATGGCTAATTGTATGCTACAATCTAAAGGACTTGGTCTTAGTTTTTGGGCAGAAGCAATTAACTGTGCAAATTACATAATAAATCGCACTCCTACTAAGGCTTTAAAAAATATCACTCCAGAAGAAGCATGGAGCTCAATCAAACCAGATGTAAGTCACTTTCGTGTTTTTGGAAGTGAAGCGTGGGCCCATATTCCAGATGAAAAGCATAAAGCTTTAGAACCTAAGAGTGAAAAATGTACTTTTGTTGGATATTCTGAAGATGTCAAAGGCTATAGACTTATTCCATTTAAGTCCAAAAATGTTATCATTAGAAGAGATGTAAAATTTGATGAAAATATATCGGCCTGCGAGCCTAGTCTGGCGGATGTGCCACCTCTCCCTATCTCTTCCACTTTTGAAAACATTTCTTCTTCAGATGATGAAAGTGAGGATGACAATCCTCCCCCACCATCTCAGGATCCTCCTTCAGCTCCTCAGCTTCCAAAATGGGTTCGTGCTAGTCGAGATGCAGCAGGTGATCTTGCCGGTGATCCTACAGATCAGCGACGCACACGTTCTCAGTTTGACAGAGCCTCTTCTTTATTGGCTCAAGCTCCAGTAAATTATGATCCTGACACTTTTGCAGAAGCTTCAAGCCATCCAGATTGGGAAGCAGCTATGAATGAAGAATATCATTCATTATTGGAAAATGATACATGGGATCTTGTTCCTCTACCAAAGGGACGAAAACTTGTTAGATGCAAATGGGTTTACAGAACCAAGTATGGACCAGATGGGAAAGTTGATAAACATAAAGCTCGTCTTGTTGCTAAAGGTTTTTCACAGGTTGAAGGCATTGACTACACTGAAACCTTCTCCCCTGTTGCCAAAATGAACTCTATCCGCCTTGTTCTTTCCCTTGCTTCCTCGTTCAAATGGGAAGTCCATCAGATGGATGTTAAATCTGCCTTCTTGCATGGGGACTTGCATGAAGAAATCTACATGGAAAAACCCATTGGCTTCATAAAAACAGAATCTAGCCTTGTATGTCGGCTTAAGAAATCCCTTTATGGTCTCAAGCAAGCTCCTCGAGCTTGGTATGCCAAAATGGATAGCTTTCTTTTAGAATCTGGCTTTTCTAGGTGTCATTCTGACAATACTGTCTACACCAAGCAAGTGGGCAAGTCTCTTATCATTCTTGTTCTTTATGTTGATGATCTTATCCTTACCGGTAGTGATCCTAACCTTATAAACCATGTGAAGTCTAGGCTTAAAAGGAAGTTTGAAATGACAGACTTAGGACACTTACATTATTTTCTCGGTCTTCAAGTCTTGCAATCCAAGGAAGGTATTTGCCTTTCTCAGTCCAAGTATGCCTGTGATATTCTACGCCACTTTCACATGGAAGAGTGTAAGCCAGCCCCTTCTCCCTTTCAGTTTGGAGTCAAACATTCAGTCACTTGTACTTCTCCTGAAGTTGATGCTACCTTATACTGTCAACTTGTAGGAAAACTTTTGTATCTAACCCATACTCGTCCTGACCTTTCCTTTGTTGTTGGCCTTGTTGCTTGGTTCATGCAAAACCCCCGTGAAAGTCATTGGAAAGCAGCTAAAAGAATACTTCGTTATGTTCGAGGTATAGTTCAGTTTGGGATTCATTACAGTGCCGAAGCAGCTCCTCTATTGGTTGGTTTCACTGGTTCTGATTGGGCTGGTGACCCTGATGATCGGAAGTCTACTGCCGGTTATGTGTTCACTCTTGGTTCAGGACCTATTACATGGGCTTGCAAGAAACAAGGTGCCATTTCTCTTTCATCAGCAGAAGCATAGTATCGTGGTGTCGTAGAAGCTAGTAAGGAAGCCTTGTGGCTTCGTCAGATCCTGTCAGAGTTTGGCTTTCAGCAGCAGCATCCGACTACACTTTGGTGTGATAATCAAAGTGCCATTCAGCTATGAAAAGATCCAGTCCAACATCAGCGCAGCAAACACATTGAACTGCACATGCACTTCATCAGAAAGCTCATTCATGACCATGTTCTTGAAGTGCAATAATGTTCAACAGATGATCAAGTTGCAGACATCTTTACAAAGGCTCTCACAGAGGCGAAGTTCACTAAACTTCGATTTATGGTTGGAGTTCAGGAAGTTGTCACTAAGGGGGGATAGGCTCTAGTGCCTCCTTCCTTCTCCTATTGTGTCATATTTGTAAATCCTTCAATCCTATCCCAAGTGGTTCTTAAGGGGGGATGTTAGGATATTCCGACACATAGGAAATAGTTAAGTACAACTTGGTCTAGTATAGAGTTAGGTATAGAGTTAGGTAAAGTGTGTTTCTTTACCTTGTACATTTTGTAACTTACAATCCAACGATCACGATATGTAGTGATCCGACGGTTCATTCTCTCCTCGGTATTACCGACACTTGATCTGTGGCTTGACACCCGATTGGTCCACGATTTCTATTTAAAGCGCATGGAGGGTCATTTGTAGGGTAATCCGTGCATGAGAGAAACATATGTAAATTTTCATTCTTTTATTAATAAATTGCCTGAAGTGGCCGTGTTGGCTCAGGCCGTGGACTGTTTCCCTCTTTGAGGGTTTTAACCACGTCAAAAATACTGGTGTATTGATTTGCGATCTGGTTGTGAGCGGTGTCCTTTGGTGTTCTGTCTGAGGAACTTACCCTGTAAATTCCTACAAGTGTTACAATAAAAGACTTGGAAAAATTATTGAAAGTATTGATGTAGTGATTGATGAAGAAGGAAATACCTCTAGGCAGGAAAGATCTGAAGTTTTCGAAGATGATGAGGACTATCCCTCAATGTCAAATTAGATTCATGATGAAGAAGAAACCCATGAGGCACCAGAAGAACAAATAAGAATAGAAGAAAAGACTCCATCCAGATACGTTTAGAAGAATCATCCAGAATCTCAAATTTTGGGGCAAAAAGAGGCAGGTATACAAACAAGAAGAACAATTGTAGAAGCTTCAAGCTATTTGGCATTGCTCTCCTCCACTGAACCACAAAATGTAAGAGAGGCATGCAAAGATGAATGCTGGGTCAAGGCAATGGATGAAGAACTTGAGAAGATTGAAAAGAATAACACTTGGGAGTTGGTTCCTAGACCTAAAGATAAGAATGTCATAGGGACAAAATGGATATTCAAAAACAAGTTGAATGAAAATGGGGAAGTTATTAGAAATAAAGCCAGACTTGTTTGTAAAGGGTATGCTCAACAAGAAGGAATCGACTTTGAAGAAACTTTTGCTCCCATTGCTAGATTTGAGGCCATCAGAATGTTCCTTTCTCTCTCTAGTTTTCAGCAATTCAAAGAATTTCAAATGGACGTGAAATCTGCTTTTCTAAATGGAGACTTGGATGAAGAAGTGTATATTGAGCAACCAGATGGGTTTATCCTTGGAAATGATCCAAAGCTTGTATGCAGACTCAAAAAGGCTCTCTATGGCCTTAAACAAGCTCCAAGGGCTTGGTATTATCACTTGGATAAATACCTCCATCAACAAGGTTTTATAAAAGGATCAACTGATAGCAATCTTTATATAAAAATTGACAATGATAAGTTGCTAATACTTGTTGTGTATGTTGATGATATCATCTTTGGTAGCAATGAAGAAGACGTGAGTCAAAATTTTTCCGTAGTAATGCAGAAAGAGTTTGAAATTTCTATGCTTGGTGAGCTCACATATTTTCTTGGTTTACAAGTCCAACAAAACAAAGATGGCATCTTTCTATCACAAACCAAGTATCTCAAGCAGATCTTGAAGAAATATGGGATGGAGGATTCGAAACCAGTATGTACCCCTATGGTGACAGGATGTAGCAAATGATGAATTGGTAGCAGTAAATCAACCAACCTATAGATCCATGATTGGTAGTCTACTTTATCTAATAGGTACCCGACCAGACATTATGCATGCAGTGGGAGTAGTTGGAAGGTTTCAGGCAAATCCAAAGGAAACTCATCTTCACGCAGTTAAGAGAATTTTCAAGTATCTTCAAGGAACTCAAAACTATGGCTTATGGTATCCTAGAGATAAAGATCTCACACTTCATGCATATACAGATGCGGATTGGGTAGGAAGCGTGGATGACAGAAAAATCATTAGTGGTGGTGCATTCTTCATGGGTCCTAGATTGGTATCTTGGTTCAACAAGAAACAAAGTTCTATTGCTTTATCTATAGCTGAAGTAGAATATGTAGTTGCTGCATCTTGCTGCACACAGCTCCTTTGGATGATGCAAACATTGCAAGATCTTCAAATCACTTGTACTCCACCTATCTCATTTTTTTATGATAATACAAGTGCTATTAGTATCTCAAAGAATCCTATCATACATTCAAAGACTAAGCACATATCGATCAAGTATCATTTTCTCTGGGAACAAGTGCTGGAACAAAAGGTCAAATTGGAGTATGTTCCCTCTAAGGAACAAGTTGCTGATATTCTCACCAAACCACTACCCAGGGAAACCTTTGAATACCTCAGACAGAAGCTGGGAGTAGTTGATGCATCATCTTGATGTTAAAACCTGTCTGTTTCAGAGAAAAGTGGTTGTACGCGAGTTGCATGAGGAGGATCTGTGTACATATGCAGGTTTATGTAGAAGGAGTCACGTATATGTTGATTTGAAGGAAATCAGTGGGGACAGACTGTGGTTGAAGGGAGTCTAATATGGGTCTGTCAGAGACCGTCTGGCACAGGTTCAGGGGGAGTAGATATACTTCTAATAATGCATTGTTGGCATTACATTAGAAACTCTTGGTTCATGTACACAAGCTGTTTTTGGTTTCAGGTGGATTAGGTGCAGAAGGAGAACATGGTTGCTGATCTGAATAATGATGCTGCTGATATTTGTTATTAGTGACTTTCATAGTCTTGCTCTAAATTTTTCGTCTCTATGTCATGTATATCTTTTCTTGTCAAGGTCATGTAACGACCTATTTTTTTTCCCCACTATGCCTAGGATGAATGATGTAATGTACTTGGTTGTCATATGTAAACTTCTGATGTATCCCCACTTGTTTGGGTGGATGATCCCCACTTGGTTCGGTGATAGATGTTTGTATAGAGTCTTTTGGTGATAGGAAGGTTGTTTATGATGTATAAGTCATGGTTCTTCTTCAAGAACATCTTTTTGCAGATCTTGCCTACAGTCAGGGGGAGCATGGTCAGCACAGCAGAGCAGAGATTTCCACATGTACTCAGGGGGAGCATAACCATTTACCCTTGATGAAAAAGGGGGAGAATGACTTTGAGGATATTGGGGTTGCCATCAAGTCCAAAGGGGGAGATTGTTGGCATTATGACACAGGTTTGGCTCTATGGCACATGTGTTGTCCTTGATGGAAACTCACTCTGGTAACAGATCTTAGTTCAGGCTCTCAGAATGAAGGAAAAATATATATACACAGGTTCATCATGATCAAGTCGCAAATACACGCGAGTTAGATGTTCCAAAGACGTGTATGCATATACACATACTTTCACGCAAGGAAAATCACGTACATGTGGAGAACTTATGTTTGGTCTGTGGTATTTAGTCCTTGGTATTTGAACCTATGGTTTTGGACCATGGTATCTCGTCCGAAGTGTTGATCCCAAGTTTTGGGTCCATGGTATTGATTTGTTATGGTTTTGGACCATGGTATTGTGAAATGCCTGAGACTATAAAAGAGGAAGGAGATCATTAGGCAAGGTCATGATCTGAATTATTGAATATCTGAAAAGTGCTAGATTTGGAATACTAGTGATTAAGGTTATCGTGCAGTGCTGGATCTGAATGAGGGAGGAACCTAATCGCAAAGAAAAGGATAAGTTCTATTGATGGGTCAAAATCTTAAGGCTTGAGTAATAGTATCTTTGTATGATTTTGATCTGTTATATGTGGCGCACGCTTGATCTATAAATCTCATAATCTAGGTTAACTAATGTCTGAATATTTGAAGGAGTGAATTATCTTTATAGATCTATATGCAGGTTCAGTGAAGCGAAGACGCGTATACACGTTGTTTCTGTAAGTCAAAAGTGCGTATACGCAGGTTGGTCTTAACACAGAAGCTTATGCACGCAGGTTTCTGAATATTGAAGTAGCATACATCTCTTAAATTATGTTCTAGCTGCAATGATCTGGGTTCAGAATTGGTGTATGGTTACTGTTACTGTGTTCTGGGTACAGCTGTCAGAGAAGTGTCTATTTGATTCAGTTTAGATTGGTGAAAAGGAGATTGTTTGATGCAGAGATTCTTGATGTTTGATTGATGTTATTCATTTATGAAATGTGGTCCCTGGAAGAAAGAGAAGGTTGTATCCTTCTGTAGGTCAGCACCTACGTACTAGTACCTCAGCTAGTACAAGAGCTAAGGGGCTTGTAGCTCCCTTCCAGGAGAGGCTGGAGAACGAGAGAAGGTTGTAGCCTTCTACAGGTTGAAGCCTGTGTACTGGTATAAGTCTACACTAGTACAGAAACATCGTAAAAAGAAGTTTCTAATTAAAAGAAGATAGAGACAAATTGCAGCAGGTGGTTTTCACCCACATTGGGTTTCCACCTTATATCTTCTGTTCTTGTGTGTGATTGTCTTCTACTCTGTATTACTGTTCCTCGTTACTATTTATATGATTCTGATGCACAGATTAATGATCAACATCTGTAGAATAAATTAAATTCTAAGTCTGCATGGTATACGCTGGTTTCCTTATCTGTAGTTGCGTATATATGCGGTTTTCACTAACTGAAGTAGTGTATATGATCTGGGTGTGAAATAAAAATAATTGACTTGATAATACTGATTCACCCCCCCCCCCCCCTCTCAGTATTTTTTCCAACAGAAAGAGCATTGTATTGTTGGTGTGATTTTGCTATTTCATGAGGTGAAGAGGGCTTGATGGTGGGAGGATGATGCTAGATCAGACAACTGGGTTGTAATTCTCCCTTCTATTTAATAAAGTTCTTCAAGTTTTCTTCCATATAATTTTGCACTTATGAATGTCATTATTTGTGAATGCCATTGTATGTTCATTATATATCTGATTTTGTATTGCTTATGTTATAATAGATCAAGATGCTTTGACGGTTCTTTATTGTTGTGTTTCTACAGGTACTCTCCAAGCGGGATAAGTACGGAGAGGAGTTGCAAGCTCTGTCAAGGGGGAGACAGATCAAGCAAAGGATTAAGCAGAAGATCTAGGTTGGTTCTATTGTCTTTCTCTTATCTATTATGCATAGAAGAAATCGTGAATTGCTTTAAACTGTTGTTTCTAGGGTAGCTGCCAAACCTAGAGGGCTAGTCGCTTGAAAAGACACTAGTTTTCCTAGAAACAAAATGGCAACTCCACTGGGGATAGAATAGATGTTTGTGTGTTGTTATTGTTTGTTTTATAAACTATAGACAGAGCCTGAAGTCAGCCAGGTAGCCTTCGAATTGCTCTTGCTCTGCAATTGCATAGTAGATGAATGCTGCTTTAGTCAATCTCTGGTTTAGTTTATGAATTAAAAATTCAACTTACAAGCATTCTAGATGCCCTTTTGGTAGCTCAGTAACCTCTCAAGATCTTCCTCTGTACTTTGCTCTTTACTATCCATCATAGCTCAGCTTAACTCATTGAAAACAACTGCACATCTGAGCCAAAACCCACTTCAGTTGCACTCCCTGGACCATCGCACTGTCTGTCACTGTAGCCCAGTATGAATAACACCTCCTGAGTGTAGTAGGTGTGATTCATCTCTGTTTCTATGAAGCCTAAGTGCGATGACTGACTGAACCTATTTCCATTCCAGAAATTGGGCGTTTTTGTCTTTGTTTTCAGTATTGTTTAGTTGTTTTTCTGCTTATGTATAGTGCCTCCTTACTAAAGTGTGCTTGCATCACATAGATCAGCCTCCATTGATTAGGATTAGTAATTTTTTTTTATGTCTTTTCCATCATTTTTAATCCTTTGTCGAAAAGTTGCTTAAATCGATCTGTCGTTTTGGTACAAAAGGTGTCATAACTGTCGTTTTGTATCAAAAAGAGAAGTGTTGTGGAGTTTTCCTTCCCTCGATAGTCGATTGAAATTTTTGTCATGTATTTGATTTGATTTGTTGATATTTGAAGTGTCAAAATCATTTTCTATTCGAAATTGAAAAGTGTCACTTAGTATTCCTTTCTATTTTGAAAACGAAATTGTCGAAAATGTCGCTTTCAAAGAAATATTTCATATCTTTGCTGCATTTAGTTTTCTTTTTTGGCATTTTTCACATTAAAGAGAATGAAAACAAATACATAAATTTGCATTTGCATTTAGTTTGTGTGCGAAAAATGATTTAGGAAAATGCACTAGTGTGTGCTATTTGCTCTTTGTTTGAAAGAATTGTAATCTTCTTTCTCTAGTAGCTAGGATTTTGACTGATCAAAATAAACAACGATTGTTTATCATTGTAGATTGCATTTAGGAATTTCAAATCATCATCACGTAGTGAACCATTGAAAGGCAAACTTTAAACAAGATCAACTTTAAAATAAATCTCAATGAACTTAAGAACGCTTTGGAACTTAATGCAACACATCTAGAGGTCTAGGCTAGAGATGTGTTCCGGCGTCGTAAAATCTAGTAACTATCATTTTCATTAAAGGTTGGCTGATTCCTCCTCCTTGATATGACAAGTATTAGCATGGACTTGTGCTCCCCATACCATTGCATATATATTGGGAGACCATAATAGGCTTATATCCTTTATCCATAGGAAGCTGAGTCTGCCGCCTTATTGATCGCAATGCGCTTAACACATCATTTGGGAGGATTGAATATTGTACATAAGTCCTTGTTAATTTCTCTTCAATTTATCACCAAGGTGTATATTGCAGTTTTGCGATTGGTTTGGTAATCCCTCTGTCTAGACTTTCCAGAGTAGTCACTTTCGTTCCTTTTTTACTCTTTAAAAGAAAAGGTCCATTTGAGCACTTGTCACTTCAAGCTCATTAAAAATTGAAGGTGACTAGAGTCATCTTTAACTTTTTCGACTCTTAAAAACTAAAAAAGCAAAGTTGTGTCAAAGCGTCATTAAAATTTATTAATTTGGAATAACATCCCTGTTCCTTCGTTGATCTTAGGTTGAGATAATGGAGTCCACCAATCAAGGAATCCCTTTTGAGGGGAATCCTAGTCCATTTTCTTCTTGGGGAAATATTGGTGCTCCATATATGGCCACATTGTATCTTCCAGTAATTACAATTGGCCTGCCAGTATGGCTTTTCTCAACCTCTATGCTTCAAAATACTGTGATTCCTCCACAATAAAATCAGCATCCAGTTAATACTGAAGTTGACCCTTCATCTTCTTCCTCATTTGTTTCTCCCTCCCCTTCTTCCTCTTCACTTCATGAAAGTAGTGATGCTAGAAACCAGGTGACTGAGAAGAAGAAGAAAGGGAAGGAGAAGAAGAAGAAGTCAATTCAGCAAGGGGGCAACCATGAATCATCTGGCGAAAATCTGCACATTAAATCTCCTAAACCCAAATTTCCTTGTGTAATTTGTAAAGGAGATCATTTTCATCGAGACTGTCCTTGCCTTCCTTGGATCTTGAGAGAATGGTCTCCCCGTTCGCACAGTCAGGTGTCATCAACCTCTGGTGATCATGTTGACAACACACCATCAACTAGTAATAGTGAAGTTCATGGACAGAAAGGAAAGGTCAAAGTTCCATGGAGGTTATGTGAAGGGGACCATACCCTTCACCGCTGTCCTTTTTTGGATGAAGCCAAAATATTTTTGGATAACCATCCTGCTTCACTGCAATGACTTCCATTATGATACAGGAAACTCTCCCCAAGTCCTTTACTAGTTGAAAAACCGACTGAATTGACTCAACCGTCGGTCGAAACACCTATCACTGAAAGTGAATCTTCTTAGTCTATACCCGACGAAAGTCAACAGGTCAAGGTGACAGTTGACCCAGTTCTACCTTCAAAATATCATACATTTCCCGAAGAGAGTTAGAATGATACACAGAATTTGTCTGGATTTAATAAAGGAACCAATCGACCATTAGGGATCCTTCCTAAGTTACCAATAAATTTGGGAAGGAAAACCATTCACCTGAACATGATGGTAGTCCCAGGACCATTATATTACAATCTACTCCTTGGACGTGACTATGTTTATAACATGGAGGCTATCATTTCAACACTCTTCTGAGTGATGTGTTTCCCACATGAAGGCAAAATTTTCACCATTGACCAGCTTTCATTTCTTGGTTCAAGCATAGCTCCAAGTAAATCATCATCCCTAAATGGTCCTTTTATATCAACGGTGTCTCTTCAACCTTCATTCCATCCACCTAATTGCCATGAGTAATATGGTGAATGTAACGAAGCTTAGGGGGCATGCACCCTTGTCTATTCTGCAAATGAACCCAGCTGAAAAGATAAGTTTCCCTGTAGAGATAAGTTTCCCTGTAGGTTATGTGAATTTGTCTGACACACCATTCACCTTTGTCTATTTTGTGGATGAATCCAAGGAAGTGTTTTGTCTATTATGTGGATGAAACCATCCTGCATAACCATAGTAAGTTTCCATATAGCTACCAAAGATTCTCCTTTTCACCATGCTGGGGGCATGCAAACTTTTCATTTCTTTTTTTCATTTTTCATTTTCTAGCTTTTTAGATTTGTCATTTTCTAGATTTTTTAGCTTTGTTGTTTCTAGATTTTTAGTTTAGAACTTGCATAGAAATAGAAACTAGTTCAAGCATATCCTTCCATTTTAAGCTTGGAAAAAAATGAAACTGAAAACCGAGCATAGTTCCCCCGGGATTCAAGCTCATTAAAAATGAACCTTCAAGTAAATACCCTTTGTGATTGCTATTCTATCAGCCTTTTGAGCCTTGGTTGTGTACCTCCCATCACCTCCATTCTTTTGGCCAATCATACGCTTCCACTTGGTTGTTTACCATTTTGAGGAACAGTCACGATGAGTGGTCTTGTTAGCCGACCTCTTCCTAGAAATCACCATTTTTGAGAAGTTCCAGCTTACCTGGAACCATTTGCTACCATAAACACCACTCGTTCCTAAAAAATGAGCCTTATTTAAACCCTTTTCAAACTTGTTGAATATGAAAAGATTGTCGAGTCCCCGTTAAACCCTTTTCAGACTCGTTAAATATGAAAAGATTGTCGAGTCCCTGTTAAACCCTTTTCAAACTCATTAAATATGAAAATATTGTCGAGTCCCCTTTAAACCCTTTTCAGACTCATTAAATATGAAAATATTGTCGAGCAATTGGCCTCTCCAGCTCGTTAAAGTGATTGGAAGTGCCATCCCTCCTGTATATTTTAATCTTTTTCAGACTTGAGGGATTATCCCGTCAAAAATTTCAAGCGCTTGTCTTTTTTGGCTCGTTAAAGTGATCGAAAATTCGTCCCTTTCGTATTATTTTAATCTTTTTCGGACCTAAGGGATTATTCTACGAAAAAGAACTACTGGAGTTTCCTTTTTGTCTATTTTCAAACTCTCTAAACATGAAAAGGACCAAGTTATCCTTGTTGTTAAACTTGTTAAAACAATAGCGACAAGCTCGTCCAGACGAGACAGAGTTTCCTTTTCGCCCCTTTTCAAACTCTCTAAACATGAAAAGGACCAAGTTATATTTGTCGTTAAACTTTTTACAACAATAGTGACAAACTTGTCCACCCATACAAGAATGAGTTTCACTGTCGCTAGACTCGTTAAAACATAGCGACGGGTTTGCCCGAAGGGAAAATTATAGAACAAGCATATGTTATCCTCCTCGAGCTTGACAAAAATAAAGAGGTACTTGTCAGCAATGACTGCGGAAAAAGGGAAGAAAACTTGAAAACTTTATGGTAGCAGGTCACTCTTGAACATGACACTTTCACTTCATCTCCATGATTGAGTTGGGTTGGTGTTTGGTCAATTTAGTGAGGTCTAAATTTCTATTTATAATGTCAACCCGGGGTTCGTAAACTGACGAAGTGAAGTGTACTATATGTACTAGATAACCATTTCCTTAGTCTTTTGTAGTTTTTAGTTTTTTAAGTTTGTTTTTGGATTTATCTTTCCCTAATGTGAGATGATGAAAAGGTGATAAAGCAAGTGAAATATGGATGATTATGGTGATCTCTAAGTGGTTTTTCAAAACTTAAAAGAAAGAAATCTTTAAAATAACTGCAATGAAATCAATTCTTAAAAAGAAATAAAGACATCAAACAATGAACTAATGACATCGGCCCAGTATCTTTGTTGCTGAATGAAAATGAAAGTGAAATCTACACTAAATTCAATTAAAAGTAAGAACAACTAATCCACACTATTTCAACTCTTCAACTCAATCTTCCTTGTGAAAAGATATCATGAAATGTTAAGCAATGTGAAATCTAAAAGAATTTAAACTGCATAAAAGAAACTAATCACACTACTTTAACTTTCTTGACCTTTTGCCTTTCAGCTTAATTTACCCTATGAGAAACAGTCATGAACAAGTCAAGCAATGTGAGATCTAAAGCAAACTAAATCAAGCTATAATGAGTGATATTCTGGTTCCTAATAAAGTTATTTGATTATAGAAAGAAACCGTTAACAGATGAATAGCATGATATCTAAGAGCAGAAAATAAATGTACAACTTAAGGAAATGACAGTACTGGAAATCAAACTTCAGAAAACAAGAGTCAGCGACAAGGACAAGATGATCTCGTATGCCAATAGTTATAAAAAGAAAAGGTGAAAAATTGCCCCGGGCTGCCTAAGAAAACCTGCAAAAAACACTGATCAGTTGTAACCATAAAAGAGCAGCAATGAAAATGTAAATCAACAGAAATCAAAAAGCTTTATTATGTATAGCTAATATACATGATGAAATAAAATGCAGCATTTAAATGACAACTGTACAGCTAATATACATGAACAGGAAAAAGTAATGCAAGAATTAAAGGACAACTGTACAAGGCTTTAGTGAGCAGGAGCCCTCTGCCACTTCAGCCAATTCAACGAACAGCTACAAGCTTAAGTTTAAACCAGTCTTCTCATATATTAAACAACAACGCAAAAGTGCAGTGGGGAAATACAACAACTTCGAATTACATTACAAGAGATTAACTTTTTACAGCATTCATGGACACATTATTTATAAGGAAAGAAAGCTAAACAAATTAACTAAATCTACGCTATTAACCACGCTGTCAGTGACATGTAAATCCTCTTCAGCCCGGATCTAGGTAACTGTCATCATGTTTATTAAATCTGAGAGGTATGGCTGTTGGATTCACGCTACCAGGATGTCTTCGTGGCTAAGGACTGTGCCACGTAGCTTCACGTGCTCAAAAACAGAGCTACGCAGAGCTGTGCCACCGCTAAACACTTCTGTTGACTATCCTTTGCCCCTTGTTTGACCGCGGGCTTTTATGGGCGTGCTGGATGATCTGGAGGGACACGTTCCATGTCCTTGACTCCTGTAACTTGCCCATGTGGCTTGTTTCTTCAGAGGACACCTGTAGCATGGTGTTTGACAAAACGGCTACGGAATCCTGTGCTGGCTGCAGAAACCTGGGTCGGCTGCGGAAACCTGTGTCAGCTGCGGAAACCTGTGTCGGCTGCGGAAACTGAGAAGCTTCCGCAGCTGTCTGAACAAAATTCTAAACCAAACAACAGTCATCAGTGTAGTTAGAAAACCATGTCAAAATCTCTTTTTTAAACTAAAATACAATGATTTAATCAACTTGGTGGATGAAATGAGTGGAAAAAGAAGGCTGGGAGGGTGTATAGGAAGGTGCAGGTTCGAGGCTCAACATACCCCCACTGTGAAGGTGTTGCATGTCCTCATGCAACCAAAACTTAGTTATTTTCCCTTAATCCATATGCTCTGAGGCTTCTGCAAGAACATCTAGCCCTCTTCTCTTTCTCTTTGATGCTAAAATGGTCCTTGGTTTCCTGACTAGACATTTGAACTTAAGATTAATCAATGCCCTGCTCAACTTTTTACACTTTTTCTTCAGCTTCCTGTTCTTCTTTTGCCACAGTCCTAAATGGAGCATAGTGTTATTATGGACAATCCTGTCTACCTTACTCTACTCTTTGAGTGCTTCGTTTTCCTGTTTGATGTGCCTATTTAGGACTTCCAATTCAAACACTTCCTGTTTTAAATACTGTACTTGTGCATCAAGTGGCAAGGTGGTGCTTGGTCCTGCAGCTGATTGTTCCAAGGACTCTAGGTAGTTATATGCTTCTTGTTGATTAGAATCTACCTCAGGTGTCTTTCTCGGCCTGAACTCAAATTCTGGTGAAAGAGGACTGCTTTCTCTTTCCAGCTGAAAAGGGCTTTCCTCACGTGGAGGACTTGGCTCAATGCTTGGCCGAGTTGGAGATTTCTCAAGTGTCTCTTTATCTAAATCAATAAAGTGAGACTGTTTTTCTTTGGTTTTATTCCCCTTCCCTTTTAGCCTAGTGCTCCTTCTTAGGTATGAACTAGTACTCTTTTCTTGTGCAGTCTGTTTTCCTCTTTGCTTTTTCTTGGTTATGGTAGCAGCTTGAAGATCTATTAATCTCTCTGACAGAGGTTGATAATCTTCTTCTATGGATTGCTCAGGGGATGGATAGACTTCTTGGATAGTCCTTTTACCTTTTTCCTTTTTCTGTTCCTTACTTCTAGCTCTATCTTCTATTCCTTTTTGGACTGTTTCTTGAATTTCTATTGTAGGGGAGTCTTGGATTGTAATGCTTTTTTCTTTCCTCCTACTTTTCCTTGGAATTTTTGGGGAACTGCTTCCAGAGGCTTCAGTCAGTTCTTGGAAGTGGTTTCTTGTTAAAAACTTTTCCCAAGTATCCTTGTTACACAGTAATTTGTCACTGTCTTCCTGTCAGTCACCCTACTGTGTCAAGAATTCACAATAATCAAGTCCATGCGCCACCAGAACTGGCCCAAAACCCATTTTTCCAAAGTTTTCCTCATCAGCGCGTCTGTTTCTAAAATATCCGCGCTGACCGGCAGCTCTTAATGTTTTCAGTGCGCTGCCAGCGCGGAAGCACATCACTTTTCCGCGCTGGTCGCATTTTATGAGCCAGCGCACCTCTCCTTTGTATTGGGTCGCGCTGACATGACTTTCCCAGTTATTGAGGCGCGACGTCAGCGCGTCAGTTGCCTTATAATCCGCGCTGATCCTGTTTGGGCGAATTTGTTCCAACAGCCAGCCTTCCAGATCACTCCAGGTCTGGTTGTTGGCTTTGTGAGTATCGACTCCCTTCTATGGCATGTCTGTTCGACTCTTTGCAACCACTTCCCTCAAGGATAAGCTCATCCTTCCACCTTTTTAGGAGGCTCTTTCTCCTATATAAACTCCCACCATTACCATGAGCAGCTAGTTTGGAATAGCTTGGATTGTATAGAGCTTATAGTGCTCAGATTACTGCTACTATAGGTATTTGGTGTGATAGGTGTGGAAGTGATTGATAGCTTAGGGAAGGTTTTTTTGTGTTGCTTGTGTGAGAAAGAGTCTCTTGTCTTGGGAGAATCATTTCCAAAGGTGAATGCTTGAGACGCTTGCTGACTGGCCCCTCCTGAGAAGGATACCGACGTCAGAACATTTGGTTGTACTCTTCTCTGTCTTGATTAATAATAGATGACTGCTACTATTGTTCCATTCTCATTTGTACATGCAATGGTTAAATGTGAATTACATCTTTTCTGACTGATGTATGGTTGCTTTTATTAGATTTCACGCTTGCGTTTGTTTCCTCTTCGTGTGTGCAGATGTCTATTCGCGGGGATCGCGGAGGATTGTGACCAGCCAAAGCGAAGGAGCGAAGGCAACATCTCTTCGTCAAACGACAGCGCTGGAATCCAAGTAGGTGATCTTTACCTCTTGTTTAATTGTAATTAGGAACATGCATGGCAGCATTGTGTGATTGTTGCTAGACCCTTGCTGGGCTAGTAGGGATCGCCTCTATCCGTAGAGGGGATTTACCTCTCCAACAATCCTTAGTGTTTTTCAACTGATCTTCAATAAGGATTTTTATGAACCCGTGATGGTAAAGATGGGGTTCAATATTGCCTACGTGTTTTTGAACAGTAGAGCTCATTTTCTTCAAGCTTGATAACAGAAAATAAGGCAAATTAAGGGTATAACCTTCCATAAAATTCATCATTAGCCTGCCATGATACATGTACATGGAACCAAAACGACCCTCGCATGTGATAAATTTCTGGATAAGTAATAACAGAGTGGACCATTCTTCTTTTATTGCATGCACAGGGATTCCTTTTGTAAATACAGAGGTATCCATACCTGGGTTTTGGAGCATGATTCTCCATCCTTGATCGTCCACACTTCTGTTTTTGAACCACCTTTCACCTTCTTGTGGGAGACTTGTTGCAGCTGCTATTGTGGCCTCGGTCAGTATAAATTTTAAGTCTCCTATCTCCATTGCGTGTCCATTAAAGGACCGTGCAAAGGCTTTAGTCACTTCTTTGTTATAGCCCCTGAAATTTTGAATGAATCTCAGCCACCTTGCTTTCTTCAACGACTCCTTCATTTGAGGATAACCCTCCAGGTATTTTGGTCCTTCCGGTTCAGCTCTTAGTAGTTTTCCCATTCTCGGCTTTAAATTCCGACTGAAAATTCTACTGCGTATGAAAGTTCAGGAAAAAAATGGGTTGATTACGGGATTCTTAGGGTAACTGGAGTGGCCGTAATTGAAGTTCAGGATGTATGTGGTGACTGTAGCTAGGGTTTGGAGCAAGCTGTAGTGGATGCAGCAAAAATGGAGAACAGGGAATGGTATGAGTACCAAGGGAGTAAAGGGTAAGCAACAGTAACGATTTCAACATCGAATGCATGCAGAAGTGAAGTGATAAATGGGTAGAATAACGGTTGAGTCCTTTTGGATCGGATGACTTGCGCACACGTCTCAGCAGATGGCTGCGGAAATTATGGTGAAGGAGAGTCGTAGTACAGTAGGTCACGTCTCAAAAGTACGCCCAATAAATGGGAGAGCAGTCCACCTCGATTTTAAATTTAGAATGATCATGGGACCGTTAGAAATGAATAAGGTGTGTGTGGAATGACATCGTGGAAGAGGAGTGGTATGGGGCTTTCCGTATCAAATCATTGCATTTAGTGGAACTTGCCATGGTTTAATAACTATGCATAATAATGACATTGAATTGTTATTTGGTAGAGATTTTTGATCATACCTTTGGAAGTTTATCATTTCTTGATTAAGGCTTCTGACCCATTGTTGTTCTTTGATCTTGAAGATGCCCCATGTCTTTGCTACACTTGGTGATGATGACACTAACCTTTGACTGTGATTTTTTTTTTTGAAAACAGAGTGATGCTGGCTGTAAAGACAGATTGATGCTGGCTGCGGAAATCGTTTCTGGCTGCGGAAACTGATTCTGGATGCGGAAACGGTTCCCAGCTGTGGAAACTAAGACAACACCCCTTTAACTGCACAAAGATAGTTAGAGAAGAACTAACTAAATAAAATAGTCCTGAGAGGGACTTTTATTGATGGAATGAAATGAAATGAGTGAAAGTGAAAATGAAGTGGAATGGAGATGAAAATGAGATGGAGGTGAAGTGAAATGACAAGTGAGATGTAGTGAAGATGGAAAGAGAAGGAGAGGAGATTTTTTTTTTTTGGAAAATATAGAGTGTCAGGTGCCCCTGATTTTCACTCTACATTTTCTGTATAAGACTGCCAATCTATGATTGGTTTTCAGGCTTATACAAAAGATTTTTTTTCTTTTTTTTTTCAACTGAAAGAAACAAAGACTAGGCTGATGGAGGAGAAGGATTCCTCTCCACCAGCCTCATTGCAGAATTTTCTTGAAACATTTTGACAAATTCCTCTTTTGAGAGTGGCTTATGATAAATTTTCAATCGGTGGCCATTCACAATGAGAGGAATTTGAAACTCATCAATGGTCTTGACTCGAACTGCTCCATTGCTAAAGACTTCATCAATCTCATATGGTCCAAGCCAATGAGTTTGAAATTTTCCTTTGAAGTCTTTAAACTTTGAATCAAACAGTAACGCCCAATCTCCCTTTTGAAACTTTTTCTCTTTGATATATCTGTCATGCCACTTAGTTATTTGGTGCTGAACTAGATCAGTCCTTAAAATTGCATCTTGTCTTATTTCATCTAGCTCATTCAGCTGCTCCATTCTGTGCTTTTGGGCTTCTGATAGATTCATCCCCAACTGAACTGCCATTTTGAAAGTCTTGACATGAAACTCAATGGGGAGTAAGACTTCTTTCCCATAAACAAGTTCATAGGGAGAATGTCCTGTTGTATTCCTCCATGTAGTTATATAGGCCCATAAGGCTTCAGGAAGCCTTTCTGCCCAATCTCTTCTATGTAGATGAACAGTTTTGGTGATGATGTTCTCAAGGACTTTGTTTGTAGACTCCACTTGGCCATTTGCTTGCGGATGGTACGGAGTAGATTTTCTATGCTTGATTTTGTATTCTTCCATCAGCTTCTCCATCAAGTTAGATGTAAATTGACTTCCCTGATCTGTCACAATTTCTCTTGGGACACCAAAACGAATAAAAATATCCTCAAAAAGAAATTGAACAACTGAATTTTCAGTGGCAGAAGGCAATGCCTTGGCTTCTACCCATTTAGTGACATAATCAGTGCAAACCAATATATATTTTTTTTGTCTATATGGTGGATTAATGGGTCCAATGAAATCTAAAGCCCATTTTTCAAAGGGTTCGATGAGTACCTGTGGTTGTAATGGCATTTCATTTGAAAGAGTTGGTCTCCCAACTCTTTGGCAGCTGTCACACCTCCTGACATATTGTTTTGCATCTTTGAAGAGAGAAGGCCAATAATATCCTAAATAAAGGATTTTATAAGCTGTCCTCTTGTCAGTGAAGTGCCCACCGCATGGCTCATCATGACATTCCTTGAGGATGTCAGGCATTTCATCTTCTCGAACACATCTTCTGATCACACAGTCTAACCCTGTTTTGAACAATTCATTAGAAATCCATGAATAACTCGAACTCTCTTGAATAATTCTTATCCTTTCATTAGGAAATAAATGTGGAGGCAGTTTCCCTGTAACCAAATAATTAGCAATATCTGCATACCAAGGAGTTTTAGTAGTTACTGCAAACAAATATTCATCTGGAAACTTATCCTCTACAGGAGAATCTTCGTTAGTATTTTGGATTCTAGACAAGAA
This sequence comes from Pinus tabuliformis, assembly GCA_031772625.1. Lineage (NCBI taxonomy): Eukaryota > Viridiplantae > Streptophyta > Pinopsida > Pinales > Pinaceae > Pinus > Pinus tabuliformis. The sequence continues at coordinate 60,536,261 of CM062819.1, read as the reverse complement.
ATCAGCTACTCTATTTTGTTTCCCTGGTCTATCTAACACAGTAATATTGAATTCTTGTAAAAGTAAAAGCCATCTTGTAACTCTGCCATTAGTAACAGGTTTGTTCATGAGATATCTAATTGCAGAATGATCAGTATGGACAAAAGTTTCATAGCCTGTTATATAATGTCTAAACTTGTTGATTGCATGAACAACAGCTAAGAACTCTTTTTCAGTCACAGTATAATTTAACTCAGTGGGAGTCAAATTTTTACTGGTGTAGTAAATGGCATAAGGAACTAAATCCTTTTGACCCAGCACAGCTCCTAGAGTTGTATCTGAAGCATCTGTAGAAATATGGAAAGGAAGTTTCCAATTTGGCCCTCTCAAAATGGGTGCTTCAGATATTCTTGTTTTCAAAGTTTCAAATGCAGATTGACAATAAAGATCCCACTTGAATTCACAGTCTTTTGTAAGTAATTTGAAGAGTGGAGATGCTATTTTGCTGAAGTTTTCAATAAATCTTCTATAATATCTAGTAAATCCAAGAAAACTTCTAACATCGTTTTGACAATTTGGAATAGGCAACTTGGAGATGACTTCAACTTTTGATCTATCAACTTTAATCCCATCTCCTGAAATATGATGTCCTAAAACAATCCCTTCAGTAAACATCATAAAGCATTTCTCATGACTTAATGAAAGGTTTGTTTCTTTACATCTTATAAGGACTTTTTCCAAATTCTCTAATGCCTCTTCAAATGAATTACCATAAACATTAAAATCATCCATATAAACCTCTACACAATCATGAATTAGATCAGAAAATATTCCTAGTACTGCCCTTTGAAATGTTGCGGGTGCATTACATAATCCAAAAGGAGGTACTCGGTAAGCAAAAGTTCCCCATGGACAAGTAAATGTGGTCTTGTCATGATCTTCAGGTGCTACCTGAATCTGATTGTAACCACTAAAACCATCCAAAAATGAAAAATACTTTTTGCCTGCTAAAGTATCTAATACCTGATCAATAAAGGGTAAAGGAAAGTGATCCTTCAAAGTTGCTTTGTTTAATTATCTGTAATCAATGCAAACCCTCCATTTACCATTCTTTTTAGGTACTATAACCAAAGGAGAAACCCACCGGCTATCTGAAATGGGGTAAATGAAGTTTACATTAAGTAACTTTTGGAGCTCTTCTTTCACTATCTCCCTAAGGTTTGGATTCATCCTTCTTTGAGGTTGTCTAATTGGTTTACTATTTTCCTCAATGTAGATGTGATGAATGCAAGTATTAGGGTCAATACCTTTCATATCGGTATACTCCCATGCAAATGCAGTAGAATGTTTTTGCAAGATTTTGGTTAGCTCCTCCTGTTGTGATTTTTCCAAGTTTTTGTTGATATTCAATGTTTTTCCCGGAAAAATCTCAATGGCATAACTACCAAACTCTTCCATAGAGAAAAGAGACATTTGTCTAGATGATAGACACTCAATGTCAGAATCCAACTGAAATTGTGTGTGGTCATATTCTGAAGATGGTTCAAAGTTTTCTAATGTGTTCAGAATTTGACTATCTTCACTGATCTTAGAAATGGTAAAGACAGGTTGTATAGTATCTTCATCATCAACCCACTCATTATCTCCTATTTATGTAATTGCTTTTGCTGGAGGATACAGATTGAACTTCTTTGTCGAATTACCATCAGAAATATACATATCCCCAGACCTACAACTGATAAAAGCATCAGCTGTGGCTAGCCAAGGTATTCCTAAAATAAGAGGATGTCCTCCTAGATTACTTGTTATAGACATTTTTGTGCCTAACAGCATGAAGCATGAAATGTCAATAATCTAAGGGATCCAAAGTCCCTAAACATGTTGTTCCTACCCCTAGAGGAACAAGGTTAGCAAACCACAGCACCGAAAATCAGTTCTCCACCTGAAAACACTCAAAAACAAGCTATTTCTGGATCATGTCAGCTGCTCCACTGAGCATCTGCGCTGAATGTCAACTGCTCCACTCTGTACCTGCGCTGAATGTCAAATCTAATGAAGGCTACCTGCGCTGGGCGAGATTGGCCAAGTGGCACAGTCATTCTGCAAGGTGTCAATTGCCCAGGAAGCTTCCAAACTGACACTTGGGTCAAGGATTTCGCCTTGTGATGAGTAAGAGGATCTAGATCTCCAAGTGGAGGCAAGAGACTCCAAGTGGACTCAAGAACTGAAGATTAACTGAAGTAGGAGAGGACACTAGTCAGCTTCATGTCAGTCTCAAGCTGACTCATGCTTTCTCCAAAACTTCTATATATAGAGCTCTCTCATGAGGTCTATGCAGGCTGGAATCTTGTGAATGTAAGGAAGTGTTGTTGGTTTGTGCATAGAACTATTGGGTGATTGCTTTGAAGGAGGTGAAGAGGAGATTTCTTTCTTCTGGGAGGTGTTGCTGGATTGGGCCTATTATGGTTGTAACATTCTCAGAACTTTACTTCTTCTATCAATAAAGTATTTGAGGTTCTTCTATATGCATGTGTCTCTATGGTGAATTGATGCTTGTATATTTGATTTATTCTAATCCTTGAATCAGTTATGGATGTATGCTTCTTGTAGTTTCCTTTCTTTGTGCTTTTACAGGATCTTTGTGTAGCTGGGCCGATGAAAGAGCAAGGAGCTAGGAGCAAGCAACAAGAGGGAAGATTGGATCAACCATTAGCGGAAGATAACGGTTAGTGGATCCCTTTTCTCTTCTCTCTCTCATCTCATAAAGAAGTAATCTTGAATAGCTTTGCATTCAGTTGTTGCTGAGGTACTATCACCCTTAGAGTGGGATAGGGTCATTTCGTATTGGATACTTTTCCCAACAACAAATTGGCGACTCCACTGGGGAATCGTATCTTGTTGGTTGTTTGTGTTTTTTGCTATTCATTTCATAAAGAAAGGGAGTACCGAATCGAACTGTGTTTGAATCTTTCAAATACAAAGTAGAGGGCAGCTACTCTAGCTCAGTTTCTGGGCAAGTTTATGATTTGAAGAGCTGATTCACAAGGACTCTAATAAGCTCTTAGTGATAGCTTTTCATCCTCCTTGTCATCCCTTAGTGTGTCCTTGACTGATGGCTTCTGATTTGAGCAAAAACTGTGAATTTTTGAGCAATCTGTGACCCGGAAACCACCAGAAACGAAAGTTTCGTTCTTCAGTGCAGGCTGTACAAAGGCTATTTGCATTTCAGCCCAGTTCCCGAAGGGGCTACCTGCGCTGAAGGTCAAACAGGCAGTGTTCCACCTGCGCTGGACCAGTCCTGCCTTGTGCTGCTGGGGTTTCCTGCTGTGTCTTGCCCTGTTTTCACTCTTGTTTTTGTTGTTTGTTACCAGTCAGTACGGGCAAAGCGAACTCGTTTAACCGGTTCAAAATCTCCTTTGAAAGTTAGAACAAGTGTTCCAACTGCATCCGAGGTTCCGGTTACTCCTAACATTTCTGGAAACCCTGCCTCTATAGAAGAAGTTCAACAGCCACAGAAGGACAGTAATACTGATCCTGGTCTGGGGGAAAATACTTGTGTAACTGAACCAGTTCCATCTGTAACCGGTCCAGAAAGTTTTGTTCCCCAAACAACTGTCGCTGTCGAAACAACCACTTCTTCGGCACCAGAAATATTTTACGGACCTGACGGTCTTCCTCTTCCACCAGGTTTGATTGCGATAGAGGAAATTGCAGAGGATCCGCAAGCGAGTACTCCAACTCATTTTGGAGTAGGGGTCACTCTCTTTCCTTCATCAGAGGTTAATACACCACAAGTGGAAGTCCCTGTAGAATCGCTAGGCAATCTATTGGATAGACTTAAAATGTCTGAACAACCGTCATCATCTAGGACTGTGTCAAATGACACAGCGACAGCAGAAGCCCCTGCCGTCACTCCAACGATGTTTGCCGGCATACCAGCTGTCCCAACTAGCTCCCAACAGCTAGAAGGAGTCCACCAAGGGACTATTTCGACAGCATGGTCTGTTCCAGTTTGTTCATCCGGAGTAATACCCGGTAATTCTTATGTTGAAACTCGACAGATTGATCCTCATGGAGGTCAATTTGGGCCATCTAGTCCTCAAGGATTAACAATCCCTCTGAGTTCCGGATTTCTACCATATGGGGGGCAGTACGCCCTTTCATTACCTCCTCCAGGAGGATATCCATATGGCAGTTCTCAACAGTATTCTGGTTATACTGGAATTGCATCAAGTAGTTGGGTACCTATGCTACCTCAACAACCAAGGATTGTATATTCTATGCAACAGTGTGTACCTGTGACAAACATCCCAACCACCCCGGCTATTGTAACCGTGTCGCAAGTTCAAGCGATGCCTATTACATGTCAACCTCAGGTTGTAATGCAACAGTCGCTTGACCATGGGTCACAACCACAATCGCCAACTGGTGGGATGACACAAGTAAAAACGGGTACAATTACCCCACACCTTGGTCCAATGGTTAGCATGGCACAACAGAACGTGGCGTCACAACCATGGCTTGTACAATACCAACAACTGCAGTTCTAGCAAGTGTACCAAGGTTCTGAACAGCAGATCTTTGCGAATAGTGGACAACCATATATCCAAAACGGTCAAAACCAACCACTTTACAGTGGTCAAGTCCACCAACCGTATCAATCATACCAACATCAATTACATTATGCTGGTATGCAAAGACCTACTGCTCAAGCGATTCCATCGTACCCTGGTTACGCTTCGCCTAACCTGAATCAGCAGTTACCATTCGTGGCAACTTTAGAGTTACCTGATTTACACCGTTTAACCAACGATCCGATTGCTTATGCCCCTTGGTGGCCAGCGATTCCTCATAAACTTCCATCTGACATTCCTAAATTCAATGGAAATCCAGGTGAAGACCCGTCGAATCACGTGATGAATTTTCATCTGTGGTGTTCGTCGAACACCCTTAACGACGATTCGATAAGACTTCGCCTTTTTCAGAGGACATTGACAGGTCCATCGGCTAAATGGTATATTGAATTGCCAAGAGCCTCTTTCGACAACTTTAGTTCCCTAGCCACGACTTTCTTAACCCATTTTCAATTACCGATAAGGTATGAAACGGGAACAGAAATATTAACCAACTTCAAACAGACGACTGCTACCCATATATCTGATCATATACATGAGTGGCGTCGTCGTCGTAGGATGGTGAAAACATATGTTCCCGATCAGCTATTAGCTGAATGGTTTATAAAGTCGTTACTTCCGGCTATTACGGAAGATGTGGCCAAGGGGGAGTCGTAACAGAGGAGCAAGTTATTGCTCGTGCACAATATTTGGACTTAGTTTATACTCAGTCCGGCACGCTCTATGACAAAATACCTGACGCCCCTAGACCAGAGTTTTCAATTCCTCCCCCTCCTAAATCAAATAGTGACTCTCATGCCGGTGATGGTGTGATTGGCACAGCAAACGCGAAATCGATAAAGGCTTCGTCAAAGAAAGCCCGTAAGAATTCGGATCAAAATGCAAAAGAAGAAATTCTTGCTTCGGAAGTAAATGTCGTATCAGAAGATAAGGGCAAAGAAACCAATCAACCAGGAAGCAAGAAGAAACAAAACAAAGGGAAGAAGAAGAAACATGGTGAGTCATCCCCTGGAAAAAATTCTTCAAACCCTCCTGGCAAAGGGAAACAAAATTATCCATGTCTAATATGTGATGATAAGGATCATAACACAAAGAATTGCCCATTCAAAGCTGAGTTAAAGAGGTTCTTTAAAAGATCCCAAACATCAGCTGTGTTAACTGATCCATTTCCCAACCCAGGTCAAAATCTGGTTGATAGTGGAAATGCTTCCCCATCGCAAGTCCTTATGTTGTCGGTTTCGAAACAGCAGAATGATGCTTTGATTTTGACAAGGAACAAAGATTATGGGAATCCTCAGGTGTCGAACGAAAAAGGTAAAGATCAACCAAGTAGTTCGACAACAACTTCGATGGAAGTTGTAATGCCCACCATCCCTGAATTAACAATAAAACCGTCAAAGGGTGTAGTACATAAGTCGACATTTAATCCTCGCGCCAGAGCGGCGCAGCATTATAATATAGTGGAAGATTTGGCCCAATCGCCATCCGCTATGTCGACTCTTGAAGTACTACAAAATTGTCCGACCCAAAGGCAGGCGTTGTTATCGGCAATTGGTGGGGTTGATCCTAAAGATTCCAATCTTGTATCCTTTGATCACAAGGGATATGATCCTCAGTTACCAGCTCAGCTAGCTTTCCTTATTCAAGTGAAAGCACTCAACAAAACTGTTCACAGAACGATAATTGATGAGGGAGCCTCGACATGTATTATGTCAATGAGTTGCTGGAAAACATTAGGATCTCCAACCTTGTCGCGATCTTCGACAACATTAAAAGCCTTTGACGGAAGGACTTATACCCCTTACGGTATCCTTAATAACTTGAAAGTTGAACTAGGAGGAAAAACAGTAGAAATTGATGTAGAAGTCATTGATGGAAATCTTGACTATAACATCTTACTGGGTAGACCATGGATTTATGCCATGGCGGCTGTCGTGTCGACTTATTTTAGGAAGATCGCATTCCCGTTTGAAGGAGGGATTACGATCGTCGACCAACAGAATTTCCTCCCTAATGGTTCACAAGTTACAGGAAGCATTCCCATGATCCATGAGAGCAACAATTCAATTCAAGATATCGGAGTAGGATTATTGAAAGACCCCACATTGATGGGGACTTTCGCGCTACCACCTCCTATTTATACAGGAAATGTACCATTTGTAGTGACCTGCAACATGATATCTTCCACGAAGGTCAACATGGATCATTCAATGGTTTTGCCCCCAAGCCCTTTAGAAATATTGTAGCAATCAATGTTTCAAGCATGGGAGGCGAGCCCAAATCAACGCTCGTCAAGCGTTTGGGTAGATAGATCTAGAGAATATGGAACCCCATTAGATCCTTGGTCGAAAGTACATGAGACTGACGAAGGAATCTTACAATCAATGATGATTGAGGGGGCACCATGGAATGATCACCACCATCGTTCCCTTCTTCCGGAATATGAAGAGGATACTCAAAGTGACCTTTATCACCCTTCAGTATTTGAATTCCTAACGAATACTGTAAATACGGTGGATTCCGAGCGAAACCTATCCAATATTGAAGAGACTATAGCCATAAATATCTCGACTAAAACAGATGTTGTAGAGAATATTTATGTCGGCAAAGGTTGTTCCCCTTCAGAACTGGAAATATATAACGCTCTTTTTCGCGAATTTAGAGATGTCTTTGCATGGTCATATGATGAAATGCCAGGCATCGACTCGAGTATCGTTGAACATGAAATTAAAATGTATCCTGATGTCAAACCAGTAAGGCAACGGCTTCGGCAGGTGCACCCAAAGAAAGCCGCTGCCATCAAGGCGGAAGTTGAAAAACTCCTCCATGCTGGATTCATCTACCCGGTTCCGCTAACCGATTGGGTATCGAATATTGTCCCTGTTATGAAAAAACAAGGGACGATTAGAGTGTGTGTCGATTATAGGGATGTAAACCAAGCTTGTCTGAAGGACAACTACCCTACACCCTTCATCGACCAGATAATTGATGAATGCGCCGGATGTGAAATCTTTTCATTTATGGATGGATTTTCCGGGTATAATCAAATAAATATCCGCCCACAGGACCAGTCAAAGACTGCATTTATTTGTCCGTGGGGCACATTCGCTTATCGAAAATTACCCTTTGGTTTAAAGAACGCAGGGGCGACGTTTCAGAGGGCGATGAATTATGCCTTCCATGACATCAAGAACATTGTTCAACCTTATCTCGACGATCTTCCGGCTCATTCGCGAAAGCGGACTGATCATCCGCAGCATTTAAGAGCGATATTTCTACGTTGCCGACACTACAAGATAAGACTCAATCCGCACAAATGTGTGTTTTGCGTCGGTTCTGGTCGTTTACTTGGCTTTGTAGTCTCTAAAGATGGGATTCGTCTTGACCCCTGCAAGGTTCAGGCAATCATTAATTTGCCTCCACCTTCAAATTTGCTTCAGATTCAGAAACTCCAAGGGAAAGCAAACTTTCTGAGGAGGTTCATTCCAAATTACGCAGAACTTGCTAAAGGTTATACTCGTTTATTGAAAAAGGATGTACCTTTTGTCTGGGACCAAGTAGCGCAAGCTTCTTTTGATGCTCTGAAAGACTGTCTAGTAAAAGCATCATTAATGTACGCCCCGGACTATCAAAGAGATTTTAACCTGTATCTAGCTGCAGCAGATACAACCATTTCGATGGTTTTAGTACAAGAAGTCGATGGAATTGAACATCCTATCTATTATTTAAGTAAAAACTTAAACGATACAGAAAGTAAATATTCTTATGTTGAAAAACTAGCGCTTGCAGCTGTTCAAGCGATTCAAAGGTTTCGACATTATGTCCTCTTTCGGAAAACTACCATCCTGTCAGATTGCAACCCCATGACTTATATACTGTCGCGACAGTTGTTGGGGGGCAAATATTCAAAATGGATAGCGATCCTTCAAGAGTTTGATCTGGAATTTGTAAAATCCAAATCAAAGAAAGCTCTAGTTTTCGCAGAATTGTTATGCGATCTCCCATCGTTGTCCAACGATGAAACATCGGAAGAGTCAATCGTGGACGAAAGTTTGTTTCTGATATCTGTAAGCGATGAGTGGTATGGAGATATCATAGTTTACCTCCAAACCCAAAAGTTCAGGCCTAACACCTCTCGCTCCGAACAAAAACGTATACGATACCAAGCAAAAGACTACATGATCGTCGGTGATACACTTTACCGTCGTGGTATCGATACAGTTCTGAGGAGGTGCCTTACCCATGAGGAGGCCGAAAAAGCCCTGAATGATTGTCATTCAGGCGCGTGTGGGGGGCATCAGTCTGGATATGCAACAACACAAAGAATCTTACGAGCAGGATACTTCTGGCCAACCATGTTCAAAGATTGCATAACTGCAGTCAGAAGTTGCCATGCTTGTCAAATCTTTGATAGCAAAACCAGACGACCACCCGCAACTTTACAGCCGGTAGTTGCTGTTGGGCCCTTCACCAAATGGGGCATCGATTTCATGCAATGTAACCCCACCTCGACCGGGGGGCATGGGTATATTATAGTCTCTGTTGACTATTTTACCAAATGGGCCGAGGCGATGCCTACATTGGATAACACTGGTGAAACAACTGCCCTTTTCTTTTTCAATCATGTAGTCGCCAGGTTCGGCGTACCACAGGCTATAGTTACAGATCATGGGTCGCATTTTCGCAATCACATGATGGTCGAATTAGCTGCCAAGCTAGGGCTATCTCATGACAGCTCTACCCCATATTATCCGCAAGCCAACGGACAAGTTGAGGCAATCAACAAGGTCGTGAAGCGTATGTTGCAAAGGATGATCGGGGTTCATAAAAGAAGATGGCACCTAATCCTGTACTCGGCTTTGTGGGCTTACCGAACCTCGGTAAAGAACGCAACCGGGTTCACACCTTTTCAACTGGTGTATGGCCTGGAAGCAGTCTTACCAATCCAGTGCGAAATTTCATCGCTTAAACTCGCAATCGACCTGCTCCCCGGAACTTCAGAAGAAGAGGCTCGTTTCTTGGAATTAATCCAGTTGGATGAAACCCGTCGTGACGCCGCTTTGGCTAACGAAGCTCATAAGAAATGAGTCAAGGCTCAGTTTGACAAAAATGTCAAACCCCGTGTCTTCTCAGAAGGTGATTTGGTCTTGCTTTATGACCAAGAATCTGATAAATTGGGAGCAGGTAAATTCAAGTCCTTATGGATGGGCCCCTATATTTTTAAAAGGGTGTTAGCAAAAGGAGCCTACGAGTTAATGGATTACGATGGAATTCCACTGGCGCAGCCCCGCAACGGGTTGTACCTCAAGCGTTACTATGCCTAAATAGTAACCTGCATGCTTTTGTTGTATTTTGTTTTCGCTAAAGTGTTTGTTCTGGTCGAGTGATCCACCTTTTTTCGTTGCAGATGTCGAGCCTTCTGGAGACATGTGTTGGATATGCCGACGGAGCGAGTCGTAGTTCGCGGAACCTGTCCTCTGCAGCCTGGGCCATTTTTGATCCAAGCGGCGAGTTAGTAAGTTTCAGAGGTGTATGTATTGGGCAATCAACGAATAACATCGCTGAGTATAGCGCGTTGATAGAACTACTCTCTGATGCCATCACACGTGGCATACGCCGACTAATTGTCAGGCTAGACTCACAGCTCATAATACTACAACTCAATGGTATATATTCTGTTCGCAATCCAGCTATTTATCGCATGTTCCTAAGGGTTAAGATCTTGGAAAGACGATTTGATTCAATTCAATATCAACATATTTCAAGAAACTTAAACACATTAACTGACTCATTAGCAAACTATGTGTTAGATAGACATTTGCAACATTTATAAAAAGGACACATCATCGAAAAATTGTATATATGGATCACGTAAATCAACCAGAATAAAACTCGAAAATCAAAATATATAAGCTGTTTATATAAGTTCATACATAATTTTCTGTAACCAAGACAAAATTGGTCATATGACCCAAAAACTCAAAATATGTTAGGGGGCACCCTAGCCTAGTGGTGCTCATGATAGTACGTCACGGCCTGTGCAATCATGCGCAAGAGATGAGTCCATCGTCTAGGCACACCAATAGTATGTCGCTACATCTGTAAAGGTAACTCGTCAAACTGTACATCTGGAAGGCCATGAGTAAGGCTCTCAACCTGCTCCTGCACAGCTGCAAGGGTCTCAGTGTCGTCAAGATCGCGAATAACAACTCTCCTAGCAGGCTCCCCTGCCGGGGCAGCAGCTGGCGATCTTGGACGAACTGCTGGACGAACAGGACCAATATCTGCATGCACCCAAGAGTACAATTAAAAGTCTTGATAGAATAAAGCACAGCGACATTATGAATAAGAACAATAAACAGTAATATGGTCAAAGAGTTTTACCAATGGCACCCCATTGCTCGCCATCCGGTAGCACCAAATCCGGATCACCTCGGAAATCCATACCCACATATGGATACTCAGAGAACGCCATCTCCTGGCGCTCGAACCACCTAAAGAAGGCCTCAGTAAAAGTAATCTGAGGTTGACCTGCATGCCTAGACATGTGATCAACCCACCTCTGCATGCGTGGCTCGGTTGGAGAAGGCAAGTCAAGTATGATGTACTGAGGCTGCATCAGTGGGATTTTCTCCAAGGCAAAGGCAGTCAGAATAGAACCAAATCCAAAGTTCTTCAGCTTCCCGTCCTTTACCTTGGTCAATTGACTTTTCATCTGAACAAGTACTGCATCACACCAGTTGAATACTTTCAGTTGGAGACACTCCAAGGCGTGCTGCATATAAGACCTGTTGGCAACATGTAGAGTTGCGCTACCGGCCATCCTACCAATAGTAAACAGAATGAACCTGAGAGCCCGATCAGTAATCTCACGGATAACAATCTTGCCGTCTCTGCTCGGCTGAGAACCTTCCCTGCAATACTGGCGGACATAATCTCTGGTGGAATCAGTCCCCCGGGCCGTACCTGATAAGGAAATGGGGGCACCTCGTCTTGACAACCCAGTCAAGAAGTACATGTCCTCTATAGTCAGGGGGATGGTCTTCCCCCTAATCTGAAACACTTGGTTAACAGGATCCCAAGCATCAAGCATATACTACAGCAAAGAAATCTGTGCTCTCATGCTAGAGATACGGAAGAACTTCAGCAGGCCACAGTTCCGCAGCACGTTCACCGTGACCGGGTCATGGAGGGCAATCATGTCCTCCTCTTCATGTTCTCGTTCTCGCCATGTAAGGGACATTTTGTTCAAAGTTCCCTGCAAAGCAAACAAGAGAAAGAGTGAATTCCTGATTTGATGAAAAACTGGCGAAAAATTCATCAAAAATAACCTTAAAACTCAGTCCTTTTGAGCCCAGCGTAGGCAGGAAGTCTCCCACTTGCGCTGAGGGTCAGGCTGCCTTAAGGCAGCTTGACCTTCAGCGCAGGTTTCGAAAGGGAAACCTGCGCTGATCCTAGGGCGCCCTGGCAAAACCCCAGGGGCTCAGAAAGACCGGAAAACAGGCAGAAAACAGGAAAAGGAAACCATGAAAAGAAAGAGCTAGGGTTTAGCTCCTACCTGGTCCAGACGGCGCCGAAAATCGTCCGCAGAATCTCCCGGAATTAGCTGGTGAAAATCAAGGGGGAAGAGGCACCTCCAAAGCTCCAACAAACCAAATGCAAATGAAATGGTAAATGAGAGGTAAAAACTCCTTTTAATGGTTTTTTACACAGTTTAAAGTAAAATATTAGGGTTATAATCTCATTATCATGCAAATATTATTCATTTCTAACAAAGTTTGTTGCAGCAATTGAAAAAGCAGTACTATATTTGAAAAGAGAAAAGCTAGTAATGGTAAAAAATCAAAATGTGACCATATAATCGAGCAGTTTTACCGCGGAATTTATGCTCGTTAAAAAATAGAAAAGCGAGATCCGAGCAGTTTTAGCATCATAGTTCATGCTCGTTAAAAAATAAACATAAGCTTTGAGCAAGAGTTTCCCCCAGAGTTCAAGCTCATTAAAAAATGAACCTATTCCGGTAAATAACCATTGTGATCGTAAATTTATTAGCCACAAAAGCCTTGGTCGTGTTTTGCACCTGCCACCTCCATTTCATTTGGCCAATCGTTCACCTCCATATGATTGTTTACCCATTTTGAGGAACAGCTGCGAAGAGTGATTTCACTTAGCCATCCTTGTGACACTGCCGTGATTGGAAAATTCCAACCTGTACCTAGAATCTGCTGCTATCCCTGTTTATCACTCGTTCCTCAAAAGACGAGTCTTCTTTGAGCTCTTTTCTCCTGACTCGTAAAATATGAAAAGTTTGCCGAGTTTTGGCCTTCCAGCTCGTTAAAGTGACCGGAAGAGCTATCCCTCCTCTAGATTTTAATCTTTTTGGACCTGAGGGATTATTACACAAAAAGGTCGAGCGCTTGTTTTATTCGGCTCGTTAAAGTTATCGAAAACTCATCCCTTCTGTATTGTTTTATACTTTTTCGGACTTAAGGGATTAGATGACGAAAAAGGAATTTTGGAGTTAACTTTCTGTACCTTTTCAGACTCTCTAAAAATGAAAAGGACCGAGTTTTCCTTGTCGTTAGACTCGTTAAAATGATTAAATAGCGACAAACTTGTCTTTAGACGAGAACGAGTTTCCCTATCGCTAGGCTCGTTAAAACATAGCGATGGGCTTGCCCGAAGGGCAGGTTATAGAACAAGCATATGTTATCCTCCTCAAGCTTGACAAAAATAAAGAGGTACTGGTCAGAAATGACTGGGGAAAAATTGGGAGAACCTCAAAGCTTTAATGGTAGCAAGTCGCTCTTGAACATGACACTTTGTCCTCCGTATCACATCGGGTTGGGTTGTTTCATTCATCGGTCTCATCACCATGGTCCTCGCCAAACCATCCACATTTGGGGTAATGCTACCGATCCATCACATCAGTGTCGTTACATGTTGAAGAGATGTTGTTCAGAAAGAGTCAACCGTGTCCCATCCACTGCCATACATTATCCTTCATCCACCCATGATCGCCACCCTGAATCATATTTCACAGATTGTTTTCACCTCCACTAAAATCATTAGCTCCGTTCCGTGTAATTGATGTGGGATTCATTAAGGCCCTCCTTTGACGGATCGCTTCTTGTCGACTTCAGCTCATTATCCAAGAAGTTGATATAGGAACAACCCCCCCAGTACCTTGAAGCTTGCATGCCTCAATGGCAAGTTTCTCACTTCCGGCGACAGGTATACATCAATGACCTTCGACCAGAAGAGTTTGCGTGGTGTTCGACGCCAAGTCCCTTATTCACACCACGTGAATTGTACTGCAGTACCTTGAGGGTCATTGTCATTATTGGTGATTCCTCTCGCGCTTGTTAACGGTTTACATTATTGACCGGTAATCAAGCGATGTCTTTCCATGTTCGACTTCAGCACAATTCTCACATGGATCGACTTGTACTTAGAGTGAAGATTGAACGAGTTTGAAGACCCCGGATCTAGTTTCATCCATCCGGGCTGCGATATATATTCAGGATATAAAGACATTTGTTATGTACATCATTACAGCAGATGATCATCCTACTCAAAGGATGATAATTTCAGCAGAGAATTATCAGTCTACCACCAGACGATCGTCTGTTCTATGTACCAAAATGAATTTATAAAGCTGAGCATGGGAATGCCCGCCTCAGCTAGATCATGAAAGCAGAATGAAAAATAATGTATTGTATTGTATTTTATTACAGGGCACCTCTCAGCGATTAAATGAACTTCGGATCCTCTTGATAAAGCATTTCACCCGATAAACGACCTCATACTTTAGGGGGCAACTGTTATAGACATTTTTGTGCCTAACAGCATGAAGCATGAAATGTCAATAATCTAAGGGATCCAAAGTCCCTAAACATGTTGTTCCTACCCCTAGAGGAACAAGGTCAGCAAACCACAGCACTGAAAATCAGTTCTCCACCTTAAAACACTCAAAAACAAGCTATTTCTGGATCATGTCAGCTGCTCCACTGAGCATCTGCGTTGAATGTCAACTGCTCCACTCTGTACCTGCACTAAATGTCAAATCTAATGAAGGCTACCTGCGCTGGGCGAGATTGGCCAAGTGGCACAGTCATTCTGCAAGGTGTCAATTGCCCAGGAAGCTTCCAAACTGACACTTGGGTCAAGGATTTCGCCTTGTGATGAGTAAGAAGATCTAGATCTCCAAGTGGAGGCAAGAGACTCCAAGTGGACTCAAGAAATGAAGATTAACTGAAGTAGGAGAGGACACTAGTCAGCTTCATGTCAGTCTCAAGCTGACTCATGCTTTCTCCAAAACTTCTATATATAGAGCTCTCTCATGAGGTCTATGCAGGCTGGAATCTTGTGAATGTAAGGAAGTGTTGTTGGTTTGTGCATAGAACTATTGGGTGATTGCTTTGAAGGAGGTGAAGAGGAGATTTCTTTCTGCTGGGAGGTGTTGCTGGATTGGGCCTATTATGGTTGTAACATTCTCAGAACTTTACTTCTCCTATTAATAAAGTATTTGAGGTTCTTCTATATGCATGTGTCTCTATGGTGAATTGATGCTTGTATATTTGATTTATTCTAATCCTTGAATCAGTTATGGATGTATGCTTGTAGTTTCCTTTCTTTGTGCTTTTACAGGATCTTTGTATAGCTGGGCCGGTGAAAGAGCAAGGAGCTAGGAGCAAGCAGCAAGAGGGAAGATTGGATCAACCATTAGCAGAAGATAACGGTTAGTGGATCCCTTTTCTCTTCTCTCTCTCATCTCATAAAGAAGTAATCTTGAATAGCTTTGCATTCAGTTGTTGCTGAGGTACTATCACCCTTAGAGTGGGATAGGGTCATTCCGTATTGGATACTTTTCCCAACAACATTACTCTTGGGAGTTAAAATCATGAAATCGACTGGATATTCCCAAGAGTCTAAGGAGATTGGAATGTCTTCTAATACACCATCTCGTTTGATAATTGATCGATCTGCAAGTTGCAGTAAAGTAGGTGTAAAGAGAATATTAGGAAGTTTTAGTTGTTCCATAGTCTGTCTACTCATGATGTTGATAGCAGCCCCTAAATCAATCAAAGTATTTGGTATTTCTACCCCATTGATATGTGTTTTGACAATTGTACTACTGGGATCTACATATTTCTGCATAGTAATTTTTCCCATCATGATATCTGCAATTTTCCCTACCAGGTGGATTCTTCTTGTATCTCTTGGTTTCCTTCCTGGTCTTTTAAGACTCAGCTCCTTTATTGTTTTTGCTAGAATAGGAATCTCTTTAATGGCTTGTAACAAGGGAATCTTGATACAGATATTCTTCAATTCATCTAGAAAATTATAGTCAGGCAACCAAATTTGTTTTTCCACTCCTTTGTCAATTTGTAATCTTTCAGGAAAAGGAGGTGTGGATAAAGATGCAGGTTGCTCAACTATGGGAGTTGTGGGGGTTAACTCTTTTTCTTTTTCTTTTTGAGTGTTTGGGTTTTGAAGAGATTCTTCAGAACCCTTATTGGCTTCAAGAGAATCTTCCTCAAAAATTCTTTTCTTTTGAGCATTTATAGAAGGATTATCTAGGACTCTACCTGATCTAAGTTGTACATTATTGAGAGGAACAATCATATAGGTAGGAAATTGTTGACCTTCCATCATGTAAGCATTTTGAGGGTTTTTATTATTGGGGTTTGGCAATGGCTGGGAAGGAAGTTGATTTGACTTTTGTTGGAATGGAAGCAAGAGTTGAGAATTTGGATTTTGTTGTGGAAATGGCAATGATAGTTGTGGATTTTGATTTGGAAGTTGTGGAGCTTGTTGGTTTTGAAAAGATGGGGGATATTGATAAAATTGAGAAAATCTCCCATAAGGATTTTTCTTACCTTGTACCCATGATTGAAAAGGATTTTGAGGTTGGGACCAAGGTTGTTGCCAAAGATTCCAATGTGGTGGGGGTTGAAAATTCATAGAGTTGCTAAACCCTTGATTTTGTTGCCCCTGCCAAGGTCTCCTTGCAACAAAACAAAGAGATTCGATTGTATTTGGATCTTCTTGAAAGACAACTTTGAGCCCAGGAATTGAAGGACAATCCTTGGTCTCATGATTCTCTGAACAAATTACACATGTTTCTACAACTTTTGCATCCAAGGGACATTCCCTTAGAGCATGTTTCTTCCTACACTTTGGGCAAAAGATGGCCAAAGCCTCAGCTTCTACTTTCTACTTATTGTGAATCTTAAGGGTGTCTAGTTGCTCACTAAGACTCCCTAATATGTTAGTTTTGAATTCATCAAGCATGTTGCCAATCTCAGCCCTACTTACTGATCCAGTTGCAGATTTGTTTGCTCTGATGAGAGAAGGATCTCTAGGCCCTTTTTGAGTTTTAGATTTCCCCCTTGAGAGATGGACACATAGCTCTGCTATATCATGAAGTGGAAGTTGAGATATCTCTCCTTTTCCCATCATGTTCAAAATATCTATCCATTCATCTCTAATGGCTTTTAATAGAAGGGCTTTCAAGGTCTCCTCATCTAAGTTACTCATTTTTGCTCTTTTCAGGTTGTATTGAAATCTTTCAAGTAAATCCTCCAAGTTTTCATCTTCTCTTTGCACCATTTTGAATACCTCATCCTTGTGATTGGTGGGCATACAATAGTCCAGGTACCTATCCAAAAATGTTTGTTTCATATCATTCCAAGTCCTAATGGATTGAGTGAGTAATCCCATGAACCATTTCAAGGCTGCTCTTTTCAATGTTGAAGGAAACAGTTTGAGTTTTTGAGAGTCTTCCAGATAATCATAAGTTCGACATACGACCTCAAACTCAAATAGAAATGTTTCAGGGTCCTCATTCCTTAACCCATGGAAGTTTGAGAGGACAGATGGTGAGATGTTTTTCATTGTGGCTCGGGAGTCCTCATCGACTATAGGAAATCCGAATGAGTTATCTCCATCCCTATTTCCCCCAATGTTACCTCTACCTCCTCCATTGTTTCCTCCTCCTCCTCTACCTCTACCTCTACCAAATCCAGTTGCTCCTTCCTCTGTCATGGTAGTTTCCCTGGAGACTTCAGAGTCTTCTGGTTCTTCTACTAAGGGTGAACGAGAAGGAATTTCTCCCTCTTCTTCTTTAGATGATTCTACTTCTTCAATTACAATTTGTCTCTCTGTAGAAGGAAGGAAAGGATCTCTTTCTAATTCAGATTCGATGGAAGGTGTGGGAAAGTCGACTCCTGCCTCTTGAATTCCAGGAATCCTAGGGCTAGGAGTGTAAGTTGGAGATGATGGAGGTGTCTCTTGTCTATTCCTTGAAGTAGATGGACTTGTAAAAATCGAACTCTTGGCTCTAGCTAAAAACCTTCCCCTAGAATCTCTTGCTCTATGCATGTCATTTTTTATTTTTCTTCAAGTCGGGCTAATAATTCTCTTTCTGATCTTCCAGGTCACTCTAGGTGCAAGAAGAGAGCATACTCAAGAAACTATTAAACCAATAACTTTCTCTTTTCTGATCCTCCAGATCACACTAAGTGCAAGAGGAGAGCATACTTTGAGAGGTTATCAATTTTCCTTCCTTGAAATTTTCTTGTTTTTTTTTTTTTTAAGAATTTGGCTACCTAATTTCACTTCCCCGGCAACGACACCAAAATGTTTGGTCGATTTAGTGAGGTCTAAATTGCTATTTATAATGTCAACCCGGGGTTCGTAAACTGACGAAGTGAAGTGTACTATATGTACTAGATAACCATTTCCTTAGTCTTTTGTAGTTTTTAGTTTTTTAAGTTTGTTTTTGGATTTATCTTTCCATAATGTGAGATGATGAAAAGGTGATAAAGCAAGTGAAATATGGATGATTATGGTGATCTCTAAGTGGTTTTTCAAAACTTAAAAGAAAGAAAGCTTTAAAATAACTGCAATGAAATTAATTCTTAAAAAGAAATAAAGACATCAAACAATGAACTAATGACATCGGCCCAGTATCTTTGTTGCTGAATGAAAATGAAAGTGAAATCTACACTAAATTCAATTAAAAGTAAGAACAACTAATCCACACTATTTCAACTCTTCAACTCAATCTTCCTTGTGAAAAGATATCATGAAATGTTAAGCAATGTGAAATCTAAAAGAATTTAAACTGCATAAAAGAAACTAATCACACTACTTTAACTTTCTTGACCTTTTGCCTTTCAGCTTAATTTACCCTGTGAGAAACAGTCATGAACAAGTCAAGCAATGTGAGATCTAAAGCAAACTAAATCAAGCTATAATGAGTGATATTCTGGTTCCTAATAAAGTTATTTGATTATAGAAAGAAACCGTTAACAGATGAATAGCATGATATCTAAGAGCAGAAAATAAATGTACAACTTAAGGAAATGACAGTACTGGAAATCAAACTTCAGAAAACAAGAGTCAGCGACAAAGACAAGATGATCTCGTATGCCAATAGTTATAAAAAGAAAAGGTGAAAAATTGCCCCGGGCTGCCTAAGAAAACCTGCAGAAAACACTGATCAGTTGTAACCATAAAAGAGCAGCAATGAAAATGTAAATCAACAGAAATCAAAAAGCTTTATTATGTACAGCTAATATACATGATGAAATAAAATGCAGCATTTAAATGACAACTGTACAGCTAATATACATGAACAGGAAAAAGTAATGCAAGAATTAAAGGACAACTGTACAAGGCTTTAGTGAGCAGGAGCCCTCTGCCACTTCAGCCGATTCAACGAACAGCTACAAGCTTAAGTTTAAACCAGTCTTCTCATATATTAAACAACAACGCAAAAGTGCAGTGGGGAAATACAACAACTTCGAATTACATTACAAGAGATTAACTTTTTACAGCGTTCATGGACGCATTATTTATAAGGAAAGAATGCTAAACAAATTAACTAAATCTATGCTATTAACCACGCTGCCAGAGACACATAAATCCTCTTCAGCCCGGATCTAGGTAACTGTCATCATGTTTATTAAATCTGAGAGGTATGGCTGTTGGATTCACGCTACCAGGATGTCTTCGTGGCTAAGGACTGTGCCACGTAGCTTCATGTGCTAAAAAACAGAGCTACGTAGAGCTGTGCCACCGCTGAACACTTCCGTTGACTATCCTTTGCCCCTTGTTTGACTGCGGGCTTTTATGGGCGTGTTGGATGATCTAGAGGGACACGTTCCATGTCCTTGACTCCTGTAACTTGCCCATGTGGC
Source organism: Pinus tabuliformis (assembly GCA_031772625.1). Taxonomy (NCBI): domain Eukaryota; kingdom Viridiplantae; phylum Streptophyta; class Pinopsida; order Pinales; family Pinaceae; genus Pinus; species Pinus tabuliformis. The sequence goes on along the minus strand of CM062819.1, from coordinate 60,516,439 downwards.
TTGTTTCTTCAGAGGACACCTGTAGCATGGTGTTTGACAAAACGACTGTGGAATCCTGTGCTGGCTGTAAAAACCTGGGTCGGCTGTGGAAACCTATGTCGGCTGCGGAAACTGAGAAGCTTCCGCAGCTGTCTGAACAAAATTCTAAGACAAACAACAGTCATTAGCGTAGTTAGAAAACCATGTCAAAAGCTCTTTTTTAAACTAAAATATAATGATTTAATCAACTTGGTGGATGAAATGAGTGGAAAAAGAAGGCTGGGAGGGTGTATAGGAAGGTGCTGGTTCGAGGCTCAACAGTTGGGTTATTCCGTTCACCGGTCGTCTCACCATTGGTCTTTCACACCATCCATCTTTTGGGGTTAACACTACCAATTCATCTTAGTGTCGCTGATATGTTCAAGAGAAGTCATTCAATCGAGAATTCACCATCCAGTTGATGTCTCATCCACTGCAATACCTTCAACCTTCATTTTTCACGACTACCATTCCTGGACCTTGTGTCGTCAGATCGTTTTCACCTCCAGAAAATCATTTGCTTTGTTTCATGTCGTAGATGTGGGATACATCAAGGCCCTCTTATGACAAGTCACATCTTGTCAACATCCGCTCATTATCCAAGAAGTTGACTTAGAAACAACCCTTTCAGTGCTTTGAAGCTTGCATGCCTCAATGGAAAGTTTCTCACTTCTGATGACAGGTTGACATCAATGGCCTTCGACCGAAAGAGTTTGCGTGGTGTTCGATATCAGATCATATATTCACACCACGTGAATTGTACTATAGTACCTTGAGGGTCATCATCATTATCGGTGATTCCTCTCACGTCTGTTAACAACTCACATTATTGGCTAGTAATCAGGCGATGTCTTTCCATGTTCAACTTCAGAACATCTTTTCACATGGATCGACTTGTACATCGGGCAAATATTGAACGAGTTTGAAGACCCCGGATCTAGTTTCATCCATCCAGGCTACGATATATTTAGGGATATAAAAGCATCAAATGTACAAGGCTACTGCACAGACAGTCATCAGAACCAAGGATGATGACTCTACATATGAAGAATCACCAGTTTGCATCTGCCGATGACTATCTGATCTATGTACATGAAATGATTTTATAAAGCTGAGCATAGGAATGCCCACCTCAGCTAGATCATGCAAAATTATATTTTTATGATGTATTGTATTGTATCTTGTATAGGTCACCTTCCAGTTCGAAACCCTGGATCCTCATGTTAAAGCATTTCACCTGACATCAAGATTTATGATTTCATGCTTTAGGGGGTAACTGTTATAGACATATTTGTGCACTTCAACCCTAATATTATATTTCAATAAACTAGGGCTCTTCAACCCCTAAAAGTGTTGTTTCATACCCTAAAATATCATGGTCAACTGATTACATCATTCCCCAAAACGTTCCACCTGAAAAACCATCCAGAAATGGCCTAAATTGAACCATACTGAGTGGTACACTGGCCAGGTGTGATGCATACTGAGTGGTACACTACTCAAGTGCAATGCATACTAATTAGGCCTTCTATAGGGTGTGATGGGCAAGGATAGACAAATTTCCTAGATAGTTTGCTAATTGGAGGCTCATGGAATCTTCTAGAAACTTTTCCTATGACACTTGCCTCTCTGAATTCGCCCAAAGATGAGCAATAGATCTAAACTTCAGTTATCTCTTCTCTTGTGGAACCAAATGCAACAAGTGGAATGACAGTAATCAAAACCCAGAGATGACTCACACCCTTGCACACATCTATAAATGGATCCCTCATCCAAGAGATCCAGAGGTTGAAATGTTGTGAATTGTAAGTAAGTGCTAATAGTTTGTAATTTAGGAAAGAGCATTGTATTTTTGTTGTGATTTTTCTACTTCATGAGGTGAAGAGGGCTTGAAGCTGGGAGGATGATGCTAGATCAGACAACTGGGTTGTAATTCTCTCTTCTATTTAATAAAGTTCTTCAAGTTTTCTTCCATATAATTGTGGACTTGTGAATGTCATTATTTGTGAATGCCATTGTATGTTCATTATATATTTGATTCTGTAATGCTTATGTTATAATAGATCAAGGTTCTTTGACAGTTCTTTGTTACTGTGTTTCTACAGGTACTCTCCAAGCGGGATAAGTACGGAAAGGAGTTGCAAGCTGTGTCAAGGGGGAGAGAGATCAAGCAAATGATTAAGCGGAAGATCCAGGTTGGTCCTATTGTCTTTCTCTTATATATTATGCATAGAAGAAATCGTGAATTGATTTAAACTGTTGTTTCTAGGGTGGCTGCCAAACCTAGAGGGTTAGTCGCTCGAAAAGACTCTAGTTTTCCTAGAAATAGGAAACACAGTATATTTCTTTATGGGAGCCTTGTCTTTGGTAGCAAGACTTGCATTTTTCTTCTTTTGAGTTTGTTTAATAGGCTTTGCAGTGACTTTACTCCCGGTACTTACTGGGAGAGCTTCCTGTTCACTTTCAGTATCAGAATTGGGCAAAATGAAATCCCACATATTGTGACATTCAACAACCTTGTCTTATTCTATTTCCTCGAATGATAAGACTGTTTCTTCATCCTCATAATTATCTGGATTTTATTATACATTAGATATGGCATTAGGTGGTTTTGATTCAATTCTTTTGAAGTTCCTAAATGGACTTTTAGTGGAGGTTTCAACTACCTATTTCTTTATTTCTACCATTTCATTAGACATAGTATTTAAAACTTTTTGCAAACCCTCCATATCATATGGATCTTTAGCCACTTTCTTCTTCAAATTATCTTTAAAAGTAAATTTTTGGACTTTCTCTCCTCAAGATCGATTTTCTTTTATAAATCGATTATCTGTTTTTCAACAGCAATTTCTTTTTTCATATTCTCTGCTAAGGTAGGCTTTGCAGCTCTATCAACAAAGATTGCTATATTTGAAGGTAAGGCAGAAATATACCATTCGCTTCGAACCTCTTCACTGGGCTTAGACATAGCAGGAATTTTATTTAAGAGATTGTTAAATCGCGAGTTGAAATCTTTAATAGGTTCTCTAGATTTAGTTTTAAGATTGGAGAGATAATTGATTAATGTCGTTGTGGACCTATCATCTCTGAATTTAGTCAAAAAATGCTCTTGGAAAGCATTCCAACTAGTAATGGATCCTGCTGGTAATGAAAAATACCATGATCTAGCTACTCCTTGTAAGGTGTATGGGAAAAGCCTCACAACAACATCTTCTTCTGTCACTCCATTTAAGTTTATTGACAACATAAATTTGTTTATGTGTTTTTCTGCCAATATGCATATATCAGGATTAACTTTGGCAACCATTTTTCGAGATGGGTTGGTAATTGACTCAAGGGTGCACGCATTACGACTACTCCTGGATTTGTCCATGGCCTTGGTTGTGGTTGATTGTGTGCCATTGTTGTGATAATAGTAGAAGAAAGTGAGGATGTAGTTACAAGTGGTTGGGAAGAGGATATCGGAGTACCTATACCCTGTTGGACAATGATATGAAGTTGGGGGATGGATGTTTGACCTTGCAATGGATTAGATGAAATGGATGATGATTATGAAAGAGTCTCACTATCAGACTCTTCAGATGTCTTCCTATCTCTTTTCCATTTAGGCAGAGGAAATTATGTTGGTTCAATACCAAGCTTTTCACTCTGTAATCTTGTAAGAGGATGAGAAGGAATATATTGTGAAGTCACACTGCCTTGGGATAATTCAGACTTTTCTTGAGATATTGAAAACCCTTGAAGTTTATGAATTAAAGACTAAACTTTAGGGGGTTCAAGAGTGGATTTGTCCGATATGTTCAGGTCTTCAGCAGTGGTTGCTGTCTTTTCAACTTATTTCTTGGGAATTGGAAATTTAGAATGCCAGGGAGAAGTTGGAGAAGATTATAAGGGAGATTTACTCTCAGAATGGGCTATGGATTTATATTTTCTTGCCATTTAGAGTTCATGCCCTCCTTCTAGCACCAAAAATGTTGATGCCTCTAAAATCGCTGCATCAACATTGGGGAAAACCACTCGGTTTGGAGCTTAGTGCAGCTCCTTTTCTGTTTGGTGTGGTGGCTCCGACTGGATGTAATGGGACCAGTTTCCCAGTGATATATGAGTTGATGGGTGATTTGTAATTATAACAACAGTGATAAATGTTCTATTCTACAATGAAAAAGTATACAAAGATAACTAATATATCCTAGGTATTCTTTTAACAACATGACTTTTGATTGTTTTTGTTAAACAAATAACCATAAAGATGAATTATTCATAAAATAGAAATATGCATTCATATGATAATTACTTTGTTTAAGTAGTTAAAAAAATTAATAATAAAAACATTATCGCATTTATCATAATATATATCATTGACATATATATTCAAATGATAACAATTCTAAAACATTCAGAAATGACAAGTTAAAGAATTGTTTGAAAAACAAATATATATCAATAATAGCAATGTTGAAAAATGTTCATTCACATAGAAAAATAAGACAAAAAAAGACATAATAGTACCATATGCATTTGAATTATCCCAATGTAAACAACATTCAGATTCTACCTTCCTATTTGGGAACACCTTCAAAAGATGCAATAGTGAAAATCTTATAAAAGCCTCTTTGATAAAAATGCAGAACTTTGGTCTAGTTTCTGATAAAAAAAAAAATATTGGAAGTACAGTAGTGCAACTTCCAAGTGAAGTCTTAATACAAATTGCAGACCCTTTATAAATATATGAAAGGGTCTTTAAATACTAAAAATTACAACAAACTATCAATAAGAATTGATATGCGTTGGTTTAAATATAAACATATAAATCTGGGATTTATTCTAAAAATAGTAGTGTTGTGGCGATTGAAATGAATTCATTGTATCGACTTCTTTTCCTGTGATTGCAGCTGACAGATTGTGAGTACAGGCTGGATTTCTGGAGGCTGTCTCATCCTCGAGTGTAGTTGAGCTATATAGGTGGCATCGGAGAGTTCAGAGATCATGCAATTGATTGCATCTGAAAGACACTTCATGGCCATCTGCTAGCTATGTGGCTTGACAAGGAAAAACCAGAACGTTTCCCATGTCAAGCTTTGGATTCCTCCAATCTAATTTTCCCTATGTGCTAGCTCCTATTTCCATTGTTGTTCCAATGATTTTTCTTTTGGGAGTCTTCCTGGAAAGAAATCAGTGATCAAATTGGACATATGTAGACTGCTATTTATCAATTCGATCAGACTATTCATTGCAGCTCTGCATCTAGACGTTGTTATTTCGACTTTCATTAACTAAGACTCCCATTCGGAAAATAGGATTTCCTTATGCGATTCTTGTATTCTTTGTAGATTGGCAGCCATTCCTTCTTTAGAATCTTGCTAGGAAAGAAAATTGGTTAACCTTTCATCTGCCTTATCTAATTCAAGTCTGGCGTCTACTGCCTTTTCAATCATTGATGTAGATATATCGCATAAGGGGTTGGCTAATGATATATTATGGAAAATAATATCCAACTGTTGGGACAAGGCTTTGGTTATTTCCAAAGCTTCTATTCTGAATTTGCTTACCTGTGGATAGCCTTTATACCTTTCTATCTGTTCTTTCATTTGCGCAATTTGTTCTTCCTTTTCCTTCTTTTCTTTCTCTCTTAATATCTGAAGCTTGCTCAACTCTTGAGACAACTCCTTTTGTTTATGGAGAGTCTGTTCATCAATCCTCTGCTTTTCCAGCTTCAATTGCTCTTTTAATTGTTCATTTAATTGCCTATGTTCTATTAACTGTTGTTCAAGCTGATTTATCTTTTGTTTTTGCTCTACTGATTGCACCTCAAGTTGGGTAATTGTCTGATCCTTCTCCATCATCAGATGGCTAACCTCTGTGGCTTTATCCATTGTCGCCATTGTGTATGCTCCTGTGAACTGAGATAGCTTTGTTAAATCCTCTGAGGGATTGACTTCTTCTTTCCATACCACGTTCATCATTTCTACTTGAGGAGTTAAAAGAGGACTTTGATCAATTTTCCTCTTCTTCCTCTGTCTTTTAACTAAAACCCTATGCTTTAGACTGTAGAAGACATCAAGTGGTGGTATTTCTTCAGTTTGGAGTACAATTTCCTCAGTGGGATTCTCAGGAACCATGAATTCTAGGTAGGCCGCTTATTCCTCCAATTGGAACTGTGATAACTTCTGGCTTCTACACTGTAGGCATTTCTGGTGTAGTGACCTCTTGGTATTTATTTGGGTTATTAATGATTGAGTCGAATTGTTCCCATTCCTTGATTAACTTAGGATCAATATGAATATTCGTATCAAGGGGTTCACTAGTTCTTTCCTGTGTCTACACCTTTTCTGGGGTTCTTTCTTTCTCAAGAGTCTTTTCACTAATTTTCTCTTCAAACTAGCCTTGTGGTTGAACTATAGAGGTAGTATTTAACAAGTCCAGTGGTAGTGTTTCCAATCTCTGTGTCCTGAACTTGTAAAATTCCTCTAGTCCCTCCACTCCCAATTTGATTTTTGCTAGTTGTTTTACCTGAGAAAATACCTCGGCTGAAGCAAACAAATCATCATAAATATCCCTCTCATGATCAAACTTGGCGATTTTGGCTTGAGAAGTGACATTGTAGGCAACTGATTTGGGATCGTACTGCCTTTTTGGGATGATTGCTAACTTTAACATTTTTATTTTCTCAGCTTCCTTCTCTGCATGTTTGAAATCATGCAGCATGCAAGCACCACATTGGAGGGCGAATGAAGGCCACATATGCTTTTTAGACTCCTTTAGATTCCTTGATGTCCCTTCTACTGTTATATGATATGCCAACTCTCTAGCAAGTAACTTATCTGGGATGTATAAGGGGAGGACATGAGGGTTAGCAGTGCTGCCGAAAAGTCTAGTGTAGGTGAAATTTTATTCACCAAACTAATTACCAATTGTAGTTAGGTCAACAGAGGCTTCCTCAGACAACTTAGGAGCGAGTTTATCGAATATGGCATAATACACAAGGAGGATGAAACCTTGACAGATTCTATACATATGATTTTTGTAATGGGTTTTCCACAGCTCCTTATGAGAGATATGAATGGGGTTCGGGTCCTATGGAGTCCATTTCCATCCTAGAGTGGGATATTTGGAATTGAAACAGATAGTGTCCATAATATAAGCACTCATGTAAAATGGGGGTATTACCCGGGTAGTCACAAACCTGTTTTTCCTATAGTCAAGTATTTGGTTGGCCATTTTATCAGATAAAATGGTTGCCCAATCCATGACAAAAGAATTAACTGTAGCCTCCATTAAAGGTACCATCTCTATAGAAAATTTGGTAGAATCATGGACTCCAAAGAGTCTACACATCATTGCACTGACATAATAGTAAGGAGATGCTAATGAGTCAACAGAGTACATACCTGATGATTCATGCTTGTGTCTGGTTGGAAAATGCCTCCATTGTCTGATAGGGTCTGATTCGATGGCATTTTCTTTGGTGAAAGCCTCCAAAAATGCTTTGTTATATCGCTTGTGAGGTTCAGGCAAATGGTACATTGCTTTGATATCTTCTGCTCTGAATGACCTGAACATTCTTCCATCAGTTGTAAAGAAAGTTCTGTCTATGATATTGATGCTCTCAATAACCCATCTGACCACATCATTATAGGGTAAAACTTTGGCACGGGTTGCTATTCTATGAATATAGGAGCAGGCCAAATCTTTAAGAGTATTCTCTGACTTGTCCGTGCCAGCTACTGTTACTTCTACTTCTTCAGTATCCTCAACTTCCAACAAATTATAGATACTCTCCCATGAAGCTTGGCCTAGACCGAGGCAGGTAGTGTCTGATATCAGGACTTTCTTCACTGGTTCTTCTTTAGCTACGACAGGGGCCTTTAGTTGCTTTGTCATTTTAGCTGGATTCATCAACTCAGACTTGTTCTGCAGAGGAAATAAAAGAACGTAACAGAGAAAAACCTGTTCAAAGCCAGTGCATAATATAAAGATTAATGGTAATTCAAGCATGATAAGTAATACGAAATGAGATATTACCACAGATGAAATCCTCGAAAGATTCAACCTTAACTGTTGTATTAATAACTTCCATAACTCCCAATCATGGAAATTAAATGTAATAATGATATGTCGCATCGCACATATTACTAGCAATTTCTTAAAGTGGATGTTTTGGCTTTCCCAATCAGTGATTAGTGAAAATCGCATATCGCAGATCGGGAGGTTCAAAGGTATAGCTCAAGCTATTACCATAGGTAACTTCGATTGCAATAAAGGTGCGAGGTATCATGAGAAGGCAGGATAATTAACAAATCATCTGTTTTTTGTTTATTATTGATTTAGAGCTTAAACCCTCTAATATACGTTTAATAAGCTTTTATCGAAAAGCGCACTTTTACTTTATGAAATCGCATCAGCGAATTCCAAAGGGGATTTTGTTATGTGTTTCATGGTATCTGCAATGGCCGATTGCGATTGCATTATCGCATCGGGGGTTTGGCATAGACCTTTGGAATGTTTCTTTATTCACTTTGCGATATGCGATTTCCGATAGCATTATCGCATCGACGATTTGCTAATGAGAGCCTTTTAAGATTATACTTTAAATAAAGGATGTGACATATTATTTTACATTTGTTTTTACAAAAAGGTCTTAGATAATATTTATATGGAATCAGACCTTTTCATAAGGAGATGCATGTATTATGTGATCAATCCGAGCTTGCAATTATCATTGAATTATTGATTTTAACTAAAAGGGGCTACTTTTCATATTGAAGTTTTGGATAGAAATTTTGAAATGGGGAGGGTTGTTTTATTGCATAACAGGGATGTAAAGACTGTTGCACACCAACACATCTCAACTAGTATACAACTAATTACACAAAGTCTCATGAAACAAAGATTGTCGTTTTCAGTCTTAGAGGGAATTTAGGAGGTGAATGAACATTGAAATTGTCTGCAAGAAATTACTAAGGAATAATGGGTGAATGATAGTTCCCATCAATATGAACCCTAGAAAGCGACCTGTCCAATTGTTACACTTTGATAACACTCTGACATAATTCAAAATATGTCACCTGTTCCTTTTAAACCATATATGTATGCATCAAAATGTCTTATCTTAGTTTCTTGTGCCAAAAATTAGGATTTTTAAGGTGTTTTCAAAGGGAAAGAGGGAAAATTGACCAAAATGGGGTGGATGATTTTGTAGCGAAAGGTCCATTTTTACAGTTCATCATCACTCCCTCACTATTCTTTATGCATGTCCTTATACATCTTCATTATCCCCTTAAGGAAGTCCTGCATGCACATCATTCCAAGAGTATGATTGGTGGTCAAATTCTCAAAAATAATAATACCCAAAACAACTTTCCAATTATTGCCAATGTGTTCATTCCTCCATATCATCCCAATGGATAGTGGTTTCGTAATACCTAGTACGGGAACCAAAGGATTAGGAAGTGAAACCTCAATCCTACCCATCAGGCTTTGTACTTTAATATAGAGATGGTATAAAAAGTAGCTTGCTTGAATGCTAGATAAAAGTGTGGATATCCCATTAAGAAAATTTGTTGAAGATGTTTTGGGAGATCATTCCACATAGTCTGAGTTATGCGTAGGGTGTTACAAGAATCAGACTTACGCACCTCTCTATACTTTGTAACAATAAATTTTTAATTGTGTTGGATATTTATTGCATCACCTAGATCCATTCTTAACTTATTTAAATCATCACAGACTAGCCCTTTTAAGGGAAATTCTTCTCTTACCATAAGGTTTGATGCATCTTCCAACATTGAATAAAAAATTTGAGTCTTTTTCCAGTCTAACAAATTGTTTATATAAGATATGAGAGCCTTGAGATGAATATCTCCTATGAATGGATTAGGATTCCATCTAGAATTATATGGAAAAATAAAATTGAAAATATATAGTTCACATAAAATATTTTGATCAACACTTTCAACATTAAAATATATATCCATAAATTCATGAGGTTTTCAAATTTTGTGGGGTTGTCTAGTTGCAATTTTTCATAATTGTAGGGTTTTCCTTCATTCATGCAAATAGATAGAATAAATATGTGAAGGGATTCATTTTGTAAGCCTTTGCAACCCAAGTATGTTGCAATTATTTTGAGTTTTTCCTCTTTCACAACCTTTTCTTTCCATTTCCTAATTTCAACTCCCCATTTGGATTCTTGGGCCAAATACATAGTAAACCACCTCTTTCTAATATTCTCAATAACCTAATGATGAGTCTCCCTTTATATTTGTTGGCTATGTGGGGCTTGACCCCGGTTCAGTAATGAGTTTAGCTAAACAAATCCTGGTACTACTGGCCCTTTCGGCAACAGTCCACGGAGCACGGACTGAGGTCTCACCCGAAGTAGTATGGGAGGGTGCTGGAACCAGGTTTTTGCACCCTGGGGATGTCTGATATGGGCAATAGGTATGCGACTCAACCTTCACGATTACTAGATTACATGCACCAGTGGGCTCCGTGTGTCCTGTGGGACTACCTTCGCAGATCTAGCCATAGTGTGACTAGTATTAATTACCCAAGTCTTCCTTAGTTAGGTTCTATTTGTTAATTACATAGAAAGTTTCCATACATAACCATACATACATGTGTGCGCATATAGATAAACATGTACCATTAACGTTGAACATCAAAATATAGATCTATGAAATAGATGCACAATACGCTGAATCAACTTAGCTTTATTAATGATCCTTTTCAAGTTTAGTTCAATATAGACCCGACTCCACCCTATGTACTCAACTGCAGGGGTCCATGCAATCACTTGTGGGCTCTACTAGGCCTCCGTTCACTTAGCTGCAAAGCCTTTACCTACTACTACGACCCAATGCCTTCAGATCCACTTCTATCCTCTAACCATGCCTTCACATCTATTTATTATTTTCCAAAAACTAAGAATTCTCTTTACACTTAGAGCCTCACTCTATTTATACAATCCCATGGTCCATAGACCATGGGTAGGCCGACACAACTTACATTCAATCACATTATTTTAGGGTGGAAAACCCTATGACTCATCCTAAACTTCCACGCTCCATGTCCGCATTTTGTGGAGTCTTTACATTACATTGACCGAAACTCGGTCTTTAAGCCCCAAAAACATGTTATGGGGAGATCTGCTGCCCAACAGGCCCCCAAAACAATCATAGTGACTTGTCCTGAGTCACTCTATTGGTGCGATGATCTTTGCACGAAGTCCATCCACCTGTGCTTGTGTGGCGCGAAGGTCCACAATGCCCCATTCTATCGTTGACTGGATCTGCTACATTTCTATTTGAATCATCTACATCTGACTTTATTCTCTTCCTTGGTGCTAGCTTCTAGTACTTGTGTTTATAGTCCCACACCCTTGTCTGACTTCTCAGGTCACAAAGACTATGCATTGGTCAGTTAGTCAGACAGTCGGACCACCCGTGTAGGGCTTCAGGTGACTACCATTTACCTTTCCTAGGAAGGGTTCTCCATTAGGTTTGACTGGCTAGACCGAGCCTCTGTCTGTGACCTCTTTTACCACATATGGTCCCAACCAGTGCACTCTAAATTTTTCAGGAACTTTTTCGAACTACTTGTCATACAACACACTAAATCATTTACCTTGAAGGTGCGCAACCTGATATGGCGGTCGTGCCAAGATTTCTCCCGCTTTTTTGTACCTGCTAATGGAATCTCGCCAAAAACCATTCTTCCTCGAGTTCTTCAAAGTGCAAAAGCCTCTCTTCCAAGGCTTCGCGGTGCGACATGCTTGTAAGTGGTGCGATTCGCAAACTAGGGATGATATATTCCATCAGCATGACAACTTCCATGCCATAGACTAACCTGAAAGGTGTCTGACCTGTCAATTTCTTTCACATGGTTTTGTATGCCCATAATACAATAGGAATGCACAGGTCCCAGTCATTTCACTGCATGTTACACACTTTGGTCAACGTAGTCTCAAGAATTTTGTTGAATGCTTCTACTATCCCATTAGCTTGCGGATGGTATGGTGTACTTTGCTGATGATACACTTGGAACTCCTCGATGAGTGTACTGATGGTTTCATTCAGGAAGTGCATTCCGTGGTCACTCATTAATATTTTTGGGCAACCAAACCGTGTCAACATGTTGTAAACAAAAATTTCACAGCCGTAGTGGCCTTGCAGTCCTTAACTGGCTGTGCTTCCACCCAACGAGTCAGGTACTCTGTTGCGGTGATGATGTAGTGTGCATCCGTCTTTCCCTAAGGTTTGATTGGTCCCACAAAGTCGATTTCCATTTTTCGAATGGCTTTAGCATCATCTATGGAATGAGTGGCATCTCATCCCTTCATGATGGTTTTCCAGTCCTTTGACATATGTTGCTGGCCCAACAGTGTGCTTTCGAATCTTGATGTAGGGTTGGCCACCATATCCCAGTGCGAAGAATCTTCTGTGCAGTTGCGCGTCCTGCATAGTGTCCTCCTACAACACCCCCCCCCCCCATGTGCTTCCACGAGGATTTTTCCTCATTCAAATTCAGGTACATATATTCTCAATATCTCATTGTTTCCCATTTTGTAGAGGTGCCCCACGATGACAGAAAAGTCCACTGTGCGCACCACCAATTTCTTCTTTTGTTGGACTGAATATTCCTTTGGTGTAGTCCCTGTGGTTAAAAAATGAATTATATCTTCGAAGTGGTCATCCGCTATGCCCACTGCAAAGAGTTGTGCATCCAGTAGTCCCTCCTCCAAATTTTTTGGCTCCTCGCCTGTCTTAATTCATGATAAGTGATCTAGTCCTGCATTTAGGTGTCTCAACTTTTCGCTGAACTCAATGTCGTATTCTTGAAATAGTAATAGCCATCTGCATATGCACACCCCCAACATAGGCTTGTTCACCAGGTATTTCAACACGGAATGATCGATATACATCGTCAAGTGCCCACCAAGTAAATAGTGTCGGTATTTCTGGAGTGTGTACACCATTGCCAATCCTTCGCACTCAGTAGTAGAGTAGTTCTTTTCGGCTTTGGATAGTCACCAACTCATGAACGTGATCGAGTGATTCATGCCTTCCACACCTTCCTGCATTATTATAGCTCCTAGCGCAATACACGGCACATCAACATCTACATGAAATTCTACATCCCATTTTGGGAAGACCAGGATGGGAGCGGATTCCAGTTTCTCCTTGAGAACATCCAAACTTTTCATACAATCATCATTCCAACAATATGTAGCATCCTTTCTCAATAGTTTTTCCATTGGTGCTATTATTTGTGCATAGCTCTTGATAAAATTTCTATAGTAACGAGTGTGCCCCAAAGTAGCACGTAGTTGTTTGACACTTCATGGCACTTCCAGTTTGAGAATAACAACAATATTCGCAAGGTCCACCATCAGGCCTTGTTTGCAGACCACATGGCCGAGCAGGTTTCCAAAGGGAACGAGGAAGGTGCACTTTTTAAGATTCAGCGCAATCTGGTGTTGTCGGCAAGTATCCAACATCAAATGTAAGCTCACTATATGGTGTTTAGCTAACCCAAATACACTCCAATCATCCATATAGACCTCCAAGAACTTGCGGATGTATTCCTTGAATGCGGCCACCACTATGCGCGAAAATATTGCTGGTGTGTTCTTCAGTCCAAAGGGCATAACAATGTATTGTAAGCAGCCCCATTCAGTTGCGAAGGTTGTCTTGCTCCTATCTCTCGGCGCTATCTTGATCTTATGGTACCCTGAGAAGACATCTATGAATGAGTAAGATTCCTGATGCCAACATTCTCCAATACTTCATTTGTGAATGGTGTCGGGAATGGATCACGAACATAGGCGTCATTAAGCTTCCTAAGGCCCATGCATATTCTAATTTCTCCCTTTTGTTTTTTCTCCTATACTACCAAAGGACTCACTCAATCGGATTCTTCCACTGGTTCAATAATTCCGGTTGTGAGAATTTTGTCTAATTCATCATAGACCTTTTCTTTATACTTTGGATTCAAATAGTAAGATTGTTGCTTAACTAGGTTTGCATCCGGTTTTAGAGTGATCTTCATCATCCCTAAGTAGCAAATGATCCCCTTTAAGTCCGTGATTTTGGTCAGGAACAAATATTGATATTCATGGAGTAACTCAGTGACCTTATCTACCATAGCATCATCCCAATCCCCAAGCGTCGTGTACTTTGGCTCCACGTCTGTGCCAATGTTTACCTGCTTTATTTTTAGTGGCGCAGTGATGTCGGCATCCTCAACTGAGGGTCCTCGAACCTCGCGATAGCCTTCAGTTTCTGGAATATTAATATTTCAGGGGTCACCATCATCCTCCTCTACTTGCATGCTATAACATTCTAGGGCACTGCTTAACTAGGTTGCCCATGCTAGTTGAAGTACTTCTAGTGGTTCCTGTGGTATTTTGAAGATGGCGGCTTTTACTGCTTGCAGTGCATCATCAATAGTATCCGACCTTCGGTCTTCAAATGTGAATGTTAACAAAAACCCCTCGCGCAAGACATCCCATTCACCCGTACCATGTCGAAGTTCTGTCTCAGTATACCAATTCATGGGTATGACATCCAGGGTATGGTAGAATAAATGTACCCATTCAGGCTGTGGTTCTTCCCCATAGGCCTTGGTCCATTTCGTGAGGTGTATGCATGATTCATCTCGTCCATCGTATTTATCTTCTATCCTTAGTTTCGGTTTCCCAAATCATAGGCGTATCATCCTTCGACATCTGTGCTAGTTCTCAAAATTTCCTTGATGTGTTCCCCACCAGCGCGTAGGTGTTGCATGCAGTGCCCATTCCAATGCACCGTACCACTGCTATTCTGGTACTGTGATTTCAAATTTGTCTAGGAAATCATCCACCATTGTCACTCCATCATATGTTGGAAGTTCCCTCACCTCTTTCGTCATGCAATGTAGTGATCTAATCATCATGTTGCAATTCAGTGTTGTCACTTCATGCAATCGGTTTTGCCAACGTTCTACTTCTTCATCTGAATCTGAACTACAAGAGTTGTCACGCTCCCATGAGATTCTCCCATCTGTAGTCGGGTTCACCTGCTCCTGGTCTTGCATTGTTATCTGGTAAATACAATCCAGCTCATCGTCACTTTCATTGTCGCGCACTGGTTTGGTGTAGCGTGCTCCTTCGACTGGGCCTAGTGGGACTACTACGCGTAGGGACTTTTTATAGAATATCATCTTCCGCTTCTTTAGGTTGATGACTCCATTCATATCAGTGTCCTAGTCTATTCCTAGCAATGTAGGATAGGGATTTTTGTCATCGAAAATCTCTATTACTTCAAAGTCCATTTGTATGCTCACGCCTTCGATATCAACTGCTACCCCTTGCAACCTCCCCATGGGAAAAATCTTCTGTTGGTTTGCCATTCGTAATTAAATAGGGGACCACTTCAACACAGGCTTGCCCATATGTTCCCATGTTTGCTTCGGTAACACATTCACCTTCAATCCTAGATCTAGGATGACCTGATCCATTTCGTACTCACCAATCTACGCTGTCAATCTAATTTCCCTCCCAATGCACAATGCATGCTTTCCTAGTTTCCACACTACGCGTGGTTCCCCTGACCCTGTGCTCCTGGTGATCAACTCATGTAGTCCCTTAACTGCCTTATTTTCACACAATAGTTTTATGCATGTCTCCAGAAAGGTAGTGAAAATGGAAGGATCCATTCCTGTCTCTGGTTGATCGTTACTACCTGAAGTCAAGGCCTCCATGAAGCTCTTCTTAACTTCAATGAACGTCTCCTTTGTATGTTCTAAGTCAAACTCAAGTTCCCTTGCAGTAGCCTTACAAAACCATGTAACTTCCTTAGGCTGCTTCTCCTTATTTTCCCCTGTGGTTGCGCTGCTTCTGAGCATCTTGTTCACATTTGGGTCTTCTTCGCATGGTTCAGACCTCATCATTTGGATATTTTGAGTTGGAGGGGGCTAGAGTACCGCTTTCTTATGCATGTGTGTGATCAACATAGGATAATATATCATTTCATGATCAAACTAAGCACAATATGAACAAGATGTTCTTGTCGGGTTGGTACAATCATGGGCATAGTTCCCTGGTCCTCCACAATTGTAAAAAATTAACTGTCCACGGCCCCTTCCTAGTCCCATTCCTCCTCTTCCTTGACCTTGCCCATGAAATCTAGTGCATGCCATTGCTGCAACTGGGTCGAGGACCTATGTTTCTGTTTGCATCCTATAGGGTGGAGTCCTATCCATCATTAACTCATAACTGTGACAAGTGCACTCGTTGTGGCCTACCGACCTACAGAAATTACAAAATAATTGCTGGGGAGTCTGTGTATACTTCTACAACAAATGAAAATTATCTGTTGTGTGTTTTCCTCCTATTTGAAAGATCACACACCATAACGTGGGTTTCGCACTTGGCCTTGCCTGTGCCTCTGGTCTCAACGACATTGGTCCCCCTCCTGCCAAGTAGTTCAGGAATACTGGATAGTGGTCCTTGTCATGGCCCTGGCCTTTGCATTTTACTCACCATACTTCCTCACGCGCCTCAGGCTGTGGTGCCCTATCCTGCTTCAAGCTCTACATTTTCATGCATAGATTATGTAGTTGCGCATGGATTTGTTGAACTCCAAACCCAAGATCTTTTATCGGTGTCTCATGCAAACTCATCGCCATTTCCAATGCTTCGGCCTGGGTGGAAAGTTTCTATTGTGATAGTGCCATCCTCAAGTGCGATGTCAAGGATGCCACAAACCATGTGCAATACTATGCATCAATGAGCATCATACTAGCCTCGTAGATCGTACTCTTTAGCCGCTGATCTAGATCCCAGGGGGTCTTGTCTAGAAGCATCGCGATCTCTTTAAACCCAATGATTGACTGTCTTTGATTTCGGCTGGCTAAATTCTCTTTTCAATGCATTCTGGATCTCTGCTATTCCTAAGTTTGGGTGGTCATTAGAGTGCTTGATATACCATGTCAACGCGCAATCCTGTAGTGTGCTCACCAATGTAGCCTTCTTAATGTTGTCGTCTGTGACCTTTTGTGCTTCCTGCACTACTCTTACCACCAACCAGAATTGGTCCGGATCCTCATTCCCTACTCCTCTGAATATGGGTAGCTTGATTGTGCTCACCATGTTGAACAACAGGGTTGGTGGAGGTGAAGTGGATGGAGATGGAGGTGAGGGAGGTGAAGCAGGTGGTGGCATGGGTGGAGGTGGTAACTGCGGAATGCGCTGCCTTATCAAACTGACCATACTTCTCGGAGAGACCTGAGCGAGCTCTTCATCGCTTTCTCGCGAAGGTGAAATTAAGGGGTTGTTTGCTAATTCCTTGCTACCTTTGTAGATCGTTCCGCTCCACGTCATCCCAAACATTAATGTATTCGCATAACCCGTTTTTCACATAACAACATCTTAATCTAGGTATTAAAAGATTTAATATACTTACCTTGTGGTCCCTTGAGAAAAACATCGTTCTACCTCACTATATCTCATGGTCATTTCCACCACAACTTAGTGATAAATCCCTATTATTTGGTCGAGCAATGGTCCACAGCTCACGCGATCTTGTCTTTGATGCCTCTAGTTTGCGCACTAATTTCGGAGTCCACACTGTTGGTTGGTCAA